>CM054178.1:22797700-24247700 GCA_028829895.1 Sinotaia quadrata
ATTCCTTGAAAACATCGTCACTGTAGATATTATCTATCTTTCTTTCTTTTGTCTCTGTTTATTTATTTTACTCTTTCTTTCCCTTTTCTTTCTTTCTTTATTAAATTCAACAGTTCTTCTTTTTTCCTTTCTTATTTCTTTCTTTTTAAATCGTTTTTATTTCTTCTCTCATTCTTTCATTTATTTAAGTTTTTCTTTATTTTTCACTTTTTCTTAGCTTCTTTCTTTCTTTCTTTCGGCTTTTTTTTTCTTTCATTATTTATTCGTCACACGTTCTTTCTTATTTTTACACTCTTACACTATTTTTTTCTGACTAATAGTCTCACAATAATAGTCTCACAAATCCATCCAATGGGGCTGGAACGAAAGTCACTTTGTTGAAGAAGTCCTATTTTCTAGCCACTTTGAGATATTTTGTACATGTTTGCTATTGACCTATGATTTGAATTGGAGAATGCTTTATGTAATTGAACCATTATTTCTATGTTCACTAATTGGATTGCGTTGTACATTATACTTGTGAATTTGATCAGTTCTTTGCTATATTTCGTAAGCTATAACTTTAAATAATCTAACTATGGCAAGCCTTTGAAAACGAAATGCTAAGTACTAAGGAAAAAACAACAAAGAGAATAGTTAGAGGGTAATTTCAATTGTTAATCAATCATTCACCTTATTGAATCATTGTCAAATGTAATTTTGATACAGCACTTTTAGTATAAAGATTATTTGTAACTTTAATTCTTTAATAATTTTAAGTAGTGTTTCCCTGTGCCAAAGTAGTGTTTCCCTTTGTCTAAGTAGTGTTTTCATGAGTCTTAATAGTGTTTTCCTATGTCCAAGTAATTTCTAACAGTTTTTTCCCTGTGCCTGAGTTGTGCTTCCTTTTGTCTAAGTAGTGTTTTCATGAGTCTTAATAGTGTTTCCCTGTGCCTAAGAGGTGTTTCCCTTTGTCTAAGTAGTGTTTCCTTATAATACAAAACTACTTCACCTGGAAAGCATGTTTTACTGGTATAGAAACGTAAAAAAAGAAAACTAGCAGAATCAATAGTTTTCTATTTTAAACATTAGCCTTTTCTATATATATAAAGCAACGTTCGCGGCTTTAGCGAAATTTTGACGAATCATTTGCACAATCATTTCCGTTTGTGGCGGACTTGGCTGGGAGATAATCAACACGTCACAGACCGCAGAGGCGTCAGCGGTTACCTCGCGCAGCACGCGGACATTTGAAGACTAGTTCTAGTTTCTGGGAGCGTTCGGTGCGTTCTGTCTGTGAAAAGAGGAGGACCCATTGTTCGCGCGGCCAGTGCGTGAACATACTGGCACTTTGATAAGGGCGACTTTCACACAGGTGCTGCTGTTTGCAAACGCATTGTGGGAAGAAGCAAACAAAAATTGTTGCTATCTTTATAGAGACTGAAAGTAACTTAATGAGGAGGCCTGGTTTTAGGGAAATCTTTCTTTCTAAATAACTTCTTGTGTGCTCGCTCGTTTTACAGTTTCGGAATTTTCTTTTCAGCTGATTAGTCAAACTAAAAATACACTGTGCTATAGTTCTGGAGACAACGGTGGGACTTTACGGAAGCAATTCAGGAAACTTCATGTGACTCTTTTTAATTCGTCTTTTGGGATTCTAGTTTTGGGGGAAAACTTTATTTTAAAAATAAGCATCTTCGTTGTGAATTTCTACAGGAAGAAAAAAATGTTTGCTAGCATGGATGTGTTTTTAGCCATCAAAACTGCGGTATGTCTCTCTCTCTCTCTCTCTCTCTCTCTCTCTCTCTCTCTCTTATTTTTCTAAATAAAATTTGTTATCAGTGATTATTATCTCTTTTTCTACTTATTTATATCTTTTCTAGCTAATAATTTGTTTCTCATTTTATTTGTCTGAATATTTATTTTCTATCGTTAGTCCAATCTATCTTACTACATAATGTACAAAGAATGCCTTCCTAGATGTCTGTCTACCTGCGTTTATACCAGACTTTCTGGTATCTTTTATTACCAGACTTTCTGGTATCTTTTTATACCAGACTCTCTGTTTATCTTTTTATACCAGACTTTCTGTCTATCTTTTTATACCAGACTTTCTGTCTATCTTTTTATACCAGACTTTCTGTCTATCTTTTTATACGTTTATCTATATGTGCACGTTCTGCCTATCTATCAATCCTTACAGATTTTATTTATTTATTTGTTCGATGTAGCTCTCTATCAAACAATACATATGTATCTTTATCTCAATATTTATCTATTTATTCGTTTGGTGTATCTTTATCTCAATATTTATCTATTTATTCGTTTGGTGTATCTTTATCTCAATATTTATCTATTTATTCGTTTGGTGTGTCTTTATCTCAATATTTATCTATTTATTAGTTTGGTGTCCTTAATTATTTGTTTGACGTATCTATCTAAAATTTACAAATATATGTAGCTATTATTTATTAAATATGTCTTACCATAAACATGTTTCTTTAACTACATGTTTATCTACATATATGTCTTTCGTATCTGTCTGTCTTACCATATACATATATCCTTAACTACATATTTCGGCTCTCTATATATCTGTCGTAAGCAGGACCGTCTTAACAGCATTATAGGCCCACGGGCAAAGCAGTTCATTGGGGCCCCTGCCTACATAACCACTCAAAGGAATAAAAATTGACAGCGAGTGGCAACATACATAGATTAGCATGGGGCCCCGGGCAATTGTTCAGTGTGTACCATCATTACTCCTTCCCATAGTCTCTCAACTGGTGATCAGTGACAGTGTTTGGATTTGAACCTGGCTAGAGATCATTGAGGGAACTTGAATGTAGTGATGATGGATACGTTTTGAGAAATGTCCCTTACCAGTGACTTGTTGAAATTGCCAACAAATGACGAATAGATGGCGTGGGACTAGGACGAATATATATAGGCATAAGACCAGGATCATTAGACCCCAATACACCCCCTCCCTTTTCCCTCACAACCCCCTCACCCAGCGCGAAAGCGGCGGAAGCACCCCCTACACTCCATCCATCCATCATTAGACCTAGGCTAGATCTAAGATCTAGAACGTTGAAAGTAGACATTCAGCAGAAGTGAGTCATTTAATCAAGACTGAAGTCATTTTGTGTTTATTAATTGTTTTGAACTGTACAGAAGGAATTTAAATGATATGCTAGTTGGCCAAGAAGGGGTGAGTGGGTTCAAGAGGGTCGGAGGTGACCGAGCACTCTACTGCAGCTTTTAAACTTGGATCTCCTTTGGGATTGGCTACTCAAACGTAGAACTTGTGAAATCCCAGACCCGTGCGTGAGTGAGGTCTCATTCCAAGCATTCGCTCTGGAATCAATAGTCAGAAATGCCATGCTTCTATTTTCAGGAAACCCAGATATTCCTTGATCTGTGGTTGCTTTGGGTTGATTTTTTTTTTTTGTTGCTTTTTTATTGGGGGGGGGGGGGAAATAAGCTCGTGTTTAAAGTCTTGATGTCAATTTTTTTTTTTGGTTCCTGAAGCTGATGAAGTAAAATCGTTGCACTTATGTGTGTAAGAGTGTATGTATATGCATGCGCATTTATGTGTATGTAGGTGTGTGTTTGTGTTTTGTGTAAGTTGCGCATGTTTTACATATAGATGGATGGATGGATGGATGGATGGATATTGTTGTGGGTTCGTGCTCTAGACTGTCGATGTTACTGTGTCACAGTAATACAAAATATCAGTATTGTGGTGTCAGTGTTGTAGAGTGTCAGTGTTACTGTGTCACTTGGTATAAAATATCAGTATTGTGGTGTCAGTGTTGTAGAGTGACAGTGTTACTATGTCACAGTGAATCAAAATATCAGTATTGTGGTGTGTCAGTGATGTAGAGTGACAGTGTTATTGTGTGAGGAAAATGTCAACATTGTTGCTGGTCAATGCTGCAGCGCGTCAATATTTTGTGTACTACTGACAATTTAACCACCATGCTTTCAAATGATGACGTTTTCCAGATGAGTAGTGTAGATACCATTATAGAAGTTTGCTTGCTTATGCTTTTTTAACTAGTAGAAAATAAAAATATTATTACATGCTACTTTAATAAGATAGCTAAATATTTCTTCAATAAGAAAACTTTTTTAATTTCATCTAATCTGCATTTGAATTTTGCAGATTCAGGTAATTGAAAATTGCGAATAACGATTGTGACAGAATTGACAGACTCGAGATCCAAGTACCGTTCGTGACTAATTTCTTCTAATAGCACGTTACTGAGGCCAGAGAAAGACAATAACAACAAGAGAACGAAGATAACCTATCTGATGGTATTAATCCTTTCTAGAGAGAAAGAAAATACGTTATGGAAATGAAAAGAAAAACAAATGTAGCAAACTCATTTGCCTCTCTGACCTTTCAGAAATCCCTACATCGCCCACTAGGCACTGACGCAGACATTTTCTGCATAAGACACACTGTGAACTTTTCGGAAGTGAAATGGTTAACGTTCTCGGGGTGACTGATGACGCAACATTTATAGTCTAACATAAGGGGGTGACGTCAGCAGCAGTAATTTGATGTTAACTTGTCTCTTGATTCCACTCGTAAAGCATACGTGACCTATTTTGTCATGAATGGAGAAATTAGTACATTTGCTTTGCATAAATCTCTTTGCTGCTTGTTTGAATAATAGGGGCGAGAGTCGTGTTAAAAGGTGATATCTGATGGAACTGCCTTTCCTTAAGATTTAGAAAAAGGAGAAATGTCAATAATTTTGTAATTATATTTTTGTAATGTCTTTACGAAAGATGACATACGATTATTTTTAGTCCTCTGCAGGCAAATGTTCTTTGCGTTTCGGCGCTATAGGGCTATCTAAAAGATAGCGTTGTAGGGCTTTCTTTTAGCGTTATAGGGCCAAGAGTTCTTTTAGCGTTATAGGGCTGAGTTCTTTTAGCGTTATAGGGCTGAGTTCTTTTAGCGCTATAGGGCTAAGCATTCTTTTAGCGTTATTGGGCCGAGTTCTTTAGCGCTATAGGGCTAAGCATTCTTTTAGCGTTATAGGGCTGAGTTCTTTTAGCACTATAGGGCTAAGCATTCTTTTAGCGTTATTGGGCCGAGTTCTTTTAGCGTTATAGGGCTGAGTTCTTTCAGCGCTCTTGGACTAAGAGTTTCTTTCTAAAGCATTTGTACTTCACGTGTTGTTTCTAAAGGCTTTGCGTAGATCTACTTCATCTTGTACTTGATGTGCTTTTCGTAAAGGTTTTGAGTAGGCCTACTTTATTGGACGTTTGTTCCTAAAGTCTTCGAGTAGGCCTACTTCAACTTGTTTTTTATGTGAGTTTTCTCTGGTTACTGAAGGAAGAATTAATTGTGGAGCATGTTTCATTTAGTTCCACTGATAAGAAATGCAAGTTATCTTCTGGATTTAGTTCGAGCTTTGCAGTCAAAGACTATGTTTCTATATTTATTTTATTTTTCCTTTCCAAATAGTTGTTTGATCGGGAACGTTGGCTGTCGTTCTAGACAAATTGTGGTGTAGTTGTGACCTGGTGTGCATGTCGTTGACAGTACACAACTTGTGAAAAGATGCATTGCTTCTATAGAAACCGTATCATAGAAAAATTCTAGTATTATTTTGTATATAAATAGAAAACAACTATATCATAGAAAAACACTAGTATTGTTTTGTCTATGAATAGAACACAACCATTCTATGATTTTTTATGAAAATTCTATGATTTTATCTATGTCTATGAGTCGAACTAATTTTAGAAGGGTTTTTTTTTTTTTTTAATGATTTTTGAACATTGGAATCCGAGATGCAGAATTCTTCCCACCCCCAACGATTTAGTATTTTGTTCTTTCGATTAAGCGCTATGCTCATGAAAAGTCGAGCATTGTGTAATCCTTCTTAAATGTTTGTGTAATAGCATTATGTAATCCCTCTTAAATGTTTGTGTAATAGCATTGTGTAATCCCTCTTAAAGGTTTGTGTAATAGCATTATGTAATCCCTCTTAAAGGTTTGTGTATTAGCATTATGTAATCCCTCTTAAATGTTTGTGTAATAGCATTATGTAATCCCTCTTAAATGTTTGTGTAATAGCATTATGTAATCCCTCTTAAAGGTTTGTGTAATAGCATTATGTAATCCCTCTTAAAGGTTTGTGTAATAGCATTATGTAATCCCTCTTAAATGTTTGTGTATTAGCATTATGTAATCCCTCTTAAATGTTTGTGTAATAGCATTATGTAATCCCTCTTAAAGGTTTGTGTAATAGCATTATGTAATCCCTCTTAAAGGTTTGTGTAATAGCATTATGTAATCCCCCTTAAATGTTTGTGTATTAGCATTATGTAATCCCTCTTAAATGTTTGTGTAATAGCATTATGTAATCCCTCTTAAATGCTGTGTATAATACCATCAGGCAATCCTTACCCGTTACCTTAGCTGCACCCTTGATTAATGGAAAATGAAATATTTTATTAACGCATGCCTCTGAAAATCCTTTTGCTCATGACCGTGGTACGCTAGGCTTCAGTGTACATTGCCTAAATGTCCTTTGATGTCTAAAGGTAATTTTCTCCACGTCCAAATATATTTTTTGTCCATGTTCGTTGTCTGAATATCTGTTGTGTCCAATTTCGTTGTCAAAATATATTTTTGTCCAAGTTCATATTTTTGTAGTCCAAATTCGTTGTCTAAATATCCTCTGTGTCCAAGTTCGATGTTTAAATATCTTTTTTGTCCAAGTTCGTTGTTAAAATGTCCTTTGTATCCAAGTTCAATGGTTCAAGTGTCTCTTTTGTTTACGTTCGGCTACTTAAATGGTTTTTTTGTCCAGGTTCGTTGTCTGAACTGTCCATCTGTTCGAAGTTCGTTACCTGTTGCCTTTTCTGTTCATGTTCACTATCTAAAATATCCGTTGTTCCAAGTTCTTTGCATAATGTGCGCTGTTGTTCCAAGTTCTTTGCATACTGTACCCTGTTGTTTCAAGTTCTTTTGCATAGTTTGCCCTGTTGTTCCAAGTTCTTTGCATAGTGTGCCCGGTTGTTCCAAGTTCTTTGCATAATGTGCCCTGTTGTTCCAAGTTCTTTTGCATAGTGTGCCCTGTTGTTCCAAGTTCTTTGCATAGTGTGCCCTGTTGTTCCAAGTTCGTAAATTAATGTGTCCATTAGTTCCGAATATCGTTCCCAGAAGTATTCTTTCTTCCAGCTTGCTGTCTGAAGTGTCCTTTTGTTCCGGTTTGTTGGCTGAAGTGTCCCTTTGTTCCAAGGTTGTTGACTAAAATATCCGGCCATGTCTCTCTTTGTCTGAAGTGTCTCTACATAGGCAGTCAATACCACAATTTTGGAAACCCGAATAAAATTATTACACGTAACATATACATCAGCTGACTGCATACTCCTCTCCACAAAGTATTTTGCCCTCCCAGTCTCTCTCCCTTCTCCTCCTCTCTCTTCTCACCCCCCCCTCTCTCTCTCTCTTTCGTCATCACCTTATCTCACGGCAATCGATTTACGCATGTTTACTATGCAACTCGCGGTGTAAATAAACCTAATCAATACCGTGACACCTTTGAATTTTGCCGCTAACGACGAAATTATAAAACGAGAAACAGCGCAGGGCTTTTGAACAGCCACAATAACCTCAGAGTTTCAGAAATGTGCTCTGACATTTTATTTTTTCAAAATTGGTGTTGCTGGGTAGTTGCATGTGTTACTGCTGTGCGGATATGTACACGTATGTGAATAGTTGTTTATTTGGTTCGTTTGTTGACTTGATGGTTGCTTGGTTAGTGTTTTACTATTCCGTGGTTTAGTTGTTTATTTGGTTCGTTTGTTGACTGGATGGTTGCTTGGTTGGTGTTTTACTATTCCGTGGTTTAGTTGTTTATTTGGTTCGTTTGTTGACTGGATGGTTGCTTGGTTGGTGTTTTACTATTCCGTGGTTTATTGTTTATTTGGTTGGTTTGATGGTTGGATGGTTGCTTGGTTGGTGTTTTACTATTCCGTGTAGTGTAGATAATACTATAATGTTTTGATGGATCAGTTGAACTAATGGTTCAATGGCTGTTGGTTGATGTTTTAAACGTCCTGTGACAAAATATAAGACATGTTAAGTGTGTGATATTGAAACAGTGCAGAAACTGGTTTTGATCATTCGATTAACGAGAGGGAGAGTTAGAAAAACGTATGTTTCATATTGTTTAAAAGAATTGTTAAATAGACAGGTGGATGGGTAGATGAGTACATGGATGGATTTTACTTCAAGCAAAAACTCCTAACTAGACTTCTGACTTTTTTAAAAGAACAATCCCACATATTAAGGCAATTTTAAGTTTCAAAAGTCTTTGACAGCACCTCATAATAGCATACATTAAGAGCATCTCCAGACATCTTCATGAGTAAAAAATTCAAAGCAGTATAGATTGTGTCAACAAGGAGTAAACAATTCAAAGTAGTACAGATTGTGTCAACAAGGAGTAAACAATTCAAAGTAGTACAGATTGTGTCAACAAGGAGTAAACAATTCAAAGCAGTATAGATTGTGTCAACAAGGAGTAAACAATTCAAAGCAGTACAGATTGTGTCAATATCGCTTTCAATTTTGCAGTGTCAGCAACTAACTGAAGATGTGTCGTCAGATTGCTTTCTACCGAATTGGTAAACAATGTTGGTGGGGGTGGGGGGGTTTACATTTTCCTCACTGTGATACTTTACTCGGGCTCCGATATTATTTCTGCAAACGCGCGCGCGCACACACACAAACACATAGAGACAGAGAGAGTGTGTGTGTGTGTGTGTGTTCACATAGACGGATAAAGTCTGAGACTGTATTATCTCGACACAGACCTGCGTGAGAAGGCTGGGAACGCAGCCAAACATTCCCCAGCCATCCGGAGACTTGATAACAATCTCTGCGTCCCTTGAGGATAGGACATTTTTGACTCCCCGTTAACGTCCTGGGCGATCATTTTCAGAGGCAGAATACGATTAATAAATCTGTTGGGAGGGTTGCTTCCAAGAAAGCTGGCCACTAGTCGCAGCAGCAACATCAGCACGCAATGGAGAGGCAGACGGCAGGGCGCTTGTTGCTGCAACAGCACGCAAGAGTCCGCAGACGGATCGTTTGAAGACGAGCTACTTATTAAAAAGGGATTTGCCATCAGTATGCCGGTGATTTTCGTTCTCAATATATTTATTTTTAAATAGAAGAACAATAGTGGTGGGAGGGGGGCGTGTCCAGTCTCCTTACTCGACCCCACTTCCTGTCGGAAACTACGATTAATGATTCCAGCTTTTAGCCTGTGTGTATGTCTTCCTGTTAGCTTGTATGTACGTGCGCGTGTATGTTTCTTCTTGTGGTACAGTTCCACATTTAATTTCTCATTAATATATTTTTTTTTATATTGCAAGAATAGCTTAGACACTCAGATGGTGTCAACAGATGTCGACATTGCAGACGCCTTGAGATTTTCAGTTTTCATACACAAATGATCACGGCGCTGAACAGTCATCTGCAATTTGTAGTCAGTACACACTCACAGGATGCCTCGAGCCAGCGACAGAAGTGGACACCAGAACTCAACGAAATAGCAGGCAAAACAGGAGTGGTCAAAAGTAATTGTTACATGTTCGTAGTCCTAAAAAGACAAAATTATCTTAGTAAAGAAATCAGAGGTAACTGTTAACATGTTCATGGTCCTCAATAGATAAAATGACCATTGTAAAGAAATCACAATTAAGATAATTCAAATGAATACATTTCAAAGATATTTACACTACAATGCGGTAACTTTAAGGAAAATCTATTAAAATTAATCATAAAATATTTCTTATTTCTTATCGCGGTTGGACTGGATACCTAGCTACTACACCAATGCATTCTGGGGAATATCAACATAAGTGAAACGGATTTGTGTTTTCAGAGGTCTGACATATAATGATGCCCTGGTGTATGATATTTTTCCAGGGAGAGAAACGGAACTAAAAAAGATGTAAATTTGCTGGAGGGTATAAACACGGCTAAGTTGCTAACGATGTATTTGTTCGTATCGCTCATTAAAGAGGCAATTCACTTTCTAATAAATTTGTGGAAACAGATTTCTTCCGAAAACCTTCGACATTTTCTGTTCGTATGGGGCAAGAATCGAACGCCACTGATCTCTTTCAAACAATTACAGTGACTTTTAAATTGTTTACATACATGTGTGCATTTATTTTATTTTTATTTTGTATGTTTTGGCATATCGTAGGCATCTTTTTGTTTGTGTGTAGGATTTGGTTTTGTGCATATTTGTGCATTCGTGTGTATGTGTGTGCATGTGCATCTGCGTATGTGTGTGTTTGTTTTTGTGTGTGTATGTTTGTGTTTGTATGTATGTGTGGGATGGGGGGGGGTAAGAAAGGTGTTTGAAAGATATAATGGCCGAGTAATTTTGCCTATCCTTATTTCTAAACTTAATTGTTATATAAATTTGTTAAATGTCAACGTGACCCGACCTTTGGCACTGCTTATGATGGTATTTTTTTGTCACATTTGAAGTCAGGTAAAGAATATGCTAGAAATCGCTGATGCAATCCAAACCAGTTCCAAGCCCATGAGTACATTTTCTGACTAATGGTCTCATACTTGTTCATAACAAATTCATCCAATTGGGATGGACCGAAAGTTACTTTGTTGAAGAAGTCCTATATCCTTTAATTTGACCTAATTCGACCAGTCATAAAGGCAATCTTAGTTTCTGGTAAGTTAACTGACTGATAAAGAAGGAATGGACTTAGAAATATTTCGTACATGTTTGCTATTGATCTATGATTTGAATTGGAGAATGTTTTATGTAATTTAACCATTATTTTCTATGTTCACTAATTTGATTATGTTGTAGACTATACTTGTGAATTTTGATTGATGTCTGTCTGTGTATAGGGTTAGTGAAATTGTTGCAGGATTTGTAGTTTGAGAATGTTTGTGTCACAGGAAATGAGGGACCGAAATTATATTTTATTTCATTTTAAAAAAAAAACCGCTAACAAAACTAATTGAAGTAATCCGAGTTTTGTTATTTTACATATGTAGCATGTAACTTCCAGTAACGGTCACCTAAGATCTCTTTAGTAGACAGACGTTCGTGACGCAGTGTGTGTTAATTATCATATTGAATATATATATTAGTTTATGAAGAATATGTATATTAAATAAATTGGGACAACTGCGCAATACCGTCACATGTTGTTGACGAGTGAAATGGCCAGTGCGCATTAGAATTGACCACAGAAAAGCGTGCATCACGATTACCACTATATATCCAAGGCAAAAATCATGTCACAGGACATAGCTTCTGGAAGTTTTGGAGACCTTCAGTAAGGCTATATAAGAGGCAAAATGAAGACTTTTACTCCCAATGTTGAAAACGTCGATTCGTCTGAAGCCAGTCTAACTTCACGAATGAATTATCTCGTGTACAGAGATTTCATAAAGGAAAGCTGCAATAATCTCTTTCCATCCGTTTTCCATCCGTCTGATGCCATATATTGAGTAACGAGGCAAAATTACTCAGTATAATTGTTGGCAAAGTGGAAAGTTCGCTGTCAAGAAAAAACCCATGCATGCGACGCTGGTTGTATGCAGTTAACGACACGAGGGACCAACTTGTTCTTCCCCCTGTCTGAGTTCGTTTTGGCAGTCTATCCCGCAAATTGAGAGGCTAGCACCGAGAAAAATCTTACAGACAATCCAGATTTCTACACTCAATGTAATGCGACGACACATCCCACTGGACGACTCCATCTGATAATGCTAAACGTCGTTGAGGTGTCCGTTTCCACGACAAACAACGATAATTATCGAGGCTGACAACAGTCAGCTAAATTTCAGATTTCTCCCCCGTGATAATCTGAAAGTGGTGCCTAGATTCTGCAGAATCTTCACCTGTAATGCGACGCCTCAATTGCGCCGTGATCTTCACTTGAAGTGCCGCTTATAAGTGACGTGTGAGCTTACGTCATCTCCTTGGAACTCTGACATTAATAGTGAGTAATAATTAGCACGGCTAACGCGCACATACTAAATTCTAGGACTGAAGAAAATGAACACTATTATATCGTTTGCAAAATAAGAACTTTCATGTTAAAAGTAATGCTTATTTATATGTGAACTATTGTTAAAGCGGCCCCATTTGCCGCATAAGAATTGTGTAATTAATCTTTATTTTATATTTTGAATTTCATCATTTTCATCTCCCCTTATTTCCCACAGAGTGTATGACATTGGAAAGTTGAATGAATGATTAATCACTGTGCGAAAGAGTAGTGCCCCTTTTAAATCGGGAAATAAATAACCTGATTTAAACATCTTTCAACTCTCTTGTTATTCATAGTTTTTGAGAGGGACGAAAGAATTTGTACTATTGTTTTGCACCGTTCGTCTGTTCGTCCATTTATTCACATTTATGATACACACTCACAACACACACCGCCAATAAAACGTTCCTTGGCATGACATTAATAAAGTGGGCCCCACCCAAACATCAATGGTGTATGTCATGTGTGTCTATGTAACAACTTGACGCGACGTAGTACTGGCATACGTCACCGGGCTTTTCTTGGAGGTGCACCGGAGCAGGCCAAAATTAGACTTCACCCCTTGCATCTCTAACTTCAGCTCGAGGTCGGCTTGTAACGAGCCGCCCGTTCTGTGACATCTGGTGACCCTGACGTGATGTAACGAGCCTCCCGTTTTGTAACCATCTGGTGACCACTGACCGTGATCTGACAAGGTAAATTGTGTTGTTGTAAGAAAGTGTCATCTCTTTCCTGCTTTTCTGTCTCATCACCATTATGCATTGTTTATTGCATGTTAGGGCTTTGCTATTGAGACTTAGGTGAACTGGATTTTGATAAGACTTATTATTGTGTTGAAATAAGTTTTATTATCTTTACGCTATTATCGTTAACGCGTACCGACTCGTGTTTAGACGTACATAGATCGATATTTTGTACGCTACATTAGCAACTGTTGTTTTGCTAATTTTGCTAACTTTGCAAATTTGCGATTAGGATCTCTTTTATTCGTGTTTGTAAATAATCCTAATCACGTGGTGGCTGGTGTTCATACGCACACCATTGCACCACTTGTGACCTACAGAGGTCAAAATCCCGCGAATATTCTAAGTCACTTTATCCATACTCGTGATAACTAGAAATTTTAAAAATGGCCGAGCTAGTAAACATAAAGAAAGAACTCATGGCTATGGGTAGAGAATTCGGGTATGAGAAAGCCGAGTTAAAGAAATACGTGGATGAGGAGATAACTAAATGGTATGTTGCGAAAGAAAAAGAGGCAAAATGAAGACTTTATTCTCAATGTTGAAAACGTCGATTCGTCTGAAGCCAGTCTAACTTCACGTATGAATTATCTCATGTACAGAGATTTCATAAAGGAAAGCTGCAATAATCTCTTTCCATCCGTTTTCCATCCGTCTGATGCCATATATTGAGTAACGAGGCAAAATTACTCAGTATAATTGTTGGCAAAGTGGAAAGTTCGCTGTCAAAGAAAACCCGATGCATGCGACGCTGGTTGTATGCAGTTAACGACACGAGGGACCAACTTGTTCTTCCCCCTGTCTGAGTTCGTTTTGGCAGTCTATCCCGCAAATTGAGAGGCTAGCGCCGGAGATACATACCCGGATTTCTACACTCAATGTAATGCGACGACACATCCCACTGGACGACTCTACCCGATAATGCTAAACGTCGTTGGGGGGTCCGTTTCCACGACAACCAACAAACAGCGACAATTATCGAGACTGACAACAGTCAGTTAAATTTCAGATTTCTCCCCAGTGATAATCTGAAAGTGGTGCCTAGATTCTGCAGAATCTTCACCTGTAATGCGACGCCTCCATTGCGTCGATCTTCACTTGAAGTGCCGCTTATAAGTGACGTGTGAGATTACGTCATCTCCTTGGAACTCTGACATTAATAGTGAGTAATCATTAGCACGGCTAACGCGCACATACTTAAGTCTAGGACTCTTAAGAAAATGAACACTATTCTATCGTTTGCAAAATAAGAACTCTAATGTTAAAAGTAATGCTTATTTTACATGTCAACTATTGTTAAAGCGGCCCCATTTGCCGCATAAGAATTGTGTAATTAATCTTTATTTTATATTTTGAATTTCATCATTTTCATCTCCCCTTATTTCCCAAAGAGTGTATGACATTGGAAAGTTGAATGAATGAATTAATCACTGTGCGAAAGAGTAGTGCCCCTTTTAAATCGGGAAATAAATAACCTGATTTAAACATCTTTCAACTCTCTTGTTATTCATAGTTTTTGAGAGGGACGAAAGAATTTGTACTATTGTTTTGCACCGTTCGTCTGTTCGTCCATTTATTCACATTTATGATACACATTCACAACACACACCGCCAATAAAACGTTCCTTGGCATGACACTAATAAACTGGGCCCCACCCAAACATCAATGGAGTATGTCATGTGTGTCTATGTAACAACTTGACGCGACGTAATACTGGCATACGTCACGGGCTTTTCTTGGAGGTGCACCGGAGCAGGCCAAAAATAGACTTCACCCCTTGCATCTCTAACTTCAGCTCGGGTCGGCTTGTAATGAGCCCTCCCGTTTTGTGACATCTGGTGACATAAATTGGGACAACTGCGCAATACCGTCACATGTTGTTGACGAGTTTCTTGGCCATATCATAAGTGACGGACAAATAGGCCCTAATCTAGACTTAACTGCAGCCATTCGTGACATGACCTTACCGACTACAAAGAAACAGGTCAGGGCAGTTTTGGGGCTAGTGGGGTACTACCGAAAATTTGTCCCAAACTTCAGTACGCTTCTTAAACCACTGACGGACTTAACTGGAAACAAACAACCCACGAAAATACGATGGACGGCAGAGTGTAGCACCGCCCTCGAAAAAGTGAAGGACATCTTGACCAGTAAACCCGTCCTACAGTTACCAGACTTTGACAAGAGATTTATTGTCAGGACCGACGCATCAGATGAAGGCCTCGGTGCCATACTTCTCCAAGAGACAGATGACGAATACCTACCGGTAGCATACGCGTCTAAGAAACTGTTAGATCGTGAGACACGGTATTCTACGATTGAAAAAGAGTGCTTAGCAATCGTATGGGCACTCAAGAAATTTAGTGCTTATCTGTACTCTAAACCATTCATCCTGCAGTGCGATCATAAGCCGCTGACATATCTGCGCACTAGCATGTATGATAACGCTAGGCTAACTAGATGGACACTCCTGCTACAGGAGTATAGCTTCGTTGTCGAACACATCGCGGGCAGAGAAAATTCGGGTGCCGATGCATTATCCCGGCATGCCATAACCGCGATATAAACAAGAAAGAGGATAGTCTCTCCACAGATGCGCATATAATTCCTGTGGGGACTATCGTCTGAAATAAAATTTTTTGTTGTTCCTATTTGATTTCCACTCTGTGAGCTCCAATCAATTTTAAGAAGGGGGTTGTCACAGGAAATGAGGGACCGAAATTATATTTTATTTCATTTTAAAAAAAAAACCGCTAACAAAACTAATTGAAGTAATCCGAGTTTTGTTATTTTACATATGTAGCATGTAACTTCCAGTAACGGTCACCTAAGATCTCTTTAGTAGACAGACGTTCGTGACGCAGTGTGTGTTAATTATCATATTGAATATATATATTAGTTTATGAAGAATATGTATATTAAATAAATTGGGACAACTGCGCAATACCGTCACATGTTGTTGACGAGTGAAATGGCCAGTGCGCATTAGAATTGACCACAGAAAAGCGTGCATCACGATTACCACTATATATCCAAGGCAAAAATCATGTCACAGGACATAGCTTCTGGAAGTTTTGGAGACCTTCAGTAAGGCTATATAAGAGGCAAAATGAAGACTTTTACTCCCAATGTTGAAAACGTCGATTCGTCTGAAGCCAGTCTAACTTCACGAATGAATTATCTCGTGTACAGAGATTTCATAAAGGAAAGCTGCAATAATCTCTTTCCATCCGTTTTCCATCCGTCTGATGCCATATATTGAGTAACGAGGCAAAATTACTCAGTATAATTGTTGGCAAAGTGGAAAGTTCGCTGTCAAGAAAAAACCCATGCATGCGACGCTGGTTGTATGCAGTTAACGACACGAGGGACCAACTTGTTCTTCCCCCTGTCTGAGTTCGTTTTGGCAGTCTATCCCGCAAATTGAGAGGCTAGCACCGAGAAAAATCTTACAGACAATCCAGATTTCTACACTCAATGTAATGCGACGACACATCCCACTGGACGACTCCATCTGATAATGCTAAACGTCGTTGAGGTGTCCGTTTCCACGACAAACAACGATAATTATCGAGGCTGACAACAGTCAGCTAAATTTCAGATTTCTCCCCCGTGATAATCTGAAAGTGGTGCCTAGATTCTGCAGAATCTTCACCTGTAATGCGACGCCTCAATTGCGCCGTGATCTTCACTTGAAGTGCCGCTTATAAGTGACGTGTGAGCTTACGTCATCTCCTTGGAACTCTGACATTAATAGTGAGTAATAATTAGCACGGCTAACGCGCACATACTAAATTCTAGGACTGAAGAAAATGAACACTATTATATCGTTTGCAAAATAAGAACTTTCATGTTAAAAGTAATGCTTATTTATATGTGAACTATTGTTAAAGCGGCCCCATTTGCCGCATAAGAATTGTGTAATTAATCTTTATTTTATATTTTGAATTTCATCATTTTCATCTCCCCTTATTTCCCACAGAGTGTATGACATTGGAAAGTTGAATGAATGATTAATCACTGTGCGAAAGAGTAGTGCCCCTTTTAAATCGGGAAATAAATAACCTGATTTAAACATCTTTCAACTCTCTTGTTATTCATAGTTTTTGAGAGGGACGAAAGAATTTGTACTATTGTTTTGCACCGTTCGTCTGTTCGTCCATTTATTCACATTTATGATACACACTCACAACACACACCGCCAATAAAACGTTCCTTGGCATGACATTAATAAAGTGGGCCCCACCCAAACATCAATGGTGTATGTCATGTGTGTCTATGTAACAACTTGACGCGACGTAGTACTGGCATACGTCACCGGGCTTTTCTTGGAGGTGCACCGGAGCAGGCCAAAATTAGACTTCACCCCTTGCATCTCTAACTTCAGCTCGAGGTCGGCTTGTAACGAGCCGCCCGTTCTGTGACAGTTTGTAAGAGAGAAACGAGTTATAGAGATGAAATATTGAAATATGCCTGAAATTTAGTGCTGCCTTAGTTTGACTTTTTCAGAGAAAAGTGTACATTTTTATTTTGCTTCAAGCTACATTGATTACTTACTCTACCTGATCACAATGGTGTGCGCATCCAGTGTAATCATCGAACTTAATAATAATATGTTGCTGTAAGTTAATTCCTGTGAATTCTGTTTAAGAGCCAATACAGCGAAGTGGTGTCCTGAGTTTGGTCTCGAGAATTCACGAAGATTATTTTGAACACTATTGTGGTGTGCTGAGTAGCATACAGAAAAATTCATGAACATTCCCCCTGATGTGCTTGATAGCGCAAAGGAAATTCAGGACGATTCTCTACACAGACCGTGCTGGTCACGTGGTCAATCAGGCTAAATATCTCACGAATTATTACAAATTTACCTATAGGTCGGCCAAAATTGTATAATATTGCCAGCGATCGTCAGGACCACACGCAAGAGACGAGCTAATGGTTAGATTTGAAACGCGAGACCTAAACTCAGGCCCACTCTACCGAGTGTTTTGGAGCCCTGAAAACCTAAAGTCAGGCCCACTCTACCGAGTGTTTTGGAGCCCTGAAAATCTAAAGTCAGGCCCACTCTACCGAGTGTTTTGGAGCCCTGAAAATCTAAAGTCAGGCCCACTCTACCGAGTGTTTTGGAGCCCTAAAAATCTAAAGTCAGGCCCACTCTACCTACTGAGTGTTTTGGAGCCCTGAAAATCTAAAGTCAGGCCCACTCTACCGAGTGTTTTGGAGCCCTAAAAATCTAAAGATTAATGGAATGTTAAGAGGACACTCCTTGTACATTCGCAGTATGTGCATATGTGTGTTTGTGTGTGCATGCATGTGTGCGTGTGCGTGTGCGCGCGCGCGTGCATGTGTGTGAGTTTAAATCAATGAAGTTCTCTGCAACTTGAATTTTCGATACCTCCAATCGTCTCCCTCCACTTCAAGGTCGACTTAAAGCTGTTTGACAATAACAAAGTAATCTCTCTCTCTCCCTCTCTCTCTTCCTCTCTCTTTATTTCTCTCAGCACTTCGTTTCGTCATCTTTCTAATGAAATATTATTCTAGTGACATATTCGTCATACACTATGATATATATTTAATATTTTAAATTTAATTAACTGTGACAGAAATCTTCATTTCATAGCAATCTGAGAGACAAGTTAAGCTGTAACACGAAAGGCAATGCTGGCAATATCTGAGACAAATTTACACACATATTGCACAAATGTATTCACATCACATCATATTTTTATTCGTTAGCAAGCTCTCATTACACCGACGAATAATTATTTTACAGAAATGTCTTCAGCTCTGAGTTTCGCATTTGTATTCGTTTCGTCAACAAGCGGTAGACATGGATCTTTTGCACGAACTTAGAAAAAAGAATGGACATTTGCTCTTTAACTAGATATTGTGGTCTTGTGTAACCTTAAGTTGCCGTCGCCCATAACCAGAAGCCACTGGCATTTTCTGCACGCTCGCTACAGACGTGTTTTGTTGTTGTTTTTTCTAATGACAGTCGTGGGCGACAGAGAGTTCAAAATACTAATATATTAATGCTATTTCTGTCTC
Source organism: Sinotaia quadrata (assembly GCA_028829895.1). Taxonomy (NCBI): domain Eukaryota; kingdom Metazoa; phylum Mollusca; class Gastropoda; order Architaenioglossa; family Viviparidae; genus Sinotaia; species Sinotaia quadrata. Next base: position 22,816,559 of record CM054178.1, read on the forward strand.
AGCAGATATTACATATAGTTAATTTTAACATGGAGTCAGTGTAGGAAATATTAACTCAAAGAAAGAAAACTACCTATCTATGTAACTGCAACAGTGCCTGTCAAGAATGGCGTCTTGACCTTCCCTGTTGAAAGCTGAATGCTTTTATTTTTACTTTATGAACTTTCAGAGTCATGATACGAATTAACTAACTCCACAGCCATGCAGTGGGTATAATAAGTGTGTTACTGTTTCATCTAACACTATTCGTGAGACTGCTTGTCATGTTTTAATTTATAAATAAAATTTCTTATATTGTCGATGATGTCATACAAGCGTATGTGTTCGCGCATGCTGCAATGAAGACACACACACACACACACACACACACACACACACACACACACACACACACACACACACACTCACACACACTCACTCACACTCACACATACACACACACACACACACACTCACTCACACAGTCACTCTCACACACACTCACTCACTCACACACACACACACACACACACACACACACTCACACTCGTGCTTGTAGTGTCGTCGGAATCTATTACGAAAAGGTTCATACGCTTGTATCTGATTGGTTCACGCGGTTCGGTTTTATGGCAAGTATGTCGTCCGAAGTCACCGAAATGATTGCCCGATTTGCAGCAGTCTTTTTGCAACATTCACTTTTTTCTTTAATAATAAGAAAGGCATTCATTTTATATATCTTGCCATTTCAATAGTAATAAATAAGTTTTCATATGATGATTATCTTTAATCATACTCGTGACTGAAAAAGAATAAATCAACGCTGCCACATATCTCTATTATATACACTGCCACATATCTCTATGGACACTGCCACATATCTCTATGGACACTGCCACATATCTCTATGGACACTGCCACATATCTCTATGGACACTGCCACATATCTCTATGGACACTGCCACATATCTCTATGGACACTGCCTCATATCTGTTTCTGTCTTCTCTTACATTTGATACATTACTGACACTCATTTTTTTCTCTCGATGATAAGACTGTTCGTCGCCATTTCTTGAGATAATTACATTTTGCTTATGGCGCTTAACCAATTATTTGCAGAATATACATTTATCGCAAAATGAAGAACTAAATATGAGAAACGACAGCGCCTTTCAAAATTTTCTTAATTATGCTCTACAAAGTCCAGAATTGACATGTAAGGCCATGAGTAATGGAATTTTTCTCTGAGTTGCCATCATTCGGCTTAGAACTATTGATGAGGTCAACACTAAGGAGGGATATATACTATTTCCATTTGACCTAGTTTTCTCTTTCGGTCGGCCTACACTCCTGCACTGAATGTCAACGGTTATGAAATTAAATCAAGGACCAGTTGAGACCGCAGAGGGCACATTCAGGGTCGGTCTTGTCCCATGAGGTGGATGCTGTCCCTTGGAGAACCTCACTATATTTCGAGCAGAATGTTTATCTCTATTTCATTTGTACTTTCAGTTAATGTTTGGTGTTTTAGAATGCAAGTGAGAGTACGTTGCAAAGGGACCACAATGGCGCCGGTTATTTTGGAACACTCTGTAAATGAAACTGCTTTAATTTCATAAAGACTGTGCTTTCTGTGATTTGGTACTAGTATGAAAATGGTGTGTGCACAACATTCTAAACATGTTACTTATGCCGAAGAAAGGTTTCGTCTTCTTTTTGAAATAAACAGCATGGCGCCTATAAAAAAAAAATGGTAAGATAACAATCATAGAAAGGGTATTCACTTTCGGCTAATTCTCTAAGGGGTTCTCTAAACAATCCCGACTATGGGACACTACTCTCAACGTTTCTGACGTGCTCTTGTGTTCTTCTCATGGGCCAGCACTCTTCCATGTGACAATGTATTTTTCTTTTTTAGAAAACATTTAATTGATATAAATATATTCTTTCAAAAATGTAATTAAAGTACTAAACAGTAATACTTTTTTAGCTGTGCAATGCCTAGTCACACACCGACCACGTGACTATTTCCAGTTTGGACCTGCATTCGTCTTTGCTTGGTCTCCTATCCTGTCACAATCGTGCTGTTTCTACCGTTTGTGAGTATCAGCTGAGTAACTAAAAAGAGTATTCTAATGAGCAGTGTTGTTCTTCACTTCGGGCTGTTATATCTCGACTGGGGCGCACAATAAATTAACTTCATAAAAAATCCTTATGCTCTAGTTTTACGGCACGGAGTAGCACTACCTCACCAGATCCTATTTTACTCAGATACGTGTGATCCATTTGAGTGCTCTGAGGGGTCAAGAGAAGACGTGTTGTGTGATCCATTTGAGTGCTCTGAGGGGTCAAGAGAAGACGTGTTGTGTGATCCATTTGAGTGCTCTGAGGGGTCAAGAGAAGACGTGTTGTGTGATCCATTTGAGTGCTCTGAGGGGTCAAGAGAAGACGTGTTGTGTGATCCATTTGAGTGCTCTGAGGGGTCAAGAGAAGATGTGTTGTGTGATCCATTTGAGTGCTCTGAAGGGTCAAGAGATGTGTTGTGTGATCCATTTGAGTGCTCTGAGGGGTCAAGAGAAGACGTGTTGTGTGATCCATTTGAGTGCTCTGAGGGGTCAAGAGAAGATGTGTTGTGTGATCCATTTGAGTGCTCTGAGGGGTCAAGAGAAGACGTGTTGTGTGATCCATTTGAGTGCTCTGAGGGGTCAAGAGAAGATGTGTTGTGTGATCCATTTGAGTGCTCTGAGGGGTCAAGAGAAGATGTGTTGCGCCTAGAAAACAGAAAGAAATAGTGCAATCATTTTTAATGTTCCCATAGGTATAATCATTATCTTTTTAATGTTCCCATAGGTATAATCATTATCTTTTTAATGTTCCCATAGGTATAATCATTATCTTTTTAATGTTCCCATAGGTATAATCATTATCTTTTTAATAAAAGGCACTCTCCTCTGCGTAAGTTTTTATCCCCATATGTATAATTTTCTATGTTTATAAATGTTATGAAACAGATACATCACCAGTTCAGTTTGGTGATAGGAGTTCTGGTAGCATGATAGCACTACTAGTGAGGTGATAGCAGTGCTAATGATGTGGTAGAAATACTAGTAAGGTGATAGCAGTGCTAATTATGTGTAGCAGTGCTACTGAGATGATAGCCTTACTAATAATGTGGTAGTAGTGGTAGTGAGGCGACACAGCAGTACTAGTGAGGTGAAAGCAGTGTTAATTATGTGATAGGAGCGTTATTGAAGTGATAGCATTGTTAATTATGTGGTGGCAGCGCTAGTAAAGTAATGGCAGTGCTAATTATTTGGTAGTAGTGTTAGTGAGGCGATAGCAGTACTAGTGAGATGATAGCAGTGCTAATTGTGTGGTAGCCGAGCTAGTGAGGTGATTGCAGTGGTAGCAGTACTAGTGATGTGACGGCATTGAGGTGATGCTATTGAGTTGATAGCAGTGCAAATGAGATCGCAGTAGTGGTGGTGGGCGGGGTATATCTGTGGGACTTTTAGCAAAGTATTTAAATGTTTACATCCGACAATAATCAATGACTATGCTTTCTTAAAAAAGATGGATGCTCGTTTGGCTGAATCCCATCTGACAGATAATTGATATTGTCTTTCTTCTATATAATTAACATTAACATTAAAAGTCTGCAAAATTCAACAATGGATTTAAAAACGGCGAAAGAAACCACCTATTGGTTAAATAATCGTGTGTCTATTATTCATTTGTACTATGTGGACAATATTATTGATAGGCGAAGTAAGGTAAATATGTTATCGTTGTGGAATGCAGTCTTGAGCACTTTGAAACAGAAATTTAAAAGAAAAATGGTTTGTCGGAATAGATTTTTGCATTTATCTGGCTCAGGACTCTATGACGTAAATTTCTTGCCCAAATTAGGTGTGCCCCGCTGACAGCGGTGGTGGTGGTAGGGGGGGGGCAAGTCGTGTAGACGCCTCCAAGGGATATAACTCTCCCTGTTTTGTTCAACAAACGCGTTCGCTGCTATTTAAGAGAGGCAGGGACATTTCTCCCTAATCGATAGCAAGGATCTATTAAGAGCATTCATCAGTAAGAACGTTTGCGTGTTTATGTAGTGTGTGTGTGTGTGTATGTGTGTATTTGTATAATGTGTTTATACATTTCAGTGTAAGTCCGTGTGTATGCATGTGGTATGTGATTGTGGGTTCTAAAAAGCCTCTGTGTGTGAAAGAGAATGCTTATACTTAACCGTGTTAGTTTGCTTGTGCGCATGTGTAAGTGATTTTGTGGGCGTGTGTGTGTGTGCGAGAGAGAGAGAGAGAGAGAGAGAGAGAGAGAGAGATGGTTGCTTTCCTTTCGTAAGAAACAACTTTTAATTCATTACTTAACTGTAATGCCCTAAATAGAAAAGCAGGAGCATTTTTCCCGCCCTAAATCTGTCTCTGTCGAATGGGGGTGGGATGTGAGGCAATGACGTACTCACACAGACTATGAAACATATTGTTGCTGTTGTTGCGCTATCACATGGTCTGTGTGACGTATTGTTGCTGTTGTTGCGCTATCACATGTTATGTGTGACGTAATGTTGCTGTTTGTTGCACTATCACATGGTCTGTGTGACGTAATGTTGCTGTTGTTATTGCACTATCACATGGTCTGTGTGACGTATTGTTGCTGTTGTTGTTGCACTATCACATGATCTGTGTGACCAAAGTGGTTGCTCACATGTTTAGTCAAACACACACAAATGCACGCACGCATATTGTATTTTGAGACCATCATTTATATACTCCCATGTGAAGGTCACTAAGTAGGTATCTCTTAAACATTAAAAACAAAGATTGAAAGAATGTTTTCGTTTTTAAGTTAATTAATTTCTATTGCGTGACATAATGTTTTGTATTTCATTTAAATTCAATTGAATCGCACCTTTTTCTTATTTGCTCCACTTTTTTATTCGCTGAACTAATTAAGGGACGAAGGGAATGAAGTAGGAAGAAGCAGACTAAAGAGTGAGAATTTAAATTATCTGGCCTGGCGAAGTGAGCTGTTATTCTTCGAAGAGTTTACGATCCGTCTTATATCTCATCATTGTAAATTTTAAGTTTGCGAGCGTTTGTTAACGTGGGGTTTTTCCGTGGTGGGTGAGATGTCTGCAATTCCTACGCCACATAGCCCAGTGACACTGGAAAAAAAAAGGCCACTTCATGGGTATTAGCAAGGTCTTTCGCTTCGTGCTGCAAACTGACACGTGACAGTAGTTCTATTAATAATTCATGTTAGATTATATTCGTAAAGGCAATGCTCTTTTGGCTTAGTCTGTCCAGAGACTGTAGTTATAGATTATTTTCTAAAGCATTGAGGCCGATGCTTGAATGGTAGGCAGTCTGTTCGTAGAGGTCAGGGCCACAGTTCAAGTCTGGCTCAACTTCGGATAGTCGACAAATGTGGGACAAAATTTGCCGCATAGAGATGTATATAATATTGACATTTGCTTGTCCTTGACCTTACGTTTATCCCTGCCGTAAACGGTCAGCACAGGACAGTAAATGTAGAATCAAAGTAATTGTTATATTACAAAATATAAAAAAAATAGCTTACTGTTGATTTGAGACAAATTCATTATAAGAAAAAAGCCTGTAATCTTCTGACGTAATTTGGTTCTTGTGTGGTCGTTTGATACGTAGTTATGTTTGGACGTATCTGATGCATAACTACGTCTGACGTGTTTGTTACATAGCTATGGTTTGATGTAATTGCTACATAGCTATGGTTTTAGGTAGCTGTTGCATAGTTGCGTTTCTACCTAGTTGCTAGCCATTGTTTGACGTAGCTGGTGCACAGTTATGGTTCGACGAGGTTGTTATATAGCTACGTTTTTATCGTAGTTGTTGCATAGCTATGGTGTTACGTCGTTGGTACATAGCTACGGTTGGACGTATTTTTGATTCCCCATCACTTCACTCTTCTTATAATTCACTGGTCAGTTCAGATCGAATCGGTCAGTACCATAACTCTTGTCATTGCTGAGCAGCAGACACATATCAATGGAGTGTCGTCATTTCATTTAAACTAGGTAATTATGAGAATATGTGCAAGTGTACAAACTCAAAATCTTAAGCAACTCTCTAATACGGAACTCAATGTTCAAAGTAATGTTCTTAACGCGCACGCGTGTGTGAATGTACATACGTGGGGGTGAGGGGGTGGTATGTGTGTGCGTGTGCATGTGTGTGTGTGTGTCTGTCTGTATGTGTGTATGTGTTTATAATCCTGTCGACATGGTATCTCTAAAGAGATAATTTCACAAACCACAATAAGAATTACTTCCCCTACTACATGTTTATGTTTGAATTTTGTCACTGTTTGACCTGTGTACACGACGAGTTATACAAGATGGATTGAGGAGTGCATGTTTTCAGCAACTACATCTCACGTACTACCCTCTCACGGTGCCAATGTCGGGTTTTAGATTTGGAACCACCCAATTAGTTCACTTGCCAGAAATCAAAGTCACAACTCGCGAACTTTATATTCAGGACAAGCGCTTTACTTTAATAGTCACACAACTCCCGGCGACAGCGCTGTTAAATCTATAACTACGATTGCATTTGAAAATTATATTGTTACTGAATTCACTGTTTGGAAATGTTCACTCCGCACACTTCCGGTAAGCACCTTAGCAATGACTGCTTCCGATTTGCAAATAGAATAAAGTAGAGTGGGTTATTCCTTTTAATCAAAGAACTTTTCTTTTTCTTTAAAATTATAATACGTAATTATTTCTTTTTATTTGCTTTCTTATTTTTAATTTAACATTTTGCGTGGCACGATACGCCATCTTTGCACGAATGTTTGAGAAAGGGTTTCGGTCCGAAATTCTTCAAATCGATTTCAATTCCATGTGGTATTTGTTTCTTTGCAGCAGTTGTATTTTATTGTTTTTCTTTTCTTCTTTGCCTTGTTTAAATCTCACACACACACACACACACACACACACACACACACACACACACACACACACACACACACACAGCTTTGTTTTAGTTGTCACGTGACTGCATGACTGCGCTTGTTCCCTATCCAATCAAAAATACTGAGCAAACAAACCAACAAGACATCTTTCTTTTTATACTCGAAACATTTTTGCGGATTTTAAAACAAAGAGTGTGACCAATTTGAGATTTACACAACGTTTTGAAAAAATTATTATGTAGTTCTTAATTCAGTTGCTGGAACAGTACAGTTTGTTACTTAACTGTTACACAGTTTAAAAATTAAAATTCTATGTGAACATTTTGTCCATTATTCTTGAGCTGATGAATTTGTACAGTCCTGTCAAAACATGTACAGTCCTTAGAGCTGATGATTTTGCTAGTTAGATTTGTACAGTCCTGTCAAAACATGTACAGATGCCTTAGAGCTGATGATTTTGCTAGTTAGATTTGTACAGTCCTGTCAAAACACGTACAGATGCCTTAGAGCTGATAATTTTGCTAGTTAGATTTGTACAGTCCTGTCAAAACACGTACAGATGCCTTAGAGCTGATAATTTTGCTAGTTTGATTTGTAATGTTACTGATTTGTTATTCTTAACTGTTTCTGTTTGTCGCCAAGATATCGCAGCAGGCATTCATTCTGATTGTAGAAAAACAAACTTATTATTTTCTAACCATTATGTTTTAAATTCAGATTAGGCTATTTTTGTCCGCGGATAATCTTACAGCTAAATCTCAACCCCTCTTGACGCTCTTTTCAGTCTATCATTTAGAAGAGCTCTGGTAAGTCCTAGAGTTAGTCTCCACTGGCAGCAAGGCACACTAAAATCATTTTAGATTCAACGTCTCGCCTCTTCTTCCAATCATTTTCGCTTCCGTTGGTTTTTTTCTTTTCCTTTTCAGTTTGCTACTAAACCGAAAGAGAGAAAGATTGAGCCAAAACCCAAGAAAGAACCACCCAGAAAGGAGCCCAAGCCAACACCCGTACGAAATGATCTCAGAGAGTTGGCTCAGCCTGCAACAGGCCTCTTGGTTCAACCCACAGCGAGCCACTTGGCTTTGGCCACGACGACAGAACCACTCCCACCGCCAACGCCTTCCAGAACGTCGTCAGTCACAGTTGCCAGTGATGTAGCGTCGAAAGACGGGAAAAAGGTACGGCGCAAGCTGCCACCCATTCCATTGAACGAGGAGCCGATCCTGGCACCAAAGTCCAAGTTAAGGAAACCCAAACCACCTTCCCGAAAACCAGACCCTTTGCCTCGCTCGTCCACCCCTTCCGTGTCACCTCGGGGTGAGCAAGCATTGTTGCAACTTTCTCAGCAGTTACAGCCACGTCAGCCATCGCCTCAACCTCTTCCTCAACCAACGCCACCGTTGCGGCAGCATGAGCACACCCAGACTAAAAAATCGGTATCCCAGCAACAGCATCACCACCACCACCAACACCACCATCATCAGCAACAGCAATTGTTTCAACAGCTGCAGCAAAGGCACGAGCAGCAGAACCTCCAACAGAAGCTGAGCGATGAACTGAATGAAGAAGACTTGGAAGTGGCCCGCATCACTAACAAGGCCCAGGACAAGCGTAAGAAACCGCTGGTGGACCTTATGAAATCCAAGAGTCTCGAAAGCCATGAGCCGATGCGCACCCGAGAAAGAAGCCAGATGTTGACAACCACGGATGTCCCTACCAACCGCTCCCTCCAACGAGCGGCTTCCGTCGGCTCCAGCGTGAGTGGATCACTCGCAAGCTCTGATGCCATGAACGAGACGGACGCAATCATCGATGCTCTCATTAACATCTATGGCATCCCGATTACAGAGGCCATGAAGTCGCTTAAAAAACGCCTGCAGGAAGAGCTACGCAGGGTCACGCTGGACCGCAAGCGGAAGCTGGAGGAACTGGAGGAGATACGGGCCCTCCAGATGCAGATCGGCGCTCTGAAGTTGGAAAGCGATGCCTACCGGCGCTCCCGCCATGCCACCGCTGCTGCACCTGGCGACAAACGCTCGCCAAGCTACGTCAACATTGGCGCAGGAGACCCCAAGAAGTCCCTGACCCCGCGGTCATCGCCTCAGGTGACGCCTCGGCGGCAGAGACACAAACGGCAATCTTCAGATCCTATGATCTCAAAATTCTCCCCAATTAAAGAAGACAAAGACATCGAAGCTGATTTTCAAGCCAAACTGTCTGAACCCCTGAGCATCCGCGGGAACACTGGGGCACACTCGTCTCGATATGGCGCAGACGCAAAGTACTCCACTGACGACAGTTCTCAATCAGGACTCAGTGACTCAGAGAGCACTCGCTCAGAGCCGGTCAGTAGCAGCACTCGCTACAAGAAAAGCTCGTCTAGCTACTCGAAGCTGTATTATCCGGGCAGATCAGGCTCGAGCGAGCGCTTGCAGCCTGAACATGCTCTGTTCGTGGGCAGCGGCGCACCCCTGTCAGGAAGCCGGTCAGAGCAGCACTTGGCCAAAGGGCACCGTTCAGGTTCCAGGACGCCCACATACTATTCAGACGATGAGGAAAAAAGCCGGGAGGAGCGAAAGGCTCAGGTAAGCAAGCAGTGAGACGTGCTCACTAGTCCCTGGGGTACAATATTGATGGGGTCAGTTATAGACATGGCAAACCGTACAATATGATCAAAATAAGTGGGGTCTTATCGCAAGTCAAATGTACAGGATAGACAGAGCAAGCAATGTAGACAGGGTAAAAAGTGTAGATAGGACAAATAAAGAAGTAGACAGGGCAAACACATTTTGGACAGAAAATAGACAGGGAAAACACTGGGTAGACAGGGTCAACGAAAGGTAGCCAGGGCAAACATAATGTAGACAAAATAAGTACACTTTAGGGCAAACAAATGATAGGACAAACAGTGTAGACAGAGCAGTGTTGACAGAAGAAATAGACAGAGCAAACAGTTTAGACAAAAGAAATAGACAAACAAACAGTTTAGACAGGAGAAGTAGTCAGAGCAAACAGTGTAGTCAGGACTAACAGACTGTAGACAGGGAAACACTAGGAAGACAGGATAGACACAGGGCTGATAGGCGAGCGGAGATTTTTGGTGCTTATCTATTTCCACCCTGGACAAGTATTGATTTGAAATGGGCATCTTGAGCAGTTATCTTGACTGGTGCACATGGGTACTGGTGTGTTTAAATGTTCGTCCACGAAAACAGCCAAACTTAAAATGGATATTAGAAATAAATACATCTATGCTTGCTAAACATTTCGCTCTTAAAATTGAATTACAATTTTATTACTTCTTATTTAAAAATCTAAGACGACAATTACTCTCACACTTACCTTATTTCTCATTTTAACTTGTATTTGACGACAAAGGGGATCAAAGTGTAGAGTCTCTATGTGTTTCAATTATAATGAGGTACTCTTATATTTCTTTCTATTAAAGTTAGGTATCCGTTTCTTTCTTTCTATTAAAGTTGGGTATCCGTTTCTTTCTTTCTATTAAAGCTGGGTATCCGTTTCTTTCTTTCTATTAAAGTTGGGTATCCGTTTCTTTCTTTCCATTAAATCCCTTATGGGGATTTAACTGACAGATTTACATTTTGGACAAAGTCAAATCATTGCAGTTAGGAAGCCTTTATAAAATCCTCATTAACATAAATCGGATTATGCTATGAAAATCGCAGTAACTTCCATTAGTATGTTACTGAAAACAATTTTCTAGTGAGCAACATTATTTATAAAGCTACAAATTGAAAACTGAGCAATAAGCAAATTTAACACATAGGTTAATCTGATGTGAAGTGTTATCTTGTCGATAAGTAGGCGTCTCCACCTTTACAATTATCTAGACGAGATGGAGATAAGTTAGGCCCTGATTATCCGAGCTGGGAAAAGAATTTTGCTTATCTGAACTAACTGGAGAAATTTTGATAATCCGGACTAATTGGAGACAGTTTAGGTGCAGACATAGTTTGTTTTATGTTTCTGGACTAACCTGGAACACGGTGAACGGTGGTTGTTGCAGAAATATATATTACTGAAGGTTGTTAAATGGCAATATTAAACGCAATGCTTAGGTATCTCGTCTCAGTGTGAAAGTGTAAGGTTCCTTTAAAGGTGGACAGTTTTGCTGGGCTTCATACTGCTCAGTGTGAAAGTGTAGGGTTCCTTTACAGGTGGACAGTTTTGCTGGGCTTCATACTGCTCAGTGTGAAAGTGTAGGGTTCCTTTAAAGGTGGACAGTTTTGCTGGGCTTCATACTGCTCAGTGTGAAAGTGTAGGGTTCCTTTACAGGTGGACAGTTTTGCTGGGCTTCATACTGCTCAGTGTGAAAGTGTAGGGTTCCTTTAAAGGTGGACAGTTTTGCTAGGCTTCATACTGCTCAGTCTCATATTTTATTTCCTGATCACAGCATGTTGGTATCGGTGGGGTAAATCGATCTTTCCACCCTCCACCCACCATCCCCTAACCACCTTCCACCCGTAAACAAAAGATATGAAGAAGTTAACGGGGGTGGGGGGGGGGAAGAGAGAAGATGGATGCCAACTGATCACGCTACAGCCGTCTCATATTCAGTCTCCATAGTGAAATCGGCAACAAAGGTGACATATGCAGAACCAGCAAACACAAGAAAACGTCATCAACCCCCACCACCACCGCCATCAAGAAAACGCTGCTTTAACCGCATTCATTGCACGTCATTCAGTATTCATGCGTTTGGCCGTATTCAGGGCATGGCTTGTAGCAGCAAATCATAAACAGTGAGTAGACTGGCAGAGTGCCGCTTAGTAGTAGGTGAGCTATTGTTTCTCAATTATTTATTTATTTGCGCCTAAATTAGGTATGAGTGTGGAGTGGGTGGGGAGATAAAATGTTTGAGAGTCTGGGTGAGTGTGTTTGTATCCGTGTATGTGGAGGGTTGGAGCAATTAACCCCAAATTATGCATATGAAAATCTCTATGGTTCCGTTTCTAAATTTAGATTTACTGCGAGGAGAACGCGCACGACCCGAGATGGAAAAATGCCTGTGTGTAATGTTTCGTCACCTCATGTTTTCACATAGTGACGTTTCATTTTTGGTAAACATTCTTAGCTTGGTTAATCTAGGCTTCCATTGCCTCGAGTTGGTCTGAATAATGTAGGTTTAATCTATCTTATAATAACTTAAGTAATCAACATTTAGTATCCGCCATCTTGTTTGTATAATTAAGGCTTAGTCTTAAAATCAGAATGATAGGATTATTCAAATTAATTGAAGACTGGAATAATGGAATAGCCCGACTTAGATTGGTTTGAATGATCGAGGCATTGCCTGACTAGATTAGATAATTAAAGCATGTCTTTATATTAGTGTAGTGCAGAGTTTTCCTAAGGGAACTAACTCACAGGGACACCGTGAGATATTCCAAATTTTCGAACCTAACCGTACTAGCATAAGTGTAATTGGTAGGTGTTTCCTGATGCGCCGTAAACAAAAATTCCTGATACACCGAGAAAGTTCGGGAATCAAAGGTGTACTGGATAGTCAAGTATGAATTGCGTATTCTGGCACTCCTTGATTCTAAACTGCTTTGAATAATTGAGGCTTAACTCCCCTTTTTAAACTCAAATAAACAAGGATAAAATGTCTTTTCAACTAGGATAATTATAATTATAATCAACGCTGAACTCTCATTCTCTTAACTCGGATTTCCAATGCTCAGTTGCCCCTCCTTTAATTCGGAAAACCAAGACATAGCTGCATTTCTTTAACTTGTCTAAATAATAAGATTTAACTGCTTGGTTGAACTCGATAAAAGCAAACACTTAGTTACACTATTTCTAAACTTGGATAAACAGTGCTCAGCTGACTTTTTAAAATAAGCAAGAAATAACTGTCCATCCTCTGATTTGGATAAACGAGTTTAATCACCCCTCATTTAACTCGGATAAACAAAACTTAACTGACAACTACGAATTCAAACTATTAAGTCTTTATTCTCCTTGAAATGGCCTTCAACTTGGCGAGCTGGTGGAGGGGACACTATTAAATTCATTAACACAAATTACGCGATATTATTTTCATAAGTAAGGCAAAAGAAACACATTTTATGATTGAATTTTATCTTGCGGGATTCGAGACAGAGATGATACCTTAACTCGGCTGATCACGGCATTAGCCCAATCAGAAATAAAGTGCTTTGTTTTTACGCGTTTCACACAGCCCAATCAGAAATAAAGTGCTTTGTTTTACGCATTTCACACAGCCCAATCAGAAATAAAGTGCTTTGTTTTTACGCATTTCACACAGCCCAATCAGAAATAAAGTGCTTTGTTTTTATGCATTTCACACAGACTACAAAGGTTATATGTCATCCACCAAACTACCAATTCATGTCAAATGCTCAAGTACGTTTTCCTGATGACCACGAGCCAGATATAAAACCGAAACTGGCAACCCAATCTGACAAGACTAAACTGGCAACCCAAACTGACAAGACTAAGCTGGCAACCCAAACTGACAAGACTAAACTGGCAACCCAAACTGACAAGACTAAACTGGCAACCCAAACTGACAAGACTAAACTGGCACCTCAAACTAAGATAAAACTGGCAATTTTTACTAACAAGACTAAGCAGGCAACCCAAAGCTGACAAACTGATATTAACAAACTACAAAACGTTTCTTCAGTAAAGTAGTACGGTCTGTTGAGGGCGGCATTTTAATTTTGTATTTTCAAATTATGTCTTCTAAAATATATTAGATGTTTAATATAATTTGCCAGTAAATGTACAGATTACTTGCATAGTCTGTCCGACAGATCGTTTTGCTTACGTCTAGTCACAATTTAGACATGTGGGGTGTCACGAAAATCAAGAAATATTAATAATTTTTTTTTCTCTCCCTCTAAGTAACTTCTAACTTTAAACTATGAACGAAACCGCTATGTTAATTAAAAGAGGGACAGGGTGAAAATGACCATTTGTCAACAACGGGAAAAACTAAGTCGGAAACATTAGCTTTAAGTTCGTGTTGGGGAATGGAAAAGATATAATTAGCTTGCAAGAGAATGCTAGCTTGACCCTCTGTGACCAGGAACCCACGCCCATCTATCTGTGTCAGTGTAGGGTACATGGCAGGCCAGTGTACCAAGTTCGTGAGAAGGTGCTAGGACGCCAATTATGTCCGTGACGGAGGCAGACTAAGTTTTTTGAAATGTAAACATCATTGTAAGAATCACCACTATAAATGTTTGGTAGTTTAAGTTGATATTGCTATTGTGTAATTACTATTGTTTTGTGAAAGTACTTAGTGAAATAGAAGTTGAGTTATTGGAAAGTTAATCATTGTATGCTAAGTTAAAAAGGTTGGTCTGTGTGTACAACCATGTGAGTGATGTATAGCTTGCCAGGTGGCCATGAGCTGCCAGTAACTATAGTTTTTAAAATAAAATAGGAGTAGGACCCTTGCTCTGAGATTTTAGTGTGTGCTCTGAGAGTTAGCTAGAGGTTAAATGGATACGTAAATCACAGTGTCAACTGGGAACTTAATACTTTGGCACTGATAGAACTGGACGCCAGAGGTAGCCAGGATGGGCAGAGAATATACCTAAGCATGTACAGTGCTGGTTGTAAATGGGCAGTGTTGGAAGGGGGATAGTGTCTGTGCTGGAAGGAGGGGTGTGTTCGAGTCATCACATAGAAAGTGACGTACAAGAGTTTGTGTATAAAAGAGGAGACAGAGCCAGGGGCGGATGAGAAACGTGGAAGAGAAACGTGGAAAATGTAGCGTGTTGTAGGAGAGCGGGACTTGCTCTCTGTTTCTCCCTGCTTTGTTGGTACCAAGAAAACTCTTCGAAGTTGGGAGGCAAGCAACTAGAGGGTTCTTGGACCCTGTAACAGTGTGACACATGTCTACCTGGACTGCGTATGAGACGCGTCGTAACGACCGTTGCAGTTTTTAGATGGGCCAAATCAAATCAGATAGTCATCTCAGGTTTTCAAAGACTCTGTCAAAGACCGCGGGTGATCGATTATTTTCCAGGCAGAAGGCAAATTCCTGGTGGAAGTTTAATGTCACGGCGCTGGGAGATGTTACAGAACGAGATGTTACATAGTGGTAGTAACTATCGTTGGAAGCAGTAGCGGTCATGCATGAGGCATACTGCCGAGAACGGCAAAGGTTGGCCGTTGTGAAGAAGAGAAGAGATGAGAAACGAAGTTAAGAGAAGAGAAGATGAGAAACGAAGTTAAGAGAAGAGAAGATGAGAAACGAAGTTAAGAGAAGAGAAGATGAGAAACGAAGTTATGATGAAGAGAAGAGAAGCGAAAAGAAGTAATGAATAAGTGAGGAGAAATAGGCCTAACGAGGAGCGTAACAGTGGCAGTGAAGGCTACTGTATTTGGGTTCCAGGGAGCGGACCCGTGTCGAGACGTCGACGGTGTTTTTGAGCATCTTTAACCCACCCCCACCCCCCAGCACAAGAAGAGCCGATAACGATGTGAGCCCAGCACACGAAGAAAGCGTAACGATGTGAGCCCAGCACAAAAAGAGAGTAACGCTGATTATATGAACAGAGAACAAGGAGAACGTGACAATACCTATGTGAGTAAAAGAAAATTCTAACTAATTAGGGAAATCTCAGAGCACGTAGCACATAAACATAAGTATAAACTAGAACCTAAAACTAAAACTAGAATTTTAATTAAGCATTAAACTAAAATTAGAAGTAAACCTTGAAGTAAAAAGATATTGATGGAACCATTGAAAAGACTTGCAAGTTAAATGACATTTGTTTTGAACTTTGTTTATTATTGAACATTGATATAAGTGTGGCGCCAGAACTCTTAAATAATGACTGTTCTATTATGTTGTAAAATGCCTAAGCAATGTTAGAAGTAGTACTGCATGAAGAAATTGAGTTTTGTATTTCTTTGATTTTAATTCATCATTTATCATTTTTCTTTCTTCTTTCTTCCCCCTTTCCCATGGGTGTGAGTGTGGATGGCTGACTGACTAACCAACGTGTGAGAGGAAACCTATAGACCAATAAATTTGAACTTGTACTCCGATATTGGGCCTTTCTTCTGTCTATGGTTTCGAAAGAGTGGTTGCTGTCGTTGTTATACGTTGTGTCGTCTGTGCCGTCTACACTTCACCCCTACCCGTATGCAAACACACATGCAAACATGTCGGCAATACGTAACCTACACGCAGAATTAAATTCGAGCCAAACAAACATCTTGGTATTCTGTGTGTGGATTTGTCATTCTCTTTATGCAAGTCCTACGTGGAGCCGGCAAGCCACCATCCCTCTCCCCTCCTGTCGGAGAAGGGAGGGTGGGTGGTGACATGGGGGGGGGGTTAGTAAGTAATGTAAATATTTCGCAAACAAAAAAATATGTTTTTAACCCTTTTCCTAACTGTATTTAAGTCTATATACATTTACCAAAAATAAATACGGATTTTAGCATCAGACTTTATATGAATTTAATAACGATTATAGCACACTCCTTTATCTCTCTTTAATCTTCTCGATTCTCTCCCCTGCAATCAGCTGCAATATGAAATTCAGAAACGTAAACAGCAGCTGGAAGAGACCACACGTCTCAAGAACGAACTGTTAAAGCTCGCACGCGCACGCCAGAGCATGACCCACAGTTACGACGACATTCCTCGGCAATACGGCCCCAGCGTGCACATGGGCGCAACCTCTAGCAGCATGAGCAAGTCCCCGAGGCCTGTCCCGAGAGGGATCATCCGCCCAATCGATGATGACGTACGACTGGCGGAGCTGGCCGAGCGCGAGAGGGAACGCGAGCGAGAACGAGAGCGCCTGGAGAGAGCGTGCCTAGAAAGAGACAGTCTGGACGAGATCTACGACGTCTTGCCTTGCCGACAACCCCGGCGCCCCGTAGTGGGGAGAAGCGGGACTGAGGGCTTGCCTTACCAAAGCCGTTCAAACTTCAGTTCCACCGAGTACCTTGCCCACAAGCAGGAAGCGGCAAGACGCATCCGCTCGGACGAGCCACTCTACGTCAACACGGCTCCTGGGTGGATGTACGGTAGTGACCTGGGCGGAATTGGTGACGCCTCTTCTGTGTCGCAGCCTGCTCTGTCTAAACGCGTCGATTCCTTACCAGCGACCGGTGTTCCGAGTGTTGTCACAAGAGATCCCAGACTGCCAGCAAGTGTTACATTGCCTGATATCTATTCTAACAGGTAACACCGTCTTATCTGAAAGTAACATTCCTTCTTATTGCAGAAATTGTGGTTTGGGTTATGTGAGAAGTTTGCATGAAATTGTTATGTCTGAAAAGGAGTGTGGTGTCTTGTGCTGGAGAATTGTTGGAGTGTGGTGTCTTGTGCTGGAGCTTTGTTGGAGTGTGGTGTCTTGTGCTGGAGAATTGTTGGAGTGTGGTGTCTTGTGCTGGAGCTTTGTTGGAGTGTGGTGTCTTGTGCTGGAGAATTGTTGTAGTGTGGTGTCTTGTGCTGGAGAATTGTTGGAGTGTGGTGTCTTGTGCTGGAGCTTTGTTGGAGTGTGGTGTCTTGTGCCGGAGATTTGTTAGAGTGTCTGAAATATCTAAGTGTAATTAAGGACTGCGTGTATGTGAGTGACTATGTCTGATATGTTGTGCCTAGCTCGTATTACTGTCAACACAGTGTCATGACGTGCGTCAAGCATGCCAAAATGCATCTGAGCTTGGAGTGTGTAGCATTTAGTATGATGAGAGTTAGCTATATCGAGCTCAGTACTAGCAACAAAAACCCCAACAGCCATAACCAAGCATACATGTTCGGTGTGTCATTCGCGCCAAACTCGTAAAGACATTAATTAAATGCTTGCACTTAACAGTTCAGTAGCGTAATAATGAAATGATATGAAACAAACCATTGTTGTTCGTTTCTTAGTGTCCCATTACAAACAGCTTTATCTTAGCCATTTTCGAACTGCATTAATGTCTTTTCTTTAAAGTATGTTTTTCGTCGTTTTTGTTGCGAAAGATGTGAAGTGGATTTCAGGCCTCCACACCCTGTGCATGCAAGTCTGAGCGGCAGTAGCAGCACCTACGTCAACACAAGCATCTCTGACACCGACGGCAGCCCCACCAGCGTCAGTGACACACCTGCCATGCCGTTGTTGGACGACGTGAAAGACAAGTCGCGAAAAATTATCCACAACATCGGCAGCGGTTCCAGACCTGTATCTGCAGAGTTTAACATCGGAGACGTTGAAGGTGCGACGGCATGCCGGTAGAAAGCGTTACGTAATGCAGAGGTCTTCAGGTGTAAGTCATAGGTAGAAAGCGTTACGTAATGCAGAGGTCTTCAGGTGTAAGTCATAGGTAGAAAGCGTTACGTAATGCAGAGGTCTTCAGGTGTAAGTCATAGGTAGAAAGCGTTACGTAATGCAGAGGTCTTCAGGTGTAAGTCATAGGTAGAAAGCGTTACGTAATGCAGAGGTCTTCAGGTGTAAGTCATAGGTTGAAAGCGTTACGTAATGCAGAGGTCTTCAGGTGTAAGTCATAGGTAGAAAGCGTTACGTAATGCAGAGGTCTTCAGGTGTAAGTCATAGGTAGAAAGCGTTACGTAATGCAGAGGTCTTCAGATGTAATTTTTAGGTAGAAGTTGTTACGCTATGTGGAGGTCTTCGGATGTAAGTAATACATCATTTTGTCTGGTACTGTTCAGTGTTGTAGAGGTATTTAGCATTAACTAATACTCGATTTATCCTTTTTAATCTACAAATGAACAGAGTCATTTCCCTTGAAAGAACATCAAGAATAACTGTACCAATAAATTACCTTTTATTTAGTATAGCTTTCGTAAGACTTTATAACTTGGATGGTGACGCCTTAGTAAGACTTTGTAACTCCCCTTGATTAATGGCTTTTCAGTAAGACAGAATAACTTCCCTTGGCTGATAGAACTTCAGATAAGTTTGTATAAAAAAAGAAACTATTACTGGGTCTAACGTACCGTTAGCTCTAATCCTGCCTTTACCCATCCCACCATAATGACCCACTCCTACCCTACCATATCTTGCTGCGAAATCGGCGTAGGCCGGAAACGTCCCCCATTAAACTGCCTATCTGAAGCTTGTATAACTTCCTTCCCTTGGTTGGAGGAGATTTGCCAGATTATATAGTCATCCTTTAGTCAAAGGAACTCCAAAGGAATTTAGTGACTTTCAATTCAAAGACTACAGTATTTATAGATGGTGCTAATTGTATTTGATCGAAGCCCCTACGTTTGCATTAGATTCTTTCTGACCTGTGCTTTTCATTAATGCACAGAGTACAACTGGTAATGGAGAACATTATTGAGCACAAAATATACAGTCCAATACTGGTAATACTCAGACCATTCTCTTTGTACTCGAAATAATTACTCTAGAGCAGTCTTTCTCAACCTTTTTATACGCTGGAGGAACCATTGAAGTAATTTTCAGGTCAAAAGTATTATATCTACTATATTTATTTTTTTAAACATTATCTCTCGGGGAACCCCTAGAGTCCTCTTGCAGAACCCCGCGGTTGAGAAACCCTGCTCAAGGTAGTCTTATCATGAATACATTCCACACTCATAAAGATTTTCAGTCCAGTTGTTAAATGCATGTGTGCAATCTGGACCACTTCCTGTTATGCCATATAAACAACATCAATTTTCAGTCCAACCTTGTGCGAAGAGTGAAAGTAATTGTGGTTGATTTTTGTACTGATCCGTTTTTATTGCATAATGTTTAAAGTTGTGGGTTTTTCAAAATTGTGACGCTATAAAATGAGACATTATTCAATAAATTTTATGATATTAAATCATTTATCTTCAAGAATAATAAAATATCATCGAATCCTCGCTAGTATTTCAGTATAAGGCTACGTTTCTTATTTCCCCTAGATCTCATGAATGGGATGTACCGTGTGGAAAGCGACAACAGTGTCGATGCGGACGAACCTATTATGAAACACTTGATGGAAGGGGGTGTGACTATCCTCAAACAAATGGAGAGGAAAAGGAGGGTAAGTCGTCATTTCAAAAGATAGATAGACAGACAGACAGATAGATAGATAGATAGATAGATAGATAGATAGATAGATAGATAGATAGATAGATAGATAGATAGATAGATAGATAGATAGATAGATAGATAGATAGATAGAT
Organism: Sinotaia quadrata; assembly: GCA_028829895.1. Lineage (NCBI taxonomy): Eukaryota > Metazoa > Mollusca > Gastropoda > Architaenioglossa > Viviparidae > Sinotaia > Sinotaia quadrata. Next base: position 22,836,649 of record CM054178.1, read on the forward strand.
AGATAGATAGATAGATAGATAGATAGATAGATAGATAGATAGATAGATGCCCAGAATCTCTTAACAGAATATAATAACATACAATTCTGACTATAAGACCGAGGGCAGTGAATTAATAAAGTGTTTTCTTAAACAAAAATTACAACAGCAAAAAAATAATAATAATAATAACAACCAAAATATAACCGTCATAAGTGCTAATAGTATATCCTAGGTTTCTCATTTTATACATCCTTTAGAGTCACAATATGCCCAGAAAAAGAGGACGTGAAACTGACTGGTAGTTAGGTAGTGAAACTGACTGGTAGTGAGGACATGAAGCTGACTGGTAGTGAGGACTTGAAGCTGACTGGTAGTGAGGACACAGTTCCCTAAGTCCTCACAACCAGTCATTTCAAGTCCTCACAACCAGTCAGCTTCGTCCTCACTACCAGTCAGCTTCAAGCTGACTGGTTGTGAGGACTTAGGGAACTGTGTACGATACTCTGTAGTGCGCTGCACGCTCCAAATGCAAAGTACTGATCACATTTCATTCTCAGAGGCCCCACCCACATTGCAGAATAGCTCAGATAAGCTCCTTGGGGCTTAGTTCAAGTCGATCTTTACAAATACGAATAATGACTAGTGACGTAAATAAACTGAAAGGTTATTTTTTGGGGGGGAATCATCATGATTATATTATGTTATGAGTTCTAATTTGAAGCAGAATTCTTCTGCATATATTACCAATGATGAAATTGTCATATTTGGGCATACAGTAGATGTGGAATTTAATTCCTACAGGTCAAAGGTGAATATTCATACAGCTCTTTATTTCCGTCTGTTGTTTTTTTCTTTGAGTGGAGGGGGGAATACGCTTTGATGATAATTATGTGGTGTTCACAGTGTCCACGATTATTTTCTGTGACACTTATTATTTATAAAATTGTGGCTAACAAGAGATGACCTTTGTTTGTATTTTGTCGAATTCTATAAACTAATATCAGTCACTCATATATCACCGAATTAATAATGGACGGCAAATAATACATTGATACATTCTTAAAATTAATCTATAAATTAATGTAATTTTTTAAATCTTAATATCATCGGGACCTGGAGTTTCGGAGTGCCCCAGACTACTGTGAGAATGTTGCCGGTGTGGAATTCAGTAAGACTTCAATTTGACAGAGGTTTTACTACAGGGAATGATAGATCGTACTTTGTTCTTTATGTCCAACTTTCCTTTTCAAATTATGTATTTCTATCTTCCCTTTTAAGTTCTTTATTTCCAACTTTCCTTTTCAAGTTATGTCCAACTTCCCTCTCCATGTTCTTTATGCCCAACGTCTCTTTAGCAGTTCTTGATGTCCAAATTCCCCTTTTCAAGTTCTTTATGTTTAATCTTTCAAGATTTTATGTCCAATATCCCTTTTGAAGTTCTTCACTTCCAATTTCCCCTTTCAAGTCCAACTTCCCTTTACAATTTCTTTATTTCCAGCTTCCCTTTTAAAGTTCTTTTACTTTGATTGTGTCATCCTTCTTTGACATTTCCTAACATTGTCTTAGATTGGACCACCCTACTTTGACAATAATTATCTTTGTCTTTGACTAGGCCATCCTGCTTTGGCATAAACATTGTCCTTGATTAGGTTCTCTTGCTTTGGCATTAATTAACTTTGTCCTTGATTGGGTCACCCTCCTTTGGCATTAACTTTGTCCTTGATTGGGTCAACTTGCTTTGGCATTAAGAAACACTGTTTGATTAGGTCACCCTGTTTTGGCATTAAGAAATAATTTTTGATTGGGTCGTTCTGCTCTAGTATCAGCATCGTGCGTGGAAGCCTAATTTATCTTTTTGCATGCAACCAAAATTACTATGCTTTCCTTCCGAGCGCCTTCATGAAATTGGAAAACAAATTGAAATTCTTTCTCTGCCCAAAGCCAGGAAAATCATTAAATGACAGTGGATAAGAAACACTTTGCCTTCTCGTTTTTGCTGTCATTACTTCTGCTATTTCTAGTCAGTGATGCTACTGTAGAATGTCGACATAAATTATTCATTCTGTCTCTCTGTCTGTCTGTCTGTCTGTGTGTCTCTGTCTCTCCCTCTCTCTCATTCTCTTCTACCACCCCGCCCCAGCCGATCATGAAATCTCGTTCTTTCTGATACAATGTCTGCGGAATATCCTAAGCCTCACAAAGTTTGTCATTGCACTGTTATTAACTTTGTATTTCCATTTTTTTATTCTTCCTGATTGTAGCCACCACCGCCAGAACCCACACGCTACGACTTCCCCGTTAAGCGCATTCTCGTCACCAGAGACCCCAAAGATCGCTCTGTTGCAGGTATGTCTCTTGCTTGCCGTAGAAAAGTGCCATTTCAAAACCTAAATCCCGCCTGACTGATTATAGTGCTCAGACATGCTTCTTTGTCTCCTTGTTCATTTCAATGATCTAGACAAGAGAATTAGTCTTCTGAATTTTAACGACAACGTCAATGATCAACGACTTTTATCATCATAGATGATAATGGTTGTAGCAGTTGTTGCAGATGAATGCGACGATTGATTGTGATTTTAGTAAAGAATAGTTGGTGTTGATGATAATTGTTTATGATGATTGATGAGGGTGACGATGATTATGATGATGATTAATGATGATTTATGAGATTTCATATCGATAGCGATGACGATGGCAATGATAAGGAGGAGGAGGAAGAGGAGGTTAGTGGTACAAACGCTTTACTGTCAAGCTGTCTGTTGTACATTTAGTTTTGAACCACCCTTATCATTCTATAACTATTTTATTTATCATTTCATACTTTAAATGTAACTTGCATTTTTCAGTACTTTTGGAAAACGATTTTTGTTCAATTCTGGAAACAGTTATCAATATATCATAACTATTCCTTGCCTATGAACATTAGTTTTCAGTATGAAAATTACTTTTCTTGATGAGTTACTGAGAGTCGTTTGTCCACAATTTGTACATCGTGAACATTGTCTTCTGGTCTTCTCTCTCTTGAAGGTAATGGTATCGGAATGAAAATCGTGGGTGGAAAGGAACTGCCCGGTACTTCAGAAACAGGTGCCTTTGTCACTGCCATTTACCCTGGTTTGATAGCAGATCAGCTCCATGGAGAACTTGAAATTGGTAAGGAAGAGACAACAAATGGACTTGGAATTCAGTTGTACTGAAAATTTCAATGGATTAATATAAATTTGCGTGGAATTACTTCTACCAGCAGTAGCATTAAGTCCATAGAGAATCCCTACAAGTGATGTAAAGATGAAAGGTCATTTTATTGTGCAACAAAAATAACGTATTAGATGTGTGTTATTATTTTATTAATTATTAGATAAGATATTTTATCTTCATGACACACAGAGCGACAGCATCGACCTGATAATTTTGAGCCCTTCGCCAAAGTGAGAGGGTTTAATCCCTGTCCTGAAAACGAATATATGAGTAGTCCTTAACCGTTTCCTAGTTAAAGATGGCGGGCATAGCGTCTAGTCTATCAGGTGGAACGATTAATCAGGTCCCGTGTGCTACAAACACGCTTAAAATCCGTTAGGTTATTTGCCCTTAGAAAATCGCCAAAATACCCAATCAAACCTTTCTTTAATACTCAAGGCACTTTATCCGACTCTTCTAGAATATTATTTTCCCCGTGCTTCTTGCGCGCCCGTACCAAAACATCAGCGAAAGTTGGAAGCAGACTTTGGATAAGAGACGAGTGAAAAGAGATAGACTTAATAGAAAAAATGGCATTTTCGGTACTATAGTATCACTTTGAAAAGTTCTGACGATTAAAATATAATAACTGGCTGGTGATAATTCTAATGCACTCTTGTTACTTTTGTACCCCTTTTGTTAATGATGTACCCCTAGTAGATACAGTTGTTATTCTGCAATACTTTTGACAATGATGTACCGGTGGCAGCGTTAATTCAATACCGTTGTTGGTGTTGTATCGCTGATAGTATTAATGTACTGCCTTTATAAGAGATAAATCGCAAAAAAAATTCTTATATCAGCAGTGACTTGAATGCAAAAAAGCTAGCTCCCTGTATGTCTGTGGTCGTGAGTGCAATAAAACTAGCGCCCTGAGCAGCAGTGGTCCTGAGGTGCAATAAAACTAGCGCCCTTTCTGTCAATGGCTGTGAGTTCAATAAAACTAGTGCCCTGTTTATCAAGGATCTTCAGTGCAATAAAACTAGTTCCGTGTCTGTCAGTGGTCGTGAGTGAAATAAAACTAGTTCCCTGTCTGTCAGTGGTCGTGAGTGAAATAAAACTAGTTCCCTGTCTGTCAGTGGTCGTGAGTGAAATAAAACTAGTTCCCTGTCTGTCAGTGGTCGTGAGTGAAATAAAACTAGTTCCCTGTCTGTCAGTGGTCGTGAGTGAAATAAAACTAGTTCCCTGTCAGTCAGTGGAAGTGAAAACGTTTCCTAGTGCGCAACGTACCTAGTGCCGTCTTCTTTTTTCCCCTTCTATCTGGTACATGCGCTTGTGAATGACAGTACTAAAGTTGTACTGGAGAATGACAGTACTACACTATAGGTGTACTTTAAAAGGACATTACTATTGGTGTATTCTGTGGAATGACAGCACTCTATACATTTGTTTTCAACCCACAGGGGACCAGGTCTTGGAATGGAATGGCATCAAACTGACCGGCAAAACCTATGAAGATGTTCAACAGATCATCAACCAGACTAATGGGGAAATCGAGCTTGTTGTCAAAGCGTGAGTGATCTGCCCTTGCATAGCACTTTTTTTCTCATATTTCAAATAGGCCTTTTGCTTCTAAACTCAACATTGACAATTTATTTCTTACGATGCATATATAATTATGTAATTTATTGGGATGACCCTCACTTTGCTGATTGTCTTTAACTGAACTTTCTGGAATCACTACAGAACACACCCTGTTGGTGTCAGCGATGTAAGTCATAAACAAGGAGAGAGCTGCCACTCCTCTTACGACAACCTACCCGGTTTTGACGATCTGGGTGAGTGCTTTAAGGCATAATTAGAATAATTTTTCATAGTCCTTTAGTTTAAAATAAATTACTACCTCATGTTTGTAAAATCCATTCAAGCAAATTAAGGCTTCGTGTTCATAAATTCGTTTAGTTTAAAAACAAATCTGGACATCACTTTTTAAAATCCTTGAGTTTAAAACAAATGTTATGTCTCATTTTCTGTAGTTCAAAATTTAGAACTCTCTTTCGTTTAAAAACGAATTTAGACGTCCTTGTTTAATGTGCTTTAGTTAAGAAATGTAGACCTCATTTTCATTTGCTTTAGTTGAATGTAAATCTACGCATGCAGGTCTCATTCTTTTAATGTGCGTTATAACAAATGAAAATATAATTTTCGTAAATTTTTTAACAGATTTAAACCTCAGCCTCACTAACAGCGTTAACATAACTTACATTTCTTTCTTAATCATTTGCAAGTAAACCAATATAAGCCGACGTCTTTCATTCTTTCCAAAGTACTGTTGAAAAAAGTCACGAGGTTTTGATACAAGTACTGTATTAAGACCTCTTTGCGTTTTTCAAAAAACTGAATTAAAACCTCATGACTTTTTTCAAAAGTACTGTATTAAGACCTCTTTACTTTTTTCAAAAGTAATGACTTTTTTCCAAAGTGCTGTGTTAAGATCTCGTGACTTTTTCAAAAGTGCTGTATTAAGACCTCATGACTTGTTTTTCAAAGTGCTGAATTAAGACCTCATCTTTTTTCCAATGTACTGTATTAAGACCTCATGACCTTTTTCAGAAGTACTGTGTTAAGACACCAAAACCTTTCTTATTTACTGTGATGACTGAACTTTTTAATTACTGACACCATGACCTAATTTCGTTTTTTGCGACATGGAAACATTTTCCTTTACTCTGACGTCAAAACACTTTTAATTAATAGTAGTCTGATCGCCAAAAACTGCTTCACTTCTGTGAACAGCTTTTCCATTCACGAGTACTTGAATGTGTTTGTAGGATGTCATCATCTGGAAACGTAATCACACCGTATTTCATGGAAACGTAATTACACCGTATTTCATTGTTGTTATCAGTTCACTTAACTAACTTAACTCCGATTCCCGTATTTGCTTGATTTATGTACAGGTAAATCTTATTTCAAAGTTTTTATTTGGCCAGTTGTTTTTAAATATAAATGTTCAAAAAATTAAATTAAAAAAGAAATAATCCTGGCTTTATATCTCACATCCTCAATAGGGATAGCAGTCATTTTGTTAAACCTCATTTATTTTCCTGATTTGACACACACGACAGTAATGATTTTCTAATTTATGATCCAGCACTGTCACATATGACAGAAGTGTTTCTCTAATTTATGATCCAGCACTGTCACACTTGACAGTAGTATTATTCTAATTTATGATTCGACACTGTCACATTTGGCAGTAGTATTATTCTAATTTATGATTCGGCACTGCCACACATGAAAGTAGTATTATTCCTTTTATGATCCGGCGCTGTCACAAGTGACTGTAGCGCCATTTTGTCACAATTTCTCATCCGGCATTGTCACAAGTGCTACGTAGTATCATTATTACTCTTAATTTGAGACCCAGCATTTCTAGATTTTATATTATCATCATTATTAATCCTAATTTATAGTTCAACATAGTTCTTATTGACTGCAGTAACATTGTGAATCATTTGTCAGTATCAATATTAATCATCTGTCAGTATCATTGCTACTACTGCTATGTAGTCCAGTACTTTCCCTAATGATTGCAGTGTCATTGTTAATCCTCATTTATGGACGAGCATTGTGCCAAATCATTCAGGTATCATTGTTTCTAATGATGTATAGTTCAGTACTGTCCCAAATGATTGCAGTGTACTTATTAATCCTCGTTGTAACAAATCACAGCAATATCATTGTGTATGCATACTTTATGGCCTATCATTGTCAGAAAAAAATGTAGCAGCGTCTGTGTTAATCCAAGATTGTTCTCAGCAATATCAAAAATGTTAGCAATAGCATTGTTATGTCTTTGAGAAGTGTTCGTATCAATTGCAGGAAACATGTGACAGAGTCAAATGAATTCCTCAACCTTCCCACCTCTGCCCACCCCATCAAATTAAAGTAGAAATCACCCTTTAAATTAGCTTCCATGAAGTGGACGTGTTGTTACATTTAAAGAGATAGCTAGGCCTTCACACTCTCATCTGTCAGCCTAAATACATAGCAACAAAAAGCTACCAACTAAATAATAATCTTTAAAGTAGCATTTGTGGATTGGATACATTTGTGGATTAGATACGTTTATGGATTGCAGTTAAAGAGATAAGAGCGGGCCAAAGTGCACGTCAGGGTGTTGACCCACGACTACTGGCAGCTCAATTAGAGGAAATTCAGGAGGCAGCTTCCCCTGCGGAGCAGTCACCTTCATCATCACAGCACGGCCCACCCACACCTTCTGTGTCTTCGCCGTGCAGCACGCCCAGATCAGACCCAACCTCCACTTCCTCGGACAAGCAGCGACCCTCTGGTGGCAGACACACACCTGACAGGAGAGACAGGGACAGGACTGATCGTCGCGGAGACAGTGGCAGGGGTAGTGGTGGAAGTGGTGTAGGGGGTGGGGGAGGTGGCGGAGGGACAGGCAACGGTGGCACCGAGAGACATCAGAGGCGTACCACGCGCCATCATCGAGATGGCGAGCGTGACCGGGAAAAGAGCAGAGGTCAGGACAGATGCAAAGGTGAGAGAGAGCAAGACAGAGACAGAAGCGAACAGCGAGACCGGGAACCCCAGCGCGGAGAGAAAGACGCTAGCCGAGACAGAGATCGCGGAGAGAAAGACTCTAGCCGAGACAGAGACCGCGGAGAGAAAGACGCTAGCCGAGACCGAGATCGAGGAGAGAAAGACGCTAGCCGAGACCGAGAGCGAGGAGAGAAAGACTCTAGCCGGGACAGGGACCGCGGAGAGAGAGACTCCAATCAGGACAGGGATCGAGACAGGGCTTCCTCTTTCCGGGTCAAGGATGGTTCAGGGCGAGATCGAGACCGAGACCGGAGTGACAGAGACAGACTGAGGGACCGGCAATACAAGGCCACCACGCCTGACAGAGGCGCCACTCCAACCCACTCCAACCAAACGCAGGACCGCTGCCAGCTACTCCATTCAGATGGGTCGGAAGACAGCGCCCTACCGCCTAGCAGCACGAGCACAGCTTCGTCCATCGCCGCTGCAGTCGCTGCAGCTACAGCCGCGACGCCCGCAAGCTCCGGGGAAGTGGTCGTCAGGACGAGCGCTGATATGCAAAGCAACGAACGGCGGCGTAACACGGCTCCAGCTTCCCCGGAACTTGCTCCCCGGTCGCGAACACCCTCCAAAAAGAGTAAATCTGGATCCATTAGCGCCAAGCATCTGGCAGCAGCAAAGGTTTGCATAATTCTTTTTTTTTTTAATTTACCTTTGTTTAATTCGGATTGTTTTCTTTCCCCATTTTCTTGAAAGTTATAGAGTTCATTTGCTTTTATTTCACTCCCGCTGATGCCGCTTAAAAATGTTGGTTTTAGAGTTTTGTTATTGACTAAAGATAACATGTCCTGGCCTTTCCACAATATTAGCCAAGACTTGAAGTAAATGGTATGAAATGAAATACATTTTGTTGCTTGCTAAGACCGTTTGACGCGTTAGTGTCTCATAAGGCTTAGGGCATCTTGTGGATATATTGATAAGATTCTTGAGTTTTACAAATTTCGTTAAGTTTTTATGCACAATGTTTCGTACCTGAAAAATGCTACAGGTGGGAATTAGTTATGCTGAGAATTGAAAGAAAGTTTACCAAGTTGCTATTTTTTGTTTGAAATGTTATTTGAATTTTCTTTTAACAATTTATTTTATTAGTCGTCATAATGAATTGGGGGGGGGGCGGTGATTAGAATTTTTCATAAATATTTTTATTGTTAACAGGTATTTATTGCCAGTAAACTGCATTGCAAGTTCTTGTAGTTTTGCTACTAGATATCAAAGTGTTTTAATATAAATAATAAGGGATACTTATAATTTAATAAACTAATCGTAATAATAAGTAGATATTATAATTTAACAAGCTGTTATAATAATAATAAGTACATACTTATAATTTAGCAAACTGTTATACTGGCAATAATAAGCAAATACTTATAACAAACTGTTATAATTGTGATATTAAGCAAGATACTAATAATAATACGTAGACATATATAATTTAACAAATTGTTATAATAGTAATAAAATTTAGATGCATAAAATTTAACAAGCAATTATAATAGTAATAATAAGTTAATTATTATAAGTTAGAATGAGAGCTGAAGATTGACATAATCTCAAATAACCCACGTAGGATTTGAACCCGAAATCCCCCCCGCATGCCTGACTAGCAGTTTTACCTCACAGTCATCGATATCTTGTATTAATAGTCTTCAGTCTTCTTTTAAAATTAAAATAAACTTTGCCTACGGTATTTGTCAATCTCGACATAAATTTCTGCAAAGTTTTCTGTGAATGCTGTTCTAAAAATAGCTGTAAAATGACTAACAGTAATAACAGTGAATATTGCTATTAGGTGTGGTCTCCAAACAAACCTCGATTTTATCTTAAATACATTCCCTACAGTTCTCATATATATATATATATATATATATATATATATATATATATATATATATATATATATATATACTCTAAACACAATAGAGACAGATTAACTTACTCAGTCCCGCAAGATGTTACAGGATCAGTGAAGGGTCGTTTGGGTTTTTTCCCCCCCGTGTGGGGTTTGCCTTGTTTTGTTCTGATTTGGATAGGTATTTAGTTTATGTTTGGGTTGGACACATTTTGTGTGTATGTGTGTTTGTTTGTTGTATTCATTTATGTTTCTGTTTTTGCACAGGTGACTTAGTCCTAGAGTATTATGTTAATTTGATGCAGTTATGTCTGCAGGTGCCTATTGCCTTGCGACCAGAGGACAAGGGCCTGGGAGCAATTCAGGTAAATGTCACGCATGCTTGGTACAAAGTATGGCTGACTACACGCTTCAGTGGTTCCGAAGTAGCGGAATTTTTAATTTACGGAATTTACAAACAGCATAAACATCGAACGTGAAATATTTATACATGTATATATCAGCTAATCAAGATAGTGAATGGATTAAAAGCACAATAGCTGAAGATCCTTTGAGTTATGCATTATCTGTATCTACTCTGTCTCAAGACTTAATTTGTCCTATGACGCTTACAGTGCCCATTGACTATAGCATTGTTTCATGACTTTTGCATTTTTTCCATGACTTTCGCTTTATCAAATGACGTTTGCATTGTCACATATTTTATTTCTTCCAGTATCTTCCATGGTCTTGCAATATCCCATGACCTTAACTTTGATATTACGTTATCACATGGCTCTTTGCCACGTTTTGGGACTTTTTTAAAAAAACTTATCCTTGTATTTTCACACAATCCCATAACTTTAATACTTTTCCTTGACCTTTGAACTATATCGTGATATTTATTATATCCCATGAAGTTAGCTTTGACGTATGACTTGCTTATTTCCCTTTATCTTTATTTTGACCAGTACCTAGTACAGGGTCATGACACAAACCATGTATGTACCCATTCAAAAGTCAAATAAACACGTTTGACATCAGTGGGTTTTTCCTTTGTTGTTGGTTTTCATTATTTTACTTTAAGGCTGTTGATATTTTTAAAATGTGCGTGAAATTAATGAGATAATATTTCAAGTAGATCAAGAGACTTCATTGTACTTTAATATTGATGAAGAATTTTTTGTATTTTTTCTTGAAAAGCTGCAACTAAGTCACGACGACTACGACAACACACTCAATGTACACGTAATCCAAGCTGTCAATCTACGACCACGTGACATCAATGGCCTATCAGATCCATTTGTTAAAGTGTACCTTTTGCCCGGTCGCGGGTAAGTCAAATGTGCAAATCTGGACGAAGACCATTTACAGACACATGATTCTTTACAATATCTGTTTCAATATGTTCTGTAGTGTGCGCACTTAAAACAAGAGAAGCTTTACTTGTATCCTGTCCACCATTTCAATTTGTGTAAGTATGTTTCTCACTGACAAACTTTCTGAAATTCTTCTACACTCTACAGTCATCTCTTTTCTAAGAACCCTTATTTTGGTTGACATACAATATTTTCACCTTATATTGGGGGAGATGATACTAAGGGTTTCATAAGACGTGGTTTTGGTGAACTAACAATTTTTTCACTAATACTGAGGGAGAGGATAGTGAGTGAAGGTTTCATAAGAAGTGGTTTGGTGAACTAACAATTTTTTCACTAATACTGAGGGAGAGGATAGTGAGTGAAGGTTTCATAAGAAGTGGTTTGGTGAAATAACAAATTGTTTCACATAATACTGAGGGAGACGATATAAAGTGAGAGAGAATGTCATCAAACGTGTAAACAATCTTATCTAATTTTGACTTAATATTTGAACTGAATTAAGTCTGTAGATCAAAGCAACTTCGGGTGTAGGGGTCAGTGAGGAGAAGGGTTGGAAAATGGTGATAGTTTATTTAACGTTTTGCATTATCTTATGAATAATTTAACGTCAATATATTTAAAATACATGTATGGGTGGTTTTCTAAAATACAATTATGGGTGGTTTTCTAAAATACATGTATAGGTGGTTTTCTAAAATACAATTATGGGTGGTTTTCTAAAATACATGTACGGGTGGTTTTCTAAAATACAATTATGGGTGGTTTTCTAAAATACATGTATGGGTGGTTTTCTAAAATACATGTGTGGATGTTTCTAAAATACATGTATGGGTGGTTTTCTAAAATACATGTACGTTTGGTTTTCAAAAATACATGTACGTTTAGTTTTCAAACATATACGTGTGGATTTTTTTTTTTAAGATTATGCATGTAAGGAAATGAGTTGCTGGACGGGAATGGGGGTGATGATAGAAGGGCAGAACTTAATCTAAAGATAAGTTGTATTGACAGCGTGTCTTATCGCAGCTTTCTGCATCTCTGTCGTAGTTTTCCATGTCTTCTCGAAATTGCTCTCGCCTTCTCGTAGTTTTTCGTGTCTTCTCGAAACTTTTAGTGTCTTCTCGTAACTTTTCGCACCTTCTCGTAGCTTTCCGTGCCTTCTCGAAACTTTTCATGTCTTTAAGTATTCTCGTGCCTTCTCGTATAGACCAGAAAATAAACGCAGAACCAAGCACATAGCCCGGACCCTGAATCCAGAATGGCATCAGACCCTTGTGTTCCAAGACATTGCCAGAGGAGAGCTACAGAACAAAGTGTTGGAGCTAACAGTCTGGGATTACGACCGCTTTAAGGCCAACGATTTCTTGGGAGAACTGGTGCTTGAATTGTCTGGTATGCTATGCTTTAAACGTTTGATTTTCTTAGGATTTAAAATGGGGCAGTGTGGCGCTATAATACGTTTTGCTTATATTATGATTATTTTTATTAATATTAATCTCTTTTTCATTTAATAAGCATAATCACTTATAGTGGTTAAATTTAGGATTTGTTTCCAACACGAATTCCACACTCACATACCATTATAAGTAACGTACTGCCGACATATAATTTATCTGTTCACAGGTGGAACTTCCTTCTTAAGGAGTAATATAAATTAACAATTACTAACTTTCATCCAATCACTGACTCACCAAGCCCCCATCCACCCATTGACTACTCCAGACATGTATAAATTAACATGCATAGATTTAACAAAAGATAAAGATTTATTATAAAATAATATATCACAAAATACAAATAAGTTTGAAACAGTCACGTGTTTACATTAGTAATTAAGTGTTCAAGTCTTTTCTCCCACACAATCGATATTAACAATGACTATCTGAGGGAACAATCTATAATCAAAGTTTACAGTTTCTAATTACGAGATTGGAAAAGAGAAAGATATAGATAATTAACTGAGTTAATGACCTGTTCTGTTGGGCCACCAGATATTGCGTTGTAGAGAAACACATGTGGAAAGTTCATAACTGTCGACAAAGTACCAGGGTCCACTTCATGTACATGCTGTTGAGCACTCTGGGATCTCCTGGAAATAAGGAGGTCATTGACAATAGATGTTTCCACTCTCACCACCCTGGGATTCCATAGTAGAGAGTAGTCTAATGATTCATACGCCAATTCAGAAATCTCTCAAGACGTAACCATGTCACATCAATAAGAAGCCAAAAGAGAAAGCAGAAAGCTGAAAGCTGGAAGCCAAAACTGAAAGCCAAAAGGCATGACCTAAAAAACATAAGTGCGATGCTTAAATTCAGTTCATAATTTCCTACACTCTGTCTCAATTTTTCTCCTGTCATTTAACTTACATGTCTGCAAGAGAATTGCTAGCCCTTATACATACTACATTCACTAATACATAATTTCTAGCATTTACATATTAATGAATCAATCAAAATCTAACATATATCAAATCAATACATGAACAATAATTCTAACATCAAATTATTCTAAGTCCATTCTCGCATTATTGATCGAACAACTCACCACTTGGCAAACGATTGCCTTTCAGAATCATACTTTCAAATATTTGTCGCAAGTAATAGCAAAACGATTTGATTGGGTTTTTATAAACTCTCTGTGTCAACTAACAGGAACCATTCATTCACTCACAACACCCGCGTTTTTCATTTGCACTGTGTACTTAACTTCCGATCGGGACTTATCTACTTCAATCAGATGTCACCCGCACCCCCTCCCAGCTACCGTCTATCAATCAACTATGCTTGTAACTACAATTTAACAGTCTGGGTCAGAAATCGTCCTACCGTCGGACTTTTTACTCGCAAAGGAGCGTGAAAAATTAAATGACTATTAACACCACTGTGTTATTCTCTTTATGTTAGGCAAGAGTTACTTCCCAGCCTCACATGTAGTTTAATAATTATTTACTTAGGGAGTGGGAGTAGGTTGGTAGAAAACCTTGAGGGTTGAAGTAGAGAGAAGTGTTGTAATTATTATGTATCTTTTGGATTGGAGTAGGGTGGGAGAAAGGTGTTCAAACTTTGATCACTTCTGATGGTTGAAGTGAGATGATGCATTCAAGTATTACTTACCTAAAAGGCTGGGTTTGGGTAGAATAAGTGGAGACAAAGGTCTTAATCATGATTTTTCATGTGGTGTTGGTGGAGGGAGGGGTAAAAAGATATGTCTTTAAAATTCATTTCCTTCAAAACTGTGGTATGTAGATATAGTCAGACATCTTAATCATTAATTTGCCTGAAGGCTGTGAAGGGGAGGTAAGTAGAGAGTCAATCATTCGTAGGCAACAATTTTCAGAAATGATCATTAATTGGCGGCTGTGAAGGGGAGGTAAGTAGAGGTGTATTAGTCATTAATTTTCGTGAGAGGTGGAGAGAAATACTGAAGATGGATTGAGGAGAGGACTGAAGTGTCTAAATAATTGAGGTATTTTGGGGGACCGATTAACTCTGAAATGTTATTTACACTATTACTACTAATGCCTATATTCGAATTATTTCAAAGGCATTATAATTTTTAATTCAATTAAACTTGCTCAAATTCGCAGTGAGTGAGGGTGGGAAGGAGGAAAAAAGTTATGAGAATTCGTATTTGTTTTATTATTATGCACTTTTTACACTTCTAATTAATTTAGTGAAGAAAATTCTTTTAATGTTGGTCATTGCTTTTTTCTACAACAATTAAGAGTTTGGATTCCTTGACAACAAACCTCACTGGTATCCACTTCGCGACCATGTTGTCATTCAAAGCTTTGAACTGCCAAAATCTTCCGTGCCACCACCCTTGGCCTCAGTCAACTCTGATACCAGTAAGGGCAAGGCCAAATCACCACGGCATGGCAAAAGACAAGGGGCATCTCCGGTATGCTAACTACTGCTACACTGAAGTTATGTTTATGTTATGCTAATGAATGCTACACTGTAGCCCGTTGATGTTGTAATGTTTCATTTTGTCTCCCAGTAGTACATTTTCTATATAGCTACACAGCAAACACTTGGTGATACACAGCAAACACTTGATATTACACAATAAACATTTGGTATTACACAGCAAACACTTGGTGCTACACAGTAAACACTTGGTATTACACAGCAAACACTTGGTATTACACAGCAAACACTACAGCAAACATTTGGTATTACACAGCAAACACTTAGTGCTACACAGTAAACACTTGGTATTACACAGCAAACACTTAGTGCTACACAGCAAACACTTAGTGCTACATAGCAAACACTTAGTGCTACACAATAAACACTTGGTATTACACAGCAAACACTTAGTGCTACACAATAAACACTTGGTATTACACAGCAAACACTTGGTACTACACAACAAACACTTGGTATTACACAGTTGTTAGTATTTGTTCATCCCTATTTTTCGCAATGTGATGATTCACCCCATACTCCTCCCTCCTTCCTTTTTTTTCTTCCTTCCTTTCTATTTTCTTTCTTCCATATTGCCATCTTTTCTTTCTTTCTTTCTTTCTTCCCGTCTTTCTTTTCGTTCTTCATTTGGATTTATTTGGCTCCATTTTATTTTTTATTTTAATTGCTTTTCTTCTCTTAGCAGTTTCACATTTTTGTATTTACTCGCTCCTCCTTTTCTTCACTTCAACAGAGAAGAGCTGATGTCAGCGAAGCAGGAATTGGGCCCCGAAGACGGTCATTAGATGCTCTTGCTGAACCGACTACGCTTGGTATAATTCAATAATACAATTTTATTTTTTTGTTTTGATTGCATTAGTTTTGACGAAACGCTAACTCATCCTCATACTGTAGGAGAACCTGTTTTGACGAAACGAAAATGTCTTCTGCTTAAGTGTACATTCTAAATATTTAGACACAATAAAGCGCTTTTTTTCTAAAACTATAAGACATAATTTTATTCACACTTCATAAAATCTTCTCTCTTTAAACTGTGTGACGTAATTATTTTGACAAGTCACAAAATGTTCTTCTCTTTGTAAAAGATATCTGTTGTGCCAGCAATCATACTTTTTCACTTGATCGTAAAATACACGTGTCTACAAAATATTAATATTAGATGTAACAGATTTAACAAAACTCAATCTTATCTTGCTGACGGGAAAAAATATTTTGGGAATACATATTTACTTTTTATTATTACTAACTTGATGATAGAAAATTTTCTTTTATGATATATTATAGTTATACTATTCTCACTAAAAAAAATATTTCTTTTTATTTTAAGTTATAACTATTTTGACAAAACCATTAATTATTCTACTTTATAAAAGATATGATTATTTTGAGAAAGCATGAACTATTCTACTTAGTATAAGATATAATTATTTTGAGAAAACATGAACTATCCTAATTAGCATAAGATAAAACTATTTTAACAAACAAGGAACTATTCTACTTAGCATAAGATAAAACTATTTTAACAAAATATGAACTATTCTACTTAGCATCAGATAAAACTATTTTAACAAAACATGAACTATCCTAATTAGCATAAGATAAAACTATTTTAACAAAACATGAACTATCCTAATTAGCATAAGATAAAACTATTTTGACAAAACAATGAACTATTCTACTTAGCATCAGATAAAACTATTTTAACAAAACATGAACTATTCTACTTAGCATAAGATAAAATTATCTTGACAAAACAATGAACTATTCTACTTGTTATAAGATATTTTAACAAAACATTAACTATTCTACTTAGTATAAGATGTAACTATTTTGGCAATACAAAAGTAATCTTTCTACTACTAATCTCTCTACTACTAATTTTCTACTACTAATCTCTGTACTACTGTCTATTAGTATAAAAATCTGTATGAATATATGCAGAGTTTTCTTCAAATTGGTGAGAAGAACATTTTATTTATTCTGTAGAATATTCCAAATGTCATTATTCAGCTCTTGGTTTTGTCATTAATACATATAGAACATTTCAATCATTTTATAGCATGCTGAAAGTAAATTGTAATGTATTACAATGCCTATTTTTATAGCATTTACATTCACTCTCTCTTTCTCTCTCTCTCTCTCTCTCTCTCTCTCTCTCTCTCTCTCTCTCTCTCTCTCTCTCTGAATGTTTTACTGCCGGATTGATAACACTTAATTTCATGTTTAATCACCATATGTACCAATTTGTTGACAAATTTTAGAAACAAAAGAATATAACAAAAATACAAGTTTAGATGACAACTGATTGTGTGATGAGAGTCTTTCATATGTATAAATCTCAGCATTATTTCTACTTAGCTGAAACATTTTTCTTTCTTTCTCAATTACAACTATATTTGCTCATATGGAGTGCCGTTCTTTACTTCATAGAATCGTTCATACATTTCTTACTGATGTTCTTTACAGTTATTTTGTTTACCTTACCACATCATTGTTTTCCACACTGAAAATAACTCATCACATATGTACATATACAGTTTCACAGGCATTTTATTTTATTTATATCTAAGTTATTTTGTATGCCTTTTCAAACAGTTGTTTTCCACGCTGAAAGCAACACTTCACGTTTACATATGTACAGATTCACAGCCATTTTTCTTTCATTTGTGCCTAAGAATTCAAAATAAATTTCGTTTATAAAATCGATTTATTCATTATATAGTTCTAGTCTTTATTTTATTTTAAAACATTATTGAAGGAATATTAGCAATTTCAATATCAATTTTCATTAATCTGAAATACACGACAACTTTAAAGAATAAACATGTTTCCCTTTCTGCACAGACACCCCTGTTGTCTTAGTGCGTCACTTCCTGTCGTCCTTTATATCTTGTTTCCACTTCCTGCACCATAGACAGGTAGACAACTCTTTCATCTCTGATTGCACTTGATTGCATCCCTTACGTCTGCGATTTCCATTTATATTACTCCGCAATTTTGATTTGGGAACATTTTTATCATAATATTATGATTTAATCTTATTTCCTTTTTTTTTAAGTTCGAAGCATCAAATTTTAATGTGGAGGTTTATTTTTATTTTAGTCGCTTTCTAATCTTATTTGCAAAGTGTTTAGTTTGTCCTATGACCGAGTATGTTACTCAGCCATTTTGTGGATGATTTTTTGCCCGCCTTCCCAGACAAAATCATTTGTCAGCCTTTTAATCTTCATTGCATTGCAAGCCTACTTAGAGTTAAAATATTCCTTATTTATTTCATACATACATATATTGTTTTTATTTTTGAATTTTCAACAAAGTTGTTTCCTGTTTCCTTACTAATGAAAACATGTCAGAGATGAAAGTTTTGTTTGTCTGCCCCTGATTTTGCATGTCAGTGCTCATTTCTATCTTTCGTTTTTCTTTTCGTTTCTTTTTCTTTAATGGCAAGCTATCCTGTAGAGATATGTATTGCAGTTGTTGTTTGATGCGTTGTGTAAGCAATGATAGGTCAGTCCAGAATCAGCAGTGACCTAACAAGTACAAAATGTGTCTAGTCACTGAAATAGTCACTGAAATAGTCACTGAAATAGTCACTGAAATAGTCACTGAAATAGTCACTGAAATAGTTACGGAAATAGTTTATAGTTTAAATATACTTGCAGGAGGAGAATAATAGGAAAAAAAATCGTTTATATTTCAAAAGTTACATTTGCAAGATTAAATACCAAAACATATGCTACAATGTATGCTGAGAAACTTTGGAAGTCTATCATTTTGTCGTATCCGATTTACCCGTTGTCTAGGATGTTATGGGTTTGTTGTCGTTTTTTTTAATTCAATTCATTGCATAGTCGTTTAGAATTGCTAACTTTTACTGTACCGACACAGAGAGGGAAAATGTACTTTATCAATATCACCATTACTATTTTGCTCTCGCTGTACAAAGTGTGACAGAAATATTATAAGCCTCACAGTACCAGTGGAACATACAGCACGTGTTATTGTTGCGAAACAACCAACGCTGACGTCAAAATTTAGCTTTTGGTCTGTGTGTGTGTGTGTGTGTGTGTGTGTCTGTGTGTGTGTGTGTGTTTGTGCGTGTGTATGTAGATGTGGGTATGCATACGTGCGTGTGTTAATTTTTTAAGAAATACGGAAAGCGTAAGTAGGGTGATGGTGGAAATGAAAAAATCTGCATTAAACAAACCTGAAATGCGTCTTATTGACTTGGATGCGGGCTGACGAAAATGACTTGACGCATTAAATTATCAAAGAAATGAAAATGTGGCATACTTTATCTTTCTCCTTTGTTAAGTCGAAAAGAAAGAAAAAGTTATTGATAACGATGAAACATTTTTTTTAAATTAAAATTACTTTTTGTTAGTCATTTACGCGTACCAAACTTATTGAAGTCTGGCCCCCAACCACCCACCCTAATATTTGTGTCATCTAGTAAGCCAGCCTGACAGTAATATAAAATGATACTGTTCTATTACTGTCAGGCTAGCTTACTAGATGACACAAATCAATGATATCCCGATCGTGAAGAAAAGTGAACTCTTTATTATAGTTGTTATAGTTTTTAGAAAATTTACGTTAACATGAAAGTTAAATGGATAGTAACTGGCCATGCGTAACAGATATGTACGAAGAGTCAACAGACAATGGTTACACTTACCTATGTGCAAGTTTTACTGCATAAAAAAATGGGTCTTTCGTAAATTAAAAAATTAAAATAATGTCTTAAATAGGTGTGCAGAAAAAATGTGGAAATTTAAAGAAAAGTTGAATGCGATTCCTACAGGTGAATTCTTGCTGATCACCAGTGATTTCCGCCAAGTGTATGATTTATTTCCCTTGTTAGGATGGTCATTTTATTTCTGACTATCCTCTAATTGTGACCACTTTTTTATAGGCCACTTGCCAGATTTGGCCACACTCCGTTTTAGATAACTCTCGGCTATTCGTTCAATTACCTCCCCTTTAAGCATGTGCACGCCATGAACAGCTGAAACATTTTTGTCGTGTTTGCATGTGATGTTTCTTATGTTTGCTAAATATATTTTTTGTTTTAATTTAAAGATCTTTTTCACATTTCTTTAAATGACAACTGCAATGAAACTCGCATTAGTTGTATAATGCCTAAAAATGAGTCTAAAAAGTACTAGCTCAGTCTCTATAGTTATACGTACATGTCCTATTTTGTTGGAACTGTAAGTGAAACTATTGTTGAACGAAAGTTCGTTGGGGGAAGGCGGGGATGTTATTCTTAAAGACAAATATGATTGTATTTTATTAAGTTCTTTCCTTTGATCAATTTGAAATAAATTTTAAATTATGTTAAATTAAAAGTGTGAAATAGTTTGACAGTTATTTAAAAGGAAAAAATTACATTTCATATTTGATGGGGGGAAACATTTATTTTTAGCGTATCTGCTTGAGTGTGTATGTTTTTAGTGTGTCTGCTTGTGTGTGTATGTTTTTAGTGTGTCTGCTTGAGTGTGTATGTTTTTAGTGTGTCTGCTTGTGTGTGTATGTTTTATGTGTGGCTGTGTGGCTGTGGATGGTTGGCTGTGGATGTGTTAATGAAACGTGAGTACATTTCTCTCCGTTATTCAAACTTATTGATCACAAAGACATAGTTTATTCCATAGTAAAGTATATCAATTAGTATATCAATGTTAATTCAATTATTTTATTATGTAATGTATTCTAACACAAAGTTATAAACCGGGTTAGATGACTTTTATAAGACTTGTTTTCCTTCAGAGTCGTTTATTCATAACTTATCTAGAAAGAACTTTATTAACTGTAGCAAGTTTGCCCACACTTGTCTGTATGAACAATGTATTGCAATGCCAAGTACCACAGACAAACAATAAAGCACAAATGGCACACTATTACATGTACTATGTGACACGTCACTATATGCTATTAGCACACTATTACATGTACTATGTGACACGTCACTATATGCTATTAGCAAACGTCACAGTGAAAATGTATGCCTCAGATTGGCCACACTGATTTACATGAGACAGCTACAGTGTTGCAATAAGACGACCACAATGTTGCAATAAGACGACCACAATGTTGCAATAAGACGGATACAATGTTGCAACAAGACGGCTACAATGTTGCAATAAGACGGCTACAGTGAAATAGTGTAATACCTTGCATAGTGTTTACATATTACTCGTGTATCGTACATTTACAGGCGTTTCGCCAAGCTATAATGTATAGCATAATGTTACAATGAGACAGATGACACATTTTTGCAACGTGGCACATGCCGCAATTTTGCAATGAGACACATCACTTGCTACATTAAGACAGACACAAGCTGTAATGTTATAATGAGATGCATCACTGTGTTACAATGTCTCACATCACAGTTTAGAAACAGGAACACTTGCCACAGACTTGATACAGAGCCCGTTTTACAATGAAACACATCAATTGTCACAGTGAGACAGACACGCCATAATGTCAGAATGAGACACATGACACAGTGTAACAATGAAACACATCAATTGTCACAGTGAGACAGACACGCCATAATGTCAGAATGAGACACATGACACAGTGTAACAATGAGACACATCAGTAGCGACACTGAGGCAGGCACACGGGCATAATGTCACAGTGAGATAAAAGACAGTGTTACAACGGGATACATGCCAGTGACACCACGGCCAGACCGACGACACACGCCATAAAGATGAATGTAGATATATTAGAATATTACAACGTAACCTGATAACGAAATTTGCACTTTGCTGTTTACGTCAGTGGCAAAAATAAAAACTGCTTCAAAGATCTTTAGATAATACTTAATCTCATTGACAAGAGAGATTCTGTGTCTGTGGGGAGAGAATGAGTGTCTCGTGTCTGTGGAGAGAGAGATTTGGGTGTCTCATAATGTCTGTGGAGAGAGAGATTTGGGTGTCTCATAATGTCTGTGGAGAGAGAGATTTGGGTGTCTCATAATGTCTGTGGAAAGAAAGGAGTTAGTCTCATTAGTTATTTCATTAAATCTTTATCAGAACCTCTTAAAGATACTTTACATCTATCTTTAAGCCCATGATATTAACAAGCTTATGATTATGTTTTGATTTCTCTAACCCAGCCGCAGGGACCGACGATGGCGACCAACCTGGGCGGCAGGCTATCTCTGCCACGAATTCGCCGACACCCCGGCGAAAACCTCGAGACACTAAGTCTGTTGTCAAGCCCCACTCTAACGGTGAGCTCGAAAATCATTTATACATCATATTTTCTTAATGTTAAACACAAGTTGTTGTTATTTCCTCATCTATACTGCATTTTAAATACAAGTCGTTATTTCATCAGCTTTTACTGCATTTTAA
This sequence comes from Sinotaia quadrata, assembly GCA_028829895.1. Lineage (NCBI taxonomy): Eukaryota > Metazoa > Mollusca > Gastropoda > Architaenioglossa > Viviparidae > Sinotaia > Sinotaia quadrata. The sequence continues at coordinate 22,858,952 of CM054178.1, forward strand.
ATACAAGTCGTTATTTCATCAGCTTTTACTGCATTTTAAATATAAGTTGTCGCTATGTCCTCATCTTTACTGCATTTTAAATACAAGTTGTCGTTATTTTCTCATCTATACTTTAAACAAATTTTATTTATAAAAGAACAAGAGTCTTGACGAGTGTCTAAGTATTTTGTCTTACTGCCTTCTACCCCCACCCAACTCCCGACTTTATCCAGTAATCACTAAGAAATCACTGATTCTTTTTCCTCTCTTTGGAGTCAGAACTCTTTTATAGGGATTAATCACCAATTCCGGAATAGTTCTTGGTTTCCATCAATGTAGATCACGGTTCTGTTAGTAATAAATTACTTTTGATTCCGAGTAAACGCTTGTGTGTTCTTGTAGATTTTTCTTTCTTTTTTTATTTAACAGGGGCCTTACATTAAAGCTATGTTTTCTTTCTCGGTAGAGGTTTTACTGTCTGTATGAAAATATGAAAGGCCACTAAATTTCGTGCGTTTCTATAAGTTTGTATGATGTATGAACAGTAACCTTTCTACAAGACTACTTGAGTATATCACTGCTTAATGCATGTAAAGGCAAAATGTGCCTTACAAATGATAATGATAAATATAATCGTTGTAACTAAAGATAAAATGTGTCTTGAAGAATGTTAATGATATTCGCTGTAGGTAAAGACACAATATGCCTTAAAGAATGTTAATGATATTCGCTGCAAGTAAAGACACAATATGCCTTAAAGAATGTTAATGATATTCGCTGTAAGTAAAGACACAATATGCTTTAAAGAATGTTAATGATATTCGCTGTAAGTAAAGACACAATACGCCTTAAAGAATGTTAAATGATAATCGTTGTAAGGACACAATATGCCTTAAAGAATGTTAATGATAATCGCTGTAAGTAAAGACACAATATGCCTTGAAGAATGTTTAATGATAATTATAATCGTTGTAAGTAAAGACACAATGTGCCTTGATGAATGTTAATGATAACATTTTTGTTGCAGCCTTACCTCTCCAAGCTGTTTGCGTTTTTAAAAAAATTTCAGTGAAAAAAGATTTTGAACAAATTACACATATAACAATAAAAATTTCTAAGAGTAATATATAATTTTAAATAATTAAAGCAATGAATCAGACTTAAATGTGCATCCACACTTTACAACGCATATCTGACCTTTTCTAAAATCATGCTTTTTGAAATTAAAAAAAAAATACAGGCTGCTTGCAGAGGTATTAATTGTAAAGTAATGTTTTCATCATTCTGATATTCAAAAAGATTCCTCAACTGAAAAATATTCAAAAGTGGTTTGATGTGGCAGATGATAGAATTCACGGTTCTACATTAACCCCCTTATTGATTTTGTTAAATAAGTTAACTCCCTTATTTGTCAGTGCATTCAACTATTGTTTCCATTAGCAAACTGTATTAGCGTGTAATGTACAACAAAATACCTTTTCCATCAAAAATATATGCAATAATTATTTCTATACAGCTTACTGAGTTCAAAGAGAAGTAAGCTTATAGTATGTGTTTCAATTAAAACAAGCATAGTAAATGTTTTATCTAAAACTTAAACACAGATACACAGTTCAGTGCCTATTTTATTCATCATAAGTACAATCTTTTATTGATTTAATCATTTCAGTGCCTGTTATATTTATCATAAATAAATCTTTTATTGATTTAATCATTTATTTATCATAAAAATAAATCTTTTATTGATTTAATCAGAGAGTCAATCGTTTCTCATTTCGCAGTTTTGTTGTGGATAAGAGATAATGCATTAGTAGTTATTTTAATGGTTTATTGTGGACAAGAGATAATGCATTAGTAGTTATTTTAATGGTTTATTGTGGACAAGAGATAATGCATTAGTAGTTATTTTAATGGTTTATACTTTCTTTTTCTGTTCCAGGACTTTTGTATAGATGGTAAGTAATAATATGACAGTTAGTCTCTCTCTATCTCAGTCTCTCTCCCTGTCCTTCCCTCTGTCTCTCATCATCTCTCTTTCTCTCTCCCTGTCCTTCCCTCTGTCTCTCACCATCTCTCTCTCTCTATCTCTCTCCATGTCCTTCCCTCTGTCTCTCACCATCTCTCTCTCTCTCAATCTCTCTCCCTGTCCTTCCCTCTGTCTCTCACCATCTCTCTCTCAGTCTCTCCTTATTTACGTCTCAGCTCTCTCCTGCCTTTCACTGCCTCCTCTCTGTCAACACATTCACGCTGGCAACTCAGTGACAGTCACACAAACTGACACACTCATACTCATACTGACACTCAAACAAATTCACATGGTGACACACACACAAACTCACAGTAACAGTCACACAACCAACACTGACAATCGGACATTCACAAAGATATAAAAACTTAGACTGACGCTCACACTGACACTCAAATACATTCACATTGACACCCACACAGTGACACTCACAAAAACTCATATTGACAGCCATATAAACTCACACTGACATTCAAACACACTCACACTGATACTCACACAGACTCACACTGACATTCAAACACACTCATACTGATACTCACACAGACTCACACTGACACTCCTATGCATAGAAAAAATTATAACGTCTTTTAGAAAAAACAACAACATTAACCTACTGATCCTCTGTTAAGTCCACTCACACACACTGAGGGTTGATGCAGTTTATCTTAGAAACCCAACTTGGTTTATTTAACCAGACTCCTCAGTTTGATAACCTAACCAAAATTCGTTGTAGATGATATGTATCCCTTTCAGTTGCATTCATGACTCTGTACACTTAATTTCATAAACCTCTTCATGTTGACTTTTTATAGCTACAGCCCATTTTAAATGACTTCGTAACCATGGCCCCTTGCAAATAACTTCATAAGAGCTCTTTCATTTTTCACTTCACACCCAAGCCGCAACTCTTTTAGTTGACTTCATAACCAAAATTCCTTTGTGTTTGCTTCAAGACCTCTTTACTTGACTTCATAACCAACATTCCTTTGTTTACTTCAAGACCTCTTTTCAAGCTTTGACGTCACAGCCAACTCCTTTTTAACTGACTTCATGTCCAAGATCCCTTCAGAGGACTTTATAATCAAAATATCTTTCTACTTTTTTCAAATCCAAATTCCCACTCCGATGACTTTATAACACGACTGGGTCAAATAACTTGTCACTGTTTCTTTTTCTCAACCCCAAGATGCTTTTCAATTGACTTCGACGTACTAAATATAAATTTCAAGAAATAAATGCTCTTCTAATACAGAGTCATTTTCAATTATTTTAACTACCAATTTTTATGAAACTTGTCTTTAACAAAATGCAAATAAAATATTGAGGAGGATGGGGGTTACGTTTAGCAGCAATTCTACACTGAAAACAAAATCTCTAATGGGGAAATATAATAATTAAATTTTGTGTCAGATAATCCCATTTTTTAAAAATTGCTGTTAACTCAGAATTGTGGCGTATCATTCTACCCCACCCCACCCCAAATATACACACGCAAATATATTAAATTTTAATGTTTCTTCTACAGACTGATGCAAAACTAAGAGAGCAGCATGTGAAAGCTGAGTGTGACACTGCCATACAGACGACACGCATGTGAAAGCTGAGTGTGACACTACCATACAGACGACACGCATGTGTAAGCTGAGTGTGACACTGCCATACAGAAAACGCGCATGTGAAAATGTTTCGTCTGTCCGGACAGACCGGACGTTCATGTGCCGACTTTTAACTAGGGCATTGGCGACATCGTGAGAGTGCCTGTCACTAGTCCATTGTGTCACTTGTGCCATTTTCTCTTGATCCGAAAACAAAGGTGCAGTTTACTTTCAAATGTTTCTAGTAGCAATGGGCAAGGAGCATCAAGAAAGCAACAGCTTCGTGGAGTGTGAATATGTCATCGGCCTTTCCCGGCCTGTTAAAGAACTGACTCTAACAAACAATGTGTTGAACATGGGTGCTAGAAGAAATCGAAGTTTTTAATTCGTCATGTAAGCAGAGAAAAGAGAAATACTTTCATCTAATAAAGTTAACGATTCTTTATCTTGTGAATTGTGCCTAAGAAAAAGGTATGACTTCATTCTGCCCTGGCTTGTGTCTGTTAGGAAATGTGATTCACACATGTCCGGGCTTGTGTCTTGTACAAAGTGTGACTCCGTTCTGTCCTGTTCTTGCATTTAACAGTAAGTGTGACTTCATTTTTCCTGGCTTGTGTCTAATAGGAAGTGTAATTACATTCTGTCTTGGCTTGTGTCTGCTACGAAGTGTGACTGTTTTGTCCTGGTTTATGCCTAAAGGGCAGTATGGCATCATTCTGTGTGGCTTGTGTCCAAGGGAAAGTATGCTTTCTTCTAACTGGAGAGTGAGAAAACGTATGCTTTATTCGTTTCTAACTCGAGACAAGTGGGAAGTGTAATTCCATTCTGTCCTGACTTGTTAATGAGAGGAAGTATGATGTTTTCTGTCCTGACTTGTTAATGAGAAGTATGATGTATTCTGCCCTGACTTGTTAATGAGAGGAAGTATGATGTAAGTCTTGGGAAAGTGGGATATTTGGCTCCATTTTCTCCGGACTTCAGACAGACGGGCTGTGTTACTCTGTCCTGGTATCAGAGAGATGGAAAGTGTGACTCTATTCTGTCCTAGCTTCAGACATGGAAACTGTGATTCTATTCTGTCCTGGCTTCAGACAGATGGAAACTGTGATTCTATTCTGTCCTGGCTTGATAATGAAAGAATTTATAATTTATTCTCCCTGGCTTGAAACACACAGAAACTATGACTCAGACTATCCTGGACTGTGACAGAAGGATATTCTGACTTTATCTTATCTGGGTTGTGACCCAAAAAAGATTACGAATTTGTCCCTGTATTGACTTGTGACTAAAATGAAGTGTGACCTCAATATGATCTTACTTGTGACATGTTATTTATTTTTGTCTTTAATTGTCATTGCGAAGAAATGTATCTGCATCTACACCAGGTATGTGGCCATAGGACAGTATAACTGCATCCTGTCTTGGTTTGTGACCGAACGGAAAGTCCTAATCTGACTTGTAAGTAAAGGGAGGTGTGACATCCTAACCTGGCCTGTGGGGACTGAAGAAAACTATTACTTATTCTGACTTGTCATTCATTCATAAATGAATGAAGTTTATCTTGATATTGTTACCCAAACATTCTAAGTACGGGACTTATTCTGACAAATTTTGAAGGTGGAAAATGATGACGTACTGAATAAAAATTGAGAATAAATGTGACGTTTCCTTCATAAGCATTGCATGAGCGGAAACTGAGCTTCCTATACATATGCTTACATATGCTGCAAGATGAGAATTAAGACGTCTTTGAAAATATGACAGTCCTCGTTCATTAAGTTATGATGGTGGAAACAATTGTATCATTCAAACTGCAGCAGAAAATGGGAAAGAAATTGTAATAGTCTCGATGACTAAATAAGGCAAATTATAATTGAGTGAAATGTTCTTCAGATAGAGAGACAAGTTTAGACGATTCTATTAATGGCACATTGTGCAAGACACTTTGGAGGAGTGGGGGGAGTTGGAGTGAAGTACATAAATTTTAAGTGATTTGTTGTGAAAAATGTGTTTAAACTGCCGTCAATATAATAGCTGCTCATATTCATGCTTTGTACCTATGGTTAAACATCCTAGAATAGGCCTACTGGTTAAGAGATGTATTTATGTTATGGATCAGTGAGTTAATGGTGATTTTGTTTGCACAGTTTGACAGTGTAAAAGATTCGAACATATTAAAAAGTGTCATTGATTCCGACTGCAGCACCTTTTAAGATGAAATTCTAACAGTTTCTCTAGGAAAATGATTCCATTGAAAATCAACCAGCTTCATCGAGAACGACACGTGCCCAAAGAGATATAATGCATTTAAACAGACTATATAAAACAGACTATATAAAGCAGACTTTATAAAACAGACTATACAAAACAGATTATATAAAACAGACCGTATGAAAGTTAACCATATAAAAGCAGGCCACATATACACAGACCATATAATAGACAATTTGAAAACAGACTATCAGATCATTTTACATGTATGGTTACCTTCTTATTTCCTTATCATGTGCATAATTCATATTTACCAGCAGAATTATATATGCGTGGATTATTCATATTTATTCCGGATATACAAACTGACAAATTAGCATGTGTAAGAGGAGTATGTTAATATGCTTGTAATATGTCATATAATATGCGTGTAATATATGTGTGTAATATTGCATGCTATGTGTAATAATGTGTCATATAATATTGTGTAATATTACACCATATAATATATATGTAATATTATGTCATATTTAATGCATATATAAAAGCTTGCCTCATTCTCCTAAGATTTGAACTAAAATACAATTCACCAAAGATGGAATGAGAAAAGGATCGGTGGGGGGGGGGGGAGTGCAAGGGAGAATGAAATATGTTTCTCCAAAAAGAACAAGCTCAAACGAAAGGATTTGTTTGATCTAAGTATATCGCAAGTTCTTCCCGACAATACTGCATACCTGTCCAGACTGCTGCAAGAATAACATACTCTATACTTCTCGAAGACAGTATACTCCTCCATAACGCTGCAAGTGTAAAGTACAACATACTCCTCCATAATACTACAAGTGTAAAGTACAACATACTCCTCCATAATACTGCAAGTGTAAAGTACAACATACTCCTCCATAATACTACAAGTGTAAAGTACAACATACTCCTCCATAATACTACAAGTGTAAAGTACAACATACTCCTCCATAATACTACGAGTGTAAAGTACAACATACTCCTCCATAATACTACGAGTGTAAAGTACAACATACTCCTCCATAATACTACAAGTGTAAATTACAACATACTCCTGCACACATATCTTATTACACTATCTGTTTTGATGTATCTCTTCCCAGCATTCTCATGTCTCTACATCATTCCATGCAACACTTCTGTGCTGATTATGTTACTGTATATTACTGTCTGTCTGTACACCTTAACAGTCAACATTCCTGCCAGCATATCTTACATCACAAGATTGCTATGTGCCAGTTAGCTTACTTAATACTACTCTCTACCAATACATCTTACAATGCAGCATATATGCAACATGCTTATACGTCTGCCTGTATTTCTTACTCCACTATAATGTCTTCAGGTTCATCATTCTCCATATTCTCTCTGCCACTGCAGTTACAACACACCATTACTGTATGTGTATCTCACAACATTCCATTAGGTCTGTACATCTTACATCACACTATTATTATCTGTCTGTACATCTTACAATACATTGTTTCTGTCTGCCTGCACATCTTACAACAAACAGTTACTGTCTGCCTGCACATCTTACAACACACTGTTACTGTCTGCCTGCACATCTTACAACACAATGTTACTGTCTGCCTAAACATTTTACAACACACTTTTATTGTCTGCCTGCACATCTTACAACACACTGTTACTGTCTGCCTGAACATTTTACAACACACTTTTACTGTCTGCCTGCACATTTTACAACACACTGTTACTGTCTGCCTGAACATTTTACAACACACTTTTACTGTCTGCCTGTACAACTAGCAGCACACCAATATTATCTACCTACATCTTAAGACCTCTGCCCAAGATCGTACACTTGTTAGCCAACTGTTACAACTACAAGCATGGTGTTAAAGAGGCAAAAATATTGCAACTATAACCTAACTACATATATTGTGAACTTGTAATGCCAGTTGTATTTTGAATAGAACTTGTCCTATTTTGACCATGCAATATTAGCAATGTCATAATGTTGCAGCTAAAGGCATGCTTGCACAAGTCACATGATATTTTTAAGAAGCTATGGAAATGGCATATACATCACAACCTGAACAAAATACGTTTGTGTGCTATGCATAGGGATACAAAGATTTCAAAAACAAAAACAAAAATAAAGGTTATTAAGACTAATTTAATCACAGTAAGCATGGTGCAGTTTATTGTTTAATTCTGAAAGTTATTAGTTCATTTATCTAAGTTAACTGTGCACTCAAAGTTCGAGTCTGTTGATCTTGTAGCACCATGTGTGTGCACTGCATGGATAGCTCACTACCATTAACACAGTATTGCTTTTATTTTCAAAGTCTCCTTTGTTTAAACACCAGCAAAATGTTGTTTTCATTTTTGTTTTTCTTGTTTTTATACAATTTAAAAGATTTATTTTGACTTTCATTAGTAATGAACATAGAAAGTCAAGATGTGGCTTGAAAAATCTTTGATTTGATGTTCTCTCTAAATGTACTAATTTTCAAGGTATTACGACTAACATTTTTAAGTGACAAGAAAATACATGTTAGTATATACAATCTTTCTCCAGTTCATCAAATAAATATTTAATTACTTTTTCATTTTATTCTGAAAAATTACAAGGGCAATATAGCAATAAAATCTTATCTGGTTTGCAGTGTTTATATAGAATGTGAATCCCTAGCCTTGTAAAGTATGTATGTAAGTGAAACCAAACACTTTCTAGATGAGATGTCTTTAAAATGCATTGGGGTGGATTAATAATTCATTTATTCAGAAATCTTTAAGCATGTATGACTGTGGGTAGAAATCATTACTGTGGTTTTTTCGCAACAGGACCAACATACAGTTTGCAATAACATTTGTGTGATCCTAGGCAGAAGATTCCTGTACATTTCACATTTTACATTTGTCTTTACTGTCTGCCTGTACATTTCACATTTTACATTACTTTCTGCCAGTTTATCTTTCCTCTGCTATATCACTCTCAGCCTCTTCATCTTACAGCACAACTTTGCTAGCTGTCACTACCTCTTACAACACTAGCGATTGTCTGTGCCTGTTCACTGTGCACATCAGACTACTATTTGCCTTATACATCATAGCCTACAACATTACTATTTATCCCTATACGTCTATAGGTATTACTGTCTACCTATATATCTTTTTTCCATATTTCACCAACACCTTAAGCCACAACATTATTGTCTGTACTATTACTGTCTACCTATACGTCTTTTCCCACATTTCTACCAACACCTTAAACCACAACATTATTATCTGATTATACACCTTAATCCATAACACTACTGTCTGCCTATTTACCTTAAATCATAATATTACTATCTGCTGAAATATATTACAATGCACACGTTTTTACTCTTTGCCCAAATATCTTTATCTACACACTGTTCTCAGTCTATACATCATACAGCACAATATCAGTATATTTATTTATAACATTACATCAGACTATACATCATACTATACTGTACTACCTGCCTGTATAACTCACTCCTCAAAATTTCCATCTACACACATATTTTGCATCCAACATTATCTTCAACCTGTACATCTGACTACATTATATCAACTGATATATTTTACAACTCAATATGACTGTCTGCAGCTTTAAGAACTTTATATTTTATCTGCTTATAAATATCTGCTTTTACAACATGACTGCATTTTACTTCACACATTCCTGCATATCTTACAGCACACCATTACTGTCTAAATTTCAGATGTATCTTCACAGGAATATCTCTAAACATCTTACAGCACACCATTACTGTCTAAATTTCAGATGTATCTTCACAGGAATATATCTCTAAACATCTTACAGCACACCATTACTGTCTAAATTTCAGATGTATCTTCACAGGAATATATCTCTAAACATCTTACAGCACAGCATTTCTATGTAATGTCCTCTTACTCTACATTACTGTCTGATGTATAAATCGTACACATCAACATTACTATCTGCCTGTGTCAATATAAGCTAGAATCTTAGTAACTAATGTGTACGTTGTTTATTGTTTCCTTTTGGGTTGAGATATTCATGTTAGATTGTACATCTGGCTATTGTTTCATTTCGTACTTTTCTATCCAGTACTCCACCCCCACCCCCAACCTTACCTATCCTCCTACCCTGTCACTCCAAATCCATTTCAAGATGCATCATATTAGTACTAAATAAATCAAACTGTTAATCTTGTTTGTTGTTTGTTTAATCAATTACAGTGTGTTACTTGAAATAAGACTTGTCTGTGAATGTATTTTGCCACTTTGTTTTGTTTGTTTTTTTATAATTACAATGTAATTAGCAATACAGCATTGGTATATGTACAGAATGTGAAGCCAATTTACAATTTACAGTCTTTATGTGATAGTTTGGATTTTTATTTTAATTGTTGATTCTTTTTTCTCTCTTCTACATAAATAATGTCAATGCCTTCATTCCGTGGTCGTGATCTTTAGGACATTTTTTCAGGTACTTGTACAGGTCTAAGTGTTATGGTTAAGACATTTATTAACCACCGTTTTTGGATTTGCTTTGTAATGTTGATGTTGATATGTATACACACACATGAAAAGAGATACAAATTGTGGTTTTAGCAACTTGTTTGATTTGTGGTACAAACATTGTAATGAAAAAAAAAGAATGTTATACTTTTGACTGTATATAAATTGTAATCATCTGTGATATACATATATTATACATACATACATATATTATATATATATGTATGTACTCTGTTTCAAAAATGCCAGAACATCACAAGAATGTTTGCACTTTGCTATTAGTCTGTAAAATAAAAGAAAAATATCTATTGCATCTTTGGACAATTTTAATCCGTTTTGTAAACAATCTGGTAGTTCATAAAACATTTGAACGCAAAATAATTGTATAGGTGAGGAAACCAACTTCAATAAAATCTTTATTCAAATTTTATTAAAAATCTCTATTCAAATTTCATATTAGTTTTTCATTGTTTATTTAAAAATTATTTTAACTGATTGCATATTTTTTAAACAAATGAAACTTGATTATTAATCATATTAATACTAATAATTAATTGCTATTATTATTACCATCATTGTTGCTGAAATTATTTTAATGTAAGAGGTGAGCTCCATAGCTGAAATATCAAGATTGTTGGACTAATTGTCCATGCATGTGCAAAAGTTGAGGGTTCAAGACCCACCAATGCTCAGTAAAATGTATCTCATGTATGCACCTTTTCCTCAAGGCACTGAATGTGAGCTCACCACACCTAGTGAAACCAGTAATAATAAAAGATTCTACTTCTGGAAAATGTACTGAAAAAAATCTATAATTAAATTTATTATAAATGTTATGTTTGGAAATGATTTTAAACCCCAGGTGTGCCCATTTCAACTGTACACCTCAATATCAAGCAGAATGGTGAGAAAATGTTGTTAAATCATGTTGACAAGAAGGGCTAGGAATGGTTTTGAACTTCACATAGTTCCCTACAATATATTACCAATAAAGATACTATTTTTAAGGTCCACCCATCAAGCCCTGTATCCCATATCCTCATTTTGAGATCTCCTTGTAGAAGTATTATAGTTTTATTATAATGCTGTTGTTATTTCTTGATTAAAATCTGATGAAAGTTAAAGATAGATAAGTGCATAGTGTCAATAAAGAAGTCAATATTGTCATTAAAGATACTGATTTTAAGCCCCACACACTCCACCACTACCCCATATCCTCATTTTGAGAACTCCTTGTAGAGGTATTACATTTTTAAAATGTCTTTATATTTCTTGATTAAAAACTGGTGAAAGTTATAGATAAAGTACAATTTAGATAGTTTTAACATGAATTACAAAACAATCCACCCCATTTTGCTGAGACAATTTAACTGCTATTTAAAATGGCCAGTTTGATTACAAGATGTGTGTGGGTCTTTTAAACTTAAAGGAATGTTTTAATTTGTTAAGATGTTTTTAAACACATCAAAACAGCAAGAAATTCTCTAAACAGCACACCAAAACAGCAAGAAATTCTCTAAACAGCACATCAAAACAGCAAGAAATTCTCTAAACAGCAAGCATTTGTTCTTTGGTTGCCTAACAAAATATTTCCTACTCTCTTTATCAAGCTCAATTTTTCTAGATGTCTGACTTAAATAGTGCACTACTATACTATATTATACTAGAATATTTTTTCTTTAAATATTTCAATTATACTATGACAGTTTCTCAGACATTTACACTGCATTTCATGTTCATAATTATCTTCTACAAAGATTCTGATTCCATTTGTTATGACACATTACTATATATGTCAGCATTTGTGTGATTAGCATCTTATTCAAAGACCTGACTGCCTTCTGTTATGACACATTAAATCATTTGTCAACATTGTTTGTAGTTGTGTGATTATCATCTTTATACAAACACTGTCTTTTGTTATGACACATTAAATCATTTGTAAACATTTTTTTGTAGTTGTGTGATTATCATCTTGTACAAAGACACAGCCTTGTGTTATGACATACTAAATCATTTGTCAACATTTTCTTGTAGTTGTATGATTTATCATCTTGTACAAAGACACTGACTGCCTTTTGTTATGACACACTAAATCATTAATCATTTGTCAACAAGTTTTTGTAGTTGTGTGATTATCATCTTGTACAGAAACACTGACTGTCTTTTGTTATGATACACTACATCATTTGTGATTATTTGTAATTATCATCATGTACAAAGATGCTATCATGTTATGACATGACCCAGTCAAGGTACAATTTTCTATGCATGCATTAATAAACATACAAATCAATTCACATATATTATTAACAAAAATACTTAAGTGTACAATGTACATATGATTCAAATATCTACAAGCAAAAGAAATAAGTACATCTGTACTAGAACTGTCCATTCAAAAAAAATTCTTTTAATTGTAATCAATCATGAGTAAATGTATTTTTTCCTTCATTTAAAATCTTCAATGAAAAAACTATATGGGTTGTATTTTGTTTGGGTGGATGAGAGGCTGTTTGTTTTTCAGTTGTTTAATTAGTTCTGATTGTTTCTTTCATATCTGTACATGTGTTTATTTGGATGGTTGAATTTTATTCTCTCCTTGTTCTATGTGTTTCTCTAGTAAGGTGGTTATGCCTCATTTCAGTTTTCTCTTTCTTTACATATGTCTTTATTTTTCTGCTTGTGTTTACTTAATGGTTGGTGGTTTTAATAATTGTGTGATTGCTTGTTTATAAGTTAATTAAGATATGAAGTTATTTGTCATAGCAGCTCTCATAAAAGACAGAAAACAGAAATATATTAAGTCATTTTTATATTAGAGTGCATACTAGTGTAAAATCTAATCTCTAGTGTAATTAAATAATCATACTTTATAATTTGGTGTGTTTGTCTCTTTCTTCTAGGAATCTTGAACATTGCTGCTCTAATTATTCTAGGAATCTTGAACATTGCTGCTCTAATTATTCTAGGAATCTTGAACTTTGCTGCTCTAATTATTCTAGGAAATTTGAACATTGCTGCTCTAATTATTCTAGGAATCTTTAACATTGCTGCTCTAATTATTCTAGGAATATTGAACTTTGCTGCTCTAATTATTCTAGGAATATTGAACATTGCTGCTCTAATTATTCTAGGAATCTTGAACTTTGCTGCTCTGATTATTCTGAAAAATAAATGAAACTGAAATGCAAGCCTTGCATTGGCTTGGAGCTTGTTGTAACAAAAATAGAGTGATAATTAACATAAAGTGAAGTTTGCAATCTACAGACTCACTTCTTTTGGTTGATTTAAACTGAATTATTTTGCAGAGCTTCATGAAAAAACATACAACACAAAGTGCAATAGCATTCAAAGCTAAACATTTACAAGTTAAAACATACAACACAAAGTGCAATAGCAATCAAACTTAACATTTACAAGGGTAAAACACTGATGATATAATATATTTTTTATAAAAAAAACCACTTATATAATGTTGGATATAGCAACCCAATACAATGATGAGGTATAGAACAATAGAATTGCTGGATACAGAAATCTAAATCAGTACTGGGTTGATAACTCTAATGCAATACTGAGATATAGAAATCAAAAAGCATACCAAAGATACAAAAGTCTAAAATAATGCTGGGTTGTGAACTTTACTACAATACTGAGGTATAGAAATCTAATACAATGCTGGGTTGTGAACTCTACTACAAACTGAGGTACAAAAATCTAATACAATGCTGAATTGTGAACTCTACTAAAACTGAGGTACAGAAATCTAATACAATGCTGGATTGTGAACTCTACTACAAACTGAGGTACAGTAATCTAATACAATGCTGGATTGTGAACTCTACTACAAACTGAGTTGTGTACTCTACTTCAATACTGAGTATGGTGTTGAGATATAGAACTTAATACACTGTTAAACTACAGAACTTTAACAAACTGTTGAAATACAACTAAAACACACTGTTGAGATAAACTGTTTAAATATAGAACACAAACACACTGTTGAAATATAAAACTTTAACATACTGTTGAAGTACAGAACTGTTGAAAAATACAGCAGGCAATATTGAAAAACAACACATTGGAACACAACTTGTACAGCACACAAGGAAAATATTTCATGTTTGGGAATAAAATTAATAAAATAATGAGGCGGAGCACAACATTTTTAACATACCAACACTTTAAACTACACACATATAGAGTAAAAGTGATTATCAAATTAAAAGATTAACACTTAAACTATTCAATCCACCTAACCCTATGGATGAGAAATGTAGGTCAAGCGTCATTACATCATTACTGAGCAATATTATTAAATGCAGTGAGTAATATCGGATTCAAACAATTTGTGACGTTATACATGTGTAAAATGTCTGCTTTATTAAATGTATGATTTTTTTTAATCTTGCGAATTAATATTCTTTCGTGTAATTAATGTTTGGAACCTCTTTGAGTGACGTCATTTGCGAAGAACTATTGTCCAGTAAGCCGACTGTCAGAGTGTACCCGCACAGGTAAATAGACTTAACCAGTGACTTTCCTGAATATTTAGTTCAAACAGCAAGCACACTGCCTTTACTGATATAAAAATATATTTTTAGGTCAGCCTCCGGCTTTCCTTGCTCACGCTTATAATCTTAAATGACTCACTCGATTTTTTTTTAAAGCTATAAACAATGATTAGAAGCTCCGAAAGACACTTTGCAGTGGATGAATGTACATACAACTGAAGAAAATTAAAAGGGGCATAAATCTTGTTTTTAACATTTTCCATGCTAACAATGTGATTGTCGATTTGATGGACCTTCACGTTTAATCGAATGTCTTTAGATCCAGACCTCAAGAGACAGCGGTTGTCTGCTCTGCAACTGACAAAAATCCTCCCAAGAGTGTTTATTTGAGCTCTTTTACTTTTAATGATTAACTAATGTCGTCTGTAACCCTATACCAGAAATACATCTTGGTTATGCAAGAAAGGCAGTTAAAACACGTCGGTTGCTGGTGACGTGTCCAGCGTCAATGTCATCTGCTGTAAATACATGTTAAAGCATTTAGATCAGACCTGGAAAAATAAAATCATCTGCTGTAAATACATGTTAAAGCATTTAGGTCTGACCTGGAAAAATAAAGTCATCTGCTGTAAATACATGTTAAAGCATTTTAGGTCAGAACTGGAAAAATAAAATCATCTGCTGTAAATACATTTTAGGTCAGAACTGGAAAAATAAAATCATCTGCTGTAAATACATGTTAAAGTATTTAGGTCCGACCTGGAAAAATAAAATCAGCTGCTATGGCCTTTCTCACCACCTCATCTCTCCTTAACATATTTGTTTGATGATCCCATCTTACGTTCAACGAGATTGAAATTCTGAGATTTTAAAAACGAATTAACTTCTAACAAAAGATTTTAAGGAATATACTTTCTCAGTAACAAAGTCACAGAACTAAAGATGACCACAAATTACTTTACTTCTAACAAAAGATTTACATTGAATATACTTTCTCAGAACTAAAGATGACCAAAAAATGCCTCGAAGAGTTACAAATATCAAAGACCTTGATATGTATTTTAGGTAAGGTCGGAAACGTTGAGGATATTTGTCTAGAAAATGTTGCATAATAAAATGAACCCTAGGAAAAGTGTTGAGTAGTGACGTCAAGTTTAGTCTGTGCTGGGATTGGATAAATGGACAGATAACTGTAGTTAGTCCATTGATCACAACTGACCACTATGCTATGACAGGACAAGACAGATTGTAGTCTAAGACAAAGCGACTGGGACACGAAGTTGGACAGCCATAAGAATGGTATGGCCAGATTACCACGCTGACTTGACCTTGGTGAATTGAAGTTTTACTAACAATAATTCTCATAGGAAGATACTAACCAATGATTAACTTAATAACATAAAACCTATCAAATTAATTATGGACATTTTTGTGTTGCTTACGTACTAGCGATATCGTGAATTTAATTCACAGTTGTTTCCCTTTGAGTCCGTGTGAAGCATGACGTAAGACCACGTTTGGTAGATTGTATGAACGATTTTAGGGAAAATTTGATACAGAGAAGAAATGTGTAATTTGTAGGTCGGAATTGTAATAACAAAGTTATCAGTATAAAAACACTATATCTTTTCTAAATTGTACGTATAATAACAATGCGTTTTCCGTATGTTTATTGTTTGTGAATGAGAACTAATAACATTCTTAACTAGGGTATTGTGTGTATATATATGTGCATGCGTGCATGTGCTTGAGAGAGAAAAAAAACAGAGAGAGAGAAAGACAGAGACAGAGAAAAACACAGAGAGACAGAAATAAATGTCATAATCATAATATTTGAAATTATACATACATTTACATTTCATTCTTATGTTCCAGAAGTGGAATTTCGTTTGTTTTGAGGTGTTCAGATATCAGGTTTTTTTTATTTCAATGTTCCATGTTTCTCCATTACTTGTAATAGCTAAAAAGGAAATTCCTTAACTATCCATGTCATTAGAGAAAATTACTTGTAATAGCTAAAAAGAAATTCCTTAACTATCCATGTCATTAGAGAAAATTACTTGTGGTCGACAATATGTTAGAGATCTATGAAAGATTCTCATATGTTTTCTGTTCTCCAATGCATAGTTGTATACAAGAGGAAGATGTCACATAAGGTTGTAAGTTTTCATTACTAGTTTTTACTGTCACAAACTGCTGTACCGACATGGCAGGTTGTAAGTTTTCATTACTAGTTTCTCTTGCCCTAGTTTATTTCTATGGCAGAAATGAAGTCACTCGTTTGATATCAAATTATTATTTAATTTCCGTACAAATATTATTCTAAATAGTGTTTACAGAGATGGTTGATATCATTTCTTACTTTGTGATGTTAACCTGTGCCACCTGATTCATAATCATCCAGCAGTTCAATAAATATTTTGTTTCCATGTCTGTTCGACTGTTTTAATGTCAGTCATTGGTGTATTGCAGAAGGGGGTGGAGAGAGAGTTATCTGTTCGAAAGTTTTTCGTTTTGTTTCTGGATGTTGTTTGTTAAAAGTCCCTAATGTCCCATGATTGGTTGCCTATGATTGTGTTTTTGTGTCTGTATGTAAGGCTCGATATGGCCATTGTTCCAGACCTTGTTTTCTTTTCTGGCAAACAACAGGAGATATACTAAGTGTACATTTGCTTGTTGCTGGTTTAAGGGAAGGTTCATGTCGGCACACAATGTACCCTGCCCACCCGCGAGTTTGTTTTGAAAGAGTTGAGTGTCTTTTTATTTTTAAAAACAAATGTTTATCTTGGTAGTCCTTGAATTCTATGTTTTCGTCGTCTATGCTGCTAACAATTTTTATTTGTTTTTGGTGTATTAGATTTTTTATGTTGTCGGGTGAGGGGCATGTATATTTTGCAGTGTTGATTGAGTTGTTTATTGTGTAGATTTTATCAGGTGCAAAGTCTTAGTTCTTATTTAAGAGCCGTATTTAATGTGTCATCATTTCTCAAATTAAAATTATTTTCCTAATATTGAAATAATTTTCTGTACATGTAATTTTTTATTCAGAATCCATGTTACAAACTGTTTTGTCAATATATTTTAGAGGCGCAGTTTCCCTCTGAATGATTACTGATTTTTCTCGAATCCACAAACTCTTCATTCATGTCAACATTCAAATGCAATTGGAGGTAAGAAAAGGACAACAATAAAAGTAAACAATTTAGAATGATTTGGTCGTGCTTTTATTTATTTCCTTCACAATATGAAATATGCTATCTTATAAACGTATTTATTTCATTCACAACTTCACATATGCTATCCAATAAAGGTATTTATTTCCTTCAAAACATAAAATATGTATCCAATAAAGGTATTTATTTCATTCACAACTTGAAATATGCTATCCAGTAAAGGTAACCATGGAAATTGATATTTTCTAAACAACAACTCTCCATTCTGACCGAACTTTTGTGAGCAAAAACATAAAATATAAATTTAAGCAAGTGCACGAAATTAAGGGATGACATATTTTAAACTTTTCTTTTTCTGTTTGCATTTGCGCTAGATTTCCATAAACCATTTTCTTTTATTGATTCATTGTGCGTAACTATGCGTATGTGTGCGTGAGTGAGTTCGGGCATCAGTTCTTGCGTGTATTACGAAATGAGAGAAAGATTTTAACATCATAAGAAAAAGATAAAGATAGGACTATTGAAAGAAAAACTACAATGTTGTAAGGAAGACATTTCCAAATCAGATTTAAGCATTATATTAATTAGCGTTAAAGACAAACATATCTTCCAGGTGTTTGTCCGACGTCCTCAATGAGAGAACAGAAGTGAACCCGAGAAAAATGAGTGATACGAGCCCCAGAGTGACTGTCCAGTATGTGGCAGTCCATGCACTAGAACTTTATCTCCAGCATGAAGTGACACGACAACAGTTGTGGAGTCACTCACACCGGAAAGCGGTGAGGAATAGAACGCCATGCGAGAAATAGTCTCGTCATTCTTTTTGAGGTCCACAAAGACTCGATTAGCCTGATTTTCAAATACAAAGAGCTGAACAGCGAATAAATAAACTCCTGTAAAGGGGGCTGTAAAGATGCCATTTGTAGGGTTATACCCATTTCCTATATTATGGATGGCGTTATCGAAAATAACGGGTGCAGTGTGAAGAGTAAAAGTTCCAGTAGACTTGCTTTGAGCCAAGAACGAGGCGTGACGTCGGCTAGCATCTGAAAATAGCAAACACATCTTAACATTTCGAAATATTACTGCACACATAATATTTTAATATTTAATACCGTTAATAATATAATAATTCTTGCAATAGTAAGTTTTGTAGGGTATAAAATATTACTGTGAAATTTAGTGTTTGTTGAAATGAAAATTTCAAACCAATGAAAATACCTTTTTAAAACATTATAATTAATTCATCGTTTTTATATCATATGTAATAATTCCTTTTAGTAAGACATGAAAATGTTCGATATTCATCAGAATAATAAAAGAAACTATAAATAACTGTTTTTATTTGTTGCTCATAATTATTATATTAAATTTTAATTTGCATATTTAATCAAATTAAAGAGTGTGAATGCACATTGTCTGCTGTCAAGGTATACTTCAAAATAATAATCAGTGTGAGAGAAAAATCCTTATCGTGACAAACAAAACAATATGCGTGAATTCAAAATTATAACTGTTAAAATCAAAATGGCCAGTGTGAATTTCAAACGAATATCAGTTCTTAAGTGTGAAAATTAAAACTAGTACAAAGAATGTTAATTTACAAAATTTAAAATCAAAACTAGCAGGATGAATATTAATTTACCAGTGTGAAAATCAAATCTAGCAGGATGAATATTAATTTACCAGTGTGAAAATCAAAACTAGCAGGATTAATGTTAATTTACCAGTGTGAAAATCAAAACTAGCAGGATGAATGTTAATTTACTAGTGTGAAAATCACATCCCTGTTAATTTGAAAGCAGTCAGTACCTCAGTATCAAAATAAAAATCTGTCAGTGTCAATGCTAATTCGTAAAGTGTGATAATCGATACTGGCAGGCTAAGCAAATTGTGGTCATATTCCTTATGTAAAATTAGAATTTAAATTTATTATAATGATTTTAGATTTATGACATTTAATATTTAGATATACTTCTTCATGCATTATTGTCTTTCATTTTGTAACGAATTATTTATGTTACTAAACTTTACATATGACTATTTAGTTCGAATTACTCATGACGGCTTATGACCGGTACGCGGTGTACAAACATTGTAATCTGTCTGGAAATTGTGAATGTCGAATTAAAGATACAATAGCCTTCGAATTACTCTATATATTGTTTATATTAAGCTATATGTTGTTTACACTACCCTATTTATTGTTTACTATATCCTATATATTCTTTACATTACACTATATATTGTTTACACTACACTATCTATTGTTTATTTTAACCTATATATTGTTTACATTAAGCTATATATTGTTTACATTAAACTATCTTTTGTTTACTTTATCCTATATATTGTTTACACTACTATATAATGTTTACATTACGTTATATACTGGATTAAATTGATGACTGGATTGAATTTATGACGGAAATTCTAATATACATTGATAAGGTTTTTGCCCATAAATTAATGAAGAGTTTCTTAGATAGAAATGAATACAAATAAATAATACGGTTTGCACTTTAAATAGCAACACAGAAATAAAAAATATTTTTGTAAGTATGATGTCCAACTCAGAGAAAGGCTAAAGCTATTTATAATATTGTCGAGAAAATATATAGAAATATAGAAAATATATAGAAATTAAAAATAAACGAATCGTGCTCATCAAAACAATCTTCTCACGGCTGATTAATTATGAACGAGTAAAAATAAATCAAAAGGCAATGAGTCATCAAGTAATACTGAATTATAAATAAATAAAGCTACTGAAATGAACAACTATAACTATTACACAATCCGATTTATATTTCCTATAGAAATATACGTGCAACTGATTCGAAATTGTATCGGAAGTAAATACGACCATATTTCAGCTACCTGCTTGAAATTACACACACTATACATTATTCTTAAGGGACTCTATACATATGTGCCTACAATGTACTATACTGTGATCAAGGTGCTCAAACAAAAGAGTAAAATAAACAAACAATCCATACTCAATATATACTGTTTATCATGATTGATAGAAGAAGTGGTTAGTTCATTTTTTAAAAGTTTGAAAATTAATCTTTATAAATCAATAATAAAATGTGTCCTCCATATATGCGTAACCTGGATATTTCTCTCTATGGTTCTACGTACATCGATATTTGAGTACGCCGGAAATTATTAAGATTAGATTAACATAATATTATTAATTAATCACTCATATAAGTCATAAATAATTACATGTGATGAGAATCCTAATGTATGTTATTAATAATTCTACAGAAGATGCAACTCATCTCTCTCAGTTGCGGATTTGCGGTCGTTGTAAACATTTTCTCTCTACAACATTTACCGTCACACAATATTTCCATAGATGGAAATCTATCAGACAAACATTTACCGTCACACAATATTTCCATAGATGGAAATCTTATCAAAGAGGAAGATAACTTGGACTTTTAATCTATATTTATCGAGCCTCCATCCACCCACTTTCTTCTCCAGCATATTGTAATCAATATGTGTAAGAAGGTCAATACATTTATTGTTTTGTCATCAGATCGTCTTAACAGTCAGCCAGAAACTAATGGTTGGATAAATCGTAAGCTATTTGGAATTCTGTTTAAGTGTAGTAATTTTCATGGCAGTTATTTTTTATTGTGAAGTCCGTTACATTCTTGCTCACTATAATTTAAGGATTTTTTTTATTAATTACTTTTAATTTTGTTTACTTCTGTATTTATTCATGACACAAAATTAATTTGAATTATTAAAAAGTGATGTATGTTTTCGAAATATTTCTTATTTGATTAAATTGTTATCCACTTTATTAAGAAATATGATTCAGACTGATTAGGAAAACAGCATTAAAAATATTTAGGTGCTAAATTATATTGACTCCTATCTATAGAAAAACCCTAACGACCATTTTCGTACAAACTCTTTAGATTCTGAACGTCGGGCGGAGATCGTTGTTCATTTGGTGAGACAATCTTATCATGTCTTTAGTTTTTAATCCCTACTTTGTCACTCAGTGAGAAACAGATGACAAAATCTTTTCTTCATCGAGCAGACATCGTTTTCATCGCACGGCTCAAGAAAGCAAATATCTAGGAGTGTTTAAGTGTCAACGTAACAATGTGAAAATTAAAAAATAATAAAATAGTTTTACGGCTTCAACAGACAGATTTTTATATGCTTCTTTGATGGTAGGAGAAAAACGTTTATTCATGAGTAACTGAAATAATAATCGGATATTTATTATGATAGGTCATTTCAGTGTCAGAACACCTGTACAAGTGAAAGGTTGGAGTATTTGTACTTGACTACACTCGGGATTTCATACTGTCGCCAGCAATAGAGTTAGGAATGACGAACAATGGTGTTTATGCAGAAAGAGTTGTTGCTCCTGGTAAGGAAAGATTGGGAATGTTTGCTAAGAAAGAGAGGATTGACAGTCTTCTGGAAAAGAGACACACGTACACAAACATACCGACTTTGGTAGTGAATGAGGTCACGGCATTAGAGTATGCGTCAGCTGGACTTTGGAAGCACACAAAAAGTGTTGCAAACAGCAAGACAGCAGAAATCATCATCTTTGTTGAGATAAGCACACTAGAAAATAATTGCAAGTAATAATTTTAATAATTTACTGTTATAATAAGAAAAATTAATATTGATAATTATGATGATGGTAGTGGAGATGATGGTGTGAAAAAGGATGATGAAGAACACATACCAAATCCATGATGTAAATATGAGTGTGGTAAAGTGGATAACAACTGAAATAGCGAACGATAAAAATTCAAGGAAACTCTCCACAGTGCACAAATTTCTACAATCCAAAATAGTCTAAAAATAATCTTGTCACTCAATTATTTCTGAAATATCCGCGTAAAAATTCTTTTTATAATAACTATGTCTTTCTAAATCATGAAAATGATTTCATTATTAATCTGTATGTCAAAACTTGCTTCTTCGTTTCATACACATCAATCATTCTTGTTTGGTTTTTTAGTTCCATATCGAAATTTGAAAGCTTACGATCCAGTATGATAAAGGCTCCTTATCATGTATTCTGAACTTACTATTAAACTAAAAATATAAATGTTTCTAAACATCTCAATTATGATTTTTTATGAAAGCAATTTGTATTCTCTTATGTACGCACAGATACGCTATAACAGTATTTCTCATCTCTCAGTAGAAGCCAACTATTATTAGATTTTAAATACTGACGAATTAATATACAATCGTAATATATAACATAATTACGATATTTACTTTGATTATATTATAAATGATAAACAGTGAACATTAAAAGCAAAAGTTCCTTCATATATAAAACACACCATACATAATACTACCAAGTGTAATCTATACACGTTAAACACAATTGAAAAGAAAGAAAAAACTACAGTATTGTCTGTAATTAGAAAGCATACCAAAGACAAATCTTGTAAATGTTGAGAAGACTGGTTTATCACGAAGGCTTTCAGGATTCAGTCGTGTTTGTGTTGTGTGGCGGGTCCAAATATATAGCTACGTGAAGTCACGTGACTGTTGTACACTCGTAAATTTTCAACAAAGACAGTACTTATGTTTCATTTGAGAATGTGGCATCTGGCTACAGCTGAGAAAATATACATTTTTTTTACAGAAATTACACACTTTGTTTTTTTTTCGCTTCTAAAATATTTAGGATTTTTATTGGTCCACAGGGGATAAAAAATTAAGTGAAAACAAATGAAGATGATTTGTTACGCATTGTTAACTGTTCTTACTTTCTCAGCCAAAGGTTCCCTGTACTATAGTTAATTACGTCCATCGATACTCCACAGGAATTTAACTCGTTGTTTTCCCATAATGCCCTGATACTAGATTCATATCTATTCGTCACTCCACAGGAATTTAACTCGTTGTTTTCCCATAATGCTCTGACACTAGATTCAAGTCTTTTGGTCACTCCACAGGAATTTAACTCGTTTTCTCATAATGTTCTGATACTAGATTCAAATCTATTGGTCATTCCATATGAATTTAATTCGTTGTTTTCCCATAATGCTCTGACACTAGATTCAAATCTATTGGTCATTCCATATGAATTTAACTCGTTGTTTTCCCATAATGCTCTAATACTAGATTCAAGTCTATTGGTCACTTATGAAAGGATATCAGTTATTCTGCAGTTTTCATATTTCAAGCAGATAAATAATTTCTCAAGGTAACAGGTGTTGGGGTGGATACCCAAACTATCTAAAGCGAGAGTGGATTTTTTACCGCACTGTTCATCTTTCAATGCTAATAAATAGAGATAAACAATCTTGTCATTTTTTTCAATGCTAATAAATAGAGATAAACAATATTTACATTCTTTCAATGCTAATAAATAGAGATAAACAATATTTACAATTTTTCAATGATAATAAATAGAGATAAACAATATTTTCATTCGTTTTCTTTAGGAGTTATAATTTATAAGTTATAAATGAGCACCACATGTACCGTGAGATAAATCATTGACCGTTGTTTCTTTCTAAGTTTTTTACAAATATACATAATAATAACTGATAATTCTTATAGGGAATTAATTTCTGTTGGAATAAATTTTAGAACTCTAAAAAAAGAAACAAGATTGTTTATTTAAATACATTAACGTTAAAAGACGAACTCTAATAACGGGAGACAAGACTGTTTATTTAAATACATTAGCGTTGATAGACGAACTCTAATAAAGGGAGATAAGACTGTTTATTTAAATACATTAGCGTTAAAAGACGAACTCTAATAAAGGGAGATAAGACTGTTTATTTAAATACATTAGCGTTAAAAGACGAACTCTAATAAAGGGAGATAAGACTGTTTATTTAAATACATTAGCGTTGACAGACGAACTCTAATAAAGGGAGACAAGACTGTTTATTTAAATACATTAACGTTAAAAGACGAACTCTAATAAAGGGAGATAAGAGTGTTTATTTAAATGCATTAGCGTTGAAAGACGAATTCTAATATTATAATTTAAATTTCCTATTTAACATCGAATTGTGAACATTAAATGAATTAAATTCTAATCATCAATAAAATTATTACAATTAAATGTAGCAATATTTCTCACCGGTCAGTAGCCGGCTATCACTAGACTTTAAATATTGACGAATTTACATGTCCACGAAATGTATAACATTAATACGAAATATACATTGATGAATACGGGGGAATACCATGAACAAAAGTGAAATATCATTTATTGATAAAAAAAAAAAAGAAAATATATTACACTACAGTTTATAATCTGCTCACAGCATAAAGACTTAGTAAAAATAATTATTTAGAAAGAAAAACTAAAGTAATGCCTGCAATTAGAAAATGTACTAAAAGGCAGCAGTTGTAACGGTTGAGTGGACAGGGGTATCAAGAAGGCTTTCAGGATTATTCCATATTTGTGTCATTGGGTTATCCCAATATACTGATGTATGCAGTCAGGTAACTATCGTTCACTCTTACAGTGTTGGAGTAAATTTGCCTCTCCCTAATTTAAAATTTCATTATTATATAAATTGTTAAATTGTCAGAGTAACCCGACCTTGGGCACTCCTTATGACGGTATTTTTGAAAGTGTCTGGTTTGAGGTAAACACTAGCGGCAAGCATATGCTAGAAATTCTGATGTCATGCAAACCAGTGAGTAGTTTATGATTTACGAGAATGAGACAAGCCAATGGGCTATCTATAAGTTACTGCTGTAGAGAAATCTAAGGTCTAATCACTTTTGAATTTGGAGTGTCAAGAAGAAGTGTGGTTTTGAAAGGTGGCCTTTAGTTTGATGGTGAGATAGCTGACTGATTGAGAGAGAATGGACTTAGAAATATTTCAGGTACTTTTGTTATTGATATGTTGTACTTTTGTTTTAATAAGATGTATTATGTGAGTTGACTTTTATTTCTACAAGTGTTTGAACTAGGCTGCTAACATGTAGTTTGATAGACACTTGACATTGTCTTGACATGTAGTTTTTATTTTGCTGTGTGCATTTATCTGGCTAATAATTACCTTTACAACTGTAAGTTGAGACTGGAACTTAAGTAAGAATGCATAAAGCAATAAACTAGAAGCTTAGTATTTCTTCTCTGATTATATTTTGCAGAGACAAGTAGCCTTTTCTGCTTTCATTTGATTTGAACCTCCTGGTTTATTGTTTGTAAACCGCTATGACTGACCATGGTAAAAGTGGGAAGCAGTAAGTGAAAGAACACACTACATTCTACTGATGTGTAGTGGCAAAGATATGCTGACTACCTGAAACCTCCTGTGTAGAAAAGTTGTTGGACATCACTACATTTATTGTTCTGTTTGGTGGAGTTGACAGTGAAAAGAAGCACCCGGGTTTACTCTAAGCAGCATAACAGTGGTTTTCAAAGAGTGAGTGAGGCACACGGAGCTGACGTAATAACTTCTCAGAATAACTTGTGTCTTTGATGCAAAGTGCAGGATGGATTTAGAGACAGAAGTTAAACGAGGTTATGTAAAATTATTATTGTTTATCTCTAATAACTCCATTTCTGTTCTGTGATAAGACTATCCTGTGATTAGTATTGACATATTGATGAATTGTATTTTCTGGATAAGGACTGTGTAAACATAAAATTATCCGAGTGTGGGTTTGTGGAAATATCGATGTCAAGTAATCTGTTTAATTGTATTTGTCTTATGTATATTTGATTGTTGATTTAATAAATTTATTATTAAATTTATTGACCTTCTTACACATATTGATCACTTATTGTTGGAGAAGAAAGTGGAAGATGGATTTCTCTTCTCCTTTAGCAAGACGTTTTCCAACTATGGAATATTGTGTGACAGTAAATATTTGTCTTTAAATATTCAGGAAGATAACCTTTACGGCACCAACATATCCGCCAAATCATAGACACTAGTGGTGTTTGTTAGAGGAACATTAATAAAACAAATCAAAGAGACTAGTGGTGTTTGTTGGAGGAACATTAATAAAATAAATTAAGAGTCTCTTCAATTGTAATTAGTTTTAGATGGTTAATTAATTAAATAATAATAATAGCCATTATGTACATGGCATTGGTGTCACACATATATTTTCAACAAAGACAACTGTCATGTTTAATTGTACCATAGGCGCTTGACCACACCTCAGAAATATTTTCAAACAACAATTACACTGTTGTCTTTTTTCGATTCTTAAATGTCATACCAGTCATTGATCCATGGAGGATATAGAAATTGAGTCAAAACAAGTTGAAATGTATTGTTACGTATGATTAACTATTCATAGTGACACCAGTTAAACCTTCCTTGTACTATACTTAATGACGTCACTCGGCTTTCTACAGTAATTTAGCACGCCGCAGGTTGTCATGAGTGGGCATATAAAACGCTATCATCAAGTTTTCCCGTGGTTCAACAGCCCTACACTCACCGCTATTAGTCATTTGTGAAGGGAAACTACTTTGTAAAATTAAAAAGAAATTGATACATTGACGCATTAATTACCTTTGTTGGATAACATATTGCACATTGTGAAGGAAATAAATAAAAGAAAGAACAATTCGTTCTAAATTTGTCACTTTTGTTTATGTTTTTCATTTACCTTTTATTGCATTTGAAGGCTAAATATGAATCAACAGTTTGGGGATTCGAGATGAAACGTAATTATTCAATAAAAGGGAATGGCGCCTGAGAAATATATTGACACACCACAGCTTGCGCCGTATATTTTGATGTTACATGTACAAAAAAAAGTTCAATATTAGGATAATAATTTCAGTTTGAGAAAGGATGACACAATAATTTATGCTGATAAAGTTTTCCGTTGGAAGGGTAATGAAAACGAGATAATTGTATTTAGTCCTATGTATGAGAAAATAACTCGTTAACAAGATCATAATTTGGACCTATGGCAATAACTTATCGCAATTAAATACATTTTTGTAGCTTTACAAATAGGCATTAAATCATAGCGATCACATGATATGTCAACATGGGGAAATAGATCCTTTGAAAGACACCATATTTCTGGGACTTGGTATTTGAAATAAATCTTAATCTTGCAATGGACTTCATTTCAAATATTCAATAATCTGGAAGTTGACTCTCGCAGATGATCTCCAACGGTTAGTAAAATAACATTAGTATACGGGGTTTTGTCATATTATGTAGTCCTACTCCAACGGTTGGTAAAATAACATTTGTATACAGGGTTTTGTCATTTTCGGGACAGTGAAAAACAAATTATTACGAGCATGGCGGATTGATAATTGCGTGTGAATGCAGTAGGGGAGAAAGTCGAGAAAACTGAAATATTGGTTCATTATTCCACTACCCGCTTCAGGAAGCTATCCCCGTTTTACAGTCACACGCTGTGCAAATAATTAAACAGACGCAATGATGCACAACGAAGATGACAGGTCACAAACCGTCTAGTACTAGGGTCAAACACGTAATAATCATTAACTAGCTCGTAACCACCAGACTCCCGTGGTGAATGTCACAAACCGTCTAGTACTAGGGGTAGACACGTAATAATCATTAACTAGCTCGTTAGAGGAACATTAATAAAACAATCACAGAGACTAGTGGTGTTTGTTGGAGGAACATTAATAAAACAAATCGCAGAGACTAGTGGTGTTTGTTGGAGGAACATTAATAAAACAATCACAGAGACTAGTGGTGTTTGTTGGAGGAACATTAATAAAACAAATCGCAGAGACTAGTGGTGTTTGTTGGAGGAACATTAATAAAACAAATCGCAGAGACTAGTGGTGTTTGTTGGAGGAACATTAAAAAAACAAATTAAGACTCTCTTCAATTGTAATTAGTTTTGGATGGTTAATTAATTAATAATAATAGCCATTATCTACGTATCACACATACATTTTCAACAAAGACAACTGTCATGTTTTAATTGTACTATAGGCGCTTGACCACACCTCAGAAATATTTTCAAACAACAATTACACTGTTGTCTTTTTTCGATTTTTAAATGTCAGGCTAGTCATTGGTCCATGGAGGATATAGAAATTGAGTCAAAACAATTAAATCATAGCGATCACATGATATGTCAACAAGGGGAAATAGATCCATTGAAAGGCAACATATTTCTGGGACTTATTATTTGAAATAAATCTTGGTGGATTGAGAAATAAATCTTGGTGGAATGAGAAATAAATCTTTACTCTTGCAAATGACTTCATTTCAAATATTGAATAGTCTGGAAGTTGACTCTCGCAGGTGATCTCATTTTATGTAGTCCTACTCCAAGGGTTGGTAAAATAGCATTTGTATACAGGGTTTTGTCATTTTATGTAGTCCTACCTCAAGGTTAGTTAAAATATTATTTGTATACAGGGTTTTGTCATTTTATGTAGTCCTACTCCAAGAGTTGGTAAAATAACATTTGTATACGGGATTTTTGTCATTTTATGTAGTCCTACTCCAAGAGTTGGTAAAATAACATTTTTATACGGGGTTTTGTCATTTTATGTAGTCCTACTCCAAGGGTTGGTAAAATAAAATTTGTATACGGGGTTTTGTCATTTTATATAGTCCTACTCCAAGGGTTGTTAAAATAACATTTGTATACGGGGTTTTGTCATTTTATGTAGTCCTACTCCAAGGGTTGGTAAAATAACATTTGTAATCGGGGTTTTGTCATTTTCGGGCCACTGAAAAACAAATTATTACGAGCGTGGCGGATTGATAATTGCGTGTGAATGCAGTAGGGGAGAAAGTCGAGAAAACTGAAATATTGGTTAATTATTCCCCTACCCGCTTCAGGAAGCTAGCCCCGTTTCACAGTCACACGCTGTGCAAATAATTAAACAGACGCAATGATGCACAACGAAGATGACGCGTCACAAACCGTCTAGTACTAGGGTCAAACACGTAATAATCATTAACTAGCTCGTAACCCCCTGACTCCCGTGGTGAATGCTGTTCCTACTCATAGAACACCTTGGATGTAATGGGACGTTACACGAAGAGTCGAAATTGTAAAGTTTTAATAAATTTAATAAAGAAACAATGTTAACAAAAAGATAAACGACGAGATAAAGGTTCTAATAAAATGGAATGTCTCTATAATGTCATCACTATAAGGATTTCATGGATGGTGTGAAATGGACTCCAAGGACATTACCAGACGACTCAAGTTATGTGAATGGATTTGCTAATGTCAATGATTACCCAATGAAGATGATATTAAATATTCATTAATTACCTCTCCACATTCAATCCGTCTGCAATCATACACTAGGTCCACGACAGGGTCTTTGTCTTTGCAGTCTGGGAGTGACTAGGTCAAGCCCTGGGGCACGTTATCGATTACGTCTCCCACCCCAAGTGTTACCCGTCCAAATAACCGGCTCCTAACTGAAACTACTCTTATCAGTCTCGAAGTCGTTATTAGGCCCTCACAATTTCTCCCCTATTAGGTGACAGACTTGCTCTAAGAAATGTGTCGCGACTGTCTTTTGTCAGAACGTAAATTACGTCGATTTTTTTAAAATTTTACGAGCCCCCACTGTCACCCTACACATTTGCCTCAAATTACGTAATAGAGTGAGCAAGTTAAATTTAGCATAATTTATTAAAATATAAAAGAATAATAACAAATTAAGTTTAAAGAATTTCAATTAGATTTCACTCAAGGCAGAATCCGAGATTCGCAGATCTCTCAAGAAAATAATGTATTACTTCAGAAAAAGAGTATTTCCTTCAATCTGTCTCTTATAACAAAAAAAGACAATTCAGCAATTCTTAAATTAAAATTAAAAATGACAAAATTAAGTTTTACAAGATTTTGAATTTAGAGATTAATTAGAATTTCCTCTTACACACTTCTTCAGAAACACATTAGAAAAAAAGAAGATTTTTACAACATTCATAAGAATTAGAAGACAGGAAGAACAATACAAGAATTGACAAAATCACGGAACATTACAGGTTTTTACGAGACAAAAGATGGATTTGATCACCTGGTGAATTTGCGTGCTCCCGGCCAATGTATGTCCGTTAGTTACAGCTTGCTGGAATAGTTCTGAATTACCCAGGTCCTTAGTGTTACGAATATCTGAATTTACACATGTCCCAAATTTACACCACGAAATTCAGTCCTGACACAGAATAGCTTGCACTGTCAGTCAACAAATAACAACCGACGTAGATCCAACATCAAACGTCTTTCGGTCTCCAGTGCCGACACTTAGTCTGGTCCCCACGTGTACTTGCCATCTCAAGTCGACAAGACTTCGTATTCGTCCTGATCGCCCTTGCAATCAGCAGTTTGTGGTCAGAATCAAGTCCCTCAGTTATGACTTTCACTCGGGTCCTCTTCAACCAATGTGTGCGCGTTAAGCATGCGCGGTGTGTACGTTACGGTACGGGTAGGTGTCCTTCAGCTGTAAACATACAAGTGAATTTTTGCTATGCATCAGTCTCGTGAATTAAATATCACAAACCTGCAAATTTAACGTTAGTTTTCATTTTCAATTCTTTTACATAAGTTACTTCCTTCTTTGCTAGAAAAATGCAATTACAGAATCATTCAGTTTTACAATATTAATTAAGTGAAAAATCTATAAGTTGCAACAAGAAAGATAGATTTTATCTATGTACAAAAATCATAAATTTACCATCTCAGACAAACTGTGTGCTTCTAACCGCAGAAGGACAAGAATGCAGGATCCCTGTATGATAGAATGCGTGGGCCAGCTCGAGACGGCCTATTTAAGCTATCATTGATTTCCACGTGCTAATCTGTGCCTAAGGATATATTTCATCCCCTGCTTCGACTATTGTTCAATAGTCTCGCATCAGTGCATCTGCTGAAAGGCTAGGCTGTTAGTGCAATGCGGTTACCCCTTGGAAGCTGCCCGACTCTGAGATACATGGTTTCTATCCCCCTACGTAGTGCGTAGCTGTTACGTAACGTAAGTGTCTTCCCTTCTCATGCGTCTTTGAACACCTGACTGTAGATAGTTTGTCTGTCTTTGAATCTCCGACTCTATTGTGAGACCAAAGTGTTCCCCGTCTTAGAAGTCTTGTTGTCATTGTCTGCCTGGAGATGCGAGAGTGTTTCTGTAGATTGTCTACCCTTGTTGAGTGTACACCCTCCCACACCCTGTTTACGTCAGCCCGTTTCTAACCGACTCAACATGTGTGTCCCTATGTCCTGGCTACCTAAAGACAGTTCAAACGGATTGTTGGCTTTCATGAAAGAATTCTTTTATCATGAGAAAACCCCTTCTAAAATATTAAGAAAAGTAAAATTTTATAATTTCTAATTTAATATTTTGTAGTTTTGCATTTTCTGCGTTACAGATGGCCTAAGTGTCATATTTATTAAAGTAATGGCAATGTCTTAGGAGAAACTCTTGCATTTTCAACATAACTGGGTCAGAGGAAAATCAGTTGGTCAGCTTGAAGACGGCATCAGTGATGTCCCCTTGATCCTCGAATGAAGTACGTGGTTTGGCAAATGACGTAGATACGAAATATAGATGTGACTTAGATATGGACTACGAAATACAGATGTGACTTAGATATAGAGGACGAAATACAGATGTGACTTAGATATGGAGGACAAAATACAAATGTAACTTAGATATGTACACACATTGTAATGAAAACAAAAGGATGTTTTGCTTTTGACTGTATATAAATTGTAATCATCTGTGATTATATATAATACATATAATATTATATACTCTTTTTCAAAAGTTCCAGAACATCAAAAGAATGTTTGTACTTTGCTATTAGTCTGTAAAATAAAAGAAAAATATATATTGCATCTTTGGACAATTTAATTAGTTTTTAAAACAATCTAATATTCATTAAACATTAACTATTTGAATGCAAAATAATTGTATAGGTGAGGAAACCAACAAAATCTCTATTCAACTTTTTTTTAAAAATCTCTATTCAAATCAAATTTTATTAAAAATCTCTATTCAAATCAAATTTTATTAAAAATCTCTATTCAAATCAAATTTTATTGAAAATCTCTATACATTGTAGGTTGTACGTTTTCAATACTAGTTTCTACTGTCACAAACCTCTGTACAACATTGCAGGTTGTAAGTTTTCATTACTAGTTTCTACTGTCACAAACCTCTGTACAACATTGCAGGTTGTAAGTTTTCATTATTGGTTTCTACTGTCACAAACCTCTGTACAACATTGCAGGTTGTAAGTTTTCATTATTGGTTTCTACTGCCACAAACCTCTGTACAACATTGCAGGTTGTAAGTTTTCATTACTAGTTTCTCTTGCACTAGTTTATTTCTATGGCAGGAATGAAGTCATTCGTCAAATACGAAATTATTATTTAATTTCCGTAATGAGTATTATTCTAAATAGTGTTTACTGAGATGATATTGATATAATTTCTTACTTTGTGATGTTAACATGTACCTTTGATTCATAAACATCCAGCTGTTCAATAAATCTTTCTGTTTCCAAGTCTGTTCGACTGTTTTAATGACAGTCAATGGTGT
The DNA here is from genome assembly GCA_028829895.1 of Sinotaia quadrata. Classification (NCBI taxonomy): domain Eukaryota; kingdom Metazoa; phylum Mollusca; class Gastropoda; order Architaenioglossa; family Viviparidae; genus Sinotaia; species Sinotaia quadrata. The sequence goes on from CM054178.1 coordinate 22,892,503, forward strand.
ATTGCAAAAGGGGGTGAGAGATAGTTATCTGTTTGAATGTTTTTCGTTTTGTTTCTGGATGTTGTTTGTTTGAAACCCCTAATATCCCATGAGTGGTTGCCTTGTATTGTGTTTTTGTGGCTCGATATGGCCATTGATCCAGATCTTGTTTTCTTTTCTGGCAAACAACAGGAGATATTCTAAGTGTACATTTGCATATTGCTGGTTGAAGGGAGGGTTCATGTCGGCACACAATATCCCCGCACCCCCGAGTTTGTTTTGAAAGAGTTGAGTGTCTTTTTATTTTTAAAAACAAATGTTTATCTTGGTAGCCCTTGAATTCGATGTTTTCGTCGTCTATGCTGCTTACAATTTTTGTTTGATATTGGTGTATTAGATTTTTTATGTTGTCGGTTGAGTGGCATGTATATTTTGTACAGTTTGATTGAGATGTTTATTGTGTAGATCTTGTCAGGTGCAAAGTCTTAGTTCTTATTTAAGAGCCGTATTTAATGTGTCATCATTTCTCAAATTAAAATTATTTTCCTAATATTGAAATAATTTTCTGTACATGTAATTTTGATTCAGAATCCATGTTACAAACTGTGTTGTGTCAATATATTTCCGAGGCGCAGTTTCCCACTGACTGAATGATTACTGATTTTTCTAGAATCCACAAACTCTTCATTCATGTCAACATTCAAATTCAATTGGAGTTAAGAAGGACAACAATATAAGCAAACAATATAGAATGATTTGGTCGTGCTTTTATTTATTTCCTTCACAACTTGAAATATTCTATCCAGTAAAGGTATTTATTTCCTTCACAACTTGAAATATGCTAACCAGTAAAGGTATTTATTTCATTCACAACTTGAAATATGCTATCCAGTAAAGGTAACCAAGGAAGTTGATATTTTCTAAATAACAACTCTCCATTCTGACCGAAATGTTTTGAGCAAAACATAAAATATAAATTTAAGCAAGTGCACGAAATTGGGGGATAACATATTTTAAACTTCTCTTTTTCTGTTTGCATTTGCGCTAGATATCCATAAACCATTTTCTTATATTGATTCATTGTGCGTAACTATGCGTATGTGTGCGTGAGTAAGTTCGGGCATCAGTTCTTGCGTGTATTACGAAATGAGAGAAAGATTTTAACATCATAAGAAAAAGATAAAGATAGGACTATTGAATGAAAACTACAATGTTGTAAGGAAGACATTTCCAAATCAGATTTATGCATTATATTAATTAGCGTTAAAGACAAACATATCTTCCAGGTGTTTGTCCGACGTCCTCATGGAGAGAAGAGAAGTGAACCCGTGAAAAATGTGTGATACGAGCCCAAGACTGACTGTCCAGCAAGTTCCCGTCCTAACACTTGGACTTTATCTTGAGCCTTAAGTGACACGACAACAGTTGTGGAGTCACTCACACCGGAAAGCGGTGAGGAATAGAACGCCATGCGAGAAATAGGCTCGCCATTCTTTTTGAGGTCCACAATGACTCGTTTAGGCTCACTTTCAGATACAAAGATCTGAACAGCGAATAAATAAACTCCTGTGTAGGGGGCTGTAAAGATGCCATTTGTAGGGTTATAATGATATCCTATGTTATGGATGGCGTTATCGAAAATAACGGGTGCAGCGGGAAGAATAAAACCGTTTGTAAACTTGCGTTGAGCCAAGAATGAGCGTGACGTCGGCTAGCATCTGAAAATAGCAAACACATATTGACATTTCGAATTGTTACTGCATACATAATATTTAAATATATTTAATACCGTTAATAATATAATAATTCTTACAATATTAAGTTTTGTAGAGTATAAAATATTACTATGAAATTTAGTCATATAGTGTTTATTGAAATGAAAACTTCAAACCAATGAAAATGCCTTTTTAAAACAATATAATTAATTCATCGTCTTTATATCATAAGTAATAATTCTCATTAGTAAGACTAGAAAATGTTAGATATTCATCAGAATAATCAAAGAAAAGTACATACATAACTATATGTTGTTCCAACTATAAATAACTGTTTTTCTTTGATGCTCAGAATTATTATATTAAATTTTAATTTGCATATTTAATCAAATTAAAAATTGATGAATACACATTGTCTGCTGTCAAGGTACACTTCAAAATAATAATTAATCAGTATGATAGAAAAATCCTTAACGTGACAAACAATATGCGTGAATTCAAACTTATAACTGTTAAAATCAAAATGGCCACTGTTAATTAAGAAATATCAGTTCTTAAGTGTGAAAATCAAAACTAGCAGGATGAATGTTAAATCTTAAGTGTGATAATCAAAACTAGCAGGATGAATGTTAAATCTTAAGTGCGATAATCAAAACTAGCAGGATGAATGTTAAATCTTAAGTGTGATAATCAAAACTAGCAGGATGAATGTTAAATCTTAAATGTGAAAATCAAAACTAGCAGGATGAATGTTAATTTACTAGTATGAAAATCACATCCCTGTTCATTTAAAGCAGTCAGTACCTCAGTTTGAAAATAAAAATCTGTCAGTGTCGATGCTAATTCGTAAAGTGTGAAAATCAATACTGGCAGGGTACGCAAATTGTGGTCATATTCCTTTTGCAAAATTAGAATTTAAATTTATTATAATGGTTTTAGATTTTATGACATTTAATGTTTAGATATACTTCATGCATTATTGTCTTTCTTTTGGTAACGTATTGTTTATGTTACTAAACTTTATATATGACTATTCACAGTTCGATTTAATGATGACAGCTTATGAAAGGCGACGCGGTGTACAAACTTTGTAATCTGACCGGAAATTGAGAATGTGGAATTAAAGATACAATAGCCTTCGCGTTACTCTGTATATTGTTTACATTAAGCTATATATTGTTTACACTACACTATCTATTGTTTACATTAAGTTATATATTGTTTACATTACGTTATATACTGGATTAAATTGATGACTGGATTGAATTTATGACGGAAACATTCTAATATACATTGATAAGCGAAAACCTTTTGCCCATAAATAAATAAATAGTTTCTTAGAAACCGAAATGAATACAAATAAATAATACTGTTAGTACATTAAATAACATACACAAAAGAAACTTATTTTTTATTAGTATGATGTCCAACTCAGAGAAAGGCTAGAGCTATTTATAATACTGTCGAGAAAATAGTTAGAAATTAAATTTAAAAAAACGAATCGTGCTCATCAAAACAATCTTCTCACTGCTGATTAATTATAAACGAGTAAAAATAAATCAAAAGGCAATGAGTCATCAAGTAATACTGAATTATAAATAAATAAAGCTACTGAAATGAACAACTATAACTATTACACAATCCGATTTATATTTCCTATAGAAATATACTTGTAACTGATTCGAAATTGTATCGGAAGTAAATACGACCATATTTCAGCTACCGTGCTTGAAATTACACACACTATACACTATTATTAAGGGACTCTACACACATAGGACTACAATATATTCTGATCAAGGTACTCAATCAAAAGAGTAAAATAAACAAACAATCCATAGTCAATATATACTGTTTATCATGATTGATAGAAGAAGTGGTTAATTCATTTATTAAAGTTTAAAAATTCAGTTTTAAAAATCAGTACTAAAATTTGTTCTCCATATATATATATATATACGTAACCTGGATATCTCTCTCTATATGGTTCTACGTACACCGATATTTGTGTATGGCGGAAATAACCTTGACCCAACCATTTCTAAAAAGTCCGAACCGGAATTCCGACAATGCTAATGTCGTCCGCTATTATTTAGCACAATATAAACGACATCGATAAATCATGAACAAGTATATACAAGAGTTCAGATACAAACTATAGATAATTTTAAAAAATTTTTTCAGATAATACCTGTGACGCAAACGCCACACAAGTTAATCAATAAGATTAATTTTATATTATTAATTAATCACTCAAAACTAATTACAAGTGATGAGAATACTAATTTATGTTATTAATAATTCTACAGAAGGTACAACCCATCTCTCTCACGTGGCGGATATGCGGGCGTAGTAAATGTTTTCTCTCTATAACAACATTAAAAGACATTTACCGTCACACAATATTTCCGTAGATGGAAATCTTACCAAAGGAGAAGATAAATTGGACTTTTAATCTAAATTATCGAGCCTCCATCCACCCACTTTCTTCTCCAGAATATGGTAATCAATATGTGTAAGAAGGTCAACAAATTTATTAAATCAACAATCAAATATACATATAAATACAATAAAAGATGACATTACATCAATATTTCCATGAGTCACAAATTCGAATAGTTTCAATACCTATACAGTCTTATATCCTAACACATAATTCAACAGATTAGTCTCAATATAAATCACAGATAGTCCTTATCAGAGAACAGAAATGGTTAAAAGAGTTATAGAGAATAGTGACAATAGTTTGTACATAACCTTGTCCAGACAATAGTCTTTCAAGCGCTTTCTAACAAAGTCATAAGTTTAATGTCCAATAGAATTGTCTGTTCCACGCGTTTAATGTCCAATAGAATTGTCTGTTCCACGTGCTTAATGTCCAATAGAATTGTCTGTTCCACGTGTTTCTCTTGAACATTGTAGAACAATGATGAGCCGCTATTTTCTCCAGGCTGGGTCCTCCGCCTATTATCTCCCTGAAGCAGAACTAATATGTAGCAATTTTCAGTAATGACCTTGCACCAGAAATTCCTCAATGTAGTCAGCATACTTTACCACCATACATCAAGTGAGTGAAGTGTATCCAAACATATACACACTGGGGAGAGGTCTTCTCGAGTCTACCACTTTTTATAAATCAGTAAACCGGGAGATTTAGTAAAACCTAAAAGACTGCTTCTTCCCTGTAAAATATAATCAGGGAACAAACAGTTTCCAGTTTATTCATCTCTAACTCTATTCTTTCTTACATACAAGTCTCAAGTTAAAATTTCCTGCAAAAGTATGTATGAGCCCAGAATACGCACACAGCATAACAAATACAACATAGTAGTTTAAGAACAGGTTGACTAGAAATAATGTCAAGTGTTTAGCATACTACACACAAGCATCCTAGTTCCTAATTTGTAGAAATAGATAGTCTACTCACATAATACATCTCTACGTAAAACGCAAGTATAAATATCAATAAGAAAGTCCATTTTCTCTCAATCAGTCAGTTGACTCAGACTCACCATTAAGCTAATAAAAATTTTCCATGACTGGACATCTTCCACTCAAAATTAAAAAGTGATTAGAAAATGCAGTCCTTTTCAATAGGTAAACTTTTGATCTCAGTCCATTGACTGATCTCATTCTTGTAAATCATCACCATTTGATACCTAATAAAACTACTTTTCCATCTAAAACCTGTTAAGATTACATAATCAATTTTTAGCTCATTCTCCACCTGAGTTGTTTACTTTCAAATTTGACATTGAATATATCAGAGCAAGCAATGCCCTAGGTCGGGTCACTTTGACATTTAACAATTTATATAACAATTAAGTATAGAAATAGTGATAGGCAAATTTACTCTGCCGCAATACTATTTATATTTTTAAGTTGATTCTTCTGAGAACCATGGCACCCTACATCATCCACATGTATTAATGGCGCTCAGTCATGCGTGGCTGCATTTTACAAACGCCATTACATTAAGCTCTGAGGTGCGTTGCGTTTGCTGACAAGCCAATAATTACACTCAAGCAGAAAGACAATTTTAAGTTCCAGCATGCTTCTTTTTTTTTTAGAAACACAGACGAGAACTGACCAGCTCCGTTCGATCGTTTGCGATAAATAAATAAATCACACCTCTTTTTATTCTAATTTTATTCTAAGACTAGTACCTGTTTGTAACAAACACTGACAAGGCTCTAATTGCTTACTTTACACATGATACAAACACTGACCAGTCTCTAATTGCTTAAATTTAACATGATACATGCACTGACATTTCTATAGAACCTTTTCTTGGCACACCAAAGAAATTTTTAATTAGTCTTTTTTGTCATCAGATAGTCTAAACAGTCAGCCAGAAACTAATGGTTGGAAATATCGTAAGCTATTTGGAATTCTGTTTTAGTGTAGTAATTTTCATGGCAGTTATTTTTTGTTGTGAAGTCCGTTGCATTATTGCTCACTATAATTTAGTGATTTTATTATTACTTTTAATTTTTTTTTACTTGTGTATTTATTCATGACACAACATTATTTTGAATTATTAAACAGTGTTGTAAGTTTTCGAAATATTAGTTATTTGATTACGCACAGTAATATTAAGAAATATGATTCAGACTGATTAGGAAAACACCATTAAAAATATTTAGGTGCTAAATTATATTGACTCCTATCTATAGAAAAACCCTAACGACCATTTTCGTACAAACTCTTCAGATTCTGAACGTCTGGCGGTGTTCATTTGGTCAGACAGTCTTATCATGTCTTTAGTTTTTAATCCCTACTTTGTCACTCAGTGAGAAACAGACGACAAAATCTTTTCTTCATCTGACATCAATCGAACAGACATCGTTGTTTTCGTCGCATGGCTCAAGAAGGCAAATATCTAGAAGTGTTTAAGTGTCAACGTAATAATGTGAAAATTAAAAATTAATAAAATAGTTTTACGGCTGCAACTGACAGAAAGATTTTAATATGCTTCTTTGATGGTAGGAGAAAACAGTTTAGTCCTGAGTAACTGAAATAAGAATTGGATATATATTATGATAGGTAATTTCAGTGTCAGAACACCTGTACAAGTGAAAGGTTGGAGTATTTGCACTTGACTACACTCGGGATTTCATACTGTCGCCAGCAATAGAGTTAGGAATGATGAACAATGGTGTTTATGCAGAAAGAGTTGTTGCCCCTGGTAAGGAAAGTTGGGTGCTTGCTAAAGAAAGAGAGGATTGACAGTCTTCTGGAAAAGAGACAGACGTACACAAACATACCGATTTTGGTAGTGAGTGAGGTCACGACACCACCGCATGCGTCAGCTGGACTTTGGAAGCACAGACAAAGGGTTCCAAACAGCAAGACAGCAGAAATCATCATCTTTGTTGAGATAAGCACGCTAGAAAATAATTGCAGGTAATAGTTTTAATAATTTACTGTGATAATAAGAAAAATTATTATTGATGATTAAAATGATGGTAGTATATATGATGGTGAGAAAAAGGATGATGAAGAACACATACCAAATCCCTTTTGTAAATATGAGTGTGGTAAAGTGGACAACTGAAATAGCGAACGATAAAAATTCAAGGAAACTCTCCACAGTGCACAAATTTCTACAATCCAAAATAGTCTAAAAATAATCTTGTTACTCGGTTATTTCTGAAATATCCGCGTAAAAATTCTTTTTATAATAACTATGTCTTTCTAAATCATGAAAATGATTTCATTATTAATCTGTATGTCAAAACTTGCTTCTTCGTTTCGTACAGATCAATCATTCTTGTTTGGTTTTTCAGTTCCATATCGAAATTTGAAAGTATTTACAAAGCTTACGGTCCATTATTATAAAGGCTCATTTTCACGTATTCTGAATTTACTATTGAACTAAGAAATACAATTTTTTCTAAATATCTCACTTATTTTATTTTAATAAAGCAATTTGTATTCTCTTATGTACGCACAGAATCGCTATAACAGTATTTCTCATCTCTCAGTAGAAGCCGACTATTATTAGATTTTAATTACTGACGAATTAATACACAATCGTAATATAATAGATAATTACGATATTTACTTTGATTATAAATGATAAATAATGAACATTAAAAGCAAATGTTCCTTCACATATAAAACACACCAAACATAATACTACCAAGTGTAATCTATACACGTTAAACACAATTGAAAAGAAAGAAAAACTACAGTATTGTCTGTAATTAGAAAGCATACCAACGACAAATCTTGTAAATGTTGAGAAGACTGGTTTATCACGAAGGCTTTCAGGATTCAGTCGTGTTTGTGTTATGTGGATGGTCCAAATATATAGCTACCTGAGGTCACGTGACTGTTGTTCACTCATAATTTTTAAACAAAGACAGTTGTCTTGTTTCATTTGTGCCGGAGGCATCTGGCAACAGCTGATAAAATATACATCACTTTTTTACAGCAATTACACCCTTTGTTATTTTTTTCGCATCTAAAATATTCAGGTTTTTCATTGGTCCCCAGGGGATATAGAAATTAAGTGAAAATAAATGTAAATGATTTGTTACGCATTGTTAACTGTTCATACTTTCGTCATCCAAACCTTCCTTTTCCTATAGTTAATTACTCATACTTTCTCAGCCAAACTTTCCCTGTACAATAGTTAATTACTCATACTTTCGTCTGCCAAACTTTCCCTGTACTATAGTTAATTACGTCCATCGATACTCCACAGGAATTTACCTCGTTGTTTTCCCATAATGCTCTGACACTTGATTCAAATCTATTGGTCACTCCACAGGAATTTAACTCGTTGTTTTTCCATAATGCTCTGACACAAGATTCCAGTCTATTGGTCATTTATGAAAGGATATCAGTTAATCTACAGTTTTCATATTTCAAGCAGATAAATAATTTCTCAAGGTAACAGGTGCTGGGGTGGATATCCATACTATCTAAAAGTGCGAGAGTGTGCTACCGCACTGTTCATATTTCAATGCTAATAAACAGAGATAAACAATCTTTTCATTCTTTAAATGCTAATAAATAGAGATAATCAATATTTTCATTCGTTTTCTTTTAAAGCTCATAATCTCATCATAACAGAAATAAATTCTTTAATAATTCTAAATTATATTTATATATTTTTGTCAACAAGCTCAGAAAGAAACAATGGTCACTGGTTTATTGCACGGTTCATGATGTTCATTATATTCTCATCCCTTCAAACTCTTATATGATACGACTGTTGGGGGACCATTGTCTACATTATGAGAATATTGGACAGAGAGCGGGTTAGCAGAATCTGTAAAATGCACATAGAACATGTGATCGAACTTGCAATCAGTATTAATACTGCATGTCTATTGTGTCCAAGAATGTACAAAATGTACAAAAGCACGTTTCTACAACCTTAAAACAAAAGAATCTAACATTGAAGTTGGTACATGACTGTTGTTGTCGTTACCTTTGCACTGAAACAATTAAACGTGTAATGTCAAGGACCCTATGACGTTGTTGAGAAACTGAGTGGTTGTAATTTCCAAATGCAGACCAGATCGAAAACAAAATTTTTCATGCTAATCTGATGAAAGCATATAAAGAACGCCCAGATAACATGGTCGCTACTATTATAATAGAGGACGATGCTACCTCTGTACCTGATACCAAGTCCGTACCACATCTAGGTCAAACAGATGTTGAAACTGTCGATGGTGTTATTTTAAATCTGGAACTCTCAGACTTTGAAGCTCAACAGTTATGGAACATGATAAAAGAAATTTGTGATAAACTGATAAACCCAGGATAAATGAGTCTGTGAGAATTTACAGTCACACCTCTGGATCATAATCTGAACCACATGAAACTGTATGTTTTACCTTCCATTAAACACGATGCTGTTAAACATAAAACTGTATGTTTTACCTTCCATTAAACACGATGCTGTTAAACATAAACCTGTATGTTTTACCTTCAATTAAATATGATGCTGTTAAACATAAAACTGTATGTTTTACCTTCCATTAAACAGGGTGCTGTTAAACATAAAATTGACTCTATGTTAGCCTTAGGTATGATTGAGAATTCGGAGTTCCCATCTAGCTCTCCTGTTGTCCTAGTTAAAAAGAAGGATAGCACACATCAATTTTGTGACAACTACAGACAGTTGAATAAGTTTATTGTTTTATCAACTGTACTGATGCCTGAACCAATACAACTTATGATCCTACCAAATAATACACGGGTTTATGACCCAATACAGAAAATAAATAATGAATACAAAAAGAGGGGTGATGACCACAAAAACTAATGTTAGCTTCACACTATTTATAAAATCAGACTGATGGGTGAAAACCCAGAGTTAATAAATATGAATATCTATAAATATTTATGGGAAAAAACAATAATCAGCTTAACTAAATATTTATAAGAAAATGTTTATGCAATATTAACTAAATATTTGGGGTGCAAACCCAATCCACGATAAATGTCCAATAATTATAAATATTCAATTTCAATGTTTATGCAGAAAGAATGTCTTTAAACAGTTTAGGGTAAATACCCAATATCAATAATAAATGTTTATAGGAAAATGTTTCTATAAATAAATGTCAGTAATGTTTCAAAGTTCCAAATAATTAAGAAACTACAACTAAACTACCTAGCTAAATGAATGCACCACTAAATTAAATCTATCCTACTTACTAATGACTGATGTAGAAGGGCACACATGTCTGCGTGAAGAAAAAGAAACGTGGTAACACCACTTGAGAACTTACTGGCGAAGAAAATCACGGGTTATAACTCCGCCCGCAGATAACGATGTGTGTAGTACATAAACTCAATTATGAGTTGATGTTGAAAAGCCATCAGGCCTTGTTGACTGGCCTCTCCTGCTAAACAGCAAAAATGGCCCCCTCCCGCCCTGAAAAGAACGGAGAGATGACGGGTGTAGACCGGAGTGTAAATGACTGGAAAAAGGAGGGTTGTGGAGTGGTGTTCGTGCGTTGTTGTGTCTCCATGTCTGATCGTTGCCGTGCATGTTGTTGTGTGTGGTATTTTTTTCCCCTGTACTCGTCTTATATATAACCCGACTCTTCCACGGCGAAAGCGGCGGAAGCCGGAAGCGTTCCCCACATTAACAACAACGGCATTCTAGAAATTAGCGCGAAAGCGGCGGAAGCCGAAAGTGCCCCCTACATTAGCCTTCTAGAAATAAAAGGCACATGAAATAATGGATGCCTATTGTTTGAAGTATTCATTCTAGTGGTGCAATGGTAAGAAAATAATTCCTAATTAAATTTCAATTTAATGAACGTTTAACAATTAAATATACTATCTACCTATCACTAATTTAATTGTTATCACCTAACATAAATAAACAAGTAAACAAATCAAATAAAATTGCTATATATAAAAATATAAGCAATCACGCTTGCAAACATACCGACTATTGCATGGATCACGCCACTATCGCTCGCTAATACGTTGAAAAAAATGTAAACAAAAACGTCACAGGTCAAAGGGAGGTAAGAAGGTAAAAATAAAATATTTTTAATGGATAGTCTCCCCTCCACCGTCAAACCTAACACCTGCTAACAAATACTCTTGTTTACATTTCTAGTAACTGTAGTGATGTTTCATTTGTTAATTGTTAGAAACTGTATACACACTTGTAAGGGGTAACATTACATCATTGAAAACAGTATATCCAGCAAGGAAACAATAAATTATTTTGTCTGTCACTTAGCCTTACATGCAATCTATTACGCTACACTTCTGTGAAATCTATACTTCAGTATGTAGTATGTTAAATGTACGAAACTAGTCAGGCATGATCTTTGCTAATTTATTCCACCAATCAGCGCTGGGAACTAAACTACTATGATAGTAGAGGACTTGATGTCATAGCCACACCCTGCTCGATGATTGAAGCACATTGAACTTTAGCAGTGAACAAATAAGACACCTCTGAACGTTCTTCATTGCTAAAGTGTGACTGATGACTGTCCCCGCATTGACTGCTTTACACTATATGGAATATGACTTTCTGTGCATATCTCCCAAACAATGTATTTTGTCTGAAGATGATTTTCCAACTAGATTTGAAGAGCCTTATATTTATGCCTAGAGACTGAAATGCCTAGTACAGATCTCATTTCTTCTCTTTTTAAAAAGCGTGATTCTCACGTCCATTATGTGGCCTAATGGTAATAAATACTTCTGGTTATTGTTTTGAGTTGTGTTCTATTTCTTTTCCAATTTAAAATTGGTTATCACCACCCTTTAACCCTAATAGTACATGTGTGATATAATACAATCGACTGCCCAACACTTTTCAATGCCTTAAGGAAAATATTAAAAGTAGGAAAGGGAAAGTCCAGTTCCGATTACAATATGTACAATAAATTTTAAAAGTGTGATTAAACATATTTCCTTTACTGGAAGATCTGTCAATTATTATAAGAAACTGTTGAAATCTACCAGGCTGAAGGTTTGTCATGCAGTGTCAGAAATACTATATTTATCAGATACTATTCTGAAGACCGCCGTTAACAAACTATGGTATCAATATGTAATAATTTAATTTTCTTCAATTATGTGAATGGCGATAATTATATAAGATTATTAATTTATTATTTATTAACCAGAATGTCTTGTTAAGTTTCATTGAGAAGGCTATTTTAGGCAGTTCGTGTTGTTTGACTTGATGTCATGTGGATTCATTGCAGGCTTACTGCTTGCCTTACTGGAATCACTGTGACACCTTTCTTTGATGTACTTTTGGTGATAAGAGCTTGTCTTACTAAAGCCAATGTGACACTTTAGTTTGATGTACTTTTGGTGATAATAGCTTGTCTTAATAAAGCCAATGTGACATTTTAGTTTGATGTACTTTTGGTGATAATAGCTTGTCTTACTAAAGCCAATGCGACACTTTAGCTTGATGCACTTTAGATGAAACAGCTTATCTTGTTGAAGACAAAATCACTTCATTTTTTGTGTACTTTGGTATGAACCAGACGCAGTGAGAGTATTTCCATTATAAAATCTCCATTATAAAATTATGCCGACTACTTAGACACCCGAAAAATCTTTTGTCAGATATGTAGACACATGTGAAGAAATTGGTTAATAATTCTCTGGTGGAATTATTTGCTATTATACTTCCAATACAGTCTGTCGCCATATGTCCATCCTTGACCCAAGACTATCGTATTTTAAGTGAAGTATATTTCTAATCCAGTCTGTCGCCATATGCCCATGACGTGTCTGCTAATCAAAATTCTAATGATCTCTCGATTAAACTTTGGCTCCATTCTATTCACAAAACAAAGGTTCAGAATTGTCAACTATAAACGAAACCAGATTAAATTGTGAGCAAACAATAAAACAATAATTGAATGAATTCATTCTTTAGATACCAAATTATTGTTTAACTTCTATACTGAGTAATATTCTAAATACTGTTGACTGAGATGATATTGATATAATTTCTTACTTTGTGATGTTAACCTGTGCCACTTGATTCATAAACATCCAGCAGTTCAATAAATATTCTGTTTCCAAGTCTGTTCGACTGTTTTAATGACAGTCATTGGTGTATTGCAGAATGGGGTGGAGAGATAGTTATCTGTTTCAATGTTTTTCGTTTTGTTTCTGCATGTTGTTTGATTGAAACCCCTAATGTCCCATGATTGGTTGCCTAGTATTGTGCTTTTGTGTCTGTATGTAAGGCTCGATATGGACATTGTTCCAGACCTTGTTGTCTTTCTGGCAAACAGGAGATATTCTAAGTGTACATTTGCTTGTTGCTGGTTGAAGGGAGGGTTTATGTCGGCACCCCCGAGTTTGTTTTGAAAGAGTTGAATGTCTTTTTATTTTTAAAAACAAATGTTTATCTTGGTAGCACTTGAATTCGATGTTTTCTTCGTCTATGATGCTTACAATTTTTGTTTGTTTCGGGTGTATTGGATTTTTATGTTGTCGGGTGAGGGAGGGGCATGTAGATTTTGCAGTGTTTGATTAAAATGTTTATTGTGTAGATCTTGTCAGGTGCAAAGTCTTAGTTCTTATTTAAGAGCCATATTTACTGTGTCATCATTTCTCAAACTAAAATTATTTTCCTAATATTGAAATAATTTTCTGTACAGGTAATTTTTGATTCAGAATCCATGTTACAAACTGTGTTGTGTCAATATATTTTACAGGCGCAGTTTCCCTCTGAATGATTACTGATTTTTCTCGAATCCACAAACTCTTCATTCATGACAACATTCAAATGCAATTGGAGTTAAGAAAGGACAACAATACAAGTAAACAATTTAGAATGATTTGGTCGTGTTTTTATTGATTTCCTTCACAACATGAAATATTCTATCTTATAAATGTATTTATTTCATTCACAACTTGAAATATGTTAACCAGTAAAGGTAACCATGGAAGTTGACATTTTCTAACTGTCCATTCTGACCGAAATGTTGTGAGCAAAAACATGAAAATATAAATTTAAGCAAGAGCACGAAATTAAGGGATGACATATTTTAAACTTCTCCTTTTCTGTTTGCATTTGCGCTAGATTTCCATAAACCATTTTCTTTTATTGATTCATTGTGCGTAACTATGCGTATGTGTGCGTGAGTTCGGGCATCAGTTCTTGCGTGTATTAGGAAATGAGAGAAAGATTTTAACATCATAAGAAAAAGATAAAGATAGGACTATTGAAAGAAAAACTACAATGTTGTAAGGAAGACATTTCCAAATCAGATTTATGCATTATATTAATTAGCGTTAAAGACAAGCATATCTTCCAGGTGTTTGTCCGACGTCCTCATGCAGAGAAGAGAAGTGAGCCAGTGAAAAATGTGTGATACGAGCCCAAGACTGACTGTCCAGCAAGTTCCCGTCCTAACACTTGGACTTTATCTTGAGCCTTAAGTGACACGACAACAGTTATGGAGTCACTCACACCGGAAAGCGGTGAGGAATAGAACGCCATGCGAGAAATAGGCTCGCCATTCTTGGCGAGGTCCACAATGACTCGATTAGCCTGATTTTCAGATACAAAGATCTGAACAGCGAATAAATAAACTCCTGTATAGGGGGCTGTAAAGATGCCATTTGTAGGGTTATAATGATATCCTATATTGTGGATGGCGTCATCCAAAATAACGGGTCCAGAGGGAAGTTTAAAAGTTGCAGTCTTTCTTTGAGCAAAGAATGAGGCGTGACGTCGGCTAGCATCTGAAAATAGCAAACACATATTAACATTTCGAATTGTTACTGCACACATAATATTTAAATATATTTAATACCGTTAATAATATAATAATTCTTGCAATAGTAAGTTTTGTAGGGTATAAAATATTACTGTGAAATTTAGTCATATAGTGTTTGTTGAAATGAAAACTTCAAACCAATGAAAATACCTTTTTAAAACAATATAATTAATTCATCGTTTTTATATCATAAAAACGTTATATATTATATATTAGTAAGAATTGAAATGTTCGATATTCATCAGAATAATCAAAGAAAAGTACATACATAACTATATGTTGTTCCAACTATAAATAACTGTTTTTCTTTGGTGCTCAGAATTATTATATTAAATTTTAATTTGCATATTTAATCAAATTAAATAGTGTGAATACACATTGTCTGCTGTCAATGTACACTTCAAAATAATAATTAATCAGTATGGTAGAAAACTCCTGATCGTGACAAACAAAACAATATGCGTGAATTATAATTATAATTATAACTGTTAAAATGGCCAGTGTGAATTTCAAACGAATATCAGTTCTTAAGTGTGAAAATCAAAACTAGCAGGATTAATGCAAATTTACTAAATTGAAAATTAATACTAGCAGGATGAATGTTAAATCTTAAGTGTGAAAATCAAAACTAGCAGGATGAATGTTAATTTACTAAATTGAAAATCAAAACTAGCAGGATGAAGGTTAATTTACTAAATTGAAAATCAAAACTAGCAGGATGAATGTTACTTTACTAAATTGAAAAACAAAACTAGCAGGATGAATGTTAAATCTTAAGCGTGAAAATCAAAACTAGCAGGATGAATGTTACTTTACTAAATTGAAAATCAAAACTAGCAGGATGAATGTTAATTTACTAAATTGAAAATCAAAACTAGCAGGATGAATGTTACTTTACTAAATTGAAAATCAAAGCTAGCAGGATGAATGTTACTTTACTAAATTGAAAATCAAAGCTAGCAGGATGAATGTTACTTTACTAAATTGAAAATCAAAACTAGCAGGATGAATGTTAATTTCTAGTGTGAAATCAAATCCCTGTTCATTTGAAAGCAGTCAGTACCTCAAAAATAAATAAATAAAAATCTGTCAGTGTCAATGCTAATTCGTAAAGTGTGAAAATCAATACTGGCAGGGTACGCAAATTGTGGTCATATTCCTTTTGTAAAATTAGAATTTAAAATTTATTATAATGATTTTAGATTTTATGACATGTAATATTTAGAAATAGTTTTTCATGCATTATTGTCTTTCATTTTGTAACGTATTGTTTATGTTACTAAACTTTACATATGACTATTCACAGTTCGAGTAATTCTTGACATCTTATGAACGGCGACGCGGTGTACAAACTTTGTAATCTGGCCGGAAATTGAGAATGTGGAATTAAAGATACAATAGCCTTCGCGTTACTCTGTATATTGTTTACATTAAGCTATATATTGTTTACACTACACTATTTATTGTTTACTTTATCCTATATATTGTTTACAATACACCATCTATTGTTTACTTTATTATTATTAAAAAGTGATGTATGTTTTCGAAATATTTCTTATTTGATTACGCACAGTAATATTAAGAAATATGATTCAGACTGATTAGGAAAACAGAATTAAAAATATTTAGGTGCTAAATTGTATTGACTCCGATCTAAAGAAAAACCCTAACGACCATTTTTGTACAAACTCTTCAAATTCTGAACGTCGGGCGGAGATCGTTGTTCATTTGGTCAGACAATCTTATCATGTCTTTAGTTTGTACCCCTACTTTGTCACTCAGTGAGAAACAGACGACAAAATCTTTTCTTCATCTGACATCAATCGAACAGACATCGTTGTTTTCGTCTCACGGCTCAATTAGGCAAATATCTAGGAGTGTTTAAGTGTCAACGTAAGAATGTAAAAATAAAAAATTAATAAAATACTTTTATGGCTTCAACTGACAGATTTTTATATGCTTCTTTGATGGTAGGAGAAAACAGTTTAGTCCTGAGTAACTGAAATAAGAATTGGATATATATTATGATAGGTCATTTCAGTGTCAGTACACCTGTACAAGTGAAAGGTTGGAGTATTTGTACTTGACTACACTCGGGATTTCATATGTCGCCAGCAATAGAGTTAGGAATGATGAACAATGGTGTTTATGCAGAAAGAGTTGTTGCCCCTGGTAAGAAAGATTGGGAATGTTTGCTAAAGAAAGAGAGGATTGACAGTCTGCTGGAAAAGATACACACGTTCACAAACATACCGACTTTGGGTATGAGTGAGGTCACGGCATCACAGCATGCGTCAGCTGGACTTTGGAAGCACAGACAAAATGTTCCAAACAGCAAGACAGCATAAATCATCATCTTTGTTGAGATAAGCACGCTAGAAAATAATTGCAAGTAATAGTTTTAATAATTTACTGTGATAATAAGAAAAATTAATATTGATGATTATGATGATGGTAGTGGAGTTGACGGTGAGAAAAAAAGATGATGCAGAACACATACGATATCGCTGATGTAAATATGAGTGTCGTAAAGTGGATGACAACTGAAACAGTGTACGATACAAACATCAAGGAATCTCTCCACAGTGCAAAAAATTCTACAATTCAAAATTGTTTTAAAAATAATCTTGTCACTCAATTATTTCTGAAATATCCCCGTGAAACTTCCTTTTATAATAACTTTATCTTTCTAAATCATGAAAATGATTTTATTATTAATCTGTAAGTCAAAACTTCCTTTTATAATAACGTTGTCTTTCTAAATCATGAAAATGATTTTATTATTAATCTGTAAGTCAAAACTTCCTTTTATAATAACGTTGTCTTTCTAAATCATGAAAAAGATTTTATTATTAATCTGTAAGTCAAAACTTCCTTTTATAATAACGTTGTCTTTCTAAATCATGAAAATGATTTTATTATTAACCTGTATGACAAAACTTGCTTC
Source organism: Sinotaia quadrata (assembly GCA_028829895.1). Classification (NCBI taxonomy): domain Eukaryota; kingdom Metazoa; phylum Mollusca; class Gastropoda; order Architaenioglossa; family Viviparidae; genus Sinotaia; species Sinotaia quadrata. Next base: position 22,910,400 of record CM054178.1, read on the forward strand.
TTCGTTTCATACACATCAATCATTCTTGTTTGGTTTTTCAGTTCCATATCGAAATTTGAAAGTATTTACAAATCTTAAGGTCCATTGTTATAATGGCTCATTATCACGTATTCTGAATTTACTATTAAACTAAGAAATATAAATGTTTCTAAACATCTCAGTTATGCTTATTATGAAAGCAATTTGTATTCTCTTATGTACGCACTGATACGCTATAACTGTATTTCTCATCTCTCAGTAGAAGACGACTATTATTAGATTTTAAATACTGACGAATTACTGTGCAATCGTAATATATAACATAATTACGATATTTACTTTGATTATAAATGATAAACAGTGAACACTAAAAGCAAATGTTTTTTCACATATAAAACACACCATACATAATACTACCATGTGTAATTAATACACGTTAAACACAATTGAAAAGAAAGAAAAACTACAGTATTGTCTGTAATTTGAAAGCTTACCAAAGACAACTCTTGTAAATGTTGAGAAGACTGGTTTATCACGAAGGCTTTCAGGATTCAGTCGTGTTTGTGTTGTGTGGATGGTCTAAATATATATACATCCACGTGAGGTCACGTGACTGTTTTCACTCATAAATTTTCAACAAAGACAGTTGTCATGTTTCAATTATGCATGTGGCATCCGGCCACAGCTGGAAAATGTGCATTTTTTACAGCAATTACAATCTTTGGGGGGTATTTTCGCATCTAAAATATTCAGGTTTTTGATTGATCCACATGTGATACAGAAATTAATTGAAAACAAATGGAAATGATATGTTACGCATTGTTAACTGTTCCTACTTTCGTCAGCCAAACCTTCCCTGTACTATAGTTAATTACTCATACTTTCGTCATCCAAACCTTCCCTGTACTATAGTTAATTACGTCCATCTATACTCCACAGGAATTTACCTCGTTGTTTTCCCATAATGCTCTGACACTAGATTCACTCCACTGGTCACTCCACAGGAATTTACCTCGTTGTTTTCCCATATTGCAACTATTTGTCAAGAGAAGTAGGAACAGAAATGTAATGGGCTTGTACATGAGTCAGTGTAATTGCTGCAAATTCTTAATATAAATATTTTGTACCTTCTCTAGGGTAGAGAGGAAGGAATAACAAATACCCAGAGTTAATTTATATGATGCTAACATAATGTGTATGTGTATTTGTTATCACAAGGGAAAAAGAATTAATGATAAAGCTTTTTGCATATGATTTAAGTTTGTATTCCTTACGTGTAGTGACATAGCAGGTCATGTTCCGCTTATAATGAGAGACAATAATATGATATTTGATATTTTAATGCTCAGTTATTATTTAGGTATTAAAATTATAATATTATCTTCTTTTATAAACATGATCAATTAATTATGTGTATGTCTTAAAGCTGACAGAATTTTGATCTTGTGAATAATTATTTGTTTGTCTTTCTGGTGGAAGTTTCAGAATGTAATGTTTGAAGTTTATTCCTAATAGAGTTAGATGTTAACAGGGCAGTTAACAAATCAAAAGGACGCGGGGTATGTGGTGGAGTAAATTTGCCTATTCCTATTTTAAATTTTAATAGTGATATAAATTTTTAACTGTTATAGAAACTTGACCTTTGCACTCCTCATGAATGGTATTTTTGAAAGTGTCTGAGTTGAGGTAAATAGACAAGTGGAGAATAAGCTAGAAATTGCTGATATGATGCACACCACGTGGGTGGTGTCTATTAGAGAATTATTAATAACATAAATTAAGATTCTTATCATTTGCAATTAGTTATAAAGATTAATTATAATAATAATCATATCAATTAACTCAGTGACATTGGCTTCACACATGTTGTCACAATCTCCAAGTGACGTTTACGTTATGAAGAAAATATTTATTTCTAGCAGGTCTATTGCGCTTGCATTTTAATTTTAAATTTTCTTTACAGCAAACAGTAATTACAGAGACAGGTTTCATATTTTCACTCTCTGTGTAAATTTGTTTTATTTCTATCAAAGAAACACAACGGGGGCTCGGGAGCTAACGTTTAATAATTATAATTATTTATTTGACAAGGTTTTATTAATACATCTCATATCTAGTGAATGTGGGAGTTATATTAATATTAATTGATTAATTAACATCTAACCACCCAACCGTCACAATATGGTACATGATATATCGTTCTACTAAATGAAATTCATATATTTTTACTTTTATTTAATTCAAAGTATTGATGCCCACATTTTAATATAGTTATTTTTCTTTCCTCTCTTAAATTTCAGGATGCATCCATCTGACCACGCCCTGTATATTTTAAATCACTTCAGAAAAATAAATATTTTTACTCCTGAATATAATCAGAGATCTCCCAAAATGCGTATAAATCCATATTTTGTATTGAAATTTATGTGCTATAGCGTCATGTCAATAGTAAACTAATACGTTTGTTGCAATTTCTATAGAGTCATGTCAATAGTAAACTAATAATGTCGCAATTTCTATAGAGTCATGTTAATAGTAAACTAATAATTATGTCTCAATTTCTATAGAGTCATGTCAATAGTAAACTAATAATTATGTCGCAATTTCTATAGAGTAGTGTGAAATTTTGTTGTCCTCTAAGTACAACGTACAAGTCAGTATAGTCATGTCATTAGTAAACTAATAATTATGTCTCATTTTCTATAGAGTAGTGTGACATTTCTTGTCCTCTAAGTACAACGTAGAAATGCTAAGGGCGATGTTTATTACAATGAGATTTCTTAATTCATAGAGAATATGTAATTTAATTGCATTAATAATTATACACTCAAAGCTCGAGTAATTCATTTTTAAAATGGAGACAGTTTAAATTTTAACACAAACGATTGCCTTTATCTAGCTAGCTAGCTACCATCCATCCATTCATCCATCTATCTATCTATCTATCTATCTATTTATGAAGTAGGCTAAAGCCTTGTTATTTATTTGAAATATAGTCTTGTATAGTCTGGAAATTAATTTTTGGCCTGGTTATTTTGGTGACTATATAGAATTACAGCTTGGTTAATCAATCTTACCAGCGATAGACACTTACTATACAAATTAGTTAAAATCTATCAAACAATTCTTTCTATTTCTTCGAGAATTTTTTAATTATTACATCATTGACCATTTATGATATTCCTCTTAATAAAATATGTCTCGTTTATGGTTAATTTTTTATTCATTTTTATTGTCTATATCGTTTACTTCATAGCAAAGCAAATAATCCTTTTGTCATTGGTTGGTTGTATGTGTTTTGTAATACGTTCTTTTGTCATTGGATGGTTGTATGTGTTTTGTAATATGTTCTTTTGTCATTGGTTGGTTGTATGTGTTTAATACGTTCTTTTGTCTTTGGATGGTTGTATGTGTTTTGTAATACATTCTTTTGTCATTGGTTGGTTGGTTGTTGTATGTGTTTTGTAATGCGTTCTTTTGTCATTGGTTGGATGTATGTGTTTTGTAATGCGTTCTTTTGTCATTGGTTGGTTGTATGCGTTTTGTAAAGCGTTCTGATCACTAGCTGCTTGTACATGGGATGCAAATATATCACATTCGTATCTTCATTTCCAAAGCGTCATCTGTCGTGTTTGTTATTATCCATAACAACTGTGTTAGTCAACGATTATTGATACTTTGTTTTTCAGAAAATAAATAGTGTACACATGTTATCAAAATTGCTGGAGTTTCTCATTTAGGACTGATCATTCTTGCTGTTAATTTCCATTTGAATGAGTGCACTAAAATACATTATACTTAGGTTTTAAAGGACTCCATCGTAATATATTACACTCCACCTACAAACATTCTGCAGCAAACACACGTGTACACACACACTTTCATACACACATACGAAGCTAATGACGTCATCACTTCGCACAGTCACATTAAAAGCTATTACAATATAAAGTAATTAACTGGCTTTGAAGACTTGAAGGTCGTAAGATAATTTTTCGATTTTGAGCAACTTTTCTGTGCTATTAAAATATGGAATTAATTTTAGGGTCTCCGTACTTTGAATGAAATTGTTGTTGTTTATTGATCATTCTTATAGCGGAAACTCTTATCAAATAGTGATCAATTTAATTGTTATAGGCAAGGTCACTCTCGACACGTGACTCTGAAATAAATAAAATAAATCATTTCTCTAAATTTATGAGTGATAAAAAAAGTGCAAGGCGCCACATACCCTCTTCAACTTTTGGGTCTCTGCATGAAAATCACGTTATGTTGAATCGTGCTACCTCTACAGGAAATAAATTAAATATACACAAACTGGTACCATTGAATCCTAAATTGTAAATTAATTCTCTCGTGTCTAACAAATGATAACATTGAGCCTAGAATGTCTAGCAAATGATACCATTGAGCCTAGAGTGTAACAAATGATACCATTGAACCTAGAATGTCTAACAATTGATAACATTGAGCCAAGAATGTCTAACAATTGATAACATTGAATCTAGAGTCAGTGCATCATTGGGAAACAGCATAACTCGAGAAGGATCACATTCATCACATTAGCCAGTCATACCTCTCCTTCCCCCCCCCCCCCCCTTCACAACCTGGAGAAACCAAATGTCAGTACTTTACTGTGTCGTTGGACACAGAAACCTAAAGCATTCTGCTTGTGAGAGGATAACAGACGCAATTATAGTTTAACACCTGCTACACTTCTTGAAATCTATACCTTCAGTATGTAGTATGTTAAATGTACGAAACTAGTCAGGCATGATCTTTGCTAATTTATTCCATCAATCAGCGCTGGGAACTAAACTACTATGACAGTATAGGACTTGATGTCTTAGCCACACTCTGCTAGATGATAGCACATTGAACTTTAGCAGTGAACAAATAAGACACCTCTGAACGTCATTCATTGCTAAAGTGTGAGCAGATGACTGTCCCTGCATTGACTGCTTTACACTATATGGAATATGACTTTCTGTGCATATCTCCCAAACAATGTATTTTGGCTGAAGATGGTTTTCCAACTAGATTTGAAGAGCTTTATATTTATGCCTAGAGACTGAAATGTCTAGTACAGATCTCATTTCTTCTCTTTTTAAAAAGCGTGATTCTCACGTCCATTATGTGGCCTAATGGTAATAAATACTTCTGGTTATTGTTTTGAGTTGTGTTCTATTTCTTTTCCAATTTAAAATTGGTTATCACCACCCTTTAACCCTATTAGTACATGTGTGATATAATACAAACGACTGCCCAATGCTTTTCAATGCCTTAAGGAAAGTATTAAAAGTAGGAAAGGGAAAGCGCAGTCCCCGATTACAATATGTACAATAAATTTTAAAAGTGTGATTAAAACATATTTCATTTACTGGAAGCTCTGTCAATTATTATAAGAAACTGTTGAAATCTACCAGGCTGAAGGTTTGTCATGCAGTGTCAGAAATACTATATTTATCAGATACTATTCTGAAGACCGCCGTTAACAAACTATGGTATCAATATGTAATAATTTAATTTTCTTCAATTATGTGAATGGCGATAATTATATAAGATTATTAATTTATTATTTATTAACCAGAATGTCTTGTTAAGTTTCATTGAGAAGGCTATTTTAGGCAGTTCGTGTTGTTTGACTTGATGTCATGTGGATTCATTGCAGGCTTACTGCTTGCCTTACTGGAATCACTGTGACACCTTTCTTTGATGTACTTTTGGTGATAATAGCTTGTCTTACTAAAGCCAATGTGACACTTTAGTTTGATGTACTTTTGGTGATAATAGCTTGTCTTAATAAAGCCAATGTGACATTTTAGTTTGATGTACTTTTGGTGATAATAGCTTGTCTTACTAAAGCCAATGCGACACTTTAGCTTGATGCACTTTAGATGAAACAGCTTATCTTGTTGAAGACAAAAATCACTTCATTTTTTGTGTACTTTGGTATGAACCAGACGCAGTGAGAGTATTTCCATTATAAAATCTCCATTATAAAATTATGCCGACTACTTAGACACCCGAAAAATCTTTTGTCAGATATGTAGACACATGTGAAGAAATTGGTTAATAATTCTCTGGTGGAATTATTTGCTATTATACTTCCAATACAGTCTTTCGCCATATGTCCATCCTTGACCCAAGACTATCGTATTTTAAGTGAAGTATATTTCTAATCCAGTCTGTCGCCATATGCCCATGACGTGTCTGCTAATCAAAATTCTAATGATCTCTCGATTAAACTTTGGCTCCATTCTATTCACAAAACAAAGGTTCAGAATTGTCAACTGTAAATGAAACCGGATTAAATTGTGAGCAAACAATAAAACAATAATTGAATGAATTCATTCTTTAGATACCAAATTATTGTTTAACTTCTATACTGAGTAATATTCTAAATACTGTTGACTGAGATGATATTGATATAATTTCTTACTTTGTGATGTTAACCTGTGCCACTTGATTCATAAACATCCAGCAGTTCAATAAATATTCTGTTTCCAAGTCTGTTCGACTGTTTTAATGACAGTCATTGGTGTATTGCAGAATGGGGTGGAGAGATAGTTATCTGTTTCAATGTTTTTCGTTTTGTTTCTGCATGTTGTTTGATTGAAACCCCTAATGTCCCATGATTGGTTGCCTAGTATTGTGCTTTTGTGTCTGTATGTAAGGCTCGATATGGACATTGTTCCAGACCTTGTTGTCTTTCTGGCAAACAGGAGATATTCTAAGTGTACATTTGCTTGTTGCTGGTTGAAGGGAGGGTTTATGTCGGCACCCCCGAGTTTGTTTTGAAAGAGTTGAATGTCTTTTTATTTTTAAAAACAAATGTTTATCTTGGTAGCACTTGAATTCGATGTTTTCTTCGTCTATGATGCTTACAATTTTTGTTTGTTTCGGGTGTATTGGATTTTTATGTTGTCGGGTGAGGGAGGGGCATGTAGATTTTGCAGTGTTTGATTAAAATGTTTATTGTGTAGATCTTGTCAGGTGCAAAGTCTTAGTTCTTATTTAAGAGCCATATTTACTGTGTCATCATTTCTCAAACTAAAATTATTTTCCTAATATTGAAATAATTTTCTGTACAGGTAATTTTTTATTCAGAATCCATGTTACAAACTGTGTTGTGTCAATATATTTTACAGGCGCAGTTTCCCTCTGAATGATTACTGATTTTTCTCGAATCCACAAACTCTTCATTCATGACAACATTCAAATGCAATTGGAGTTAAGAAAGGACAACAATACAAGTAAACAATTTAGAATGATTTGGTCGTGTTTTTATTGATTTCCTTCACAACATGAAATATTCTATCTTATAAATGTATTTATTTCATTCACAACTTGAAATATGTTAACCAGTAAAGGTAACCATGGAAGTTGACATTTTCTAACTGTCCATTCTGACCGAAATGTTGTGAGCAAAAACATGAAAATATAAATTTAAGCAAGAGCACGAAATTAAGGGATGACATATTTTAAACTTCTCCTTTTCTGTTTGCATTTGCGTTTGATTTCCATAAACCATTTTCTTTTATTGATTCATTGTGCGTAACTATGCGTATGTGTGCGTGAGTTCGGGCATCAGTTCTTGCGTGTATTACGAAATGAGAGAAAGATTTTAACATCATAAGAAAAAGATAAAGATAGGACTATTGAAAGAAAAACTACAATGTTGTAAGGAAGACATTTCCAAATCAGATTTATGCATTATATTAATTAGCGTTAAAGACAAGCATATCTTCCAGGTGTTTGTCCGACGTCCTCATGCAGAGAAGAGAAGTGAGCCAGTGAAAAATGTGTGATACGAGCCCAAGACTGACTGTCCAGCAAGTTCCCGTCCTAACACTTGGACTTTATCTTGAGCCTTAAGTGACACGACAACAGTTGTGGAGTCACTCACACCGGAAAGCGGTGAGGAATAGAACGCCATGCGAGAAATAGGCTCGTTATTCTTGGCGAGGTCCACAATGACTCGATTAGCCTGATTTTCAGATACAAAGATCTGAACAGCGAATAAATAAACTCCTGTATAGGGGGCTGTAAAGATGCCATTTGTAGGGTTATAATGATATCCTATATTGTGGATGGCGTCATCCAAAATAACGGATCCAGAGGGAAGTTTAAAAGTTGCAGTCTTTCTTTGAGCAAAGAATGAGGCGTGACGTCGGCTAGCATCTGAAAATAGCAAACACATATTAACATTTCGAATTGTTACTGCACACATAATATTTAAATATATTTAATACCGTTAATAATATAATAATTCTTGCAATAGTAAGTTTTGTAGGGTATAAAATATTACTGTGAAATTTAGTCATATAGTGTTTGTTGAAATGAAAACTTCAAACCAATGAAAATACCTTTTTAAAACAATATAATTAATTCATCGTTTTTATATCATAAAAACGTTATATATTATATATTAGTAAGAATAGAAAATGTTCGATATTCATCAGAATAATCAAAGAAAAGTACATACATAACTATATGTTGTTCCAATTATAAATAACTGTTTTTCTTTGGTGCTCAGAATTATTATATTAAATTTTAATTTGCATATTTAATCAAATTAAATAGTGTGAATACACATTGTCTGCTGTCAATGTACACTTCAAAATAATAATTAATCAATATGATAGAAAACTCCTGATCGTGACAAACAAAACAATATGCGTGAATTATAATTATAATTATAACTGTTAAAATGGCCAGTGTGAATTTCAAACGAATATCAGTTCTTAAGTGTGAAAATCAAAACTAGCAGGATTAATGCAAATTTACTAAATTGAAAATTAATACTAGCAGGATGAATGTTAAATCTTAATTGTGAAAATCAAAACTAGCAGGATGAATGTTAATTTACTAAATTGAAAATCAAAACTAGCAGGATGAATGTTAATTTACTAAATTGAAAATCAAAACTAGCAGGATGAATGTTACTTTACTAAATTGAAAATCAAAGCTAGCAGGATGAATGTTACTTTACTAAATTGAAAATCAAAGCTAGCAGGATGAATGTTACTTTACTAAATTGAAAATCAAAACTAGCAGGATGAATGTTAATTTCTAGTGTGAAATCAAATCCCTGTTCATTTGAAAGCAGTCAGTACCTCAAAAATAAATAAATAAAAATCTGTCAGTGTCAATGCTAATTCGTAAAGTGTGAAAATCAATACTGGCAGGGTACGCAAATTGTGGTCATATTCCTTTTGTAAAATTAGAATTTAAATTTATTATAATGATTTTAGATTTTATGACATGTAATATTTAGAAATAGTTTTTCATGCATTATTGTCTTTCATTTTGTAACGTATTGTTTATGTTACTAAACTTTACATATGACTATTCACAGTTCGAGTAATTCTTGACATCTTATGAACGGCGACGCGGTGTACAAACTTTGTAATCTGGCCGGAAATTGAGAATGTGGAATTAAAGATACAATAGCCTTCGCGTTACTCTGTATATTGTTTACATTAAGCTATATATTGTTTACACTACACTATTTATTGTTTACTTTATTATTATTAAAAAGTGATGTATGTTTTCGAAATATTTCTTATTTGATTACGCACAGTAATATTAAGAAATATGATTCAGACTGATTAGGAAAACAGAATTAAAAATATTTAGGCGCTAAATTGTATTGACTCCGATCTAAAGAAAAACCCTAACGACCATTTTCGTACAAACTCTTCAGATTCTGAACGTCGGGCGGAGAACGGAGTTCATTTGGTCAGACAATCTTATCATGTCTTTAGTTTGTACCCCTACTTTGTCACTCAGTGAGAAACAGACGACAAAATCTTTTCTTCATCTGACATCAATCGAACAGACATCGTTGTTTTCGTCGCACGGCTCAAGTAGGCAAATATCTAGGAGTATTTAAGTGTCAAAGTAAGAATGTAAAAATAAAAAATTAATAAAATAGTTTTATGGCTTCAACTGACAGAAAGATTTTAATATGCTTTTTTGATGGTAGGAGAAAACAGTTTAGTCCTGAGTAACTGAAATAATAATCGGATATATATTATGATAGGTCATTTCAGTGTCAGTACACCTGTACAAGTGAAAGGTTGGAGTATTTGTACTTGACTACACTCGGGATTTCATACTGTCGCCAGCAATAGAGTTAGGAATGATGAACAATGGTGTTCATGCAGAAAGAGTTGTTGCCCCTGGTAAGAAAGATTGGGAATGTTTGCTAAAGAAAGAGAGGATTGACAGTCTGCTGGAAAAGATACACACGTTCACAAACATACCGACTTTGGGTATGAGTGAGGTCACGGCATCACAGCATGCGTCAGCTGGACTTTGGAAGCACAGACAAAGGGTTGCAAACAGCAAGGCAGCATAAATCATCATCTTTGTTGAGATAAGCACGCTAGAAAATAATTGCAAGTAATAGTTTTAATAATTTACTGTGATAATAAGAAAAATTAATATTGATGATTATGATGATGGTAGTGGAGTTGACGGTGAGAAAAAAAGATGATGCAGAACACATACGATATCGCTGATGTAAATATGAGTGTCGTAAAGTGGATGACAACTGAAACAGTGTACGATACAAACATCAAGGAATCTCTCCACAGTGCAAAAAATTCTACAATTCAAAATTGTTTTAAAAATAATCTTGTCACTCAATTATTTCTGAAATATCCCCGTGAAACTTCCTTTTATAATAACTTTATCTTTCTAAATCATGAAAATGATTTTATTATTAATCTGTAAGTCAAAACTTCCTTTTATAATAACGTTGTCTTTCTAAATCATGAAAATGATTTTATTATTAATCTGTAAGTCAAAACTTCCTTTTATAATAACGTTGTCTTTCTAAATCATGAAAATGATTTTATTATTAATCTGTAAGTCAAAACTTCCTTTTATAATAACGTTGTCTTTCTAAATCATGAAAATGATTTTATTATTAACCTGTGTGACAAAACTTGCTTCTTCGTTTCATACACATCAATCATTCTTGTTTGGTTTTTCAGTTCCATATCGAAATTTGAAAGTATTTACAAATCTTAAGGTCCATTGTTATAATGGCTCATTATCACGTATTCTGAATTTACTATTAAACTAAGAAATATAAATGTTTCTAAACATCTCAATTATGCTTATTATGAAAGCAATTTGTATTCTCTTATGTACGCACAGATACCCTATAACAGTATCTCTCATCTCTCAGTAGAAGACGACTATTATTAGATTTTAAATACTGACGAATTAATATACAATCGTAATATATAACATAATTACGATATTTACTTTGATTATAAATGATAAACAGTGAACACTAAAAGCAAATGTTTTTTCACATATAAAACACACCATACATAATACTACCATGTGTAATTAATACACGTTAAACACAATTGAAAAGAAAGAAAAACTACAGTATTGTCTGTAATTTGAAAGCTTACCAAAGACAACTCTTGTAAATGTTGAGAAGACTGGTTTATCACGAAGGCTTTCAGGATTCAGTCGTGTTTGTGTTGTGTGGATGGTCTAAATATATATACATCTACGTGAGGTCACGTGACTGTTTTCACTCATAAATTTTCAACAAAGACAGTTGTCATGTTTCAATTGTGCATGTGGCATCCGGCCACAGCTGGAAAATGTGCATTTTTTACAGCAATTACAATCTTTGGGGGGTATTTTCGCATCTAAAATATTCAGGTTTTTGATTGATCCACATGTGATACAGAAATTAATTGAAAACAAATGGAAATGATATGTTACGCATTGTTAACTGTTCCTACTTTCGTCAGCCAAACCTTCCCTGTACTATAGTTAATTACTCATACTTTCGTCATCCAAACCTTCCCTGTACTATAGTTAATTACGTCCATCTATACTCCACAGGAATTTACCTCGTTGTTTTCCCATAATGCAACTATTTGTCAAGAGAAGTAGGAACAGAAATGTAATGGGCTTGTACATGAGTCAGTGTAATTGCTGCAAATTCTTAATATAAATATTTTGTACCTTCTCTAGGGTAGAGAAGAAGGAATAACAAATACCCAGAGTTAATTTATATGATGCTAACATAATGTGTATGTGTATTTGTTATCACAAGGGAAAAAGAATTAATGATAAAGCTTTTTGCATATGATTTAAGTTTGTATTCCTAACGTGTAGAGACATAGCAGGTCATGTTCCGCTTATAATTAGAGACAATAATATGATATTTGATATTTTAATGCTCAGTTATTATTTAGGTATTAAAATTATATTATCTTCTTTTATAAACATGATCAATTAATTATGTGTATGTCTTAAAGCTGACAGAATTTTGATCTTGTGAATAATTATTTGTTTGTCTTTCTGGTGGAAGTTTCAGAATGTAATGTTTGGAGTTTATTCCTAATAGAGTTAGATGTTAACAGGGCAGTTATCAAATCAAAAGGACGCGGGGTATGTGGTGGAGTAAATTTGCCTATTCCTATTTTAAATTTTAACAGTGATATAAATTTTTAAACTGTTATAGAAACTTGACCTTTGCACTCCTCATGAATGGTATTTTTGAAAGTGTCTGAGTTGAGGTAAACAGACAAGTGGAGAATAAGCTAGAAATTGCTGATGTGATGCACACCACGTGGGTGGTGTCTATTAGAGAATTATTAATAACATAAATTAAGATTCTTATCATTTGCAATTAGTTATGAAAGATTAATTATAATAATAATCATATCAATTAACTCAGTGACATTGGCTTCACACATGTTGTCACAATCTCCAAGTGACGTTTACGTTATGAAGAAAATATTTATTTCTAGCAGGTCTATTGCGCTTGCATTTTAATTTTAAATTTTCTTTACAGCAAACAGTAATTACAGAGACAGGTTTCATATTTTCACTCTCTGTGTAAATTTGTTTTATTTCTATCAAAGAAACACAACGGGGGCTCGGGAGCTACCGTTTAATAATTATAATTATTTATTTGACAAGGTTTTATTAATACATCTCATATCTAGTGAATGTGGGAGTTATATTAATATTAATTGATTAATTAACATCTAACCACCCAACCGTCACAATATGGTACATGATATATCGTTCTACTAAATGAAATTCATATATTTTTACTTTTATTTAATTCAAAGTATTGATGCCCACATTTTAATATAGTTATTTTTCTTTCCTCTCTTAAATTTCAGGATGCATCCATCTGACCACGCCCTGTATATTTTAAATCACTTCAGAAAAATAAATATTTTTACTCCTGAATATAATCAGAGATCTCCCAAAATGCGTATAAATCCATATTTTGTATTGAAATTTATGTGCTATAGCGTCATGTCAATAGTAAACTAATACGTATGTTGCAATTTCTATAGAGTCATGTCATTAGTAAACTAATAATGTCGCAATTTCTATAGAGTCATGTTAATAGTAAACTAATAATTATGTCTCAATTTCTATAGAGTCATGTCAATAGTAAACTAATAATATCGCAATTTCTATAGAGTCATGTCAATAGTAAACTAATAATTATGTCGCAATTTCTATAGAGTAGTGTGAAATTTTGTTGTCCTCTAAGTACAACGTACAAGTCAGTATAGTCATGTCATTAGTAAACTAATAATTATGTCTCATTTTCTATAGAGTAGTGTGACATTTCTTGTCCTCTAAGTACAACGTAGAAATGCTAAGGGCGATGTTTATTACAATGGGATTTCTTAATTCATAGAGAATATGTAATTTAATTGCATTAATAATTATACACTCAAAGCTCGAATAATTCATCTTTAAAATGGAGACAGTTTAAATTTTAACACAAACGATTGCCTTCTATCTATCTATATCTACCTTGTATTTAGAGGACAGCAAAATGTCACAGTACTCTATAATTATTAGTTAACATGGTTTTCCTGGACATGACTTTCACTATAGTGTATGGTTTGTAGGCTCTTTGAGACAATAAAAATAGCACTTGGTCAAATGTATACATCCTCAAATTAAAGGAAGGAAAAATAAATAACTTTATTAAAATGTGTGCGTCATTACTTTGTAAAAATAAAAAATAAAAAAGTAAAAATGCATAAATTTATTTTACCAGAAAATGTCCTTTGTACAACGTTGTGACGGTTGAGTGGTTATATGCTAATTAATTCATTAATATTAATATCATTCCCACATTCACTAGATATGAGATGTTTTAATAGAACCTTGTCAAATACTTAATTATAATTATTACATGGTTGCTTCCGAGAACACATTGTGTTTCCACAGACAAATTAAAACAAATTTACACAGAGAGTGAAAATATGAAACCTGTTTCTCTAATTACAGTTTGCAGAAAAGAAAATTAAAAATTGAAATACAAGCGCAACAGACCTGCTAGAAATAAATGTTTCCTTCATAACGTAAACGACACCTGGGAGGTTAGTGACTCCAGCATATGGGTGTCCACTATTAAATGATAACACATGTGTCTGCACTATTAAATGATAACAAATGGGTGTCCACTGTTAAATAATAATACATGTGTGTCCACTCAAAATTGTATTATATAGGTGTAAGCTTTTAAATTATACTGTGAGTCTCCTCTATGATGATATCAATTGACAAGATATGATGCTGAATTGGACAATGCAATTCAACAAATACATTTACTTCTTTATTCTGGTTTGTCTAATAGAATATACTGATTTCCTTTGTGAAAAAAAATATAATTGTATACAGTTTTTGCTAACCTATCTGGCGTGCTATAGATTTAGTATGCCATTTTCTAAAGTAGCAGACTTGCACTACAGTAAGTATACCATTTATGCTAACCTAGCTGATTTGATCTGCATTCAGTATAGAGTTTACTAACCTAGCTGACTTGATCTGCATTCAGTATAGAGTTTACTAACCTAGCTGACTTGATCTGCATTCAGTATAGAGTTTATTAACCTAGCTGACTTGATCTGCATTCAGTATAGAGTTCAAGCTAACCTAGGACTTGGAATTTGAAATAAATCTTGGTGGAATGAGAAATAAATCTTATGTCTTGCAATTGACTTCATTTCAAATATTCAATAGTCTGGAATTTAACTCTCGCAGATGATCTCATTTTATGTAGTCTTTTTCCAAGGGTTGGTAAAATAACATTTGTATACGGTTTTGTTTTTTAATTTTCGGGCCACTGAAAAACAAATTATTACGAGAGTGGCGGATTGATAATTGCGTGTGAATGCAGAAGGGGAGAAAGTCGAGAAAAAAAATATTGGTTAATTATTCCCCTACCCGCTTCAGGAAGCTAGCCCCGTTTTACAGTCACACGCTGTGCAAATAATTAAACAGACGCAATGATGCACAACGAAGATGACGCGTCACAAACCGTCTAGTACTAATGGTAGACACGTAATTATAATCTTTAACTAACTCGTAACCCCCAGACTCCCGTGGTGAATGTCACAAACCGTCTAGTACTAGGGTCAAACACGTAATAATCATTACCTAGCTCGTAACCCCCTGACTCCCGTGGTGAATGCTGTCCCTACTCATAGAACACCTAGGATGTAATGGGACGTTACACGAAGTGTCGAAATTGGAAAGTTTAAATAAATTTAATAAAGAAACAATGTTAACAAATAGGTAAACGACGAGATAAAGGTTCTAATAAAATGGAATGTCTCTATAATGTCATCACTATAAGGATTTCATGGATGATGTATGGCCTATGTCACAGTCTGATAAAATTGTCCGACTTCGTGACCCACTTGCCTTGTTTACTTCAAATTCGAATATTTGAAACCCTTGGCCCTTTGTTCAAAGCTTCCTTTTTCTAGGTGCTTCTAGAACAGGTCAAGATGTTATGTAACTTTAGGACCATTGTCCAGTTCTCGAACCAACCACATGCTTTGCGAACAGTCACGTGATACGCAATATATCTTTCTATATATGTACCCACACGCTTCCGCTCCCTCACTTCGAGCACATTTTAGCTAATTCCATCAGCTTACTCGGGTCGTGAGAGGCAGCCGGCGCCATAGAGAATCAAGGTACCCTTCGACTTCTCTCAAAGGTATCATTTTATTTAATAGTATTTGCCTATGTATTGTTTAAGTATGTATTTGTGCTATGTATTATACGATTTCCATATACACTTGAGCATGGTTCAGAGAAATAGCTGAAAACCTATATGTTACGGAATATAAATTTATTGTAACCATTTTTCCATTTCTGTACTTTAATTTATATTGTTTTAATTCACTAAGAGCCAGAATGCTGCGCTCGATATGAATTCTTCATGTAATTCAATTATTGCGTGTAATTTAAATTGTAAATTGTGAAGCGCTCTGTCGGCTTGAATTACCCCTTGTATGAACATTAATTTAACGTTGTATCTATTTTATTGCTTCATACGTCATGACTGTTAAATGGAACACATGTGAGACGATTATATTTTTCTAAAATCTAATTGTAAGCGACGCGAAGTCGAAACTCTTTGTTCAGCGCATTTAATTGAGCCATGCCTAGGTAGGACCTGTTAGGTTGAGAATTATATCCAAACACGTTGCATCCACAGGTCGGCTCATGGTTCATGTTCACCCATGCCTCACCTGCATTAGCTTATTGGTATAAGCGTGTCGAAATCCACTCTGAGGGCCATGCTGCAAAAATTCCAGTTCCTAGCCACTAACAAAGGGACATCATTCCTTATGCACCACGTGTGTCGTTAAAGGGGGACTGAGGGACGGACCGGCATGACTGAGTGTTGAAGACCAAGGATACAAGAATAGAGCTAAGTGCAAAATCAAGTGTACAGATCTCAAAGGAACACTTTTCTGGCAATTTAGATTGACAAAAATCAGGCATAGGCGCGTAAAGACAGAGTGAAGACTATTCGCGTTGCATTCGATTTATTGTTAATTTGTTAAACTTTATTAAATCTTATTTTCTTTGTTAATACCTCTTAGTAGTTGATTTCTATGCACAATAGACCAATTAGATTAATTCCTAGATTTGAATGGGGGCGGATGAGCAGAAAGATTGATGACGAGTGCATATTAATTTAGAGGGACTTGACTGTTTTCAAATCTAGCTAAAAGTTCGCAGTTTATTAGTCTGTAAATTTGTCGTCTGAACTACAAGACGCACTTTTAATTAGTCAGATAATAAATTGAGCAACCAGTCTGCGTAGAATATGAGAGGAAGAATTAATTATATTTAAAGTCTTTTAATTATTCTAAGCAGGGTCTTTAAATAAATACTGGAAACGTAACAAGTGTGGGTCGTCGCGGGATTGATATGTATTAAATTGTAAATTGTAACATTTTTATACATAGGGCGCATCATAACCTAGAAACGAACGAACGAACAGAATTGCCAATTGTTCTTTTGATTTTTGTATCACTGATTTTCTTTGCTTTTGTTGTGACATGTGCATGTATTCTTTTGCAGAGTAGCGTGCATGTTAGTTAATGTTGATATATTTAAGCGTAGTTAAATATGTCATGTTAGCTATTGAATGATTTATTTAGTATTGTGTTACTGAGTACTTCATTGTGAGGAGTCGAAGGTTATACCGCCAGCTAGGAGAGTTATCGGTAGTAACAGACTTCGGACTATTATATTTAGGGTGCTAGATATAATGTGTAATGTTGTATGGTAGGAGCCGTGACATTACGAAAGCCTTGGAACAGCGGACACTGTGACAAGCAGGTGAAACGTGTAAGAGTTAACGCGTAATTTATTTCGGAAGGTGTTCTGAGTAAATTAAATAATTTTTGTAAGGTTGCAGCCTAAAAGTTATTTTCGGGATAAGCGGAGTTATCGCCGACGGTTAAAACACACAATTCACGAGATACATTCTTATTGTAGCCAGCGCGCTAAGACAGTAAAATGGATCGCAAACAGGTTATCGAAGACCTGAAAGAAACCGGTATCATGATAGGATACCAGGGTGACGAACTGACTAGCTACATTAAAACTGAGCTAGAGAAAGCGGAAAAAGCGGAAAAAGAGAGACAAGAGATAGAAAGGGAAGAACGGTTAGCTGCCCGCGAAGCTAAGAAGTTAGAGGCTGAAAGACTAGCTGAAACCGAGGCTAAACGCATCGCAGCGGACACAGAAGCAAAACGCATCGCAGCGGATACAGAAGCCAAACGCATCGCCGCAGACGCGGAAATAAAACGGTTAGAATGGGAAGTAAAGAAACTAGAAGTTACCAATCCAAACCGTGATCGCAGAAGCAGTGGTGATTCGCGTTCTAGCGATGGAAATAATCACAGTAGAATTGAAAATATCATTCCAAAGATAAATATGGTCCCATTTGATGAGAACAAAGATCAAATAGACGCGTATTTAAAAACGTTTGAAAAGTTAGCCAGAGCAACGAACATTCCAGCGGAACATTGGGCGATAAATTTATCGGGGTTATTGCAGGGCAGTGCGAAAAACGAGTTCAATAAGCTTAGCGATTCTGAGTCAGATAATTACGACACAGTCAAGGCCGCATTATTGAAACGTTACAAACTCACAGCAGATACATACCGACGTAAGTTTAAACAGGCCACTAAAGCCAGTTCAGAGACGCACGCACAGTACATACGACGCGTAGCTGACTTGTTCCAAAGATGGATAGATCTAGCCGAAACTCCACAGACGTACGCAGGTCTTAGGGATGAAATGGTAAAAGACCATATTCTCGGGTCATACAAATCAGATCTACTGATTCACTTAGCAATAAGGGAAAAATCTACGCTAGAGGAGATAGGCAACGCCGCCGATCGCTTTGATGACGCACATTCTCAATTCTCGAACGCACACGCGAACAACAAGTCTCGACCGAACGAACCGCAGACTCGAAAGGATAAGAAAAATGACGGGAAGGCACCTAATGAGCGTGATGATAAAACATCTAAACCCGACACTAAAAACAAGTCCGACAAACAGAAAGATAAAAAGAATCTTGCATGTTACACTTGTGGTGATAGTGGCCATTTTTCACGAACATGTCCTGAAAAGAAAACAGCTAAAGTTTACGCAGTAGAAAGTCATACACCTAAAACAGAAAAGTCGAATCGAACACCAGTACAGGCAAACGGTCACGATACAATCGCTTTGCTTGATACAGGGTGTGAGCTAGACGCTATTGTAAATGCATCATTAGTTAACCGTACCGACTACACAGGGGAGACAATCTCTGTCACCTTTGCAAACGGCGAACAAGACATTTTACCAGTAGCTGAAGTCTCGATTGTTTCAGACTTTGTAGAAGGAACAGTCAAAGCGGCAGTTATGGAAAACTCACCGCATGACGTGATCCTTGGTTGCAAGTATGTTTTGCCGTGCAAAAAACAAACTTCAACTGAACCACCACTGGTTAACGCTGTAACCAGAGCAGCGAGTAGTAAAGACAAATCTGTAACTGCACCGATGTCTGCCGCACCAGCCGTAGATAAAGCAACAGTTAGCGAGATTAAAATATTACAAGCTGAGGACGAAACACTAGACAAGTTACGCAGACAAGCTGTACTTGTTAGTGACGTCAACACTGACGATTCGAATAAGAAAGCGTGCATTATTCTGAAAAAGGGTTTATTGTACCGCTATTCGAAAGTGGGAGACGAATTTCGGAAACAATTAGTCGTTCCACAAACCAAACGAAATGACGTATTACGATTAGGTCATGAGAGTCTTTTTGGTGCACACATGGGTGTACAAAAAACAACTAGTCGTATTACAAGTGAGTTTTATTGGCCGGACATCACTGCCGATATCCGTAGATTCGTGTTAAGTTGCGACACATGCCAGAGAACACAGTCTAAAAATTCAATCAGACCCGCACCGTTAGGAGAGCCTGAACTGATCAGTGAACCCTACAAGCGCGTAGCATTGGATTTGATTGGGCCTATAATACCCACATCAACGAGAGGTAATCGATACGTGCTGACCACTATTGATTACGCAACAAGATTCGCCGACGCAGTACCATTGAAAAATATTGATACTGAAACTGTCGCCGAAGCCCTTTTCGGTCTTTGGAGTCGTGTTGGTATTCCTACTGAAATTTTGACAGATCAGGGGAGTCAATTCATAGGCAACGTAATGAAGGAAGTAAATCGTTTACTTTCCATCAAACATCTTACTTGCACACCATACCACCCCCAGGCAAATGGTCTGATTGAAAAATACAATGGGACATTAAAAACAGCACTTAAAAAGCTCGCCACAGATAAACCGAAAGACTGGGACAGATACATCCCTGCCCTACTATTTGCATATAGGGAGGTGCCACAATCTTCCACCGGGTTCTCACCATTTGAGCTACTTTACGGACGTACTGTACGCGGACCGATGATGATTTTGAAGGCACTTTGGACTGATGAAAAGACAGATGACGAAGTTAAGACAACTTATACATACGTCACTGACTTAAGAAACCGTCTTGAAACTATAGGCAAGATAGCACGGGAAAACTTGACGATAGCTCAGTCTAGACAGGCAGAATATTACAATAAGCACACCAAACCTAGAGAATTTGAAGTTAATGACAAAGTGTTACTGTTGCTTCCTGAAGCACATAACAAACTTCAGATGAAATGGAAGGGGCCCTTTGTAGTTACCGCCAAGCTAGGGGGACTGAACTATAAGGTGCAGACAGGAAAGAGAGAGAAAATCTTTCATGTTAACCTACTCAAAAAGTACATAAGCCGTGAGGATCAAACCACTCAAGCTGATTTTGTCGTAGCGACGATAGTTACAGAAGACGAGGGGGATACTGATTGCGTCACTGGTACTTTACCAAACTGTCCTCTACAGACGGACGAAACTGTCAAAGACGTTAGGGTAAATGAAGCCTTGACAGAAAGACAGAAAAAAGAAGTGAATGAATTGCTTAATGAGTTCTCATCTACTCTGACAGACAAACCAGGGTTGACAGACTTAATAGAATTTTCACTGAAGCTGACTGACAACAAACCGATACGTTTGAAGCCGTAGATAGATGACGCTAAGATAGATGACGTTAGACGTGAGATTAAGACTATGCTAGATCTAGGGGTCATAGAGAAGACTGACAGTGCCTACGGATCACCCATCGTGTTGATTAAAAAACGTGATAACTCGTTCCGTTTTTGCGTAGACTACCGCAAACTCAATCAAGTGACAGAGTTTTGTGCCGAACCTCTTCCTGATCCGGATCTCATCTTCACTAAGCTAGCTAACGCTCATTACTATACCAAAATAGATTTGTCACGCGGTTTTTGGCAAATCAAGGTCAAGGACACTGATCGACACATACTAGCTTTCACTACACCAGTAGGAAACTACACATGGAAAGTTATGCCTTTCGGAGTTTCAAACGCTCCAAGCATTTTTTCTAAAATGATGCGGTCATTGTTAGAACCACTGTACGGACGTGGAGTTGAGAACTTCATGGATGATTTAATTCTAGGCACCCAGACATGGGAGGAGCACTTGACACTCTTACGAGACGTGCTAGCCAGATTAAAGCAAGCCAACCTCACTGCCCGCCCTACGAAGTGTGAAATAGCACAATTCTCCTTAGACTTCTTGGGACACAAGTTGAGTCATGGAACTATGTCGCCAAGTGAAGCTAAGATAGCACAACTTAAGGACACTTCACAACCGCTAACAAAAACACAAGTT
Organism: Sinotaia quadrata; assembly: GCA_028829895.1. Lineage (NCBI taxonomy): Eukaryota > Metazoa > Mollusca > Gastropoda > Architaenioglossa > Viviparidae > Sinotaia > Sinotaia quadrata. The sequence continues at coordinate 22,932,003 of CM054178.1, forward strand.
AGAAGTTTTCTTGGTCTTGCTAACTACTACAGAAAATTCGTACCAGATTTTAGTGCCATTGCATGTCCTCTGACTGACTTGACACGTAAGAATATGCCTACAAAAGTAGTGTGGACTGATGCATGCCAAAACGCTTTTGACACACTGAAATCTAGACTGACTTCAGATTTAGTTGTTAAACTGCCAGATCTGACAAAACCATTCTTGTTAAGGACTGATGCTAGCAACACAGGATTAGGAGCAGTGTTATTACAAGAACACAATGACACCAAACACCCAGTTGCATATGCAAGCCGTAAACTCACAACTACGGAACAGAAATATTCCACCAGTGAAAAGGAATGTCTTGCAATAGTTTGGGCCATAAAAAAGTTCGGAAACTATTTGTACGGAAAAACCTTTGTCATTGAGTGCGATCACCAGCCGTTGGCCTTTCTCGGACAGGCGCAATTTACGAACAGCCGTTTAATGCGTTGGTCTTTGTTTCTGACACAGTATGACGCAAATATTCATTACATCAAAGGGTCTTTGAATGTTGGCGCAGATTACATGAGTCGTGCTTGATGCCATCAAGTGCCGGTACTGATAGAATGTCGTTTAATCAATTAACTGAACCCTACGGATTCCTTCCTGTAAATATGAAATATAGTTGCACACTTTATTTCTAGGAATGTCGAAATTTTTTTTGTGTAAATTTTTCTTCATTGTGGACTTCTACATTTTATCATACATAATTTGTAGGAGGCATTTTATCTTTGGCAAGATAAACGCCTCAAAAGCAAGGGGGTGTCACAGTCTGATAAAATTGTCCGACTTCGTGACCCACTTGCCTTGTTTACTTCAAATTCGAATATTTGAAACCCTTGGCCCTTTGTTCAAAGCTTCCTTTTTCTAGGTGCTTCTAGAACAGGTCAAGATGTTATGTAACTTTAGGACCATTGTCCAGTTCTCGAACCAACCACATGCTTTGCGAACAGTCACGTGATACGCAATATATCTTTCTATATATGTACCCACACGCTTCCGCTCCCTCACTTCGAGCACATTTTAGCTAATTCCATCAGCTTACTCGGGTCGTGAGAGGCAGCCGGCGCCATAGAGAATCAAGGTACCCTTCGACTTCTCTCAAAGGTATCATTTTATTTAATAGTATTTGCCTATGTATTGTTTAAGTATGTATTTGTGCTATGTATTATACGATTTCCATATACACTTGAGCATGGTTCAGAGAAATAGCTGAAAACCTATATGTTACGGAATATAAATTTATTGTAACCATTTTTCCATTTCTGTACTTTAATTTATATTGTTTTAATTCACTAAGAGCCAGAATGCTGCGCTCGATATGAATTCTTCATGTAATTCAATTATTGCGTGTAATTTAAATTGTAAATTGTGAAGCGCTCTGTCGGCTTGAATTACCCCTTGTATGAACATTAATTTAACGTTGTATCTATTTTATTGCTTCATACGTCATGACTGTTAAATGGAACACATGTGAGACGATTATATTTTTCTAAAATCTAATTGTAAGCGACGCGAAGTCGAAACTCTTTGTTCAGCGCATTTAATTGAGCCATGCCTAGGTAGGACCTGTTAGGTTGAGAATTATATCCAAACACGTTGCATCCACAGGTCGGCTCATGGTTCATGTTCACCCATGCCTCACCTGCATTAGCTTATTGGTATAAGCGTGTCGAAATCCACTCTGAGGGCCATGCTGCAAAAATTCCAGTTCCTAGCCACTAACAAAGGGACATCATTCCTTATGCACCACGTGTGTCGTTAAAGGGGGACTGAGGGACGGACCGGCATGACTGAGTGTTGAAGACCAAGGATACAAGAATAGAGCTAAGTGCAAAATCAAGTGTACAGATCTCAAAGGAACACTTTTCTGGCAATTTAGATTGACAAAAATCAGGCATAGGCGCGTAAAGACAGAGTGAAGACTATTCGCGTTGCATTCGATTTATTGTTAATTTGTTAAACTTTATTAAATCTTATTTTCTTTGTTAATACCTCTTAGTAGTTGATTTCTATGCACAATAGACCAATTAGATTAATTCTTAGATTTGAATGGGGGCGGATGAGCAGAAAGATTGATGACGAGTGCATATTAATTTAGAGGGATTTAACTGTTTTCAAATCTAGCTAAAAGTTCGCAGTTTATTAGTCTGTAAATTTGTCGTCTGAACTACAAGACGCACTTTTAATTAGTCAGATAATAAATTGAGCAACCAGTCTGCGTAGAATATGAGAGGAAGAATTAATTATATTTAAAGTCTTTTAATTATTCTAAGCAGGGTCTTTAAATAAATACTGGAAACGTAACAGCCTAAGTGTCATGTTTATTAAAGTAATGGCAATGTCTTAGGAGAAACTCTTGCATTTTCAACCTAACTGGGTCAGAGGAAAATCAGTTGGTCAGCTTGAAGACGGCATCAGTGATGTCTCCTTGATCCTCGAATGAAGTACGTAGTTTGGCACCTGACGTAGATACGAAATACAGATGTGACTTAGATATTCACTACGAATACATATGTAACTTAGATATGGACTACAAAATACAGATGTGACTTAGATATGGAGGACGCAATACAGATGTGACTTAGATATGGAGGACGAAATACAGATGTGACGTAGATATGGAGGACGAAATACAGATGTGACTTAGATATGGACTACGAAATACAGATGTGACGTAGATATGGACTACGAAATACAGATGTGACTTAGATATGGAGGACGCAATACAGATGTGATGATTGATGTGGGGCTTTCCTTCTGGCTTGGTCATCAATGTACAAAGTTTAGAGATGACGGACGAGAGCCGGCTTTACATCAGCTGCAATCCGTAACAATTTGCCAGACTTAGAATGAAACAATAGTGTTTCCCTTTTATACATCGTTGCGCTATTGAACAGTATCAGATGCACTCGTTCAGACAGTTAGAGAGACAAGGAAAAGTGGGACAACACGCTCTCACTCACTCTCGTTCAAATCTTAATTACTATTTACTAACACAAAACAATATGTGAACAAATAAGTATTTAATTACTATTTATTAACACAAACAATATGTGAACAAATAATCATTAAAATAAGCTATGGAGAAAGATATATTAGTTTTAATAATAACAACAGCAATAGAAACCATGACTACTTATCTTTGCTGACATGAATCTAAATTATAAATCCAGTGAAAATTATCCCTCGAGCAGTCTTTAGACTTATAATTATTTATTATTTATTTATTATTTTATTATTGCGGGTAAGATACTCTCTATTTGAGACGATCAGTTAGTTGAAGGCAATCTAATTTTAGTTTTCCCTAACGCGCCTCTTTATGCGTTCTACCAGCTGTAGACAGCCATTTGTTTACTCTGTTGACGTGTCTAGCCTCCAGTCTGATTGAACGCTGGTCAAGGGACAAGAACTCGCTCACTCTGACACTAAGGCCGTGCGCAAAAGTAAGCGGTCAGAGAACGGCGACAAAGTTACATAATGACGACAGAATTACATAACTAGCGATCTGGGAAGTTTGACGTTAAGTCTAATTACAGTGTCAGAACTTCCAATTAGAAAACTGGTTTAAAAATTTCAAGTGAAAAAGTCACAACTTTTATTATTAATTTTAATTATTGTTATTAGATTTGAAATATTACTATGAATTAAAATGATTTTTATCTTTTGAGTGACTTAATAAAACTTGAGAAGGGACCAACACGTGACAAAGAGATTTTTTTTCTGCAAACATATGGGTGGGGAACATGTTGTTTGTTTGTTTTTGTGGAAACATCTCTGATTTGAAATAATTTTGAACTCCGACATCATGAATGCCCAGTTTGTTTAATTTCTGTTATTTAACTTTACTAAATATGGGATTTGATTTAATAGAATAATTTTCGTGCATCAAGGCTACTAGTCATCTGCATTTTACAAACACATTCACAATTACACGTATAGTTATCTATGGTAATTCAGATCCGAGCAGACGAGAAATTTCACACTACTTTTTCTTATGATTTAAATACTAAATATTAATTATTTTTGTCAACTCTCCTGCAACTATATTTTGTAATGCAAAATGCTAAGTATTTATTTTATGCAATACTATAGTCATTGTATAATATTTTCAGTCATAATGATTTTCTTTATTGCATTTAATTATTAAAATTATATCGTAACTGTGTCGAAACGCCAGCCTGCTGGAACATCATCTTTTTCCACTGGAATTGCTTCTTTCTGGCAGGTCATGTTTAATGTCGGAAAGGGCCATGAACCCACACGTAGAGGTAGTCAGACTCGTCGACTTTTGATGGACATTTAAAGTGATTTAACCGAGGAGTTACTCGAATGGTGTTCAACCCTGCAGGCGTCGGAGTCAGCGATTCTATGATTACACTCGTTTCGCTTCAGCCCCGGAGATAAAGTAGAGGTGTACGCTTCGCTTCATTCTGGAGATAAAGTAGAGGTGTACGCTTCGCTTCATTCTGGAGATAAAGTAGTGGTGTACGTCTCACTTCATTCTGGAGATAAAGTAGTGGTGTACGTCTCGCTTCATTCTGGAGATAAAGTACGGGTGTACGTATCTCGTGCAGTCATTTTATGGGGCAGGCTCCAATCATTTTTCTCAGGTTTGCTTCTCCACACAACATATTGACTCAGACGAAAACTTAGAAGATATCTTTTCCTTGAATCATTTTACTGCGGTGCCTAATGTTAATTTGGAAATGGCATTGTAACTGTTGCTCATATCTTTCTTTTTATTACTAAAAGAATCACCGTCTTGTTTTGTTTATTTACTTCTTTGTCTCGTCTTTTCATTCCTACGTACACGCATGCAGATTGCACGTACTCGCACACAGTTACCGCGTGTACAACAAGCAAAACATTACTCATAAATCAAAGCAAGGAAACAGTCTTGTGGAAAATTATTGCAAACGAGAAACAGAAAATAAATTAAAGCTTAATATTTATTAAATTGCTTTTAATGTAAATTTTCTTGCACATTAATCTTGCCAATAAAAAAAGAACAGGTTTGGTTGTGGAAGATATTCAGTTCCAAAGATCACTTTTGTGATGTAACAAACCTTTAAATTCCAAAGATCACTTTTGTGTTGTATCAAAAGATTAATTCCAAAGATCACTTTTGTGTTGTATCAAAACATTAAATTCCAATGATTTTTTTGTGTTGTATCAATACATTAACTCCAAAGATCACTTTTGTGTTGTATCAAAACATTAAATTCCAATGATACTTTTATGTTGTACCAAAACACTAAATTCCAAAGATCACTTTTATTGTGTACCAAAACATTAAATTCCAATGATAACTTTTATGTTGTACCAAAACATTAAATTCCAAAGATCACTTTTATGTTGTATCAAAACATTAATTTCCAATGATCACTTTTTGTGGGCTATCGAAACATTAAATTCGAAGTCTTTGTTTTTCTGGGGAATCAAAACATCAAATTCGAGGTCACCTTTTTGTGGGATATCAAAACATTACATCCATATAGTCACCTTTGTTTTATATCAAATTGTACGTTATAAAGAAAATAATGTAAAAGGACGACAAATTCATGTTATATCTTTCACTTTTGTTTTGTTTCTAATTTTACACACTTTTGCACAAAAGGCGAAATACTTTTTGTGGATTCGAAAACAGGCAGTAAAATGTGATATCGCACACATATGCTTTACGTGTTCCATCATTGATTCTGTTTCAGCAAAACATTTATAAATATTGTTATGGTGTCAGTATTATTGTATTATTGTATGCAGTCTTAGATAGAGAGAACTAATTCTGCAAGTATATCATTATGTGGACATGCGGCTGATAAAATACTTCCTACTAATTAAATGTTATGTCAAACTACGCACTGATTAAATTATTTTATGCAAGAACGAGGGGAACTAACTCATGTTGGGATATAATTTTGATATGTGCAGCTGGATGGAGGAAAATATCACAATGACGGTATTATTTTAATATCGCAATAAGTTTGATGAGTACGCAGCACTTGGGCTCATGACATCTGATAATTATCTCATTCGCTCATTTATTTTAGAAAATAAAGAATAAATTATTATCAACAAGCTGCAATGCTGTAATTACTAAGACGGACGGACAACTCTAACTTTGCTTATAATAATTAACATTCGTGCAACATGCTCTTCAAGTAGGACAATATAAATTTACCTTTAAACATGTTTTGCTAGTAAAATCACCGTCACCCTGGATCATTTTGTCGTATAATAAATGTTCCTGTTTTACCTCTCTTTGTTCACTTTTAATTGTATCTTGGACTTTATAGTGATCCTAATTCTTAATAATAATCATTAAATTAATTTAATTGTAATAATTGCAATGAATATAGATAGTGTGACGGTTATGATTATTATTATTATTTAATCACCCATTACTAGTTACAAGTGATGACAATCTTAATTTATATTATTAATAATTCTCCAGAAGACACCACTCGTCTCTCTCACTTTGCAAACATGCGGGCGCTGCAAACGTTTCTCTCTTACAACAACATGAAGACAAACATCTACCGTAACACAATATTTCCATAGGTGGAAAACTTCTTACCAAAGGAGAGGATAAATCAGTCCTTTTTTTTCTATATTTAGCGAACCCCCATCCAAGCATTGTCATCTCCAACATATGGTTATAAAAATGTGTAAGAAGGTCAATAAATATAACAATATATATTTATTAAATCAACCATAAAATATACAACATATTAATATAATCAAAGAGCATTGACATTTACATCACTTCACAACAATATTTGATTAATGCTGGATAATCACTCAGTTTATCCTAGACATAAGCAGTCAACTAACATAAATATATAATCAAGTTCATGAATACCATCCCGGAAACGAGAGTAGAATTTCAGAGAAATAATTAAAGTCAATGCACCCAACCTGTTCAAAATGGCTGCTGTCTCTGGCACATGTTCATAATCATGTGGTCTGCAACAAGTCACTGTCTTTCTTATTCAGACGATGGTCCTATGTGTCCTTTCTAGAGATGTTTCACAACTGTTCCAGAATCTTCGATGCACTAACAAGCTAAACATGGAGAATCATCCTGAAAGTCGCATACACTATCAAAGTACATCACACAGGGTGTTCTAGAATCTTCGTGAGCATTCAGTGACACACCATGAGGAATGTCCAAAATGATCTTCGTAAATTCTCGAGACCAAACTCCAGGCACAAATTTCCGTCATATGTCATATTGGCTCCCAAACCGAATTTACAGGAATCAACTTATGGCAACATATTTTACTGTTTAGTTGACTACAATGCTGGATGCACACACCAATGTGACCAAGCAGTACAGTAGCCACTGTAGCATGACGTGACAAAAGAAAAAGACGTGCTTTCTCTGCAAAAGTCAAATTAAGGCAGCACTAAATTTCAAGCATATTTCATCTCTAAACTTCTTTCCCTCTTACAAACATTCTCAACTTACAAATCCTGCAACAACTTAGTTAGCCCAATACACACACCACCATAAGAAATATAGCATCAATCAAAATTCACTTGTATAATAATTAATATGCAACATAATCAAATTAATGAGCATGTAAATAATGGTTGAATTACAATAGCATTCTCTTAGCAGATCAATAGCAAACATGTACGTGATATTTCCTTCTTACTTTAACAGTCAGTTAACTTACCATAAGCAAACGATCACCTTTATGACCAGACTTATGTTCAAATTCAAAGTGATTAGAATTTAGTACTTCTTCAACAACAAAAAACTTCCGGTCCATTCCCATTGGATGAATTTGTTGTGAACAAGTGTGATACTATTTAGTTAGGAAAACTACTCACCTAGTTGGAACTGGTTTGGATTGCATCTGCAATTTCTAGCTTATTCTCCACCTGAGTTGTTTACTTCCAACTTTGACACTTGCAACAAAATACCATCGTCAATTAAATTTAGAAATATACTCTGCCACATGTTCCAAGAAATTATGATTCGAGCAATATAAGTATAAAATGGTTGTGCTGGAAAAATAAATGTATACATAGCAAGAACCGTATCGTTGTTTTTGTGCAGTAGTATGCATGGGGAACTAACTTGTGGACCAAGAGAAGTAACTCCTCGTGACTTTTATCATTTTATACAGAATTAGGTTTTGGGGAAACTGACGGTGAAACATAATATGAACCGAGATTGACTAAATAGCTAACTGAAAAGAAGACAAGACAAAATATAACGAAGCAACAGCAATCGGAAAACAATTTAATAGTTCAACGAAACTAAAGACCTGGGAAGAATTCTGTAACAACATAAATATCCAAACTAGTGTTAAAGTCAATATTAAATGTATCAGATGAGCAAAGCGAAGTCAATTACCCAGGCTAAAATATGAAATTATTATGTATATAACAGTTAAAGGTGAAACAGAAATTCTAACAAAATCTTTTCAAAACCTAGTTCAGATTGAAGTTTGATCCACATTTTGCTAACTATAAATCACTGCAAAAGCTAAATATAATGACCCCGTTTTAACTTAACATAATACACTATTAGATATGATATTACAATAACTGAATTACTGCGAACACTAAAATCTAAAACAAGAGATAGCGATACAGGACCTGATCAGATAACATATAAGAATGTTAAACAGCACACCCTATTCTGCATGCAACTATAGTCAACGTATTTAACTACGCATATTCAATAAGCGAATTTCCTTGGGGACTGACAAATGAAACATGTATATTCAATAAGCGAAATTTCTAGGGGACTGACAAATTAAACATGCTGTTATATCCGTTGGATTGTTATTTTGGAATACTACCCAAACCATCCTTTCAAATTATTGGTTCAGGTTGGTGTAAGGGATCCACAGTTGAAAGTCTAATGGTGTTCGCCATCTAAACTCCTTTGATTCCGCCATCTGGATCAAATGACTTCTTTTGTAGTGTTTTAGTTTGAAGCCTTCTCCAATAAAAGCATCTCCTTCATCATCTGAACTATCATCTTCGTAGTAGTAGTAGTTCTTGCACGAGTTCTTTCTGCTCTGAATATAGGTGTTGGTAATGTGGCTGGTTTTTCTGCTTCAGCTCTGATAAGGGCTTTGGGTGCAGAGGCAGATTTCTGTGTGCGTGTGCGTCTCTTGTCCATACTTCTATTTCCGGAGTCTAAAGAAAAAGGTCGACTGATCCTGTCTGATGATTGTTGAATGAATGATCACCCTCTCTCACGTTGTTTTTGTTGTTGTTATGTTTATTTCTCTCCTGCCTGAGCGTGCTGTAGGTTTTCATCCGAAGATGTTCTCGCCTTTGGTGGTTTCGTGTCACATAAAATGAGCTGTGTTAACACACATGTATTTCTAAGACGGCATTCTTCTCTTACTGAAAGATAACCATTTCACGAATGCACAATCTGTTTATTTGGTTTATTTCACGCGTACAAGAAGGTAAAAATAGAAACAAAGCAGAAATGAATAATCTAGATTGAATATGTCGTGTTTATTTAGTTCCTGTACAAAATGTAATGCTATACACCAATTTGACTTTATTGCTTTCTGAGATTTGACTAAAGTTTTTGGTAGATGAAGGTATAATACAAATGGGAAAACACATTATTCAGCCAGGCGTGAATGTGTTGAGCTTTAATTCATTGTCTGTTCGTTTTGCCATTGTTGAGCACTGCGCTATGCTCCTTCACCTAGATTTGTGAATCAAGCTTATGAAGCTTTGTTGCCTCTGCACACATACAAATAACTATTGCTATGTGTGTGTGTGTGTGTGTGTTGCGTTGTGTATTTGTGCATGTATGATGAGTTTGTGCGTGTGTGTGGTGTGTGGTATGTGTGGTGTGTGTGTGTGTGTGTGTGTGTGTGTGTGTGTGTGTGTGTGTGTGTGTGTGTGTGTGTGTGTGTGTGTGTGTTTATGTCTTTACTTAATAAAGAAGCGAGCAAATAAGGAAAATAACCAAAAAGCAAAACCAGCTGGTAGATGTTAGAATTATATTTCACAATAAGTAGCCTTCTAGAGAAATGTGTCCTTATTCTGAATGGAGAAGGGAACCTGAGAAAAATGTATGAAACTTGTCCCAGACCACTTGTCCCGCTTCACGTGCGAATACCCCAACTTTATCTCCAGTCTGAAGAGAAACGACTACAGTTGTGGAGTCACTGTTGCCCCATTTGCCTTCAAAAAAGAACGCCATCCGAGAAATTGGCTGGTTATTGACTCGTATGTCCACTGACAATCGGCCGGTCTGGGCCTCGTTTAAAAAAAACTGAGCGGAGAATACATAGACTCCTGGAAATGGGACTGTAAAAACGTGACGCGTGGAGTCATAGTTATTTCCGCGGTTAAAGATGACGTGATTGAAAGGAACAATTCCGGTGGAAAGATTATATTTTTCAGAATCAGTAGCAAGTTGAACCAAGAACGAGGCGTGACGTCGGCTAGACTCTGAAAATAGCGAATAGAAAATAACATTTTGAGAAAGCCAAACTGCTTAATTATGAAGTATTTCTCAAACAATTAAAACCTAATTACGAGTGTAAAATAAATCGTTACTACAAAGTAGATACTAAGTTTAATTGAAATAAACATTATTTTAAAATTTACACTACATACAGATTGCACTGAAGAGAATAAACAAGTGTAAATCTAATTTTAAAAGATAACCGGTATTTGTGAGTATTTCAGTATTGCCACGATAATTGGAACTTTTATTTGTACTCAGATCAGAATTAACAATGATAATTATATAGCTATGTGCGTGTTTATAAATGTGTTCAGATGACTAGTTTCCTTGATTGTGCGGAACTATTACATGAAATAAAATTGTATTTTACATATTTATATAGTGAAAGAACATAAATCTAAAACAGTTTTGTTGTTGTTGTATTATTTTCTTTTTACATTTCTATTATTTAATTTCGTTTTGGGGGTAACTGAATAAGACTCTTATCCGTAAAAGTTTGTTTACAAAATTCAATTTATGCATAATTTCTAAAGTAACAGTAGTCTTAATTTAAAAATTACAAATTTTAATAAATAGAATCAGAACAACATCACACAAAAAAAAACCACAAGGCAACCATGCGCAGCAATGCGAATTCTATTTAATAGACTAATTAAAAACAAGATCTTTATTAAGAAATAGATATTGCTGGTGGCGTGTTCGAATGGAAATACGCAAAGATTTGTTTCAGACGATTTACAATGTGTTGGTAAGGTAGTACACGTACACAAACATACCGAACGTGGACTTGAGGGTTGATAATTCACTTTCCGTTTCACGAAGTTGGTCAGAAAGCTGGCTGACAAGTGACCTCAGTTGCAGTAGTTCATTACAGTACAGCACGTCATTTGAACTTTGGCAGGACACAATCAGCGTTGCAAACAGTACGATAGCGGTAATCATCATTGTGGCTTGGGTGAACATCCTTGCAAATAAAATAATTGAAATTAATATTCGTCAAGCATATACGTTTGTCTGTTCTTCATAATGATGACGATAACAATATTAAAATAATGAATTTGTCATATATGCCTTTAGCACAGTTGCTGTCATAAAATAGATAACAAATGGAATCACCGAAGTAGACAAGAATACTAGAAAATTGCTCACAATGCAAAAAAAAGGCTCTACCCAAAAGCAGATTTATTTGGCTCAGTGTATTTGTGAAAAAGGGAGTCAGAGGACTCTAACAGAGATATCACTGGCCTAGCCGAACACATCTGGAGTGACAGCAAAGGAGAGCCAATAATTATATAGAAGTAAAATTAGCTAGTGTACCACTTGCCACTCCATTACAAAAGGGAGCTAATAATAGAAGTAAAATTAGCTAGAGTGTACCACTTGCCACTCCATTACAAAAGGGAGCTAATAATAGAAGTAAAATTAGCTAGTGTACCACTTGCCACTCCATTACAAAAGGGAGCTAATAATAGAAGTAAAATTAGCTAGAGTGTACCACTTGCCACTCCATTACAAAAGGGAGCTAATAATAGAAGTAAAATTAGCTAGAGAGTACCACTTGCCACTCCATTACAAAAGGGAGCTAATAATAGAAGTAAAATTAGCTAGAGTGTACCACTTGCCACTCCATGACAAAGAAATGATAAAGACGAAACTGAAGAAAACAAGCATCATAATGTAATACGTTTAAATAGTCGTCAATACATAACATAGCCGTCCATTCATAATATAATACAGTTTACAGTTGTCAACACATTACTCAGTCGTCCATACAAAATATAACAGTTTAATTAGTCGTCGATATACAACACCGAAATAATTTGTACAGAAAATCTTATTTCCTGCTCAAAACCAAAAGTATATTTAAAAAGTACAAAGCTTTACCAGTTCCTTTAACACTTTTGAAAAAAGAAAGAAAACAAAATTACTTATCGTTTATTTAACTACTTTCACTTTCATTACTGCATGAAATATGCGTGAAAATGGCGTGACTGAATGTGAATGTGTGTGTGTGTGTGTGTGTGTGTGTGTGTGTGTGTGTGTGTGTGTGTGTGTGTGTGTGTGTGTGTGTGTGTGTGTGTGTGTGTGTGTGTGTGCTTCTCTGTGTGTACGAGTCGACAGACAAAGTTGCTGGAAGATTACCTTTCCATGTACACTTCTAATTATATGTGTGTATATAAGCTGGAGTAAGATTATCTTTCCATTTACACTTCTGATTATATATACATACACAAAACTGAATTGAAGTAGGACATTATGTTACTCTCGATGAGACGAGGATTAAATCGATAATCTTAGAGGAAAAATACGAAATTAAAAAAAATTAACGGAAATCGTTCACAATATTTCATTGATTTACTCTTGTTTGAAATTTGAATTTATTTAAATTAGTGAATGTCAATAAAAATGACATCAAGACGAATTTTTGATTTGACTATTTGCTAACCACAAACATATTTTTCAACACATAAAATTATTTTCTTGACTTAGTGAGAGTTTGTTTTTTTAATGCGCATGTAGAACAGTAGCAATATTTTACAGCGTTCAATAAGTGGCCATAATTTAATTTTAAATACCCGATAAATGCAAATGGTCTGGAAATAAACAAACATACTATTGTGTGTTTTGCTAACAATACTTATGTTTAATTAACCAAAGTAGAGCACATTAACAGCCAAAGGTTTTCATATATGAAATAAAAATTCTAATAGCATAGTTTATAAACCTGTATACTATTTAAGTACCTGATTTTTTACACTTTTAAATGTAGGGAGAAGCAACAGTAGTTTTGCAAGTATTAAACTTACCACACAAAAGTTGTAACTTCTCAACAGATAGATGTAGCCTGAAGCTTCTCAGTAATCTTTGTTTGAACGTTTGATCATCTTCATCTCTCTTTCTTTCTTTTTATATTTGTGCAGTCACATAGCTTGTCTAATGCAAATAGTGTTTCAACAAAGCTGGCCATTATCTTTCAACAGTGCGTGTAACGTTTGACTCAGATGAGGATATCTGATATATTTCTCAGAATATACAATAACAGCATTGTTTCTTTTCATATCCGTTCTTAACAGTGCAATAATTTCTGGTTATCTATTTGAGAATGTTGCAGATGTGTGCATTTTGTGTACGTTTCTAAAGTTTATACATAATTTACATTTATATACGGTTCTAAAGTTTATACATAATTTACATTTGTATACGGTTCCAAAGTTTATACATAATTTACATTTGCATACCGTTCTAAAGTTTATACATAATTTACATTTGTATACGGTTCTAAAGTTTATACATAATTTACATTTAAATACGGTTCTAAAGTTTATACATAATTTACATTTATATACGGTTCTAAACTGTATACATAATTTACATTTAAATACGGTTCTAAAGTTTATATATAATTTACATTTATATACGGTTTTAAATTGTATACATAATTTACATTTATATACGATTCTAAAGTTTATATATAATTACATTTATATACGGTTCTAAAGTTTATATTTGTATAATTTACATTTGTATAGCTACAAAATAATATTGAAGGTAAGAGTATACCATATTAATTCCGAATTTCTCTTCTACAAATCTGGTAGAGAATCAATTAAAAGTACAGGAAATTAACCATGACTAAAACTTACAGGCTAGACATATTGAGCTGATGAAAGAGAAATATACAAAGATGTTTTCAACTCGGCACGGCGATGAATCAGATTATTCCATGGCGTATGTCTGGTACACCTGCAAACTCAGAAATAACTGAGGTTTTAATTTGGGGGACCATTAAAATACTGATTAGACACGTGAAGATTTCTAAAACTAGACCATTACACAACACTGACGATGTTGCTGTGACAACGTACTTAGAAATGTATATTACAAATAACAATCTTGAGCTTTAAAATGATTAATCTTTAATAAATATAAGTTTTAACAGCAAATAAAAAACATTAACACACGATACAAAATAAACAGTTAAATATATATATACATAAGCTCATAACAATACGCGCACACAGTAATGCATAATATATATTGTTAAACTGATGCATACAGAAACACGTACACACATACATACACACACTAACGAAGACATATGCGCCTACGTATGTATACAGACACTCTTTTTCATGTAAGGACATACACTTCACACTCTTTATTCAAACTGCCAATTATCTTTCTTCACGATTATAAATGGCGAGTTCTTTGTATAACTTTTAGCTAACAAATATTTATTATAACATTCAAAATAACTTAGTTCATTGGCTAATTTTCTAGAATAATAGCTAGATGAATTCTTCAATTATGTCCTCAAAATTCTTCGAAAGTTTAAAATTGGAAACTTTACCAGTTAGTGATTAATAAGGATGTATATATTTAAATCACTTTTCATGTTATTACCTTATTGTCAGCTACTACGAATTTCTATTGGTTAATCCAAACACCAATCGCTTGCATTCCTCGTTTTGACGCTAATAAAGAAAGGCATCCTGAACCGATTTTCCAATACGTTCACAATTCAAAGAAAATGAGAAACAGTTCAACTTAGATAAACTTTGGCTCACATTACTTTCTCGCCTGTTTGACTCTCCTGTTTGCATTTACGTTAAAGAGCATTTTTGTTATTGCTAGTTCCGTTTATGAACTGTGAAAGATGAATGTTTCATTTTACAAAACGATAGCTTGTAATTTTTATAGACTAGTTCTACTAAACTTGTGCTATTAAATTTCTCAGATATTTCACGATAGCTTGTAATTTTTATAGACTAGTTCTACTAAACTTGTACTATTAAATTTCTCAGATATTTCACGATAGCTTGTAATTTTTATAGACTAGTTCTACTAAACTTGTACTATTAAATTTCTCAGATATTTCACGATAGCTTGTAATTTTTATAGACTAGTTCTACTAAACTTGTGCTATTAAATTTCTCAGATATTTCACGATAGCTTGTAATTTTTATAGACTAGTTCTACTAAACTTGTGCTATTAAATTTCTCAGATATTTCACGATAGCTTGTAATTTTTATAGACTAGTTCTACTAAACTTGTGCTATTAAATTTCTCAGATATTTCACGATAGCTTGTAATTTTTATAGACTAGTTCTACTAAACTTGTACTATTAAATTTCTCAGATATTTCACGATAGCTTGTAATTTTTATAGACTAGTTCTACTAAAATTGTGCTATTAAATTTCTCAGATATTTCACGATAGCTTGTAATTTTTATAGACTAGTTCTACTAAACTTGTGCTATTAAATTTCTCAGATATTTCACGATAGCTTGTAATTTTTATAGACTAGTTCTACTAAACTTGTGCTATTAAATTTCTCAGATATTTCACGATACATGATGATATTTCATATTTCAACGTGTTTTGAATTCCCCAGAAGCTATTATGTTAAAGAAAATAAGTTTGGAATTACTTCAAATAGTGTTTCAATATGCTTCCTAAGAAAACTTTTAGTCTGTATATATTATTTGTATTGTGATTATTAACACTTCGGATATAGGAAAGTTAGAAACAACTCACATAGCTAATGAATAGTCACACCTATTGATTTGAATTACAAAGACGTTAGATTTTGATTTAAACTTTATATTAATAGGGGGTATAGTTTTAAAGGCTCAATAGAAACAATCTGCGCACATTCTCAGCTTTATATTGAGAGGACTATCCCAGAACTCTCTCTTCCGCTCTTTCGTTCGTTCTTTCTAACAGCAAAAGTGCATTGCTTTGATGTCAGCATTTCTGAAAGAGTGCACACTTTGATGTAAGCATTTCTGAAAGTGTGCTTTGATAAAGTGAACTCATTTCTTCCAACAATTTTGTCTTTTTCAATATAACAGAGTAATAGTTTAGTTTTTTTTTCATTTTCATGCTATTTGAATACTCATAATTACTTTTTTTATTAAGCGTCAATAAATCTTAAATTCTTTTTTTCTTTCATTTTTACTTCCTGGGTGGAGAGAGGTGGATGCTTAGCACAACTGCGCGCACGTATGCACGTAAACAAACAGCATTGCAAACTATCTGAGGGCAGAGTTTGAGATAAGTATTTCTGTTATTATTACTAACAGGTGGGTACCATATCAACCCATTATTTTTCTTTAGGGTGGAACAGTCGTTGTATGTCGTCTATACATAACAAAATATTGAAAGAAGTCACCCGGAATAAAATATTTCTCTGGTTTAGACCACGTGTACATCCTAATAAATATTTATATCCATCGCGTTTCTTAGAGCCGTTTAAAATCTTTCGAAAATACAAATTTTATTGTTCACTTTGCTCCGTGCCTATCTTTCGTTTAATTATTTATTATTTTTATCGTTTTCGTTTTCGTTTACAAGTGTTTCTCGTTTAAAGGTGTGTTATGAAGAAATGTGTAGGCAAATCTGTTAAGCTAGAAAAAATGCTGTGAACATTTACCTGTAATCTTTCTCAAGTAAAAACTAGAAAAATGGTAAGACATATTAAATATAAATACATTGTAAACAATGCATATTTCTTTAGATTGAAAGAAATAAACAATAGAACAATAATTAAATGTATATAATGCTTGTTAAACACTGCAATTTTTTTCATTGAAACAAATAAAGTATAAACAATATAAATAGTAATAATATATTAATACATTTTAACAATGTGACTTCTCCTTTCAATGAAACAAAAAGTAGAACATTACATGTGACTATAATACAAAACTTACATAATAGATTTGTATAGTCACGTGACTACTGTCTTATCATTACTTTTCAGAATAGCAGTGCACGGGTTCAAAATCCACATATTCCTTATTTACACATTTCCTTTAGAGAAGGGTAATTAGGGCATCAAAAATAAATGCAAATATAGACTAAATACAAGTTTAACTTTTATAAAACCAGGTCTATAAGTAACCAGAGTACACCTCACTAAATGATTTTTGTATGAGCAACTTCTTGAATAAGAACAGTAAACTATGTTTTCGTTTTGCTGAAGCAACCTGACACTTTAGTATTATGCACTTTGGCTTCAACAACTTGTCTTATTGAAGCCACACTAGAACACTAGTTTTATGTACTTTTGTTGCCAAACAGAAGCCAGGTGCCTGTTTACATTTATAAACATTGTGTGTCGAGTCGCTGCTAGACAAATTTCTCAACCTTTTCACTCTGGAGGAACTCTTGAACTAGTTTTCAAGTCTCAGGAAACATTTGCATAAAAATTACTCTATCTACAATGTTTACATTTTTCAATCGCGACTCTCTCGGGTAACCCCTAGTGACATTTCGCGGAACCCCGGTTGCTGAAAAAGTCATGAAAATTCATCGCTATTTCTGATCATGAAAAGTCAACACAATTGTAGTCACACAAAAAAAAAACACGCCACAATTTCCACTCACAAAAGTCGCCACAATTTCCACTCACAAAAGTCGCCACAATTTCCAGTCATAAAAAACCGTCACAATTTCCAGTCAAAAAAACCGTCACAATTTCCAGTCATAAAAAAACCGTCACAATTTCCAGTCATAAAAAACCGTCACAATTTGTAGTCATAGTAGTGTCTATAATTTATAGTCATTAAACATCTAGACTACTTCTATTCTTACAAAGTCGCCCGAATTACCACTCAATAAATGTCTCCAGAATTGCGAGTCATGACGAAAAGTCGCTAGATTTATAAGCATGCAAAGTCTCCATAATTTCGTCATACAAAGTAACCACAAATTCTAATCGTCAAACGTCGTCACAATTTCTAGTCAAATACATTTTCACATTCTCTGTTCAAAGTCTCCATAAATAAACAAATAAGTAAAATGAGATAAACGTTAAACGCATAATATGCGGTAAATGTTATAGCATTATTATCATTGCTAATTATCTGGTGTTATAAAGTACTGAACAAATTAGGTGGGACTTCAAAGTAAATCGAAGATAATAAATTATTATTACTGTCGCATTAAAAAATAAACGATATTCTTTTTTTAAATTTCTAACCTTCACGTTAAAGATTACATAAGGTGAACGCCCTTCTAGTTAATTACAGTATGTATTTAGAATGCGAGATCTTTCGCTTTCTCATATAGACAAGTATTCTTCAAATATGTCATCAAAGTGTTCGAAAGCTGGAAACTTTTGCAGTTAAATTAACACTAATGCACATGTGTAGCTCATCGCATCAATTCATATTGTTAGCGACTACGAAGTTTCCTTGTTAATGTCATGATGGATGTAATCCACTTGAACTACTTCCGTGTTGACGTCCGCGGAACAACACATCCTGAAATGAGTTACGTACGCGCCCTCTCGATTGCTCAAAATTTAGAAACCGTTCTAGATAGTAAACTTTATGAACTTTTTTTTTTTGTCGCCTGTTTGTAGGTTAATGTAAAAGTCGAAACCTTTGTCGTTTTATGTCCTGAGAAGTGCAATTTGTCATTACTAGTTCTTTTAACTTCAAAGAATGTGGAGTGCACATTGTCATTAGTAGTTCTTTTAACTTCAAAGAATGTGGAGTGCACATTGTCATTAGTAGTTCTTTTAACTTCAAAGAATGTGGAGTGCACATTGTCATTAGTAGTTCTTTTAACTTCAAAGAATGTGGAGTGCACATTGTCATTAATAGTTCTTTTAACTTCAAAGAATGTGGAGTGCACATTGTCATTAATAGTTCTTTTAACTTCAAAGAATGTGGAGTGCACATTGTCATTAGTAGTTCTTTTAACTTCAAAGAATGTGGAGTGCACATTGTCATTAATAGTTCTTTTAACTTCAAAGAATGTGGAGTGCACATTGTCATTAATAGTTCTTTTAACTTCAAAGAATGTGGAGTGCACAATGTCATTAATAGTTGTTTTCACTTCAAAGAATGAGTAGAATGAGTATTTTTGTACTTACTGATACACTTGCAACTCTCCCATGCACTCCAAATGGCAATACTAGCTGTGACAAGTTATTGAGAAACTTAATTTCTGGCATTAATAATTCTCCCACAAGACACCAACACGTCTCTCACTTGGCAGATTATAAGGGTGTCGTAAAACTCTACTCTTTACACAATGATAAGACAGACGTTTTACTGTCACATAATGTTTCTGCAGGTGGAAAATTCTTACTAAAGGAGTAATAAAAATCCGTCTTTTATTTATATTTAATGAGCCTCCATCCACTGATATTATTCCAACATAAGATTTAATATATGTACAAGAAGATTAATAAATTTAACAAGAAATTTATTAAATCATCAATCAAATATACAACATATGAATATAATCAAAAGAGTGTTGACATTTACATCACTTCACAACAATGTTTGCTTAAATTTAGACACTTATTCAGTGTATCCTATCATCAGACATCAAATTATCATATACATGTAGATATAATTTCATCATAGAAATAAGAATGGAGATGATAGAGAGATAATTATAATCAATGTAATAACCTTTTCAATGACGCAGCTTGTTAGTCTTTATATTTAGAGGTTACGTCGACATCACACCGCGTCCTTGGCTCAAATCCGGATTGCGGACAACTCAGCATGTCCAATGGAATCGTTCCTTTTTCGATGACTTCCTCTTCGATTTCGGAAGTGCCTGTAACCCCTCACGTGCCGACTTTACTCCTCCCCCACCCCACCCCGACCCCTTTTTAAGATTCTAAGTATTCTCTGCTCATTTCTTAGTATATGAAAGCCACGCAAAAACACTTATGATGAAAATAACAGCGAATAGCCAGCTAATTTCTCGAATGGCTTTCTATTCTGCAGGATAAGTGCTGACGTCACAACTGTAGTCGTTTCGATTCATGGTGGAGATAACTTTGGGTCGGGGGGGGGGTGCAAAGGAATGTGACCAACTGCTGAGGACCGATTCACACATTTTTTTCACATCTCTCTTTCATTCAGCATGCAGACACTGAACATGAACACGGAAGATATGTTTCTCTTGCAAGGTCATTATTGTGATGCATAATGCAAATATGTATATGTTAGTGTGACCGTGTTATCAACAGATGTTCTTTCACGAACGAGTCGCAGTTTTGTCCTATTTTTTGTAGTTTCTTCATCGCTTTTTAATTTCTTAAGTATAGTCTATGCAAACGCGCAGACATACATAGAGTAACATTGCAGAATTATTTAGGTCATTCTGTGGTAATCACTAAAGTTGAATTCGAAGACACCGTCATGACGTCATGTAAAAACCAGTCACAGTATGCAGTGACGTTTTTAAATGAAAAAAAGATGCGATTTTTAGACTTTACTATTTCGATGAAGAAAAACGGAATATCTTTGATTTTAATAAGAGAATAAACTTTCATTTTAGTATAGAACTATTTTGTCATCCGCCCATATAAATAATAATGAAACATAAAGGCCGTGCTTCGAATCCCGTTACTATTATAGATAGTTTTATATTATTGGATTGTTACAGATAAATAATTATAAAAAATTTATATTGGATTGTTACAAATAAATAATTTTAAACGGTTTATATCTTTGGATTGTTACGGATAAATAATTACAAAAGTTTGATATCCTTGGATTGTTACAGATAAATAATTATGAAAGGTTTATAGCCTTGGATTGTTACAGATAAATAATTAGAAAAGTTTGATATCCTTGGATTGTTACAGATAAATAATTACAAAAGTTTGATAGCCTTGGATTGTTACAGATAAATAATTATGAAATGTTTATAGCCTTGGATTGTTACAGATAAATAATTAGAAAAGTTTGATATCCTTGGATTGTTACAGATAAATAATTATGAAAGGTTTATAGCCTTGGATTGTTACAGATAAATAATTACAAAAGTTTGATATCCTTGGATTGTTACAGATAAATAATTACAAAAGTTTGATATCCTTGGATTGTTACAGATAAATAATTACAAAAGTTTGATATCCTTGGATTGTTACAGATAAATAATTACAAAAGTTTGATATCCTTGGATTGTTACAGATAAATAATTACAAAAGTTTGATATCCTTGGATTGTTACAGATAAATAATTACAAAAGTTTGATAGCCTTGGATTGTTACAGATAAATAATTACGAAACGTGGAAGGCCAATGTACTAGGTTTAGTGGATTTTTTACAGGAGAGGAGGCACACGTAGATGGATTATTGCCCCTATCCTTTTCAAGAATTCTCCGTTCACAGCAAATGAATGATATGATTGCGCCTGTCTTTTTTCAAGAAAACGGCAGCTACGAGAAATAAATGTTATTTTTGCCCATTTCCTTTCAAAGAAAACGGCAGCCACAAGAAATAAATGTTATTTTTGCCCATTTCCTTTCAAAGAAAACGACAAATTATTTATTACACCAACCTGGTTAAACAATTAATACACCACCCAGACAATAATGGGATATATGTGAAAGTGTGAAGATCAATGGCAGCTTTAAAATATATAATACACCACCCAGACTATAATGGGATATAAGTGAAAGTTGAAGATCAATGGCAGCTTTTAGAATTTCTGTAAATGAGGAATACAATCCCTTACAATCTGACTGGAAGGGATTTATAAGGGACATATCTTGAAACTGCATTTTATAGCAAACATATTCTTTTGGAGGCTGACGGAGATTGTGGGAGACTTAAAGTCACACACACACACACACACACACACACACACACACACACACACACACACACACACACACAAAGCCACCCCTAGCGCCTCAGTTGTTGAATTATTACATGACTTTCATTAAGCATAAGAAAAAAATGCCTAAATATGCAAGTCACCTTTTGCGATATTTGAATATTGGATGGAATGGCAAAGATGACAAAATGAGATTAGCATAAAGTTTATTCAGATTTAGAGAAACTCTTTTTAAAAACATTTTCATAAATAAGCATACGCTACATATATCAAATTTTGAAGCTTGTATTTAATACTAAAGTCAGACTATAATCAATGGCATTGGTATAAAAATGACAAAACGATATAGACACAGCAATATTTTCATGATTCGTTATAAACGAATACGACATACAAGAAAATAATTAGCAGATTTTCTAAACCGAATAAGAAAAAGCATATTAATTTTCATGAACGTGATCAAGTCAACAAATCAACAAACCTTAAGTGTCAACATTAATTTTTCAGTAACAAAAAAATAACAAATGTTTTCCAAATTAAAACTGTGGAATTATTTCTCAATTCTGTGTAATTTGGCTAAAATAATATGTTGACGTTTGAATTAAATTCGAACGAAAATATGGGCTTAGATTGATATGTCATATTTATTAAACTACTTCAAGACATGCTTAGTATTAAAACTGTCTCATAACAACCAAATATTTATTAAACTAACTCAAGACATGCTTAGTATTAAAACTGTCTCATAACAACCAAATATTTATTAAACGAACTCAAGACATGCTTAGTATTAAAACTGTCTCATAACAACCAAATATTTATTAAACTAACTCAAGACATGCTTAGTATTAAAACTGTCTCATAACAACCAAATATTTATTAAACTAACTCAAGACATGCTTAGTATTAAAACTGTCTCATAACAACCAAATATTTATTAAACGAACTCAAGACATGCTTAGTATTAAAACTGTCTCATAACAACCAAATATTTATTAAACTAACTCAAGACATGCTTAGTATTAAAACTGTCTCATAACAACCAAATATTTATTAAACGAACTCAAGACATGCTTAGTATTAAAACTGTCTCATAACAACCAAATATTTACCACGCTCGAGAATCCATCACTCGGTTACGCCGTGCGCAAACTCGGGTCCCCACCCCACCGTCCAATTCCTACAGAAGATAGGCATTGATTAAATTAGTCCCACTGTTTGTGTCTCCTTCGTTCGAATATATCAGTTCTTTATTTATATTTATTTTTTCTGTCTACTATGCAGGTCTTTAGCATGTATGTTTTCTGAGACTAGAGTTTTTGTCATTACGTGTGTTTACTCAGACTACAGTTTTTGTCATTACGTGTGTTTACTCAGACTACAGTTTTTGTCATTACGTGTGTTTACTCAGACTAGAGGTTTTGTCATTAGGAATGTTTTCTCAACTAGAGATTTTGTCATTACGTGTGTTTTCTCAGACTTGAGATTTTGTCATTAGGTATGTTTTCTGAGACTAAAGTTTTTGTCATTACGTGTGTTTTCTCACACTAGAGTTTTTGTCATTAGGTCTGTTTTCTGAGACTAAAGTTTTTGTCATTACGTGTGTTTTCTCACACTAGAGTTTTTGTCATTACGTGTGTTTTCTCACACTAGAGTTTTTGTCATTAGGTATGTTTTCTGAGACTAATGTTTTTGTCATTACGCGTGTTTTCTGAGACTAGAGTTTCTGTCATTACGTGTGTTTTCTGAGACTAGAGTTTTTGTCATTATGTGTATTTTCTCAGACTAGAGTTTTCGTCAAATTTTCAGACTAGAGTTTTTGTCATTATGTGTATTTTCTCTAACTAGTTTTACGTATGTTTTCTGAGACTAGAGTTGTTGTCATTACGTGTGTGTTCGAACCAAATACTCGTCGCATTTGTCTCAGTATCCATGCGTTTTGTTTTACTTGAAATTTTTTGTTGTGGTTGTCGTTGCTATTGCTGTGTCTGCAAGTGTGGTGTGCGGTGTGTGACATAAGATGTTAATATATACTTATGTATCGGTTGACTTTATGCCCAAGTTGTTATTCCCACGTTTTCTAACAGGTTATGTCCCATCTTATAATGGCAAACTAATATGATATTTGATGTTTAATGCAGAGTGAGTATTGGGGCATATAAAATTATCTTTATTTCTAAAAAGTGTTGAATTAACAATGCATCTGTCTTAAAACGTACATAGAATTTGTAGTCTTATGAATATTTATGCATATGTCTTAAAACTGACGTGGAAATTTTGTCTTGTGAATAGTTATTTGTTTCATAGTATGGCGAAAGGTTCACTCTTAATAGAGCGGATGTTGTTAACACCTCAAAAAGAGGGGGTTTATGTGATGGAGTAAATTTGTCTATCTCTATTTCTAAGCTTAATTGTTATATAAATTGTTAAATTGTCAAAGTGACCCGACGTTGGGCACTCCTATGATGTTACTTTATGTAAGTGTCAAAGATGGAAGTAAACAACTCAGGTGGAGAATAGGCTAAAAAAAAATTTTTTTGCTGATGCAATCCAAACTAGTTCAAATTGGATAAGTATTTTTTCTCACTAATAGTCTTACACTTGTTCATAATAATTTCATCCAATGGGGATAGCCAAGAAGTTTGATTTTCAACTAAAGCACATTATATTTCAACAAATTCAAAGTATAATATCAAATAGAAGGTGTTTTTTTTCAGTATATCATATATACTACTAGCCAAGAAGTTTGATTTAAAGTTTAACATTTATTTCTTCTCTCAAACATTCACCAAATTTTCATATTTTCCAGTAGCCAGACACAACACCTGTGTTAACAAATGGCTAAGCTGGGTCTGAATTATGTTAATTATTGTAAAAACAAGATCAATGTATTCAAAGAATGATTACCAATTTTATTAAAATGATGACAAAAATTAACAGTTCCAATTTCTTACACATAAAATCATCATCCTGAAAATGCCAACTTTCTCCTCAGTCTCTTCATGTGACAAACAAATGTAACTGAGTTCAAATTTAACTCAGAAGCTGTCAGACACAAGTGAGGAAAGATGGGAAAGAATAGACAACAAAATTTCAACATACATTTTCTTTCTGACAGTTTATGGCAAGGCAGTGGGAGGAAGAAGTGAATGAAATGTAAGAAAACAAATATTTAAATCATTAATGAACACAGATGGTTACACAGTAAATAAACTATTTTATTTCATTTCCTAATTATAATATGATGCATTATCATAAGAATATAGAGCTGATTCTCTATTACAACTATTTTATATAATTATATAAATAAATAAATAAAGTATGAACTTATTCTTGCATTCTCAAGTAACAGATCTGATTTTCCAATTAAAAAATATTTTATTGCAAGATTGGTTTAAGGGAGTAAACTCATTTTTATTTCAGTTCCTAATCTAATTCCGCAGTTAAGACTATTATATTTCATTATGGGATTCACAAACTTAATTTGGCTTTATTCAGTTGTAAATATGACTCCCCAGTTAAGATGTTTATATTTCAGTCTGTATTAAGTTGTAGATCTGATTCTCTAATTAAGACTTTTTTAACTTTGGGATTCAAAACTTAGTTTGGCTTTATTAAGTTGTAGATTTGATTCTCTAATTAAGACTTTTTTTTACTTTACTTTGGGATTCAAGAACTTAGTTTGGCTTTATTAAGTTGTAGATTTGAATCCTCATCATCCAAATTTTTCCTTCACAGATTCTTAACTTAAAATAAAAACCAAAAAATTAAAAAAAAAAAACATTTTAACCTAACTTGTATTTGCTTAATTAAATTTGCTTTATTTTTCTTTTAATTTTAAAATGGATTTTTTAAAGTGTTTTAAGAAATATTTTTGGTAAACATTAGTGCAAAATTTTACTTGCATATGTATAGAACCGAAAATTAAAATGTAATATTATTATTATAAAGATACTTTATTTTATTGCACTCGAATATGATAAAATGCATGCAAACTTTTCTATTATAAAACCAAACACATACTTGATTAAAAAAAAAGAAGAGCCATTAAAAATACAGAAAAATATAAAAGTGACAATCATGCAATATTAAAAACTCATAACCACAAAAGAAACGATTCACTAACTAATGAATTAAGAAATTTGAATACATATATATATATATACAACAAAATTAAATAAATTTTAAAAATGGAACTTAAATATATTTTACTTTACACGATACACTTTAAATAGTATATATTTTATAAATTTATTAACAGTCATTTACACATTTAAAAAATTAAAAATACCCATATTGAACATGATTAAAACTTTTTTAAAGTTCATTTTTATTGTTAAAGATTTAGCTGCACTTTTGTGTTAATCATTTTTCTGTCTGTGTTGCATGTGTCTTGGAGTAAGGGATGCCTTTTCTTAACTCAATCTCCCCTAAACTTCTAGAATCAGTACATCTGAAAAAGAAAAAGAAAAAGAAAATCAAAACAAATATATTCATGAAAAGCAATGATTTTTAAAATTACCAAACTAACACTTAAAATATAAACAACATAAAAGGTTAAATAAATGTTATAGCAGAATTTTACTTCTCGATACAACATTTTCTTAAGGGGGTAGACCTACCTGGTGAGGGGCGTATTTTTGTTCATTTTTGCTATTCAGTAACATGTGAAGGGATTTTGATGAAATTTGGTGAGCATTTTTATCTGTAATGTAACTTATGTAACTTTCCAGGAAAATAATTGTTTAGCTGATATAATTTCACAAACATGATGAGAATTGTTTTTTAAATAAACATTTTGCAAAAGAAAAATACTGGCATCACTGTGTACACAACATTTCTTATACTGTTCCTGAAAGCTATACTTTGGTAAAGTGATTAAAGACAAGTTTACCTGGAACCTGAAGTAGGAAAAAGCAGGTATGTGGTATCTTATCAGTATACGACGTGTACAAAATTTGCACAAAAATAAATATTTTCCCTCTTACTGCTTTCTGTTTGATTACAGTTGGCTAGTTTAGGCTCCAGCAGTGGTTAACATCTGTCTCCAAGACAAATTTCAAGGTTCTAGCTTGAAAAATGAGGAAACTAGGATGTAAAAACACCCCCTGGCATTTTCAGAGAAAATCAGCATGCTAAAATTAGAACTAGACAAAAGCTTGCTTTGAAACCTCATAAGTCCACTTTGCTGGGGAATTGATTCATAATTTTAACTGTAATGATAACAACAAGAGTTTGATTTCTAGTAGGTGTTTTAAAAATAACGATTTTCTAACAAAATCTAGGTAGGTCTACCCACTAAAATGAGAACTAGACACATGTCTGCTTTGAATCCTCATATCTCCACTTTGGTGTGGAGTTGATTCAAAATTCAAACTGGGAATGAAACTAGAAAGACTGAGCTTTCTCAAGATACCTAACACTAGTAGGTTTTCAAAAAAAACGATTTTTTAGCTAAATCTAGATAGGTCTAACCCCTTAATTGAAACTTATGAATTGCAGCTAATTCACCTAATGATACAACTGACTAGTATGTGAGCTCAGTTCCAGAAGTGTCTTTCTTAGTAGCAAACATATGCATCAAAAAAAGAATGCAGGGAATTGACTTTCACTTCAAATCAAGGCTCAAAAGAAAGTCAACTTGGTCTGCTGAGAGAATACATTGCCATTTTGCAAAGTGGGACTGGGTGAAGGCATAAACACTTTTATATAATTTTATTTATTTTTATTTTTTATTTCAGAAATAAATCAAACCTACATAAGTTAATGCTGTTAAAATTTTCAATAATATTAACATGAACAAATACTTATAAATAAGTACATGTATGCAAAACAGAAATTACCTGCATTATACATCAACTTTATAAATGATACTTTCCTATGACAACTAACACAGGGTTCATAGACAGAAAAAAATTTTCAAGAACTTTTTAAGAGCTGAGTATTATGATATTCAAGGACCACCAGTGACGATCAAGAATATGAAATTTGTTACAATAACAATGACATTATGTTTCTCTTGCAAACAAATTAAAATACTTAATAGTATAAGCAAATTTAATATCAATATAAAATACTGTGCATTATTCCTTTAGCACAATGAATTCTTGTGCAGCACAAAATGCACATATCAACTTTGAAATGAAATAGTTTTTTTTTTTTAAAGTTTATATAAATTCATAAAACTTTCATCCTTTTTAGGTGAGAGGATATAAATATATAAATTTATCTGGTGAAAACTACTTTTAACAGTTTTATATATATATATATATATAATAAATGACTTTTTAAAATAAATGAGAAAAATATTTCTGGGCAATTGTAATTTATATATGTGCTTATATTGGCCCTTAATACTTTTCATATGCAAATAATTTTTAATTGTATTTGTTTGCAGTTGTTGTAAGAGTATATAAATATGCAGAACATATTTTGTATTTCAATCATTAGTAAAATATTGGACAGTGTGCTTATACTTGCCTATTATGCTTATCATATGCATATAATTTTGAATTTTACCTGTCTGTTGGTAAGATATATAAATGTACAGAACATAATTTGTATTTCAATCATATATGAGTTAGGAGAATGACAGTCAATGTGCCTATATTTGCCTATAATGATTTGTTTGTTTGCAGTTAAATATAAATGTGAAAAACATTAATTTTGTCAATAAGTTAATATTTCTATAATATTATAGAATCACAGATAATGTAAGAGACAATAATCATTACTGCCAGCCAGTATTAACATGTCAAAATTTGCAAACCTTTGAACAAAGTTTGTGAACCACAGATTAAATAGAGAATCACATGATAACTATTGTCAATAAAAATACTCTTATCAATCATAAAGTTGCAAAAAATATTAATTAATTATGACGAACACAGCAAGTGTCTGTGCAAAACACAATTTGGAATAACGGTGTGATGTCTTCAGTGCTATCTAATTGCACTATGCCTGACTATATAAATGAAAAAATACAATTCTCATACTTACTATCCCTTGATATTTCATTATCTCAAAATATTTTGTTTCAAAGTAATCTCTTGAATATCCAGAAAAGATTATCTCAGCTACAAATTATCCCAGGTGACAGCTGTAGTGCTACTACAAAATATACCCTTAAGTTCCAAATGAATATGCAGCAGAGCACAATAGCCTACAAACATCACCTTGCTTACAAATGCATAATGCTATTACAATACTCAGGAGGCAAGAGGATTGCGTAATTATTACAGTACTCAGACAAGAGGATTGCATTATGCCAGGAAACATAAGCTATCTATCTATTTATCTATCCTTTAGCCTTGCCGACCATTGGGGCACCACTGATAACCAGCTTCCTCCATTCCATTCTGTTCTCTGATAATCTTACTGTATCGCTCAGCTTCAATCCTGTCCACTCTGAGATGTTATCCTCCAATCTTTTCCTCTGTCTTCCTTTCCTTCACCTTCCTTGCACAGTACCTTGCATAATTGTCTTGGCAAACCCTGTTGATCGTGTGACATACCCATACCATTTCATTTTGCATTTTTTCCACACTGGCCAATAGCTCTTAATAGGGCCCAATGGCTTGTATAATACTGTGTCTCATTTGTCATTCGTGTCATGATCTCTATATGAAATGCCGAGCATCTCATTTCAGTAGCTTGTATCCTCCTTTTGGAATCCGCTGTGAGGGTCCATGAAAAAAACTCTTATCTCATCTATGGTCACCTTATTGGAAAAATGCACTTACCTTTACCACTGTTACTGTGAAAACAGCACTTACTACAACTATGGTCTCCTTTAAGGAAAAATAGACTTACCTAAATTATTATCTTGATTCACAGCCAAAGAGCACTTACCTAAGCTATGTTCTTCTTACTGAAAAAAACACTTACCTAAACTATACTCTCATTACTAGAAAAAACACTTACCTAAACTATGTACTCCTTCAATTATGCAGTTTTCTTGCCCTGAAAGCAAAAACCACAGTAAATATTAATGCTGTGCACTTCACTTCTGGGCTTCTGTCTCAAAAAATGTTTCAAAACAAGTAACTTTTCAGTTGTTTTTTAAAAAACTAGTATATAAATATTTTTGTTTCTTTAGACATAACATTTTATGCTTCTTTCAAAAATTAATAATCATAAATATTTTTCTAATGTAAATTTTGTTTTTAAATTTAGCTATTAAAGTAACGCTATAAAAATAATTCCAAGTATTTCAGCATCATTTTGAACTATTTTCAAATAGAGCAACTGAGATAGTAATTACATTGACAATGATTATATATATATATATATATTTTTTTTTTTAATTTCTATAAATCTGTGTGCATTTTAATAAAACCATGCTACAACACTCTTGGGGTAGGGGGGGGAGAGGAGGAGTTATGATATGACACAATGTGAGATTATTAGTGCTTGCTGTTCTTGCTAAATTGAAAATGTATAGCACCCTTCCTGCCATTCTCATTTCTGAGACAATAAAAGTGCACTGACACTAACACCAAATTTTTCTGCCATGATTGATCAAATTAATCTCCTAGCAGAAAAGCATTTATTAATGTTAACTCTCATTTTCAAGCTTTTTTAAAAAATATATATATATTTATTTTTTAAAGTAGAATTCGAGTTTTCTCCAAGTTACCACTTCACTAGTTTGAATATAGATCAGTCTTTGCCTAACTTTCATGAAATTTGGGAGTGTGCTATGTTCTTCAAATAATTAGTTTTAAAGTTGCAGATAGTTTCGATGATATTATTTTATTTACTGCTTATATTTTAGTCGAATGTATATTTTTTTTAATAGTTTTTGAACATCATTAATTTAAACAAGATAAAAAAGATAACTAGATGTTAAAATATGTAAACATTTGAAAATCTTAAGCATGTAATGTTTCAATTTTTTCAAACATTGCATTTACTATTGCACAAAGATACTATTTATTTTACTGTTTGTGTTCTTGCATGCATGTTTTTAAAAAAGATTTTTGTTGTAGTGTGTTTTTATTTGAACATATTTTTTCCCCTTCAATTTTTTTTTTTTTTTTTTGGTGGGGTTGCTTTATTGGGTTGTGCTTGTCTAGTTTAACAATCTTTTATTTCTTTAGCATTATATAAATGAAGAATTAGCTTAAATATACATGCAGCAGATTATTTAAGTTGTAAATTAATCATATTGAACCTTTTGAGCAAGCAATATATCTTGCATGATATTTTACTTTATCATGAAGAGTGAAAATTCTGAGAGTTCAGTATGTATTTTTTGGTCCATTTATTTTAACTTTTGAGCAATCATATACTTTTGTCTTCACATTATTACTGTTGTTAATAGATAGTTGCTAAGCAGTATACTCTTTTATCTTTACATTTCTTGTTAGAAAAATAGGAATACATGTATTTTTAAATGAGTGATGGCATGGACTGAGATAAATTAGATGCCAAGTTTGTTTTTAAATGAGACACAAGAGTGTAGAGATCCAAAGTTATGAACTTTAGATTTTTACAAAATGAATTTTCTGTTTATAAAAGTATGTTCTGTGACTATTATAATAGGGGAATTAACCTGTGTATTTGTTTTTCCTTTATCAATATGAAGCTACTGAGATTAAGTACACTACCGTTTCTTATACATACATTGTTGTTACTATATGTGTATTGTTTATGTGAGTTATCTTATGCATGTTCATGATTTGAAATAATTAAAAGAAATGAAATGATCTTTTATTCATAGTCTATATTGTAATTATATAAATGTGTTAATATTGTTTCTTTAAATCATACGTGGGTAGAGCACTGTTTTAACAAAAAAGTTTTCATGCACACTTTCTGTTATTTAATATTCAGTCACAAAAGCTTCAGAATAAAAAGATGTCTTGATTTTTTAGAAGGATATAATTAGTAATAGCAGGTATTCAAAATTTTTATATATCTTTGGTATATGTATGTATGTAGAGTGCTTTTATATGAAGCATAAGTGTTAATACAGTTTTAGGATTTTAAATATTAAATTTTGTATTAAAAAATATTAAAACAATGTTGTTTAGTTACACGTATAATGCTCTACTGATCATTTTAATAAGTAAATCATAAATGTGTTATGTATAGTTTTGGAAATGTGACAATTTATCCATTTTCATTTTCTTTGTAAGTGGAAATAGTATAATAAAATTAAAAATGTAAATTAAATAAATGATTAAACATAAATTATGTTTATATATTTAGAAAGAGCACAGTTTACTGATCATTGTGATATGTGAATCAACTCTGTATGTTGTATAGTTTTGGAGACATGACAATTTGTTTTTTTACTTTTTCTGTATAACACTTGTTGAAATGGTCATTTTCAGCTTCATGGGACACCCTATACTGACTTATTACATATGAACATATACTATTATAATCCAAATGTACAATGGAGACTTGTGTAAGGTGATGGAGCTTAAGAAATGCTGTCTGTGAGAGACATCCGTTAAAGCAAATGTGATGTTCAAAATGGCATGATGGCCTTGCATATATGCTGACGTCAAATCATACCCCATTACTGTACCTGCAGTACCACAGGTTAAAATTTTAAGATGTTCGTTCAGATAGTGGAAAATATTTCATATGTGCAAGTCACCTATGTTGCAACTTGAGAATGGTCTCTATTTATCGAAAGAGTCCATGAATCAAAATTTTAACCATCTCTAACATGCCCTCTCCAAAAAGATTTTCCAGATTATGAAAATTAGCATAACTGTCCTTCAAGTGTCTCTTCCAAAGGGCCAGTTTCGCTGGAAAGCATTCACCTTCTCATTTGTGTCTAGAAGAGTCAATGAACTGAAATGCTAAGGAGGGTCATTCATGCTGGGGAGTTGCCTGAGGCCTCACAAGCATAGGGTCCCCATGCTAATCTATGTATGTTTTATTCCTGTGAAAGGTTATGTAGGTAAGGGCCCGAGTGCACTGTTTTACCTATGCGCCTATAATGCTGTTAAGATGGCCATGATTACCGCACCCCATCAGGCCTCCATCTACACCAAAGCTCCAAAGCTCCAAAACTATATTTTGTCCCCAGCATGGAAGATGCAACATCAATGTCTATGAAGCCCAATTTCACCTTCAAGTTCAGCCCAGTCAAATAATATCATCATTCTTTTGCATGAGCCAGTTTTTGTGATGCCCAACAGGGTTCATGTAATAAAAATTCTTCTTCAATGAATGTTTCAGTGGCATATCTCACAATTAGCTTGAATTATTAAACAATGGTGTAATGTTTATATGCAATATGTTGTTCAAGTAGAGAGATCAGAATATAGGCTTGGAAGCTTGAGCCACACACATTCATTTATTTAAATATCAACTCTGATCAACCAGAAGTGTGCAGTAGGAGGAGGCTAATCAGTGCATAAATTGAAGAACCGACTTAAAAAACATAATCCCCTAATAATTCTCTGGAAAAAGTTATGCATTAGCTCAATCATGTCACATAACTAAAATAA
The DNA here is from genome assembly GCA_028829895.1 of Sinotaia quadrata. NCBI lineage: Eukaryota > Metazoa > Mollusca > Gastropoda > Architaenioglossa > Viviparidae > Sinotaia > Sinotaia quadrata. The sequence goes on from CM054178.1 coordinate 22,965,571, forward strand.
AAAAATTATTTTTCTGTATGCATGTCTAGATTAGAGATATGGCTGGAAGGGAGAAAGATGTACAAGTATGATCCAAGTAATTTTCAAATGTAGTTACGGAATGGAATTATTAATATATGAACATGCTTACCCTTTTCTTTGGTCGGCCAAGAGGTTTTCCAGTTTTAGATGGACTATCAACCCCTTTTGCTCTCTCAGCTACACGCTTAGCTTTTTCCTAATGGGGGAAAATGATAAAATTAATAATAGTAAAAATAGTAAAAATTAACAAATAAATACAATGATGGCAATGACTGAAAAATACTAATTACCCTCTTTAAATCTTTAAAGAGAAAAATTTTAATCACGCTGTAGTTTAAAAAGATTTTAAAATGTATATAAATAATAATGATTGTTAAGTAGAACATGCTAAAATGAGAACACTCTAACTGATGTACAGGAGGTCCTCAGGTTACAAACAAGTTCTGTTCTCAAAATCATCCTCTAAGTAACTGTAACTGAACCAATAACAATACATGATCCATTATAACACTTTTGTCTCTCAAAATGGCACCAATTGTTGATAGACTTGAGCCTAGCACCTGGCCAATATTTGTAAGCATTTCACCTCTTACAGACTGTTTTATAATATCAACTTTCTTTTCCAATGTTACTGCTTTTCTCTTCTTTGATGCATTACCAGCATGTGCATCAGATTTTTGATTAGGAGCCATGATAGGGATTTCACATTCTCAAAATTGAATAAAAATGTTCACAATATAATGTATACAAACAAAAGTCTGCATGAATACAAGATCTGACTTTATTGTATTTTTTTTATTAAATTAAATACAGTGCAGAATTTATAAAATTATGTATTTTATATTATACCAATCTTACTGTATAAAGTGCTAGTTTGTCCGCTGGTTCTGCAGCTGACGTGCACTGGCTCGGTCATTGCAACTCAAGGGGCACCACTCTAAATAAATCATTGTTCAACCAGGTTTACGCCATTTCTAATGGAGACCATGATCACCTGACAAACCAAATAAAATGTTTAGTGCACAGTCCATTCACAGGAATTGCATTTTGGGAAATTGGCAAAATAATCCAACAGATGGTTAATATTTCTGTAACTGGAAACACCTTCCCAAAGAATGCCACCTAAACGAAAACCAATTCCCAATGAGCAGCGATTAATGGATATGTCAGGCTTGCAGTGTCAAAATTAAAATTATTGACAGATCTGAACAAGGAAATCTGGTGAATGATTACAATTTAATATTCAATAAAATGTGGTTTCCAAAGAAATATTTTCTATGTAAGTACACAAGAAAGCTAATATGACTGGGATTTAATGAAATCCAATAAATCAAAAATTAAAATAAAAACATGTGACAACTGATCGTGTAGAACAGTCTTCTTTCTAGTAATATAATAATATTATTTAATGATAATTTTCTGCAGTCACAGTAAACACAGCAGTGGTCCCATTCATTACAATGAATCAATTTATGTAACTTGGATTCTATAATTTTGTTCATATCTGCAGAATGCTGCAAGTTGAATGTTCAAAACCTGGTAATCACCTGTATGAAATAAAATAAGTATTCCGAACAATAATGAGAAAGTTTACCTAATCTTTTTCTTTAAAGATATAATCTTTCTTTTCTAATTTTCAATGGTGAACTGCAGCTATTTAGCAAAGTCTTCTGTAGACAATGCTTTCTTTGACTCCTGACAAAATTCAATAAAAATTAAATAAATTTATATCTGATCATTCTTGATTTTGAAAACAAAATAAAAATTGTAGACAGAAAAACTGTTACTGACTTTTAGTCATGGGTCGTAATTTTATCATTTAGAAAAAATAATTTAAGCAAGAAATGCAAAAATAGTACAGCCGAAAAACACTGGCCTCTGAAATACTCATTTCAAGCACTAATTTACTAAACTCTAAGATAATTTTTAGTGTGTGTATGTTCTTATATAAGTATCTTTTAAATATTTTTGTCCAGTTTTGTTTTTAATTTGAACACTAATTTTTTCCTCTTAGTTTTTTAAAATGTTAGTTTCTGCTTTTATTGTAAGTCTGGTTACACAATCTTTTAACTTCTTTAGTGGTACATAAATAAAGAATAAGCTAAAGTGAGGATTTCTATATTACATTATTTAATAATAATTATTAAAGACTGCAAGTTTATTAAATTGCATAGTTATTCTATGCAATGTTTTCAGCAAACTTAATTCTTGTATATTTTATTCTTCAAAATTAAAACAAACTAATGAGCAGCAAGTAGTTTTGTCTTCTCATTATTTAATTATTAATAGTAGAAGTTATTTAAGGTATGCAGTTATTTTACTATTTTTTTAATAGTAAACTTTAAATATTTCTTGTATATTTTATTTTTGGGAAAATGTGGATTATATATTTTGTGGCATGTTCTATGTGCAGCTGACAAGCACCAAGCACTTTCGCCATTACATCTTACATTTAGCCAAAAGATGTAAACAAAACATAACTGGATCTTCTGTGACTTAAGAAATTTCAGTCTTTGCAGAAATGTATCTTTCTCATAAATTTGGTGATGACATTCCTCACCTGTCATCATAACCCAGCTCAACAGCACCCTTTTAACATTTTGGAAAATATTCTTTCCACATCATCTAAACTTAATTATATTGGACTATTCTACGATAAGTATGGCATTAGTCATGACTCCCTACTGAATGTGTGTGATACTTTAACAACTGTTTCTAATGGTCTGTACTCAGAACTTAAAAGTTTTACAAAGAAATTAAATCTGAAAGATCACATTCTGAAAGTCTGACTTATACAACTTTACCCATCTCTCAAAATATGCAAAAATTTGGAAAAAAAATAGAGAAACAGTAAAATGTGCAAGGACTGTAATGCTATTCTTTCTCATGTTCCAAAGTCAGATGGCCTAATGAACCTTGATTTATTTTTGAATGAAAGTTTCAAAGAGCTTCAGACTTATAATGTGCATTATCATTATATTAAATATCATGTCACTACTGATTATTTAATTCATGTACAGATGAGCACAGAAATATTTTAGCAATAAAATTTTCATACATATTATCAATGATTTAATATTTGTCACAAAAAACCTTCAAAATAAAGATATACTCAATATTCTGATTTAATTTGTATTAGCATATAATATATTGAACATTCTTTTATATCTAAGAATTAAGTATATTAGAATACTTTTATATCAAGTATATTATTCAAATAAGATAAAGATAAAATCTTGGGTAAAATTTTTATTTAATATGAAAGTTTGTATTTTTTAAAAATATTAAAGGAAATAAAAAGTTTACATAACTTATCTTTACTTAAATGGATGATAAAAAAAAGAAAAGCATGTTTCCTTGGCAATTTATAATAAGTGAAATATCTAATTTATATTATATCTGGTTTTTCTTCTCATCTATGATAATGTTTATTAGAATTGTTTGACTGTTTATTGGTGTAATTTATATTTTAGTTTATATCTTATTTGTAATAAACTTGAAAAATCACACTTTTGTTATATCTAAAAATTGCTGATCATAAAAGACAAAACTAAATTTATGATATTTCAAAAATTCTTAAAGCTACTGTCACAATTTTCTGCCCACAGCCTTATTTTATCTGATCAAACATTTTGAACATAAAAGATTTGTACAATATTAACTTTAAAAAATGAGTGAGACTACCCTATTATAGCAATGTAACAGTGTGTTCATGATACACAGTATTTTCTTTTCAGAGTTATAGGGATTTTTATAATTACTTTTAATATGCTTTGTAGCAATGCTGTAAATCTCACTTAAACTTCTGCATGGATGTTTACAAGGTCTTATTTTGAAATTATCTATATCCTTTGCTCACTCAGGTTATCCCATATTCATATAAGTGAAATGTAGCTCATTTAAAGAAAACAGACCAGTATTGAAAAGTTCTGCTTGCATAAGTGAAAACTCATAAATCAGTATACCTCATAAATTTAGGTACACCTATACAGCCCTCAAAAATCCCACTTGCAAGCTCACATTTTGCAAATGGAAAAATGTCATTTGTGAGCTAAGGAAACAACAAGTAGGCTATCCATCAGGCAATATTTTTTTCATTAAAAAAAATCATGATTTTTTTATCTACTGCTTAAAAACATAATTACTGGCAATCAATTTGATTAGAGTTTTAGGTTCGACATCAGTCATGATTGCCAAGAACAGAGAATTAGAATAACAAAAATAATGTACTCATATGTCTTAAATAAGTGCCATGCATGGGAGGGAGGCATATGTGGCGCATTGATATCCACCCCTTTCAGTGTATTGTCAACTGCGCATCTGTACCAAAGTAACCCAGCAATATCTGGATCAGTTCAGATTCAGGAGCAGGGCTGAGTTGGTGTCAGGAGTTGGGAGTCATTTTTTTATTTATTTGTTTTTAACGTAGAATGGGAGTAGGAGTTGGTAAAAATGTAAAACCTTGGCTACTCTAATATTATTCAAGATGCCGCTTTGACTGTCAGCATTAACACCAACTCAAGGCACTGTGGAACATTTGGTTTTTTGCCTTCAGAATCATCGTCCGATGTAATGAAGCCAGTCCTAACAGAAGTGATCTTTAAAGAAACAAATCAATTTTAGATAGATAGATAGATAGATAAAATCAATAGATAAAAATTATATTTTGACATTTGTTTGTTTGTTATTATTGTACAATTGAAATTAGATTTAAAATGAAATCTATGAAAGCCAATTCTTCAATTATTTACACTCATACCAATACTCAAACATATAAGTTTATAATTTTATGCCTTATGATAATAGTAATAAACTACACAGTCTGACTTCTAAAATTTCAGGAGTCATATATTTTTGACCAACTCCTGTTCAGAAGTATCTAATCCTGTCAGACATCATGTGACTGAGGTGGGTGTCATGTGCTGAATGTTAGTGTCCTGGCGTTGTTTTAGGGTCATTCTATTCTCATTTTGTGTTCGTTTAAATTTTCAGTGCTTTTATCTGTCACCCACTTCAATAGCTAGTTAAAAATCTAAATAATTAAACATAACAAGTGACAATGAAGCAGATGTGTATATATATATATTAAAAAGTAATAATGAAACCAGTTGTGTGGCACAACCATCACCCAGCAAATCAGTGAATCTGTAGGAGCAGACGAAGCTATTGTTACCAGGGATAGAGTAGAGGTGTGTTGTACAGAAATTAACTCTTCCATGCAAATATAAAATAAAAAAGGAGGCAGTGGCTGATTTTTAGGTTAGGTAAACTGTTTTTATAAGAACTAATTATTATGTTAATAAAAGAAGTAATAAAACCAAAGTATTTCTATATTTTTACAAACAAATATATTGTTAGTTTTTTTTGTTTACCTGAATCTATTATTATATACATATTTGATGTTTAACATTTGCTGTTGTCATCCCTTTGCCCCATTGTTGGCATTCTTTCACTAGCAAGTTGTCATAACAACTGAGTTACTCATAGTTAAAATTTTTTTTCGAGTTGGCTACAATGGCTTAAAAATAGTAAATCCACAACTGTCCTTATATGATCTTTGAGGATCATAAGCTGCCTTATATTCTGAAGATCCAATCCCCATTATTTTTGATGTCTTGATTCCTCACCTTTTGGCTATAAACTTTTCCTGTTACTTGTTTTTATAAATTCTTGTAATTCTTTATTCAGTTTAGTAATACATGAATCATTTATTTGAGTTGATCATGAGCCATTCTGGAATTGAAAAATTATACTATTAGTTCAAGGATGTGAATGAATATTTAATTTCCAATCATAGTGCTCCAAGCTGGAATTCTCAATATATGACCTGCAAATGTTTGCACAGCATTTTTTTTAATAGACATTTTAAGGTCAAACAGCTGGACTTCTCAATTAATTCATGGATTTATAGGCAAATCACTCAAGATGGTTCTCATTTTTAAAGGACTTACCGCTTTTCAAGATTGCTGCGAATCCTAAAAGATTTTTTCTGAGATATTCTTCAACTCAAACTCAGAGAACTGATTTCAAATCTTTATTGATGAAGAAAGCAACAACAGATAATAGGGGAGGAGACAATTAAAACCCAGGTATTTATTATCAAATGCATACTCATAGTGAAAGTGTGGGAGTCATTTACTTATCTGTAACATATTTATCACTATCTGAAAAGTAGCATGACTTATACAATATTACAGTACCTCATCTGTAAGAGGTGGCCTTCCTCTGCCTCGACCAGTCTTCTCCTGGAGGGAGAAAAAAGAGAAAAATCTACAATTTCAAAAACAGTTTTTAAAACTCTTACAGCACTAGCTTGGTTTTCAAAAAGCAAAAAATTTATTAATAAATATTATTATAACTAAATCAAGGGTAACTCCCTAGGAAAGACTATGTATAATAATAAATCATGAATTTCTATTAGGCCATTATATCAAACAATATCTCTGCAATTACTGAATTAGTGAATTAAGCTCAACAATCCAAAGCTGCAGAAAAAGTGTGTAGAATGGAAAAATCCCACAAATACTTTATGTATCTCTCACATTCATTGAATCATTCTGAATATATAGAAAGGTAAACATATTTCAATGCTTTAAAGTGAAGACCAACATATTTCAAATGGACCCACCCTATGTGGTACACTTGTAAAGTTTATTACCATTAATGCCCAAAAAAACACTATATTCTTTCTATCATCATAGTCACCAAGGCTTTTTCCACCCAAAGTAAAACCTCTATATATTAGGTTAACAGAATAACATTAAACCTAGTGAAGCATTTTTAAACTTGCTATTCAGAGGCTGCAATACTTACAAGAACATGTAGAGGTTTCTGTTTTTAAATGAACAATACTGTGGTAAACTAGTGAATTGTACACTTGGATAATGTCTGGTCTATGCTGTTATGCCTGCTGGTTAGAAAATGTATACTATCTTTCTGAGTTATAACAAGTTTGCATCTTCAAATTGAAAAAAGTGTTGTACTGTTGTATCAATAACTCCTATTTAATTTAACTGTGATATGTCTGTCTAGTGAGACAGTTAATTTAGTAAACAAAACCCATTAATTCACATAATACAACAAAAATTTCTTCAATTGAAAAATGTATGATTTTCTGTAAAGTGGAAGAGCCATCATAAATTTTGAACTTCTTACAGAAAAGAGAAATATGCAATAAACTCAGGAGATTTTTGCAATATTTTAGGAAAGTTGACATCATACACATAAATATTTCCACACCCATCAAATCCAAATGGCTGAAGATACTATATTATAATGTACACTGTAAGTGGTATAAATATAATTATATTGCCAGAAATGTTAGCTTTTCAAAAAGTAACCTTTATAGGTTTATCAGTTTTGAAAGTGCCCTTTGGACGACCACGACCTCTCTTTGATGATGAAGCCTCATCAGAACTGCTAGGGTCATCCATTGCAATCTAGATGATGATCACAATCCAAAAATTTAACCAAAATGAAATTTTTTTTTAAATTTGATTTTTCAATTACAACAGCAAGTAAAGAAACAAACACTACAACTGTACAATAAAATCTTAACAAAATCACATGCTCTATCCTAAATGCTTCTGTGATATAACTTTTTTATGATAAGGATGCTGTGGCAGAGGTTTTCTTTTATATTTTTTTTTTGGAAACCTAAAACCAAACACATGCTGTTCGGATTAATATAAAACTGAACAACACATATTTACTTGAATACAACTTACAAGTTTAGAAATGACAAATATGAAATATGACTGTCCAGGACCATTTTTTTATTTTAAAATCAGGATAACCTGTCCAAAGGAACAGATAAAACCATTACTTTACCAGTAACTGTATTTTATGATAATAACGTTGACTTGCAGAATGTTTATTACATTATAATACTACTATGTACTATCATCTGATGAAGAAATAACATAAGACCACTGCTTTAGAATCATAATCATTGGATAATAAAAAAAAAAACTGCTGTCAGTTTCCAAATTTGGTCAGCAAATCTAGAATATTCTTTCCTTAAGCTGTTTACTTCAAACTCTCTTTCAAAATAACACTACAAGGAGTGCTCAAGGTCTTGTCACTCTGACAATTTAGCAACTTAAATAACAATTAAAATTAAAAATAGGGAGGGGAAAATTTACTTTCTCACAACTGCATTATTTGATAAATAATATATCTTACTCTAACATGTGACTATTATTTTTAAATGCAATTTTCTATTGTTTTTATGGTTGGAGAGTCAAGCTAGAAAAGAATAGTGATATGCTATCAACAAACTTTGACAATCGAGCTGAAATCTCCTGCATCTTATTTTCATTAAAAATGTATTTTGCACACACATTTCATTGACTTTGGTGACAAAACTTAATCAAGCAATTATATTTTCAGGGTCTTGGCTCTACAAATATTCCACTTAATATATATTATAAGCATTGTATTAATTAGTATCTGTTTAAGATATATAGTTCCAGATATGATATTTTACAATTTGTGCTTTAATATTTTTTTCATCTTTAGTTCGAATGTGTTTAATTTGCTTGTTTGGTGATATTTGAGACCTCGTATTAGTATATCACTGGCTTTTTGATCAGTGATGGGCTAAAACTTCTCGGTAAACTTTGTTTTAAATACAGAAAAAAATATTTTTTAAGCCACATTTGAATATTACATCTTAAATATGCACTCTATAATAATTAATATATTAGGGCCTATAAGTGCGTTTATATAACGAAGAGCTATGTTTGCACACTGTTGTGTTAAATATAATACATTCTCTGAAAAGAACTGCATTTTCATTTAGAATATACCCTTCTGTTATAATATTAACTTTGCCATTGCATAGCTGAAGATTTTTACTTTTTACAGTGTATCAAAAATGGGCATATAATGATATATTCATCTCATAAAGTGATAAACTGATGACAGCTAACTTGTATATTAAAATCAAGATATTTCATAAACTACTTGGGGTTTTACCTTATATCATCTAATACTATTATGTAAATACATTTGTTTTACTCTGAATTAAATCTGAAAAATATAATAAAAGTAGTAATCAAATAATTATTTCAATATTTCATTAAATGTGCATGCATACATCCAGGTTTTGTATCTAAATAATTATATATTATGAAACATAATTGTAAAGATATATGCGCTCAAATTAAAACTGACAATAATGACAATAGTTAGTCTTAATTCATTTTTCAATTTTTTGCTTATTAATATCACAAATAATAGCTCAGAATCAAATTGTCAAATTTTAAATATGAACAAAGTTTCCCCTGGAAGTGGAAAGACATAGGCCTATTCAAATGGAAGATTATTTACTCTCAACGACAATTAAAGACAATAGCGCCAGTTATAAAATATTTACTTAAAATGTTTAATTAGGTCCTATGTAAATAATTATATAATCAAAGTAACAAATAACCGGTTAATAAATCTGTCTCAAATTCAACAGCAAAAAAGAAAAAAAATGAGTATCCAACCACATCTACAAAAGATTTATCACGAGAAAATACTTGCAAATAAATTTTACAATATGCTATTTATTTTTTAAACAACTAGCACGAACTGATTTACCTCTCCAACCTTCTCTGCTTCTGCGTTCGAGGGTGCGGGTCGTTTTTTGCAAGGCATTATCAAATTTTCTGCAAGACAAAAAAAAAGAAAGAAATTATACCAGATTTAAATATTACAAAATCTCCCCCCCCCCCCCCCCGCCAATCCCAAAATTGACATAATTTATGTGATTACTTGTAAGTGTATGCAGACGGTAAATTTACTAGGTCAATAAATGCAGCCCAATGCTTTAAGACTATTGCCCGCCTTTCTGGAGCGACAGATGTAGACCCATTTCGAGTTTGCAAATTTAATAAATAATCCTTCAATTATTTATTTATTAACTAGGCTATATTTACATTTGTGCTTTAAGGCTGAATGTCTGCGACGTTCAAAAATTATATTTACTTAATTTAACTAACCGTGTTTTGCTGTGTTTTGGTTTTGATTTTTTTTTAATTTTTAGTTGTTGCTGTTTAGAAATGAGAACTGCCGCCAACCATCAAAGACCCACGCTTTCGTTACACTTTCAGCCGCACGTAGAAGATCGTGTTTCCGGTAAACAAGAGAGGTGGGGAAAAAGAGAAGAAATTGGCGCTTCTTTCATTGGTCGATAACAGAGCTAACCGAGTCCTTGCTGTTAACCGAGATTCTTTTAAAATTGTATAACACATTATATAATTATTCTTTTGTCTTAACATAATGAGATTTTTTTTCAGCCTTTTCTTCCTCTTGAACCCAATGCTTTCTGCAACAGAGCCAGGCTACGCCACCACTGAGCCGGCCCCCTTATCCTGTTGCAAGAATTATGACATCTAAATATGCCATGTGTAATAGGTTTTATTACAATCTGTAGTAACTAATATTATGATATCTGAATATATCAGCTACGTATAATTGCAATCAGTAATAACTAATAATATGACATGTATATATCAGTTACATATTTCTAAGTCCATTCTTTCTTTATCAGTCAGTTAACTTACCATAAGCTAACGATCGCCTTTATCACCAGTTATGTCAAAATCAAAGTGATTAGAATATAGAACTTCCTTCAACAAGTAAGTTTTGGTCTATCCCCATTAAGTGAAATTTTGATGAAGAAGTGTGAGACTAATAGTCAGAAATCTGATTGGAACTAGTTTGGATTACATCAGCAAGTTCTAGCATATTCTTTACCTGGGATGCTACTCTGGTGCTTACAGAAATATTGTCATGCGCTATACCTGATGATCATGTCACGTTGACATTTAACAAATTATATAACAATTAAGTTTAGAAATAAGGACAGGAAAATTTACTCCACCACAAGTAGTAAGAAATAAAGAAATTAAAAACGAAAACTGCTTAAAATACTGTAGTAAGAAATAGAACTTTTAAAAAATATATTTTTTAAAAATTAAGAATATTTAAATTATTGCATGAAAGCAATTTAAATATATTTTTAGAAAAATATAGAATATATTTATCAGCACTAAAACCTAATGAAATAAAAGTGAAGAATACTTAATACTTAGACTCTTGTGTAAATGGCAGTATACTTTCTCTGTATCAGAAGCGAGTCTTATAATTATTTTGAATTCTCTCTGCTGTATCCTGCCCATCTTGTCGAACACAAGAGCTTTGCAAATCGGTCCAAGGGGTGGTGGTAAAATAAATAGTTAGTGTCCGTCTTTGTAAATAGAAAGATCAGCGAAACGTTAGTAAGTGCTCATTAACTCAAAGGGCCCACCAGATATCGCAACTCTACCCTAGACCCGAAACCACTATCTCCCCAATCCTCAACACCCAACTTTTCAGTCTTATATTTCCTTCACAAATATTTGTTTGGTTAAATATAGAATACGTTTTGTCTTTAAAGTATATACATACATTTGTTTTACAAATCTGTGTGTCTCTTTCTTCAGTCCGTTTTCCAATATACTGTCCAAACAAAAAAGTAATGTATGCAAGTCTAATTGTAAATTTTATAAAATAATAGAAATAGAGATACTTTTCTTCGACATCGACCTAATAATTCTGATTCCGTGTGTTGTGCCTTTCCACTGATCACGTGCAAAAGAGAGGAGGTGCTTATCTCAAATGCAGATTTCTTAATTTTCATGAATACCTGGTTTCCCCTGACTAAATTTCTCGTTTTCAAAGAGTAACTGATATTTTCAATGATATTGCGGATGTAGGTTGTCCGTTTCACAGAGCGGTTTCAGTATTAGTTATTAGCCTAAAATACAGATATAGAAGGGAAAAAAGTAAAATAAAGAATTATTTTGACCGAATTTAATTGCAGAGAAGTAAGCAAAAAGTGTTTGAAAAAAAAATTATTTACAAGGAGCTTTAATAACCAGAAGTAAGAAAAAATAGTTACCATGAATTTTATAGTACAGAAATAAGAGTGAAATCAGTTACCAGGAATTTTAATGGACAGAAGAAAGAAGAAAGTTACCACGAATTTTATGTTTTAAAAAAATTATAAAAAATAAAAAAATCAGCCGAGTTTTAATTAATGAAATTTTAATACGTAGAATAGAGGGAGGGGCGAGAGTAAAGTCCCCAGATCTATAAAGCTTTAGAATGAAGAAGTAGAGAGGAGTGGGAGAAAAGCACTATTCATGTTTAAATATACGAAAAAGAAAGGAAACTAGTTTCTCTAGAGTCTAGAACAAAGTAGTAGATCTAGCCTGGCTGGAAAGTTGACAACGATACTTTAGTCAGTTAGTGTAAACTATAGATCTAGACTGGCTGGAAAGTTGACAAGGATACTTTAGTCAGTTTGTGAAGAAAAAAAAATATAGATCTAGACTGGCTGGAAAGTTGACAACGATACTTTAGCCAAAAATGGGCTGGTAAGTTGACAACGATACTTTAGTCAGTTTAGTGAAAAGTATACATCAAAATGGGCTGGAAAGTTGACGAAGATACTTTAGTCAGTTAAAAATACACGTCAAAATGAGCTGGAAAGTTGACAACGATACTTTAGCCAGTTTAGTGAAAAATATACATCAAAATGGGCTGGTAAGTTGACAACGATACTTTAATCAGTTTAGTGAAAAGTATACATCAAAATGGGCTGGAAAGTTGACAACGATACTTTAGTCAGTTAAAAATATACGTCAAAATGGGCTGGAAAGTTGACAACGATACTTTAGTCAGTTAAAAATATACGTCAAAATGGGCTGGAAAGTTGACGAAGCTACTTTAGTGAAAAATATACATCAAAAGGGACTGGAAAAATGTTGACAAAGATACTTTAGTCAGTTTGGTAAAAAATATAGATCAAAATGGGGTGGAAATTTGATATTGATGCGTTAGTGCAAAGAAGCAAATTTAGAAAGTTAACATTGATCCTTCATTCAGTTTAGAGAATATATCAACATGGGGTGGAAAGTTGACAGTAATGTTTTGGTGCACAGAAGTAAATTTAGATAAGTTGGAGAGTCGACAACGGTGCTTTAGTCAATTTAGAGAACACTATATCAATACGGGGTGGAAATTTGTTTATGATTCTTTAGTGCACAGAAATATATAAAGAAGGGAGGAAAATTTACCATAATACTTCAGTCAATTTAAAAAAACACTAAAAAATAGTAGATCAAGATGGGAAAGAAAGATGACCAACGTGGGCAGCCAGCCGGCTACCACAGAGGGTGATTGTATACAAGACAAGCATGTTTTTCGTCCTATCATAACTGATCAGAAAATTATCGAAATTGAAAGCAGAAAATCGCTTCCAAAAACAGAAATGAAAGATAGGTCTGCTTATGCAATGTTGGCAGCCTACCAATTTCACTTTTTTGGTCAAACTCCAGATGGTCGAAGTGCGAGTGCTTCTGGGAGGTGGTGTGCTGTCAAGCTTTTATTCACACCACTACAGTGCCACGGAGGCTCTCGGGATCAGCAGTAAGAACATCTTCACGTATCGTCCTCTCTTGGTTCTCCTACTGTTCCCCCCTTTGAATGCTATAGCGTCACATGGCAGAGCAAGAAAACAACGTCCAGCACACACAAGAAGTCTAAGCGTCAGCATCAGATGACGATGAATGTTGTTTGGGTGACGGTCAGCTACATCATCCCTTCCCTTAGCACTCCATTCTCTCTTCAACAACTTCTGGGGGCCGCAAGAAGAACCGCGGCCATTCAAGACCTGGCCTTTTGTCTGCGTGCTGATGTTCCACTGCCTCACGTCCGAGGTCGCTCACACTGCTGAGGAAAATCTGTCATGGCACTCATTTCGCAGTCCAAAATGGTTTCACAATGATCATGTCTGATACCATTCATATGCTTTCTCACACACTATTTAGTACTTTTAGCTTTTTACTCTCACTCTGGAATGGATGCACTTGCTGGAGTGATTCGTGCACTAACTACAATAAACTAGGAGATGGAGTGCTGTGTTTAATAAGAAATTTATAACAGGCTATTTATGTGTTTAAAATAATGACCATTTCAAAACATCCTAGCACTTTGTTGAATTTCACGTGCTGTGTATTTAAAATGCATATAATAAAGCACACCCCCACTAAATGAGTGATTATATTGTAATGTATTGCAGTGAATGAATAGTGTGCTCACACAGCAACATAGGATTATTTGTAATGTATTGGTGAGGTAACGCATGATTACGTTGTAACGTATTGGTGCAGTGAATGCAACTAATGAGTGTTGAAACAGTAAGGTAGGATTATGTTGTTATCACTTATGTACTGGTGCAGTGAATTAACTGTCATTCTGACAAATCTAGCAACGAGTTGGCAAAGTAACCAGAATAGCAAAAGTGAACAAAATCCATGGTGGATAAACATTTATTTATTACAGTTATCAATTTAATGTATAGCAAAGAAACAGATAGATATACCAACTCAATCTACATTAATGTGTATACCAGTTGTCAAAGCTTTGCACGTATATATATTTTTATATAAATGATTCAGCATCATGAAAACAGACCTTTGTAAACAAAATATCTTTACTGTGTACCAAAACCAAACCCTAGTTTTCAATAAAAATCTTTACTGTCACATAACAGTTTTGACAGATTCACTGCAGAAACTACTGTGAACCAGAGTCAGGTCAGTTTAAAGATGTATGAATTTCTCAAATTTGTGAATGCTAGCTGTTCTGGCACAAGAAACACTTTTTAAAATTCTAAATATAATTTTTAAAAAAAATTTCCATTACAACTTTTACCTCAGCGAATGTTTGAGGAAATAAAGAGTTGCAGTTGTTAGACTATATTTAATGTTTTGTAGAGCATACAAGGGAGTAGAGGTTTTATGCACTAGCAGATGTCCACTATGGCAGTTCTGAAAGACATTTTAAGTAAGAGTTAATCTACATTAAATGCCTTTAAAAAAAAAAAAAAAGCATCTCATTCTTGACATGTTTTTATGCTTTCACTCACACTTTTCTGGATGAGAAATCTTATGGGAACAAAGCTGTATTTCAGATACATGTAGATTAAACAGCATGGATAAAGTCCCAATTTATCAAGAGCATATATCTATCCCTTAGTCTTGCTGACAGTTGGGGCATCACTGACGACCTGACAACCAGCTTCCTCCATTCCATTCTCTGATAAACTTACTTTATTGCTCAGCTTCAGTCCTCTCCACTCTGTAATCCTCCCATGTCTTCCTCTCCTTCGCCCTCCTTGCATGATTGTCTTGGCAAGCCCTGTTGGTTGTGTGATATGCCCATATCATTTCATTTTGCATTTTTTCACACTGGCCAATAGCTCTTCATACAGCCCAATGGCTTGTCTAATTCTGTTTCTCACCTCGTCATTTCTACATGATCTCTATATGAAATGCCAAGCAACCTCCGAAAGTATCT
Organism: Sinotaia quadrata; assembly: GCA_028829895.1. Classification (NCBI taxonomy): domain Eukaryota; kingdom Metazoa; phylum Mollusca; class Gastropoda; order Architaenioglossa; family Viviparidae; genus Sinotaia; species Sinotaia quadrata. Next base: position 22,980,988 of record CM054178.1, read on the forward strand.
CATTTCAGTAGGTTATATCTTCCTTTTGAGATCCACTGCAATTAGTCTTACAATCTACAAAACTTGATATTCACAAGAAATGAGAGATGACTATATGGTATTGACATAAAACTGTTTATATCCATGTCCCAAAGTCCAGGTTTACTTCCAGGCAGCTTCAGCAGTAATAGGTTTCAATATATTCTGATTATTAATTATATAGTTCCCAGAAGTCACATTTGACTTTTTTTTTTAAAATACCAAAAACTATATTGTTTATTTATTTCCTTAGATGTGACATCATATAAACCAATATGTGAGGACAATTCTCCTGACAGACCTTTTAGATATTCCATATAGTAATGTGCAATAATAAAGTGACCAATCATGTCTGTGAATGCAAATAGTATATTCAAGACTGCTCATCTTCAATGAAAACATGCAGATTTGGAATCAATTAAAACAGATTTTAAAAGAAATGTTCTAAATTCCGCTTAACAATCTCTTCCTTTCACTCAAAACAACCACTCACTATCATCAACCAATATCACAAAGAAAACAAACAACAGTGTTAAAAATGTCAATGTATAATTTTCTTATTACTACGCTGAAACCAAAGGGAACAAACAAGGTAAGAAACATGAATCTCAACATTCATGAAATTTAATTGGTGCCTGCTTCTGACTTTTCAGCAAATTCATTTTTTACTTCTTCCAAAACACTAAACACCTTGCAAAGAAGGTAAATGACAATTGCATGCAAACCATAACTCATATATGGGTTTAGGCAGTCACAATTGATGAGACTAATAATACATGCAAATTCCCTGTCTGCCAGGTCATCAAGATGGCGGAATATGAGATGTAAGAGATAATTACAATAGAAATAAATGAAGCGGTTAATGATGCAGCTAAAACACTGCTAAGATGTTTTTAATTATATGCCTGTAAGAATTCTACACTGCAAACAATTGTGAATTTCATATTTGTACTGTTTTTTTGCTTTCTTTTGTTGGTGAAACTATCAATCTGCACAGACTTGCTGATCAGAAAAAATTCTTTTCATGTTTTTTTTTTTGTTTGTTTTGACTTATACTCTGATATAAGGCCAGTCATTCAAAATCTACAACAGCTTTGAAAACAAAACGAAAAACCCTGAACGCATGACATCTCATAATTTAGTATGATCAAATGAAAATATATGGAAAAAAAAAATCAACACAACTGTTATAATGATTAAAGGTAAAGAATGAACACGATTAGATCCTTTTGGTGACTCAAAAAGTAAATATACCACAGTATATAATGTGAATATGCATCAAAACTAAACTCAGAGATGGCAAAATGACACTAGTTTCCACCTTCAACATTCTTTGGGTATTTCTCTTACTGTCTGTCTTCCATGCTGAGGGTGTTACTTGCAGAATTGTCTTGTTAATAGCTGCATATTTCACAAATTATCAACGTACAGAGAAATAGTTATCAACATTAAACAATAATAAACAAACAAATAAAAAAAAGGAAATAAAACAAACAAAAGTGATTAAAAGTTTGCAAACAGGCATTCCTTTTACAATTACACTTTGTATCAATGACCAATAAAAGCCTAACTGGGTATGGAAAATGTTCACTGCTACGTTGCTGTGGAGTTGGTGACGCATTGATAAAGTCGTGACTCTGTGGTATATACTCTGTGAGGGCTGCCCAATGACTTCATACCACCACCCCGACTTGTATGCATCTACAAACAATAATTTGAAGCCAGCAAATCAACTAATAGTTAATCAAAGATAAGAAATCTGCACGTGAACAAAATCAATAATCTAAACAAATAGAATTTGCAAATAATACACATTAAAAATTATGTGTAACAGCTATTCTAAAAATTTTAATTTGCTAACAATTACTGTATCTGTATGTGAAGTAATTTTGTGTGTGTGTGCAGAAGTAACTACAAGAACAAAAAGCACTGCTGACAAGACCAAACATTAACATTCTAAAAATAGATTAAACTCAATCTAGATGTAAGATGTTAGATATATCATAGTTCCATGTGCAGTGAGAAGAAATTTCCACGAACCTCAAACAAAAGTGGCTGAACATTCTGACCAGATAGCCAAACCATTTTGTTATTAAATAAAATTATCAAAAGAAATTTGTAATTGCTTTTTAAATTCAAACATCTAAGTTAAAGATAAAAAAAAAGAAAAGCTGCTGTTAATTCTAGCATATCCCTACGTGGACTTCAAAAGTGTGAAATGTATATCACTAACAGAATGATACTGCAAATTCAATGGGACTGCTCATCAAATATTAAAAAAATGTGAATTACTGTCAAAATTATTTTAGAAAACTAATATTTTTTCTTTCTATCACCATAAGATGGTAACTTTGTTTTATCATGTTTATACATGTAGAAAGGATGACATATAAATTTTAAATTGCAGATGCAAATTTAGAACTGTTGGAAGAATAACAAAATGAGATTTGGAATAGCACAAAAGACATTCATATCAATTTCCTTAAATGCAAATTCAAATGAGAAACTATGCATGCATAACACAGGTCTAAAAACTAGGACAGCTGAAAGAAATAACTGGATGGTGATGTGATCATGATATGCATAAATCTAGATTATTTCACCCACTTGGCAACCTGGTGACCATGGCACCCACAGTCATTTTACACGTGTTCACAATGAGGTGTGAAAAGTAGTGCCACAGAAGTTCCTTGTCACTCATTTTAGGTTCTGCAATTGTTTGGGTTTTTTCATCCCTGAGTCAATCATATGGGTTATCTCACCCCAGGACAGTTTAGCTGAACATGGTATAAACTTAGGTAGACACGATTAAAAATTTAAATAATTTAAGACTAAAAATGGGGCAGGTTATCAAAAGATTAATAGCAGCAAATTCTGAGTTGAGTTACTTTGGACTACGGAAAGCACCAATGTTACTTAAAGTTTAGAGTTCTTGAGAAAGCTAAACACTTTATCAATGGAGATGGTAACAAAATAAATATATATTATGAATTACATATTTTGTGCATTATTTAATGCCCAGTACAAAATATACTTTGAAAAATTGTTGGGGCCTGCCACTCTTCGGAAATTTAAATGTGTTCTTGACTACAAGGTTGGATACCACTGGCTTAGGGTTTTGCTAGGGTGTGTGAGATTCTAATTGGAAATCAATATACCAATATCAAATAAATAATAAGTGCCCAGAAATTTCACAAAATATGAAATACAACCATGTCATTAACTGTTAATATTATTAATTCAGATTTTGACTTTTTGTCTTGTTTTGTTTTGTTTTTTTTTTGGGGGGGGAAGAGGAGAGGAGGAATGTGAAAAAAGTGTTTCTTATCTTGTTGTAGTATAATTTAAAAGTCAGCTATAGAATGAATGTTCTTTCAAAATGCAATAACAACTCACCTCAGACAAGTGATCAATTGTTCCTGAAATTACTTGTCCTAAAAACAAACAGAAAACAATTATAATTACAAGGAAATATCAATTCACTGCTACTTTTTACTTGTCCAAAACCACAAGTTTTCAATTACAATCAAAAATATCAACTCATTATTACTTTTTATTTGTCAACCCACCTAACTCTACTCAAATATAATAATTACAATAGTAACTGATTTTTACATTTTACTTGTCCAAAATGCAAGCGGTTTATGGGAAATGATGCGTGATAATTTTCAAAGATGCCCCCTTTTACAGTTATATATAATATACAAGCTCATATTTTTAATTAATTAGGGATAATTAAAGACTTATTTATTAATCAATTTGGCTGAAATAATTTGTTTTAAAAAGTAGCAAAACTGCAACTTTTAAAGAAAATGTTAAGAATATTAAAATAAAACTCCATCGTTGGTGTCATAAATTAATTTTATAAGATAGCCATTTATATAATGTGGTAATTATGAGCACATAAACTGAGCATCATTTAAGAAAATAATTCAAGAATATGTAGGACTTAAGACATGACAACACAGCAATAATACTTACTACTTTCTTTGGTCGGCCTACAGGTTTTCCTGTCTTTGAAGGGCTGGTTTTCCCCATTGCTCGTTCAGCTGCTCGCTTTGCCTTTTCCTACAAATTATTCGAAGGAACTTAATGATAAAATAACAATCAAATGTTGATTGGTATTAGTAAGTCTAGTTCTTTTTCTTAGTTTTCTTGCAACACTTCAAGAGTACATTAAAAAGAAAAGAAAAAGAATCACCCTGTGGTTTTACAGAACTGCTTACAATAGACAAATAGTTAATTCCCCTTTGCTGTCAGTTGTAGGATAATGTGATGACGTTCATGACATGCTAGAAAGAGATATGACATGAGTGAATATGGGGCATAACGAAGAGAAAGAAGGCAGAGGACATAATTGTTATTTTCTTTTTACTTGCATGTTCAAACCACTCCTGATTTAGGAATATCATTAATTTTACATGGTGACTAGAAGTTTTCGGGATATACATCATGTGTGAAGAGGAAAACAGCAGAGAGCAGACAAGCAATTTATTGCTAATATTACACATCAGCCAAGCTCAGCCTATGTGGCTACCTTGCACAGAACTGAAAGAAGTTTAAGACAATTCTAGATGTATGCTATTACCAGCCAGCTTCAGAGAGAAGATGATCCTGCTTATCGCTGTGCAGTATTTCTAATTGGAGGAGATGCTCTAGACATTTCTGACACTTTTAAATATGATAGTTCTGCAGACTCAACCTTGGGAAAGTCATGGATAAATTTGAAGAACATTTTGTGGGGGAGATGCAAGAGGCATATGATCACCTTCATTGTCAAGAACCAATTAAAAATTTAATTTATTTTTGGTTCTTATTTACTATAAGATGAAATTTTTAATTAAGAAACTATACAATTTGACTAAAATTATATGACACCCTCATAAGATTAATATATGGTTTAAGATAAAAACAACACTAATGAAGGAGTATTTAAAAAGATTAAAACTTTCTGTCAAATTTACACTATAAAACAAAATAGAGTGAACTTCAGTTCTAACATTAACTTATGATAATTTGTAGATGCTTTTTAACACAATGACAAAGCAAATAAAACAAAGATGACATTTACTCTAAAATCCCTAATATTTTTAAAAATTCTTTAAAACAAACCTCCTCTGTGAGAGGGGGTCTACCTCTTCCTCGTCCAGTCTTCTCCTGTAAAGGGAATATAATTACATTAATTAATTAAAATTTTTAATTTATCTTTTAAAAAAATAGTGAAATGATAAATTGAGAATGTTCAAATTTTCCTAATTAACCTACTCAAGTTTTTGCAAGATAAAAAGTAATTAAATCTCTAAAAGCAATTAAGGGAAATGACTAGTATGTTTATATTTCAAAAGAATGAGGTATGGCTTTACTAAAAACAACCTACCAATAAAGAAATGAAAAGCAAGTTAAATTATTAATCACCTTTACAGGCTTATCAAGTTTGATAGTGCCCTTAGGACGACCACGGCCTCTCTTTGAAGGTGAAGCTTCATCTGAACTGCTAGAGTCTTGTGCTTCGGCTGAGTTGTCAGAATCTTTTGCTGCATTCTAAACAACAAAAATCTGACTTGTTAATATATACTATGTGCATGCTCACGACAGATTTTTTAAATTAAATTTCCGAAGAGTGGCAGGCCCCAACAATTTTTCAAAGTATATTTTGTACTGGGCATTAAAATCTCAAACTCAGTAATCATTGACTTGGAAAGTCTAATTGGGAAGCCAAGTGACTACCAAATGACTAAATTTAATCAGATTTTTTAAATTCAACACGTAAGGTGACATCATCTAAAAAGAAATTTAAACAATTAAGATGACATTTATAATATCAAATGATTGTCAAACAGCTGACAAAATTATGAATATTCATTAGTGTTAATTCTCCAGAGCTCCACATGCTTACAATCATGGCCTCTAAACTCAATCATAAGCTGGGGAGTGGGTGAGCATTGTCAGTGCCTATGCCTTAAAGCCACCAAGCTCCCAGTAATTATACAGTTTAATACTTTAAATGATTTATACCACTGCTTAAACCTGATGTGAGGATACTGCCTATACCTCAGAGCCACCAAGCTTCCAGTAATTATCTAGCTCAATGATTTAGTTTGCTGCAATTAGCACTTAATTTAAATAAATGCGCAATCTAATTAAATCAGATTCTATCAGTTAATCCTTGATAAAGCTCTTGTATTCCGGGATTTTGAATATGGGAATATGTTCTTTTAATATTATGTAAAAAGTACATTGTTATGGATGTGAACAAAAGAATTCTTCAAAGACAATTGCAATATTCATTTGTGATAAAACATTTGTATATGCAATAACTGTCACCTCAGCACATTTATTCTATTTTTTAAAAATTTCTTGATTTAAGAGAATGTTACAAGTTGGCAGCAATGGTACTGTCTATTACTTGATGCCATATATATGAATCAAACATGTATGAAATCATAAAAAATCAGTAAAGCAACCATTGCTGCAAATTAAAATATTCACACACATAAATATGTATCTATGTGCACCTACTAAATATACATGCAATGTACCAACAATGTTTCTTATCATTTAGTATTTTCCTTATATAACTTTGAAAAATAATTTTTACCAGTTAACTTGTAAGTTGTATTCACATTTATTAGCCACTTATCTATCAATGATAGAGGTTTCATGAATATGTTAGAATACATGTATTTGCTTTTTAGTTCAGATACCATGTGTTTGTTCTGTTTTTATAAGTCAAGAAAGAATTATGCCTGCTAGATGAGTTTTTCATTTATCCGAATTAAAATAAATACCTGTATATAACATATAAATCTGGTCATCTTGTAACTTATTGCTTACATCTGTCAAAAACAAGTTTCTTTTTTTTTAACCATGAATATTCAAAATTTCTACTTCTTTTGAAATTCTTAAACACAACAGTTATATTCCTAAACTCTTCCAGTTACTTACTCAAAAATAAATGATAGTCTTGAAATAATAATCTGGTGATCAACATATTCAGTGAACATATCCCAATATTTAATAATGCAACAAAATAATCTGTTCACAAGCTTTTATCTTGAGAAACATATTTATAAACTCTAAAACACATTTGAAGATTTCCATTTTCAACTTGCATAGCAAGACAAGAAACAAATTCTCATACTTAGCACAATGCATCATGACAGTACAATAACAAATACAAGCAAAATTAATTACAGAACAAAACAACCAATTCTGAAAACAGCATGCATATGTGATTACAACAAATACATGGGAGGGGTGGATTTGTGTGACAGTTTAACAATTGCATACCCAAGCATGAAAAAAATCAATTAAGTGGTACAAGTAAGTTTTCTTTCAATCTCTTGATATCGCACTGTACAATGCCTGTGTTGTTTACAAGAAACACAGCAGTTCGTGTGAACATTTATTTTCATAATTTACAACACATAATTCAGCAACATAATATTTTTAATTTATTTTCTGTTCATTTACATCAGGGGTCGGGAACCTATGGTTCGCGAGCCAGATGTGGCTCTATTGATGGCTGCATCTGGCTCGCAGACAAATGTTCGATTATAAAAGAAAATGTTTCTTTAGACTTCTTTACTCTACATATTAATTGCATATCAATATTTCATTCTACAAATGAGCTAAAGTCTACTAAAGTCTCAACGCCTGCATGAAGCTTAACCTCACCACGTATCAACCAGACTACAAAGCCATCAGCAAAGCCATGCAGCACCAGAAGGCGCATTAATGGTAAGAAATACTCATTATTGATTAGCAACAGCATAACAATGTTATTAAAAAGAATTCAGAGACATAATTATTGTACTTTTAGTGTTGAAATTACGCAAAATGCACACATTTACTTGAATTTTTAGTTTTAAACATAATGTATGGCTCTCACAGAATTACTTTTCAAAATATGTGGTGTCCATGGCTCTCTCAGACAAAAAGGTTCCCGACCCCTGATTTACATTATTACATACTTCATAATTTTATTGGTATATTTTCTTCTTTTACTCCTTATGAAATCAAACACATACTCAGTACTTATTTTTGATGCATACATTATTTAAACTGAAATTGTTTTCAGTGTAATATTTTTTCTTATATGTACAATTTGTTTCCAGAATTAATTTACATTAGTCTTTTTGTTGCCCAGTAAACAGTAGTTTATTTTTTGTTTTATACCTATATATACACACACATACACATGTACTTTTTAGTTACTTTGTGTAATTGGGAAATCCACTTAATTAGGCCAAAATGCTCGTCACAATGCGATCTGATTAAGCAGATTCTACTGTATACGAATAATTTCTTAGTGAGTTGACTGGCAGCCATTTTTTTTTGTGTTCATAGGTAAACTACCCAACAAATCAAACTGTATAAGGGAAAAATATTTCTGAACCAACCAAATAACAAAATTAAAAAAACTAGTATTCTTGACTATTCTACAAATGAAAAAAATTATGTTGCAAATTAGTTATATAGTTTCTAAACTTTCGTAGTGCTCCAAGTTGGAATTCTCAGTATCCTATCTCAGGCTTTTGAACGACATATTGAAATAAACTGAAGTTAAAACTGAAGTACTGAAAATTCAGCAATGAATTGCAAATGTTTTCAAAGCATTTAATTTAAAATAAATGTATTTATGCAAACTGATGGGAGATAAAAATGAGGGATGAGATATTTCTTTAAAAACAGGAATCACTGACTTCTCAACTAATTCAAGGGTTTGTAGGCAAATTCAAGTGCTTTTCAAGACAGTCCCCATTTTTCAAGGCCTTTTTTTTCTTTCAAGGATGCTACAAATCCAGAGATTTCAGAATTTAATGCTGCAATAAATATTTTTATGGAGAAGTTGATGATTCTGTTCAAATTTATTAAAACATCCAGGTTACTGAGTTACTTTTCTTCATGCTCTTTACTAGCAAATAAATCATGATTAGTTTTTTTTTAAATCCAGATTGTAAATTATGATTTTTGCAAAATGAAATAAGACAAAGAACATAATTAAAAATAAATAAAATTTTCTTTTTCATTTTTTCCAAAACATTAAATTTTATAAGCATAAAATTTTACAGTTACTATCTGTAATTGTTAAGAATGGATAGAGTGGTGTAAAAATTAAAATAATGCAGTCTTTAATTAAATACACAAATGCATCAAATAAAACATACTTTTTTTAAAAAAAGAACCCAAATATGACTAAGAGCATGATGGGAACAAATCTATGATAGTATCCAGTAAGACTGCAAAAGCTGACCTCAGTTTAATCACTACAGGATTACAGGACACTCCACTCCATAAGTGAGTCTTCCAATATGTTTATTTTTAATCCCACTATAATAGTCCAATCCCAACACCAAGCACTTAAATATACATATATATAAAAATGATACAATCCATTCCAACTTGGTTTTGATTTCTATCACTATGATTACTAAGACATAACTGTTTAAAAACTTGATTTTCTTCATTTGACATGTGTACCTAAAAACTCTATAATTATAAATGTGAGCAATTAAATCATCAAAGCTAGTTTTGGCTAACTGAATTTGTGCAATTAGAAAGCCAGAAGTGTACCCCTCAGAAATAAATCCAAAAACTGAAAATATTCTGACAAATTTTGCATCTGATGCACATAATTATCAAATTCTACATAAAGAGCATAAATTAAATGACAGTGGTACTACAGTGGTACAGGCAAACATCCTGACAAAATTTATCACCTCTACAGCTTTGTCAGCAACAACTGCATCAGCTGGGGCAGCTCGTTTCTTGGGAGGCATGTCTGTAAAAAATATTTTAAAAGCCAAAAATAATTATTAACTATATTAAACATATACTCATACTCAAATGTTAACCATGACTATTAATACTGCCATGGTAAGTAACTATATGTATTATATAAAATATTATCATGGACCCACATGCAACATAGGCAGTCTGTGGACCACCACCCATTTTTTTTTTACCACCCAACGTCTTCAATTTACATGTAATAGATTTAACTGCACTGTATCAAATCAATTGGCTCAATTTGCAAACGGTTTGCCGACCTTGCCTAAATTTTATACAGTATAGGTGATCAGTACATCGTACATTTACTTGTCACTTCATAAACACAGCTTAACAGTGATCCCTATTGTAAGCTTTCATCTCCTCATCCAAGAGAATGCATAATTTAGTAATGCTAAAAATCTTTACATACATAATTTTCTAAGTTAGTCGAACAGTGCTGTTTACATATGCCTTAAATTAAATGGCTTAAAGTATATGTGGTGAAGTACACTGAGCCGTAAGTTGATAAACAGTAGTCGCCATACGTTGTTCATATGTGAAAGAAAGAATCCCTCATTATAATGTGGCCTCACTACAACACATTTGAATTTTGGATCCCAAGCACTGTGTTATAACAAGGCATCAGTGTATTATTTTTTAATCTAATCACTTTTGTATGGCTATCTTAATATTAAAAATAACAGACTAATGGACTAGATAGCTTGGGGTGGCCAATACAAATTAACTTAAAGAAAGAACCTTCAGGCCATCAGGAGTGATCAATACCCTTTGACTCTCGTGGAATTTGGGCTTAGGAAAACAGAAACCAAAGTTAAAAACTGAAAAACATTATTTTTTAAAGGTAAAAAAGTTTTGTAACATATCTGTGCAAAAAAATGTATATATATATATATATATATATATATCTATTTCCTAAACCAAATCATTTTTGGCTCATGACTACATCTTACTTTAAAAGGATTAGTTTTGCTTCCAAACACATCAATTAAAAAAAAAAAAGGAATAGCTCCTTATCGATTTGAGTATGATGAGAAACAGAAAGTGAAAGTGATTCAGGATAATTTTGGACGCATTGACTCCACAGGTTGTAAGTCAATTTAAATGGAAATAGATGATAAAATTATCTAGTCCAGCAACAATCACCTCCCTGATTAAACTATAATATCTGAATGCTTAACAAATAACAAATAGATTATTATTAATTAGAACGTAGATAGTTTATTTTGCTGAATAACTGCTAACTTTCCCCAGATAAACATGTATTTTTTTTAAAGCAATGCTGGGAATTTTAGTTTATGTTTATTATCAAATCAATGATAAAAAAAAATAATGTATACAGTGAAATTTTGAAGTGAGTAAAAAAATAAATAATAATAATAAAATTACAACCTAATAAGTAATATAGTAATAAAATATATTAATAAAGAAACCAATGCACACAAAAATTATATTTCTTTTAAAGTAAATAATTAGGAAAATAATAAGATGTACAATAGTATAAAATTTAATAATTAATTATGCACAACTTTAAATTATAAAAAGTATTGCACTGTAATTCAGTCTATGCATAAAGTAAAGATTATACATAGAACTTATCTTTGTTTCAGTAATTTAAGAACAAAAACGACTGGTTTCAGTTCTTCAGTTACCAACAAATGCAAGTTGTACTTAAGTTCCTTATTAATATTATATTCATTTGACTTTTGTCTCACTTTATAGTGCAATAGAAATAATAAAATTACTATGTAAAACCAATATCTGTAGGTCTATGTTTTAGTGAAATCACCCTGTTTAAGACTGCAAACCAGAAATATAGAAATAACATGTCCTACCAGAGAGTGTCAAGTACTAATACTATTAACTTCCACTATTTAAAAGAATCTTCCTCAAACTTTCCATTCATAAAATAGATAATTTTAATTTGTTCTGTAAATCAACACAACATTTTACATTTGGATATACTGACTGAACTTTAGCACTAGTAGTAGCAGCAAACCACTAGAAACAATTTTAATTTCAATTTATACTCAAGCAAGTAGAGATGTATGTTGTAACTATTAATATTCATTATTAAAACTGTGTAAATACTACTTAACGTACGTAGAACTAATAATAATAACATATATAAAATTACTGGACAAAATCTATATATATATATCTTAATATAACTTCTCAATCATCTCACAAAGTTACAGCAGTCATTATAAATATTATTTTGTTTTGTTTTTTCCCCAAACGAGACTGTTACATTTTGAAGACTTCAGGTGTTAGATAATCTACTTCAAAGAAGTTAATTATTTATTTATCAGTTGAACACTATCTTCTTTCAATCAAGGATTGCTACAAATCTAATTTCTTCATCAAAGTAATTGTGAAAATATGTATAGTATATACTGAAAGATGAAGACCATCTAAAGAAATGATACATAAACAATGAACATATATGTCATAAGGATTCAGTCAACTTCATTATAACTCTCACGTTTCATGTGTACAAGGTCAGAGCTCTATACTTAGAATTTCTTCAGGGTCACGTGATTAAGATTTTTTTGAGCTGCTGAACAAAAATGGCCAAAATATTTTCTTTCTATTTTTTTTAATAGGTACAGATTTTTTTAAAAGTCAGGTTTATTTGACCATTTTTAACTGATTACAGGATTAATGCAAAATGGATTGATTAAGGATTTAAGAAAACAATACTTACACTTTAAGTGAACATAGTTTGGCAGACAGAAACAAAGAGCATTATCCCTTCTTAATAATTAATCATAAATGTTGAAAATTTAATTATTGTTTTGAGCTGGCTGTTTGAGATTTTCTTCTTTTAACACCAAGTCCATTAATTATATTATGAACTACTTTATGAAAGCATGTTTGCTTTCCATGTGTTCTCTTTAACTTGGAATATTTATGAACTCGGCCCTGCCTGGTTAAGGAAGGCATGTGTATAACTGACATTCAGTATAAAAAGGTTTTTTTCCCTTGGATGGTGACCTGTTACTAGGTAAGACCACTCAAATTTTGAAGTCTGGCCAAATAAGCTGATATTTACAGGTTATGTTATGTACCTCAAAGTAAGTTTGTATACAAAATTTTGGAGCTCTAGTTTTAATAGAAAAAAAGTTATGACAGTTCAAAGTTTGATGTAAATTGCAGAAAAACTCAGATTTCACGAAACCCCCTTTTGAAATGACCACAAAACAAAAACTATGAAACATACACAGTTCATCTTTGCTATGTCAACTCTCTGTAACACAATTATACTGCTGATTTTTTTTTAAGGATCACAGATGCATAGAAAATGAAATACAGTCCTCTCAAAATAGCATTTTGTTCAAAATTTCAAACGGCAAGTGGTCAAAAACAGAATGTCTCTTTTGGAGTCTTGTAAAACAAAAACTACTTCATATACATCATCCAGATTTGGTATACTTGCTCTTTGGAGTATAGACATTTCCAGGGTGAAGTTTTAGACAATCTTGTTTAATAGATTTAGAAATAATAAATATAACATATGAAAAATATAGCTTTTTGCAATACAATCGCACATAATGTTCACTTGTTGAAGAGAAAAATAGGTCAAACGAAACAGTTATTATTATAATACAGTGTTTCTAATTTCTATAACTGACAGCATGATCATTCTAACCTAAATAAAGTCATAAATTATATTTTGCATACTTATGTGCATGTATTTAGCAATAACGAATAAGTTGAATAATGCTCACCATATATCATAACATGAACTATCCATTTGTGTACCTATATCAGCCCTGTAAATCCTGTTCAGTCAATTTCTTTGCTTGTTAATGTTATGAACTGCATTGCCAATAACTAGTTAGTTGATTTATTTAATTTTAATGTCTTTTCACTTGTGGATTTAGACACATTCACACATATGCATAAATATATTTTGATACACCCATATTTGTGTACACATATGATAAACTTATGAACAGATGCTGCTTTGATTTTAATTCTATTATTAACAAAGTATTAAGAGCAGAACATTAATTTTAAAAACAGTTCAAAGCTAGCAAAACTGATACTCTTTTTAGTTTAATAAAATACTTTTACATTGTTACAATGTTAGTTCAATAGTTGTTACTATTTGCAGTTAGTGAGTTACTATTTGACAAAGTTGTATAATTCATTAATTGTCAATTATTTATTAACAATGTATTAAGAACAGCACAATTTTAAAAACAGTTCAAAGCTAGCAAAACTGATAGTGATACTCTTTTAGTTTAATAAAATACTTTTACATTGTTACAATGTTCAATAGTTGTTACTATTTGCAGTTTATTTTTTAGTTCCCTTCAACAGCAATTGTAATTATTAGTATCTTTATTTTTAATAGGTGTCTATTTGTTTCATAATATAAGACATTTACATTCTAAAAATATCTTGAAAATTGAAAGCTAAAAGTCTTTCATAGTTTTACTTATTATATATCTACTATATTAGTGTATACTGTATGACTGTAGTGTGTGTAGCATGTTACTCATCCTTGTCTTGATCTCAATTTTTACCATACATCGATTCACTCACTCACTGACACATACACTTATTTCTATATTAGTATATATCTTTACCTTGAACGGTCACTCAATGACAAATTCTCATTCATCATTTACTAGATTGTTTCTTAAAACCCGAATTATAATAAAATAATGAAAAGTACTGGTCAGCTACAGACAGTAACACAGAGACAAAAATCCGCCAGCATTAAAAGTTGTCGTTCTTTATTTTGGATTGGTGCTTTGTAAAATTAATTTAAAATATCGCCGATTAATTAAAATATTTTCTAAAAAAATAAGTCTCATCATGAATCATCATTTAATCATTTGCAGCCAGTATTTTTTGTATAGGACTGCTTTTAATATAAGCAGTTTGTCCTAACAAATCATCACCCTCTTGCAACCGAACTTTAAATGGCCGATGTTTAGCTAACCTCGTTAATGATCAAAATAAAACTTTCTAACAAATCGTAACTTAAAAATAATAAATAATCGTTTTACAGTAGCAATATTTAGATGAAATTTAATAGTTTTTGTTAAAATTTACGCAAAATGTTGTCTGGTTGAACCATTTTAATACACGTGTGGTCCAAGATGGCGATCTCTCGTCAACTTCGGCATGGGCGCGAATAAAACTATTAGGGTTACCCGCGTTCATTGCCATTCGCACTTCCCTTATAGAGACTTCCGGTTCATGTTATATACCATTTTAAAGGGCAAAAGATGACCTTTTCAACAGTATAAAGTAGGCGAACAGATGATAATGGGTTTCGAAGTTATAATGCGTCAAACATAACACATAATTTGGATTATCATTTTCTACAGTAAAAATTTTAAAAAATTAAATCAACCGATGCTTATGTTAAAGGTCATTATCTTAGCTTTCCATTGATATAAGATTTATTTTTATTGGTTGAATCGTAAAAGAGCGACAGCGCGTTAAGTGAGCATACCCAAAAACGATGTCGGCGGTAAGCCATTTTCAAATCTCGCCACGGGTACTTTAGTACGCTTTACCGACTGTGAGTTTATCGATCAAAACGTAATAAATATGTCATTCAAATGTACAAACAAAACTTATATTTAACGTTGGAAGATTCCTTTATTTGTTAAAACAATTTCCAACCATTTCTTTCTTTTAATTACTGAGATAGACAGTTTTGAAAAAGAGTGAATTCAGTCAAAAAGTGACGTTGTCTCCAGTCTCCATATAGCGAGTGGTCTTACCTACTGTTACACAGTGCAAACCACCATGTTTTTCCTTCTGTGTGCTTAGTGAATTTTAATGGATAAAATTACTTTTGTGTGTTTACAATATGCAAGAATAATGAAATAATAACTTACTAACATTAGTAACAACCATTGTATGTTGGGTTTTTTCACAAAACAAACTGACTAGCTTCAAGAGGCAAATTTTTATAACCCTGCTGATGTGACCCATTTTTCCCTAATCAAAATACCTGAACAGAGAAGAATCAGCTTACAGCATGGTTTTACTATACTTGAGTGTTCTTTGCACAACTTTTACTTAAAATGTTTTACATTTAAGTTGTGCTCATATTTCTTATGGTTAAATTACTGACATTTAATCTTCATGGTGCAATGCTTACCAAAAGTGTACACCTATTTAAGAACAAATTCAAATAAATTACTTTTCATGTATGTAAATTTAAATTTCATGTATATCTGCTTCTGCTAGAATTTGAAATTTGAATTTTTTAAAAATTATATTCTTTTTTTAAAAAAAATACCCAATGTGCTACATCTGAATCATAACAAGGCAAATGACAAAGAGAGCACAGGTTTATCAAGTTTGATTTGATTAAAATGCTATAAAGAACTCTTGTCCCCAATGCAAATGAAAAACCAACAAATTAAATAATCTATTATTTTATAAACACTATATCCATTTGTGATAATTATTCTAAAATTAGTCTATTACATTTTAATTTCTTATATATATATCCTTAAAGCCAATTTGTCACTTTTCAAATTCTTTAAACATTACCCACCCCACAAAAGAAAAAGGGTGAAGGTAGAGTGACATAAATTTCCTTCAAAAAGCATTAAAAATTATATGTCTATATTAGCTAAGTATAAATGATACTGACTTCATACATTGGGATGAAGTAGACTGACAGACTAATGTGCTGAGTTCAAGAAAGTTCTGAAGCCTATATCAAAATTCCAAGAGTTTCTATTGGCTGAAATTTTGTTTGTATATCATGTATATTTCATTATAGAGGCAGCCTGATAGCTTTTTTTAAATTTTGGATTGTACTTGTAGGGAAGGATCTGTAGCTAGCCATCTCACTGGTTTGCAAATACAACTGAAATAAAATTAGTGTATTTTCAACATTCTGGAATTATGTCCGAATAAATTGCAAAAATGACATGATTCTAATTCAAAGGTCTGTAGCACTTGAGCAGTTTATATCAATGAAAAGAAAAAGATATTTTGAGAGTATGATTTTATTCTCAGAATTTAATTAAAAATCTTGGTTTGCAAAAAACAAGCAAAGATTTTTCTTGAATGTTTCTTTCAGTAGGCTATAACTAAGTATAACAAATACATTTAAAGACATATTAAAAATATAATTATAAGGAGAATAAGGAAAAATAAAATGAAAACATATAATATGTACAGTACAAAATATGTGTAGGCCCCTAAATAAAACAAAAGGAAATTTAAGTAAATCAAGTGTGTTAACTTATTTTGAAGTGTAAAAAAAAATAGGCCTATATTATTTAGGCCGAAATATATTAAAAATAAAAGAAACATCAATTATCATAACAAGCATACACAAAATAAAATAGTATGCAATCATTTTAAAAAATGATCATATTGCTAACTTTTTAAACTAAGTAACGAATTAGAATACTCAATATTATCTTTACCATCACGATTAATCCATTATTATTAATAATAAAATATTATTATACAAAATATTGGTAATACTAGTCCACTGGTCAACGTGCTTTGTTTGAATTTACTTATATACTTTTAATATCAATCATCATTAACTAAATGATTGTGGATATTTTTAATATCTAAAATTTAAAAATGGTGCAAAGACTGAAAGAGCAATAAAATTATATTTTCATCCTTCCAATTCAACATGTGCACATAATGGATAGGCCTATACTACTAAAATATCGCGATACAAACATTTCAACGTTGAGTAATGCGTTCAATATAAGATATACATAGGCATAAAATAAATAATCAAATATTAAAACTAACTTGATCATTACAAGTACACATTTAAAAAGAGATCTTGAACATTATCTCTCAGCGGTAATCGAAATAATGCGGCTACAAAAGTGCCCGCCATTTCTTGACTGATTGACAAAAATAATAAAATAACCTGTCCTTAAAAAATAAGTTTACTTAAACTACTCATGCAACAGCAAGAATAAGTAATTTAAAATATAACATCAGAGGCATAATAATTTTTTGCACTTCTGTAAAATATATCTTCGAAAAAATTAACCTGGTTTCTTGGTTGAGAAAAGCACACCAACAAAGACCACACTTTGACTTGAATGGTAGACGCAGCCGCGCGCAAATGGTTGTGCTTCCGGCACTATTTTTTTTTAAATTTTAAATAGTTCATGAGAAGAAGCTACGACTATTGGTCAAGTACAAGGACAGGGTTTCAAACATCATGATAATGCTGTCCGTCGAAAAAGCCTACATACGTTTTAAATATAATTTATTTAAACGTACAAGTACAGAGGTTTGAAATGAATATGCTACTTAGATTACCACATTTTAGACCTTACGTGTTGTGTACAGATTTCAAAATTAAAATGTGATTTAGTTGGACCACATTCAATCTTGGAAGTGACTTGCTTTACATACACTAATGAAGTACATTTTCACAGGTAGTGCCTACATTTATATTAGCTTCTCTTTACTTGTACATCCTATTCCTTTGTGACTAAGACTGATAGTGATACACTAAACAGCTCCATAAATTAAAGTGAAAATTAAGTAAAGTGTTGTCCGTAAAATATTTCATGCAAGGATGGAGTTGGGGTGGAGGAAGTGCCTTAACAGTGGAATTACTCCTGTCTAGCAATGATGGGGAAAGGAGTGAGCAGGCATGGATATTGCCTGTTCCCGACTATGTATTACGACGAATTGTTATTAACCACTCAACATCTATACTTTGCGTTTTATTGAAAAAGTTACACCAGACCACCACCAACAAAATATGGTCAAAAAATCTTTTTCAGGAAACAGTTTATGCTTTTAAGTTTTCAATACAACCACTAATACCTCATATGTGTATTAATAAACACTAACAGATCTATTACCCTGCATTGCCCATGTAAAAAACATAAGCGAACTTTTAATAGAGTTAATATTTCGTTATTACACTCTAAAGTGAACATGACATATAGTAGTTTTATTGTGTTGCGTAAATATATGTCCTACTAAAATGGCTGACATTTTTTGCTGTATGGGACGATGTTTTCCGACTGAGGCAGTTTTATTTGTTGACTTAAGAGTAGTAACGTTGACGTGTCAGCGCAGATGATCATATGGGTATTCAATCGCTTAATACTCACTAATAATGAACAATTGGTCATATGTGTGATGATCACATGGGTATTCAATCGCTTAATACTCACTAATAATGAACAATTGGTCATATGTGTGATGATCACATGGGTATTCAATCGCTTAATACTCACTAATGATGAACAATTGGTCGTATGTGTGATGATCACATGGGTATTCAATCGCTTAATACTCACTAATAATGAACAAAGGTCATATGTGTGATGATCACATGGGTATTCAATCGCTTAATACTCACTAATAATGAACAATTGGTCGTATGTGTGATGATCACATGGGTATTCAATCGCTTAATACTCAGTAATAATGAACAATTGGTCATATGTGTGATGCTTATGGAAGACACTGGCCCAGTTCTGTGGGCAGAAACGGGTGACAGATTCTGGCATATATTTATATATAAAATATACTCTACTGCCATATGAGCAGTCCGATTAATCTGTATGGGTACATGGCTTTTAGCCCCAAATTCTCACTGCATGTATTTATTCAATAAATTGTTTACCAAAAGCACTTCAGACCGGATATATCAAAAGTCCACCCTTCGAAAAATGATATACCAAATGACCGATTTACCAAAAGTCCTAGGGTGAAATGTCCTTGTAAAATATATCCGGCAATTACCTGCAAAGTATACCAACTTAAGAGCTAAGTGTTCTAGCCATACTAAACACTAAAATATTAGAAGACCACCACCACCGTCCAATACTCTCCCCTTCATCTCCATAAACCTGTTCAGTGGCCAGTTCTTTTGTCACTGAACAATCACCCAAGCTATACCTCACAAACCCTTTGACCAGGCCTGCTTTAATATGAATAAAGGGATGCCAGTGCCCAAAATGAAATATATTCTACTTGGAGTGAAAAATTCGTTATCTGGGGTAGTGGTGTGAGTCTAAAACCCCGGTTCAAGTTTCTGAGCATGAGTCTAAAAACTTCCTGTCATCAAGATGAATTCATTGATATAGGACATGCTGCGTATAAGCCTTTGCCCTAGTGGTAATTTCAGCTTCTTTCATGGTGGTGGTTTGTGCTTGTGTGAAGGCTTCAGCTCTCTCTCAGTAGTAATTGTCTACGAAAGTTTGATTTTTTCTTTTCTTACCATATGGTAGTATTAGCTTCCTTCTCAGTAGTAGTCAAAAGAGTCGTTTGTGTTATCAAATTTTTGAAATTCTTTGGTAAAGTTTTTGGTTGGAATATTGATGACTGACTTCTAGTATAGTACTTTTGCTGCGTGTTCTAAATATCTGTTTCTCTTGGATACAAATTTGTTAATTTGTATTAAAGCAGGTACGTGTCATCCCTATTGCTAGCTGTCGGATTTTTTCTGTTGATGTGTTGAAGGCTTTTTGCAAGCTGTTAGATTTTTCAGTAGCTGTGTAGAAGACTTTTTGCCAGCTATTAGATTTTTTCTATAGCTGTGTAGAAGGTTTTGAGAATATCCGGATAGAGGAGTATGGGTAACTGGTTTTCATAGAAATAATCTCCATTGTCTTCACGTTGTTAGTGAGGACTGTTCTCTTAGTTGGATCCTCTGGAGGAGATTGTTGGAAAGGGTGATGGATAGCTGGTGTGTAGTGGCTTCTTCTGTTTGGTGTGGGCATTCCTAAAAAGATCCAATTTTCTCCCAAAATTAGCATTTTCTTCATGTTAGGTCACGGGTTTTATTGCAATTCAGATTGTCAAAATGCACCATGAATATAATATATATATATTGAGCTTGTGAAATTGTTTTGACTTGAATCTTATTATACGACAAACTAAATATTACATATGTATATGGGTAACAGTATCGGTCACAATTCCAGTTTGGTTCCAACGCAGTTTTATCTTGTCAAAATTTTAATTAGTTACTGAGCCTCCCTGCTTGGGTCACATTCATGGGTGGAGGCCTCAAATGTTTTAGGTTGTCAAACTTACATTTAACTTACTAACTTTCTTCCTTTTCTTTCTTTCTCTCTTTCTTTGTTTCTTTCTTGCTTTCTTTCAATTTGTGACAGGCTCTCAATTCACTCTATGAAAAGATTAGTAAACTGTTTATTTGAATATAAAGTCCCGAGATTGACACTTTCAAAAAGAAGCTACAGGTGAGGACTGGCTCTTCGAAAGAAAAGGGAAATAATTTAAAAAAGCAATCAAACACAAGCATTATAGGTTTACCTCTCACACTGCACACGTAATTATAACGGTTAAATAAAATCAGAATCACTACAGACACAGTACATGTTGTTTTCGTAAGACCATTTTGATTTATGGTGTGTTCCTGAAATACATCTGTACCGAGCTTGTATTCTATTTACGAGTACCACATTCACGTCTCCAGTGTTGTGAACTTGTATTCCATTTACGAGTACCACCACATTCACGTCTCCAGTGTTGTGAACTTGTATTCTATTAGCTCTTTCAGGTAAAGGTGTTAACCTCGCGAGCATTCTGTTTGGTTACTGAGATTATTTTCGATTAATCCTCACCGATTCCTTAGCTCATGAATGATGAACTTGGCGGGCACGTGTTCCAAGTGCAAGGAGTTCTTTCAATAAATAAACATTAAATTTCATTATTATTACACAATTTCACCAGTGTTGTACACTATACGTGTGCAAGAATGTTTAATATGAAAATCTGCAATTCTTCTACGACTGCACTTTAGAGTCATGTTTGAAAATTATTGAAATAGTTGTTGCTTTTGAGTAAGTGACAGATTTCTTTGCACCTTATAAGTCTATTCATACTCTCAGACAACTGACAACAATCATCAGTTATTTTATAGTTCATGCTGTGGAATGTTTGATTGATCTTTTCTCTGTTATTAGAGAATTAATTCAAACTAACTCTCTCTCTCCCAACAGATAGGCTGACTTTTATTGGAGCGCTTCCGTAAGAGCGATGTGGGGGTGTACTGACTATACTATCATGACTATACTCTGACTATACTATCATGACTATACTATCACCGGCGAAATTCACTGCCTTTTCCTCCAATAGCATTACCTCCCCTTCTTAGGATGATGGCAGCTTCCGAACTGGATCGATTTCGCTGCCTGGCACGAGGTGTACTGCACTTGTGAGAGTTGAAGATGGTGGTTGATAGGAAAGTTGTAGATCGGTGATGATGAATGGCGGCCGGTGGATCCTGGCACTCAGTGACTGACTGGTAGAGGTAGGCAGTAGCTCGGTTTTGTGTGGGCTGCTGCTGTGGTGGTTAGTGTTGTTGACTTCTAGGTTGTTGTCCCTATCCCCGGCGTTAGAGGGGAGAGGGTGGGTGCGGGTGTCTTACAGAGCCCAGGCTAGTAGCACACCTGGTCTATATCTAGTGAGTAAGCACGCCCCGGATGTTCATCCCCATGTCCTTCTCACTGGTGTTGTCGTTGCTGTTCCCAGTGTTGTCCGTTGGGATGTATGTTGACGTGTGCTCGAGACCAGTAGAGATGATCCAATAATAATTGAATCATGCCCACAATGGGGTAGATGAAAAATCCTTCGGATACAGTTGATCTCTGTATCGCCGTTGTTTTGGTGGTAGATTTTTTTTCGCCCTCTGTCTGGTGTCTTCAGTGGTTTTTTCCGGGGTGGTGGCCTCTTTTTTTTTTCGGTTCTGTTGTTTCCGTTCGTTCAGGTGTTGGTAGCTTTGTTGGTGCTGTTGTTGGCTCTGACAAAAGTGAGAAAGGAAGAGCTTCAAGCACCTTTGTGTGGTCTTCGAGGGTGGACTTGATTTCCGTCGGTGTGTCTGTTTTCTTGTTAGGTTCTGGATCAGTCTGGTTGATTTTGTCGTTTTTCTTTATACTGTTTGTTTGTGCACAGGCTATTTGTTTTGTGGATTTTTTTAAATCTTCTATTCTGGTAACTCGAGTCTTTCTTTCCTCTGTTATTGTTGATGGTAGTCAGAGTGAATGGATCTTTCCTCAGTTGTTTAGTTTGCGAAGAGTTCTCTTTGGTACGAGAGGGGATCTTCCACATAAACTATTACTCCCTTTTCACATGCGTTGGTGGAGGTTGCTGGTGTCTGTTCGATTGTTGGTTCGCCCCCCCTCCCCCCATGTGCTGCTATATTGAGTAATATAGAATTTTACCAAATTGGTTTGTACTATTGCTTGTTTATATTTTGATTCTGCGATCAAATACTTTATCCATTTCTGGTTCATTTTGGCTCCTTCTATCGCCAGTCTTCGTGTGTTAATCTCGTAGATTCTGATGGTCGTATGCTGTGAGCCATTCTGATTTCCCCCCGCCCTAAAAAGAGCTTGGGAGTGGTCCTGGCAGCCGCTCGAGTGTAACCCGTCGACTGTGTGGTGGATGTGACGTGAAAGTGTGTTTGCGCATCCTTCGGATTTTAAATGAACCCATGTCGTTACCTCCCTTCTGCGAGTTAAGAACTTTATACCAATGCACGTTACTCTAGCTCATCGCAGACTTCAAGCGTATGATGAGAACGTGTCCTTTCTAAAGTGCAAGCGTTGCAATGCATAGCTTTACTTTTACTATTGACTAACTACAAGGGGAAAGAACTGACTACCCACCCATCCTTTTCGTCACTTTAAAATTTCAGTGTAACGCTTTTACGCACGCACTTGTATTGTGGTGGTAGTGGATCGTTAGCTTTTGTTAGAACTTTTTAAAGACAAGTTTTACAAATGAATCACGGAAGAAACTCACACATTTATTGTTAAGTCTTGTGACTTGTTGTAAGCAACTGAATTTGCGACTGTTATTTATCTAACAGTTACTATACGCGACCGACGTGTCTGTTATTAGTCTGATTAATTATCAGATTGATGTCACTCTCTGAAGTTTGAAAATGACTGAGAATGACTCAATATTCTGTCTGTCTTCTCAAGGTGCGATTGTGTCTTACCGTGCGTCCAGCCTCGTGATTTGACAGTTAATAGACTTTAAGAAGGGAGGGGATACGTGCACCTACACACTAGTAGATAACGTGGTCACTTACACTTACCATCGCAATGTGTGCGTGTGTATGTGAAGAGAACACGAGAGACAATTGAATACGATTGATGCAACAATGTAGATCACTAATAATGACAAGTTAACACAAACTGAGCATGTAACAAATATTATTTTTATTATCTAATATATATAGTATGTAACTTACATATTGTAAATTTAGCAATGGAAAAAGTACATTAAAATAACAACCACAACTAAATATCTTTTAAAGTAGAAATATTATTGACACGCAAATATACGAGATCTGAAGTTGCTTTCGAAGTACATATAATCACCTCTTTCATATCATCGACACATGGTTCTCAATATTTAACACAAATGCGCAGTGTCATTAGAGTTGATAATTAATTTGTCATAAACGACGAAGTTTGTCATGAAAACAATTGAGATGTGGTAAAGGGGATAAAAAAGAATTACAGTCACGTGCATGTAAAGCAGAAATGAAAGCAAATATCATCCTTCTCTTGACTAAAAAGTTCGAATGCACATATTTTGGGTATAAAACACAAAGATTAAAAAAATTAATTTTACAGTCTATCAAAGCGCGGTGT
Source organism: Sinotaia quadrata (assembly GCA_028829895.1). NCBI lineage: Eukaryota > Metazoa > Mollusca > Gastropoda > Architaenioglossa > Viviparidae > Sinotaia > Sinotaia quadrata. Next base: position 23,005,425 of record CM054178.1, read on the forward strand.
GCGTTTTGTTATCATCAGGACGCCATACTAAATCTGAGTGTTGGGCGTTTATCTGGAAGAGCCATCTTAATTCATGCGTACGTACTGCGCACAACCAATTTAAACAATTATTAAAACAGCGCAAATGTTGTGCGTAATAAAAACAAGGCGTTGATTTAACTTTAATAATATTAATAATAATAATAACTTTAATAATAATAAATAGATCGATATCTTTAAATATTTTTTTCTTTCTTTCTTGATAGATCCATGCAAAAGATGAGAACTGTCCCCTCCCTCCCCATCTCCCCGCAGGACAAATTGAATTGACGGCAAATTAGAGAAAGCAGTTTTGATAGTGGTGTTTAAGCAGTAGTTACTAATTACATTTTTGACTAGTGGTGTTTAAGCAGTAGTTACTAATTACATTTTCGACTAGTGGTGTTTAAGCAATAGTTACTAATTACATTTTTGACTAGTGGTGTTTAAGCAGTAGTTACTAATTACATTTTCGACTAGTGGTGTTTAAGCAATAGTTACTAATTACATTAGACGAATTATAGGCAGTATTGGTCAGGCTATCTAGATCCTTAAGTGGTCAGGAATTATATTTAGGTAGAGCTGTGTTGGGGGCGGGGGGGGGGGGGCGAGGAGGTTGATTTTTGCTTTTGGCTGATAATGGAGGGGAAAATATATATAAATACTATTTTACTCTTTTAGATGAATCACAAATGATTATACGCTTAGTCGAAACTACCACTAAACAGTCCAGCTCGACCCCTCCACACAGACATACACACCTTCTTCAACGTTATGGCCACATCACTGTTTAGTCAGTCACTGGTAATCAATGATTGCTAATCAGTCAGTATTAGTTCATCAATAATTTTTTTCTCTCACTAAGTGTCGATTATGATTTTACTTAACTACAGTGTTGTACATAAATTATTCAGTCATTTACTAGACGTTTTTGATAGGCACTTTGGATTTTCTTAAAAATATAAATCATATCCATCTTCAGACCGATTGTATAATAATACATAACATCGACACCTTAATTAACTATTTATTTTCACAAGTCGTTGCGTTTGATTTTTTTTAAAGAAACAGACTGACCAACAGAGTAAAACAAACATTGACTGAATATTATTTTCACAAGTCGTTTGTTTGATTTCCTAAAGAAATAGACTGACCGGTAGACTACAATAAATATTGACTGAATATTATTTTCACTCGCTGCTACGGCGGAATGATGACTAGCTGTACGGTTAATCGTTCAGAATATCTATAAACTGACAACAAAATACTTTTCAACCGCTGACTGTCAGATCATTCACTTAAGGCTGTTAACTCAGTTTTCAGGCCAAGGGACGGAACTGAGCATCAAGTGAAACCAGTCATAAGTAAGTATTAGTTATGTGCAATATATATCAAGGCTTTTAGTTATTTACAAATAATGAGTTCAATGTGTGTGTGTGTGTGTGTGTGTGTGTGTGTGTCATAAAGTGACCTGGCAGATGGAAAACAGGTACAGAGTACATAAATGAGAAATAAAAAGCTAACAACGACTGCCACATTGTCTGTAAGAGCTAACATTGTCAACGGAAAGAGGCTTGAAATCTAGAATGGTCTGCAATATGCGTTTCCGAAATTTTGACAAGATGCAAGTGTACTCACAAAAACATGGGTGCCCACAAGCACGTATTCAAGCACTGTGTGCCTCCCCCCAAAAAATAAATTAAATAAATAAAGGCGTATCCTAACAAAGATGTGTGCCCACAGGCATGAGTATCGTAGCCCTGATGTGTACCCACAAATGCGTATATCTTAGCACTGAGATCTGCCCATATAGATGTATTCTAGCAATGAGATGTGCTCACAAATGCGGACTCTAGCAGTGAGATGTGCCCACAAATGCGTATTCTAGCACTGAGATGTGCCCATACAGATGTATTCTAGCACTGAGATGTGCCCATACAGATGTATTCTAGCACTGAGATGTGCCCACAAATGCGTATTCTAGCACTGAGATGTGCCCATACAGATGTATTTTAGCACGCTGAGATGTACCCACATAAGCGTATTCTAGTACTGAGACGTACCCACAAATGCATATTCTAGCATTAATGTGTACCCACATCAGCGTATTCTAGCCCTGATGCGTGCCACAAGTGTGTATTCTAGCGTAAGATGTACTCTAATCGAAGTACCTAGAAAGGTTGACAAGTCTTGGGCAGACGCGGAAACGCTGAACATTTAAACTTTTACCTCGCCTGAGACAGTGTTATGGAAACCAATAATGCGTTCAGTTCTCATGAAAGAAGAGTGTCAGAATGTAGGTATATACACTCAACTCGTCACATTTAGTAATAAACATAATGCATGCTGAGTATAGACTTACACACCAAAACACCAAGAAGTTACACTAATACTGAAATATTCTAAAGATTAAAAACATATATAATATTTAAAAGAAACAAAGACACAAACACGCACAATTACCCCCCTCCCCAACTCTCTCTCTCTGTGAGATCTAATAAAAAGAACTGTCAACATACCAGCCGAACCAATTGACTAAAATAAATTACACCATTATACTCAGGCCATTCAATCTTACCATTTGTATAGACAGAAACAAAAAGGCAGCCATGAAATATAAAAATATGTACATAGTGTAGAAGAAGAAGGAAAAAATGAGGGGTGGGAGGGTCGGAAATTAAGTCGTCAGGGTAAATAAGATAATGCAATCGCACCCGCAAAAAACGTATAGCGAGTAACGCAATTAAAAAAAAAATGTAACACCACGTCTTTCCTAATGCAGAGTAACGCACTAAAACATGACTTACATTATGAATAATATTAGTAGTGCTAATCCCGAAAGATTTATTGTGTTAGTGGAATAAGATACTAGCGATTCTTCTCCCAAGTTAAGCTTTAACATTTAACTCCATTCCTAGAAATTTGCTTTTTTTTAAAAAAAACAAAAACAAATCAATTCATCTCAAAGCCAAAACAGAATGCTAGAAAAATAAAGCAGCCGAACAAATTCAATTAAAAACGTTGGCAGAGTTACCTGCACTTGATAATAACTCTTAAATCAATCATCCCCACCATTACTTTTGTATGGGCGTCACAGGAATGCAGAAAAGAGGATGACAGAGAATAAATGATATAATTTAATCTATTACTACTGCAAGATGATAAACTTTCTTTGGTACATAAAAACAGAACATAAATTGAACAACTTAAATCTATTACTTCTAAAAACTTATAAAACTCTAAAACTTCCTTCGATAAAAAAAGTATAAAAAATCTTGAACAAAGGTCAAATAGTTGTTTAACCCATATTTTTTCCTCAATCGTTGCAGCAAAAATTCAGGTTCTGATTCAAACAACTGTGTTGTTGGTCTTCTGTATGATACAAACAGTATAATATTTACAATCACTTGTACACGTAAAATCCTCGTACAGATACTTATTGCGATTACATTTGTAAATCTGATTAAATCCCAGAGTCAGGTTTGCATACACATTTTAAAAAATAAGCATAAATAAATCACAACAATTAGCCAATCGAATCAGAGAAAATGTCTATTTCGTCTGAACTTTTAACGTGAGACCAGTGTTCTGAATGAGAAGCAGGAAGTAGAAATTATTTCTCACACTGGACGGGATGGGGATATGATTTCTTTCAAAAGCATGTCCCGTCTCTCTGTTAAGCAGAAAACAAGGATTTCTTTCAAAAGCATGTCCCGTCTCTCTGTTAAGCAAAAAACATGGATTTTTTTCAAAAGCATGTCCCGTCTCTTTTAGGGTAGAACCCTGTAGTCAAGCGCGTGATAAGAACAACTCAAACGTATCATACAGAGGTGTTTATGGTGACGACACAAGTAGGCCTACAGTTTCTGTATAATTAGGATTTCATTTTAATAAGTATAGCTTTCAACCTGTACTTTTCTATTTCACAGATGGCGTGATGCGCTTCTTCAGTTAAAAGGAAACTTGCCTGCCATACGCTTCAATTAGGAAAATAATTTCGAGCGCCGCAAATTTCCAATAAATATTCAACTGAACGGATAAAGTACTTGCCCGTTGTGTGTGCTCGTGTGGTATTTGTACAACTTCTCAGAATTCGTTCCTCTCTCTCACACACTCAGATGCGCGCAAAGACACACAAACACATTATTAAATAATAATAATATGTTTCCATGTCTATGTTAAGCATTAGACAGGGGCATTGTCTCAGTTTTTAAACAAGATGCGGATTGACCCATTTAAAGAAATAGCTCGTTTGTCAAAGCCTGTCTCTGCGGAAAATATGAAATGAAGACGATGAAAGGTGGGCTGTCTTGATATACCGATAATGTCAGTAGTTCGGCATTAATACATCGAGAGAAGTCTTGATACACTAATGAACTGGGAACGGATTGGTTTCGCCCGGAAAAGTGATAAACCCGTTTTTCCCTTCCTATTATTTCACCATATCGAACACTGGCAACCTTATTTATTTACTGTGAGTATTGCTTCAACAAGATGACAGATAATAAAACATCGTTTTGAGACTAAACACACACACACACACACACTTCTACTACATATAAAAGAATATTAAATATAAATGAATGCCAGGTCAATAAATATAGCAGCTGTAAGTTATTCCATTTTGCTGTTCTTCAAATAACGACCGACAGAATCATTGTTAAGATGTGAGGGTCTGTCGCCATTACACACGGTTGGATGCACGCCATTTTCATGATGCCGGTCGGGAGTTTATATCTCTATCAATCTGCTTTCTGTATAGCAGACAAATGTACAAACACACAGAAATACAATCAAATCGATGAATCTAAGTACAAATATTTCGTTGCGTTAAATTCATTGTGCTTTGAGTCAGAGTGCATCGGGACTGATCTTAACCTCAGTATGGTGACCATGGATACATTGCAAGCTCCTTAAAAGTTGGCCTGTTTACACAGATTTCAATCAAGAGCGTTCTTCTCATGTCTGCAAAATATTTCGACACCGACACCCACACTTAATTCTTTTTAAGCAGCAGTTTTGTTTCTAGCCCCGTGACAACAGTAAATCTACACAGCCTCTTTTTCACTGCACCTAATTTAAAGCGATTCTACATGAGAACAGTCAGCCAATCACAGGGTGAGCGCGCGGAATATTCATTGTCAGTAGTTTTTGTGTGACTCTAAACACTTGCAAGCCAAAGAGAGAGCTATTTGTTGTTAGGAACGTAGATCCCAAAGTAAAGGCCAAAGGCCAAAGCATACGTCACTAAACCCCAAAACACTCCAAGAATGACGAAGATGAGTGCTGTTTTCCCGTGTTTTCGGGCCTGCTCGATGTCTCCTAACTGCCAGGCGTTGTTGGATTTTGCTGCAAAACGAGGTGTTTAATTTTAGAACTACAAACAACAACAAATCAGTCCGTCCGTCCATCCATCCATCATCCATCCATCCATCCATCCATCCATCCATCCATCCATCCATCTATCTATCTATCTATCTATCATGCTAGATTGATTAATCAAAAATTCACTTGCACAATGAACATGGAGAAAAACTGATTTCTTTTTGGAACAGTTCTGTACCTACTTTTATACTCTGATTCATAACAAAATCAATTGTACAGCAGACAAATATACCGAGAGGCCATTAAATGCATCATGACAAGAAAGCCAATGCACACTGAGATAAGGAGGACCAATATACACTGATGTAAACAAGTTATATCGTAATACAGAAATAGTAGTAGATCGAGACAATCCACTGTAATGAACTGTGAAAAGACAAAAAAAAAAGATACATACTCGCATACATCGACAGATTCCACAGCAACGTAACGTAAAAGGACACAAGGAAAAATAACTGTTCTCACAACGAGATACTCCACTACACATGTACTGTGAAATGACACAGGGAAAAACGTCTGTACTTAACAAATATTGAGACAGTCCATTACACCTTGTGACGCCAATGCCACTTAGTTAATGGTTATGATATTTTTAATTAATTGATCACCCATAACTAATTACAAGTGATGAGAATCTTAATTTATTTATTAATAATACGCCAGAAGACACCACTCGTCACTCTTACTTGGCGGATATGCGGGTAATGTAAACGTTTTCTCTCTTCCACAACATTAAAGACATTTACCATCACACAATATTCCCGTAGATAGAAAATTTCTTACTAAAGGAGAATTTAAATCCATCTTTAATCTAAATTTAGCGAGCACCTTTCCGCCCACTTTTTTCTCCAACATAAAGTTATCAGTATATGTAAGAAGGTCAATAAATTTATTAAATCAACAATTGAATTATATATAACAAACACAATGAAAAAGATTATTTGATATGAATATTTCCACAAAAACACTTTTGAAAAGTCTTATATCTTAAAATACAGTTCTATAAGTGTGAATACAGATCACAGGATAGTTCTCATCAGATAACAGAAATGAAGTTATTAGAGATAAGCTACATACCTGGTTTAAGTGCTGTATCAATAGTCTTTTGCACACTTTTGCAACAATGTCATAAGTTGTTATCCACATCAACTCCATGTGTCTCTTTCCTCAGTTGAAAACATTGATACCTGGTATTCTCATCTAACCTGGGTGCTTTTTTTTGCCATGTCAGCTCCTTCAAGCAGAATAACAATTGTAGCAATTTCTAGTAACTTCTAGGTACCAGAAATTGATCAATATAGTCAGCATACCTTGCCAACATACATCAATGGAGTGTAGTGTACACTGACACACTGCAGTAAAGACTCCCCACACCTACCAAGGTCATAGCAGTTATTTTATAATCAGTAAACCAGGAGATTCAAATAATACATGGAAAGGTTGCTTTGTCCCTATACAAATATAATTGCTAAATAAAAATGATAAGTTTCCAGTTTATCCCTTTTTAACTCCATTCTTTCTTACATTCAAATCTCTATTTACAGTTTCCTGCAACAGTATTTATTAGCCCGATACAAGCACACAGCACAATAAATACAGCATTACAGTTTTATAGAGGTTTCATTAGAAACAAAATGTCAAGTGTATAGCATACTATATACGAGCATATTAGTACAAACATTTGTAGAAATAATAGTCTACCCATATAATACATCTCTACATAAAATACAAGTATAACAGATCAATAGCAAAAATGCATGAAATATTTCTTAACCCACCAATAAGGTAACGGCCGTCTTTCATGACTGGACTTCTTGCCACCCAAACTCAAGTGATCAGACAATAGAATTCTTTACTCATATAAACTTTTGATCTCAGCTCATTGGCTGGTCTTGTTCTCATACATCTTAACCATTGGATAATAAAAACTATTCACCCAGTTGGAATTGGTTTGCCAATATCGTATTTATGTTATTTATTGCATCAGCAATTTCTAGAATATTCTCAACTCGAGTGTTTACTCCAACTCTGACACTTACAAAAATACCATCATAAGGAGTTCCCAAAGTTGGGTCGCTTCGAGAATTTAAAAAAATTATATAACAATTAAGTTTAAAATAGGGATAGGCAAATTTACTCCACCACACACGTGTACTGTGAAAAGACAAGAAAAACATGTGTATTTACCAACATCAAGAGAGACTATTACAATGTAAATGTACTTTGAAAAGAACAGGGGGAAAACCATTGTTACTCACATCCAAACCACCAGCCTAAGATTCCCATGACGAAGTTGCAGAGGAAGATAACAGCACATGAAGTGTTGACCCAGTCCTTGGGCTTATCTTTGGGATCGGGTACTTGTGCCACGATTGGCGTCCCTCCTTGTGTGAATATAACCTGGTCAAGTCAAGAGGAGAAAAGCATTAATAAATATGTCATCGAACATGTCCATGAAGTGATCAATGGGAGAAAGGCAACCTGTCACCAGATATGTTCAACAGGAGAAAGGCAATGTGTCATCGAACCTGTTTAAGAAAAAAGCAACCTATCATCGAACATTTCAAGAGAAAGGCAGTCTGTACTCAAACCTGCACAAGGGGAGAATCTGTTGAAGAGTAGAAAGGCAGCCTGTCATCAAACATTTCAAGAGGAGAAAGGCAACCTATCTATGAACCTGTTCAAGAGGAGAAAGACAACCTGTCACTGAACATTTTCAAAAAGAGAAAGGCAATCTGTCATCAAACCTGCTCAATGTGAGAAAGGTAACATAGCAACAAACCTGTTGAAGAGGAGAAAGTCAACCTGTCATGTTCAATAGGAGAAAGGCTACCTGTCATCAAACCTGTTCAAGAAGAGAAAGGCAATTTGTCATCACACCTTTCAAGGAAAGAAAAGCAGCCTGTCATCTAAATCTGTTCAAGAGGAGAAAGGCAACCTGTCATCAAAGTTGTTCAAGAGGGAAAAGGCAACCTGTCATCAAACATGTTCAAAAAGAGAAATGCATCCCGTCATCAAACCTGTTGGAAAGGGGTACGCAACCTGTCATCAAACCTGTTCAAGAGGAAAAAATACAATCTGTCATCGAACTTGTTCGAAAGGAGAAAGGTAACTTGTCATCAAACATGTTCAAGTCAGGAGGAGTAAGACAACCTGTAATATAGTGTGACATCAATAGTGCTCACAATAATATTTTTGAAAATGTGATGTGGTAGATGGGAAGTTAACGAGAGCTATACAACAACCTACTCACTAATCACAGACACATTAATTTTGAATGCTACTGAACCTCTGATAGAGAACTCGATCGACCAACATTTAGACATGTCTTTACTAGTAAGTCCTTAACTGTCATTGATATATAATCAAATGTTTTCCATATGTTCAAATTTCAGACCACTCTTTATTTCAGATTAACAACAATCATTCGGTACCTGGGTACTTCTCACCAGCTAGAGTTCAGTTCTGATAAGTGACTGATTAGACGAAATTTCTCTTCTATCATGCAGACAAATATAAGGGTCCTGTATAAGATTAAATAATTTTTTCTAACTTTACACCTCTAAATTTTTCCTGCAAAAAGGACAACCAATGGAAATTGTTTCAAATGATAATTACATATGTGGGGAGGGGGGCATAAATAAAAGTGTAAACTCTCTTAAACTGACATCACCTTGGCTGTTTCCGGATCATACTGGACATCTCCTCTTGGCTGGACAGGATCCTTACGATAGGGTTTCGGTTGTGACGTCACTGGTCCGTCTCTGTGTCTAGGCACATCAACGTAAACAGTCGTATGGTCAATGGTGGCAACATCCGCCATTTTGCCAGGGGTATCTGGTTAATATTTTGAAAATTAAAAAAAAAATTATTCTCACTACGTCATATATGCTCAAAAACTTTACAGAACTACAACTTGAGAGCCATAACTGAAGATTTTAAGATTAATCAAATAATGGGCAGTTATTTCCCTTGTAGTCAATGGACAAGATATTCATTCATCATTACGAATTTACTTCCCTTTTGTAAAGGTGTGAGATAAACCAACAGCGTGGGAGGGTGGCAGGGATACAATTAAAAAATAAATAAATAATTTTTAATTGCATTATTAATAGCAGTGCCATCCATTCAGACAGAGGCCAGTTTGAGTTGCAGATAATTAAATTCGAACGCAAATTTAATGACATTACAAATAAGAGGCGTTAATGATCTCGTCTTATCCAATGATAGGCACAATAAGAACAATATCTACTGAAGTAAATGTAGTTTTAATGCGATTTTAAAATCTGATTTGCGGAAAATTCAGCTTTTTGTGAGAAGGAGTAAAAAAAAAATAATAAAAGTGAAAATGATGAGCGACGTTGAACAATAACCTTTTTTACAAACACAAAAAAGTACCTGAGGAGGACCTGGAGTTATCTCCTTTGTGTTTATCTTCTTTCTTTTAATTACTTTTTAATAGGATAGCCTAAGTGCCCTAGCGATATAATGAAGAATAGATCCACTGAACGGGAAAGAACAAAAGCTAGGCCTATTAATGGAAAATAGCGAAGCATATGTACACCTGCTGATCGGGAAATAGTTAAGAATACGCCTTCTGAGCGGGTAATCTGCAATGTGCTCAACTAACGTATTTATGTTATTATGCTTTAAGTGGAGAAACTAGAGAAGACCTGTAGACTCTTTGCTTGGTTTAATTTTAAAACATAACAAATCAGGGTTGTGGAGTTGGCTCCCAAAACTTTCCATCTCCGATTCCTGAAATTTTAGAACGCCGATTCCAACAATAATTTATCACTAATATTATAGGGGATAAAATTACATACTTATATGGAATTAAATGTATTAGTATGGCAATGGTGTAAAGAAATGAAGAAGAAGCTTTCATAGATTTCATTTCAAAACATTTTGCAATCGTAAAATAATATGACAGAAAACCTCAAAATATATTTAATATGATAATGTTTATCTAAACTGAATTGGTTCTTTAAAACGGTCGCTTCTAATAGGTCCGGGGTTTTTTGTGTTGCTGTCAAAAATCGGATTTGACTACTGATAGCAGAAAACAAACGTTATACAGTGACTTGACAGTAACGCTGACAGTCAGAGGCATGTTCAATAGTCTCATGGAAAGCAGGATATCGCATTGTTAATGCTCAATTCAGAAGTACAGTCAAAATTTCTTAACCTTACTCAGTGCTGGATAAAACTTTTTAGTTATGAATTTAGTTATGATATATGATGGGATTTCTTTTCCTCTGAAATTTTCTAAATTTAGTTATGATATATGACGGGATTTCTTTTCCTCTGAAATTTTCTAAATTTAGTTATGATATATGATGGGATTTCTTTTCCTCTGAAATTTTCTAAATTTAGTTATGATATATGACGGGATTTCTTTTCCTCTGAAATTTTCTAAATTTAGTTATGATATATGACGGGATTTCTTTTCCTCTGAAATTTTCTAAATTTAGTTATGATATATGACGGGATTTCTTTTCCTCTGAAATTTTCTAAATTTAGTTATGATATATGACGGGATTTCTTTTCCTCTGAAATTTTCTAAATTTAGTTATGATATATGACGGGATTTCTTTTCCTCTGAAATTTTCTAAATTTAGTTATGATATATGACGGGATTTCTTTTCCTCTGAAATTTTCTAAATTTAGTTATGATATATGACGGGATTTCTTTTCCTCTGAAATTTTCTAAATTTATGCGCGGACGTTTAGATTAGTCCTGTACGTGTACATATGTTTTCAAAATTATCTCCATGGTTACTGTTGTTGAAGATGAAGTAGGCGATGCATGGCTGTCATGTAGCGACCCACCTATCGCCTCATCTTCCTCTTGTAAAAATTTTAACAAGAACTTCTAATTTATACAGCAGAATATTTTTTTTTGTTTGTTTTTAACTCATTAGTTCAATAACTTCACAAAAGTAGTTTTTACTCTCGTTGCTTAAATGTACTAAAATTTATTAATAATAATAAAATGTATTAATAATACTAAAATTTATTAATAATAATAAAATGTATCAATAATACTAAAATTTATTAATAATAAACAAATTTCCGTGAGGTGTTATTTAAATGTTTAATTATTTTTTTACTCTCTGCATGGTTTTAAACGGGAATCTGCTTCAAGTCACGTGAAATTTGAGGTCGGATTCGGTCATTTTTACCAAATAATATTTTTTTTTAATTTTTAAACACGACTCTCCAGTCCTGGAACAAACACTGAATACATGCCAACATTCGTCTGAAAAGGGACAATAAATAACAAAGCACGCTCTTCTATACTACTTCTAAACTATAACACCCGCTCTGGGGCGGTCGGGAGAGGTGGCTGTCCGCCGACCACGACTGGGCCTTCTTAGCGCGTCCTGTCTTGGGTCCCGAAGACCTTGAAGCCGGGGCCTGCCAGTATCGGCTGAAGATGGGAGTGACGTCCTTCGCGTGCGGTTATCACAGGTGTGTTTCATTATCGAGGCCTGTCGAATGGGGATGTCAATCAGTGTACTCGACTCTTGACTGTTCGGGATCAATCAATAGTAGGGTTTTTTTTGTTTTTTTTAAACAATCTCTTTAAAGTGCTTCCCGGCCAGGCTTCAAATTTCGTTGAACCGTGATCTAGGTTTCATATCTCGTTGATGTGCGCTCTAACATACAGGTATTGAAAAATGCATTGCCTGCCCTTGTCAATTTTTATGAGATGGCAGAATTATTTTTCAATCAGATCTTTCGTCGGATTAATTTAAATCATATGAATGACCTTCACGACAGCAAGTAGATCAACCACATGGCGTGCGAATGCTGTTTGCTTAAAAATAAGAATACGTATTTTTAAAGAAAAGAAGAACATGTGTATAAAGGTATGTCTGATTTTTTTTTTTTAACAGAAAAGAAGAATGTGTAAGCTTTGTATTTTTGTATATTTTTCTGGTGTATAATATCTTTCAGCTGTTTAACAATAATAACAGCGTTAATAATAATTATGTGCGTGCTTTTAATTTAAAAATAATATGTGGCTGCTTAAATGAGAAATAGATGGGTATTACTATAGTTCATAATTATTATGATTAGAATATAAAGGGTTATTATTACTACTAATATAGTTTTGTTTGAGTGTATAAAATTATTCATGCATGTGACTGTGGTTTTTATTTTAAATGAATACTGCCAGCGATTTTGCAAATTGATATTAAAAGTAATTTTACTGCTGGGAGGGGGGGGGTTGAGGGACATACATTTTATGACGGGTATCATTTGCACCGTGACCTGCCCAAACCGTAGGAGTTGGCACCCGAAGGCAACAAAATTATGGGTGATTAAAATCAGAGGGAGAGAACTCTTTTCCCTTGCTGAAGCCAACCAATCAAGTGAAAGGGCAATACTGGGGGATACTTTAACTGTATTTATAGTTTTAATGGCAGAAAGATTATCAGTCAAATTTGAGGTCAAATGCCGGTCACAGAAGATATCTACAAGAAAGGACTATTCAATGTATTGTGAATTTAGTGTTCACAGAAGATATTTACAAGAAAAGACTTTTCAATGTTCTGTGAATTTCGTGTTCACAGAAAATATCTATAAGAAAGGACTTTCAATGTATTGTGAATTTTAGCTTCACTGGAACTATCTGCACTGAAGTGATTAAAAATTCTCATTTCGACCTACAAAAAAAAAAAAGAGAAGAGTTCTGGGCCAAGTTCTTGCATTTCCCATACCGACTCTCTTCCATATGGAACCAATCAAGGCATTGTTTTGAAGATAAGTATATCAATGAACAAATGCAAAGTATGGTAAGTTAAGGACAACAACATGCATATAACCTATCAGGAGATAAAGCCCCTCACATAACTGTGGAATTTGCGCTAGATAATGAATGGTGTGATCTGATTGTAGATGACCAGTCTTTCTCACTGTGAAGTAGAGGTCAAACGAGAAATAAAATATCAGTAGATGCTAACTGGTACTTCAAGTATGTCCAAAGTCGCCAGGCATATCTGTGAAATCAGCCGGAGCTGGAAGCAGACATGAAACCAAATTAAACGACGAAAAAGCTAATATAGATCCGGCTGACAAGTGGTTGGCACTATCAACAGAACACAATTGGTGCTTGAACTGGCTGGCAAGTGGATGGCGTTACCAACATAACACAACTGGTGCATGATCTGGCTGACAAGTGGGTGGCGTTACCAACATAACACAACTGGTACATGATCTGGCTGACAAGTGGATGGCGTTACCAACATAACACAACTGGTACATGATCTGGCTGACAAGTGGATGGCGTTACCAACATAACACAACTAATGCATGATCTGGTTGACAAGTTGATGGCGTTACCAACATAACACAACTGGTACATGATCTGGTTGACAAGTTGATGGCGTTACCAACATAACACAACTAATGCATGATCTGGTTGACAAGTTGATGGCGTTACCAACATGACACAACTGGCAAGGGCGTGATTGGGAGTGAGGGTAGATGTCCTCCTTCGAACATACATCTACGTCGAAAACACAACACTCTGGCAGTTAAATTGGCCTTCAGAATTACCCGTCAGGTTAACAGATCTGGTAAGCAATAGATCAAACATATACTTACAAAGATGTGTGTGGGCTAGGGTTGGTACAAACATAGACTAGTGGGCAGTGTGGGGTGAGGTGAAATGAGGCGAGGCGGGGAGTGGGTGGGTAAACAGTTTCTTGGTGGATAAAAAAGACAAAGGACGTAGCTAGTGTGTGCAATCGTATCGCGGAAATGGGAATGAAATAAAAATTGCAATCCTGCATGCAAAATAACGGATGGATGACTCCGGTCCCACCCGCGAAATCAAAGACCTTTGCCAGTGAACGTTAAACATCAACAATCAAACTGATTCTGGAACCTCTGACACCACCCTAGAAAAATATTAACGAAAAGAACTTTATTAAAGGAAACAAATCATCTTAATTGGTTGGTGTCCGCCCAGACCAAAATATATTAACAAAACAACTTTATTAAAGTAAACAAATAATCTTAATTGGTTGGTGTCTGCCCAGACCAAAATATATTAACGAAAACAACTTTATGAAAGTAAACAAATCATCTTAATTGGTTGGTGTCCGCCCAGACCAAAAAATATTAACAAAACAACTTTATTAAAGTAAATAAATCATCTTAATTGGTTGGTGTCGGCCCAGACGAAGGAAACGGAGCTACCGACAGCTATTATTGTCTCTTCTCCTACCCCCAACACCCCCCTCCCCCGGAAAATAATGAATTAATTCATAATATAAAGCCACTGAGAGTCCTTCAGCTGTCTTCTTTTGAAAAGTGACGTAAACGTCAATATAAAGTCAGAGCCTAGTTGTGCTGCAGGCGATTACTAATTAAATGACTGAGGTCACGTCAGTAATAGGTTAGTAGGTTAAGATGTTCTTCGATAAATGGACAGATGCAATAAAGCACAGCTATATGGGCGATGGAGAGAAAGAGGGAGAACAAATATTAAGCTACAGATGTCAGTTCTCGTAAAACAATTGTTTAATTAATAAGATGACGTAAGCAGTTGAGGGGATGGGATTAAAAAAGCAAAACAAAAATAACCAAAGCCCCCCACCCCTAACAATACCAAAGAGGTAATATGTGAATGACATAATAATTAAATAATTATATTTGAACAAATGATTTGACCGCTTTATCACGGGTTATGCCTATTAATAGATGAGTTATGTTGAGTGAATTCTTTCAGATTATTCATTGAAAGCAGTAATTAAATTTTACTATTTGTTAGTCGACTTCATGCACTGTGTGTATTGTGTATGTATGTGTGTGTGTGTGTGTGTGTGTGTGTGTGTGTGTGCATGTGTGTGTGTGTGTGTGTGTGTGTGTGTGTGTGTGTGTATGTGTGTGTGTGTGTGAACGGCGAGCGGAATTAACTAAGAAACTGAGAAATGCAACATCCCGAGTTTGTGGTTTGATTCAGTTAGTGGCACGTTGGTGTGTTTGGAAAAGTTAATATTTTTTTAATATAAATATTTGCTTAAGGATCTTATTGTAATTAAAAAATTTTAAGTGGTATAATTGTATTTTTCAGGAAACCCTTCAACCTGTACACTTGGAAAGAGAAACTTCTTTTGATAAAAAATGTGTATTTAGCATGATTAGATGTTTTCATTTTTGCTAAAAGTGAAAGATTTTAACTGTGTTTTTTTCGGTTAGGGTAATCTAGCAGATATATATTTTTGCTTAACTGTTGTGGCCAAAAGAATGTAATGGTTTATTGATATATGTGTGTGGATGTATAAGAGAGAGAGAGAGAGAGAGAGAGAGAGAGAGAGAGAGAGAGAGAGAGAGAGAGAGAGAGAGAGAGAGAGAGAGAGAGAGAGATGAAAGGTGAGAAGCCTAATTATTTCCTACACATGAACTGATACATGCATTAATTAATTTTCCACAGTTGCTTCAAGCCAATAGTCATATTCTGTCGGTCCTGCAATTGGAGTTATTCTGTGACTTTGTTCCAGCCTAGTTCTACAATTAATGATCTTTCATCTGAAGTCTACCACAACCCCAAACACAAGCTGGTAGTTTATCAATATGATCGATGACAATAAGGTACAAATATTAAACTGAATATCTGATCATTACGTATTCCTATAGAAAACATAACTGACCTTTGAAATTAGACCTCAAACGTCTCATAAGTAGGTTCATTTATTTTTTGGACAACTTTGCATCCAATTCTGCGACAATAATTCGTGGACGCTACCTGGTACTTTTATTGTACACACAAAGTAAACACCTTACACGATCAGTCTTGTAACTTCGGCTATTAGCTATTGATCACACGCCATGTAGCTTAACTACTGTAGTCTATAGCCATATAATTTTAGTTATTACCAACAGATTCGTAATCATGACGTGTAGCTTAACTACTGTGGTCTAATATAATTTCAGTTTTCTACTAATCCATACTCAAATTTTTTGTAATTAACTACTGTAGTGTTGTGACTTTGCTGTTGTTTACTGATCCATACTCACATGTTATGTAATTAACTATTGTAGTGTTGTGAATTTGCTGTTGTTTACTGATCCATACTCACATGTTATGTAATTAGCTATTGTAGTGTTGTGACTTTGCTGTTGTTTACTGATCCATACTCACATGTTATGTAATTAACTACTGTAGTGTTGTGACTTTGCTGTTGTTTACTGATCCATACTCACATGTTATGTAATTAACTGCTGTAGTGACTTTGCTGTTGTTTAGTGATCCATACTCACATGTTATAGCTAACCGCTGTAGTCTGTTGTCATGTAATTTCAGCTGACAATTACTGATCCACAATCATATGTTATGCAAATAGCATATTACGCTTATTTACTTACTGCTGTAACGCCTGACTCCTGACCCGGAGTGACTATTAACTGTAACTAGCAGTGGAACGGAAAATCATCCTGTATCATTTATTCAGGTAAGCTCCTCAGTTTGAAAGATCACGACTCAAGTAAACAAAAGTACGTAATTTTTTACTTAAATTCCTGGTAGTATCAAAACATATGCGAACACTAAACAATAACCAATGGGCGCACCTGTTACCTACACATAAGCCAGACACTCCCACCATATATACAGTGCGCGCCATCTACCTACATATATAAATAAATAAGATGGACTATTAGTATGATTCACGGAGTGAAAGAAGGGGTAAGCTTATTTACCCCGGAACTGATAAGGGAGTTATAGATAAATTATCTTTGTTATTCATTTCACGTTAACTGTTTTCTGCACCGAGCAACGCGGGTATTTTCTGTTAATATTCTGGCATGCGGAAGCGACAGACATCAGTACTGAACGAAAGACCTATAAGTATATAAGTACAATGAAAACAACGGTAGACGCCGTAAAACTAAGGACAGAAATGGTCACATGTGTTCATACCTACATAGCAATACGATACACACCAGAAACGAGGAGAAATACTGTCATGAAACATTCCTTCCTTCTAAGCTAGAGAGTTTTCTCAGTTTCATGAATACCATAAGAGCTTGCTCACCTCATAAGCAGATAACTAAAATTTAGTACCGTTTTAGAGATTTTGAACATCATACACCTAAAAGTCGCAACTTTATAGAACATCATACACCAACATATATACAACCTTACAGAATATCATAAACAAGTTGCGTTTTTGTTGGTGTATGATATTCTATAAAGTTGCGACTTTTAGGTGTATGATGTTCTATTATGTTGCCCTTGGTGTATGGTATTCTGTAAAGTTTGGTTTTGTTGTTTTATGATGTTCTATAAAGTTGTGTTTGGTGTATAAAGTTGTTTTTGTTGGTGTATGATGTTCTGTAAAGTTGTGTTTTTTGATGGTGTATGATGCTCTATAAAGTTGTGTTTTTGTTGATGTATGATGCTCTATACAGTTGTGTTTGGTGTATAAAGTTGTGTTTTTGTTGGTGTATGATGCTCTATACAGTTGTGTTTGGTGTATAAAGTTGTGTTTTTGTTGGTGTATGATGCTCTATACAGTTGTGTTTGGTGTATAAGTTGTGTTTGTGTTCGTGTTTGATGTTCTGTAAAGTTGATTTTTTTGTTGGTGTATGATGCTCTATAAAGTTGCGCGAGTATTCTACCACTAGACTAGATTACCACTACCAAAAATTCCCCATCCTACTCAGGAACAGACACAAAGAAAAACGAACAAAAATCGACTTAGCCACCAGGTCCAACCACCACCACCACCACCCAAACCACTCCCTCCCCAGCGCGAAATCGGCCTAGACCGGAAGCGCTCCCATACATTAGCAAGCAAATATACAACTGAGCTTTCAAAGTGGCCAACGTGAGCATTAAGTTTGCACCTCATTAAGAGTTCAAGTTCTTTGTTAATTTGTAAATTACTGACTTCTAGCTCGTGGTCTATGTTCCTTTCTGATTAGCAGTGCGGTAGTATAAGAGTCATCCATAACAGTGGTTAGGAGCCATGGTAACATGGCTAGGAATCGTGGTAACAGTGGTTAGGAGCCATAGTAACGATGGCTAAGAGCTATTGTAATCATGGTTAGGAGCTCGAGTTCGAAGTGAAATCTCACAATTGCTAACTAGGTAGTAAATTTCGTTATTATGGTTCATCTGATATGCATTAATTAATTCTACAGTGTTTGGATTTTTAAAAAATTGCAGAGTATTAAAGAATTCAAATATCAATTATTAAAATTCAATAAAAACCGACTGGCTTTTAGGCTGAAAATCCAGACTGAGTGAAATAAATCATCGGACAGAAGATCATTCTTCTAAACTGAAAATCGTGTCACTGTAAAGCTCGATTTAAAAAAATTTATGTAATTTGTTGTACATGTTAAAAATACACTAGGCGAATGTACTGTACAGTCCGTCTGGTTAATGACTCTCAGTGAAACGCAATCGTTTGGTGACACCTGTTTGGGCAAGTGTAGACTTTACATAACTTGAAGCAACTCATTAACTATTGTCACCGTCCATCTACTCTTTCATAGGCTCTTGTCTTCAGTGATTCCCCCCCCCCCCCCCCATCACGCCTGAATTCAGCACACATAAAGATCTCTCATCCGGCACTTATAATAAATTCATGCTGTCGGTACGACGGGCCTTACCACTAATAGGCTTGGCGACCCATCAGTAAGACTGACCTTGCCACTGAACTAGGCTTGGCAACCTTTACATGGTCTCGGTGACCTACTTCGTCAGGCCTGTAAACAATGTATTTGTTCAGACTACAAAGTTTTTAAGTGCTGACCAGGATTAGGTCCTTACGTTTATTTTCTCAAACAATTATACTAAAAAAACGAAATGAGATATATCCGTGTCGTTCATTCGCTGGCTTTACCGTCGACCGGTAATGTTGCCTTTATGTACACGTACAAGGACATTACTGGTACTGCGCTGAAACGTCAAATTGATAGGCCTACATGACATATATATATATATGTACCATATCTGGCTTTCTCTCACTTAAAAAAAAAAAAAAAACTTTCGCCAAGTTTTTCTTAGCAATCAACATCAGACAGAATCAATTATATCCTTAACTCAGTCACAACCATGTGTATATATAGCAGTGAAAATGATTTGCAACTACGCGGTGCATGCCATATATAATAAATGGCGCGACATTTTTAAAACAAATAAAAACAAATAATAACACACCTGACCAGCACACACTTAACTTTCAGCAGCGTGCCGGCCTAATATAGCAGACACAAAAATGAAACCAGAAGAGTAGGAAAACAAAATTCAAAGCTCACTTACCAGGAATAAAACACACACTCTAGAAATCTGTTGGTTTTGTTTTGGTGACTTCTCCTATAACATCCGTCTAGTACCTTGTCATCGCAAAGGGCTTTCCCACCTGACTGACGTAATGGGACTCCTTGCTCCGCTCGCATGCGCAGTGGTAACCGTGTATTGACTGCGCCAGCAAGGTGCTAAATTTAGCCTGCGTGACAGTGTCACGTTCGCATATACAGGTTGGATGCGTCATTTGGTTCGACAGTGCGAGCGCGTAGACACGCACACACCTGTATAAGCACGCCTATCTTTCGCTATAAAAGCGCGTCTCAAATTATAGTCCTACAAAGGCTACAAGAATTTTGTACTTTGCAAATCAGTGGCTAATTTCTTCTGTTTAATACATGTAGGCATTGTCAAAGTAGCCCAAATTACACAACAAAACACTGCCTTGTGGTTCGTTACTCTGCAGTTTTAAAATTTTGTCTGTGCAGTGTAGAACTTTATAGAATTCTCTAGGTTTTTCGGTTGTTTTTTTTAATAGTTTTAGGTGTAATTTTAAAGTTTTGTGCAGTTTTACTTTTTTAGGCCTCTATAGTTTTAAGTTTTTAAGTCTTATGCCGTTTAAAGTTTTAGATATAAACAGTTTTTAAAAGAAAGATGATCTCATTTTCCAAATATTCATTAATAAAATTTTTCATACAAGAAAAGCAGCACTACAGCCAGCAGTGATGGTGCGCGACAGACAATAGAGATCCACCATGAGCACTGGCAGCTAGTGTCGGGGGAGGGGAGGGGGGAGTCGACGCACAGGTCTGCTTATATTTAATTTGTTGTTGTTGCACAAAAAAGGCAGAATACATATATTATTTTATTGCTAATTCTCTGAGCAAATGGCCAAAGTGTCTACTAAATCGAGCACTAAGCTGTCACCGAATTTGATCTAAACGGCATAAATTTGCAACAAAGGAACGTGCTTTCGCCTAGAATCCTAGATTATGGGATGGGAAAACTTGTTTTTAAAGTGGTAATGACGTGGGAAGAGTGTGTACAAGTTTCTGTCTTTTAAGGTTCCCCCCTCCCCACACACATCCCAGGCATTGTCCCTGGACGCTGCGCTGCGTATCTCCGCGCCATGAATCACTAGGCAGAGGTGGCTTATTGCTGTATTTTTTTTTTCTTTTCGAAAATATTACTAAACGCTTGTTGACATACTTTAGTGCAGGATAGTCCGAGTTATTCAACCCCGAGGGCCACAGAAGCCCCAAATTTAAAGTTCGCGGGCCGTTCTTGATAAATTATCATTAAATAAATATATTTTAGCATGCGAGCTAGCCACAAAAAAGTGTTATGCTCTTTGTCGTCTGTAATAGTTGCGGTGGCCGTCTCAGATACCAACAAAATGCCTGTTTTTAAGCACACTCTTCTAAAGCGACGAATGTGCTTGTTTATAACGATCTAAACACTCATTATTAATGTTTATTTGTTTCTAAATGTTTTTCAAAAGTAATATTGAAGAATGTTGAAGCATTTTTGGTTCAAATACAACAACAAAATTCTACTAAAAACAGTTGATTACACGTTTTATTGTCCCGTCCACCCCTCCCGCCGAAAAGAACATAAATATAATGAAGCAACGTCCTTTTAAGTTTAGTTAGATATTCACTATTATCCGATATTAGGTAATTATTACATGACGTCAAACTCAGGTATGCCTGTAATATACCTAATAAATCATGATCATTAATGTCAGTCTCATTACGTCAGCACTACATACAGGGTTGACTTGATGGCCCGTCTTTATTACTGTCGCTGAAGTACATTTATTTAATTATCATCACAGCGCTTTTATCGTACAAACTGAAACTTGTTTGGTAGTAGGATAGGATTGCACTAATGGCTTGCTGCAATTTCTGGAATAATAAATTATTTATTACATATTTCGTCCATAATAAATAGATAGTGAATTAAGGTTATGTAGCCACAATTCTGTCGCAATATCTATCTACTAACTCATTTCAAAATGGCCCTATTGCCTAAAGGATATAACTTACAATCAGATATTAATCTACATTTGCTGTAGACAATTAGACATTATGCTAATTTTATAACATCTTGTGTTAGGAAACATTGTTTAAATATAGGAGGGATGGAGCAATTTGCCGTCCATATATACTTATTATTTTTCATCATTTTTTTAAACCGAAGATATTGCGATATTTTACCTGCCAAAATTACAATTGGTCACTCTTGGTCTTGGTTCACACACTTCTGCAATACCTAAAATCACTTTAAGGCAGTGATTGGTTCCCACGAGATGACGTATGACTAGAGATTAGAGAAAACAGAATCGGATTGGATCGCCGACGAAGACGCACGCACCACGAGATTGGAATGGAGACACGAGATACTCGAGTTACTACTACCAGTGCTACTCCACTGACCCCTTTCAGGGCCGGGTGAACAAGAAAGAATACAAGGCCACTTCAGGGCTCTGAATGTCGATATCACGGACGAGGAACATGAAAGTTATGGTTAGCACCCTTCTGAAAGGGTGCTTTGAAACCAATATCGAGGATGAAACGACCAAGAGGGCGTACAGAAACCTAATTCACTCACTATTCTGGTCAAGGAACAGAATTGCCATACGGGAAGCATGTATAATTCATCAGAACTGGCACCTTATAAAAAATGGGGAAGAGAAAAACCCCCAACAAGAACGGACAACAAGACCCAAACAATATCTACCAGCACGAGTGAAAAAGAAAGCAATACATACATTGTGTGGAAAATACCACTGAAGACTAAAGTTAACTCGACACAGCATCGACAACAACAATGGCAGTACTACGAACAACAGTACCCGCCATGGGGGTTTTATAACCAACCAGTGGCTGACATGATACAGATGATGCTCGACCATTTATACTGGCCACCAACACTCACCATTAGACTTCCCAAGGGATGCCGGGGATAGCCACAACTGTCAACAACAGCAACGTCAACACCACCAGTGAAGAGGCCGGGGGTTGAACATCCCGGGCGTATATACACACTAGGTACAGATCTAGTGTGATACTAGCCTGGGCTCTCTAAGACACCCCCTCTCACTTCAACATTAGGAGTGACTACATCTTCACCACCAGGAATGACAACCACAACTTCAGCCCACAGATTGCCAGGTTGGAGTCCATCTTTGCCGGTCAGACATATCTTACCCCCTCCCTTCCCCAGTGCAAAAGCTGGAAGTGCTCCCTACGTTTACTACCAGACTGACCACTCTAGGCAAACCAGCGTGATGACAATACAAAATGACTGTTGCTAGATCACACCAGAATCAGATGTGTGAGGATGGCATCTGTACAAACTGATGAAGTTGCCAATAAGAATGAAATGCCATGTTGGAATGCTTGCAGGTATCCATGAACTTGATGAAGGGTGCAGGTGAGACCAATGAAAGTGTCAAGTGAAAGTGAACCCAGAGATTTGAACTGCCTACAGGCAGAAAAAATGCCATTGACGGACACACTTATCACTTGTCAACCATACTTGAAGAGGAGGTTAACTACCACTAGGTGTTGAACTGTTCTTTCTGAAACACCATTTTTGTTTAAATATTGGGTAGAATCTTTATTTGGTTACTACAAAAAATTCTAGTCCATGGCAGGAGCAGAACAATAGCTGATCATTTGTATTGTAAGCTAATTGGCCGATATGTGATAGTTAAAATGAGAAGGAAAACTTAGACTTAGAAATATTGTTAATGACATGATATGGATTACAGATTTACCTTCTTTCTTTCTTTTTGATTATTTAAAAAAAAAAAGTAATTATTACACTTCCACAAGTCTTAAATTGTTTACTGATATTTGCCATAATGGTTACCTACACACTTTATGAATGTTAGCTACAAGGATTATAATGTATGCATTAATATTCATTTCATTATCATCTATAAAACAGATCTATCATTAGCTGATCTCACCTTTTTGGTCAGATAATTTAAGTCAGAAAACTGATTAAGTTCAGATCCTAGTTCTCTTAAACAGATCGTGCAAAGTTAAAACACAATAAGTTCGTCTTTTATTTTTTTAAAGCAGGCACACATACATTAAATATGTTTGATCAATTTAGCTGACCTGATTGAGATCTTACTTTAAGTAAAATACCTTATAATAATAATTATTTTTAACTGATGCCACTTTATTGCTGAGTAAATTTTAAAAAATAATCAGAATTAGGATAAGATATATACAATAATATAGTGATGGCTGCTCATATGCATATGTCAAATAAATGATAAAAATTATCAATCAGCACTCATAAGCAAATACTATTAATGTTCAAGTCATAAACCCCTTTATTTAGTTTTATCTGTTTATCATTAATTTTGTGTGAAGAGATATTGAGTATATTCTAAAGAACTAGATATGTTAGAAGTTTGTCAGTAAATATTGTTATCATTATTCTATGTCTGACATTTGAGTATTAACACAAGATGTTTGAAGATGGTGGGCCTAATCGATATTATTAGTTAATCAGTAGGAAGGTCAAACCATTTGTACTCTTAACAATTTCTCTTCCCATGGGAATATTTTTCTTAGCAATATTACAATATCATGTCCTACTACAGTGCCCGGGTCAACATACATACACAGGTTTGATATTAACCTTTTTCAGCAAAGGTTTGCTTTGATGAATGTAGTACAGCACAATAAAACTCACCCTTTGCAGGATGTAACCTGTACAAGAACTCATGTATTGACAGTTTGAGGGAAACAACCTAATTAACAATTTATCTTTGAAAATATGAGAAACTACTTGTTGTAATAATTTAATAAGTAAAAATTATATTCTTTAAAAAATTATCATTTACATGTTATTATCTTTCCTTGAAAGACTTTAGGTATAAAAGCTATGCAATTTTAGAGTTTTGTCATGCACATTCAAGATCAGGGCTAAATACTTTTGAACACAAAATGACAAATAAAACATGCCTGTAAGTTATTATTTTTAAGCTGTTTCTTTATAAAATGTAATGAAAATGTTCTGAACTATTATAGTATTTTTGTAAGTCCCATTGCATCCTTGTTGCACTAGCCAAATCAGTTATTGCATGCAGTGAGTAAAAATATTCAGTATAGCAGAATTCCATTAAAAATAAAATTAAGAAAAATACTGGATTATTGAATCTTTACAAAATATTTTTCTTTCTTAAGTATCAAAGCCATTTTTAAAATATGGTAAAATTTTAAATAATGAGGACAATAAATAGAATTCTACAGGAAAAATAATTTTATTGCTTCTCCCCACCCCCAAGTGATTATTAACTTGTATTTAATGAAGTGCATCTTCTTTAGATTCTCCATTTACTTATGAACACATGCACTGTATTTATGGATGTAATTAAATATGCATAACAATTACATTGTTTGGAACAAATTCAGCCTAAGAAAATATTACTTTATTATGTACGTATATTAATGTGTATCACTATCAGGTTGACAATAACAAAAGTCTTAAATCATTGGGTTGTTGAAGGATTCAAACCATTTATTTACTCTCTCATAGCAAGAGATCCTTTGTACATGTTGTGCTGTACTAGCTGTGCTATGTGTGAGTGTACATATGTATGTGTGCATTCATGAGTGTAGTATGTGTGTGCATGCACCCTAATCTTATGTCCTTTCACTATCAATAAATCAAAATAAATAATAAATCACCGCATTTAAACATAATTTTATTACCATCATTATCAATTTCTTTTTCTATGCAATTAGAAATTGTATAAAGAGAAAAGCTTGAATATTTACTATAAAATTTAAATATGATAGTGATATCAAATATATAAATGACTGGACAGCGCACAAGTAACTAAATGTTAAATTCTGTATATTTTAATAGACAGGTTTAAATAGATAAAGAATGCTGGAAAAGTACAACTAATACATTGTTGTATTCACATTAAGCATTAGATTATTAGAAAGTAACATATCTAAAAAAATAATAATAGTGCACATTGGAAACATTCCTTAATTTTTTTTTTTTTTAAATGAACACGATACAAGAGGTGAATTGATAATAGTTCAACAACATTACATTATTTTACAGATCAAGTAATTCAATAATTTAATATGTTAGCAAATGATCAAATACATTAATACTCTAATCACTCTTATCTACATTGTTATTCTGCTCCCTTTGATTCAAATGTATAAATCAAATAATCATTAGTTAAAGAAATACAATTAAACTATAATGGAATGAACTAATATAAAATAGCATGTGATTTGTAACATGACTGTTCCATTCTTGATTTTTACTTTTAAGCTTTCATATATTAGACTGTATAGTAATGGCAAGATACATTTTCCCCACCAGATAAGGAAATCTTGTGCTTGTTTATGGCTGGATATTTACTTTAGGCTCTTTGCTGTAATCTATAGTTAATTTCTCTCTTTTCCAAGTTGTTAAGATATAAATCAGTTCAATTTCAACACTGCAACAAAGTTTGTAATCCCCATGCTAAGGACAAGTTGTACTCATCCTAACACATCACTAAAAATCTAAAAGTGGATCAAATACTTAAAATATCCTGTACCATGCCGAAGTACAGCTGTTTGTAAGATGCTCAGTACCACTAATGCATTTATCATCTGAAGATGTACAAAAGACTGAAAATGAAATCAATATGGAAATACATTCTGAAATCAACATATATACATATATTCTACTCTATGTTTACCTGAAAAATAGGCTATTTTATGCACATTATTATATATTTTCTGTTGACTAAAGCCATATTACCTACTTAAAGCTGATTGTAGGTATACAGGTGCAAAAAAACATGTACACAAGGTTTGCATACATCAATGAGTTTTCAACAATAGGATTAGTCAATGAAGCCATCAAGGAAGACTACTTAAATAACAAAAATGTAAACATGTCAGATGGGAAAGTACCATGCCAGTAACAAAAGTAAGGCTTGCATAAATTAGTGATATCAACTAACTTGCTTAATGGATCAGATTGATTGTGGATTAAAAAAAAATCTTTTATAAGACATCTTGTGAGTCAGGGTTCACCCACAGTAGATATTTAAAATCAACAAATGTGTGAATATATGATGTCAGCCAATTTCCTGTGCTGAGATTTCAGTCACAAATGTTCATATTTAGATTAAACCTGTGCAGAAGCCATGTCACTTAGCTAAACATTATTGCAGGAAAAGAATTAGGAATAACAGCAACTTTACAACTGAAAGGAACCAAGCCAAAAGCAAACCAGGGAAAAAGTACAAGCAAATGTAAACAAGACAAAAAAATTAGCAAGATGGTAACACTTGACTCTCTGTTTATTTATCTATCTCGAAACAAAAATTACAAATGGATTGCAAGCTTTAATGATTATTTATTTAAGTTTTGGTCAGTTGTAGTTTTGGAATTTTCATTAGGGTAATTAAATTCGTTGCCAGTTTTTCTTGCAGCATGAATAAAAAAAAAAAAAACCTGTTCACCCCTAATTTATAGCAAATTACAAGATATCTTACCATTTGCAAAATTAATGAATGTTGAATGGACATTAAAATCTGTTATTAAACTCTCATATTATTAATTGGCAAGAATAGCACTCTGTCTTTGGTATAATTCTTTCTTCTCTACAGTGTAAATTTAATTTTATTTATGTCTCTTTTGAAATATATTTGTTATTTTGCATATTGATTAATATTTTAATATAATCTTTATTTTTTAAATGTGTTTTAAGTAGTTTGCACTTGTCAGCTTTATTACATCTTTATTATTATTATTATAATTATTATTCATTTTCATGTGTCTAATTCAGTATTCTACGAGATCTGTTCAATTTTACTTACTTGAATTACTTGAATAGATCTATTTATATATACATAAATGGACTGATCATAAATGGTATACAAAAAATAACACACACAATCACAGAAAGTGGAATCCACCCATTTCAGAGCAATTGATTTTTTTAAAAATTAAAAACGGGACAAAAAGCTACAAATGCTCTATCTGGAAAAGTGCGAACAAACCAACATGGTTTCGCTGGCAGATATACAATAAAACAATCCCAAACTGCCACCACTCTCTGAAAGATAATTACTATGGCAGTGCCTGATGCAAATATTTTACTTATCATCTGCAGGAACTGTCATAATTATAGTACACAAATAATCACTTTGTCAATACATTGCACAAAAAATGTGAATATATATATATACACACACATATTATTTAATGTGGTAATGTGGGTGACAATTCTCCCAATGTCCAGCAGTAAGCAAACTTCAAAGCAAACAATATAAACACTCAGAAAAAATGCATTTATTAACAGAATGATATATAAGTCATTTATTGTAAGCCAAATCTATGTTTAATAAAAACTATTAACGCAGGAGTCATATCCCTCCCCAGGATTTAAATTATTCTCCACAATTATATGTAATTAACATTTTAAGGAAAAAGAAATATTATGCATTTTAAACTTACATATAATACAGCCTTTCTCAATCTTTTTATCCTGGAGGAATCCTTGAAATAATTTTCACGTCTCAGGGAAATCTTGCATAGAAATTATTATATCTACACCTCACAGTACAACAGCATGGTCAGTAAGTTGTAGATATAATAAATCAATATTTTTCAATGCTCTTTTGAGTAGTGAATGATATTTTTCTGTGCAAATGTTCATTTTGGCCAACTTATTAGCTAGCCTATTCTTTTTGGTTTGGTTCTTCCTCCCCAACAAAGGAATTCATCTATGTGCAAGTCAGTATTGATGGCTGAAGAAACTTCAGTCTTTCCTTTTTTAATAAAATATTCTTACTCGATTGTTTTACCTTATATAAGCAGACCTAAAAGTCTTATCACAGATTTCTACTCTACAAGATGCTAATGAAGTATGGTATGTGCAAGAAAAGTTTCTTTCTCTGTTTAAAACTAAAAATGGCTTTTTAGTCAACCTTTCTTGAAAAAAATACCCAGGTAGTTTAGTTTTTTACATTTCTTGAAATTAGTCATCTTTCTTACAATTTCACAAATTGTAAAACTCGTCAAGCAAACAATAAATTTCTGTTAAGTAACTGTCTTTAAGCCAAAAATTGGACTTAATTTTTCTAAAGGTAGACTCAGTAGAAAGATGCTTAAAAACATACCCAAATGTTTGTTTATCAATGGAAATCAAGTATAAAGGACATTTCCCTTGAAGATTGTTGTTGCTCATGTACAATTACTAGTGTACTATAAATGAAAGAAAATACAGACCTGAAACATTTAACAATTATTATTTTTTTTTAAATCAAAAGAGAAGAAGATTCTTTATAACAGAGCTACTCTGTCACTTATAAGAAATACATAATATAAATGAAAGGAAATACAGACCTAAAGCATTTTACAATTATTTTTGTAAATAAAAAGATTCTTTATAACAGAACTATTCTGTAACTTAATAAGAAATAATATAAATGGAAGGAAGTGATGACTCAAATTAATGCATGTTTTACAAGGCTCCAAGCAGGATAAACACACCGGGACATATTAAAAGATCTACACTTTTTATCACAAGCTCTCAAGTTTACACCTATTGCATATTCCTTCCTAAAAAAAAAAAAAGGCAGAGTCTAGCTCTAATAAATAAATTAAAATTAAATTGGACTTTCTCTACAGTCTTTCATTAACTACAGCAAACTCTTTATATGTAGCATTTTGGAAGCAAAAGGGAACAATATCAATAACATGTGCTTTAGGAAACTGCAGGAAAAAGAAAAGGATATTCAACAACAATCAAGCAGTAAAGTAAAAGAATGACAATGCCTTAATACTTTGAAAACTGCAAAGAAAAGAAAAGAGCAATTTACAACAGTCAGGCAACAAAGGAAAAGAACATTAATGCACTGTGCTTTAGGAAGATGCAGGGGAAAACTGAAGATTGTGCAGCATTTGGGAAGCATAGAAAAAGAACATTAAAGTCCTGGGCTTGAAGATGCATGGAAATAATAAACAGCTGTTCAAAAGTAAAAAGAATAAACAATTCTTATTACTTTACAACTTGATATAAGGTCAAAATTCAGTAAACACATGTATTCGCTGCTTTTTCATTATTAAATGGTTGGAATTAGGCTTATAATGATTCCTGAACAAGCAGATGAGTGAAACACAACCAATCTGTCAATTAAGAAGTCCTTTAAATGTTTAAGGTTGTGAGTCATTAAATACATTTTGCATCTTATAGATATAAAAAATAGTTAAAAATACATTTTAAAAAATTAATTTTCTGTCTTTGTCTGAGACCATTAGAGAGTTCACATAAATATTTTATTATTTGCTCCTAAAACCAACTTTAACCACATGCTGCTTTCAAACCCTGACAGTATAGATTTTGAAAAATACAACAAATTAAAAACTATGTCAGGTTGCATGCAATAAGATGATTAATTTAGCCATCTAACTTCCATCTAAACCATTTCAAAACAAATATACTTCTTAAATATTTCAGAAAAACTCTTAGATATATAGTGCTTGATCTACCATAGCAACTATCTCCCATACAGGGTCATGTGCACAGTGGCAAAAATCTTTCACAAGGAGTCCAATACATCATAGCAAATATTTCCTACAAAGGGTTACATACACCATAGCAAATATCTTTTATGAGGGTCATACATATACACCATGGAAAAATCTTCCACAAGGAGTCATATACCATGGCAAATATCTTCCACAAAAGGGTTACATACACCATAGCAAATATCTTCAAGGGGTCATGTATACCACAGCAAATATCTTCTACAGGAGGTTACATACACCATGGCAAATATTTTCTAGAAGGGGTCATATACAATATGGTAAAGCCTTCTATATTATAGAGCCCTGTCATGGGCCACAGGCGGCCTGTGGGCTGAGGTTTGTGCACCCCTGATGTACACCATAACAAATATCTTCTAGAAGAGTTCAAATACACCTTGACAATTGTTTTCCCCAAAGGGTCATGTACATGATGACAAATATAATTCCTCTTCAAAGGGTCATACACACCATGGCAAACATTTCTACAAAGAAACTGGTAGTTTTTATAGTTCAACTAAATGAATTAATGCATTCAAGACAAAAATAAACGTCACAAGGTCAAATTAAAAAAAAACAACTTGAAGTTAATTGTCAAACTGTAACTAAGCAACTGTAAAACTGAATGTAATGCTATTTATGCAATCCAAACATTCATTACATCACTTACTAAGAGTCAAATAGTTAAAACTGAATGTAATGCTATTTATGCAATCCAAACATTCATTACATCACTTACTAAGAGTCAAATAGTTAAAACTGAACACAAATGTGTTGCTAATGGTGGGAATCTAGATTCTATTTCAATAGAGTAAAATAATAGAAAAACTGCAATAAAGAATATAAAAGCATTATCCTTAACCTATAAACAAATTTTTCACATCTTGAAAAGAAATATATATAAGGAAAATGCTGCTAATAGGATATTAAAATTACACTATATACAATGAATTTATATTGGTATAGATTATTTGTGCATGCATATATGTGTGTGTGTGTTCACATCAACATAAGCAAAAAGATTCATTTTGTGTGAGTAACTTGTAAAAGCAAAATCAGTCATTTAATATAAAAAAGTTTCATTTCTGATTTTTTTTCAACTAACCTAAGTATAATGACTCCAGTAGTTTTCTAACCAATGTGTTATCAGCAAAACATCAACATAACAATAACAACATGCATTTTAATAGTATCTCATAAAAACTAAGCTAAGTGCAACAGTCCTCAGATAGGGTGAATCGATTGAAAAACCCAAAATTTATATGCATCTTGATCTTATCGATTTCCAGCACATTAACCTCTATGTCAATTGTCTTCCTAATAGAGACCAAAAGGTCTTTTCTTCAGAGACACTTTTTAGCAGTCAGATTATATTATTGTGGTTAAATTTACAAAATGAAAAAACACCAATGAGTTAAATCTACCAAAAAAAGAAAAAAATCAGGGATTTTTTAAATATACATAAGAAACTTAAATTTTAATTTGCTTTAGCTGTGATTGTTCTCTATATCTGGCTGGAAAAAAGTTTCTCAAAATTGGTTGGTGTGCTTACCAGGAACTGATTGAATCAATAATTTCATATACTTGGTACACCTGACTTGTATTTGCGTCAACCAGTCCGTCTAATGTCCTTGTAAAGTGTAGAATTTTCAGTTATGTGTTTGCTATTTAGGCTTTGTAATCACCACCAATGTAAGATATTTTAAAGTATATTAACTGTTTAGCTATAGATGAGCATTTCACATTAAAATATTGTAACTCCCCAAGTTGATTTGTAATCAGCAATGTAGGGTATATTATATATAGAACATTAAAATGTTTAGCTAGAGTACAGAATGTAGGGTATATTTGAGTACATTTACTTTGTAACTACAGATCAGCAATGTAGGCACATTATAGCATATTAACTGTTTAGCTACAGAAGAGCAATGTAAAGTAAATTGAAGTACATTACCAGTTCACTATAGAACACCATCAAACAAAAATACTTAAATCCCCACATTATTTTGGAAATGACAGTGTGTAAAACCATGGTTAAATGCACTTTTAACTTTGTGTTTTGAGCCAGCTTCAAAGCAAAAATGTGTTTATGTGAATGTGCATGCATGTGTGTGGTATGAGAATTGAGACAGTTGTGTAATAACATAATAATAATTATTGGTTTATTAGATTTTGTTTTAGCAATTTTAGCAATTTCTTTTTCTTTCTTAAAAAAAAAAATTTTCTTTTTCTGTTTGTGGAAACAGATCAAAGTATGGTCTAGGACCTAACACAAGCAGAGCAAAATTGTTGTTGAATTACAAATTAACAAGGTCTTAGAATTTTTGGATAAAAAATGTTTGGAGATTCTTTGATATTAAGATCATGGACTAAATTATAATCTAAGATACTTAACAAAAAGATTTTGGATAAGGAAATAAGCTGTGAATCACTCATCAAAGTGGTTGAGCACTGGGATTTTTCTCAGTCAGAATCCTGAAAACTGCAGTGAAAGAAAAATATAACCACTCGACAATCAAACTGTTAACATTTGCTAGCCACAATAAATTGTTAAAAAAGTACAATATGATGTGTCTATTTTTCTGCTATCAAACTAACTAAAACTTTCTAATGATAGAACTATATCTAGTCTTCCAATCATTCATCTAAAAATGCATTGGTCCAAAATCCAGCGTGAAACTGCATCTCTTTGCTTGGTGAAAACCAATTTGAATATTACAGGGATCCTAATATCATGTTGCACCATAAGATGAAAGTGTTAATACTAACATCACTTTAGTCTTCTTTGCAAAACTAATTACTAATATCACTTCAGATGTGTGAAAACGATTTACCACAATTGTACTGGAAGCATTTCTCAACCGCAACTAGGTATCTTTAGAACACTGTGAGTGTCATACCACTTGCACTTCAATTTTTGTCCTTGTTGGGTAGATCATAGACTTAGGGTTTTAAAAATCCATGTACCATCTCATATAATAATAATTAAAATAAAAGAACATGGTTGCACACTGACAAGGCAAGGCTATCAAGCACAACATAGAAGAAGCAATTGAGACCTAGAATTGGTATAGGTTAAAAAAAACTAGTTACAGAATCCTAAGTGGTACTTAATAAAACATTTCAACACGTAATTGGTGTAGCCCATTGATATTTAAAGCAAGCCCTCCAGTATCTACATTTATATTCTTTAAAGGGTTTTGACATAAATAAATCACTAACTCTGAACATTTTATAATTCCACATTAAAACAAATATTGTGTGCAACTTGTTTTGATCGAGATCTGCAAATTTAGCAGAAATCTCATCAATTGGAATAGCTAAAAGTTTTTATTTTTCCCCACAGTCAACAGATGACTGTGATTTTAAAATATGTTCTGTGTATTCATTCATCACATGCATATTCCTTGGAAAATAATTTTTTACTTCCCTTACAAAAGAAAATTTGTATCCATTCTATATACTGGCCAAGGAAATGTGTAGACTGAACTGTTGAGTTTATGCTATTTCACCAGGCAGATTGACTATCGCTATGAAAACTACACCTCTCTCTTTATTCCATTCATTAAGCTACTGTGATTTAAATCCAAACTTGCATTTTTCCTCACTTCATCGAAAGTGTAATCTTTCAACAGTTTCCCATTTTCAAACACAGTCAAAAGAATATCCTGAAACAAACAAACAAAAGTAAATATAACAAGTTACACTGATGAAACTCAAAACTGTTTCAGTTTGTTTGAAATAAATTTTAAAAATAAATTTTTTTGGTTGTGGTTTTGAAAAGAAGCAAAGTATATATTAAAAATGCCCACAGCTGTCAATTTGGGAACATATATAACTTTTAATTTCATGAATAATCAGAAAAAGTTTGATAACTTTTTACACTGGGATAAGCATAATGCAAACACAAGAACAAACGTGTTGTGGAAAAAACTAGTACCATTAGACATGTCAAATCACTTGATGCTAGTCCATCTCTCCTCTACAACACACAAACACACACACACATGCCTGTGCATAACCTTCTTGTTTTATTTCAAAGATTTAATTTTCCAACAAGTAAATCTTTTAGTGGTATTACAAGTAGCTCATAAATGCCAAACTGATACAAGATAAGCTGAAGCAAACTACCATAAATTTTGTAACATTCATAAAATGTAATAATTAAATAATTTTAAAATAAAGATAGGACTGAACACAATTCTTACATTAAAAGAATGTTTAACTATTAAATTATATAAAGTACTATTTAAAATGTAATAATGTTTGGATAATGAAACTAAGTAATCTACTTTTATATCTTATTTCTCTCATTGCCCAGTGCTAAATACTATAAATACAAGCGACCTTGAAAAACTGAGTGCTTGCTAACCTCTATTTGTAAAACATATTTCGATTTTTTTTTTTTTAGAGTGTCCAATAAAATGCTCAGACAATGGAAGCATTTTACCTCCTTTCCAAAGATTTTATTTATTAAGAATTTTGTGCCAATGAATAGAATACCTGAACCACTACTGTCCATGCATTTGTTGAAGGCAGTCAAGTACATAACTTTATAGAGATATTTGAATTTATAGAAATTAGATTTATTAACTATGCCTCTCAAATATATATAGATCAGATGAAACCGTCTGTGTCACAAGAGATTTATTTCAATGTTCTAAATTCACTCTTATATATAGAGATTACTTGAAAATGATTTTTATCAAAATAAATGAGGTACAAAGAAGTATACAAAAAATTAAAAGAGCATAAAACCCAAATCTCTTTTCAAAATGATTACCATGCTTATACAGAAGGTTAGTTTTCTAACACATTACCAACAACGTATTCCTGGCACACCACCAGTAAATTAACACTCTGCAAACAGCAGACTAACAAAGAAAAAAAATCTTGTGCTAGTTTAAGCTTCAATACTTGCAATTTAAAGGAAAAGATCAATATCTACTAAACATAATTTAACCCATTCATCGTCACACTGATCTGCCGCTAAGCGATAATTGAATGGGTCATTGCGCTAAAAAATTAAAACCGACTGTAAATTGTAATTATCAATGGATTTTAAAAATTTAAATTATTACTTATTATAGACATATTAATTAATTTTAAAAGTATAATTTTGAATTTATTTCAAGTTAAAAAAAAATAATAAAGTGTTTTCTTAACTTTTAGATGAAATTGAAAATTACATGATCATTTTTTTATTTTATTATTATTTTTTTATTACTATTCTACAAATATTTTGAAAATTAGTTAATTGAAAACTATTATTGACTTAGTAATACATTTATTTTTAATTTATTTCAAATTAAAACATTAATAATAATTAGAAAAAATTGTCTGACCTTTCTGTAGAACTTGCGAACTTGCCCAAATCCATGAAAATAAATCCATTAAAACCACTGTCTATTATCTTTTTCCAGATGTGAAACCACTGTCAACTATCAATATTATTTTTCAGATGTAAAAATAATGTAAAATGTATATTTTTCGAGCAAACATTCCATGCTTTTTGCACACAATGTAAACCAAACGAAGCCACGTGGTACTTTGACAAATGATGACAGGTTTTGGTGGTATTATCATCAAAATTTCCAGAAGGGGCTAGTTGAATTTAATCTAGAATTGATTACAATCAGCCACACAATTCACTTTATTAGGTAGAATCAAGGGTCAATACGCATCAGCCTCCAAACTTGCCAGGCTATCAAAAAAAGCTTTGTTCAAAATGGCTGCCAAGTGTGTACCAAGCATGGGTTGTTGTGGGAAAACCACTTTTTGAATGACACTGATCATTCCAAATATAGTATCCAATGAAAAAATTAGAACATATTGGCTGCTGAGGCAATACACGTTTACTTCAGACTGATTGGTTAAAATTAGAATGGCAAGCACGCTTACACTAAATCTGCGTGCGTGCGTGACCAATTCATCCCGACACCGACGAACAGGTTAAAATCTTTTATTATGAAAACAAAGAAACAAGTGATTACCTTTTTGTTCAAAATTATCTTCAACAGAATAAAAAAGCATAACCAGAATTCTCTATACCAAGGCAGCAAAAGGTTTTGTTAATAAAACTTAACCTTTCTGCTAAAAGACAAAGACTTTTCAACACAAGTATAAACAAATAAACTTAAGAAAAATTATTCTCACCTTCTTTGGATCTCCTTTACCTTCAACAGAATTAAAAAAGCAAAACCAGAATTCTCTATACCAAGGCAGCAAAAGGTTTTGTTAATAAAACTTAACCTTTCTGCTAAAAGACAAAGACTTTCAACACAAGTATAAACAAATAAACTTAAAGAAAAATCATTCCCACCTTCTTTGGATCTCCTTTGCCTTCCTCCACGGTGGTATACTTCCCCTCACTAAACTCTAGAGTCAGGCGACCCCGTTTGCTCTTCTTGCCTTTATCATCTACTGGATCTTTGAAGACATTAACCTGAACAGAAGCATAGTATAAAAGTTCTTTTATGAGTTAAAATTTAAAGAAATAGATTTTAAATGCACCAGAACACAAGCTGTTCATAAATATGCAGAATGCTGATGTTAACTGTCTTGTTTAAAATATATTCCACACTCTACAAACTGTCATTTATTTTCACATTAGCACTGTCACACACATATTGTAACAAGTGTTACTGTTAGTCCACTCAGTACAGTGCAGCAATTAGAAATGGACTTTATGTGTTGTTGGCATAGAGTGCAAGCAATTGGAAGTGGACAGTGTGTTGGTATACAGTGCAAGCAATTAGAAGTGGACTTTGTGTGTTGGTATACAGTGCAAGCAATTGGGACTGGACTTTGTGTGTTGGTATACAGTGCAAGCAATTAGAAGTGGACTTTGTGTGTTGGTATACAGTGCAAGCAATTGGAAGTGGACTTTGTGTGATGCTATACAATGATTACAGATTAAGTAAGTTATTATTATTGTTATTGAAAGAGATGGAAGTGCCAAAACTTAGACTATTTACCAACAAAAGAAAGACAAAGTACTCATTAACTACCTAAGAGGAAGACAAAGTACTCAGTATAGCTATTTACCTTATAGAAATTCAAAGTACAAGTACTTAAATTAGCTATTTATCTAGAGACAGACAAAGTGCTCAGACTAGCTGTTTTCCTATGAGAAAAAAGTACTCAGACTAGCTATTTATCTAAGTTAAAAACAAAGTACTTACTAACTTAGACTAGCTTTTTACCTAAGATAAACAAAGTACTCAGACTAGCTATTTATCTAAGAGAAAGATATATAATCACTTAGCTATTTAACTAAGAAAAACAAAGTACTGAGACTAGCTATTTACTTACAATGGTTATTTACAATGGCAAAACAAATACTACTTATATCTTTGCCACTGATAATGACATAGTTATAACAACTACTTACCTCTGTGTTATTTACAACGACTCAACTAAAATAATAATGTATCCCTTGATCATTTATAATGGCACAACTAAAACAATTTACTTCTTTGCTATTTATAATGGCACAACTAAAACAATTTACTTCTTTGCTATTTATAATGGCACACCTAAAGCAATAATGTATCCCTTTGTCATTTATAATGGCACACCTAAAGCAATAATGTATCCCTTTGTCATTTATAGTGGCACAACTAAAGCAATAATGTATCCCTTTGTCAATTATAATGGAAAAACTAAAACAATTACATCTTTATCAGATACAATGACACAACTAAAACAATAATGTATCTCTTTGTATTTATAATGGCACAACTAAAACAAGTTACCTCTTTGCCATTTATAATGGCATAGCTGCATTTGAAAGCACACTTCTGTGTATCACGGTCTAAGCGCTGCAGAAGCGCCCCACCACTGCCAAATGCCACATTATCTGCACTCCATTTATGTTTCTTCATGTTTTCTAGGATTATACTAATTGTCTCATAGCTGATGCCATCACCTTGTATAACTCGCAGGTATGGAGGAAGCATTTTGAATCCCTTTTTATTGATGACTGTGCCAAATTTCTTGCCCAGGGTTTCTAGAACCTGCAGAAAATTGGATCATGGACTGTTTTATTTCTGAAATGTTTATTTTATTCTAGAGCACTGCAATCATAAATATTTTAAATAAAAGTAATGTTGTGGATAACATCACAGTATTCAGGTAGAGTTGTATGTATAAAAACAACCCCCAAAATCCCATATAATGAAAATATAAAACCAGACTACAAAGTTGAATTATTCCATTATTACAATTTCAATATTTAATTTTAACACAATTGTATAATTTAAAAAAAGTAATAAGTAAAAATATAAAATACTAAAGTGAAATTTAGAATAAAATTTATTTATATGGTATAAATGGTTAGTAAAAAAAAGTCAGTCACTGCCACTGAATTGTCTGAAGATCATGACAATCCTGTTTAAATCCTTTTCCTAAATTACAAGGATGTGCGAGATTGCCAGCATTTACAGATAGTTTATGTGTACAGACGTTTCTGACTGAGAACCTGGTCTCTGGGGTGGATGGGGGCAAGGGAGGACCGGAGATGCATTCCAGCTTCTAGCCATTCTGTCTGCCCACAGAAGCAGGATCACTGTCAGTCTTGATAATAATGGCATTTGACTCTATTCCACCAAGACCTCAGAAAACCTGAAGTCTGAGATGCAGATACTGACTTTTGAGGACCTATCAATCAGCATATTTAAGGCTGTCACTACCATATTTGTCACAGCCTGAAAGCTTTTGTGAATGCAGGCATCCATCATTCAGACCTTGTGTTCAACAGCGTGCCTAGATGAATGTAAGTCTGAGATGGTCAAATGTGATTTATCTGAAAGTCTAGAATTTGTCTGCTGTGTCATTCAACAATAGCAGTGGCGAAGGTTTCTAATATAAAGCGTCATTATGAGACAAAGCATCAAGATTTTCACAACGTTGTCGGTGATGAATGAACAGCTCGAATTGAATCTCTGAGGCATTCATTGAATCGCCAACAATGACTTTGTGAAAGTTGACATATCATAAAATTTTTAGAATGAGTCTTAGTATGCAACTTCTTTGTCGTAATTATAGTCTTAATCGCTATTTGTGTGTTCTTAGATGTGATATCTATCTTGTGTGGGACGATTTTGATCTTCACTTTTTTGTGGCCCCCGACAGTTTCGACAAGTCAACGTTTGTGCACCACTCAATACAGTTGTAAATAACTGCTCTTGTCTATGGTCTGAATGCTTCCATTGCCCTTATCTTTGAACTAGTGAATACCTATGCACTGATATACAGATTGAATAGTATACCAGCGCTGAAAAACTTCTCCCAGAAAAGACTGTAAGATATTCTCAATATCTCTCATATCCTTCAGCTCATTCAAACAAGCATCTCTGAGACAGACATAGCATGATCTCCCACAAAAATGACAATAGTGTATGATTAAAGTTAAAATCATACTACAATAGAATGTCAATATAATATGTTGTGCTACAACAGTTGCATGCAATAACTTACTTTGCTACAATAGAATGCCAATACAATTTTATGTTGTGCTAAAATAGTTGCATGCAATAATATGCTGTGCTTCAATAGAATGCCAATTCAATAATATATTGAATGCATACAATAATATGTTATGCTACTTGCAAGCCATACTGATACTTCATGTCAAAATAGCAGCTGAGGATGTACCTGAAAGTAAGACTAGACAAGCACATCTGTACAACCATAAAACGAAAGCAAGTAGCATTGAAATCAGTATGCAAGTGTTGTTGTTGTTGTTACTTCTGTACCAAACCAAACTAGATGTATCATGGCAAGGACCCTATGAAGTTGTTGAGAAATTGAGTGCAATTTCCTAATTCAGATAAGATCTATGATCTTATGATTTAAGATCTAAGTGTATGATCAAAGTGAAAATCATCTTGCAACCAAGATATGGAGGAAATTTGTTTAATGCTCAAGTCTCCATTCTCAAAAAAAAACTTCAGTGTCAGAAAAATGTCTGAAATAAGAGCCAAGAGTAGTTGTAGTCTAAGACATTTTTTATAACCTTCTTCTCTAAGAGAAATGAGGTTATCTAAGATATCTGCCTTCTGTATAGGTACCAGTTCCCATTTAAGGGAGGAGAATTATCATTTAAAACAAACAGATCTAAACACTCTTTTCAGATTTGGTTGCAATTTTGTGAATGCTGTAGTATGGGTGTAATGCAAGTAGGGAACTCTTCAATGACTGTTACCATACTGCCAATCAGTTTGTCAGTGCCAGTCAAGGAGAAACCAATCTGTCCTCCACCATGGCTGGAAGGATTGAGCTAAAATGGACAGCTCTCGTGAAATACCAAATAAATAATAGTCCCTATGATTGCAGTGACAAATAGCTGCCATGCTGATGAACCCTGCTAAAGGTCAGTGTCCTTGACATTATCCCTAGTGATGTCATAGCATTGTTTAAAAAGTTAAATATAATTTGTGAGGCCAGGTCAATGCTAAAAGTTGTGCCTATTGATTGGTTAATGAGAGCAGTGGTGTGCAAACTCACCCTAGGATCAAACTTTATAGACAATGCTTTAATGGAGAAACTGTTCAGCCTTGGCTTGCAAAATGTCTTAACTGTACAGACCAACAATGACAACAACAACCCCCAAAAAGACACTAAGGGAATCATTCTCACTCTGGGGCATGCTACTGGTTAGGTTCATTATTATCCCCACCCCCACCACACCACCCCGAATAATATATGGGTCCATATGGGCTTTGGCTAAAAGAACCATTGTTACTCCTCATGCAATTTTATCTGGATGTACAATGGAAAAATTGACAAATAACAAAATCCACCCAGGGCGCTTTTCGTCTTATTTTGCTATAAATCATACACTTTGAAGAATCTTCTGCATGAGAACTAAGAAAACATTTTAAAGATCATATGCCAAGTTAGAATCATAAAACTGCTTCAAATATCTGCATAATATATATAATTTTTAAATTCTTCGTTGTATCAAAGTTTGCGAGAAATTACCAAAATGTTTGAAGTTTAAATTATTTCTACACTTGGAAGTGACTCAATCATGTCTGCATATTAAGGGTGCATGATCATACATCATGAAATCTGAACATGCTATGTGCTTTTGAGTTTACTCAAAGACAGCATGCTATAGTATTAGGTAAATGCTAGAATTTGGACCAGATTTCAGAAACACTTCAGGTGTTAAGCTTTCCAGACAAGAGATTCAAAACTTTTTTTTAAAAATAATAAAATACCTGGAGAAAGGTTACAAGAGAAAGAAGTATAACAATACACAAAATATGACAAGGTACATTGTGTGTATTGTAAACTACTAAGTTCCCAGAATAAAGAAGTTATAAATCATACATATAAATTAACATCTCTTTCTTCTTATCTTGAAATATGACATCACCAAACACTTTCAAAATAAAAAAAAAATTCTCAGTGTATTTGGCAGTACATACCTTTACGACAACTTCCTGTGGAATCCCAGAATCTGGTCGCACTACCAGGACTCCTCCAGATTCACCCCGCTTAATAACAAGGTCTCTGAGTTCTTCTCCCCATAAATGCTCGCATGCATTCCAAATGTTGTAGCTATCACTGACCACAGCCACCATACCCGAGGGAAATTTAGTCAACATGTTTCTGAAACCTTCCAATTCTTTCTCTGCTCCCCAGGTTGTAATTGTGCTGTCAAATTGACAAAATGCTATATTTCAAGTGTAAATATTTTAGTTTAAATGGTGGAAGGAAGGACTGAATGGATTAACTTCTGACAAGTACTATATTAAAAACTGATTGTAAATATTATCCCATTTCCCAATAATAACAATGATAAATGAAGTACAACATATGCTATCAATGCAAATTTCTAACATAGATTAGTAGTTTTTCTTTATGACCTCACCTCCACCATCTCACAAAATAAAACTTAAACAAATTGCCAAGGGAGAGACTGTGAAGCTAACTGTGCATTATTGTTTTTCAAAAATACTCTTTATAAAATACTTTAATATCAGTGAATATAACAGATATAAGTAATTGAATTCTTAGCAAAATGCAATGATATAAGTATGTGAATTCTTAACAAAATGCAATGATATAAGTATGTGAATTCTTAACAAAATGCAATGATATAAGTATCTGAAATCTTAGCAAAATGCAAACAGATTGGAGACAAACTGTATATTTGAACAAAAGAATAATCTTCTCCTTTTCTTTTGCAGGTAACTCAGTCATAAGACAAAAGTCAAGCAGAATTTGTAATAAGTAACGTAAAATCACATAATAAATGATGAAAATAATAGTCATCTGCACACCAATTATCACCCGTACAATTCTGTAAACTGCTACCTGTGCTCAGCAGCAGGAATGGAAAAGCCTGCCATATGACATTTATAGTAAGTCCTTGCAGTTGAGATCCCAGCAATTGTGTCAGTGCCCTGAAAGTTCACCAAATGTGCAGCACCACCAATCCCTGCAGACTAAACAAGACAACCAACAAATTGCAGCGATTTTAATTATTTATGGGATCACTTCTCAGCTTATATGACCACATTTCAATCTAAGTATTTAAAACAGGGGTCTCCAAACTTTTCAACCTGAGGGCCGCATTAACTATCAAACAGCAGTTCGGGGGCTGACTACACACTCGAGGTCCAAATAAAAAAGAATCAAAACATGGATGTTTGTTTTTAATTATTTATTTAATATTATTTTATTCAGTTATTATTTAATAACACTTTGATACATTACACATGAACACCTGTATTAATGGGAATGGTGAAATTGTTTCCTTGATGCCAAAATAGCAGACATTTCTGGCTTTAGATTTGATGTCCCCAACATCAACAGTGACCTGAGATTATCATTGGACAAGTTTGTTCTCAAATTGTTCTTCACGTATTTTCATTCTTGAAAATGTTTGTTCACACAGGTATGTTGTTCCAAAGATTGAAAGGTACCTTGATGCAAAGGTTTTGACATTAGGAAAGTCTTCCTTGGGCAAAAACTGGTAAAAACCCACCAGTCCTTCTTTGAACTTGTCCCTAAGGAGGTCATTTGATTGTAACTCAATGGCTTTGTCTAATAGTCATGGTTGACTGCTCGTATACTACAGACTGGATGGACTGGATACTAAGAATATGTCCGACTTATGTAACAATCAGTGACGCTCCTTTATTCCGAATCTGGGTCAGAGTTGTTTGTTCCCTCTCAACTCTCAGAGATTACAGATAGAAAAATTTAGCGGCGGCTGATCTTGGAAGGATACATGTAAATTTCCATAATTATTTTCTATAGACAAAAAGATCTCCACGGGCTGCATGAGAGGGCCTCGCAGGCTGTAATTTGGAGACCCCTGATTTACAAGAAAAAGCCACTTTAACTGAAAACTCATGACAAAATATTTGTCAAATCTGATGTATGTTCTATCTAGGTGACCCCAATTTTCCCATTCTCTCCCTTACTTTTAAGATTTAGATTTGAGTAGACTCTTGTGTTCATGGGGACATAATCTAATAAACCCTGTAAATGCACCCCAAGTGGAAAAATACAACTTTTTTTAATGTAGAACTGCAATGTTTTTATACAAATTTTGTTGATTGTGAAAGTATATGGTCAAAATAAGTTTACACATATTCTATATTAGGGATATAATTAGGCATTTCATGACTGCGTAGCTAGACAGGCGAGGTAGAGTGTCAATCACAAATATGGAAAATCTTCAAAATTAAATATGCAAATTTAATTTTACTTTTAATTTAATTTAGTAAATCTACATCAATAAACAATTTCTAAATGATAACAATTTGGAGAACTAGGAACAACATAATAATTTGCTTTTGTGAATTCTATTAATTACCAACAGAAATACATTTTACATTTGAACAATTTAATAAAGCCTT
Organism: Sinotaia quadrata; assembly: GCA_028829895.1. NCBI lineage: Eukaryota > Metazoa > Mollusca > Gastropoda > Architaenioglossa > Viviparidae > Sinotaia > Sinotaia quadrata. Next base: position 23,049,563 of record CM054178.1, read on the forward strand.
ATAAAGCATAGTGGATTTAGAGTTTTAAGAGTACCTCAACTGATGTCGATCCACGGAAGCCAAAGTCATGAAGTTTGAAGGGTAGACCTGATGCATCATCCGCAGTCTCATTCAAATAAGAGGCAATAATTTCTTTTTGGTGGCGAGAGTTAGTTGCCACTGTCGTAGGGTACCAAACCTGAACAAGCAGTGTCTATAACAAAACAGGAAAATGTGTATGATGTTTATGTGGGTGCTTCATTTTTCAATGGCTAACTAGTCAAATTAAATTAATTGTATTTGTACCAATATATGACATTGACACTTTATGTTAATTTATTTATATATGCCATGGATAGTTTATTTTTATAGTATGAAGTTATTATCTCATGTTCTTATTAATATAGATATTTAAACTTTTAAAAATCAAGAGTATGTTAAAAACAATGCAAATGTATGCTACTGCAAGTAAACTACATCTAGTGAACAGAAATATAATTTCAGGCTCTGTTCTTTTATATAGACTTACAGTTACTGAGGTATTGCTACAATGTTTTGGAAATATCTCGAGCAACAAGATCTTTAGTATGTTACATCAAATTCTCATTAACTGCAACATAATATTTTTGCAAAGAGAGAGTGTTTAGAGGACAGCTTTAGGTAATAAATGTTTGATAATTTTAAAAATGCTAAATTCACTTATTCTAAAAGACCATTTTTTCCTGCTCTGATTGGCAAAAAAGGCGATATGACACTTTTAAGCTGGTTGCCAAACAAAAAAGTCATCGTTACACAAACAAATGGGAGCCTGCTGAGGATGTCAGTTATGTAAAATCATTACATATGAGCTTATTACGGAGGAATCTCCTGTCTATATGTGTGAGTATGTACATCCAAAAATACACATACATAGTTTAATGTTAATATATTTGTTTGTAAGATCATTCACAATAGTTTAAACTATAGCAGAAGAAAACAGGACATTTTATCAAATTGATTTTTAAATAAAGAATGTTAATGCATAATACAAAATAATATGATTTTAAAAAGAGAACATTAATACATAATACTGATATGGAAGCTTAGCAAATATAATTTATACAATGTACATTTACACAGTTAACCACATCATGCAGACACAGTGCCATACTTAACAAAAGAAATTTACCTTTGAGTGCTGACAGCACCAGGACACTATGCATTTGTGAAAATAAACACAGATCTAAAGTATACTGAGATAAAAATGGATTGCAACTGAAACTCTCAGGATCTATTAAGCAGATATAAAGCATATACAGCTAGCCTGACTTACTTCAAAATAGTTGGTAAGCCAAAAGCACTTTGGGTCCGTGTTCTCCACTGTGAACAAAACATTTTTGGTGGGTATCACACTTCCCTCTGGTACTGCCTTAATGCGCAAGGGCAGATAACCTTTATGGTGCTGAAAATTGGATTCAAATTTAGTGACTAATGCTGGGCTTTTAAATTTATTTTTAATTGTAATATGGTCTGTTAAAGACACATTTCAAATTACATAATTCAAATTTGGGTAAAATAATAATTTGTATTTTTAAAAAAATACTGTACTAATACTGTACTGTTTCAAGTTACATAATTTAAAGTACTGCAAACATATATTTAAAAGTTTTGGTCCTTTTTTAATTAAATTCTGATGTTGTTGTTGTTTATTATTAAACTAATAAAAGATGTTTTTCAAACAATTCAAAATAATTATAATAATAATAATAAATATAGAAAAAATACTTTACTTATATAGGCTTATATGAAAAGTGGTTAAATTATACTTATTGTGGGTCAAGCATTCCTTCTTTCTTTCTTTAATTTTATTGTTGTTTGCGTGCACGCGCATGCATATTTTGCTTTTTTTCTCTAGAAAAAATTTTTCTTAATTCCAGCAGAAAAATAGTTATGCTTTAGCTTCAATCAATAAATCTACAAAACAGATTTTAAAATATTCAAGCAAATTAAGTTAAAGCTACCTCAAGAATATAGTTCCATCCTTCTTCATTAAAGTTGTCAGAGCTAAAGTGATCTTTGTACAACTCCTTAGCTTCCTGTATTCTGTCTTTTGTAATGACCTGGCCAGTCAAAAATCGCTTCAAAATATACTGCAGACCAAAGAATACAGTGCTACTAAACTTTCCCCCTCGACTTTCAAAATATGAAGACACAAGGGTAGTGCCTGGTGGGTACTGAAGATGATGTGTCACCTGAAAATATAAATGGTAAAATTAATTATTTTACAGAGATTTGTTCTTATACTTCAAAAAAAACAATCACATATATGTAGTAGTGTTTTTGATATATAAATAGCAAGATGGACAGATGGATGGACAGGCAGGCAGACAGGTGGGTAAGTAGATGGGCTAAGGAAGGACAGACAAAATAAAAACAGAAATATTTTTTATTGACAGATTGGTGACATTTATATTATAAGCAATTTAACAAATTTTGGCTGTCTTACTGTACCTCATTTTAAAAAATTTGTCTGATATCACAGGCGAGAAACTGACCATGTCTTACTATATCTCAATTCCTACAATGTATCTGATGTCACAGGAGAGAAACTGACCATGTCTTACTATATCTCAATTCCTACAATGTATCTGATGTCACAGGAGAGAAACTGACCATGTCTTACTATATCTCAATTCCTACAATGTATCTGATGTCACAGGAGAGAAACTGACCATGTCTTACTATATCTCAATTCCTACAATGTATCTGATGTCACAGGAGAGAAACTGACCATGTCTTACTTAATTTTCTAAAATGTGTCTGATGTCACAGGAGAGACCATGATCATTTGTTACTACTGACTTTCTTCTATCAGTAAGAACAAACAATAAAGGTACAACCCTAAGCTTTCTCAGATCCATTCTTATTACCATAACTTTAAAACTCAAGCTTTGGTAACCAATTAAAAACCTGGCCATTTTAAAATAGTTGATGCTACTGTATTTGAAAAATTTTTCCCTACTGAAAACTGCGAAGAGAAGAGCATTAATTCCTCTACGAAACTAGTATTTAAAATATCATTTTGTTCTGGCTGTTGTTTAGCGTTAACAGTTTCCATTAGGTAACTGAAAGAGTATCTGCTTCAAATTCTAGCAATGGTTGTGTCACATGTTAGAAAATTTAGAGCTGCAGCAAACTCTGAAAGTGATTAATCTTGATGCTTGTTATGCTTATATCAGTATTGCTTCCATTAAGAATAGCTCTTTATTTGTGTATGAATTTATTTAATAACTGCAAGTTAATTTTTGCAGCTATATGATAGCAAGATCGATGTCTTTGTTCCTCAGTTTTATACTTTCTAATTATTTCTTTGACAACCCTACTTTATTTCAAACCAATTTAAAACTATATACAAAGCCAGCTTGGTAAAAATAAAACTTTATTTTGTTTTATAGTAGCATTTATTTTATGCTCAATATTTTTTAAAGACTGTCTTATTATGTGATTAATAAATCTTACTCCAAACTTTAATGAGATCATGAATTTTTCTTAGTGCAATTTTCTGTAGTTTTTTTTTTGTTTTTTGTTGTTGTTGTTTTCTTTAAGAGTCAACTAGAAAAGAATAGTACTATGCTTTCAGCAAAATACGACAATCAAGCTGACATCTTCTGCAGCTTATTTTCATTAAAAATGTATTTTGAACACATATTTCATTTAATGATAAAACTTAATCAAGCAATTATATTTTTAGGGTCTCAGCTTTACAAATATTACATTTAAACATTTATAAATTATAAACATAGTATTAATTAGTATCTGTTTAATAATAACAATTTACTTATAATGATAATTAGTCTAGGTACAGGGAATTTACAACTGTTTTCTTAAACATTAAAAATTCAATTGCTAATAGCAAATTAATATCTAAATACATATAGTATTATTATTTGTTTTTTAATTATATTTTGGTTTTTAGGTGACTTTAATTTTATTATTATTTATTTTTATTATTGAAGTTCTTTAGAGGTTATATTCTCACCCACCTCTCTCAAAATTATTTTTCTTTTTAACTATTTAGTTGCATATTTAGTTTATTTTATTGAAATAAAATTACTAAAGTACTAAAGCTGCACATAATCCTTATACCACAAGTGTTGTATCAAAATTATATATGACAATGTTTCAATAAAGTGAATGATTGATTAACAAATGAAATTACCCTCTAACCATTCTCTATGTTTAGTTCTTTGAATTAGCATTTCTTTTAAGAAGACCTGCCACATTTAGATTATTTAAAAGTTACATTTGAAGGCTTTACCAGACAGGAGCAATATGTTGCGGTGTATTGCAACTATTTTGGAGTTTTTTGTTGAGGTATTCATGGTTTGTTACGCTCAGTACAAATCATTGTATTGTTAGTGGAGATACAGTCATGAATACTGATGTAATTGTTGTAAAAGCTTCATAACATTTTATACATTCATATATGCAGTTTCTTTATCTAACCAACTTAATTATAATAATTAAAAAATGTATATTCATTAAGCAAATTGCAAAGATACAAGTTTTACCATATTTATAAATTTGAAATGATTTTTAATAAATTATTATATAATAACTATACACATATACTATTTTTAAGTCAGCAAATAACGTCTGTAAACAGCTATATAGAGGATGAATTCCTCTTTCTTTTAATATTTGAACCATGTCTGTAACACATATGGTTCCAGAGATATGACATTTTACAATTTGTGTATTAAAGATCAAGTTAAATGGAATCTATGTCAAACAAGGTTTGTGAAGAGCTTTTCTACTAAGTTACAAAATCCCCAAGCCCTTGGGGTAAAAAGTTATGTCAGGCAGAGGGTCAAATGGCGGCCAAAGTAATTTTCTCTGGTACACTATGCGACTTTGGTAGTCCAATTCGTGCTGATGACAGCAAAAGTTAATCTGATAGTAGTTCACATATCTAATGATGTTGGTGATACCGAGGAAACAATGACTGAAGATGACCACATCTGTTAAGTTATTTTTTTAAAGTAACCATACTGCATGCCATATGTTTGTAGTCATCATTAAGCCCACAGACATATCTATTATTAAAATTAGTCATGCATTATTTTTATATGAAAGATGAAAGCTTTTTAAGTACTGTTTTGTAACTGACATTATGATTATATATATATGTTACATTTACTACCGATATTTATTACTATTAGTGATAGTATAAAGATCTGTACTAACAATCAGAGAATATAGTTATGTTTTAAATAAGTGATTATCTGTATTATAATTTTAAATTACTTTATTTTCTAACAATGAACAATATGGAGAATAATAATTAGTCTTGTTTTTAAACTGAGTGATTATTATTCATTTAATTTTTAATTCACCTACCAGCAGAGTAGTTTCTTTTATATTTCTCTCTATATATTTGCATGTTTGTGCATGAATGTCTGTGTGTTATGTATGTTTATTTTTGTGTATGCTGTTTTATTTATTTAGTATTGTAAATCAAAAGCTTTTAAATTTAATGGCCTGAGGTTGACGATTCCATTCACTTGGTCTTTAATGTTTTTGTCATCTTTCTTCTAAATGTGTTAGATTTGCTTGTTTGTTAATGTTAGAGACATCATATCAGTGGCTTTGGGAAAAAACTTGGCTAAAACTCCTTGGTACTTAATTGTTTAAATATATAAAAAATTACATTTTATAAAGCCACTTATTTGAATATTATGATGTCTTGAATATGCACATAGTCTATAAAATATAATACATTCTCTAAAAAGAACTTCTGCATTTTTATCGTTTAAAATATACCCTTCTGTTATAATTTTAACCTTGCCATTTCATAACTGAAGATTTTTATTTTTTATCAGTGTATCAAAAATGAACGCTTATTTATTTGTATATTCAAATTATGAATATGATATTTCATAAACTGCTTGAGGTTTTCTCTGAGAATTTTGCAAGCAACCTTATATCATTTAAAACAATTAGATAAACACATTTGTTTTACTCTGAATTTAATTTGAATAATTGATTGGAACTACCTACATCAAGAAATTGATATCAGTTTGTTTATTCTACTTCAGCCATAATGTTGATTTTATTTAACTTGTTGCTAAATTTTATTTACTTAATAACACATATCCAGTGTCAATATTGAAAATATCAGTAAAAACTAAAATATCAATAATGAAAGCATCAGTAAACAAGCTGTGCATTTCAAAACATATCTTGTATCACCTCCAATTATGATGATTTAAATGTTCACAATAATGAATTATTTTTCAAAATTCTATGTTTCCCAAAATATATGCAAATAAATGTTTCTAAAATATATGCAAATGTGCTACACAGCTGCTACTCAATTTTCCTTATTGCATAAATTAATTTTAGACTATGATAAAAGTCAGATGTAATTATTAATTTGACTGGATTTAATATGAATAACATGAATTTTAATAACATGTCTTTTAAGATAGTATTTTGTGGAATTTTCAAAATAGTATTATATAAATTTTTGTTTAATTATATTTTTCAGGTGAACTTTAAGGCTTTCTGAGATTTAATTTTATATGACGCATTCATGACATATAAAAAATAGAATTTTAAACTAACTTTAGTTATACTAAAACATGGCGTGTTATAAAATTGAGTTTCTTTTCTACTTTCTCTTTCCATTCAAGGAAAATCAAAATTCGCACTTTAGTCCGGTCAGAACTGCTTAGCATCTCGTAATGTTTATAGTAACTTCTTTGCAAAACATGTACAACAAACATATCATTTTGTGAAATTAGATTAATAATAACTATTCCTGATAACTGAAATAATAATCTAATTACAAAAAAGTAAAAAAAAATTATCTCATACACGGCAGTCGAACTAGTAATAACGAAAAGGAGTTTGCGAGTGCCAATCGAGATTTAGATTTCGTAATAACTAATATCCATAAATTATGGACCTTTCTGAAGTTAACAATTACTACATTATTCTAAACGAAAGCATTTTATTTCAAGACTAGACAAGAATATGTTCATCATTACCTTATAAGAATCAGTTATCAAGATAATGTTTTCAGACCCTCCGGCGGGGAAAGACGCCATCTTGCACGCTGAATTATGACGTCATAGCAACCTACCCACGTGCAAGTTCGCAGTGCTAGATGCGGGTTCGTGTCGGACAACTCATGTCCGCGAAATCAACGAATGGTAGAAGTAGACGTAACGCAAAGATGAATCAATCAATTAATTTATTTAATTTTGCAAGGTTTCAATCCCTTTATACATTTCGTAAAGAAAATTCAGATTCAAGCAGTTTTCTTGGAAACGAGACCTTTTGGAAAATACACAAGTTTTGTTGTTGTTTGTTCTTAATTTTCTTTTTACTAGCATTAGGTGTGTGTGTGTGTGTGTGTTTGGACGGGGGAGGGGAGGGAGGAACGACAGAGAAAAAATTACGGCCGGTTCAAAACGTGCCGCCAGAGAATGAACACGTTTTTACTGTGACCCAATAAAACTTCAACAAAAAAAACCAAACAAACAACACATTTATTACCAATCCGACACATGTACTTGCTGCGTTATATTGAAATTATTATACATTTCTTTTTTTTATTTCTTCGAAGTAACGCGCGCACCAAATTTACACAGATACCTTTAAAATGCGTTGTAAACTTGTTAAGTTGGAAGGGTTGGGGTGGGTAGATTTTCAGCTGTATCTCAAATTGAAGGAAATTTAGAAATATGCTTTTATCTGCATGCGAGAAATATGAAAGGATGAAAGGGGATACTTTTAAGAAATACTTGAAGCTGAATGAATATATTAACAAAATAAAATAGTTCAACTTCCTGCTACTGCTGGCGCGATTAATTTTTGTTACTAAATTTGTCGTGGAGAACTCTGAACGACGCTGTTGCTTCCTTCCCCTTACGTTAGAGAATCAAGCAAACCCCAGTGCAATGGTTATATCACAATTATCTGATCTGCTGATTGCGGTGTCGTGTTAATTGGCAAAAGAATCGAAAAGTTAATTTACTAAACTGCATTATATGGACTCGGTTGCATTTTTCTGCTCCAATTTTGTCTCACATCACCCTCTTCTGTTTAGTTTTGAACACCGTAAGTAGGCATCCAGTAAACATGCTCTAAAGGTAATTTAAAGGAGTGAAGATTTGTTACAGAAACAGGTTGACATAGCCAGTGGGCTAAAGTGCTAAACCACCCCCTCCCTTTCCCCCACAACCCCCTCACCCAGCGCGAAAGCGGCGGAAGCCGAAAGCGCCCCCTACATTGGCAAGCAAGAAGATTTGTTGTAATATTAATGATCACCAGGAAGTATGAAGTGAAAAACTTCATTTGTGATGCTAAAACGTCTATCGATACAAAGAATGGCCCCTTTAGCGTCATGAACTTCATAATGATTTTAATCATATAATGATGCAAACGTTAGCCAGAGACTGGGAAATATTAAAATGTTTGCTTTTGTCTCCTTTGTATCATCGGCAGAATATATTAATTCTATCTTCTATGTCACTGTACTTCTATTTATTATTAATTCTTTTTTTGAAAAATTATATTTTGCCTTTGACGTCTATCAGCTTTCACCTGGCTCAACTATGACGCATTTCTACTCTCTTCTTAAATTAATCAACTTTAACACTGCATATCCATACTCTCCTTAATCAACTTTAGCACTGCATATCCATACTCTCCTGAATCAACTTTAGCACTACATATCCATACTCTCCTTAATCAACTTTAACACTGCATATCCATACTCTCCTTAATCAACTTTAACACTGCATATCCATACTCTCCAGAATCAATTGTGATGCTGCATATTAGACTCTGCTATATTTTTTTTAAAATCATATCTGCACACTCTCCTAAGTCAACGAACGCAAATGCTCATTTTGACGCTACATATTAGACTCTGCTATTTTAAAAAACAAAACAAAAAACATATCTGCACTCTCCTAAGTCAACTTGAACGCAAATGCTCATTTTAAAGCTGCATATCCATACCATCTTATATATTCTCGTATATCTGCAGCCTCTTCGGTCAACTTTGATGCTTATCTGCGCTCTTCTGCTATGTTAACTTTGAGGCATGTCTAACTTTTTAAATATTAAATCTAACCCATACCTGTCCTGTTGCTTTTGGTGTATATTTTCACTCTCCTATATCAAGTTAGCATTAACATAATCTTATCGTTATATCTCTGTATTTATAAATTGGACTTAACGTATACTTCCGTTTATCCATTTACCTTCGACTCATACTTTTAACAGTCTTGATGCATGAGTGCGCTCTGTATGTTATCTTTGACTCATGTCTGCACGGCTGCGTATTAGCACACATCGGTACGTACGTGACTATAATAACATTGCGCGATAAATGATGTGTATATTGTAATTACTTTTATTTTGATTTTACATGCGTCTCTAAAGAATATATTCATTTTTCTCTTGGATTTTTACTGGGCAGATATAATAATTTATCATTGTTGGCATTAGTTCTATTCGAAGTGTTATATCTACTCTTTAACAAAACAAAGCTGAATAAAGGGAAATAATACATTGCAGCCGAGACTGACTGGTATTGATTAAAGTAATGTCCCTTATATCCCTGTACATTTAATTGTGCAGATATTAGTAATTGCATAAGCTTGTGACTAGTCTACATGAGTGCGGGGAGAGGGGAACTTTTTATTTTTTTATTTTTATTAAACGATTGTTAATTTGGTACGACTGTAGATTTGTGGAGTGTATCAGTCGTTTGGAGAGCATTACATTATTTAAGATCGTTCACTGGTTCAATGGTTAAGATGGAAGATGTTGACATTGCCCCAAAACCCTGCTTGGAAATTGTACGATCCCTCTCCACTAATAACACTTTAAACCAAGAATTAATTTCTTTTAAAAAAACAACTGAATGAAATAGCATCAGCTGACGAATAATCAGTGTCTTTATATTCCTCTGAAATATATTGTCATTGCCATATTGCCAATTTTTCTTTAGTCACCAACAACACTTTAACGATTTTATAATACCCGATAAGCCGGCTGTTAAATTAAGAAGTCTCTACATCCGTCTAAATTAATTATTAAAATTGAAATGTCCGACTTTCATGCATCTCTAACCTACAGTTCAGTGGATTTGGTTTACAAAAACAAAAATATCTGACGAATTAAAAAAAATATTCATACAGGTCAGAAATTGATTGAAATAAAGCTGTAAAGCTAAAGGAAATTAAGCATGCAGTCGATTTCGGTGTTCTGTGAATATACTGTATTCGTAATACCAGTAATGACGAGTTACGGGTCTTGATTGTACAATGGAGACTGATCACCATGACAATTACTATTTTTAAAACACACACACATAGCCCCCCCCCCCCCCCCACACACACACACACATAATCAGAAATTTATGTTCATTCAGCTGGTATAACAGCTGCAGTTGTATTTCTCAGTTCGAACCATTAGTAACGCTATCTTATATCTTGTATCTTGTTCTCGTCATAAATAATTAATTGTTACTCTTTACTGAAGTTGCCTTGTCCCACTTGTGGAAGATTTTTTATGTTTTCTCTGTTTCAGTGAGTGTAATGTAGACTGTGTGGTTTATTGGGAGTGTAAGTAGACTGTCTATGTTTATGTTTTATTTGTGTCAGTGGGAGTGTATGTAGACTGTGTCTATGTGTATGCTTTATTTGTGTCAGTGGGAGTGTATGCAGATTGCGTGTGTATGTTTGTTTTCTGTATTACTGTCATTGCTTTCATTAACGTAAAGTATAAAGATTCGGGATTATAGATAAAGTCATTTATACATGTGACAAATGTAAGTCTATTTATGTTACAAAAGTAACAGTCAATATTCTTTTCACATTGACATGTAAATCACCGCAGTGAGTTAAAAACTTTGGACGTCACATTGGCGGAAGAATAATGAAACGAAATCAACCGATGAAGTAGACAGTTATTCCGATAAACATATTCTCTGTTGTAGTTCCATTGTTTTGTTTCATCTGCGATGTCTTTAAGTCATGTCGGATTTAAAAAGCAGCCTTCACGCATGCTTTCTGAGTTTATTGATTTAGTGTACTGATTACTCACGAGCGACCGCATTTGGAGAGGGAAAATTGATTTAGTGTACTGGCGAGACTGTCACGAGTGAGCGCATTAGAGAGAGAGTATTGATTTAGTGTACTGGCGAGACTGTCACGAGTGAGCGCATTAGAGAGAGAGTATTGATTTAGTGTACTGGCGAGACTGTCACGAGTGAGCGCATTAGAGAGAGAGAGAGTATTGATTTAGTGTACTGGCGAGACTGATCAGTAATAATTGTGTACAGGACCGCTTCAACCCGTACGAACTGAGTGGCTGCCTAGGGGCGCTAAGATTTTGGGGCGCCCCAAATCAAAATGTGGTGCACGAAGTTTTTGTGTTGTCAATACTATTGTTGGGAAACGACGTAATAATAAATAACTAAATAAAATAATTAAAATATGATCAAGCTGAACATATATTAGTGCTAATGAACAATGACACTTTATGCAGTTTTATAAACAGATACCCGGAGGAAGGGGGTTGCAAGGTGGAAGTTCGATTGGGGCGCAAAACAAGCTTGCACCAGCTGAGTAAATTAGCATGAATCAGTCATTAACGAGTTTCTTGTAACTTTTCTTCGAAAAGTCAATAATTAATAAAGTACAGTGCGCAATATAATAAAACACACTCTCAAACAGTGACAAACATCAAAAGAAACGTGACCTCCTCCCCCCCCAAAAAAAAAAAAAAAAAAGTGCACACGAAAGCATAACAAGTAACAAACTATGGGTATATTGCTTGAACATAACAGGCATCGATGTAACATATGAGAAACGCTTTATTTGTAAACCGTATAAAATAGGATAGTTACATATGCCATTTGCCCTGTATAATGTATGTACATATATCGATATATATATAACACAGCTGATATTTAGGTCCTTAAGACATATGTGGCTCTAAGAGGTGTCACTATAAATAAAACACTGAAAAAAATGTGAAAATAAAAAATAAAATATTGAATTAATTAAAACATTAATGTCTAGGATTGGTGGACTTTTATTGCTATATAGAACTATTACATATAAAATGTTATTGTAATAAGTGCAATGAACTTTCAAAATATCATACAACTGTTTTTCGCTAGATGCCTAAGTGTTGAAAGGCCCTGCGCGACTGCATGCGTTCGTAAATCTAAGGGCAGCCATACCTGTATTAATAATTATATACTTCACTAGTTTCTATTTCAGGAAAGCAAAAGAAAACCCTTAACATTTAAGGGGGAGATAATCAATGTTAATCACCGACGAAGAGCCCAGACAGTAACAAAACAGGGTTGTTTCTCTCCTTTATTTAAAAAAAAATAAATTAATAATAGCTTAAGCGATAAAGTAACACTTAAAGGGGGTGGAGTAATCCTATAAAATACGTCATTTAAAAATAAACCGTATTCAAATGGCACTGCACTCTGTCAAATCTCTGCAGTCCTAATAAGAGCCAATGGGTTTTAAGACTTTAGTCTTAAAAGATCTTTCAGTGGAGAAGGTCTCCTAGTGCAGCGCACGAATGGACAAACGGTAATAAGTTTTTCACAGAGAAATATACATTTGTAGATTGATTTTTAAAAATTAAATAACTTATTAGTAATAAACAGCTGCCACTTAATATGGAAGTGATATTCGTAATAATAATAATGCATGCATCTTTACACAATAAAGCATATTTATAATATATTTGTGTGTACTAATGTTAGAAGAGTACAAGAAGTAAATCTCTATACACGTTGTCCTTAATTTGTTTACTGTCTACTCGACAGAAATGCCCTAATTTTAAGTAGTTGATTTTGGTTTTTAACAATAAGCCTGTCGTCTCTTGACTTAAATGGAGAAATTCAGAAAACACGGACAAGGATGCTTAGAAGTTATCGTCCTTTCTTTTATCTTTAAAAATTAAGGAAAGAAGGAAACAAAGGCCCTTTAAGCAGCAGTACAACAGAGAATGGCACTCTAGACTTAGCGCCACAAAACAAAAAGAATGATAAGAATTCTTTGGCCAAATTTTCAATTAAAAGGCAAATTTGGTTTAATGTAAAACGTCTGCGAGTTTAATTATTAATCACACATTTCTAATACTCTGTTCAAGAATCACTATGGGACCAACGGAGGACGGTTGAGAGTGTGCGCCAAACTGGTGCGATCTTTTTCGCCCCCTTCCGCCAGCCCTCCCGCCCTCCACCTCGGGACGCAATGTGAGGCTCTGGGGCCCCACTGGAGCACTCCAGATAGTTCGTACGACGAAACGCAAGCTCCAGTGAAACGATAGCGTAACCACCACTACCACCCTCAAGAAAGGGGGAGGGGGCACAGTTTCTCATTAAAACAAGGTCATACCGGTGCGAATAGTACACCCCACAGAGCTAGGTCAAATGCACTAAGAATTAGTTAAGCAAGCTATTACATCTTACGAGTTATCTTCTTCATTATCAAAGGTAAATCACACTTGGACCATCGAGCCAATTTTTGTAAAATTAGTATCTATAAATAGCTATGACAGTAAATCACACTTGGACCATCGAGCCAATTTTTGTAAAATTAGTATCTATAAATAGCTATGACAGTAAATCACACTTGGACCATCGAGCCAATTTTTGTAAAATTAGTATCTATAAATAGCTATGACAGTAAATCACACTTGGACCATCGAGCCAATTTTGTAAAATTAGTATCTATAAATAGCTATGACAGTAAATCACACTTGGACCATCGAGCCAATTTTGTAAAATTAGTATCTATAAATAGCTATGACAGTAAATCACACTTGGACCATCGAGCCAATTTTGTAAAATTAGTATCTATAAATAGCTATGACAGTAAGAGACTACTTGCATGAAGAAGTAACAATACCAAGACTACCTGGAGAAATAAACTATTAGCATCATGACTACCTGGAGAAATAAACTAGTAGCATCATGACTACCTGGAGAAATAAACTAGTAGCATCATGACTACCTGGAGAGATAAACTATTAGCGTCATGATTACCTGGAAAAATAAATTATTAGCCTACCTGAAGAAATAAACTACTAGCGACATGATTACCAAAATAAATAAACTACTAGTGCCATGGTGTCCAAGAGAAATAAACTACTAACGTCAAGATTACCTGGAGAAATAAACTACTAACGTCAAGATTACCTGGAGATATAAACCTACTGGAGAAATTGCTACTTATGTCATGACCGCATGAGAAATAATCTATTAATATCATTAATATCATTTTAATCCGCTTAGTACCAACATTTTCTGTAGATCTCTTTCAACTTTCTTTCTTGCAACACCATTCAATCTTCAAATAAATAAATAAAGTACAAGTAATTAAGATATTATACGCATGAAACCTAAGGTTTTCACCGTGCACGGGTAGTGTTACTCTCTCTAAAAGCCGCAAAAGATCTTTTATCTTCATGATGTTCTCAGTCTTGAGCTGCTTCTGGGGGAGCCCCACAGCCTCGCGGTGCGTCTGAGGTGGAAGGCAGGAGGGCTGACGGAAGGGGGTGAAACAGGTCGCACCTAGTTTGGCGCACACCCTCGGTCGGTGGGGGTTGGGCCGAAACCTCCTCTTGATTTGCACGAGTCAACTGACTTGTATGAAATCTCATGACGCCATCGACTGTCCAAAGGACCAGGCATGTATATGCGATATTGTCAGCGGGCGACGTCGCTTCTGAAAACACTCCAGGGTTTTGTCAGTACATTTTCACAGACACGAGTACTTGCATTATTGTGCACGCTAGTTTGTTGAAAGAAAGTCTTGTATACAGAATGCGGACACTCCAATAGAGAGCAGGAAAGGAGTTGATACAATCATTAAAAAAAATTAACAACATATATAGCGATCGTGATCTATCAAAACTTGACAAACACATCATCTACAGGACACATAATACCCTCACCCCAAGCCAAAAATTATAAATCAAAAGTATACTAACATGCATAAATTAAACAATAAAACTGATGGAGGTAGTTAGTAAATAATATTGAGGTTTTAAAAATACTCGATTTCAGTCACAAATGCAGCCAATAACATTCCACCCGCTTTTCACATCCAAACCCTCCATAGAAAAAAAGGAATGGATTAAGGGAACAGACCGGCAGTCAAATGATATATACTGGATGAACTTGGAAGAACTCTTTAGTGACTTAGTCTGCAACAGTCATGCTTCAACAACGTCGATGCTTTATGAGCAGGGTACTGTGACGTCTTTATAACTCTCTACAAAATGGCGTCTATCTTTCTACCGAGGTTTAACTATAATTGGCAATTACCTCAACTGCTAATAATCGAACAAGTGTTTTAGACGTTTGGGGGTTTGGGTTTGGTTTGTTTTGTTATCTTTTTAAAAAAATAACTAAGGATGATCGTCCTTTCGTTCCATAAAAGCACAGTTGCTAGTCCGATCATAAAGTGGATTAGACACAAACTGAGGTCAAAGTTTGCCAAATCAAAATACGTCATTAACAGTGAGAGAAGATATAAAATAAAATAAAAAAATAAAATAAAATATTACCACGTACAAAATCTCCTTGAAATTTTGTTCTTTCTTTGTTTGCTTGTTTTTCTCCCACTAGAGGAAAAATTAAAATAACGAAACTTGGAGGAGAGTATCTTTGACGATGTAAGTAAGTTTTAAGACTGGTAAGCTTTTGAAGTACAAAGGATAGATGTTGAAATATTAGTCGCAATGAAACAAATACATTTCAGTACACATATACAGTCACTAAAGCTGCTTGATTTCACATGGAGATACAGGAGACAGTTTTGAACGAAACCGGAAACGCTCTGTTACATTTCAGTGGGAAAATTAGGTGAATATTTTTGTTTAATAAGCAGTAATTTTTATGAATGACTTGAAATCCGAGCGGACCAATATAAAAAGTTAGGCTGTTTCGTATCAAACACAAATGCCTTTGGAGACTTTGAAACAATGCATTTTGTTGCGCATTAGCCAATCAAACAACATCTTTCATGAGCTTGCGATTGTCTTGGTACTGGCTCTGACCTCTTACGTATTCTGTTTAAAGCAAATATGTTACTAAATTTAATCCAGACTTTCAAAGAGAACATATTTATTTTTAAATTATAATATTGGTGGTGGTGATGGTGTGTATAGGGGGTAGGGGATAACTGAATATAGATGTGAGTTTCAAAGAATTAACTGAAATAAGAAATGACCCATGTACACTGACTGAATCTGATTGATTCTCCCACTAAGTAACTCTGAAACTGATCAGATCGAACCACACAACCCACAAAAGTGAGTGAATTAATAAAAGACCCCTTACACCCTTGGGACTGGACGACATCTATTTGGCTTCAAAAGTACAAAAGTACCTATTTTAAAAAGGAAAAAAAAACCACGAGGAAGGCACTCCTTGAAAGGTTGAGAGTTGTCGATCTTTCCCCGAATCACTCAGAGTCAATCCTGCTTCCGCCCTACCGGTCTTTTGGCAAATATGTACGTCAACCTAATCTCAATTCAGTCACCTCCCTCAAATCATTCTCAACTGTAGTGTAGAGTTTCCTTCACTATACACCATTATCCTCAGAGTGTGTGTGTGTGGGGATTCATATGCCGCTGTTGACGTACAGCGACCTGCTGCCTTCGTAGCGCTGGTCTTTCCCGCCATCGTGTTTCACCACGTCCTGCGGTGGCATGGTCTCCATCTTTCGCTGTTGGCGGGACCACGCCATTTCTCGCTTCTTGATGGACGTTTGAAGGTGAGGGGCCGGGACTGACATGGCTGCCCGGATGCTGATGGAGTGAGAATCGAGTTGTGGGCGCTTGCCGGTTTCCGGTCCCCCTCGAATCTGGTCGTTCACCCTGTGGACCAATTGCAAGAAACAGCGTAAGAATTTATTTTTAATAATATTTTTCTAGTGTCGCTGATCAGCATTGTCATTGTCTACTGTTTTATGTAGTTGGACTAAAGTCTTGTACTAGCGAACCACACGGTAAATCGAGCCTGAAAATAAATATGTACATGAGGGTCAGAGTAAGGCCAGCTGATGCCCAAAGCACAGCCCAGTTCGGTGTCCCAGCACACAAAAGAATATGGACCATATATATTTATAATGATTTTTAAAAAGAAAATACCCACTGAAATTCATGTAGAAAAACGTTGGTAAGACAATCAAACATACTGAGTTCTAGGAATCTGTTGAGACAAAGATTGTCAGAAAGTTATCTTAGACGTCAGGGGACGCATAGAGCCTAAAGCTGTTTGATTGGGTGTAATAAAATAAAGCACAAATAATAAAATATTGCTGCTCTTAGAATAAGCCGCAAGGCTCTTTCTATGAAACTGGAATTCCTTAAAATTCGAATGGTTACAGCTATGGTACAGGCATTCTTTGGTGATCCCCTTCCATTTGTGTCCTAAGCATGTGATTATATTGCTTAATGGTTAACCCTTAAAGGCCCACTGGACAACTTTGTGATATCCCAAGCACTCACCCACATACCCAGCATTAAGTTTGTTTTTTTTTTACTCTTTAAGCCCTGTGTCCTACCTGTGCCCACAAGGGAACAAACTATGTCAAAATGTAACTAGGATTAAAAGGTTTTTTTCCCTTTATAGATATGGTAGCCTCGATGTGTTTTTGCTTCATGAGCAATCTTCAAAAGGACACACAATCAAGGTAAACTTATGAACTCTTATTTGTTATATTTATTGTAAATATGATAATAAATTCAATATAGTATAAATACTTGTATTATTTTGTTTCAATGATTGTTATTACAATGGTAAAATAGATGGGTCACGGGTGACCAACCGTGTTTTACCGGTCATATGTTATTGTGTTTTTGTGTATTTTATCAGGAGCAAACCCTAGCTGTTCTTTGTAAAGTTTTTATGTCAATCGTTTGTTTTTAATACTTTCAGAATACTGTTTATCCTTTTATGTATGAATCTTTTAATTTCTTTGTGTGTGTATAATGAATTATTAGTCATTCATTTATGTCTTTATTCTGGTCCTATTGCACAGAATCAGGACATCGAATGTAAGCAGCCAAGCTAAGAGACCCAATGCAAACGAGAGGTACGATCTACAACAGGTGCCGAACATTCTGGATACCATTGATCCAAATGACGGCGACATATCAACCGCTTCAACAGATGAGGATGAAGACTACATTCCGAGTTTTGATGAAGAGGATACAGATCCGGATGACAGTCCATCCTCATCGGAAGAAAGACACGAATCTGAGCCTGCCAACCCTTTACTTCAGCAAAAGCAAGAAAGCCGGTATATACATGGAGAAAAGGCATATTTCAATAACCAGACACAACATTTAGAGGCAAAATATTTGAACTTCCTGACAATTACACATTGCCATCATCTGTTCAATCTTTCAGGGACTTTCTCTCCGATGAGATATTAGACCTATTGGTTGAAAAGACCAATATATACAGTGGAAAAAACTGGCAAATCAGCGAATACCAACAAGAAAGAATTAGAGCAAGCGGTAGCTGGTGTTATGAGCGGGAACCGTTTTTAGCTACTTATGCCCACTCTACACTTTGACAACAACAACCTAGTCAGTGAAGATGAAAAGAAAAATGACAAGTTATGGAAAGTCAGATCTGGCTAAATCTTTACAGAAGACAACTGCCTGAAAATCTTGCCTGAAGGACAGAACAGCATAGACGAAATGCTGATTCCTTTCAAGGGCAAGTTTAGCAAGGTCAAACAGTACATTAAAGGAAAACCTCACCCATGGGGAATAAAAGTTTTGGGCACAAACAAGTGCGACTGGCATGGTGTCTGATTTTGATGTTTATCAAGGCAATAGGGAAGGCCAGTCAAAGAGCTTGCTTGGTGTAGAGGCTGATTTTTTTTGAAGCTCTATGAAACACTACCGCATAGTGTCCCAGGAAAGCCTCTCAAAAAATAATTGCAGATAACATTTTCACAAATATGCTTCTGCTTACTGCCATGAAGAAAAAAGGTCTTCACTACACAGGCAGTATAAAACTAAACTGAATTCCCGGAAACAATCTACAATCTGTAAAAAAAAAGAGAAAAAGAAATGAAAAATAAAGGCGGATGAACCATGGATCAAAAAGTGGAAAAATCCTCAAAGCTGTTCGTCGTTATGATACGAGGGCTGTGACGGCATTGTCAACATTCCGTGGCACCGAGCCAGCTAGCAATGTCCAGCATTATGTCAAGGTCAGTACAAAAAAGTGGTTACTGATCTTGATTTCTAGACCTAAGATATGCTAGAAAGTCAAAGATAATAATTTGCATTCAGTCAGAATATAATTTTGGCTTTTGAAGGCCAATCCAGCCTGTATATATACAAACAAAATCAAACAGCCCAAGAAATGTTCGCAATGAACCAGTTACCATTTATATTGAAAGACTTTTTCTTAAAAAGACAACCCATCAAAAATCTTTCTGCTTTACTGAGCACTTTGTATGTGGCGACGAAGCATTATAAAGGAGTGTGTATAGCTTTGAATCGGCAACAACAGCTACTGAAGTCACCGTGCCTACGCTTTTCACTAAACTTTAAAATTATACTTAATGGCGCAACAGTATAATTGCACAATTTATTCTAAACAAGTTTTTCTTTATATTGATTTCTTAAAATGCATACACTGAGTGATAAATAGCAATGACTTTTATCAAGCTGACTGTAGTCAATTATTTGCAATGACAAAAAATCACTGCAATGGCTTAATATATGATGGTTCAATTTCATATTACAAAATGTAATCCGATTGAAATGCCCTGTTTTTAAAGCAAGCCCCAAACTGAATTTATTCCAAGGAAACTAAAGAAATATCAAATTATAATGAAGCCTACTATAAAACTCGACATCTTCCCAAATCATTAATTATTGGGTGTTTGTACACACTATGTACAAACATGCATTCAGGCACATGTTACTAATATACAGTTTTATTGAAGATCACTTGAGCTATACATATTTATGCATGTATGTTCTATCAAATCAAGAGAGCTAACCCTATGCATATGCTTATTAGAACTTAAAGTCTGCATATGCCAACAGTTTGAAGAACTAAAGAATTACCATAACAACATTGTGTGAATAATGTATAGTATGTATAGTTTTGTTTTCATGTATAGACAGTAAAGTATGAATCATTTTGTTTGTACTTATGTTGTTAAACTAGGCTGGATGTACATCATATCTTCTTGTAGGTATAAGGACAATAAACTTTCCTGTAAAAGTTAAGATCATGATGCAGTACTTAAATTGCTCATTATTCTGACATGTGAAGATCCTTCTTCAAATGAAGTCTAAAGAAATATCTTGGCCAATGTATTTCTATATAAAACTTCCTAACACTTGGTGTGCATGACAAAAATTAGTCTAAATAAAACATTGGAATAGAGACTAGACAACAAGAGTAGAAAAATCTTACACAAATGTTGTGATTTACATTAAATCATTACAATATTGGTAAGTTCATTTACAAAAAATTAACATTAATTGTTATTATATTGCATTTATGTTATATTATTGGTATTTCTATTAAAATGTCAGATTCTGCGTAGAATCTTGGTTTTCACAAAAATCTTCTGGTTTTGGATCATTGATCTTATGGTCTTCTGGGGAGGGGAGTAGACAGGTCTGCATATTCTGAAAACTGACATTTATGTGAGAGAAGCTGCAGGCAAAAGTTAGTGTTGGAATATATATGCTGGTAGGCCAAAGGCTTTAATCAATCAGTTTTTAATTAAAGGGAAGTAATCCGTCTTTACATATTGCACACCCTCATTCATACTTTAGAAAAAAAGAAGGTATTCATTTGATTTTTTCAACTTGATTCATGTGGTCACTGAAAACCTGTCTGAATGCACACAACCCCTGGCTTTACAAAACCTGTCTGAATGCACACAACCCCTAGCTTTACAAAACCTGTCTGAATGCACACAATCCCTGGCTTTACAAATCCTGTCTGAATGCACACAACCCCTGGCTTTACAAAACCTGTCTGAATGCACACAATTCATGGCTTTACAAAACCTGTCTGAATGCACACAACCCCTGGCTTTACAAAACCTCATCAGCTGAAATATGTCATACTGCTGTCCTAAGACAAAAGAGTACATTTTTTAAATTTAAAAATAATTTCTTTTTCAAGCTGGGCACATTTACTGAACAATGTGCTTAAGAGGAGAAAATGTGTGAATTTTGCAATTAAAATAAGAACATGGAGGGATCCAGTCTTTGTCAGAATTGATGCAAAATAAGTGTTTAAGTGGCTTAATTTCACTATAAAATATAAACATTACTGACATTATTCAGTTTGTTTCAGACGATATTTCTTATTTAAGAAAGCAACACTTTGGTGACGAAGACAGTTGACTTCTGGAAGCAAAATGTCTGCTAGTTAGTAAGTTGAATTACAACAGAAGACAATATTTTCTTTTTTCTGTACACTCTCAAAGTGCTGCTTTTTATTAATATACATATAATTTAATGATCCACCCGTTTTTGTTTTTTTTTTGTTACAGGAAGTCTGACCCAATGTGGAGTTTTAAAATATATTCTTTCAACCTTTTAAGTGCTATGTTAATCATTGCTTTCTACTATTAAGTTCAGTATTCTATAACAGTGTATGTTTTAAAAATAAACTTGTTTGGAAATTTTAATTCGTTCTTTCATAAATTAATTTTTTAATGTTGTTATCTTAAAGAGAGTTTAGGGATCGCCATTGTGTCACTTAGTGCACTATTGAGTGATCCAAAGAAAAGAGGCCAAAACCCAGACGTCTTAGTTTACCCTTTGTTAAAGAGGGTTCACAGTTTAGGTCATTCTCTTGAGTATATATACACATGAAAACCTTATTAAACAACTCTTTATGCACACACTTCTATCTCTTTACATCATGGAAACAGAAACTTTCAGAGTTAATAGCTTAACACACTTTTTTTTTAAAGGTTTCAGTCTGTTCTGATACTTATTACTTTGGGGGTTTTGTTGTTTTTGATTTTTTTAAAAAAGGGAGAGATCACCTTACAATTTCTCAGGGATTAACTGGATGAGATGTCAGCAATATTGATCTATTGATGCACCGTTCTTTTCCCGTTTTAATCTTATTATTATTCGAGTAAGAATTAAAAAAATTCTCAAACAGATCTATCAAGAAATTTACTCCGTATGTTTTGTTTCTGGTCTTCAAAAACCATTGTCTTCTATGACAGTAAAATAAATCTACACATGATTTAAAATCATAAGTGTAGACAACTCTACCTGTCAAGGCGAGGTACTGCGAGCGCCTGCTGCAAGACTATAGTGTTGGCATCCATGGAATTGGCTTTGACCATGGGCTTGTGGGAACTGCAGTAGATGTGTAGGTCTTCCTTGTCCGCATCGTTGCTGTGGAAGTTTTTCAGGTTCAAGGTCGTACGGCAGACTGCGCAGGTGAAGCAATTCTTGTGGTAAAGTACGTCCTTGACCGGGCCAATCTTTTCCACTGCATACACCTTGAACAATTTAATATTTTTTTTGTTTTTAGAAAGAAGAAGATACGACCATCAGGCCGGTTGTTGGCACAAGTATGTTTTCCAGACGTCTTTTTTCGTCTGATCTTATTGTCTTTGTGGGGGGGGGGGGACGTGAATAATTATTATAATTATAATTCTTGGTATGCTTCAGATTTTAACAGAAGATAGAAATTGTTAATAGTTTGTATCATTAATTGGTTTATATTCCCAAATTTGTTTGACTGTCTGCCAGTTTGATTGTTGTACTCTGAACTCATGTTTCTGATTTTGTCAGAAAAATGCAAATGTCGTTTGTCTGTTTATAGTTTGAATGTCTGTCTGATTTTATTGTTTGTGTCTGAGAACATGTTTCTTTAATGTATACATCTTTAATGTAAGATTTTTGTACGTTCACATTTGACAAGGTTTAATATTACCCGATGCCATTTTTTTTTCTTAGCTTTGAAGGTGTAATTATTATTTGAATTAGAATTTAAAAGTCTGTATTGTAATACTTGCATACATTAGTCTATTGTTCTGAACTGGAAATTTAGGAATGCTTGGCATAAATAGTTCCACTTGGGAATAATACAGAATCCCAAAAAACAAATCAGAAATAGAGACACTCAGTGAAGAATTGACATTTCTTTTGAAATTAAATAATATTCTGTCATAAATTTTGCTAATCGTAATATGCTAACTTAACAAAACAAAAAGAAAAAGATAAGCATCCAGGAAAATAACAAATGAAGTCTAGATAATCATTATCAAATCCTGTGCTGGATAAAAATCCGCTCTAATTCCAGTCTAGTGATAGAATGGATAACAATTTACTCTAGTGTCCAATCTAGTGATGGAATGGATAACAATTTACTCTAGTGTCCAATCTAGTGATGGAATGGATAACAGTTTAGTGTCCAGTTTAAAATGAATGGATTACAATTTACTCTAGCATCCCATCTAGTGATGGAATGGATAATAAATTACTGTAGTGTCCATTCTAGTGATTGAATGGATAACAATTTACTCTAGTATACCATCTAGTGATGAGATGGATGATAGTTCACTCTCATGATGGAATGGATAATAATAAGACCTAGTGTCGAATCTAGCAAAGACTAATATTCCACTGGAGTGACATACAATCTAATACAGTGATTGATAAATATACACTCCAATAAGCATTGTACTAATAAAATCTACTCTCGTACCATCCTCATGTTAGGTAACAAAACTATCACACATCTCAGTATACTTTAAAATTCAGTCCAGAGACAGATAATTACTGTCT
Source organism: Sinotaia quadrata (assembly GCA_028829895.1). Classification (NCBI taxonomy): domain Eukaryota; kingdom Metazoa; phylum Mollusca; class Gastropoda; order Architaenioglossa; family Viviparidae; genus Sinotaia; species Sinotaia quadrata. The sequence goes on from CM054178.1 coordinate 23,073,398, forward strand.
TGCATCATATTTACTGATGGACAATAATCCTATCCAGTGACTGACATAATCCTATCTGGTGAGTGATGTAATCCAGTCTAGTGAATGATCTATAACCCAATGTAACGAGTGGCATAATCCAGTCCAGTGAGTGATATTATCCAGTCCACTGACATAATCCTATCTGGTGACTGATATAATCCAGTCCAGTGACTGACGTAATCCTATCTGATGATTGATATAATCCAGTCCATTGACTGATGTATAACCCAAGGTAAAGAATGGCATAATCTAATCTAGTGACGTATACGCATCCTCATCTAGTGACGAATAACACTATGTAACACAATTTTTGTTCCTGGCTTCTAAGTGTTATATTTCAATTGCTTATGTCTAAAGTACGTGAAAAAATGACTTCATTAAGCACAAACTTTGCTTACACGACAACAGCACGAAGAAAACTTGTTTTTTTGTGAAAATAGAATGAATTTTTTTCATTTTCGTCATTATGATCAGGTAAAAACAAAAATTGCACAAGGAATAGACAAACACAGTCGGAAACCACTCAACAAGGTTCAGAAATGTGTAGATTTTCTAGATTTACGATTGTACTGTGAATCACTCTCTCGAAGTAACCCCCAAATGTAGTCCCCCATCATGTTTTCGTTATACTGTCCTTGGTAACGATGTTCAAAGTTCAATATATCTTGATGAAAGCGCTCGCCTTGCTCCTCCGAGTAAGCGCCCATGTTCTCCTTGAATTTGTTGATGCGAATCAAGGATATGGACTTTCAGAGACATTCTGCATCCCATTGTGGCGTAATTCTTTATGAGAGTCTGCACCAACTCCATATAGTTTTCAGCTTTGTGATTACCTAGGAAGCCCTGAACAACTGCAACGAAACTGCTCCAAGCCGCTCTCTCCGTCCTGTTCAACAGCTTTGCGAAATCCTCACATTCTATGATCTTCTTGATCTGTGGTCCGACGAATATACCAGCCCTGACCTTAGCCTCGGACAGCTTTGGAAAAAGATCTTGGAGGTATTGAAATGCTGCTGACTCCTTGTCAAGAGCAGTGACAAATTGCTTAATGAGGCCTAACTTGATGTGCAGCAGTGGCATAAGCACTTTATGAGGTTCTATCAGCGACGTCCACTTCACATTGCTCTTCCCAACAGAAAACTCGGTCCGTTGTGGCCAGTCCTTTGTGCGATAATGCGCCTTAGTGTCACGGCTGTCCCAGAGACAGAGGAAACAAGGAAATTTCGTGAAACCTCCTTGAATATCCATGAGGGATGATACCATTTTGAAGTCACCGATGACCTCCCATCCGTAGTCGTCATACTTTAATGCACTCAGCATCATTTTGACACTGGTGTAGTCCTCTTTGAGATGCACAGAGTGGGCCATCGGGAGAGACGGGTAGTTGTTTCCATTGTGAAGCAACACAGTTTTGAGGCTCCGGGATGAACTGTCTATGAATAGGCGCCATTCAATAGGATTACATGCGATACCTATAGCCTGGAATAGACCGGCAACATCGTTGCAGAACACAGCCCATCACGCTGACTGAAGAAGTTGGAGAATCTTTGATGCCGCTTCCTCTGATCCATGACTTGTACGCTATCATCAACCAAGTTCCACTGTTTGAGCCTGGATATCAGAAGCTCAGCATTCGATTTCGTAAACCCGAGGTCCTTAATTAAATCGTTCACGTCTTTCTGGTTAGGGAAGTACGGCTTTCTATCCCCAACTTCATCTGCGGAATCGTAGTCCATATCTCCAGTATCTGCCTCGCTATCTGACTTGCTGCTGTCTCCTGAAGATGGCCGATGAATGAATCAGCTGGATGCAAACAATCTCTTGATGCCATATCAAATAAATAACTTCTCTTCAACTACGAATCGTTATCCTTTCAGTCTGCAATAACACGAATTGGAATCTTGGTTCGAGACACCTGTGCTTTTATACTTGTACAGCTACTTTTGGAACGTTCAAGAACATTCTAGAAAGTTCTGAGAGTTTCTCGAAAGTTCTGGAAGTTTCTTGAACGTTCTAGAGTGTTCAGGAGAATTGTAGAAACATGTGGACAACTCTAGCAGTTCAGGGAGTAAGCTCGGCATTGAAAGCAAATCGAGAATTTTCTCGAACACACGCGATTTTCCAAATTTCATTCCCAGTCACAGAAGCAAAGTTTTTCTGGAATAACAGCGATTTCCTTTCTGTTCTAGACCTAACGGATTAGGAAAACACACTTTCAACCCAGGAACAGAACAAAAGTGAAAATTTGTTACATAGTGTAATTATCCAGTATACTGAAGGATGACAATTACTAATAAAAATAGAGCTGAATAACAAATAGTGCAGTGGACTAATGCTGAACAAGTTAATCTAGTGGCATGGAAGGAAGTGATTAGTACAAAATATTTATAAACCAAACCTCTGCAATCAGACTCTCACCTTTTTACCACATCGCAAACAGCTCTGTTCGTCTGCAGGTCGTTCATAACAAGGCGCCACGCTAGGGGCCTGGGCCGCCAACTCCTCCTGCTGACTGAAGGAGTGGACCTCATGGTAAACACTATTTGGTGACGTAGGTGACGAGTCGGAAGGACTGGAGGGGATGGACGAGCCTATCCCAGAGGTCGCCTGGTCGTCCGCGTGGTCAACAGTCGTGGTGTAGAAGCCGGTGCCGGTTCCAGAAGATCCGCTCAAAGAGTCGTCCGCTTTCAGCTGCGACAGCTGAGTTTGGTATGCGTTCAAGAACACGGGGGTTGAGGTGGTGGAAACTGGGTTTTGGAGGAAGGAGGATCCCCCATACAGCGTCGAAGGCAGGGTGGGCGTCGAGAGAGTAAGGCTGGGGTTTAATAGGGAAGAAGAGTATTGTTGAGGCAAACTATTTTGCAGGGTCACTGGAAAGAGAGCAAGGTTATTCCCCGTTGAAGTGGCGGCAGTCAAAGTAGTGTCCCAAGGCTGCCCATATGAATACGTCAGCGGTAGCGTGGGTTGCTGCAAGCTAAACTGCTGTCCCAAAGCAGCAGTCAGTAGGTCTACGGAAGGCATACATTGCTGCTGATTGGCGTACGCCTGTGTAGCAAGAGACGGCTGAAGTGGTTGGGATAGCTGAGGGAAGTTTCCCATCGTACTGCCAGACAAAGGAGGGAGATAACCCACTGACGGGTACATGCTACTCAAGTTGTTCATGTTAGTGACTGTCTGTGGAGTGTATTGCAAGTGCGACTGCACGGGAATGCCGGGGTTGACAAAGGTCGACGGGTAAGAGGTCAAAGGTAACGGACCAGTACCGTTCTGGATTCCACTGACACCAGCTGTCGGATAATCTGCCAAGGATAGCGAGTTATTATTACTGGAGTAGACAATCCTGCTAGGATTTGGCTCAACGGGAGGTGATTCTTTCACAGATACAACGTACAATTGACCTTGATTAGAAAAAGCTGGAGTGGAGTGGTTTCGGTTTCGAAAGCTCTGCTGCCGTTGCTGAGTAGTGTTGATGTGTTCAGGGTTCGAACTCTGATTTGTGTAACTGGGAGTAGATAGGCGGCGCTTCTGGTCTGAAATGGGTCGGGATCCCACCCACACAGATGTAGCTCCAGGGACTGTGGTAGAGCTAAAGTCCACAGGTTGTGGTTGATTATATCCTGTTCGACCGTTCATTTTGATCAACCTAAAACAACCATAGTTATGAGGTAAATGTATTAATGCAATACAAAATTAGTAACATTTAGGAAAGAGAGATAATAGTCATGAATTAAAAGTATTAATGCAATACAAAACTAGTAACATTCAGCAAACAGAAGTCAGGTTATCACTGATATTTGGTATTTAAATGCAAAACAGCAGTTTTCATTTCTTTCTAACAATCCACATAGTTACAATTTGTTAATTTGCAGCATGCTAACAGTTTGTCTTGAAAGGTTATGTTTTGAAATCAAGGAATTTATTCAAAGGGAGATTTGTGTAAAATTTAGTTTTATGCTTCTGCCTGTTAGAGAAGTATTTACAATTAAGGTATATAAATGTGCTTTGTAATTGTTTAGAAAGAGGGCTGAGATGCAAGCAGTTTGTTTCAAAATAATATTTATAGCAGCTTACCAAAATTACTTCGGAAAGGATAAACATTCCTGTCGGAAAGCAACCGAGAGTATACACCAACAAAGGAATTGTTCTAGCTATAAAGCAGGTCTTCCTACAACAACCTATTGCAGAGTATACACCATCAAAGGAATTGTTCTAGCTATAAAGCAGGTCTTCCTACAAATCGTATGGCTTCATTGATTTTAGCACCAAACGAAATATGATATTTTACACGACATTATCGAGCCAGGAATGAGAAAATATTTAAATAGCCAGGAATGAGAAAATACTTAAATAGCCAGGAATGAGAAAATATTTAAATAGCCAGGAATGAGAAAATACTTAAATAGCCAGGAATGAGAAAATATTTAAATAGCCAGGAATGAGAAAATATTTAAATAGCCAGGAATGAGAAAATATTTAAATAGCCAGGAATGAGAAAATATTTAAATAGCCATATAGATTTCGGATATTTTGTAGAATTCCGCGTGAGTAATTTCGAGATAAAACTACCTACAGTAATGAAGAATAGTAGAAATACCAGCATAACAGATTATGAAAATAGCCTTTTCGCATAAAAAGTGAAATATTTGTAGAAATACAGTGAAACCCCCGATTGACGATTGGCTTAAAATTATGATCAAATCACTTTACAATAATTTAAATAATAAAATAAGATTCCATAAAATAAAATAATAATAAAATAAGATTCCATGTACGATAAGAAATGTTATAACTTTGCAATGGACTTTCCATACTAAAATAAGGTTCCATGTACGATAAGAAATGTTATAACTTTACAATGGACTTTCCATACTAAAATAAGGTTCCATGTACGATAAGAAATATGTAACGTTACAATGGACTTACAATTGCCACCAAAACAATAATACACAACCTATTACTGGATTCACAATACAATATATTTTTACTAATCTGGAACAGATTACTATCGTCAAGTTGGGAGTCACTTCTGATCAGGAGAGAATATAGTTGAATTAGAGCATGCACAATGTGTTGCACTGATACACGAGGCCGGCAATCAGTCAAGCAGAACATCTATAGAACTCGGCGCGAGCAGACACGGTATATCTTGACAGCTGCACTTCAAGAAATAAAAAGTGATTTTTTTTTTGTTTGAAAGTAAAGACAACATACGTTGATGGAGATGTGACCCCATTTTTTTTTAGAATTACGACACTTGGCATTCATTGTTGACAAGCAGCTTCAAATTTATCTGTGGGAATGATGGCATCTGAAACCGATAGATGGATGAAACAGCTGATCTACACTCTCAAGACTTTATTAGGGAACAAAAACTGGACACAACAGCACATCACAGCAGGATTCCATGTCACGCTACTCCTCATAATATGTCACAGCAGGATTCGATATCAAGCTACTTCTCATAACACGTCACAGCAGGGTTCCGTGTTAAACTACTCCGCATAACAACACGTCACAGCGGGGTTCCATGTAAAGCTACACCTCATAAAAGCACGTCATAGAAGGGTTCTCTGTAAAGCTACTCCTCATAACAGCACGTCATAGAAGGGTTCCATGTAAAGCTACTCCTCATAATAACACTTCACAGCGGGGTCCCATGTAAAGCTACTCCTCACAACAACACGTCACATCAGGGTTCTATGCAAGCTACTCCTTATAACAGCTGTACAGCAGACGAATGGTAACTTATGCCAATACACACCAACGCAGCTGTGCACCAGCTACACAACCAGGTACAACATGAATAAGGAAACAACTTACCTGAAAGGCTACACAACCTGGTACAACAAAAACAAGGAAACAACTGCCCTGAAAGGCATCACATGAAGTTATATAACACTAAAAAAGCCTCATAGAATTTGTTTTCTGTCTCACATTCACATACTTTGTACTCATTGTGTGAAGTGACACTGGAACTCTGGAAACTCTCTGTAATGATGTGCTATGAACGGCGCTTGCCCTCAGTACATGTACAGGTAAACATTTGGAAACGGATGTTGCCATCGAAATTAATCACTCCCCAGTATAAGTCTAACACTCGGATAACGCAGCATTCTTCGGATGTTTTCTTAACCATTCAAGGATGTTTGTCTCCTGGCGTCAAAGAACTCCCCCTCCACCCCCTATCTCAGCACAAAAAAAATTGCTTTCGCTGACCATCCCACTACTGATTGTGTGGTGTCAGTCTGTCATATACAGTTAGTTGACGAATAGATGCGTGTGTCTGTGTGGTGTCAGTCCTGTCACAAACAGTTAGTTGACGAATAGATACGTGTGTTTGTGTGGTGTCAGTCCTGTCATAAACAGTTAGTTGACGAATACGTGTGTCTGTGTTGTGTCAGTCCTGTCATATAGCTCATTCTCGCGGGAAATGTACCATTTTGTTACATGAAGTGCAAAAAATAAAGTAGATTAAATCTAATTATTTTACATGTTAAAGTGTACAACAGGGCCTAATTCTCGCATAAAAATATAAGAAAAGATAAAAATTATAAAAATATTAATGTTATAGGAGTCTGAAATCCGTAAAAAGCTTGTTTCTGTTGGAAACTTAGAAAATAAGATTTTACAAGAAAAAGACTTTTTTACCAGAAAAATATTTTAAAATAATCAACATAATTATCTATTACAACCAATTTATTTTCTTTATTAACCTAAAAAATTAACTTAATTTGGATACATTTTATTTAAACTAGGGTATAAAACTTAGCAACTTGGAAACCATATTAACAAAATTATCAGTCATCATAAAAGAAGCTCTATTTTTCTCAACTAAAAATAAAATGGGCTAAGTTATTATGCTGCAATTATGATATTAAGTAATAAACAAAGTATCTTTTTAAATATAAGGGTTTTTAAATATATAATAAAAAGCCGAATTGTGATGTTTCTATTTTTGAATGTAATTCACAGGTTTATCTCCCCTTACTCGCTAAGGTTTTAAAACACAGCTATGTGAAACTTTAAATGCAAAAGAAACCACAGGGATATATGCATAATATGTAAGCTATTCACGGTGTTAATACTTTTAATCAAAATATATTGAAATTATCAGAAATCTTAGCAGGTTTGAAACGTCGACGATTCCGAAAATTTTCCCGCCTTCACTGTTGCAACCATGTGATCTGAATGGGAAACGAAAGTTATTTTTCTTATTTAAACTCATCACACCAAGACAAAATGACACGAGAGTTATCTTTCCAGAATATGGCGCCTTTGAAAAATATAAGAAGTCGTTAGCGATATTATGGTCATTATTTTATATTTAGAAATTTATATTAGGTCCGGTTGTAACGTGATGAAGAGGAAACGAAGGCAATGAAACAGCTGACAAATATATGACAGCTATAAACAATCATTTCAGGACCCATCCACCTACCCCCGAGCACCCAAAATAAATCAGCCATTAAATGTACTCTCAGACTTCATCATCGCAGTGGACAACCGAAATATGCCCACACTGCAACACTGACAACACATCTGTTTACAATACTTCATGGAAAGAGAAGAACTCAAGAAAGAAATCACAACTCTTCAACTACCATTGCAACAGATACTCTGCTATACCCACACACACACATACCCACACACACACACACACACACACACACACACACACAATATGCAAAAGAAATTCACAAAGCTCTCACACGCCACCGAAAACAAACACACAATCAACACTATTTTGTTTTAAATAATAATAAGAAGAAGAAGAAGAGGAAAATTCTTCTCCCCTCATCCCAGCTGCAGGAATTTGATAAGTCGAGAAAGAAAACAAACGCACCATATAAAACAGACCCCACTAAAGGCAGTAGTTCAAATATCGAATAAAATAAATTTAAATAAAAAGTTTTTAAAAAACAACAACTCTTCTTTCAAAAACAGTCGAGCCACCGCCGAGCATGCAACTAAACCCTACCAACAATACCTGCGCGCCAGACAACAACTGCCAGCTCCGAGCTAGCTCCAAACTAAAACTCCAACTGCAACACCACCGCCAGACTTCCCTGAATTCTCGTGAAGGAGAACAACAGATTAGAGAACGTCTTGTGATGAAATAATCCACGAAAGCTCTAGTGGTGACGTTAAATTGTTAGCACTACAGATCAGAGAACGTCCTTTATGATGAAATAATCCACGAAAACTCCAGTGGTGACGTTAAATTGTTAGCACTACAGATCAGAGAACGTCTTATGATGAAATAATCCACGAAAGCTCCAGTGACGATAAATTGTTAGCACTACAGATCAGAGAACGTCTTATGATGAAATAATCCACGAAAACTCCAGTGGTGACGTTAAATTGTTAGCACTACAGATCAGAGAACGTCTTATGATGAAATAATCCACGAAAGCTCCAGTGGTGACGTTAAATTGTTAGCACTACTGATGAGAGAACGTCTTATGATGAAATAATCCATGAAAGCTCCAGTGGTGACGTTAAATTGTTAGCACTACAGATCAGAGAACGTCTTATGATGAAATAATCCACGAAAGCTCCAGTGGTGACGTTAAATTGTTAGCACTACAGATCAGAGAACGTCTTATGATGAAATAATCCACGAAAGCTCCAGTGGTGACGTTAAATTGTTAGCACTACAGATCAGAGAACGTCTTATGATGAAATAATCCACGAAAGCTCCAGTGGTGACGTTAAATTTATTCGTGTAAACACCGTCACCACCATCTCTGTCTGGACCCCAGTTGCATATAAAACCCATCACCATCCTCAAAATAACACCGCATACACACCAAAACAATATCGCAACCAACCCAAACCTTCACACCCATCACATATTTCTTTCTTCCAAGCCCAATTTCTCACTGAGAAATTTGCGAAAGTTGGAAGCGTAAGCAAAACCTAAATAAAATTCAAACAATTAAACGAAAGAATAACAAAAAAAATTTTCTTAATAGGGAATCTGTGATTTAACTCAATTACGTCACCTGCTTTGAATGTAGCGAACAGACCGGAACGGTGACTAGCAAGCCTGATAATCGCGAAAAACAGTCTCACTGTCCGAGAATGAAGCAAATTAATTCCCTCCTGACAGATGACTGGAGCTGTCGCGCGTGGAGACAAAACGGAATGCGGATGCCTAAGTGTCAAAACAGCAGTGGCATTGCAATGGACGCAGAGATCGACGGAATCCTACATGGCGTGTCATCTGGCGAGAACATAGAGCCCTTTACAAAATAAAGAAAAAGAAAAGATAGCGATCAAGTAATCTGAACTCGTGACATTTAAATTCCTTACGTGGAAGGTCTCGGTTAATTTCAGGTAGATTCTGTTTCTTATAGGAGATGTGCTTCAAACTAAAACCGTGCACGCTGCGGGAGCTTATCAGACCGGTTATTTAGGACAAACTGGATAATTCGCGAATTGTCCCCCCTCAGTATTACTTTGTAGTTTTGAAGGTGGGAGGTGTTATGAAACGAAAGAGTTACGTTTTACATACTGAAATTGTTACGTGTTGCACGCTGAAGGTGTTATACATGTTACGTATTAAAGTTGTTATGTGTTTTTACTGAAGTTGTTACATATACGTACTATATATTGAAGCAATCACTTGTGCGCACGTTAAGTGTAAAGTAATGAAGGTTTTTGTGTTACAATTACGTAACGCAGAAGTTCCAAGATACGTAGCGACTAATTTCGGTAAATTATGTTCCTGAAGAAATTGTGTTGTGTAGTCAAAAGGTCTTTAATGTAGTTAATTAGTAGAGCTTGTGGATTACCGACTAAAAATAATCTAAAGAAGCGGAAGGAATGATTGTACAACACAACGTATTGTACTCCGCTGCTTGTGTACATTTACTAGTATTAAATATTTCATTAATTAAATATAAAGGATATTGTCAGTAGTAATTAAGATGGAGAACGTTGTTTGAATTCGTGCAATCGCACTTTAATTTATCATCTTTACCAATGACTCATATAAAACAAAGACGAAGTGTATTCTTAGCAAAAGGGAGATAAATCTAATTAATTTTTTTTAAGGCTGGAAGGCGGCCTGAAACTATAAATAGAATCATGGGAACAACTTATTAATAGCGCGAAATCGGCGGCAACCGGAAGCGCCCCACAAATTCATCTATCCATACTTATTAACAAAATGGTTCATTATTAGTTAGTACATGTACTTAGCAGTTTATGTGAAAGTGGCACAATTATGTGATGACAGTGACTGCGAGAGTGGCACAATTGATTATAGTGGCAAATGTTTATGAAAGTAACAAGACTGTGCGATAGTGAATTAATTATGTGATGATAACCTAGTTATCTGATGATGTAATAATTAATCACTTATGTGATGGTGGCACATTTATGAAATAATTGCAAGGTTAATATGAAACTGATATGGAGCGCTGATTAAATGCAAATCCCAACAAATACACAGTTTTATTTATACAAGGCCTTGTTACTATAGCATTTTATGTTAAAGATGGGTAGTCATTGAAATTGTGGTATAGTTCGCTTCATTTCCTGAGCGCTACATTTTTAATTCAACAATAACAACATTCTTTTCGAGAGTTACTCCAGGACATTCAACCAAAGATTTGTATACATTGCTGGTAGAGTTATCTGCGCCTCATCCCGTCGAACGATTGGCTGGGCACTGCAGCTGAATACAGAACAGAAAGACAACAAATTATTTATGTCTGTTATAGTGGACGCTCGCGTGTTCAACGTAACATTCTGACAACAGTGTGTCCAGCTGAATTTCTGTTTATTTCGGACACACTTGATAGGCCTACATCACCGATCTTCTCACGCCAATGACGCAGGACAAGTCTGTAATACAAATGTACTTGGTGGAAAAAGCCACTCAGAAAAATATCTTTTGTCACGAACATCTAATACAGGCCGAATGTTGTTTTGAATGCCTTCACCTTCGTGCAGGTTAAAGACACGTTTCACATCGCTGCTTGAGGATCGAATGCTGTTTCGAGTGCACTCACACATGCAGGTTCCAGAAACATTTTACATTGTTCACTTGAAGATAGAAGTTATTTGTCTTCAAGATTGTTTAAGAAGCGTGGCTAGAACTTTTAATGAAAACAGTCGTTTCTGTCTTACCATGACCCCACCCTCGACAAAAAGAAAGAAAAATGTTTACAAATAGCAAGTGTCATTCTTTGTGTTTCTGACTATAGGTGTGTGCGTGCACGGGTGTCTATACATGTGTTTTGCTTTTCTATTCAGCAGTCTTGCGTAAATTTTACAAAATCTTTTGTCCTTTAATAATTTCATCAACAATTTTTTTCACCAGTCAGTATCCCGCGATTATCAACCATTAAAACCAGTAAAATTGTTTTAAAAGCGATTTGTAAAAGGAGCCTTCATTTTTTTTTATTTCTAAAAAAACCGAATGCCACAAACAGCTCCCCACAGGTCAAGGCCAGGTGTGTTTTTTTCTTTCTTTTCTCTGCTGGATCGTAAAAAAAAATATAGTAGTGACTGGTTGGGCTAGGTGGCTGGTTATTTAATTATCCGAGAGGAATGTTACTGCGCATCTTCACAGTTGTATAACTAGAGTGAGGGTCGGTAAAGAACTGGAGTAATGGTTATTTTCCAGCAGTGGTGGGAGGTTGATGGGGGATGAGAAGGGGTGGGCTGTAAGGTTCTACACCTACAGTCAAAGCGATGAAGAAGGAACATGATAGTAATAAAATGTTTTTATTGTTTTAATAAAATGTTTTTGTGTCATTCGTTCTTTCTTTAATAGAAAAAATATATATTGTGTGTAACTGAAAATGCTGAGGACCTACCTGGTGACATTTCTGGGTAGAACACGTTAGTACGCTTTTTCAGATCGCTTTGTCAAAACCAAACTAACAAAAGCACCTGAACCCGACAGAACACTGCAGGCAAACTTCCGCATAAGAAAATACAATGTCATCCCGTATAGCACTTAGGGGAAAAAAATCTTACCTTTAAAGAAAAGAAACTGCTCAAAGACAAAAACGTCGACAAATTTTTCTTAACCGGCACTTTAGGTCTAGAGCAAGGAAACAAAACACACAGTTTGCGTATCCACTTGGTTACAGTTGAAAAACCGTCTGGCGAACACCACCTGGGGCACTCTTTTCTCGAGACTCCGCACGAGACGCGACCCCGGGTGGAGTGAGAAATCAGTGCGAATTATTTTTGTACGTGGTGCATCTCCCCACTCTTTCTCCCGGTGAGCTCGAGATGTCCGACGTAGATATTATTTGTTCATCTATACATCACAGTACACAGTATATTAAAGTGCAAGTCTACAAATCTATACAGCAGTAACACCATACATCACATACACATAAAAGTGCAAGTCTACAAATCCATACATCAACAAAAGTTTGAAGAAAGAAAGTTCTCTACCAGTTAAAACAGAAATAAAAAATCCCGAGTTAAATGATATCTCACACACACACACACACACACACACACACACACACACACACACACACACACACACACACACATAATTGCAAAATCTTTCTTATGAAACGTTGTGCTGCAATTTTACCGTACAATTAATTTTTTTAAGAAAACAACAAAAAAGACCTAAATTGCACAAGAGAAAGCAAAATCAGACCCCTGTTCTAGGCAAACCATTCGCTACAGGTGCTGGACAACAAATTCTAGCACAGATAATTAACGGACAAAAAACGGTCAAAGGAGTCCTTTTACTTATTTCAGCGGATGCATAGAACAACGGATATATACAGTGTTCCGTTATTTATTAAGAAATGAATTTTTTTTTATTCAGGAGTACCGCCGTCCCCCTATTCAATCTATAAAAAGAAATATTATGGAAGAGATATTTCGATAAACAGTGTGGGTCAAATTATTCGACATTAACCTATAAAATGAAACATATAATTCCTCCATCTTGTGGATCAATTATTCGACATTAACCTATAAAATGAAACATATAATTCCTCCATCTTGTGGGTCAATTATTCGACATTAACCTATAAAATGAAACATACAATTCCTCCATCTTGAGGAAATTTAAATACTATGAAAACATATGTGCATGAATGATATGTGCAACGGTTAATAGGTCACGATTTGTATGCAAATGTCATTTCTGCAAAGTAGCAGATGACTCAAAATAGTCCCGAATTAAATTGGTAAAGATGAAATTCACTGCATGAAGAGTGAAATATTTGTCGTATGTGTTCGCCATATTAGAATTGCACTCCGGTAAGTCAAAATGCATAAACATTCTCCTTTATTCTTGCAGCTACGGTAGGATTATTTATGTTGTGCCATAACAATTACTGCTGGCCTGAGAAGGAAATATGAGTCAGTCATCTCACCATACATCGGGACTGCCGGTAAAAAAAAAACTTTACAGTTTTTATTAAAAATAAACTTGCTTAAGTTGGCAGTAGTTATGACAAGCAAATTCTCTTGCTAATTCATTTGCCATTTAAAATATGTATGTGCATTTAGCAGAAAGTGCCTTTAAAACGCGAACGTACATTTAGCAGAGAGTACCTTTAAAAGTACCGGAGGTCTATCTTTCCCAAAAGGTTGCGCAAGGATTTTCACCCAGAGATTCCATATGCTGGGGTGGGGTTGGGTTGTTCTTCCTTTAATAAGGATTATTTAAAAATTCTGTGGCTGGCATTGATTAAGGCGGATTTTACTTCAAACTTAGTTGAAATACACTTTCAAACAAAAGGCTGTTTAAACCAAACATCTTCATGCGTACAACACCCATTGTTATGTCTTTGTATCCATGTACAGTTAACTTCATTATTCACTAGTGACGATGTTAAACCCGTCCTTAGATGTCATTCAAAGCAGCTAGAGTTACCGCCCTCTTAGTAAGGGCATGTGAACAAACAGCCAGTTGAAAAGAAACGAGTTAGAATTTTCCAAAAAGCGTGGTGTGGTTTTTGTGGTTTTCAAGGCACTTCCGGTAAAAGATTCTCAATGAGTTTCGAGATGAAAAAGACAGAAGAGTGGGTGTGTGGAATAGGAAGTGTGGGATGGGGGGAGCGGGCGGTGGTTACGTGTGTAGTTTAGATTGAGCTATCTCAACGTTGCACATAACTACAAGTAAATTTCGCGTCTCATAAATGTCGGGCTAATTTGAAGTGTTGCGGCCCACAAAGCCCGTTGATTAAAAAATACTCCAGGATAGAATAAGTCTTACTGTCATCATCTGTTGGGTTAGCAAACTTTTCCGAGCAGTCTGGAAGAAAAACCATCCGGAACTAAGTATAGGTAGCTCTCATGCCGAATTCATGTCGTGTAACAGGCGACAGCAATTTGAACCCTAGACGTTTGCAACAAATCCATTTCAGCCAGTTTCAAACCCGAGACTTTTGCAACAAGACCAATTCAACCTTTTTTAAACCCGAGACTTTTGCTACAAGACCACTTCAACCGTTTTCAAACCCGAGACTTCTTCAACAAGACAACTCCAACTGTTTTCAAACTCGAGACTATTAACCTGACCACCCCATTTGTTTTCAAACCCGAGACTTTTAACCAGACTACTTAAACTGTTTTCAAACCCGAGACTTTTAACCAGACTACTTAAACTGTTTTCAAACCCGAGACCCATAACCAGACTATTTCAATTGTTTTCAAACCCGAGACCTATAACCAGATTACTTCAACTGTTTTCAAACTCGAGACTTTTGCAATAAGACCGCTTCCACCACTGTTTTCAACCCGAGACCAATAACCAGACTCTTTCAACTTAAGCTGAGCTTGAATTTGTATCTGTTCACTGCGAGCCAATTATGAACACTCTGACTTCCTTTGAGGCAGAGTCATTCATGGCTGTCTATGTCTACAACAAAGTGTCTTGCCTGAAATAATCCGGATTTCCAATTGGAACCAGCAGCTGCGAGGGTGCAAAGCACAATGCTGCTTCTAAACTTGAAGAATATTTTGAGGGAACCAAACAGCCGGCAATAGACCTATTCAGATCTGTCAGAATATTTGATCCACGACAGCTACCACTCTTATCGAAGAATTTTGCTGACCATGCTCAATCAGTGCCGACAATGATGCTGCTGCATCATTTCTGGACATAGCATCTCGTGAAGTAATTTCAGCTGATATCACTGCCTTTTGGCGTGCCTTACAGGACAGCCTGCCTCGCTTTGAGGCTCTTGCTAAAGTTTACATTGCGTTGCCGATCTCTTCTGTTGATGTGGAGCGTTCGTTCTCAAAATATGGATCGGTGCTGTCGCCACTGCAATATTCTCTGTCACAAGAAAACCTACGAGCTTACAGTGCCGTTGTCTTCAAAAATAATAAATAATAAGTTGGCGGCATGACTGCCTTTTCAACTTTCATTTGTCGCAGATGATGAAGATATCTAGAATGATGACCTGGTGCTTTGGAGAATATGACCTTGACAGAAGCAGCCAGCATATCACAAAGACGTAGTGCGTCACAAAACTCTTCTCCAGCTAATGACAGGATGTGGGCCCAACTAATGACAGGATGTAGGCCCAACATGTGACATGAACAACATTTGACAGTATTCCTTGCAAACTGTCACGAAAACATTTTTTTCATATAAGCTGCATTATCCGTAACAAACTCCACATAAATGAAGTGCACATTAACCTCAGTCAGAGTACGGATAGTTAACTGAGCAATGCTGACATTGTTCACTTTGGTTAGAATATCTGTGTTTACTAGCATTGCTGTCCATTGATCTGGTTTAAAAGCATTGAGGGGTTGAATAAGCACATTCACAGCATAACGTCCAACAACATGCGTTGTTTCATCAGCAATAACGAACACTTTCTGTCCGGCGAGCACCGCTAGTATATTAGCCTGCTGTTGGTTGAACATTATTGTAACGTTAGTTCCCTAAGTGTACTAGCCGCCCTTCAGGTTCTTCTGCATAAAACTACGCATGGTAGGGTTGTCAACCTTCTCCAGCGGTATATTGGCTGCCATAAATGCTTCAACCAGTTCCATCATTAACGTATCTTTGGCTGCAGTTGATCGTTCAGTGCATCCGGTAATAGTACTTTGTCGTTTGCTGCTTGTGGGTCATTCGTGGCCTAATGTTGTTGTTTATTTGCACGCTCTGTGTGCTTTTTTGTCCCCAGATGATCAGTTATAGTCTGGCGTCTAACATGATCGACTGGTTCGTTACAAGTCTTACACCACAGTACGTTACAAGTCTTACACCACAGTAAACCACCTTCGGCGTAGAATCTATCCTGTCCAAATTCTTTAACTCGCTATCCCGGTCCAATATTCACTGCAGTTTTATTGCGTTGCTTGTTATTGTTATTTGCCATACTCAAAGATTAATTTTACTAAATATAAATAAGACTAATTGATTGTAAAGTACACGGTGGTCAAATTGTTACCACAGCCTATAAATCGATTTAAAAATTGTTACAAGTACCGTCAATGGTATAAATTAAAAAATTAATATTTACTCTTCTGTCGGATGAGCTAATGACGTAACGAGATGATGCAATAGGCTAAAGAAAGAAGTAATCAAAACTAATTATATTATGCCTCAGATGGTGAGATTTCATTCAGATTTGGTATTTTCCACGCCTGTTAGGTTAATTTCGCGGTGTTACGTTAAATTCCGCGGGCCGCGGTAAATCGTGGGCCCTAGTTGTAAGTAACGATACAGAACAACTGGTTGTAAGTAACGATACAGAACATCTGGTTGTAAATAACAGTATAGAACATCTGTTGTAAGTAACGATACAGAACATCTGTTGTAAGTAACGATGCAGAACATCTTGGTTGTAAGTAACGATGCCAAGCAACATACGGCTACGATACAGAAGTTCACTGTGTAACTCGCCTGAGACCAGATCGCAAGAGAGAAAAGAAAGAAAAGAGTACACGTACAAGAAAACACGGCAATGCGTTGGTGATGATTAAAACTACACTTCACATCAATAAGAAAGATGACAACCCGATTGTAATATGTGTACATGTAATTTGATGTCTTCATTGCCATTTAGGTGTAAGAGAAAACAAAGATAAATGCCACTCCCAATGTATTTTTACACCATCGGTACATTAGAAAAGAAAAGTACAAAAAGATATTTTTCAAGTTCGGCAGTTATATCACCTTGAGTATGCCTTTAAAATTTGACTTCACACATAATTTTGATAGAGGTAAATATGTTTTCGTTCAAGATATTAAAGGAACTGATTGTTCACTCAGAAATGAAAACAGGTTTGCAAGTTGCCTATTACACTGGCGAAGACTCATTTTCTCGACATATAACCTTTCTAGCTCAGCTTGATGCAAAGAAAAAAAAAACTGCAGACACTAAAAATAAATTATAAAAAGTTATGGTAGACATAATTGGGATACGCTTCAACGAGAACGACAACCAATCTTCTTTTTTTTATTTTTTAAAGCAGTTAACTATTTCCTTGCAAGCCAAGATGTGACTATTAGATCAGCACGAGATCAAAATGAGATTTTAAAAAAAGAACGCTAATTTAAGTGCCCATCCAAGCACACCTGGGTAAAATATAAAATGTTTGTGTTTCATGGAAGACGACTATCGCCGATAAAAATTGAATTCAATTGTCCACGCTATTTACACCATTGTTCTTGGCAATTCTTTAGACCGCGGGGTGGGGGGTGGGGTATACATGTGAGTGAACTGTACAACCCGATTGGGTGCACCTTAAAGTGAAATGACGTCATTTGAAAGCTGTCCAGATGTTGGTGTTATGACACCAGAATTTAGAGTCAGCTACAATGCATTATGATCAGTTCAACTCGGTTATTTGAAGCAATAAATGGAATGATGTATAAGCATTACTAAAATAAATATGCGGCCATAACCTATCCGGAGTGGTGGTGGGTTGCAGTATTAATCTCTTCGTGAACTTTAATACCAAATCAAAACGCAATTCGTCATGTATTTTTTTCTTTAATTACAAAACAGACGGTCCCATTCTATCAGCAAACTGCAAATGACGTCATTTCTACAAGAGAATTCAGCTGCGTCATCTTTTCGGCACGTGTTTACCTTTTTCCCCCTTCCCTTATAATATGTTGATAGCAGAAAAGTTTTCACTTAGTTCATGATTTCATCTAAGCTTCTTGTGTGTCGGACTAAATTTGTTCGTCCCCATTTTAAAACTTAATAATTATATACTTCGTTAAATGTTAACGTGACATGACTTTCGGATACTGTGCAAGATGATATTTCTGTAAGTAACAGAGTTAAAATAACAACTCACATAAAGAATATGCTAGAACTTGCTGATGTATAATCCTAACCAATCCAGAGTGGATGAGTAATTTTTGCTATCCAATGGTTTAAGGTTTACAAATAAGGAACTAGCCAATGGGTAGAGACTGAAACTTGCCTGCTGAAGAAAACTTTATATTCAAATTACTTTGATTTTGATATAACTCAAGTCCTGCCATTAATGGTAACTGATCAATTGAGAGAGAATGGACTTAGAAATATTTTGTACCTTTGCAATTGATATGCTATATTACCACAACATACTGTGGCCTAGGAAAGAGAGGAGTCGCTACAAAGCCAGATCTGTTCCTAGTGAGTACTTTTTGCAGGAATATTAAATGGCTCCCGTTTATTTAATGTAAGGATTATTAAGTGAAAATACTATTATTTCGACAATTGTGAATTATTATACTTGTATGTAATATGTTAAACACATGATATTGTTTCTAGCAGAAACATGTTCAAAATTATGTAGTAGTTATTATGTTGCATGGAGGTATCAGGCTAATAAATACAGTTGCAGGAATTGTAAGTTCAGAATGATTGTAAGAAAGAATTAAACTTGGAATTTAGCATTGCCCTCTGATATGTATCAGAAGCCTCTTTCCATTTCTTCTTGTACACCTGTGGTGAATTTGAGAAGTCTCCATCCTAGAGTGTGGCAGTTGTGATGATTCACTGCACCCCACTTGTGTGCATTGGCAAGTGTGTCCGACTTCTATGTGGAACTTTATAGCAAAAGGAGTGCTAGAAGTTTATTATTGTGATTTCCTACTCAGAAGCTAATATGGTGAACGTGTACCTAGATTCGTCTCATGGGATCTACAGCATTGGAACATTCTACATGTGCCTAGCAGAGCAGTTAAAAATTTGGAATAATACTGGATGGATGGAGGCTTGTTAAAGATAAATAAAGATGGATATTTATTTCAACTTTAGTAAGAAGTTTCCATCTGCAGAAACATTATGCGACAATAAATCGTCTATCTTATTATTATGTAAAGAGCATAGTTTTACAACACCCTTATAATCCGCCAAGTGAGAGACATTGGTCTTGTGGGAGAATTATTAATAACCATAAATTAAGATTCTCAATCATTTGTAATTGTTTATATGTGGTTAATTAATAAATAATAATCATAACCAGTAACAAAGGGGTGCATGTCACACCTTGCTTATTTGATGCTAAGAAAGTTTTCATTTATTGATGGTTCCAGCTTAATTACTTGCTTATTTGAAGCTGGAAAAGTTTTCATTTATTCACGATTTCATGCAAGATATAGCGACTTACTCTACACTGCTTGAGAAAGTTTGAATTAGTAAGATGTATGGCTCGTTAGTCACTCTGACGTCACACAGTATCCTTCTAACAGTACCCTCTACTAGACGCTTCCCTTAGAAGCAGTACACACACACACACACACACACACACACACACACACACACACACACACACACACACACACACACACAGCACATGCATACACCCTTACACACAATGCAATTATTTTCACAGGCATTAGTAAATTGTAGTAAATGTGTTATTTTGCTGGGAGATGGGCAAGATGTTAATTATCCACCACCCTGAGCCTGCCCGTAATCTTAGGCTAATCCCCAAAACACATCTTATGGCTGGCCATACGTGTTAGAAAGATGAAGGATAGATAACATAGAACAGAAGAGTGATAGTTATGGCTGGCCATACGTGTTAGAAAGATGAATGATAGACCACGTAGAATAGAAGAGTAATAGTTCTAGATGATAGCTCGAGCCCCCTGTTACAAACAGCCATGATATTATGTAAATACAGGTGACAGACTACAACATTTAACATGTAAGTGAGTCACGCTAACACTAGTGATCTAAGTATCAACAATAAATGTATTCAACAAGAAATAACATAAGACATCATGATTATATATAGCAAATACTTCAACAGTTACAATTAGTATTTATATATATATTATTTAAGTTCATAATTATGACCATGTGGTGTTGTAAGAGAATGTTCATTTGACTGTAGTAGTTATTTGGTTTGTTCATATGAGTGAACTATAAATGGATTTATAAGAGAACACTGAATGTTTCTGAGTGAACTCTAAAAGTACTTTGACTAAAGTTCAAATGAATTTAATGGTATCTTGAATGAAGCCGTGCAATTGTTGACTTTATAAATACAAAACTTTAGTCTTTAGGATCCCAGTGAATGTCATCAGCAGACATGCATGCAATCCGTTGAACCGGTCCTTGGCTCGTAGGTCATTCTGCTCTGTATTCTTTGCAGTTCAACGCTCAACAACTGAGATAATGTCTCAGATAAAGTGCCAATCTGCCGATAAAATACACAACATCCTACTGAATGACCTTGTGGTAACCAGTGGTTACCATGTATATTTTCATGTCTGAGAGAGAGAGAGTGGCCTGAAGTCGTTTGTGACAAGAATGGACTAGTAGTAAAAGTGACCCCTTTGTATGCGACAGCTATTATGACTACAGCTACGCAGCCTAGCATATTATGTCAAGGAAAAGATTCCTGGGCCTGTGTCATTGCCAAGTGCACATTGGGTATGCTGCTATCCAGCCCGTCAACGCGAGCTTTAAGAGGCTTGACCTCCACTATAGCTAAAATAATTTTTGACCTCTACTATAGCTAAAATAATTTATCATTATTGCACTGTCAATGAACCAATGACTATTTCAGAACGTTTTCCGAGATTCATACCAGGTCATCACGATGATGAATAGAAAATTGATGTTCTATTATCTTATTTATATATTACCAATCATTATTACACTTTTAGTTAACGTTTATTATTATTAAATAGGTGCCACTAGCAAACCACAGAGTAGCTTATTTATCGTGACCACCCACTTTACCAGACGTCACACAGGCACACAGTTAACAACTCAATAGATACAGGTATACACGGTAACGAAACAACAGATGCGGGTATGAATGGTAACGAATCACAGGCATACATTATAAAGAAACACAGGCATACACAGTAACGAATCACAGGCATACATTATAAACACAGGCATACACAGTAACGAATCACAGGCATACATTATAAAGAAACACAGGCATACACAGTAACGAATCACAGGCATACATGGAATCAAAACACCCTAAACAGGAATGCACGAAAACAAAACAACAGACAAACTAGCAAAGACAGGACTCACACTCTATATCCCAAACATAATCCCGTCTTCAAACATAATAAACATAATCCCGTCTTCAAACATAATAAACATAATCCCGTCTTCAAACAAAACGCAGTAAAGTGAAATATCATATGGATAGCAATGCAGCCCAGACGTCGCCTACCACAACAAGACAAAGTTTCAAAACACTGAAAGATTTACAAAACCCCCAAGACATGACCAAGCTAAGGTATCAGAGTTTAGATTAGGTTCTGAATATATTAACCCCTATTTTACCACCACCACCAAAAAAAATAAGTAACATGTACCATTTTCAATCCCTTTTCACACATACGCCCAAAGGACTCCAAATTTACACACAATACTCAACTCAAAGCAATCGCCAATGGCAGTAACAAAAAAAAAAAAAAGCTAATATACTGAAAAAAATATCCTAGGACATCCAATTCACCATCCTTCATTCTTTTATTTGTTAATTATTGTTTTTAATTACAGAGCTTTGACACACGAGTACTAAGCACATGTGTCATGACTTTCATCTATCATCCAGTCGACACCCCTCCCCGCTGGCCCAATATATATTTTCTTTATACCCTAAATCCACCCCTCTCAAGAAGCTTTGTATCCGCCCGCAGTATCAACGATTAGAAGTGGACGTAGAGCCCCTTTCATCCATCCATCCATCCAGATAAGACAGACAGCGAGGGAACTGTTCTTTATGATTTCAGAATAATCCAAACTACACTATTCTAAACTCTCTAAAGGGTTTTCTTGTCTTAGTATATTTTAGAAGGCAAGATAGAAGTTATTTATAAATCTATTTATAAATCTAAAGTTATTTATAAATCTAGAGACTGAATAGAGAACACGCACAATTTTCGTTAATATCAACTGACAAATGTGAAGAATCAGAGGACACGCTGCGTTAACTACATGTATAATGATATGCGACAATTACAACCCCAGTGTCATTAAAACTTTATTAAAACTCATTGTTTCCCAAGGTACTAAATTTGTATCCATTATATATATATAATGTTATATGACAATTACAACCTTCAGTGTCATTAAAACTTTATTAAAACTCATTGTTTCCCAAGGTACTAAATTTTTCTTTGCTAATTCTGTTTATTAAACTAGACTATTTGTATCCGTGTTCATACTATTTATTGTACTAGATTATTTGTATCTGTGGTTAATACTATTTATTGTACTAGATTATTTGTATCTGTATTAATACTATTTATTGTACTAGATTATTTGTATCTGTGTTAATACTATTTATTGTACTAGATTATATGTATCTGTGTTAATACTATTTATTTACTAGATTATTTGTATCTGTGTTAATACTATTTATTTACTAGATTATTTGTATCTGTGTTAATACTATTTATTTACTAGATTATTTGTATCTGTGTTAATACTATTTATTTACTAGATTATTTGTATCTGTGTTAATTCTGTATATTGTACTGACTATTTGTTTCCGTACACGCTCAGTTATCTAGTACTCGATCAAATAGAATTTCCAACCATTTAGCATTAGTTCAAAAGAAATTGAGGTTATATATGTATGTTTATGCATGAATATATGTGTGTTATGCTTGTGTGTGTGTATGAGAGAGAGAAGTAAAGGTTTTGAAGTTTCTTTCATAGAGTACAGAAACATTCCTTTACGAATGCAATTACTGGCACCAGTCCATCAAAATGTATTTAACACTATCCGTGATATGTGTCGACATCATAAACAGTGTGCTTGAAGCTGGAACTGGCTGGCGTCATACTCTTGCTTCTGTGTGCTTGGAACTGGAACTGACGTCGTAAATTTACTTCTGTGTTCTTGGAACTGGAACCGACGTCGTAAATTTACTTCTGTGTGTTTGGAACTGGAACCGACGTCGTAAATTTACTTCTGTGTGCTTGGAACTGGAACTGACGTCGTAAATTTACTTCTGTATGCTTGGAACTGGAACTGACGTCGTAAATTTACTTCTCTGTGACTGGAGCTGGAACTGACGTCGTAAATTTACTTCTGTGTGCTTGGTGCTGGAACTGACGTCGTAAGCTTACTTCTGTGTGACTGGAGCTGGAAGTGACGTCTTACAGAGGGGAAAAATATGGTTAGTTATATGTTTGGGTGAGGTCAACCCTATCAAAGAACTTGTGGAACACTCAGTGATAGATTTTTAGCGCCTAGCAGAGATTCTACTTAATAAGTATCTAAGAAAAATAATCTAATAAAAATAACCCAATAAAAAGAGTGAAATCATGAGGTCTGGAATGTTTAACCCATGGCAGTATTGCAAAGAAATTATGGCACCTTTCGCCAAGATGTCACTTAATGGATCGACTTCCTTTTCATAAGGGAAGAATCCTTATTGGTGGTGGGTATCATTTATGATGATCTCACCTCATGGGAACGTCGGGTTAAGGTAAGGTACAAAAATGGGTCACGCCTTGTCATCTTGAGAATGGTGTCGCATTTCGAAATCTGTCACCTTTCAGCAGATGACATGTGTTCTCTTTTTTCGAAAATGAACTACAAAATTTAATCACGTGACTCCAGTTTTAATGTCACTTCATATTATTGTTGATTTCTTGTCAAATCCAATCAAATCTCGTGGACTATGAACCGTGCAAACTTTCTAAACCAATGAATTGATCAGAACATTGCAATGTTTATTTTTGTCAAGCAAAATGTAATCACTGAATATTAGTAACCACTCAAGACTAGTATTATAAACCACTCAAAATCGATACCAATGTCCACAAAATCAACAAAACTTACATATACTTAAATACCTTTCTTTTCTTTTTAAAGGTTACGTATTTTGACATTTTGTTTCATATTAAGAGTGAACTGTCTAATTACTTTGGCCAGTCAGCAGTAATATAAATATGTTATATTCAAATGTCGAATAAATACTTAATTTGTCTCCCTTTTTCTTTAATTTAACCCTGCTTTTTCACAAGCTGTGGAGTCTCAGCTGTTATGTTTTGGAAAATGTGACATACTTTTTAAAAATTCCCGAGGGCAAATTAAACAATAGCAAGCAAAGAAACCAAACAAAAATTAAACTAATCCTTTCTTGAATTTACATTTTAAAAAGGATTGACGTCTAGGGAAACAGCAACTGAAATCATTTATTTTTCATCAAAAACAATTTAGTCATCTTGCGAAACTCTTCTTGATCTTGTCCTGCAAGCTGATAAGTATTACGTCCTACTTCCCTTCTTGTTTTCTTTGCCGTTGTTACTTTCTTTCAATATTTTTCTAATGGCCTTCTTCATTTCCTTTTGTTTGTAAATGTAATTTTATTCAACGTTTGCTCTGCATGAAATAAAATTCCTGTGCAATTTTTTTCTTCCCCCCTCACTTCACTGTCGCCATCTTGTATCCACACAAAAGAGCATTGCTTAAATGTGAAATGAAGTCACTGAATCAACATTTAAATTTTAAAACAAAATTAAAAAATAACGTCAGTGAAACATAAGCTGGGTGTGTCAGACTCCGTGACATCCAAGCGCGCATACCAGGTATGGTGTACGAACCAGTCAAAGTTCAGTATTCAGTCCATATTGAATTCTGTTTTGTATACAGTACAAATACTTACATACAGTATAAAGCTTTGTCAGACTCCGTGACATCCAAGCGCGCATACCAGGTATGGTGTCCGAACCAGTCAAAGTTCAGTATTCAGTCCATATTGAATTCTGCTTTGTATACAGTACAAGTACTTACATACAGTATAAAGCTTACGTTAAACACAGAAGATACTTCGGATGAAGTATACTGGAAGCGCTCTCACTAAACAAGTCAGTCATTCCATCAGTCAGCAGTGAAGGAATGTCATAGCTAACAATCGAGGTAGAATGGAAGATTTTAGAAGTGACTTCCGGCTATAATTGACAGCAATGACGAGTCGTCTCCTCATTCTTGCAATCCGAATCGATCGTAGTTCAGTTTTCAGCTGAACGCGCACACACACACACACACTCTCTCTCTCTCTTTCGCTCTGCATTTATCTTTTCTTTAAATGCTACAACCACAATAAAATATTAAAACAACAAACAACAAAAATAATGACTTCGAGTCATTTCATTGGACAACCACAAGCCAAAAGAAAAGTAATATAACAAGCGACACTGACTATAGACTGACTGTACGCTAGCTTTGTACGTACTAACTATAGACTGATTGCATGTTAATTTGTAAGTATAGATTCAATGTAGGCTAATTTTACATGTTTTGATTATAGACTGACTGTACGTTAAGCTTATATGTACTATCTACTGTCTATAGACTGACTGCACGTTAACTTTGTACGTGTAGTGACTATAAACTGACTACGTTGACTGTGAGTATACTGACTATAAACTGATTATACGTTAACTTTGTACGTGAACTGACTAGTAAGTTAAATATGTGAGTATACTAACTATAAACTGATTATACGTTAATTTTGTATGTATACTGACTAAACGTTAACTTTGTGTGTATAGTGACTATAAACTGACTGCATGTTACTACATGTGCCTAAGTTGTCAGTCGCCAAGGGCCTGCTGTCACGAAGATAGCGGTTATAATGACAGACATATGATAATTATGGCGTACTTATTGTTTCCGTTTTGTACGTTATGCATGCGGCAACAAACCATTGGTATTGACACATCCCTCCCCCAATGCGTTTAAATCTGCAAACAGATAATATAACCAAAAGTGAGAGCAAACAACTGTGATACTGTCAATAACAATGGTTTGTTGCTACACAATTTACATACTTGAGTTTTAACATTCGATTGGATGCAAAAAATATTTCCACTTAAATTTGGATTGTTTTGTAAGTGTTTTATGTGAATTTATACTCAAATGAGGTGACATACTTTAGCAAGCACTGACTTTTAATGTAATCCGACGGGAGCAGTAAAATTCGCCGCCAGCCTTAACCTAATCCGAGAGCCATGCTTTCGAGATATTTACTCGGGTTTGCTGACAGGACAAACATCTCAGAAAGTGCAGTAAGTGTAACCACTCACTTGAAACGGGCGCACAGACTTAATGGCAACAATTACGGTTGGGTTTGCAAAGAATAAAATGACAAGATTAAAGTAAAGAAGTAACTATTCACTGGAGCTCCTACACATACACTTCTTACTGAAACAATCCACCCATATTTTTTTCTAACGTGCTTCAAGATCAAAGTGCTTGCTGTTGAATGTAGATGGACGAAATCTAAGTGACGTGTGCAAAATGTATCTTTTATGTGATATTCCTTTGACATTATTTATCTTAAGAACTGTGTTCATTGCGCACGACACGATGCTCACTAATATAGGTCAGTCCTGTGAATATGTTTTCAAACAAACAATCCGAACTAAACTAAAAGTAATCTTTTCACCAAATTGAATGCTAAAACTTGAATATTAAAACTGCATCGATCCCTTAATACACATCAATCACAAAATAGAAATGCTAACGATCAGCCGGAAATAGGTGTCGCTGTGTACATCGACTTGGAGCAGCAAAAATTTTGAAACTTTCCTTAGCGATAATTCAGCATATGGATGTTACGTTTCCAGTATTTATTTATAGACCCTGCCCTAGAATAATTAAGGATTTTAAATATAATTAATTCCTTCTCTCATATTCTATGCAGACTGGTTGCTCAATTTACTATTTGACTAATTAAAAGTGTGTCTTGTAGTCAGACAACAAATTTACAAACTAATAAACTGCGAACTTTAGCTAGATTGAAAACCGTTAAATTCCTCTAAATTAATATGCATTCGTTATCAACATTCTGCTCATTCGCCCCCATTCAATCTAAGAAGAAATCTATAGGTCTATTATGCATAAAAATTAACTACTAAGAGGTTTTAACAAAGAAAATAAGATTTAATAAAGTTTTAACAAGTTAACAATGATCAAATACGAGCGCGAATAGTCTATTTCTCGATTCTTTGCGCGTACATGCTTTATCGGTTAACTAATGAATTGCCATCAACTGTCTTTTCGATATTTGCATAAACACTGAGTTATACTCAGCTGATTGTCTGTATCTGCCTGGTCTCTTTTACTCAGTCAGCCAGTCTATTTTCACAGTTTCACTACAGCGACGACGCACGTGGCATCTAGGAAGGTGTTCCTTTATGTTGCTAGTGAACTTGAATTCCAGTGGCGTGGACCCTCAGAAATGAACTCACACGTTGAGCTCAGACCAGTTAGTACCAGACGAACAAGGCAAGGCAAAATGCAAAGCCAAAGCAAGGCAAGGCAAACGTAAAGCCAGGGTAAAGCCAGGGCCGACCTAGAGAAGTAACGTGCTCTAATGTAATTTCAATTTAACACGTTCCTACTCAAGCATGTCCCAGTTTAAAATGCGCTGAATAAGAGTTCCGACCTCGCGTCGTTTTACAATTAGATTTAGAAAAAATGTAGTCATCTCAGCGTGTTCCATTTAACAGCATGACGTATGAAGCAATAAAATAGTTACAACGTTAAATTAATGTTCATACAAAAAGGGGTAATTCAAACCAACAAAGCGCTTCACAATTTACAGTTAAAATTACACGCAATAATTGAATTACATGAGGAATTCATATCGAGCACAAGCATTCTGGCTCTTAGTGAATTAAAACAATATAAATTAAAGTTACAAATGGAAAAAAGAGTTACGATAAATTTATATTCCATAACTTATAGGTTTTTCAGCCATTTCCCTGGACCATGCTCAAGCATATATGGAAATAATATAATACATAGCACAAATACATATTTATAATCAAGATAGGCAAAATACTATCAGATAAAATGGTACCTTTTTATGAGAAGTCGAAGGTATCTTGGTTCTCATCTGCTGTCGGCTGCCTCATGACCCGAGTTAGCTGATGGAAATAGCTGATGTGTTCTCGAAGTAAAGGGAACGGAAGCGCGTACCCATATTTATAGAAAAGCATAATGCGTATCACGTGACTGATCGCGAAGTATGTAGTTGGTTCGAGAATCTGGACAATGGACCTAAAGTTACATAACATCTTGACCTGTTCTAGAAGCATCTCGAAAAAGGAAGCTTTGAACAAAGGAGCCAAGGGTTTCAAATTTCAAATTTGAAGTAAACAAGACAAGTAGGTCACCAAGTCGGACATTTTTATCAGACTGTGACAATGGATAATAAAACAACAAAGAATTATCATAAAGCGATTTATTGCTTTTAAAACAAGATCGATTTTAAGACATAATGCCTACGGACGTGGTATTATGTGTCGTGCGCAAAAAGTGATGCATTTATCAGTTAATCAACAAACCTTTTAGCATATATAACACTTATGACTTTGTGTATCTATGTAATATTATTTCTAACTTCAGGAATTGTGTCACTCGTAGTAATATAAACTCTCCCCATGTGAAGGTCCATAAGGTCTCCATTTTCACAATATCAGGTAATCAAGTTACTAACGTTTAGCAGGTGATCAAATTACTATCTTCCAACTGGTGATCAAATGACTGTTTTGTAATAGGTGAAATGAATTATTTATCTAATTTCTAGATTTTCACAATAAGCACTCACTGGTTTAGTAGTTTAAAGTCAATTTTCCTGTTCTGGATGATTGTTATTCATTTTTTTTTTAAATCAACAAATAAAAGTGAAGCATCAATTACAATTTAGACATACGTCAGGTAAACAAAACAAACTGGCGCCTTTAATTGTAGGCCTATATTGTCGTGGCTAATCACACTCTGTTGAATGATTAAATTATGTAAGTACGCATGTATATTATATACTTCCATATTTATCCTCGGAATAAGAATGGAGAATACAAAACAATTTTAGTGCAATTAAAATGCAAGGCCCTATACAAGGACTTTAATCAAAAGTGTCAGGTGTCAAGCAAGGCAACAAGCCTTAACAAAAACTAGACCTGCTATACAATTCACGACTCTCATAATTATACTATTATGTTGAGAATCGTGAGGGTACAATTTCCGGGTTGAGTAATGCTAAGAGTATTGCAAGCAGAACAAATGTTCTCTCCCTTCTGGGAGGGTGGGAGAATTACCTCTATCGTCCCCACCTACACTCAAAACCTAATCTTGTGCAATGTTAACGGCGCCGTGGTATATAAGCTCTAATTCGCAAAAATATTGCTGTCGTTTACTTACTCTTTCTCGTTCAGGCCGCGCAGTTATTCTCGACACTCATTCCACCACTACCAATTTAGCTGTTACGTCCAAGTAACTGCCATCCGTTTCGTTCACGACAAATAAAATTATAAGCAAAACGAGCTATCGTCCTTGTCGTTCGTTCTCGCTCGACCGCGTTTATCCAAACAGCGCATTTATAAAGAGCGAGCTTCTTGTGTACTACACACAGTATATATTCTGTGCCAGAATACCATGTAGTGGTGAACACAACGCACGCACGCACACACATTCAGCTCGTCAACACGCTCATAAATACATGTATGCTCACCAGGTCCCAAAGAAATCCCCAAACTAGTCCGTCCGTGAATCAAGCAAGCATACGACTTCCCCCGAATACCAGCTAAGTGTGCCTTGTGGAAGGGACAGGTGCGGTGTTGACCGAAGAGGTTAGAAGAGCGGGCTGTTCAAACAAGACTGGAGACTCGTCCTCTGACTTCATTACCTTACTCGCACTTTATGGAGGAGCAGTTCCCAAGAGGGTTCGCAGGCGGGCGGGGCGACGTTGACACTCCGGACGGTTGGTTTCGTGAAAAGCTAACACCGAATTTGCCCTATGTTCACTTGTCTCTGGGTCATTGTTTCACGGCAGGCTTTAAACAATTTCAGTTTTTTAAAAGTTTTGTTTTGTTCCCTTCTTTCGGGATGAACTGGTAACCCTAACGAAGAGAAAAGAAATGTATATGTTAAACACATAAAAATGTAGAGCCATCTAGGCCTTTATAAAAAGACATGAAAAGGAACGTAATGAAACTGTTTGAAACTGACAATCGGGGGTAAGCTGAATTATGAGTAGGCCCCTAACTTATAAAACGCAAACTAAACTGGTATATATTGTCCTGCAACAAAGAATCAAAGGTCTTTTTGTTGCAATGCAGAGATTGCAGTTTTGCTTCAAACAGAACATGTGAATTTGGCGAATGACGTCACTGAGTAGGAACATGTTCTGCAGCGAATCGCAACAGTTGCACTTCAGAACGCAGCAGTTGACAGTGTTCCAGTCACTGACGTGTAAAACATTCCATACAAAGCAGTGTGCATACTCAACACTATCCTCATCACCACGCTTACAGCAAAAGGCTTACGGGTATGCATACAAAGCAGTCTGCATACTCAACATTGTCCTCATCACCACGCTTACAGTAAAAGGCTTACAGGTATGCATACAAAGCAGTCTGCATACTCAACATTGTCCTCATCACCACGCTTACAGTAAAAGGCTTACAGGTATGCATACAAATCAGTCTGCATACTCAACATTGTCCTCATCACCACGCTTACAGCAAAAGGCTTACAGGTATGCATACAAAGCAGTTTGCATACTCAACATTGTCCTCATCACCACGCTTACAGCAAAAGGCTTACGGGTATGCATAAACTTGTTACAGAAGTCAAACTAGAATTTCCAGAAAGACTTCTCTTTCATTTGCATATATTGAAATAATGGAGGAGATGACAAATTTGGAATCCGCTATATTGAACCAGAACACCTAGCATTCTTAATTCAACCCATTTCCACGGCTGACCTAGATTGGCTAGAGTCCTCCTCACCTGGCAACCTACATCATTTCACGTAGTTTTGTAAATCGAAATGTCTGCCAAGCGAGTAGTTGAAACAATAATAAAATGTGATAAAAATAAAAGTGAGCTTCTGTGAGGTGTCAAGCAAGGCAACAAGCTGTGGGAAACAGAAAGGTTTACGTTTGCAGTGGTATCGATGCCAAATATACATTTCTGACTGAATGTTACATCTTAGCGATAAGTTTGAAGTATCTCAGTGACACAATCATGATTGAATCGTTAGTGATTCGTGCAAAGTGTTTCCGTATCTCGACTCATCGCATGTGGTTTGAAGTATCTCGATCACACATACAATCCGGATTGAATGGTTTTGTTTATCTCGACTCGTTGCATGTAGTACCGTGGTCACACATACAATAATGATTGAATCGTTAAGTTCTCGTGCAAAGTGTTTGAGTATCTCGACTCGTTGCATGTGATTGAAGTACCGTGGTCACACATACAATAATGATTGAATCGTTAAGTTCTCATGCAAAATGTTTGTGTATCTATCTCCACGAATACATGTGACTTCAACATTCGTAGCCAGTAATATGTAAAACCTATTTTATTATTTATTTAAATTTTTTTTTCGGAGGTAGGCATGATTAGATCTTAACATGTTAGTACAAAGTATCTGCAGGTCTCGGTAATAATGTTTATTACCTAAAACATTTTCTCCATTTATAAACTATTTCCTTAATTTAATGAAAATTACCTTAGTGACTTACGATTCTGCATTTTTCAAAAATTAACCTTGACCTGGAGAAAATACATAATGTTTACTGCAAGAAAAATAACCACAGGGCAAACATGGTGACAGTTTGTGAACAAGAGGGTGTGGTCGAAGCTAAGACAAAGGAAGGAACGAAAAGGAAATGTCACTTTAGGATTAGCAAGTGGCTGCGAAGAAAGAAAGGGGTTAACATACGTTGAAACAGTTAAAGGCGCAGTAACTTTGCCATGCGTTTAAAAATAAAGGTTGTGTAAATTTGCTTATATGTAATGTATATAGGTAGACCTAATGGTGGATTTGTATATGTGTATGGATGTAGGTCGAGGTAAAAATAGGACAAATACAAAGATCACTAGTACAAACAAACGATAATTATTAAAACAAAGTAAATGGAAATTAGGTAGAACAGTTAGTACTACTAAACTTAATCCCAACCGCACACTTTTTAAATTCAATATATACAAGTTAAAGAATTCATTTTAAAAAAATTTTAGCATTAAGAAGAAAAAAAAACACACGCACACACGTACATATATACTATATTATGAATGGTGCGCTAATTTAATTGAATTCTTATTTCTACTTCTTTTTCTTTTTCGTCGCTACTAAAGTGTTAATTTCAACGCAACGATAGAGCCCTGGGGATCGTCTTCGGCTGTTTGTCTTCCACGGTTCATATACCTTGTATGGCCTTTCTTGACTTGCATGAAATATTTGGCACAGCCACGTCCTGCGGAGATACAAACACTCCGTGACTATGCTACAATAAAAGAATTCCTATTACGGTGAGGTTGATTAGTAAGTCTATAATGTACATTGTCTGGGAGTCAATAAACTAATCGAATATTTCTACCTGATGTCCGGGATCTGCTGATTTCGCGTTACAGAGCGTCAGTAACTCGCCTTCTAAAAAAAAAAAAAAAGAAGAAGCGAAGAAATGAATTTTAAGTTTTACGAAAGGTTTTGTACTTTTTAATTATATTTATTTTAAGAGCACAACATGGATCGAGATGACTGATGACGAAGACGATGACAAAGACGCGACGAAGTATGTACCCAAAATATTTATTGGGAACGTTGACAGTTAGGCATGCTTCGGGTTTTCCTCCTTCAAATCTGTTAAATTTAAATAACTAGTTTAATAATTACTTAGCACCTAGACAACATTATGTAATGACAGTTCACTTATGCAATGACAAAACATTCATTTTCAATCATTTTTTTCTCTCTCTCTCTGGCACGCAACCCCCACCCCACCCCATATGCACGCACACAGACAAACTCAGTCACTTTTCAGACTATACGGGTTTGTTCAAAGCTTCTGAAACTATCTTGGTTAAAACTTCCAGCTGACCTTTTCTCGAGCACTTTGTTAGATCTGTCGCTCCTAAAACATTTCTCAACGCATTCTTTTCTGCGAAACGAAATTTATCCATTTTCGGGTACAAACCCCCAAACTCGAAAAACGTAACTATCACTTCAACAGCGACACGGATCAGTGATAAATGAAAAGAACATTTATTTATTTTCATAAATTAACCACCACCAACACAAACAAACATACCTGCCTCAGTAACAGCAGTTTAACGATGAGATGATGACAAAGATCAAGAAATTGTTTGCAACGTGTGCAACTTTTAAACAACTGCCTGATTAAAGTGTACATGTACCAAACAACTGCCTGGTTAAAGTGTACATGTACCAAACAACTGCCTGGATTAAAGTGTACATGTACCAAACAACTGCCTGACTAAAATGTACATGTACCAAACAACTGCCTGATTAAAGTGTACATGTACCAAACAATTGCCTGACTAAAGTGTACATGTACCAAACTACTGCCTGGATTAAAGTGTACATGTACCAAACAACTGCCTGATTAAAGTGTGCATGTACCAAACAACTGCCTCGTCATAGCCGTTTTGTAATCGCCGTAATGTTCACAATATTGTTTACACTGCCAAATACTCGTGACACGTGACACCATTGAAGTGTGAGTGGACGTGCGGTTGACCACGTTATGGTTTTAAGTTTTTTTAATAACATCTTTTAAATCCCCCCCCCCCTCGCCTCAGTTGGATATATAAACAATTAATTAAATAATTTTTTGACTGCAATAATGTCGCATTATTTGTTAGTATTAAAACGACTTTTCAACTTATCATTTAATTTTTTGTAACAACCTTCTGAGAAACTGTATAACTTATTAAAAAAACACGAAAGTTATATTTTACATGCAACTGACCAAATTACATTCAAACACTCATTCAGATATACGGAAGCAAGAAATAAAAAAATAAAAAATCACTTTAATAAACAAGCTTAACTCCCTGTCATGGGGATGGTTTAATTGAACAACAAATATACAATATCCATTACTGGTTTATTAACTATAGTGCGTCGTTTGGGTAAATCAAAATATCAGTATATTCATCCTTGGGCCATCGGGCTGAATTCGTAATCCATTTCTCGATCTGGATGCTGTTAAGACACGCATCTATGCCAGTCAAGCGTACTTTGACATTATAGCTGCCCTTAGTGACTTAATAAAGTGTGTATACAGCAATTTTAAATCAAACTATTGGTTGATATTAATTATTAAATGTGGTCCGAAACTCTAAACCAGAAAACTACACAGTTTATAATTTTTTGAATCAACACATTTATTTTAATTCGATTTACTTACATTGTTATTCAAGAAGGAAGTAATTTAAAAAATATATAAATAATTATTTTTTATTTGATTCTGGTCACACTATAGCTAACAACGATATTTTCGGTAATTACATTCTGCATACGGAACATGGTTCTGTACAAATGAAGATCGGGGCCATTCATACGCAGCATACCTTAAATCTGCCCATATCGAGTGGATTAAATGTGTTTATTTAAATAGTAGTAATTTCTTTTCATTTAGAAACCCCAGTATATGCCTCTAGTGATACTGAAACAAGTCTGTTTCTAATGATCACGTATTAAAATGGCCGCGTAAGAGTCTTTTTGTTTGCCCCACCGTTAGCAACGGAAGTACATAGCAATCGGGTTGTGACGTAGGTGGGATTTCTATGAATAGCTGTAGCCATCGAATTCTGAGGAACTATAGGTTCATAGAAAGAGCCTAGCTGCATATTTTAGAGCGGCAATTTTTTTTATTATTTGTGCTTTATTTTATTACACCCAATCCATCAGTTTTGGGCTCAACGTGTGACTCACGACGTCATCTGACGTTTGACACAACTTTCTGACAATCTTTGTCTCAACATATACCTAGAGTTCAGTATGTTTGACTGTCTTACCAAAGTTTTTCTGCATGATTTTTGGTGTTCTTTTTATAATTACATGATCCACATTCTTTTGTGTGTGTCGGGGGGTGGGTTTGGGGAGCACCATTATTAGGCTGGCCTTAATCCAGCCCTGCCCACAGGTGATACTTATCGTTCGACTGGTGACTTTGTAAACGGCATAAAACATTATAATCATTCAACAGCAATAATTATCGTTACTGCATAGAAAATTAGTTTGACTTTTTCTTTGGTCAAGATTCAATATCCTTTTTGTGGTTACAGAGATTTATGAATTGAATAGGCTAAAAGATTACAGTACGAAGACCATAGACTACAGATTGATTAGGTTAAAAGAGTACTGACTGTAAAGTTTTAGAGTTTATGTTGAATCGGTTTAAAAAGTACTCTATAGAGTATAGACTGGCTAAAGAGGATTGTACAGACTCTGAGGCGCACTCAACTGAACTTCGTGCGAAGAAAAGTTTGCTTCCGGTCAGACAGGTCGCGCGGAGTACTGGCGGCTGAGGAAAAGGTCAAAGATCAAAGTGATACTTGGTATTCCGTGCCTGTGGTGCTGCTATTTCACTGAGTAATGTGTTGACGCATGTTTTAAAAGTCTTTGCGAAGTAAAATAGAAATCAAAAGTACTTTATCAGATGCCATTTTGATTATAAAGATTGATATTTCTTTTTAATGTTCACTCAGTGTTCGTTGATTTTGCGAACAGATTCTGAAATAGCGTACCTAGGTTAGTGTTTTAGTTTGAAAAATGAAGGCTAGGGAGAGTAAGAAGAGATATGAGAGAGAGAGAGAGAGAGAGAGAGAGAGAGAGAGAGAGAGAGAGAGAGAGAGAGAGAGAGAGAGTGTGTGTGTGTGTGTGTGTGCACGCGCGCGCATCACCGTTATATATATTGTTTGTAGGACGAACGATTCCATAGATTCATATATCATTAACCTTTTCTGTTTTTGGAATTATGTATTTAATAGTTTATAATTATTTTTAGATTGATGAGCGTATAAGGCTTAACGATTATGTTTATTGCATAGGACTGAGTGTGTGGATGTGTGACGGTGTAAATTTGCCTATCCATGTTTCAAAACTTAATTGTTATATAAATTGTTAAATATCAAAGTAACACGACATTGGGCACTGCATATGCTAATTTGCATATGTTATATGTTATATGCATATGTTAATTTGGCTGCTGATGTCTATTCTAGGATAAACTGAATGATTTTCCAGCATTATTCGAACATTGTTTTGACGTGATGTAAATTACAACACTCATATGTTGGATAATTCATTGTTGATTTAATAAATTTATTGTTATATTTATTGACCTTCTCGCACATATATTAAAACCTTATTTTTGAGTAATAGTGGGGGCTCGTTATATAAATACAAGACGGATTTTTATTACTCCTTTAGTAAGAAGTTTCCACCTGCAGAACACTATGCGACAGTAAAACGTTTGTCTTATAATTGTAGAGTTTTAAACCACCTTTATAATCCAAGTGAGAGAATTATTAATAACTATAAATTAAGATTCTCAATCATATGTAATTAATTATGAGTTGTTAATTAATAAATAATAACCATAACTAGTGAAGAGTGCCCAGAGAGGTGTCAAGAATGCCACTTTTCTGAATACATAGCACTAGCAATTCCTAGGTAAGTAATGCCAGTTTCTGTATACATATTAATTCCTTGTAAGGAAATGACATTTCTGTGTATACATATCACAGTAATTCCTTGTAAAGGAAATGACTTTTTCTGTATACATATCATTAGCGTAGCAAGTATTTTGTTGTTGTTTTGTTTTGACCTTGTGCAGAGCTTTGGTTGTGGGTCCCTTCTATTTCAAACAACAACAAAAAAACACGCTGTTGCATGCAACATAAAGACGCCGCTCGCTACCAAACACCCAAACAGAACTGATCAGAAAAATTGACGGCAAAGTTGGGCGGTTGTTTTTTTCGATGACTTCCATTTTCACGTCCACCACTTTCACCATTTATGGTTTCCACAAACTACAGCAAATCACTGAGAACCAGCCATGTTTTGGAAGGGAGACTGAATGTGTTTATAGGTTATAAGTTGGTTTTCATTCTGGACGGAAGAGATATCAGTTGCTCTGGAGAGTGAAGGTGTGGTGAGTTTTAAGTGGATTTTCGTTCTGGAAGGAAGAGATATCAAGGGGTTGGGAGAGTCTGATTAAATGGGTTTTCGTTCTGGATGGAAGAGATATCAAACGGTCAGGAGAGTGGAGGTATGAAAGGGGGGGGGGTTGTTAGTTTTCCAGGTGCAAATTTGCTCGGACAGGGACCAAAGTCCTTCTCTGTCGACTTGTAACTGCCAGAGGATGTTTAGCATACGAAGCCTATAATAAATAGGACCAGATTAATCGTCCCATGAGGTCGTTTAGACACTAACACCACCTTTAACTAGGGAGCAATTCAGCAAACCAAGCCTATAACAAATAGGTCCTGGTTTATCGCCCCATCTGGCCGTTTAAACACCACCTTGAACTAGGGAGCAATTCCGGTTAGAACATCAGGAACGGGAGTGAAAAGCTTACAAGTATTTGTGCTACTGGTTATTCCTGTGTTACATACTAGGCTTATAAAAGCCTAAAACAATAAACTGTGCAAAATGCGACCAACAGAAAATGATACAGAACTGTTCCCAAACAAAATTCTACAAATTCCACCCACCAGCATTCATATTTTCATGATCATTCTCCATACCCACGACAGTAAAACCTTTCTGGAATTAAATTGTTTCTATTTCGTGCCCTTGCACCCATCTGCAAAATCAGCAATCGTTGAACAAGGGTGGGGGAATGGGGAGGAACACCAAAATCAGTTCATTAAATAAATATGCAGTGTTATCGACTTCTTCCAATAGCAACTTCTTCAGTAACAATTTATTTTTAATTTTTTAGTTCAATCTTTATGATCTAAATTATAATAAGTCCCATGAACTTTATTTGATTTTTTCATAGTAACTTCATCAGTAACAAATCTTCTTCTTTGATTAGGATGATGGCATCTTCTGGCCTGTGCCGATTTTGCTGCCTGGCACGAAGTATGTGTCACTGTTGAGAGGGTTGAAGATGATGAAAGACAGAGTGGAGGATTATTGAAAGTTGTAGAGTGGTGATGATGAATGGTGGCCAGTGTGGCGCTCACGTCTGGCCCGGTAAGACGTATGCACTAGCCCGGTAGTCCGTTGGGCTAATGTTGTGGGGTTTGGTGTTGTTGATGTCATTGTTGATGTCCCCGATGTTGGAGGGGAGAGGTTGGGTGTGGGTATCTTACAGAGCACAGGCTAGTAACACAGCAAGTCTGTACCTGTTGAGTATACGTGCTTGAGATGTTCAACACTCCCACCCCCGACCTTCTTACTGGTACTGTTGTCATCGTTGTTGTTGTCACTCTGCCCAGTGTTGTCCATTAAGATGTGTGATGATGAGTGTTGGCGGCCTGGTGGTCGAGCATCAGTTCTAACATGTCCGCAATGGGGTGATTAAAAAAACCATCACTGTGGATACTATTGTTCTCTGTACGCCCGTCGTTGTCATTGGTGGTGGTTGTTTTTCCCATGCCTGATTGTTGTTGTTGACTTGTCTTTTATGGTTTTTCTTTCTCGCCTGTGTGGAGGCGGTCTGGTTCTCTTCCTCCATGACAACTTTGTTGTGTTCTCGTATCTGTTGACTTTTTGTCTGATGATGGCTCTGTTGACTGTTGTTGGCTCTGTTGACTATTGTTGGCTCTGTTGACTGTTGTTGGCTCTGTTGACTGTTGTTGGCTCTGTTGACTGTTGTTGGCTCTGTTGACTGTTGTTGGCTCTGTTGACTGTTGTTGGCTCTGTTGACTGTTGTTGGCTCTGTTGACTATTGTTGGCTCTGTTGACTGTTGTTGGCTCTGCAAGGTAGAGAGGAGGAGCCTCAAGCACTCGGTGTGTTCCTCGAAGGCGGCGTCGATTTTGGTCATTGTGTCTGTCGTGATGGTGTCAAATCAAGTAACAAATCAACAGTGGCTGTCGTGATGGTGTCCAATCAAGTAACAAATCAACAGTGGCTGTCGTGATGGTGTCCAATCAAGTAACAAATCAACAGTGGCTGTCGTGATGGTGTCATATCAAGTAACAAATCAACAGTGGCTGTCGTGATGGTGTCATATCAAGTAACAAATCAACAGTGGCTGTCGTGATGGTGTCCAATCAAGTAACAAATCAACAGTGGCTGTCGTGATGGTGTCATATCAAGTAACAAATCAACAGTGGCTGTCGTGATGGTGTCCAATCAAGTAACAAATCAACAGTGGCTGTCGTGATGGTGTCATATCAAGTAACAAATCAACAGTGGCTGTCGTGATGGTGTCCAATCAAGTAACAAATCAACAGTGGCTGTCGTGATGGTGTCCAATCAAGTAACAAATCAACAGTGGCTGTCGTGATGGTGTCATATCAAGTAACAAATCAACAGTGGCTGTCGTGATGGTGTCCAATCAAGTAACAAATCAACAGTGGCTGTCGTGATGGTGTCAAATCAAGTAACAAATCAACAGTGGCTGCAATATATAACCTGCACAGCTTCATCTATAATAAATGTATGTTTATGTACGCGCGCGTGCGTGTGTGTGTGTGTGTTTGAATGCATATTGAAAAATTATGGGTGGATTTTAACGCCAAGTTTATGCTGGTTTCTCAGAAAGTAGCTACCGGATCAAATTCACACTGCTTTCCTCCACTCCCACGAAAACAAGCACATTTTAAAAAATAAAAACATGACATGGCTCAGACGGACCCTAAAAGCACCTTTCTTGCTTGGCTGACAAAAGATCAAAATGTCGGCTATGTTAACAATTGCCAGTGCTCTGTGACTTTTGCCTTTTTTTTTTAAAGTCACATAAGTGCAGCGCCCCTCCACCAAGATTCTCACGCCAGGGGGATTAGTGAACAATGCTTAGCTCTTGTCGGTATAGATCAAAAGCAGTTCCCTACCTTTCACTTTGTCACGTGGTCCAGACCGGGTCTGTCAGTGGGACGAAGAAGAAAAACCTGAGCATGTTTGGAGAGTGAGCAGCAGTTAAAGCACGTGACTGTGACGTTAGTCACTAACTTATGAGCTTAGTAAGGAGTGTTCGATTACTGCAAGATTAAAAGGAATCATTTTGTGTAGGCGTTCAAGTTAAGAATAATAACATGGCGCATTCGTTCCCTTGACAGAACAGGATCAAGTCACGCTACGGTTCACCGGAGAAGACGCGGATACTTTTGCGCACAACAATGACAACTGTATCTAACCACCACTTCTACAATTGTACTAAAGATGGCTGTAGAGACATTGAGACCAACATCTGGAGGGATGATTTCCTTATTTTAATCAGACCCTCTGAACTCTACATGGTTATTGACAACATGAACTCTACATGGTTATTGACAACACACTCCAATCACTAAAGGGCAATTATCTCAATCGGAAAATGGCCATGGTGGAAGCCAAAGCAGCCACATGCGAGATAATCCAGTATTAAGGCAACACAGGCACAAGAAAGAAAGAAGCCAGCAAAGACAGTAATCAGATACACACAAAAGGAAACGCACACAAAGACCGACACCCCACACCAGAGAAACATAGCCACCCAAACGGAATACATAGCACCACTACAGAAAACAAGGAACAAAGCCTCACTAACTGAGAGGAATGAAACACAGAACAAAGCCACACTAAGTAACGGAGAGGAACGAAACACAAACGGAAGAAACACAGACACCAGTCCACAAGAAAAAGAACAAATCTGTACGGAAACCGACACTCGCCACAGCAGACAGACAGAAACAACCAACGAGTCAACCACAAGAGACACACAAACAACGACTGAAACAGAAGACAAAGAACAACAAATTCACCAAACGCTAAAAATAGACGCAAATACCAACACAAACAACGATACTGGAATAAAACCAAACCAAATTGCGACTACTCAGACGAGAGGGAGTAGGGGAGAAAAAACCGTCCACCAAAGTGGATTAGAGAACAACAAAAAACAGAAATGTTAATCAAAGACAACAACAGCACTACTACAATGAAAGACAGCTGCCACCCACCGAATTTCGAAGCATATAATCAAATTTACGAGACACCATGGCATATAGGACCTCGCCAGTACGGCTACTAATGGCGAAACTAAAGAAACGAGACAACACACTAGGAGGGAAAAGGTACAGAATTTAGGATTTTTTTTGTGTGTTTTTTTTTACCCTAGTACAACAGCATCACGGGGGAGGGGGGGGGGAAGGGGAATCGTTAGAGTCTGAAAACTCGGTGAGAAATTCCTTGTGCTCTGCAGCTGTACATATAGCCCAGACCACTTCGGTCACTGGATAATGTTTTTCTTTTTTTTTACAGCGGTGCCGGAAATGCCCATGGACATCGTTGGAATGGCCCCGAAAAGAGGACTAAGGACTGCATGACCTATTTAACTAAAAAAAAATAACAACAACAACACGCACTCCAATCGACAAACATGACGGAAGACAAAAGACGGACCCGCATGAAAGAGACAAGCGAGGGGAGTGAAGTTCTGCCTGAGTGCCACCAAAGGCGAGAACATCTACGGATAAATTCATTATCGCACGCTCAGGCAGGAGAGAAATTAACGGAACAACAACGGCAACAACATTAAGAATAATAAGTGTTCTTTTGGCTTTAGAAAAGCTTAGGACATTGCAACTCACGGAATGTCCATTCCGACTTTAAAGACCAAGTGAAGAGGAAACAAAGTCAACAATGAAAATGAACTCAATAGGTAGGTGTTGTAATGTACATAAAATTGCAAAGTCATAGTCCCACTGGAAATTATTGCAATGTATGCAATCAAAAGAGCGTGTCTGCGAGATTTTTCAATGCACCAGTACACACACTGAACTTGATGACGACAAAGAGCTAAAAAGACACTCTTTTATATCGAAGGTAGACACACTGAACTTGATGACGACAAAGAGCTAAAAAGACACTCTTTTATATCGAAGTAGACACACTGAATTTGATGACGACAAAGAGCTAAAAGACACTCTTTTATATCGAAGGCAGACACACTGAATTTGATGATGACAAAGAGCTAAAAAGACACTCTTTTATATCGAAGGTACAACACTTGACTAAGGAAATCTAGTTCTGCGCGAATGTCTTTTGCTGTTGCATACCTGAACGCACGCGGAACAAAGGAACAACATTGACTGGACTATAGCCCGAAGCATTTAAACCACTTTGTGTCGTCACATGGCAATCCTACAAGTGATCGAGAAGTTCGGTTTCTATTCCACTTTTAATCCTAAAATAACAACATTTATAAAAGTTGCTGCTACTTAAACTTCGCCAGGACACTTAGAAATGTTGATGTTAGTGAAATATCTGGTTTGTAGTGAATTGTAGTATGTTTGAAGTGAATTCCTGTTCACTTAATACTGCTATATCTAAGGATTCGAGAATACATTATGTATACATACACACAAATTATCGGTTTCAGTTTCGAAGAGCAACTAAGTTTGTTTTTGAAAAAAATGTTAGGACTTAATAAATCTTACCGTTCATTCATACCTTACGGCTGCGGTCTTTGTTATAAAGGAGAGCATGTATAAAAATTATTAGTCCAGTTTTTAATAATATTTTTGTGCTGCTGTACTGAAAGAATTAGAACACCGTACACATATCGTAATGTTCTTTCAAGCCTAGAATAGCTGTGCCCATATTAAGGATCTGAAATGAATACATTGTGTAAATAAATTACCGATCGTTTCACTTAATAATTTTAACTAATTTTATTTTGAGGAAAAATGTTAAGGCTCGATAAATCTTAGTATTTAATCGAAGCCCCTAAATGTTCATGCATCTTAATTAGCTTTGGACCCAGTTGCAGACGGCATGTTACAGTTCTCAAGACCACCCCCACCCCCAATACACCCCCACACCTACTCCAAGTTTAACAGTAAACATTCTGAGAGGATTTTGTGTATTGATTTCTTTTCTACTTCTAGGCTGATCATATTGTGTGAGTGCAATTTAGAAGTGCCACACCATGGACTTCAAATACAGCACATCATATGAAATGATTGATCTCAGTAGTGAACTTGCACGCAGTGGACACAGGTCGTGCACTGATCTCATGTAATGCACACGCACTCTTTAGTGTGGTTCGTGCACTGACCTCACGTAATGCACACACAAATGAGTGTGGTTCGTGCACTGACCTCACGTAATGCACACACAAATGAGTGAGGTTCGTGCACTGATCTCACGTAATGCACACACAAATGAGTGAGGTTCGTGCACTGACCTCACGTAATGCACACACAAATGAGTGAGGTTCGTGCACTGACCTCACGTAATGCACGCACAAATGAGTGAGGTTCGTTCGCTGGCCTCACGTAATGCACACATAAATGAGTGGTGTTCATGCAATGATCGTATGATGTGTGCACGACGCCTGCCCATTGTTCACGTTATGATCTTATTTATAATTGACTAATGTTCATGAAATAATTTCATTAGTAGATTTACACACGCACATACGCACGCAGACGACACATGCTCTCTCAGACGAAACTGACACACATCTGTGGTTCAAAAGAATTTAATAATCTCAATGAGTACAAATTATACTACTTTAGCTAATAGCCTTACCCACCTTCATTAGCTTTACCCGTGCCACTATATCTCTATCTTATAGTAGACTACTATAAAACCTCTATAGCCACTAGCGCTAATCTGCAAAATTTAGAAAGGCGTAAAGAAACCCACCTTACTGTACCAAACGCACTTCATACCTATAAGTGTAAAGTGTCGCTTTGAAATTGTTTTCTCCCTTTTTTCTTGTGTGTATGTATGCGTGTGTGTGTGTGTGTGTGTGTGTGTGTGTGTGTGTGTGTGTGTGTGTGTGTGAGTGTGTGTGTGTGTGAATGCTAGTGCTCTAACACTAACCCCTACAAAATGACTTCAGCCCTACAAACCGGACTTCGTATACTGCTAATAACACCCATCCCCCACAAAACTGACTTCGAAAACACTGCTAATAACACCCATCCCCCACAAAGCTGACTTCGAAAACACTGCTAATAACACCCAACCCCTACAAAGCTGACTTCGAAAACACTGCTAATATCACCCAGCTCCCATATACTATCAACATAGCCACTGTTCTTGACAACCAGGTTGTGTTTAGATTTATAAAACGCGTTTGCAGCATATAATGACTCATTATTATGTGTACGTAGAAAATTCCCTTTCATTTTTTTTTAAAGTTCTGGGACAGAGACGGGTGAGAATATACCCGTTTATCTGTCCAGGTTTGGAAATTAAAATATCATTTACATAGTCAAAAAGTCGAAAGAAGGCACTGTTGAGTGGTGGTGGTGGTGAAGGTT
Organism: Sinotaia quadrata; assembly: GCA_028829895.1. NCBI lineage: Eukaryota > Metazoa > Mollusca > Gastropoda > Architaenioglossa > Viviparidae > Sinotaia > Sinotaia quadrata. The sequence continues at coordinate 23,118,081 of CM054178.1, forward strand.
GGAGAGACTCATCTCGTAAACAGCCCCACCCGAGTTGAGCAGTCATGCGCTAAGGGTTATACACAATTAATATTTGGTCATGAGTCATAGTTATATCGTGTTCAAGTTTCCTAAACAAATATCTGGAATTTTCAACTGTCGAAAAAAAATATATTCATTGTGGGCACAAAGTCGGATTTAGCTTTCAATTTTCATTTTATCAACAGAATGACTGTAAAGAGTTATAAAGGAAATATATAAGCCTACAGCACGAAAATTAGCAGCTCTTTACGGGTATGCAACACCAAGAAAAATTTAGGAGCTACGTTTTGATAAAAGCTATTTTTTTTTGTAAGTTCAGATGTTCAAAGAACTGTTTACGTATGTCGGATAATGTTAAGAAAAATAAAAATTAAAAACAATAAAACAGATCTTTATAGTAAGATTTCCAAGTCCACCTTAGAGAATCATCATTGAATTTCCCTTGCTCTATCAAGCGCATCAGGAGGAATGTTCCCGAACTTTCGTGTATGCTACGCAGCACAACAGGAATGTTCCAAATAATCTTAGTGAATTCTCGAGACCAAACTCAAGCCACCATTTTCGCTGTATTGGCTATGGAACAGAATCCACAGGAATCAACTTAAAGCAACATATTACTGATAAGTTCAATGATAACGCTGGATGCACACACAATTGTGATCAAGTAGAGTACAGTGGTCATTTTAGCCTGAAGCGAAAAAAGCGTGCTTTTCTCTGCAAAAAGTCAAATTAAGGCAGCACTAAATTTCAGGCATATTTCATCTCTATAACTCGTTTCTCTCTTACAAACATTCTCAACTTACACAGCCTGCAACAATATTGTTAACCCAATACACACACAGCATAAGAAACATAGCATCGATCAAAATTCACCAGTATAATGTACAACGCAACCAAATTAGTGTACACAGAAATAAAGGTTCAATTACATAAAGCATTCTCCAATTCAAATCATAGATAATAGCAAACATGTACAAAATATTTCTAAGTCCATTGTTTCTTCAGCAGTCAGTTAACTTATACCTAAAGCTAACAATCGCCTTTATGACCAGACTCCAGTTTCGTTCAAATCAAAGTGATTAGAATATAGGCTTTCTTCAACAAAATAATTTTCGGTCCTTCCTCAGTGGTTGAATTTGTTATGAACAAGTGTGAGATTAGTCAGAAAAAACTACTTATCCAGTTATAACTGGTTTGGATTGCATCAGCAATTTTCTAGCACATTCACCACCTGAGCCGTTTACTTCCAACTTTGACACTTACAAAAAATATCATCATAGGAGTGCCCAAGGTCGTGTCACTTTGACATCTAACAATTTATACAACAATTCAGTTTAAAAATAGGGATAGGCAAATTTACTCTGCCACAAAAAAAGATATTCTCTTTAAATGTATACATGCTACATTTATCTTGTCAGTTTTCTGCTGTGATGATACTTTCAAGGATATAATGTTCTTATTCGTATATCATACAGTACCTATAGCATACCTACAATATATATAATCAGTGCTTTCTTCAGCGTTGAAGGTTTCCGTTTTCCAATATAAATTGTTCTGCAGCAACTGAGTAATGCTAAGAAAGTTTACAGTCAAACTTCTCATATTTAGTGGAGTGTTATTTATTCTTCCTTATGGCCGTCCTTACTAACTCTGCCATAGTATTCTACGGTCGGTTCAAAGGCAAAGCACCTGACTTCCACATTCTGTTTCAGAGAAAATTCATTCAGTTAAGAAATTGTATAATTCATTCACTTAATAAGATATTGCGAGCTATAGTTGCAGATCATGTATGCTGTAATCCAGAACTCTAGAACTGGGTTTTAGATTTACTATGGATTAAATTATTACATATGAAAATAGTATCGGTGCTGTTTGTTCTTTTAAATGTGTGTCTTGTGGCAGCGATTGATTATTGAGCGCACTCGAGCATTCTGAGTGCACTTAAGTATTCAGGCAATGCAAAATCACTGAAAAAAGTATCTCAATTAAAACTTAATTTGAGACTTTTTTTCAAAAATAAAAACTGTTCTATTTAAATAAAATTTCCCCTTCTGATATCCCCTTTATGTCAGAAAGATTAACATTAAAACAAATTCACACTGTATGCTTAAAGTAATACGAGGACATTACTCTAACTGCAGCAATTTAAACCTTGAAATTTTGCTGTTTTCCATCTAAATAAATAAAGTGAGAAGATTTCTTTATTTTTCTAAACACTTGCATTTTCAGATTTTCTTCATACTGTAAACAAAAGGTTGTGTTTAAATTCAAATGATTACTCTTTTCAAAGTTTTTGTGTTAAGCACATAAATTTAATGCACTCTTCGTGAAACATTATATATTTAAAAATAAAGTAAATAAATAAATTAAAAATGAGGCTACTACCTTGCTAATAGCATGTGTATGTACATTTCCTTCTGAAAAAGCTGACAGCTCGTTGAAAGTGGCTTTTAAAAATGTGCATGAATTGGTTGCAGTACTGATACCAACACTCAACCTTTGCTCTGAAATATCCCCTTCCTAAACACACACACACACACACACACACACACACACACACACACACACACACACACACATCCTGAAAAATACAATAAAATAATAAAAGCAAACACGTGGGGTAGGTGAAGTGGACAGTGTGTGTGCGTGTGAGTATAGGGTGGAAGTGCTGAAGATCTTGATTAAATAATTAATAGAAAATGGAAAACAGCCCAGAGGCTGTATTTATTATTTTTGCCCCATGGTCAACTTGATCTTTTATTTGTTGAATTTCACATACAGTCTTAGGCTCTTCCGATCGACATAATGACTCCTTCCTCTATCCAAAATCTTAAAAACTTAGTAAGAGAGTCAAGGGAATTGCTCTCATCAGAATAAGGGAAGTTACTCTCATACTCGTTGTCTGCGCGGTCAACGACAAACATGGAGACGTTGCTGATTTTGATCGGTATTGGATTTTTATTAATTTGCCTCATTTTCACACTGTTTGCCTTGCTCTTATATTCGGGCTTGTTTGAGACAGTTGAAGTTGGGGCTGGTAGTCCTCCTTTGGGTGCAGCTGTGATCGCATACAAATATGCGCTGGGTCCTTACAAAGAAACGGGACCTTTGTTTTTTCAGGTGGCCAAAATCGCTCCAGACAACAGAGCTATTGGCATCTATTATGATGACCCCAAGAAGGTAACAACATTCTTTAAATACTTTAGATATATCAATACTCAGAGAGATAAGAGTTAAAATACCGACTGAATGATCTGTCTATTATTGACCTTGTTGATAATCTTAATTTATAAACATGTACATTATAAGCTTATAGACTGTATCAACATGTTTTATGTTGTCTGTGTAAATTCATTGACACCTCAGAGTCAGAGTCATTGAGTTTGAATGGGAATTTTGAGAGAAAACTAATTAGTACGTTTGTAAAATTAAACTAAAACGGTTTTAAGTTTAAGTGACAAGTTTTTTTTAGTATTTCCCAATAATTGTGTCCTCATTGAACAGACGTCAGTTTATAAACAGATTAATCCTTGACCTTTTTGCAAAGACGTATTTGAACTGGATTTGAATTTGCTTCGTACTTATATTAAAAGTCTCTCAGTAAGTACACTTATATAATCTTAGTCTAAATGGAACTAATTTACAATATTCTGTAGATCATTGCTACTTGAATTTAGGTTTCAATAGAACAATAATGCGTATCATGTAATTTACGTGTTTATGTTTTTTTGTTCGATTTTCATATCGATAGCAAAGCATTGATTAAACCTAAAGTCACATGACATAATTTTTATCATTTTTCTATATTTAGCAAGAACTAGTGTGTATTTGATCATAATAGTTAATGAAAATAGTGACTACAAACATATATTATTACATTACATTCTTGTTGTTCATAATTAGAATGCATTATAACTTATATTCTTAATAAAATTGTCAGTCATTGGAGGTAAATGTAAAACTAAAAGTCTATGCTGTAATTTTTTGGTGAAGAATTACTAAATAAATAACGATGCACCACGGGAAAAGATGGTTAGTTTTTAACACATCTTAACTTCTCATGCAAATTTTGTATAAATTCATTATTTTTCATTAATTTTGTAAGTTTAATACACAGATGTTTCATGTGTGAAGACTGCTGTACTAAAGAACTATACTGAAAAAAAAGAAATTATTATATTTTATTTTAATTTTATTACTAATACTATTTTGTTAATATCTTCAGTAAGTATTTTTTTTAATTTCCAAAATGGTGGTGTGATGGCTAATTAGCAATAGCTTATATAGCAGTTCTTAGTAGATTTTGCTCATAAGTCTTAGATATATCAAAGTATCATAATAGTAATAACAGATTCTTATATTAATAAATTACATGATTTATATTGTAAACCAAATAATATTAATTTAATTAAGAAATAACTACTATTTTTTTTTAGTAATTTCTTTTCTTTTTAATTGTGATATGCAATAATTAACAAAATATTTAAGTATTCTTCATTTTGTCATTTAAGAATTTGCAAAAAGAACATTCAGTTTGCAAGTTTTAGAAAAAGAATAAAAGAAATCTGCTGTACTATACAAAATCAGATATAAAGATTCAGCATTATTAAACAAAACATAAAAATAAAACAGTACATTAAGAGTTGCAAAGTACATTATATGTATGTTTTAAAATATTATTAATCATGTAATACTTACCAATATTATTATTACTAGTAGTATAACTATAAGTAGATCTCATTGTCTGTTTTCTCAAACAAGTACAAGTAATTGATTACAATAGAGATTTATGCTGCTAACATCAGCAGCTCACAGAAAGTTAACACACAAATAGACAAGCTTTACAAAATAACAAGTACTAATTACAAATACAGGTTTAGAAAAATATAAATATTAATAAAATATTTGATAAATAATTAGAAGAGTATTAATCAATAAAGATTGGAATTTTAGATGTGTAGTACATCTTTTAGTTTTATGAAAAATTATGATTAGAGAAACAAGCAGTTCTAATAGATCGTTCTCACTCAGTGTACTACCTATTTCTTTCCCACTTTTTTTGTTTGCTATTAGATACTATTTATTTCCTTTGCAGTAAGAAAAGTCTTTATATTCTCTGTCTTTAAATGTATGATGTATTTATTTGTGTCTTTTCTTTAAGTACATATTTGACCTGGAAACATAAACTTAATCTTACAATCCTGAATAGTTAAATATACTTCTATAATTAGTTTATGTTTAGCCTTTGCTATGTCAGTATATGTAATTTACTACTTATCTGTTGATTATCTCTTATGCAATGTCATAATAAGTTATAAGCATGCTAAGTTTTCTGTCCTATAACTCTTGTTTTGTAGTCTGAATATAGCCTGTCACTAAGATGAACTTTGGAATTTGAGAATTAATTCTTATCTTGTTCAGCATCCCATTCCAGATCTACATATTTAAGATTAAAATTTAGACCTGTTACCTACAATCATAATTACAGATAAATAAAATGTACATTATTTGTAGTATCTTGACAGACAGTCATTTGCTATTAACCCTTTCAACCATAAATAAATACAATAGAATGTCTAAGGCACTCATATTTAGTTGAACAATTTATGAAAATATTACTATGCTGCTAAATTGTTTATGGCATCAGTTTTTTAAAGTTATTGGGAACATAGTTGACACCTTTGTTAAAATATGTCGTTTGTTACTCTTGCATTCCAGGTGGAGGCCAAGCATCTTCGATATGCTGTAGGGTGTGTTCTAGCAGAGGGAGAGAAGGAAGTAGATGCTGAGTTAAAACGCAAATTTGAGGAAGAGGGCTTTAAGATCATATCCTTGCCAGAAGTAGAGAATGCTGTTCGCACAACCTTTCCCTATGCCAGCACATTTTCAATATTTATTGCAATCTCTAAGGTGTATCCCAGACTGAATGATTATATCCAGGTATTTGTTTGGGGTTTTATTTATGTATTTATTTTTGCCAAGCAATTAAATTTTGCTCATTCTTATTTTTTCACTTCCATACCAGAGGTAATCAAAACATAATTGACAAGAATAACAAAATAAAGCATTTATTAGAAAAAAATCACTCTGGATATAAATTACACAGTTTGTTTAATATAATTTCTTTTATTTTCTTCACCTCATAATGAAATATACAATATATGCATTTAGTATGAATACTATATTTAACAAAAGTTTCAAATTCATTGCTGTAAACCATTAATTAAATGGGTTTTCCAGTATCAGTTAAACTTGTATACAGTTATATCTTGCTGTATATGGGGAATACATTGTAGGAAAAACCTTTGAATATCCTAAATTTGTTTTTACTTGATAGCAATACTATTGAATGTGGAGGATACATTCATGAAGAACAAAAACATTTTCTTTCTTTTTTTCTTTAAAGCATAAGTAATAACAGAAATGATTTTATTAAAGCATAAGTTAAAGAATTTTTTGGGGAAAGTTGTTTAATTTAATTCATTACAGCACTATTCAGTTACAGTGCTCAAAAGATGTAGAAAATTTAGTAAACTTTAATTTATTTGTATCGTAGCCTATTGAGCCCAGATGTGAAAGAGGAAGGGAAATGACTCTTTATAACCTCCAAAGTTATAGAGAATCTTTGATATCCACTCATTTAAATTAAAAATATCAGTATTTTAATCATAGAAAATATTGAACACATAAAATTAGCTGAAGTGTGTAACTGGCACATGAACAGAGATGAAATTTCAGAGTTAGCAGTCTGATATTAACATTGTGTAGACAGATGCTTCATCACCATTTACTATAAAACATCCTATTCCAAATCGTGTTGCAGGTTTTTTGGATACAAACATCTAAAGCATAGCTCCAAATTTTAATGCTGCAAATCAGCATATTAAAAAGTATTATTGTACATGCAAGATATGCTAATTCTGACTTTGTTATATCCTTCTGCTTCTACTTTTTAAATTAGAGAAAGATTTTTTCTTTTTTCTGACAGGTTATTATTATTATTTGTGTGTGTGTGGAATTTGTATTTCATAAATGTCAGTAGATATCAAAATTGTTAATATTTTTAAAACTAAGTTATATTTATGTTATATATATTGTGTATTAGTGCTCACACAGTCACAGTTATCTGAGTTATGATATAAAATATAAATGTGGTTGTTAAAATAAAGTATATACATATGTTAGAAGAGACATAGAAACCACTTAACCAGGCAGCAGAAATACTCAAATAGAGATCATTGTACCAAGAAGAAGAAATGCTATTTTTTAATTATGTAAACTGATACTTATATTTTACATTGCACTTTTAACGAAACTGAATTAATAATTTTTTTAAAAGCTTATTTCGTTAGTTATAATCAACTGTTATGAAATGTTATTCAAATAAACACCATTTATTTTGTGTAGACATAATCTATACTTTACTCTTCTTTTTTTTTGCACTCAATTTCAGGAAAAGCTAACAAACTATAAAATAAAAAACAAACAAGGTATATCTTGAAAATATATAAAGGGAGATAATTCGGAACTTTGTTCACATTTGTAAATAGTAATAGTACAGTACTTTGTATGCACTCTCATCCAATCAATAAACACTAAGCAGAAATTAAAAAAAAATTTAGAAAGAATGTGGGTGAGATTAATATTATGGCAGCATTAGTATTTTTAACATTTTTGTTTGGTTGTTTTCATTAGTACTCACAATGTAGCTTCAGAATGTGCTATATAGTTCCTTGAAAAGCATAGTTGAATTTTTAAAAATTTCATAAGGCAGGTTTAAGGGCTATTTTGGATTATTTTATTAATATATGAGTAAAGCATACTGGAGTAAGTTTTAAAAAAGAAAATTATTTCTTTTTTCTATGGAACACTAAACACTATGGGAGAGATTATAATTATACATTTATAGTAAAATAGTGTAGTGAGGTCTTCAACTCTGAATGAATAAGGGGTATTGTACTTAGTATTTTCTGTAATTTCATATATGTTGGTGCTGTTTTATCCGCAGCTTCAATGACTCTACAATGTGATGAATATATATATATTGTCCTACTAGCTTGTTTCTTTGTATCCCAGGTGATGCAGTTACCAGCCTGAAACTATTATACTACAAAACATTACAGTTATGAATTATATAAAATGAATTTATGATAACAAAAAACCCAAACTTATTAGGGTGATTGTAAATTCAAAATATGTTTACGATAAATAAATTTATAAAGGTTTTCCTCTCTAATCAGTGATATCATAGTTAATACACTCTCTCTGATAATGATCCCTACTCAGGATTTAGTTTTTCTGTTTCAAAACCACCCATATTTTCTATTACAAGAAAGTTATTTGTATTGGTGACTTCTGAACAGTTTTCTTACTAGGATTATTGTATATTGACTTTTCTCTAACTTTCCCAAAGTCACATTTCCTCCTGGTTTTTCAGACATAAATCAGGAATAGAGCAAGTATTTGAATGATATTGTAGTAGCTGCCTTTCTCTGAACCACACATCACAAAATAGATCATAGAACCTCTTCTGTTCCACACTTAGGATTTAACCTTGAATTAGATTCATATTCCCATATCACCCAGAAGTTGTCAGTGCAAATTTCACTTTTCAGTCATCTTCTTCTTCTCAGAAAGACTCCTTTTCATCTCAGGAACAGAACTCAAAACTCTTGTGATACAATTTTACATTTTCTGAGTTCTACAATAATTATGCTTGATTCTAGGTCTCACTAAACCCTTTCTTTCACACATTTCACTAATTTGCTGCAGTAGAAATGTACCTAAATATTCACATATATGCATAAAGCAATTATACCAATTTCTTTCAGTCTTAATAAATAGCCATTCTTACCTTTTAAGGTTAATGTTGCTTACACAAAGTTATATGATGAAGTAGAAATTTTCCCTATTAACTAAAACCAGATATTCTTTACAAAACAGTAAAGCTTACACATCTTTGCTACCTTGCCATATCCAAAGAATAACTTATTAATGCCCATCTTTTTACAGTGTCAACCCTGATCATGTGATGGCCACCATCATGTCTTAATTTCACAACTGTGAATTGGTTTCAATTTATACCTGGTTTTTGTTTACTTCCAGCATATCTTCTCATATCTATTAAGTTTTGCATGTCTTACGAATTAATACAAAATCAATCCCATCCATTTATCACTTACATTCTGTCTGGCGCAGCCCTTGGTCCTACCTCTTTGCTGGCGATACATATCAATAACTTATTGTCATGTTTGGCTTGTTTCTTACTTTCACAAATAATTTATTTTTATTGTATATTACAAAAATATGACTATGACCTTGTTTAAAGTAGCTGATGCCAGTGATGGTCAAGTCATGTAACTCCCATAGGCGCACAAGAGATTGGAGGTCTTTACCCCAAGATGTGATTTTGATATTCCTAGTCTGTATTATGCAGTTACCTTGAGAGAAGAGTTATCAGGCTATAAAGTTCTAAAGATACAAATTATGGGAAGTCAGAACCATTAAGGACTCTGATGTAGAATCCACAGGATCGGTGAGCTGAGCAAGAGCCACAATTTTTAAAAAGGTCTTGGACACCTGTAAACAGTCTGACTCCATGACAGTCATACTTTTCCTTGATGGAATTGAGCTGCAACAAAACAAATTGCACTGTCACTGAAATCCTGCGGGGGGGTTATGGATGGGGAATCCTGCTTTCCCTGTCAAGCATTTGGTTGAACAGTGTGTGGTAGAAACATTTTCTGAAAGAATGGGAGCCTGTGATATATTTGAGTGTACTATGCATGTTCTCCCACCTGAAATAATTTGTTAGATCTTGTTTCACAAATATAAAACACTCATTAAAAATATGTAAACTTTCTTTGAAATGTCTTTTGTGGAACTAGAATTTTACTAAAGAATATTTGAAGATTAAAAATCTTCAGAATTACTTCAAATTAAATGTTTATATTGTGTTACTAAATGAATTTTTATTGTTGCATAATTTTTGTCTATAGGAGCATAAGCTGTGTGCTCATCCATACATAGAGCTGTACGATGGAAAGACAATTCACTTCATGGCTCCACTTTCCAAGCAGGATGAATTCTATGTGCCAGAATGCCTTGAGAACAAAGATGAATGTGCACCATTGTGCTTGGATGAGTCTAATGAAGTTAAGTCCAAAGAGGAACTTTCACTGCCCATGAATGAGGGAAACACAGAATCATGTCTTCTAGACCATCCACAAGCTAATGCCCCAACAGTGGAAAAAGATGAAGATATTGCTTCTATGGGAGACACTGCCATTGTTCCACCATTGATCGTGCTTGACAAATCTTCTTCAAAAGAGGAAAATGGTTCTGATGAGGGTTCTACATCTTCTTTTGAAGAAGTAAAGATGGAAATTTCGGAGGCAATCGAGTCACAAATCTAAGAAACTTTGGCCTTGCTTTTAAATGGATGTTGAAATTTTTTTATTAGACTATCACTGCTTTATAAGAGAAAAGCTCCTCAACCACCCACCCACCCAACCTAACCTTTACATTCACAGAACTTGAGAATTTTTATAATTTTAAGCTTAAAATGTCATTGTATTGGGGTTTTGTGGTCTTATTTTTTAAAGTTTAATTATTACTGAGCATAATATATCTGATTGGTTAGTAGCAGTAGAATTAAAATTCAGTCATTATATATTTTATTCAATTGAATGCAAAGTAATTTTTCTTTCATGTTGTTTAACAGCAATGGCTAAATCTGTAAGTTCAAATGATGAAATATATAATTAATTTAAACCAAACTTATTTGCTGATAATTATGAAAGTGCACATTTACTAAAATAAATTTGATATCACTATGACAGCAAGAAGTTTTTCATTTAGAGCAGTTATACACTGTCAGTAGAAACCAGAAAGAAAAGGCATTTATTATTGTCTATGACCTGGTAAATTCACTGCCTTTTATTTTTCATGTAGTTCAGGACAAGAGTAACCAGAGAGTAACTGTTTGGTTTTTAGAAAACAAAACTTAGAATACTGCTGCAAGCATGTTTAGATGCACACACAATATATAAGTGTTCCTACCATAGTGTGTTCAGAGTGTGTAAATATCTATATCTGGTGTGGGTTAATGTTGCAGCACATTTCTGTATAAAAATTAGCGTTAAAAGTACAATAATTCTAGGAAGCATTAAAAGGGTTGCTTGTATGCATTCTTTTGTGTTGTGAAGGTTTCTTTGGTTTATGATGGTTTTTTTGTTTTTAAGAAAAAGAAATATTTGCTTTTATCTTTGTTGAATTTGTAATGGAGAGAAGGTTCAGATTCATTTGTTCTATTACAATAATAGGTTTGAACAGAATCTATTATTGATTTAGTTTACCTTTATCATTTATTTTGTTATGTTTCTTTTCCTTGCTACACATGAAAAAAGTGATGCTTATCAGTCAGTTTATATAGCACTTTTTAGAATTTGCAGTACATTTACTATGTAACTATGACCATAAGGATACCTCAGAACACATTGAAAGATTTATAGAATTGAATGATACATACATCCCTAAAAATCCTTTACTATAACCAGAAGAAAGACATATTAAATTACATACACTCTTCCTCTTTGCACAGTAAGTCCTGTGTGCATTGAATGTAATTGTTTTTGTTTTCTAAAGTAGCATGTGATATGAAAAAAATTTACAAAAGACAATATACAACACATAACTTTATATCATGTGTAAAAACAGTAAAGAAATGGCAGTACCATTTCCATTGTAAATAAAAAGATAAACATTGTGATATATATCTATTTGTTCAAGTCCACCTGCAAACTTGCCAGTCGGGTTTTGATATTTACACTTTTATCCTTGGTCATATCCTCCATCCCTTGTGATTAATTCAACTAGTAAAAACTAGTATATGTAAACAAACATAGGTGGAGGCCCTTAAATATTAGTAACACCTCAGTGTTATGTTTTCTTGTTTCCTTCCCTGATACAATTTTTCCCTAAATGTGTGATAAAGCTGCTGTGGTATGACTGTTGTAGAATACAATTTGCTTTCAATAAATTGTTATTAGCTTTAGTGTTTTTGATGCTTGGGTGATATGAATTTCAAAGGGATTAGACCAGTGGTGATGGTGCACTTTTAAGGCATATACTAATTATTATGACATTCCTTCTAGTCCACTTTAGTAAGATTTAGCACAAATAAGGCTTTCTGTGGTTTAATAACCTCACATTGATCAGAATTTGCAAATATGATAATTAAATATTTTGGTTTTAAGAATGGGTGGTGGGTGGTTGGATGTTCAGAACTAACTTAGCCTCCAGAACATTACAAACCTTACTATTTCTAACAAGAGACAAACATTGTTTGTTTATAACTCTTCTTCTTCCTACTTAATGTCTTCTTTTTACTTGATTTGCTCCTTTGGCCTGACGTTGTTTCTGTACAACAGTCCTACAGAACTGTTCCTTGCTGTTGTGTAAAGTCTCATTTCTTTAAGGTCATTGCAGTTTTTACATCAATATTTCACTGTAAATAAATGTTTTATTGCAAGAGACTTTCTTTTTAATGGAGTTTAATTTGAAATATGTTTAAGAGAAAGTGAGACTGTATTGGTATCATGGTGCTTGCATTTTTTTAACATTGGAAAGAGCATACCTTATCCAACTAAGACCATGGACTAAGTGACTTAATAGAGAATGAAGAAAGTAACTCAAATTAAACCAGATTCTTTTAAGCAAGTGTATTTCCTGGATGCAGATAAATTTACAACTGAACACAATTTCACATATTTTATAAACAGTATTTTGCGTTAAACAGTATACATACAACAAAAAAATTATATCCTAAGGCTTTCTTACTAGGAATGTATTCCTTATAACTATATAAGTTTTCCCTGCATACTTAATCAGAAGAGAATGTTTGAAAATATCAGACCATTCTAAACATATAAAAGCCAGAGCTCATCAGGATATTCGTGTACTCTGGAGAACACAAAAAAGATCCCACCTGATACAATGCCCCTTGATGAGAGTGAGATTCTCTTACCTCAAGTAAGGTATGGTCTAGGAAAGTTGGAGCAATGCCTGTATATGCCCATCTGTTAGTATATGTATTAGGAAAAAGCAGAAAAAGTTAGAGGGAAAACCTTAAAAAAGATTAGTGGATTGGGCAACTGTTACTGTACTCAGGGGTCTGAAACTTAAGTAGAATCCAGAGAAAGTAGAATACATATATGTCTTCCAATCCACTGTCATAATGTGTCACTTTGGGATCATACTATCCACAATCTTGTTTAGCCATCATGAAGTCTAAATATTTCAGACTTGGGAAGAGATTGGTTAGAAAACAAATGGAGTCATTACATCAACAAGATTGATCTCAGTGGGTCTTGCATAGCAGAAAGCCAGCAAAAGGATCTGTTTCTAACTTAGTGAACCATTAATAATGATTGTGGTGGTCAAAGGATCCCTAGACACATATTTCACTGCTTCTGCATGATATTAAGACCATTAGGATGAGTGTTTAACAAGACAAAACTTAAATTTCTAGAGATTCAAAAAGACTGAAATTTAGGTAAGATTATATTTGAATCCCAAATGTGGGAGCTGAGAGCTCACTCTCCACATTAGTCAACATATCTGATAGAGCTTAGTCCAGTTAAAATGTATCAGCAAGCATTGACTTATAACCTTTCATTGCAAGAACTTTCATTTCACCTGATACACTCAAAATTTGTGCCTCCTGGCCACACAATGCATGCCACTACCTAGTCATTGAACAACTTTCCTTGCAATATTAATAAGATCCATGTTCCAGTCAATTCATACAGTGTCCACTGCACACAGCTGATCAAGGATGAGAGACTGTACAGACCTGTATGGTATGTCCCATCGGACATGTTGCTGGAAAAGCCAAAGAATGAAGGGTTCAATCCAAAAATGAGGGACTGTCATCTTGGAATGTGTCAAACTTTTACAGTCATTATATGGTCTAACTGGCAAGGTAATTTGGCTTGGTGTTTCCCTGATGTTGATTATAAACTACCACATTGGAGTTGTCTGTGAGGATCACGATCACCTTGCTCTATACAATCTGTTCCCATGTCTTGCTGCAAATAAGAAAAAGCAATAAGTACCTCTGAATGAGTAAGGCTCAGTATCCTATCTTAGAGGTTTTTAACAGGAAAACTGGAGTGTATGGTGCAACAACAGCATCTATATTTCTGCTCTAACAAAAAGATTATGTTGGGCTGGTTAGATGGATGTCATAAAGTACTAATAGTTTGAAGGCAAAAGACATCAACAGCTTCCACTGTTTCCTCCTTTGGCTAGAAATAATCAGGCCAAGTTTCCTCCACCCTTGGGGACTTACATATGGGTGTGTAACAAGTAGGCAGGAAAAAAATCAGCAACATCTTATAATGTATCAGCAAGGCTACATCAAATCCAGAGACTTGGCATGAGGCCAAACAAATCATGTATATCACAGGAGTATAAAAATATATGGCTCAAGCCTCTATTTATAGTTTCATTAAAAAAAAAAACTCAGGCAGACAGTGCCCAAACATCCTCACTGGAAAGCCAGTTCTTTCAGCCACATGAAGGCTAATCTCTCATATACCTAACTCAAGATAGCAAGAAGTGTTCATATATAATCAGGTGTACTCTATTATCGTTTGTTTACATTTTTTCTGCTTTTTATGTTAGTCGTTTGTTTACATATAGGCTATACCTGCCCTATGGACAAATAATTTTGTTGTAGGTTCTAATCACACATTGTCTTTCACTCTAACCACCCAAACAGGGTCCTGATTTGGGGAGTCAACTCAGGAGCAGCCACATGTATGTCAAAGATAGTCATCTATGATGCCATCAAGATCAGACAAGAGACAAGCAGCCATGTTGTTAGCTAACCAAAATACACCTTACTGTACAAGGCGCAATACTTATCAAAACTGGACCTATTTAAGAATGTATTTGAAATAAATTACTTGTCACATAATCCAAATTACACTGGTAAATGTCCTATTACAAGCCTTAACCATCAAATTTGATGATTATGAAGCCATATTCTCAAAATATTTTATCTTCTCATTTCCAAACGGATAAGGTGATCAAGAGTTATATATCTTTGGGAAGTGCTTTCAGGAACAGTTTTGCCTGAATTATCTCCCCCAGATAACACAAACATATTGAAGAAATATTCCTATAAAATTTTATTGCAGATATTCAAAATAAATATAAGATATATGGAATTTCTCCTTGCAGTAGGGCATACAGCTATACTAAAAACATGAGGAAAGATTTGTGCGATGGTCATGATTTATTAAGCAAAGAGCTCTAACACACAATCAGTGGACTTCGTGATTAAACAAAACATTAAAAATATATTCACAGCAAGAAAAGATTAGGTTATGATTGTTTCATATGCTCTATGATAAATGCTATTTCTGAAAAATAGCCCAGTAATAGAGGGGTTTATCAGTGGAACTCTTTCAGTTGGGAATGAAATATGTTGCTCTAGCTTTTTTGGTTCAAAGGTATTGAGTATATGACATTTTACAAAATGCTGTGACAGATGAAAGGAAAAACAAATATGCAGTAATTATCACCAGCAATATACTTGTTTAGTTCATTTCCTATTTTAACAGGTTTGTTTTGAACTGAGAAGCCTAAGAATAATTTGAATGAACAGAAACCCCAAACAAAGAAATATGGGATAAAATGATCAAGGAAACTGCAAATTACATAGCACTGGCTTATAAAATGTTGATACCAGGGGACATCACTCTCAAGGCATCCCAATGGGCAAGTTCTTTGTATCATCTTGGGAGAATTTGGGTCCCTTATAGACCATATCAGAGAATAATGTAAGTGTGAGAACTTTCAAGTCAAAGTAGACCTGAATTTTGGCTTAATCAAGTGGTTTTTTAAGAGAGTTGTATATAAAAATATATATTAAGTATAACTCCTTTAATCCGGCATTGTTGGGACCGACTCAATGCTGGTTTATTGGGCAGTATTTATATACACGTTTTAAAAGCCCAATCTGCATAGGCGGTTTTATACATGTGGAGCAGCATTTAATGTGATGCATATAAGCCTTTTCTATCTCACGTGTATAAACATTGTTCATCTTAGCTTAACATTATACTTAACATGCTTTATTTTACACGATTCACCAAATCTCTCTATACGCATACATAGTAGGAAATGTTTTCTGACCTCAAGGGTACTGGCTCTGGTTACCGTAAACAAAACATCTCATTCTCATCTGTGTAACTATATGTATTCCCCACATTTTATTCACTCTTGCAAAGAAATTTCCTCACAAATTAATTAAGACCACTCTGTGAAATGTCACAAACTTCATGGATCATTCACTACCATTGTTTAATATATATGCATAACTATGTACATGTATTAACATTGGTTGCTCTTGACATCTGCCAGCTATTGAATCTTTTGAGACATTAAAAAGAAGAAATGCATGGTTATTTGCTTCAAAATACCTGCTCTTGAACTGTAGCTGTACATCTAAGAGATTAATTATATATTATAGATATGTAGTCCAGTGTAAACAATTTTGAAAAGGATGGCATTCATGTTATTTGTGTGTGTCATAACTTATTATTGAACTGTAGCTCAGCCACTTTATTTAGTTATATTTTCTTATTATATATATATATATAGTATGGAATCAAAATGTCAACTCTAATATTAGACTGTAAAAATATACATATATAAGAGTTTCTAGTTAGATACATTTGTTAACAACCTATACTTTATTGCAATTTTGTATAACTTTAATGCAGTGACTTGTAAAAAAGTTTACCATGGATATACATTTCAGATTTAAATTTGGCACTTCTGATAGGTTATTTTGTGTATACGACTCACTTTGTATCAGATTAGATCAATCAGTTTTGTTTATTTGATTTTGTTAGTTCACTCATTTTGTGTCAGATTTTCTTACTCTAGCCATGTAGTTGAAAATTGTCAGTTTTAGTTATTGTTCAGTTCAGTTATGTTGTAAGATTTTTTAAAGTTTAAACAATTGTTCTTTTAAAATTCTTGTAAAGATTTTCTTAGTTTAGATATGTAGTGGTTTTTTAAAATTGTGACAGATTTTTTTGTGTTCTTATGTGCAGGTCAGTTATTTGTTAATTGCATCTGATATTCTTAGTGAAGATGTGCAGTTTATTTCTATAACAGAGCTTATTGAGAATTTTAGCCAGAAATGTTGCGGTAGTGTAAGATTTTTCCTTTTATTATGTTTGACAGTGGCAATTTTGGCTGTTCCTAAAGCTCAGATTTAAATTTTGTCAGGGTTTATAAAATTTACAGATTCATATTTAAAGTAGGTCTTAACACAAAATGTCAAAGCTGGCAGCCCAAGACCTACTTTTATACTTGTTTTTTGCATCTTCCTATCAATTATACATTTATATTTGAATATCAAAATTCGCTGAACTTGGTGTCACACATTTTATGTTTATTATTGAAAGCTGGGGTTAAGTGCTTGGCCATAATGTAAATACCAACACAGGAATTTTACTTTCTTTCTGACCTTTTCCTACATATTTCACAGTGAAAAGAGGAACAATACTACTACTTTTACTACTCTAGTATACTTATCTGGTTGTGTGAATAAAAGTTGGCTCATTACCCTTTATATGCAAACATCTGAAAAGCTGACACCCACGTTACTTTCCCATGACTGGACATAATCTATTGTCACCTTTACATTAGCTTTATCTCTTTAGAATTTTCAAAAGTACTTTGTAGCTTGTGTTCAAGAAATAGCTTGAAAACATTTTGTATATATCAAAGCAGAATGATAAATACTTATCTCTAGATATGAAAAAGAAATTGGATACTTGCATTCTTGACTACTTCCATGATAAACAATAACAGCAATTTTCTCCTCTCTTTCGATAACAACAACTCATGAAAACTCTTTAAAACAAGATTTATTAAAGAACTAAAGAAGCATTTTTAATGTCCTAAATTTCCACATGTCTAAACAAAGATTAACAACTTTCTCAAACACCATATGGGATAAGGTGTTTAACGATGTAATTTAATGATTAAATGCAAGATGTGACATATTTACTTGCATTATTAATGAGAAAATTCTAAAATAAAGTAAATGTAACGTCTTTTTTAAGTCAGGCAGATAAATCACACACTGCTGAGCCACTCAGGAAGGGAAGGCACTATTGTCAACCTTTTCTGATGAGTGCATTCTAAAAAAGGAGAATAATAAAAATATAAGTTAAAGATTACATGAATTTTTAAATATAAATACATTTTTCTGTTTAAATATCTGTCAAGTGAATTTGCACTTTATAGGTGAAAGGCAAATGTATTTTATACACATTTATACTAAAAAAACCCCATACTGTTTAGTTCAGTTGCCTTGCTAGATGTGATTGTGATGACTTGTAATTTCAGGTTTAAAGCATATCAAGCTGAAAAATATAATCAAAATCTCAAATTAATTTATTTTAGCTTAACGTTAATATTTCTTTAAAGTATACACACCTGCCGAGCTCGTTCTACACAGGTTGAGAAAGCACGCACCTGTGCAGAACAGTTAAGTGTAGTTCTTGGGTTGGAAATGTAACACTCATATACCTTAGATTGCAGGTCTTGGCATACTGGGGAACATGTATGCTTCCTGAAACAAAACCCAAAAATTTATTTTAACAAAATGTATTCAAAAGTGGAATAAGAACAGAATTTCACAAAAGCACACAGTGAATAGTTTCAATGATTGTCATTTCATTACATAAAAAATATTTTAAAAAAATAACTAAATACTTGTAAAAAAAAACCACACACCCTTTCAATGCTCAGTGCAAAGCATCTAAAAGATTTAAAAGAAATTTATAAATGAAATAATAATATATAAATATTTGTTTCATTTAAATTTCTTTCAATCTTTTGAATATACTGTTATCAAGAAGATGCTGGAAACAATGGTCAGCTGTTTTCTAAGAAAAATATATAAGATAATGTAAACAATGCAAAGCACAATAACTTTAAAATGTAGAATGTTGGCTAGAAGTAGTTTGTCTCTCTCTCTCTCTATAATTTTTAATAGAAAAATGAGTGTTACCATAAAAAAACACCTCTCAACTTATGATGTCCTTTAGATATTTTGGATTATTCTGTATTTCTAAAGCCAAACAAATGTCATTTTGATATTCCTGAACAGCAAACAATATTGGTCTAGCTGCAAGTTTATGACTCCAGTATTCAAAAATTCATGTGGGAGTGATCAGTTTGCAAGCTAATGTCAGCTAATGCCTACACAGTCCACATTTTTTTACAACCACTGTTATATAATTCTGAATGTGAAATATTATAAAAACAGATAAGTTACAAAAGATTTAAAATACACTAAATTATTGTATATGATTTTATCTGTTTTATAAACAATAAGACTATTGTTATCACTTTGCACCATAGCTTGATCAGAAGTACCAAATTCAAGCTTTCTCTCCAAATATCATGCCTATATACAAGTACAAATTTGTAATAAATTTTCTGTGCCATAGTGTGATCAGGGTCCCAAATTCAAACTCACCCCCCCGCCCCATAAAAAATATAAGTATAAACTGTACTCTTACTGAGCATGTTTCCATAACCAACTCAATCATATGTCCACATAAGTACATTCAATTTAACTTCAAATTAATAAAGTAATTTAAATTGTAAAATTATAAAGAAAAGAATCTACTACTGCAAGATATATTAGAATTTGTTACAAATAAAAGAATAATTAAGACTATAAGAGCAGCTGGCAGGCAAGACTTTTTCCCCCCTCCAAAGTTTCTGATTAACAAAGCATTTTGCTCACATCTAATTGGCTACAAACAGTTTACAACTACTTCAAGATTTCACTGCCTTACTATATAAGTTCTGAATTCTGCAATGTATAGTACACATTTTGAGGCTGTAAAAGAGATTTTTATAACATTTCTCTTTTCAATATTACTACCTCAAAAAGGGTTAGATAACTGTTGTGTTGTATTAATATTTGGGGAAAAAAATGATCTCACCACCTTGGAAAAGTTAAAAATTGTGACTTAGTAACTCACTATCAAAACTTCTACCTTATTCGAACTGTTCGAGTTCAGAGAAATAGAATTAAACGAATGTTTGAACAATAAGAATAACAAAAAAGTTACATGCGGCTTTGTTTGAAATTAACCAGAATTCTGAATCACATTTATTAATTTGACTGGTTTTTAAGAAACAATTATTTTATGCTGTGTTATCATTTAATGAAAAACTGTTGCAAAGACATGAATGATGATAACAAAAATAAACTGTGAATTATTCAAGCTGAAAACAAAATGTTACTTCTGAATATAAAACATCCACACTTACAAAAATTTTTGCTCAACTTCCTGAACAGCTTTTATAAATTGTTCATTGGTAATTCTCTGTAGCTCTGCATTCTGAGGAAATAAACAATAGTTGTAAATTAACTGTTTATTGTTAATTCTCTTTAGCTCTGCATTTTGAAGAATAAACAATAGTTGTAAATTAACTGTTTATTGTTAATTCTCTGTAGCTCTGCATTTTGAAGAATAAACAATAGTTATAAATTAATTGTTCATTGGGGTAATTCTCTTTAGTGCTGCATTTTGAATAAACAATAGTAATAAATTAACTGTTTGCAGGTAATTCTTTTTAGCTCTGCATTCTGAATAAGCAACACTTGTAAACTAAGTGTTCATTGGTAATTCCTTTTAGCTCTGCATTTTGGAGAAGAAAACAATATTTGCTAATAAATTATTCAAGCCATTGGTAATTAATTCTCTGTGCTCTAGAAAAAGAAAGCATGTGTAGTTAATAATTAATAATTAATTAATAATTAATGCAAATTATCTGACTACACATTTCCCTTACTCTGTATTTGATGCAAAAATAAAAATTGCAATCAGTGTAATAAAAACTAATATCTGTAACAACTATAATTATAAAAATATAAGAAAGATAGTAATTTTCAATTTACCCAACATTGAACAACGGCACTCATAAAATATATATATATAAGAATGCAGAAATTTAAACAGCTTCCAGCAAATGAATAACAGCATTAAAATTCCACGCATATTCATTCATTTAATACTTGATGTGCAACTGACAACTTTTTCACTAGAGAAAGTAAAAACAGCATTGTGCTTTGTAGAACAAATAAAAATGTATCTATTCATTAGATTACAATGAACAAAGCTAAACTGGAATCTTCTTCTCAGAGCTGACATTTTAATTCTGTCAACAGTATTACAAACAGAGAAAAGAAACGATGCCAGTTAGTATGGACATCAGACAGGCAGTGTTCTGTATCACACCAAGTGACAGATGAAACAAACATCAAATTAGGCCTTAATCTCTTAATTTGTCTGAATCCCCCCCCCCAAAAAAAAAAAAAAAAAAAAAAAACTACCTCACTAACTATCTGAATAAAGTACAGTAACTAATATTAAATAGCATGAATCCATTACCAGTGTAATAGATGTAATACACATCTGTAGGATATGAAATATATAAAATATTTTCTTTTAAAATTGTTTATTGAATGGATTTGTGAGTGTGACTAAAATATATTTCCTTTTCCACCTGTGATACATTCCTGAGACTGCTTGGACTAGGCAAAACAACTTACAATTCATCAATTTGGAATCCAATAAAGTCACTAGAAATCTTACAAACTGAATAAAGCCTTACCCTTGATTCTAGTTCTTTGAGTTTTTGCATATAGCATGCATCCGAATCCAGAGCAGCTTGGCTCAGTTGTTGCACTTTAGATGATTTTATCTCCTGAAATAGAAAAGCAAGCACGCACACAGAATTGAACTGCTAGGCCTACAGATATAAAAACAAACACACAGAGTTAGAACTGCTAGGCATAAAATGATACAGAAATAAAAACACAGAATTAGAACTTCTAGGTATACAGATATAAAAACAAACACACAGAGTTAGAACTGCTAGGCATACAGATATAAAAACAAATACACAGAGTTAGAACTGCTAGGCATACAGATATAAAAACAAATACACAGAGTTAGAACTGCTAGGCATACAGATATAAAAACAAATACACAGAGTTAGAACTGCTAGGCATACAGATATAAAAACAAACACACAGAGTTAGAACTGCTAGGCATACAGATATAAAAACAAATACACAGAGTTAGAACTGCTAGGCATACAGATATAAAAACAAATACACAGAGTTAGAACTGCTAGGCATACAGATATAAAAACAAATACACAGAGTTAGAACTGCTAGGCATGCTCTTTATAAAACAAACACACACACAGTTAGAACTGCTATTCGTGCTGATATAAAACAAACACACGGACATATTATTGCTATGCATGTAGAAACAATTAATAGCTTAAAAATTAATAATTAATAGCTTATCAAACAGCTTAAAAATTGAGAAGTGAAAGTAATCCAGATATCACAAACATAAGGTGAGTCTTATGGTGTAAGTCGAAAGTTCAGTCACATCAAACTATATTGCACACCACAACTGTACATTTGATATTGTGTGGCACAGTAAATTTGCCTATCCCTATTTCTAGACTTAATTGTTATATAAATTGTTAAATTTTCGAAGTGACTCAGCCTTGGGCACTCCTTTTGATGGCATTTTTTAAGTGTCAGAGTTGGCATAAACACTGGAGTTGAGACTATGCTAAAAATTGCTGATGTAATGCAAACCAGTTCCAACTATGAGTAGGTTTTATAATCCAATTTTTAAGATTTACAAGAACGAGAACAGCCAATGGGCTGAGAACAAAAGTTTACATGCTGTAGAGAATTCTATTGTCTGATCACTTGAATCTGATGTGGCAAGAAGTCCGGTTATGAAAGGCGGCCGTTAGCTTAATGGTGAGTTAAATGACTGATTGAGAGAGAATGGACTTAGAAATATTTCATGCATTTTTGCTATTGATATGTTATACATGTGTTTTACATAGAGATGTATTATGTGAGTAGACTTATTATTTCTACAAATTGTGAACTATGATGCTTATATGTAGCATGCTAAACATTTAACATTGTTCTAGTGAAACCACTAATAAAACTATAATTCTGTATTTATTATGATGTATGCATGTATTGGGCTAATAAATACTATTGCAGGAAACTGTAAGTTGAGACTTGAATTTAAGAAAGAAAGGAGTTAAAAAGGGGGTAAACTGGAAACTTAGCAGCCTTGCATTGTGTTATCTAAATCTTCTGGTTTATTGACTATAAACCGTTAAGACCATGGTAGATACTTGAAGTAACTATTGCACTCTGATGATGTTTGGTGGCAAGGTATGCTGAATACATAGAGCAATTTCTGGTACAAAGTACAGTGAGGCACATGCACAATGGTAGTACCAGTAGTAGTGATATAATTTTTTAGTTTGGGAGAAAAATCTTACATTGTTGGCAAATGCTTTAGGAGGTGTTTTAGAAGGTAGGGCGGCTTTAACAGGTGGCACTTTAGCTGGAGTGGTTATAACACATGGAACCTTAGGTGGCTCAGTGGGTGCTTGCTCAGTTAGACATGGTGGAGATGGTGAACATGGTGGAGATGGTGGAGATAGTGGAGGTATGGGTGCTTGAATTGGTGCTGGATCAGGCTTACATTCAGTGTCTGAAAAAAAAGGGAACAGTAATACTCGAATAAGAGAAAGAAAAAAGAGAAGAAAAAAAATTATTCTATCCATACTAGTGTTTAAATACTGGTGAAGAAGTGATTTTAAAACTAATAAGTATGGTGTATGCACTATAAAATTATGGTTAATTATTTCACAGCTGATAAAAAATGAAAAGGCTGATAGAAAGAGAATCTAAATGCCACTGAAACATAATTGATCATTTAGAGCAAAGCTGGAGAAAACTATAGACTTTCACTTGCCTTATACATGTCATAGTCAAAATAAAAAATAATTCAGAATCAACATTATCTCTCATTAGGTAAGACCACTTGCTATATGGAGACTGGAGACGTCACATTTTGACTGATTTCACTCTTTTTCAAAACTGTATATCTCGGTAATTAGAAGAAAGAAACGGGTGAAAATTGTTTTAACAAATAAAGGAATCTTCCAACATTAAATATAAGTTTTGTTTGTACATTTGAATGATGTATTTATTATGTTCTGATCGATAAACTCACAGTCAGTAAAGCGTACTGAAGTGCCTGTGGCGAGATTTGAAAATGGCTTACCTCCGACATCGTTTTTGGGTATGCTCACATAACGCGCTATCATATTTCCGAGATTCAACCAATAAAAATAAATCTTATATCAACGGAAAGCTAGGATAATGACTTTTAACATAAACATCAGTTCATTTAAAGTTTTTAAATTTTTACTGTAGAAAATGAGAGTCCAAATAATGTGTTATGTTTGACGCATTATAACTTCAAAAACCCATTATCATCTGTCAACCTCCTTTATATTGTTGAAAAGGTCATTTTTTGCCCTTTAAAATGGTATCTAATATAAACGAAGTCTCTATTCCAGAAATATGATTAGCAATGAACGCGGCCATGCCGAAGAGAGATCACCATCTTGGACAAGATGTGTTTTAAAATGGATCGACTAGACAATATTTTGCGTTAAGTTTTAACAAAACTATTAAATTTCATCGAAATGTTGCTACAGTAAAATGATCATTCATTATTTTTAGGTTACGATTTGTTAGAAAGTTTTATTTTGATCACTAACGAGGTTAGCTAAATATCAGCCATTTAAAATATGGTAGCAAGAGGGTGATGATTTGTTATGACAAACTGCTTATATTAAAAACAATCCTATACACAAAATACAGAATGGAAATGATTAAACGATAATTCATGATGAGATTGAATTTTTTTGGAAAATATATTAACTAATCGGTGATATTTAAAATTAATTTTATAAAGCACCAATCCAAAATAAAGAACGACAACTCTTAATGCTGAAGGATTTTTGTCTGTGTTCATCTGTAGCTGACCAGTACTTTTAGTTATTTTATTATAACTAGGACCTTAAGAAACAATCTAGTAAATGATAATTAGAATTTGTCATTGAATGAATGATTAGGGTTAAGATGAATAATAAGTGCATGAGTCAGTGAGTGAATTGATGTATGGTAAAAATTCAGATCAGGACAATGATGAGTAACAATCTAACATGCCACTCACACTACAGACATACAGTTTACACTGATATAGTAGGTATATAATAAGTAAAACTATGAATTGAAAGACTTTAACTTTCAATTTTAAAGATATTTTTAGAATGTTAATGTCTTATATTATGAAACAAAAAGACACCTATTAAAAATAAAGATACTAATAATTACAATTGCTGTTGAACTACAAAAAAAGTAAACTGTAAATAGTAACAACTAACACTAATAGTATTTTATTAAATTAAAGAGCATCAGTTTCGTTAGTTTTGAACTGTTTTTTTAAATTGTTAAATTACATGCATATATTATGAAAATATAATTTTTGACTTTATTTAGTTAGAATGATCATGCTGTCAGTTACAGAAATTAGAAACATTGCATTATAATAAACGTTTCATTTTACCTTTTTTCCTCTTCAACAAGTGTGCAGATTTATTGCATGAAACTACATTATTTCTAAATCTATAAAAAAGATTGTCTAAAACTTTACCCTGTAAATGTCTATATTCTAAAGAACAAGTATACCAAATTTTGATGATGTACATGAAGTAGTTTTTATTTTACAAGATTCCAAAAGAGATGTTTTATTAAGTTTTTGACCACTTGCCATTTGAAAATTTACACAAAATGCTAATTTGACAGGATTGTAATGCATTTTCTATGCATCTGTGATCCTTAAAAAAAAATCAGCAATATATCTGTGTTACAGAGAGTTGAAATAGTAAAGATGAGCTATGTATGTTTCATAGTTTTTGTTGTGTGGTCATTTCTAAAGGGTCTTCGTGAAATCTGTGTTTTTCTGCAATTTACACCAAACTTTGAACTGTCATAACTTTTTTTTCTATTAAAGCTAGACTTCCAAAATTTTGTATGCAAACTTACTTTGAGGTACATAACATAACCTCAAATATCAGCTTATTAGGCCAGATTTAAAAATTTGGATGGTCTTAACTACTCTCAATAGCATGTTATCTAGAACTATTAGTTAATAGTCGTAACCAATTTTTAAAATTTGATTCAGAGTAAAACAAATTGTTTATATAATAGTATTTATAAAGTTGCATATAAATTCTAAGAGAAAACCTCAAATAATAGATTATTTCATCAATAAATTAAGCTGATATGAAAATAAGATTAATTTAAGTACTTTATTTTTACCATGTTGCAATTCTCATTTGAGTCTAGTAAGTAGTATATTATTGTTGAAGTGAACTAATTGCACAATACCTATTTACACGCAAAATTATTTTCAAAATCTGACATTGGTTTCATTTTCATTCATCCCACACAAGTGATATATTCTCTAGGATTTATGTTACATGTATCAACAAGAGATTCAGAAATTAATTTATATGCTGATGATGACTAATCACACCACTAATAAAAATCTGATATGCACTATTTATTATATCTCTTCAACAATATGGTAACTTTTAATTTTTATGTGGTTTTGTGGGTGGAACTCTTTCTGAATAGAATTAGAAGCATCTAAAATGGCACTTAATTCTCGATCACCTTATATATTCAGAAATATGAAAATATTCTGAGAAGATGTCTCAGAAGGTGAATCACTGAATTTGCTTGTTAATGACAGTAAAAGGACACTTAACAGTGAAATCTGAATTGTTTGACAAATAATTTTTGTGAATATATTCTTCAATAGGTATCCTATTAATATAGGCATCTCTAGAATGCTGGAACATATTCATAATTTCATTGCTGATGAAAGTGGGGTAAAAATCCAACTGTTTCATGCTTTTGAAACTATGCTTGATTTATATGGTATATGAGAACTGAGATACAAATTTAACTGCTGGTATATAATTTTACAATATAATTTCACTACTATTATTTTTTTTATTTAGATAATACTGCTTAAATATAATTTAAATTATATATTATAAAAATCAAATATAAAATATTAATTAAATGCACAATTTAGCATAAATTAATATTTACCTCGTGCAACTCTTGCTACTCCTCCTATTGCTGCTGTTTCTGGTTGGCCTCGTATTCTTTTAACAACGGACTCTGAAATCTATGGCAATCATAAATAAGCAAACTAGAGAAGTAAAATAACTAGATAAATACATATTCATAAACCGCTTTTTCACACACACAAATGAATATCAATTATCATACCATTACCAATACTATAATAAGACAAACCTAAAAAAGAATTGTAGCCATGAGTAACTTGCAATTTGTTATGACAACTTGTATACTTGTAAGCGAAAGAATGCCAACAATGGGAAGGAGGGATTGATGGTGGACAAGAAAAACAATTGCTGATATTGAATATATAATAATAGATTAGGTAAACTTACTGTGTATTTGTCTTTGTAATAATAATAAAAAATAAGTACAGTTTTTATAAGAACATCACCTAATCTATAAATCAGCTACTGCCACCTTGCCTTTTAATATTTTTAATTTTCATTTGAAAAGTTAATTTCTACAACACATACCTCTACTCCATGCCCAGTAACAATAAATTTCTACACTCAGATTCACTTATTTTCTGCAATATGCTGGGCAATGATTGTTCTGCACAATTGGTTTCAGTATAATTTTTTTTTTAAAAAAACAAAAAAAATGTCTGACTATTTCATTGTCATAATAATATTATGCTAAAGGTTTTAATTATTTATATATTTTAAATCAGAAATAGAAATGGTTGATAAATAAAAGACACTAAATATTTAAATGAACACCAAATGAAAAAGCAGGCACTCTCTAACCAGTTACAACTGGAAGTCCCAACCTCTCTGTACATGATTGTTATGTTTAAAATAACAAAGGGGTTGCATAAGTCATAGTGAAGGACCAACATTTTATGTACATCACTACATGTAAAGCATTAATCGATGCTATTTTTACTGCAATATTTACACACAAAATTAGCAGAAACAAAAAATAATAAGGAAAGTTAGCTCTGAATAAAAACAGTTTTAGTGCATGTATTTATTTTCTGGTTTTTATTTGGAACTAATCCTAACCCTGACCCATCTCTAAAAACAGGCAAAACAGTCATATGCCACTTCCGGTTATGTATGGAGACACTCTCAAATGAAAAAGAATGAACTGAAAACAAAGCCAGCAGAAATTAACAGTAACACACAACACATGATACCCCACATTGGCAACATGCAAATGACTTCTGAATCTGAAATGATCTGAGTTACTTCAATAATATGTAGTTGACAATACGCCAAAAAGGGTGAGCATCTATGCACTGAATATGCCTTTAAAATGCATGCCTTGCCCAAATAGGGCATACATTTAAGACATAAAATACATTATTTTTATTATTCTAATTCTTTGTTCTCAGCATTCATGACTCGTGTTTAACTTGAAACTGATTGCCAGGAATTAAATTATTTTCTAAAAAGTAGATAGAAAATCACGATTTTGTATGAAAAAATGTTACCTTATGAACCTACTATTTTCTTAGCTTGTAATTGATATTTTCCCAGAGGGTTGTAATAGGGTACTATACTATTTACATTAATATTGCTATGAGTCAGTGAGTGATAATAAGTACAGATGGGTCAATATATTTAAACTTATCTAATGTTATTAAAAATATTAAAACAATAACTTTCTTATGTGTACAACTAAAAGTGTTGTGGAAAATACACATATAATTCAATTGCAAGGGCATTTGAAGCAAAATGACAGTCTTTCCTCTTAACACTTAATATATACTATATAGCCTTATAATTTATATTCATATATCGCTCACTAATATGATATAACATTATATCTAAACATATATTAACCTAACACTACAATAAATAATACTGACTAAATTTGTGGATCTATATTACAAAATAACAAAGCCAGTTATCAACATACAATTTTAAATTAAAGTTAAAAGTAATAAAACTTAAGTTCAAATGATTACATTCAAATAGGAAACAGTTCAAAATACATTTTAATTCACTGCTCCCTAATATGCACTAGAATAGGTGTATTAAAATTTCAATGAACTGTTTATTTAGTTGTTAACAAAGCTACATGATCCACTGTAATCAAGACTATGTACACATTACAGATCACAATACTGTGATAGTTTGCCCTTGGACTTATAATAGTTCGACCGAATGTTCTGAACTTAGATTTCCTTATGATATGTGTCATTTATGTAAATGTAAAATTAACGTTATTAAAATAATAATACAAAACCCCCCAAATCACCACTACCTTTACAACGCCAGAGCCATCAACATCTTCCACAACTACCCGCCGAGTGCTCGCTGAACCCCCCATAGTCGTTCAGTCAACTCACCGGCAAAACCGGAAAGCGGTATAAAAGTTGTAACGCAGAAAATTTATTATTTCCGGTACAAAAAGACATTTTAATTTGCTAATATTGGTGGAGATTGCAACATTACTTCAAAGTTAAAACACATGTGTTTAATAAAAAAAACTTTAATGATATTACTTAACTAAGGCAATAATATTGTAGGAATAATATACATGTAAAAGCAAAGTGAAATATATTTTGTAAGCAATTGTCCCTTCCGCCAACTTCAGTCTCTAAAATGGCTGTTGGCGTTCTGTTTCGACTGACAGTCAACATTAAGACAACAATTGCCAATTTTAGTGGTTAGTGATAAAATAATTTGTTATTTTTCATTAATTCAACCTATACAATTATCCTTTTAAATTGTAAGCACAATCCATTTGACCATCATTTTAACAGAGAAGAACGCATTGTCTAAATAAAAAGTTAGTGCAGACGACATTCCCTTTCTGATTGATGTCATGCCACTTTTTCATTGTGGCATTAAAATATTATGCAAGCTAGGAAACACAGTAGGGACTAAGATATGTAAACACTACACTCTCAACATGCTTCCTTGTTTTTTTTAACGTTTTATATTATATGTTTGTATTTTTTTGATGGTGTTGAACAATCTGACCATCTTATTCTTAGCATACCACGCCCACCTTTAGAGGGAAAATTACTCGATGTTATATATATATATATATATATATTAATGCAAGTATATGTGATGTTATACTATAATTGTGTGTTATTACGTTTTAAACACATACACTGACATATTTATCTATATATAATTAGTATAAACAATAATATATTGTTAGCACACACATACAATACATGCCCTCTCTTAATTCTCTCTAGGTCCAACAGCATGCCACAAGATTACAAACTGTTTATAGTTTGTGACACAACGCCAGACTAGTTATTGGTTATGATTATTATTATTAATCATCCATAACTAATTACAAGTGATGAGAATCTTAATTTGTTATTAATAATTCTCCAAAAGATATCACTCATTTCTCCAACTTGACAAATATGCGGGTGCTTTAAACGTTTTCTCTCTTCCACAACATTAAAGACAAATATTCACTGTCACACAGTATTTCTGTAGGTGGAAACTTCTTATTAAAGAAGAAGAAAAATCCGAGCTCCAGTCCATCCACTATCTCTCCAACATATGGTTATCAATATGTGTAAGGTCAATAAATTTATTAAATCAACAATACATATAAGTTTTTATAACCAATACAATCAAAAGAGCATTGAATTTAGATTTATTTAGATTTACATCGCTTCACAACAATTTTTGATTAATGCTCATATGAGCACACACAAACACACACACACACACACACACACACACACACACACACACACACACCCCACACCCCCCACACCCCCCACACACACAATCAAATTCATAGGCATAATTGAGAGTGGAGTTTTCGAGAAATAATTTTAGTCACTGTACATAACCTTTCCAAAGATGGTCACTGTCACTAGTATATGTGTTCACAATCACGCAGTTTGCAACAAGTCACTGTCATTATTTAGACGACAGCCTTGTGTACCCCTTCTAGTTCTATGCATGTTACTTTTGTTAGACAACTTTGCAGAATCTTTGATATGCTCTCTAACCACACTGTGGAGAATCATCCCAAATTTCCCTTGTGCTATCAAGCACATCAGGAGGATGTCCCTGAATTTTCATGTATGCTACTCAGCACATCACGAGGAATGTTCAAAATAATCTTCCTCAGATGCAAATTGTTTAGACATAATTATTTTTATCAGGATTAATCTAATAATAAACACTGTTATCATCTCTTTCTTTATCTCCAGATTCAGATCATTTATTAAAACTTATGTCTTTATCTTTATGGTGCATTTGTCAACAGAATTTAAATTATTTGTTCTTTACTGTAATATACAGCAATTTTTTTTGGAAGCACAAAAGTCACTACTAAAAATTGGAACTGAAAGAAAATGATCACAGCTCACACAAAATGCTTGTAACTTCATGTATGCCATTAGATGGGCACCCCAATCCATAATCCTTCCCAGGAAATGAGCAAGTCTTCCATCCACACTGCAGTAGAACTTAGTGTACTGTTCTCTCAATTTTAGTTCCTCTGTATGCATTAGATGTATTATTTTCATATTTTGATTTTAATAACTGCTGATTCTAACAAGCAAAATTCATAAGATTATCTCCTGCAGTATTTAAAAAATATTTCTATACCTTAAATTTTGCACTTACTTGATTTACTTGTACATATTCACTTTAACATTTAAAATTAAGGACGTTTTACTATAATTAAAATTAACAAAGAAAAACAAAATTTATAACTAAACCAGAATTCAGTTTTCTCTCTATATTTATGAACGACTTTATAAAACAGTTATTAATATTTTTTAATATTATTTAAAACAATTTCTTATTTTAGTTTTGAATTAGCCCCAAAAAGTCTATTTGAGAGAGATTTTGATAAGTGGAAAAATGAGCTATGCTGGTTGTTGGTTGAACAGTAAAAAACAAACAGACTTGTGACACATTACATAATTGTGGGAGTTTACATCAAGGGGACTGTACCTAATCAAATACATGAACAGGAAATGAGATTTGTGGCAGCTTCCTTTTTGGGCTGAATGAGTCAAGAATTATTAATTATAATATTATATAAATTACATTCTTTTTTATTTTATGATATATTTATGAAAATTATTTTCATTTTATTTTCATTTTATGATATATTTATGAAAATTATTTAGCAAGAATATCAAAACATGTTTAAAATTGAGAATCACTTAATTAAAATTTGCTAAAAAGATTTGCTTGGCAGTTGAAACTAGATATGAAACTTGAAATATTTTTTATTCTTATATATAGTTATAACCAAAAGTTGATTCTCTTAAATAAGACAAAATATATCATTGACTTGAGTCCAGTTCCTAAAATTTGATTCTATACTTATCAAACAGCTGATTCTAACAACAAGAGAACATGATAATTGGCTTATACTGTATATATACCTACTAGTTTAATAACATATATTTGCCATGATCTTTGAATCCCTTTGACCAAATCCAGTTGTGAAAAATACATATTTGCATATAATTAGGACCTATACATAGCAGTTCACTGGTCTTGTTGAATCAGTTCCTACTAATTTAGACTATCATTAACAAAAAGTGTTTGTTCTCTCTTAAGTCTATTAGGTTAATAAGGAATATTTTGCATATATTTTAAAACTGCCTAACAAGGATAATTTCACACACCCTTCTATCAGCTTTAAACAAATGCATTTTTGCATTTTATTATTATTTATTTATGTTTTAATTGTGATTTCTACT
Organism: Sinotaia quadrata; assembly: GCA_028829895.1. NCBI lineage: Eukaryota > Metazoa > Mollusca > Gastropoda > Architaenioglossa > Viviparidae > Sinotaia > Sinotaia quadrata. Next base: position 23,150,942 of record CM054178.1, read on the forward strand.
GTTTTAAACTTGTTTTAATTCTTAGAAAGATTGAATGTTTTTGTTGTTTGATTTAGATTTTACATCAGTACCCAACTTTTGCGGATTTTATATGTGGTGTTAGTTGTTGAGGATGATTAATGTTCTATGAAGGAAAGCTACAGTGTTGTGTGTGGTGAAAACACTTGTATGACTAGATGTTTTGGTGGATTTTGTAGTAACAATTTCCCCCAAAATATTGAAAATGTAACCAACCATCTGATGATGACTTCTAGCAGGAATCAAGATCAGGCTAGAGCCAGACTGTGAAGAGATCTTTTGTTATAATTTATATTCTGCTGTGAATATATAGCCAGCGAAGATTTGGAAAATGATTTGATATGATCACCCGTTGAAGCTTTGAGAATAATTTTAGCCTTGTTTTGAATTTTTTGAAGTTTTTACATTGGACACCAAGTCAGACCAGAGAGAGGAAAGTTATAGTATCAAATCAAGAGATTGTCAGAGAACACACAATGATTTTGTAGCATCAGGAGTTAAATATGAAAACTAAAATCTTTCCATCATCCAAAGCTTTTAAAAACTTTAATAAGGTCAGATTAATGCTGTGGTAAGGGTAATAAAATCACTGGAAAAAATATACTGATTTAGGCAAGATGCTAGCTAAGACAAAACAACATTTCCAGGTATTTGGTATTTATAATAGAGACTGGGTGATAATTTTTCAATCATTCGTAACAAAGGGTTGTTCTGGGGCTTCACAATCACTATTTTAAAAGTGAAAAGAAAGTGCCAATTGAAAGAGAATTTTTTATATTGTCCCTCTAAACAGGCAGTATAATAATCTAAGCCGTCAGATTGCAGTGGTGTTGGAATAGTCACGTTCACATGACATTGGGGCATATTTATTCAGGATTGTTTATAGAAACTGTGCATGTGCATGCATGTGTGTACAGTTGTGTGTGTGTATGCTTGAATACATATTTGTTTAAATGTTCTATACAGTTTGTAATACTTTGGTCATATGGCAGAAATTTATCTTTATGGTAAATAGAAACTCAGCATGTCAAAGATTTACAGTGAATGTGTTTTATTTTGATCTAATATAAAAGTGTAGCTGATTTTAAATTTTGATCTATTCAGTTATTGCCTAATTTCAAATATGAATATGAGCAATGCTATAAGATCATAAGTCAGGGGTCTCAAACTCATTTTACCTGGGGGCCGCTGGAAGTAGAGTCTTGGTGAAGCTGGGCTGCATCATTATTCCCTGCTGCCAGAGACCTAGCAACACTTCCTCTTACACAGCTCAGACACATTTGGCTTTAGGGAGGAAGCCACTGAGACCCTCAGTATGGCTTGAAGATGCTCATCAGTAAGTTTGGACCTGAATTTTGACTTATTAAAGTTCATGGTGGAGAAGAGCTTTTCACACAGATAGGTGCTCCCAAAAAGGCACATGGTCCGCTTGAACATTCTGGAAAGCTCAGGGAAGGTAAGGGGCAATTCTCTCAAAAACTGTCCAAGCTTTTTTGACATTAAGATTCTGTCTTTTCTAAACCACTCATCTGTGTGTAGGACTGTAGAGTCTATAATCTATATAGAATCAGCTTGCTACATCTGGATGCTTTTGAACTTTGCTAAAAAGTAGCAATATGTAACAGGCTTGGTGAAAGAAAGTCACCGAGTTTGGCAACACAAGCACTGGTTATTAATTTGCTTTGCTGTCATGATCCTGAGGTATGGTAGCCCACAGGTGACAAAAACTATAAAACTCCCAAGGTGTGTGAGAAAATGTGCGGGCCGCACTATCACTAAACTTTGATATCAAGTGGGGGCCACAAAATATCGTCATGTAGGCCACGAGTTTGAGACCCCTGATCGTAAGTCTTTTCAAATATGTTGCAGGACAATAACATTGAATTTACTTCTAAAAAAACCCTCACAATGTCAACACAAGCTGAAATCATAGAAGGTTTCCTGTGCCCAATGTGCATGAGGGATTTTGGAACTGTGACACAGCTTCAGCACCATTTCCAAGATGCACACACTTCAGAGGATAAAGCAGTATTTCAGCAGCTTAAAGGTAATTCAATTAATTTAGAAGATCTGGTACTATTTCAGAATCTGAAAGCTAATTAAATTAATTCACAATATAGGAAAGTGTATCAGCAACTGAAAGATAATTAAATTAATTAAGAAGAGAGGACAGAATTTCAACAACTGAAAAGCAATTAAAGAATTAAGAAAAAGATAAGGCAGTATTTCAGCATATGATGTGTAATTATTTCAGGAGATATGGTAGATCTTCAGCAACTAAAAGATAATTAAATTAATAAAGAAGATTGGATTGTATATAATCACTTGAACAGTAATGAAAATAGATGATAGAGCAGTATTACAGCAACTATAAGCTATAAGAAGATAAGGCAGTATTTCTGAAACTGAGGCAGTTTAAATTAATTTAGAAGAAGATGCACTATTTCAACAGTTATTATCAAAATAATTAAAAAAATAAGGTAGAATTTCAGCAGCTTAGAGGCAATTAAATTAATTCACATGATTGGGCAGTATGTCATCAACTTAAAAGATAATGAAATTAATTTAGTAGATAGGGCATATTTCTACATCTGAAAGGTGCAGGCAGGTTCCATATTGTGAATGATTTATATTCTTAAAGACCAAGTGAAATGGAATCTAGGCGGCCAAAGATAAGAATAAATCCATATGAAATTAGTAATTCACATTCTTAGAATCAAGATTGCACAATTTAAACTTTCAGAGATTTGTAAAAATGTATTTATTTTGGTATTGAAAGTCAATATTTTTTAAAGAAATCAGAGCTCTCATTCATTTGTGAGACTGACTTCTCACCATAGCAATAATTTAGGAGCTGAAAGATAATTAAATTAATTTGGAATATGTCTGTATTTTGGCAGCTGAAAGGTAATTTAATTAATTTGGAATATAAGGCTATATTTCAGCAACTGAAAGGTAATTAAGTTAATTTGAAATTTAAAACTATATTTCAGCAACTGAAAGGTAATTAAATTAATTTGGAATATAAAGCTGTATTTTAGAAGCTAAAGGTAGTTAAATTAATTTGGAATATAAAGCTGTATTTTAGCAGCTAAAGGTAATTAAATTAATTTGGAATATAAAGCTGTATTTTAGCAGCTAAAGGTAGTTAAATTAATTCTAATCATAAGATACTATTTCAGTAGATAAATAAATTAAATGATTAAATTAATTTAGAATGCTAGGCACCATTTGAACAGTAGCAAAATTGTTTTAAACCATTCTTCAAAATGAAAAAGTGGCAAGTGCTTGGTTTTTGTTGTTTTGTTTGTTGTTGGGTTTTCTTTCCTAATAATTGTATTATTTGTTTTATTCAACTCATTTGAAATGAACAGATGTCCTGTATCATAATAAAATAGTTTGAGTTTACGTTTATTTTCTCATTCACATTCTCTCTCTCTGCTCTGTGCATTATTTGTTTTTATCCTATTCCTAGCTCATTGAAAAGGCCTAATGGTCTGTGCATTATTTGTTTTTATCCTATTCCTAGCTCATTGAAAAGGCCTGATGGTCTGTGCATTATTTGTTTTTATCCTATTCCTAGCTCATTGAAAAGGCCTGATGGTCTGTGCATTATTTGTTTTTATCCTATTCCTAGCTCATTGAAAAGGCCTGATGGTCTGTGCATTATTTGTTTTTATCCTATTCCTAGCTCATTGAAAAGGCCTGATGGTCTGTGCATTATTTGTTTTTATCCTATTCCTAGCTCATTGAAAAGGCCTGATGGTCTGTGCATTATTTGTTTTTATCCTATTCCTAGCTCATTGAAAAGGCCTGATGGTCTGCATCATAATAAATAGTTTGAGTTTATATTTTCTCTCTGTGTGTTATTTATTTGTGAAATGAGTTGATGACTATATTTTTGAATAAACATTTCTGTATTTCACTTTTTGTCTCCCTTTTTCTCCTCCTCTTTTTCTCTTGCTCTATATTTTGTAAGAAATTCCATTCTCACTATTACCTTGGTTTTGACACCTCTGTAATGAGAACATTCAGAGTATTGTGAATTGGTAACTTTTGCTTACAGTATTTTGGCTTGTTTGAAGGTTTCTTTGACAAAGCCAAAAAGAAACTGATGGGGGACAAAGACAACAGCACATTTATTGAGCAAGGTTCTTCAAATGACCCAGACACTGGCAACTATGCATCTGTACTGTCAGGATATGACCCTTCTTGGTGGGAACCTCAGGATTTGGGTGAGAGCTGGAAGAAATACTGATATTTCAAGCCATTGATCAAGTGGGGTTTTTTGTTGATTAATATAAATATATTTTATTAAATTCACATGATTTTACTATTCTGATCACAGCAGAATCTTTTCTATGCCCAACAATGCTGTTAATGAATTTAATGAACTTCTTTATGTTGTGACCCTGTAAAATTTTACTTGATCAGTGAGTTTAATTTTCAGTGCTCTTTAGCTAAGAAATGTGAACATTTAAAACTGCAGATTTTGTGCAGAGTTCTGCTGATTAGTTGTACAAGTCCTATGAGCTTACTTTTTTCCTAAACTACTAAATGATATCTTCATTAGTCTTTGCCATTTTCACTTGGAATTTGGTAGCTTCTCTCCTGATCACTCTTGTGAAACTTTATAACTACAGATCTAGGTCCTGACTGTATTTTGGAGGTCAGAATTTCCAAACCCTCCTATCATTGCATTTTCTATGTTTGACAGATTTTGCTAGTTTCTGATTATCAAGTTTTTGTACAGGGATTAAATGTCTAAAGTATTAAATGCTAATAAAATTTAATTAGTACCAGAATACACATGATCACAATATTAATAATAATTTAGAATATATTGCACTAAAATTAAATACATGCTAGAATACCCATCCACAACAATAACAAAATAACATAAATGAAAACATAGATAATAATAAACTGGAAATCACTCTGAATTCACTGTAGAATCACTATTTAATTAATATAAATTTGGCATTATTGAATGAAAGTCTTGATGGAAAAATGTCAGTATTTTCTTTCTTTTGCAATGATGAGATACAGTTCTTGAAATTCCTGGGAATTTCAGTATAATTTCAGTCTTGTAAAAAAAGGTTAGTTAATTTGTTAAGGATTCTCACATTTTATCAAATTAAAATTACTTCTCTGTATCTTATAATAAAAATAATGTGGTGAAAATATATAGACTGCAGGACATGAAGCGATTGGCAGTATATTAGTAATTAAATGTTAACAACCATGACCAAAGCAGTAAAGAGTAATTAAAATTAAGGATAACTTTATTTGCTGAGAAATAATGTTGTTGGCCTGACAAAAGCTGGCTCTTGCAAATGACACTGCTTGGCAATACATGTGAAGATGTTCTGGTTGAACAAGTTTTGACTGCATTTTGTTTCATTAGGAAGGAGGCTTCTCTTTGTTTTTTTTGTTAGTTCAATCTGGGTTGCTTTGAGGTGAGATTTAAGTTCTTGCTTTACCAGCCTATTATTTCTACAAATCAAGTGCCTTAAGTTATCTTTCTTTACATATGTGTACTGATATACAGCTAATAGTATTGAACTAGGTTTATTTATGTTTGACTGTTATCTTCCTTCATTAAACACTTTGCAGTTGTAAAAGACCAAAATGAAATAAAATTAAAGGAGTGTAACTTAGCATGACATTAATTATAGCCCATAATAATATAAGTTATCTTAATATTACTGTATTTGAAATTTTTTTTTATCATTTACAAATGAGAGAGATGCAAGCATAAATTTATTCTGTCCCTTTTCATTTACACAGGTGCAACACGAGGCTACATGGATCTATTCAAAGGTATCAGGGGAGCAAGAGTCGACCATTTTGTGGTGGAAACCAACAAGCTGCTCATTCGTCTTGATAAGCTCTTAGCAGTAGATGCTCCAACTGACCCAAAACGAAGGAAAGGTTGAAAGAGTTTTCTTGTATTTTTTCGTCTGTTTTAGAATATATGAACCATCATATTTTAAGTTTGTTGTATTGACTTTTAAACAATCCTGGCTGTTTCTTTTTAGCATCATTTTTACTTGAGAGCAGGGAATATGTCAGTGATCTGTGGTTGCAAAGTGAAGGGTTAACAGGGTCAGACAAATTTATTTATTCACATATAATATAATTTTTTTCTTTTATTATAATTATTTAATTTATCATTCATTATTTATCATTCTGCTCATCACTCCAGTGCTGTGTTACAGCCTTTGAAATGTCAGTCGTTAGATGGATCCCAGACCGTGAAGTGCCAGCCTGCTTAACATGCATGAAATCATTTGGCCTGATGACACGGCGTCATCATTGTCGACTGTGTGGAAGCATTATATGTGACAAATGCTCTCAGTTTTTGACATTTTCTTTTGCTCGTAAGTAGATTAAAAATATTAACAGAATCTGTTTAAAATTACCTTTAATTCCTGCTATTTTTTTCATCAATGAACTCATGCTATCACTCTTTACTCTCATACTGTCCTTATGATGAATGGCAAAAAGGGCAACCAATTGCTGTTGCGCTAATTTTATGAAAGTATGTGTTGAAACGTCACATTTTATTGAATTAGTTTCTGAGGTTTAAAGACTAAATAAATATATTTATATCACCAAATTGCATTACATATTGTAAGTGTCCAACAGTGAAGGGGTTAAAGCCATTCTGCCAGGGAGGCTGACAAGGGAAATAATGAGATTACTGATTGTTTGGTTAGTTTCTGCTTACCATTTTCTACATGTCTATTTTGGAGATTGACATTTGGTCCTTGGGAAAATTTATAACAAGGCTTTAAGTAAAATAAGATTGATGATGGATACAAAATTGTGACTTCAAAAAATTATTATGGCCTGAAATTGTGCCCGGTTTTATTTGCAGAAAAACTGGTAAACCCAGCCTTTTCTTTTGAGGGGGAAGGTTTTCTGAAACGTAGCAACAGCAATACAAGCTTAAACTCACTGGTGAGCGTGGAAGGGGAGCAACACATGCGTGTTTGCCAGGACTGTCGGCAACTACTTGAGCGCCGAGATATCATGGCAGAACAGCGCAATACCAAACCACCTATTGTCCAGTTGTATGATGTATGGATTTTCTTTCCATATTTTAAGACCAGTTTGATTTAGTATTTTATTATTTGACTGTTTATAGTGTTTGTGCTATTGAGATATTCATACTTTAGCTTAAGGTTATTTTGTAGTGAGGATACAGTCTGTGATATCCATACTTTAGTTTAGGGTTATTGCTTGTAGTGAGGACACAGTCTGAGGTGTCCATACTTTAGCTTAAGGTTATTGCTTGTTGTGAGGACAGTATGAGATGTACATACTTTTAGCTTAAGTTTATTTCTTATAGTGGGAACACAAACTAAGATGTGTTTATCTTAAGGCTATTGCTTGTACTGAGGACACAAACTGAGATATGTTTACCGTTTTAGTGAGGACAATCTAAGACGTGCATACTTTAAATTAAGCCTATTGCTTTTAATGAAGACAGTATGAGATACATACACTTCAGTTTTCATATTTTATAGAAGATTTCACTTGATAGGAAGTGTTGTGTTTATGGAAGTGATAGGAATTGTTTTGGGAATTGTTTTGCTGTTGCAGAAAATGAAGATGTGTATTGATGATGCCCAAAACATCTTGCGCCAGTACTTACCCATGGTGGATTCACTAAGGTATTTAGTTATTTCTTTTTCAAACAATATTTTAAATATTATTTTTCTTATTAAATAGTTAGAGAAAAGGCAATATATACTTCCTCTGAGAATAAATGCTAGTTTTACATCTGATTATAACAATATAATATAATATAATAACAGTATAAGTCAAAAGTCAAGATGTACATCTGATGAGAATAAATGCTAGATTTATATTAAGTATGAGACAAAAGGCAAGATGTACTTCCTATGCAAATAAATGCTAGTTTTTACATCTGATTATAAGTAGGAGACAATAGGCAAGATGTACTTCCTATGAAAATAAATGCTAGTTTTTCATTTGATTATGAGATAAAAGGCAAGATGTACTTCCTATGAAAATAAATACTAGTTTTACATCAATAAGTATGAGACAAAAGCATCGGACATATTCTTATTGATAATTTCATAATTATATGAACTTTTGTCAACCAGTGACAAAGAGTGCTCTTTGGTATTAGTCCTGGTTGTGCCTGCCAAACAAGAACAAAAAGGTCCTGCTGAAGATTTATGCACCATTTGTACATTGAATTATGGCTTTTTAAATTTATTTCTAAAATCTGATTAGCTGACAGAAATAGTTTTACATCTTAGTGATTAGATTTCATAAGTAAAATGATTTGTCCTATATACAAACAGCTAAATAGATAATAAATATACCTCTAATTTCTAACATACATACTAGCCAGATATTCATTTATACAGAGCAAGTACTCTTTTCAAGGAAATGTGATAGCAGAAAGCCTTAACCACCTTGGTCCATCTAGATGTTAATTTTGTTTGGTGCAAGTAGCCATAGCTGTGTTTTCATTTCATCTCGGGCAACAGTCTTCTTCCACATCAGTTTGTTGAGGTTTTCCTCTTGTCAGGTTCTTATCACTCTCCAGTATTAAGTTAGTGCATAGTTTTTCCTTACTTTATGGGTTATATTTACATTGTCCCATGTTCTTATCTCTCTGTCTTCAGTATTAAGATATTTTTTCCTTACTTTTGGGTTAGCTGGCACACAGATATTTTTTTTATAGCTATTATCTACCCTATTCTTGAAGGAAGAGTTCCTCAAAAAGCTTAATCTCTGGCTTGTCAGAAACCATGGGTATCTCCTTAAGTATGTTTTTGTTGTAAGTATTTAGGACAAAGTTATTTTATTTCAATGAATAGATTGTAATGATTAGATTTACTTTACCTTTATCGCATGGATTGGCACATTTGAAACAGTGAATAGGAACTACTAGCATTAAGAAATGTCTCTTCTCTAAAGCAGTGTTGTATGTATACTTCTTGTTACGTTGTTTGTTGCCAGCCAGGGAGAGGCAGTTTACAACTACCGTGAAGCCATGATATTAAGAACCAAATTAGTCAAGCTATATGAAGCCATTGATCAGTTAAGGTTGGTATAGATAAGAATATTTTAAAGTCACTAAGAATCTTTGTTAATCTCATATCAAATCATGCACACAAAAAATAAAAATAAAAAACTAACACTTTTTTTTTAAAGTAAACATTTTAGTATAGGTAATAAATGCTAGACTGTGCACACTGATTACTTTGTCATTCAAAACAAGGAAGGAAACAGAATAATGACAAGTTTAATTTTTTTAAACAATACTTTTATGTATTGGACTTTTTTATGTGCATCTGGATTAAGCTTTGCTTAATTTTAAAAAATAACTTAACAGTTTGGCGAAAATTCCTGAATGATATGCTCTTTAATGTTGGTGTGATACAGTAAACGAATCATGGTGTTTGGATTGGATGCAGACCCTCAGCCCCACTCAAAGCAGTTGTACTTACAGAAAGCAATCCGCATATATGCCAGTAACTTCATGCAGGAGAATCTTATGGGCCTCCAGAATCTGCCCACAGAAGAGGAGGTCTTGCGAATGCAGGAGATCAGAAAAACTGAGATTCAACGAAAAATTGCTGCTGAGCGCCAGGTATAATGAATTTTTCCATTTTTGAACAGATGTTCTTGATATTTTTTATTTTATTCCTCCCTACCCCAAAGTATAAATAAATATTTCCCCACACAGTTGTATGCACTGTATTCACTTTATTTATTTTCTCTTCATTTTATTATGAGAATGACCTGTGGGCCAGAGATGATTGATTCAACATTCTACATTATAAGCTATCTCTATGCTATGAATGATGTTGCATACCAGATTTTTTTTTGATTATGTGATACATTTAGATACTTGGAACATGACTTCCCATAGACATATATTGGAACCCACTTAATTTATTAACTTGGACTCTGAGAAAAAGTATAGTTTGATCTCACATACCCAAAATCACAGAATGGTTGAAAGGGAGGTACTAGTAAAAGATTCATTTTTAAAATAGCTAGTTGTTTCTTATTTGTTTATTTAAGATTTTTACTTCAGTGCATTTTAATATTTTATTAGAAATACATTATTCTTTTTTTTTTAGCTTTTATTTTCTCTCATAAATAATAAGTATTTAGTATTATTTAGTGTTTATTTGTCTGGTGGTGGTAAAGGGATGCTAACATTCTAATATACTTTAGTATAATGTCTGAGTTATTGATGGCATTATTTGTAACTAAACCTCAGTCAATGATGTTGAACTTTGATGTCATTATTTGTAGCTAAACATGTCAGTTTATGTTTGACCAATGATGTAATTATTTATAACTAATCATCACTTAGTGATGTTGATGTTTGAGCTGTGATACCATTATATTAATCATTATTCATTCATGTTAGACAGTTGATACCTATGAAGATAAAATAATCCTGTCATTTAATTATGTTAATAAATTAATAGCTTTTCTTAATACTTTTATAAATATTATTATTTTCTGTTATTATATCTGTAGTTAGTAAATTGCTATTAAAAATTATGTGTTCCTCCAGATGTAATTATGTGTAAATTCTTCCTTCAATGTGTTGACAGAAAATGTATATAATGTGTACTGATGTATTTTGGGGATAAATTAATAAATAAAGGATGACTACATATTGGTCATGTTAACATGAAATTGTCAAGAATTGTAAATCAGAAAACAGAGCAAGAACTAAGAAAAGTTAGGTCTAACTGTGGCTCTGAATAAAGTGAATTTCAATATTATGTGTTGGGATCAAGTAAGATCCAATTTATTTTTGAATTAATTTTATACACTTATGTATGAAAAAAATTAAAGGTGACTCAAGAATATATAGAATGAATCCAGTTATATATTAAAATGTTACACATTTTGTAGTGACAATCACTGCAAATAATGCTCAAGGTTCCACTTGACAAAGTTTTCTTTATATTTTCAGGCTGCAATGGAGGCACAAGAAATGGAACGTCAGAAAAGTATCCAATCAGGTGCTGTGACGCCACATATAGATGGCCATTCAAGATCTGATTCAAAATCTTTGGGCCACAGGAGACAAGAATCAACAGCTTCAAACAGCAGTGTGGGCAAAGGGTGGAAACCAGAAGGGGAAACAGATCATGCTAGTTTTATATCAGACCCAATGTTGCAGCAAATGGAGATTATACGTGGATACATTCGCCAAGCAAAGCAAGCACACCGATTGGACGAGGTGACTATGTTGGAACAGAATTTACAAGACCTTCAACTGGAGTTCTCCAAGCAGCGACAAGAATCAATGCAGTCATAGCACTTGTATTCACATTTCGATTACAATGATAATACTGAATAGGCTGTTATAGTTGTACACAAATGAACACTTTACCAAAACAATTTTTTATTGGAAGTGATAGGCACTTTCGTACTATACTAGTCTGTAGCATGCTCTTGTTATTTCATTGTTGTTGTTGAGTGTTAATGGCCTTTGTTCTCATTGATATTTTTACTCAGTGCTTTCTAGATATACATTTTATTTTATTAGTGTTGGTTTCGCATCACTGGTCATAACTATCAGATTATATCCAAGAATCAGCTGAAATCACATTTCTGATCAAACCATCTTTGCTCTTCTTTTGTCTATGCATATTTGCACTTTAAATTTAAAAATAAAATTGTATTTCCAGATTTGTGTACAAAATTGTAGAGAAATGGTTATTAGACTGCGTGATACTCTGGATGATATGGTTTGAGGGTTTAAAATATAATTGCCTGATACTGAAATTGTCTAATAGAAGTCTACTTTGGTAAATCATTTTAGGATCAGACTGTAATTTTTTCAGAAATGTTCACTAGATTGTATTTATATAATTTTAAAAATTAGAAAAAAATTAGAGACAAAATAGTTCTTCACAAATTGCATAAATATATAATATACTTAACAGATTTGCTATTTCCTGAGAGATCTTAGGCTGTAAATTTAGAACCTGTAAAAGATCAGAATTTCACCATCTTGAGCACTACAAGAGTTGAATACTAAACACATATTAGTTCTGTCATCTTGGGCAGTACAAGAGTTGAACACAAAAATACTGCAGTTCTGTCATCTTGAGTAGTACAATCTGATTAGATTGGAGTTATTCATCTAGGGCAGTACAGGAACTGGACACCAAATAGATTAGATTTTTTAGATATTTGAGACAGTACAAGAATTTGACACTAAACAGATCAAAGAAATATCAGTTTGGGAAATATAATAGTTGAACACTGATTAGACTTAAGTCCTCGCAGCTTGGTCAGTAAAAGAGTTGGGCATTAATAGACTGATAAAGTCCTCTCTTCTAGGTGAGTAAAGAGTTAGATATTAATAGACTGAATATAATCTTGGACATCGCAAGTGTTGGACATAAAATAGACCAAAGTAATATCTTGGATACTACAAGATTTGGACATTAAACAGAACAAAATAATATTTTGGACAGTACAAGAGTTGGACATTAAACAGACTGAAGTTCTCTCATCTTGGACAATACAAGTGTTGGACACTAAACAAACTGAATTCTCTCTTTTTTGACAGTACAAGAGTGGAACACAAAACTGACTGAAGTTCTCTCTTCTTAGACAGTATAATAGTAGGACACAAAACAGACTTTAAGTTCTCTCATCTTGGGACAGTACAAGAATGGGACACAAAACAGACTTAAGTTCTCTCATCTTGGGACAGTACAAGAGTGTGGGATGCTATACAGACCAAAGTAATACCTTGGACATTACAAAAGTGGGACGCTGAACAGATCAAAGCAACACCTTGGACAGTACAAGCTAAACAGACAAAGTGATACCTTGGCCAGTACAAGAGTGGAACGCTAAACAGATCAAAGTAATGCCGTGGCCAGTACAAGAGTGGGACGCTAAACAGATCAAAGTACAGTACAAGAGTAGGATGCTAAACAGATCAAAGTAATACCTTGGCCAGTACAAGAATGGGATACTAAACAGATCAAAGTAATACCTTAGACAGTACAAGAATGGGATACTAAACAGATCAAAGTAATACCTTAGACAGTACAAGAATGGGATACTAAACAGATCAAAGTAATACCTTAGACAGTACAAGGATGGGATACTAAACAGATCAAAGTAATACCTTAGTACAAGAATGGGATACTAAACAGATCAAAGTAATACCTTAGACAGTACAAGAATGGGATTCTAAACAGATCAAAGTAATACCTTAGACAGTACAAGAATGGGATACTAAACAGATCAAAGTAATACTTTAGACAGTACAAGAATGGGATACTAAACAGATCAAAGTAATACCTTAGACAGTACAAGAGTGGGACGCTAAACAGATCAAAGTAATACCTTAGACAGTACAAGAGTGGGACGCTAAACAGATCAAAGTAATACCTTGGACAGTTAAAGAGTAGGACACTAGATAGGTCAAAGCAATATCATCTTGGCTAGTACAAGAATTTTATTTTAACAGCTGGAGAGGTTTTTATGAACAGGCTCTTGTCAAAATCTGAGTCAGTATTATTTCAAGATCCACAGATGTCATTTTATTAAAATAATATTTAAAAGCTTTTAAAATTTTTTAGTTAACCAAAATGAGTTCTGGTGTAATTTATTGTATTCAGAAATCTGATTTTTTTTTTCTCTTACAAACAGGGTTTACTTTTCAATTATACATCAGTCATAACAGGGTTTACTTTTCAATTATACATCAATCATAACAGGGTTTACTTTTCAATTATACATCAATCATCCATTCATCTGAAAGACAGTTTATTTGCTTGGATGTAATATTTAGCTTGTGCAAGTATATGTTACTTTTTTAGTGTTGTGACACATTTACATTGTGCATGCGTTTTGTTTTACAGTTATTCTATTTTGTTTCAAGAAGCTATGATTTTTGTACAAACACAGTTAATACATATTTACTAAAAGGAAATCTGACTTGGCTATCACTCCTGTCTTGCCTAAACTTTTAAGACCTTTTTGTCTGAGTCAAACCATTGTTGTTATGGTAGCTGATGTGATAAGTATTAAGACAAGGTGTGTAGTTATTTTAAGTCCAAGTTTGACTAGTCACACCAAGAGTAATGCAGGAGCCATTGCATCCAGTAGATGGTATTTGGAAATACTACAAGGAAAATAATTTTTGTTCTAAAATCATTGCAGATCAGATTGATATACATGTATATCAAAATCCAGTACTTTCAGCACCTGTACCTTGGTGCTTTGTTGCTTATTTATAAAGATAAATGTAAGATGCAGGACTTGTATTTCTGTGATTGACATAATATTGATTTGCACAATGACATGACCATTTGTTGTCATGGAAATTCACATTCAAAATGTGAATTTTCTGTGGAAAATCTCAGCTGTATAGCAGTAAATTCTGATGGTAGGACACACTCATAAATATTGTCTGTAAGCTAATATTGGGCTAAGTTGTGGAGTTCATGCTAGCCAGTTCTCAAAATTTACAGCAGAACCCCTGGCAAATATTTGCCTATCATTTTATCATGGATCCAAAGATAACAGATGTAATCATCATCTTACATTTACTCTGGATTATGTGCAATGAATTATACAACACTTTGGTTTCACTGTTGATAAATTAAACTGCCCAATGGAAGTCTAATATAACTAACATAAATACCTAAAGTATCACATCTACATTCTCTACAGAGACTGAACTGTTCCATTCTAATGGAAGACCATCTGTAGCAATCTCTTTATTGAATTGGTTGGATCATTTATCTTACTTCATGGTCGCATGCTGTCCATACCAATTCAGTAACTTCTAACAGCAAGACTATCAAATAATTTGAATTCGAAGTGCATCCAACCTCACAGACTGCAAAAACCACATGTTAGTAAATACCAACTTAGAGAGACCATTTACTGCATACTAAATAACACTCTTTATCTTAAATAGAAGAAATATGTTATCTTTATTTCTTATCTTTCATTTGAATCAAAACCATTTTTTCTCCAATTATTTAGAAAGCAAATAAATTAAAGTCAAATCCCACAAATAGCATACAAAATTTATATGTCTATCACTGGTATAACTTTGAATGCTGGTCTCTTCTCCTGTAAAAAATCTAAAATCCCCCTCCCTATTTTCTATATGCCCACACATCCACACTCTCTCTTACTCTGTTCACAGAGAATGATCTTGCTGTGCAGCTTGCAAAAAGTTAATCATATATTTATTTTTAACATTTCAAGTACAATTTTCTTACAATTTTCAAGGACAAATATTGGGCCCCTTCTGTTGAAAGATTTTCAAGCGCTGCAGGTGCAGTAGTTACACCATTGATGTGTGTAATTCTTTTTGTGATTATAAAAAAAAAATATAGTAAATTTCAAATTCATTACAGAGAGTTAACCATGTTCAGTTCAGGAGTCTCCCAGGTTGTTCTCTCAGGCAAAACAACGAACTTATTTAGATAAACCTATTTTTCTTCAGTGTCTCGTGTGATGTAATTTATTGTAGATATATTCAGGTGTAATCAAATCTGAAAACAATCTGAAGATAATACATTCATCTTTACAAAATTTTGTTTACAAGATTTCATGGTTGTTTTGTTTTTTTTTGTTTTTTTTTGGGGGGTCACTGACATTTCCACTCAGAAGCCTAAATAGACTTTTCATCATGAGATGCTCTTGGGTGGCTTCTGGGGGGACTTCCTCTTCTCACTGTTTTCTGGAGAGGGGAGATGGGTTTGTGTGCATTGGAGGAGGTGGTGGTCTTTCAATGCAAGCTGTTGGTGAGGTTGGATCACTGTTGGTGATAGGGCACTGTTTTTGGTGGATAAAAACTGTGGCCATTGTGAAGGTGGAGTTTTTTTGTGGGGTTATATTGTGTTTGCTGGTGAACTTGGTTAGAAGTGAGTGTTTAGGCTGGGGGGTTTGTGCTTTGTTAGAGGAGTAAGACAAAAGTTAAAATAAAATATGTATGTCTGTTGGTGGATCGATAGAGTGGGCGGCAATGGTTGGGGTATGCCTGCCTTTTGGTTAGGAATGGGTGTTTTGGTGGTGGGTGATGGTGTGTGAGTTGTGTTCTGTTTAAGAAAGAAAAAAAGGGGGTAGTGATTTTTAAGTCTGCCTCTTGATTAGGTTTTGGCTGTGTGGATTGTGTTAGTTGAAGGAGCATTGTCTTAGGTGGCAGATGTGATTTCATTTGCAGTTTGGAGTTGGTGGGTGGGTGTGGTTGTGAAGTTGTTTTGATTTTTTTTTTTTTTTAGTATTTTGTTTTTCCTCTTCCTCTACCTTCCAATTTAGAGGTGGAACATGCCGGTCTCCAGTAAGAAGTGTTAGGGCTGTTGGTCTCCAATAGGAAGAGTGTTAGGGCTGTTGGTCTCCAGTAGGAAGAGTGTTAGGGCTGTTGGTCTCCAGTAAGAAGAGTGTTGGGGCTGTTCTCCAGTTGGAAGAGTGTTACGGCTGTTGGTCTCCAGTAGGAAGTGTTTGGGCTGTTGGTCTCCAGTAGGAAGAGTGTTTGGGCTGTTGGTCTCCAGTAGGAAGAGTGTTTGGGCTGTTGGTCTCCAGTAAGAAGAGTGTTAGGGCTGTTGGTCTCCAGTAGGAAGAATGTTAGGGCTGTTTGGTTTCCAGTAGGATAAGTGTTAGGGCTGTTGGTCTCCAGTAGGATAAGTGTTAGGGCTGTTTGGTCTCCAGTAAGAAGAGTGTTAGGGCTGTTTGGTCTCCAGTAGGAAGAATGTTAGGGCTGTTTGGTCTCCAGTAGGATGTTTGTTAGGGCTGTTAGGATTGTATCTATCTTTTCTGTAGATGGGAAGAGCAAGGACTGGGTGGTTAAATGGTATTGTTTTGGTGTGATGTTTTTTTTCCATTGTTTCTCTGCATTTCTGGTGGGTGGAAGTGTTCTGTGGTGTTATTTGTTCTGCAGTGAGTGCATGGTTTTGGTTGGTGTGTGTGTATCGAGTTCAGTTTAGCTTAAGTTTGTTGAGTGCTGCTACTTTGGCGGGGCGTTTGGTTTTGAGATGGGTTACGTGTTCTTTTTTGAATAGGTTGGCGATTTGTGAGTGGATTTCAGTTTTAATCTTACAAATTAAATAAAGATTGCTTGAAGGGAAATCTAGTTCCAGCTTGCTAAATCAATAGTCTTAGGTGTTCTAGTTATAAATAGCAAATTTCAAGGTCATGATCCCAAAGGATATTTAACACATCTGAAAAAAATGTTTCTGCGATATTGTCAGTGTTATTAATGTACACAAACTTGATGACATTAGAGAATCATACAGCCAGTCTTTAATACGAAGGTCTGATATTTGACAAAAGCAAAACACTTATGCACTCATGTTAATGTATTATGGAATCAAGAATCAGCCTTGTCAGTGATAAATCAGTGTTTGAAAAAATTATATATGGATTTTGTATTTATTTGGTTTGCTAGGAGCTAAATTTTAACTGCATTAACCCAAACTTCTCAGCTTTGCAGCATTATACATTTGTAAACTGCAGCATCCTATCACTTGAGTAATCAGTATTTCATTTTGACAGAATTCTTATACATTATTTATTGGCTTTGATTTTGTGACTGCTAGTCTTCTTGTTCTGATTAGATTAATTATTTTTGTAAGGGTATGCATGCATATTTATTGTTGGAGTGAAAGTCTTTATATGAAAAATCAAACTGTTGTGTGTTTCATAAATGCAACGTATAACGTTAATTTTAATAGAGTAAATGATTTAAAAAAATTAAAGGGAAATAAATATAAAAAAGGGGTGGGGAGAAAACATAGTACATTTTTTTTCCCACTTGGTTCATTGCAATAACAAATCTTGTAGGATCTCTTGGTATTTTGAAAAAAAATACGACAACTAGATTTAAGAACTAGACAATGATTCTACAGTTTTTGACCATTGTTAATTCCTACATACCTAGAAATGGTAAAAGAGAAAGATACCCTCCTTTCATCTCATAATTTTGCTTAGTGTAAATTTGACAGTATCAATAAAGCAGTCAAGAGAAATAGAATAAATTGCAGAGGTCAAAATTTGCTTTGTACCAGAATTTGAATGCTTGTTGCATGAGATAATGTTTTGTGTGTTGTTCCATTGTGTTTTGTTTTACTTTAAGATGGAGAATTTTAGTAAGTATTCCCATTTTTTGTGCATATGATTCATTTAAGCGTTATTGTATTCAAAGGTGAAACAATAACCTAAGCATTTATCCATGACATCTTTGATTTCTTTTGTGCATCATAACTGTCACTCTTTTCTCTTCCAGCTATGGTATTTATTTTTTAAAAAATGTTTGACTAGTAATAGTTTTCAGTTTGTTGTTTCTTATTTAGGAATGTTCAGATGTTTTTTGTGTGTCATGTGCTTGGCATAGGGAGTCTAAAGTATTCTAAATTCAGAAGTGAATTAATGCCATGTTATTTTAAAACCAAAGTTTCTTCATCATAATCCCCTTATTAATTTAAGACATTTAACAAAATTGCATTAATCTCTGGTTCTTGCACTTCAACTTAGCATCCTTATCCTATACACCACTAGCACATGTTGGTAAACTTAAAAGGAAAAATTTCTGCTTAATAAATTCTTACTTCAAAAGTTGTTTGGAATTGAACCAAAGTTTTGGCATAATGTAGACTATTTGTATTTTGTGAATGTAATTCCTTAAACATAATCAGTAGAAACAAAATTGAGGAAGAACTGCTGCCTCAGATATATAAATTATTATACTGAATTTTACTAGTGTTGATTTAAAAAATATATCTTTATTTCATCTTGTAGTTTCATTATATGTTCAAGGCTAACATTTTAAGTAAGATATTTGGTTAGTGATAAGGAGAAAATACTTTGTCTTACAAAGGGAAGAGAATAAAGAAATTTACCAGCATTTTAATGAATCTAGAATTAAGAAATGTAGCTTCCCTGTTCTTTTCTTTTGGTTCTGTTATTACTATTCCTACATGCCTTTAGTCCATTCCTCAGTATAATATTGTTCTATTTATGCTAATATAAAAGAAATTTATCCAACAAAATATCACCACTAACCAAGGATCTAATAACTGCTGTAAGACTCTAATCACTTGTTAAGGCTTCCTAGTCCCCAGAAATTGAAATATATCATTATTATAGTCACACTTTATGCAGATTTGTTGCTTAATGTACCTTTCTCTTGCAGAATCAATCATCTTAGTTTTTATTTTTATATATTGTTTGTTGCTGAATAGTAGGCATTATAGAATAAGAGCAACATTGTTATAATCAATACTAACTAAATGTGTTAATACTATGCAATTCAATCATGTGGTTAGTTGTGTATTAAATAAATAAAATAGAAATGTTTAAATTGTTAGGAATTCAAGGAAGATATAAATATGCATCTTTTTTGGTTGTGTGAAGCATTTATGTTTGATAAACCACTAAAGTAAATATGTAACTAATACCACAAATGTGGAAATTCTAAGAAATATAATAAAAGAATGAACTGACTTCATTTTTGATTTGTTAGTTGTTTATTTAATTCTTTTGCACTTCAATAACACAAACTCCACTCATTAACAATGGCTCATGAACTTGAAAATTACATTCAAATGTGATAAATCATGCAGGCACAATCAGGTTTATGCTTATCCACATTGTATGTGCTACCACATATGATCTAGGTTAAATCTGGCCTAAGCATAACCATACTCACTTTCATTTGTCAAAGACATATGCCCACATAGAAAACATGCACACTCTAAATCTAATACCTAAAAAAATTGATGTATAAATGATTTTTTTTTAAATCCAAAGAAAGCTGAGTTCATAGTAATAATAATGATGATGGTGAGTGTTTATTGTCACAATTTTAAATTATAACAATTTTTTTCTATTACCTAGAGTTAACAATGTACACTAAATTAAACAAAAGCAAATGAAGAAAAAATAAATATAGCCATATAAAAGAATAAAAGCATTGCTTCAACAAATGTTAATGAGTGAAACATTTTTAACAAGAAATCTGAATGCAAAGAAATGGAAATTAATTAATATTAGAAAACAACTAATGATGAAATTTTATTTTTAAATATGCAACAGACTTAAAATCAGACAAATGATCAACAATGGGATGTATATTAAAAAAATGTCTTCATAACACAATTCATTCAAACACACACTCGTATGAAAATCTTATTTCTAAAAAGATCTGATACAAAGAACACTTATGTTTCTGGCTCCACATTCTTCCCCATGAGCCAGTATTTTCCCCTCTGCTCTTTGGGTGGCACAACCCACAGTGTACATGGCACTTGTCCTGGAATCTCACACATGCATTCATGCGTGCAGCCCTTCCCAAAGTTAGCTGGGTTTAACTTCTTCTCACGAGCAAGCAACTCCTGCCCAAGTTGTTCACTATTGCAAAAATCAAATAATTTAAAAAATGTAAATAATATTACAATAACCAAGAATAATAGCAAAACCTTTTAAAATTCAGAAAATTCATTTTCATTTATTTTAAGTGAACTGAACAGCAATCTTACTGAAAATAAATAAACACAATGGAGCAATATTTTCTAAAAGTATCTGTAACCCCCGAAATGCAAATGGCATAAGTAATAATTAATTATTATATTTTTTCTTAAATTTCTTGAATTTAATTAAATGTCCTTTACTCTTGTTTTTGGAGATTTCTTGTAAGTGATGTTTAAAAAATAACCAGAGCACTAATTAAGGGTTGGACAGTCCAGTCTAGAGACATCTATGTGATTGTGTAATTGGCACTACTTAGCAGGAGCACCAGATATGTGTGTTCTATAGGCTTTAGTCATGCATGAGCAGGCACCAATTACAATCAGCCATGTCTCTCAGCCTGCATAAATAGAAATCAATTCTCGTATAGCAATCACTTTATCAAATGCAATTAACTTTAAAGTACTCACTCGGTTTTACAAAACACCTTGAAGTGTTCAAATATGGAGTCTTTGGTTTGAGAGTCGAGTTGTGACAGCAATGGTTTCCTATTTCCTGAAATAAACAAAACACAACATGGCCAAATGCTAATAAAAAAATAAATAAAATTTGCCCCTATGCTGATATAAAAATCTGCCTTCATTTCCAAAAGGATTACAAATGCATAGTTTTGCTAACCTTTTAATGGTATCTGCAAACAGTTGATGATGATCTCAAATTAAGATATTTATAATTCAAATGTTAATATGCTATGATACCCTATAATAACATCTCCCCCCCAAAAAAAAAAAAAAAAAAAAAAAAAAATTTAAAAAAACTTCAGTAACTGTATTAATGGAATTATCCCTTCAAAAGAAAAAATTACTATGCCAAGCAGGTCAGATTCTTTCATCTTAGATAATGATCCTTCCTCATTTTATTTCTTTGAAAGACACATCTGTTTTAGTGTCTAGAACTTTCACAGAAAAGATAAAGAACAGAACTCAATAAACCCCACAAGCTGCTGGTAAACTGCTTAAACTGTTGTTAAGGAGGTTAGACTAACTGTCAACTGTAACTCCAATCTAAGTAAATATACAATGACTTCCGATTATGATTCCTGAAGTAAATATGGAAAACAGATATTTTACATAATCATTTTCATAATAAAATTTTTAAATCAGACTGAATGAACTATTTACTTTTGAAAATGCTGAATTAATATGTGTAGCACTTAGTATAATGCAAGATGATAGTCCATCTGCAAATATGTTCAATATGAAAAGCATGGGATGGTCCAGTTCGTAAATCTGTTGGTCAAATGATCACTAAATAAACAAAGAAGCCAAGTATTTAAAGAAAGTGTCAAAATTCTTTAAGAAGACACTCATTAATAAATGTTCTTACCAAAGTAAACTCTGAGGAATGGGGAAGGTGTCATATTCTTGAACACAAGAAACTGAACTTGAGGGTTCTTGTATTGTAGTTGAGGAAAATGCCAAAACACAAAGTCACTGAAAAAAGGATTTTTAATAAGTAAAATAAGTTTTCCTTTAATATTTACCAGATAAGCATGCTAGTTTACTACAAGGGATCATGCTCTTATAAGCTTAGAGTCCAAAGATAGGTGTGCCAGGAAGGAAAATAAAAAAAATTGTCCAATAGCAATCCCCTTCACAAGATAGATGTCCTCTTTACAATTGGTAGTGGTAGTTCATGTCATAAATGGTGTAATCTTGGAGTAAGATACAATCAGAAATGGTCAGCAAACAATAATACTACATATATTCAAGGAAAATAATAAACTGGAGGAAAAGGAGAACAGAAGCATTATGCACTCATAGGACTAAAAACATTTTATTTTTAATAAACCATAAAAAATAGCATTTACATCATCTTATAAACCCATACCTATCAAGCAAGTATATTTTCTTCACAAAGGCAAATAAAATATAATTTTAAGATTTACATGAATCAAGATATTTTAGAAATGGATATTTTGGTGCCATATTAATTTTATGTTAAGTCTCTCACACATACAGGTAGATACATAAGTAAAACAGTATGAATCATTTATTTATTCTTATTCCTACACCTTAAAAAAAAATCACATCATTAAAAACAGCATACACAAATCAGGTACTTAAGAACAGTTATTTTCTCCATTATATTCTCTATCCTCCAGTCCTTATTCACATATTTTGTGTGATTCATCAGCAGATCTTTGCCATATATATATTGTTCATTATTTTGAATTCCATCTTTGAGTTTCCAAATAATTCCATAATGCATAATAATTACTGATATGCAGCAAGCAATAGTTACACATAAAATAGAGAAATATATATGAATGTATGTTATATGAAGTTAGTGGCAAAACATCCAACATGAAAGATTGCAACACCAAAAGGCTCAGTGCCAAATCAGAGATGCCATATTTGTGACATCACCAAGACAGTGCCAAAATGTTGTATATTAGATTTATATCAGTATTACTTTTCTCACAATAACTGATTCCCAAACTGAAAACTGTTCAAGAAGCAATAACTAGAAGACTTGCACATCATGTAAGTTAATTTGAACAGCTGAAATGCATGTTAACTAGAAAATAGTAGAAATGAACGTTAACTAGAAAAGCAGCATAAATGAATATTCACTCTTGAATTGGCATAAATGTATAACTAAAATGTGCAGATGTGTATTAACTTAAAGACCTGTAGATTGTATATGGTTTAGGTCTGTAGATTGTATACCTTGTTAACTAGGAGACCTATACATTGTGAACTGTGTTGTATAAAAGACTTGTGATAGTAAGTATATTCAAGCGCAATATAACCTGTGGCAGTAAATAACTTTTGGGATCATCAACAGAATGCCATAAAAAAATATGATCTCTTTTTAATTAACTGATAATCTTTTAGTAGCATTTTATGCCAATACTGCAAACCATTGTGTAGAGTTAAGGTCAACTTCATCAGTGGACTTTTCAATGAATCACACCATCAGTCAGCTCAGAATGTCAGATATTTATTTTACTCATTTATGTACTGAGATTAGAATCATTAGAATTCTAAGATTTTGACTGGTATAACTGATCAAAGCTACATTAAGAAAGTGGAACATATTTTGAGTATGTAAAAAATAACAGGTATCATTCTCTACCAAGAGCATGTCACTCTAGGAAGGAAGCTGTTAATTATAGAGGTCATTCTAGCCAGTTGATCAATATATTATTATAACTATTTTTCTATAATAAAGTGACATCACTATAATAATAATTCTTTTAGAAAGCCTTTCTGCAAATGAAACCTATAAGGAATGAGACAGCTGCAATACCAGATTGTACTATTTCAATATAAACTCTATGACTGTTACCTTCTTTATTTAAGTTATAAATTTGATCATTAGGATTGACTATTTTTAGTACCAATGATTAAGGAATGTGCATTGTATGTATATATAATTATTTTACTCCACAGGTTGATCGTACCATATATTAATCATTGTATGGTCAAATAAATGTAATGGTGCTTTCCATACTCCATTCCACATTTTTATTGATATAAAAATGAATAAGCAGGGTGGTGTCTTAAGAAATATTTAATTAGTCAGATCATTTATATTTTTTTTTTGTAGTTAACAAAGTCCATGCAGTGAAGGCTGTGATATGAAATGCTAAGTGAAGCAACTTCACATAATATATTTGTGCCAAGTAGAGAGATACACAAGACCAATGTTCCAATATTCCTGTGTGCACAAGATCAATGTTCCAATATTCCTGTGTGCATGGAACTGGTGGTTGTTTGAGCTTGCTACCAAAACTTGTGCATGGAATTATGAAACTGCTGCATGGCATTTTCTAATGAGCTGCATATCTTAGAGGGAACATTACATAAGATATATCTAAATTAAAATATAATAATCATATTATACTTCCACTTCAAAGCTTCATTAATTATATATATTTGTATATGTATATATATTAATCACCGAGAGAAGTAATTAAAATAATTAAAACTAAAAAGACACTGCAGATACATACTAGGCACCACGACTTGGCTTGTGTCCAGTATTATAGTTTACAGTAACAATTCGAACACTGTCCTTCAGTATTAATTTCCCTTGTTCCAGATAACGTAGTGTATAGCGCACAGGTGCTCGACCTTTCATAAACGGCATTGTGGCAGGTGTTGCTGGAAATGATGCACCAAATGGTCAACCAATATTTATTCTTGCTGTGATATTATTCTGCAACATGTACACCTGGCAAGTGACAAAATCAAATGGAAGTTACTAGAAAATGTGTAAATGACTTAATAACCTAATAAATTCTAAAATATATTCACATAATACAAAGATAGTATTTGCGTGCAAATGTGAGAGCATGCTCAAACAATGAAAATATATATATGAGAATATGATGTTATGTTGACAATAAGTACTACTGTGAGATGTTTGCTTTATTTGAAAAATGAACAAGTATTTTAAAGAAGCTTTGATATGGTGAAAATATACTGAGCATGGTCACTTAAGTGGATTCCCAATATCAGAAAATTCTAATGCCATTCAACTTACTTTATGCAATGTGCTTTGATTTTATATTGTAAATATCTTGAAACCACATAAATCACCACATACTCTTTAAATACAGAAGCTAACATATTTTGCAGTAAATTTTATTTAATTATAATTTATGATATTTCACTTTAAGGGGGACCACTCAAAAAACCCTGCACCAATTAAAAATTATAAATGAAATATCTTCACAAACAAAAAAAAAACCCCAACCAAACAGAAACATACATCAGACTATGTAATTTACAAATATATTTTTCTTATTATACTACTATAGTGAAACTACTCTCTCTCAATTTTCTATTTTAATAACAAATTCAAAATTACTATTGCAGCAGCCTGAAACATAAATTAAATGAATAACTAACGAAAAATATATGATGCAATATATTGTACAAGTACAGCTATACTCCATAGTTATACTTATAGCATCGACAGTTATATAAGCATTGACAGTTAATGAGTTATATAAAAGATTCCAAATAAAAACTGCCCTATTTTCCTACATAATTTAACACTGAACTTGCTTGCTACTGAAACAGTGAACTGTTATTATTGATATTAGTTTCATTATTGATATAATTAAATATGCAGCTATATGATTCTGTTTAAACTATTTAATAATTTCATTATTGATATAATTAAATATGCAGCTATATCGTTCTGTTTAAACTATTTAATAATTTCATTACATGTATTAAAAATATGTAACTTTAATTGAGGAGATTAGTACAGCAAATTTTATAGCAAATGATGGCCAAAAAAAAGTATACCATAAAAAATTAGTCATTCAGCATTCAGTAAACAATTCCATGGTATAAAGGTGGGGCACTCTTTCAATAACTAAATTTATAAAAAATATGTATAAGTATATATAACTTGTATATTTGTAAAGCCAGTGAAAATGCAATTATGGGCAAAATATTAATGACACAAAAACAGCATTTTAAAATAAAGCATTGTTGTGAACACTGGGAAAGTGATTTATTTATGCTCAATGCTAAAACTTGTGCCATGCATTAGGTTGGATAATGAGACTAATAATACAAATATGTGTTTAGATGATTATATTTTTCTCTCAAATTCATTATCAGCACTGACCAATTACAAATATGAGCTGACAGCTGTATAAGCACAGTGAATAGATAAAAGTACAACTAAATGAAGCATACTAATTTACTAAATAAAAACTTGGGTTTGTGTTTGATTAAAAACATACAATCTAGATTTTTCTATTCCCATGTTCTTTAATTTACTTATTTAGAATATACATTAATATTATTTATTTTAATGGAGAAAAATTACTTAGTTTTTATCATTTCTGAAGATGTATTTTAATTATTATCTATTTGCTTTATTGCAACTTTTATTACTAAAGACAAACATTTAACTCTTGCAATTCATAAATATAAACAATACAATAGCATGAAACTGTGACTGATATGACCAAGTTTATAAGTAATTTAGCATGAAAGAAGAGCACTTTGCCAACGTGACAAGCTTAATTAAAAAACAAACACAAAAACATAATCAACATTCATGAAATTATATAAAACTAAAAGAATTTATTTTTGTCTGTATGTTTAGATTTACAAATACAAAGTATTATCTTTTAATAGTTTTATTTTGTTTAACTTTAAAGTATAAAGTTTTAATCTAAAATACCTGTAAAGTTTAATTCTTATGCTGCGATGGCACAGCAATCTTGCTCTAACAAGAAAACTTTACATTTATGTTTTATAGCATTATTTTACTCATTTAGTGATTTACTCAATTACTGACTGCTGCAGAAAAGACAACGAATCGTGACCAGTGAATTCCCCCACCCACCCCCGCCTTGCTTTGGTAAGTTAATGTGGATCAGCAATGCTCTCACTCTGTAGTATATTGACTTAATAAATGATAACTATTGAGTATTATATCACTAAAAGTATACTCTTAAATCGTGTGGATTTGTGCACAATTATTTTCATCATAAAGCGCTGGAACACATCACAGAGATCAGCAATTAGGGCTAAGAAATAAGCCCCAACCCCATTTAAATAATGATGATTAATAAAATAATTGTTTATTATTCATGATTACTATGTAGCAAATTAGAAAATGTTAACATTTACATTAAGTGACATTGCATGGAGCTCACGCACAGGTCAAAGAGAGCATGGGACGGATGCGCAGCAATGTATGGCAGCTGACAACAATATTCAATAAATTTGTAATTATATAATTAATCTATAAGATATAACACATATATATTATAGTTTATCTTAAGTTATTTGTAGTTAAAACTTTCAAATGCTTAATTTAAACTGTCGCAAAATAAAATTAACAGATTTGGTTATCCTAATATAAAGAAAATTGAGTGTATAGGTTTGGGAATTACATATTTGAGCAGACGACGCGCACATGTCCAAAATGGCTCCGTCGGATAGCAGCAAAATTGTCCTTGGTGTTTTAGCACTAGCAGGCTTAGGACTCGCATTCTTTCTTCTGCGAAGAAGATTTGCACGAAATAAAAAATCGAAAGGTATGTTACTGATGAAACTTTTTTGTAACCGTTTTTCTTGCATCATTTCGTTTATGTATTAATTTTTAAGCACACAATTGTGGTCGGTGGCCAATTTGCGACTGTGATGAAATGTAGTGAACACAAATTAATAACCAAGTTTCGGTTTCGTATTGTACGAAAGATATAAACATTAATTTGAAATACATACTACTCACGAATTTGATTTCTGAGTATTTAATAGCTGAACCGACTTGATAAACATACAGACTGTTATAGCATTAGATTATCGCATTTTGTTGCTTGTAATGATGTACTACTTGTCGGTTTTATCACTGACTAGGACTGTAGGAGAGTTAATACCGGAAAGGTTGTATGAAGGACGTGCATTTTAAAACGGAAACTTAGGGATATGGGTTTTAGTCAGAATATGTGTTATTTTTCAAGTTTTATATCTTTTTAGCAGACAGTAGAATAAAGAAAGTTTGTCACGGACTTAACAACGGTTCTATTTCTAGTAAGTGTAAAACCCCAAAAGACGTAACTTAAAAAATATGAGACTGAATCGACTTAAGTTCACAGACATAGCAGTATCAGTATGGTTAAGCGTTTGTTGTAAAGTTATAATCGTCATTTTAAATAAGTATAAAACATATAGAGGTAAAATGAAAAATTAAATTGATCAGCTGTTTAAAGAATACAGTATTCATATGTTCATTAGTTAAACTATATAATAACTACATGAAAAAGTTCCAACTAATATTACATTACACAGTAATGTATCTTATAATAAATATTTTTGGTAAGATCTCTGACACATGCATATTACTACAGTAAATATTATTTATAGACAAATAAATTCTAAAAAACCCCACATAAACTGATAAAGAAGCCATTCACAATTATAAAATATGTCAGAACACAGACGACAGAGATAAGGAGTTGAGAAAATGTGACTCATGTTGTGACAAAGGAAAGGGAGAAGAGTTTAGTATGATATTTTAAAAAATGTTGTATTATAAACAAAGACATTTTCTTTACATAGAATTTTACTACACCTCCAAACATACCACTTTTTACCAGTAGTATGTCAACATAACAACCATCTCTAACAGTAACAGCAGCAAAATATGACACTTATGACATGCAGGCCATCTACAGAATACTTTTTTTTAAAACACTTATTTTATTATCAGCATTTCATTATTATTATAGAGTGTTAACTGTTACTAGTATTGTATAAGTGTAACTCTTTATAAGATGAGATAATATATTTTTTAATTCATACATCTTGTCTAAATAAAATTATTTGTGTGTTTGCTTTTACTGTTAGTTTATGCTCAGAATAATACTTCCTTTATAACCTATTCTGAATCATTTGATGAATTGCAGCACTAGCATTATAGCAATTATTGAATTAACATAATTTGACACATTTTCACTGCAGGCTCATTATCTGTAAAGCTATTGTTAGAAATCAAAATACTCATTTGAGTTTAACATAAACTGCAGTTTTAATTCAGTCAGTTCATGTCCTGTACAGATATATGTATTAAAATGCAAAAAGCAGCTTCAGCATTCTATCATTGTTTTCATTTGATTTAGAGTCAGGTGGTTTAAACCTGTAGAAGAGTGTAGAGATTATTGTAATGGGTTACAACAAATGCAGGTAAAAGTATTCACCCACCCACCCAAGAAAAAAAGAAAGAAAAGAAAAGAAAACAAGAAAGTAAAGAAGAAATATGACATTTTATTTTTATGGACAGCTCTAAATTACAAATTTATACTCTGAAAAAAAATTTGTTAAATGTTATGTGGTTGTTTGATTTATTCAATTATTGTTTCAAACACAATCACATGCAATTTTTAACAGTTTTATAGTAATACAAGTAATAGTAGTATTAAAATCAGTTACTATAATTTATAAATGTGGTAGTAACTGGTACTATTAGTCATAATATCACTGCCTGATGAGAAATTACAATGTTCGTGATATTCTTCTGCATGTTTTGGTGGTTTTCTTTTTACTTTAGTAAATAAATATATTGCTAACACTTTCTCGGAATGATGAATCTGATATCAGTTTAGCTGCAACAAGGGTAAAAATTCAGAATGAAATTAATCACAAAAATGGCTAAAGCTGTCTCTGCATTTAGTGTTAAAATATGAAAATATACTCAAGATACTTTGAAATCTAATATTGTAATAAAAATATTAATACTATTATTTTGTATACCATATCCTTTTATCTTTTGCATGAAAAGGGGAATTTATATTATAATATATATAAGATGTTAAGAGTAATGTTTCACTTTCAGTAACTGCAAGGAGTGGGGGTGTGGGGTATGGCTGGTTAAAAATGGAGTGTGCACATGTGAAAGAATGTAGCTTACTGTACAGTAAACAGCAAAAAATAAATGATGAATAAAACTCACTAATGTACACATACACAGTGTCAGACCAAGAAATTTAAGTCAGCAATAAACAAACATTTATTAACAAGATTTGATAAATATTAAAATAACAGTGCTGCTAAAAAGTAAAATATTACCTAACTAATTAACATACAGACACTGGGGAAAATAATGGAACTTGCAAAACTCACACATATAATATTAATAGTTATTAAACTCTTTCACCTCAGAGAAAATGATAACACTTTCACATGGCAGCACAATAACAATTAACATTAATAAAAAATACTCTTGAATATCCCATCCCCAAACAGTAATGGTGTATCCCAGGCCAGCAGGCAAAATAAGACAACACAACTATAATTATCTTAGGTGCAAAAATAAATATATGACTTATAAATAATTTTTAAAAAAGCAATGAAAAAATATTACTTTCCCCAATAAATCTTAATAATTCTACCCAACCAGTGAGCAATGGATTAGCTATACATAAGTGTAAGCATTTATGTGTCCAAAGAAATGCGACTCACAAGAGCAAGCAAAACACTGAAACAATTCATGATAAAATATAAAAATAAAAAAATAAAAAATAAAAAAAATACCTCAAGGAAAGCACTATAAATAATCCATAGCAAAGCACATTGGCATAACTCAAAAACAATCTACAGTTAGTTGGTGAGATAGTAAGATACAAACCTTTACATTTCGCACAAAGAATATTGTTACTTATGTGACAGATTGAAGAGTGTGTGCCATTGTACTGCTGAAGTGCTATACTCATGAAAAGTAAAAGAGGCCAGAAACATTAGCTAAGGTTATTCTTTTGTTTTGAACCTTTCAAAGTTTTTTTGAGATGGCACAGTGGTGGAAAAGAGAAGAGAGTTACAACAATCAGATTGAGAAGTGCCAGTGAACACACAAGAGCTTTTGCAGCTTCAGCTGTGAACATTTTATGAATAGTACTGTTGTTGTTAAAGATAATATTGTTGTAGTGGGAAAGACCTGTAATATAACTAATAAAAACTCAGATTTTTTAGTGACTGACTTAATTTAGTGGAAATGTTGTCACTTATGTCAGTATAAAATTAATTGGAAAAGTGAGGGATTTAAATGCTATTTTAGGAGTATCAAGCATTTGTTTAGTTTTTTCACCATTCATTTGTAACTTATTACTCTTCATGCAAGATTTAACATGAAGAATGCCTGTTTCTACAATGTGGATGGTTTGCCTGATCCTATGAAGATTTAACATGAAGAATGCCTGTTTCTACAATGTAGATGGTGAAAATAATTAATTTAAGTAACTAGATTTGTGCAGTGGTGCATCATTAGGTATAATTGTTGGGACACCGAATAGTACTTTTAGTAGCAAAAGGTGGCAAGATAATAGATTGCCTGACCTATGAAGATTTAACAGTAGAATATGTTATTAAAAAATGTACCACAGTAGGATCAGAAAGAAGAAAATTAACTGACTTTCTTCATTAAAACATGCTGGCAACTATACCAGGGATAGTTACCCTCCTCCCCATCCCAGATAGCACTAACATGAGTCTGAGTAGGCTAAATAACTTAATAAGCTTGTAATTGCATACTTACTGCACATCAGACTATAAAAAAATAAATAAATCATTGTTAATATTAAGGAAACCTAGTTAAACAAAGGTGGTAGGCAATTGATTGAGTAAGAAAAGTGAGATTTTCACCAAATTCACTTATTAGAATTGAAGTAATTAAACTATTATTATTATTATTAAGAAAAATAGCACTATTATAATCTGCCTTTGGAATATTTAAAATACATGTAATGATGTATATTTATTCATAATCATTTCAGTTATGAAATCCTAAAACAAGTCAGTGTCATCTCCAAAGTTATATAAATATTTCTTATTTACTTTTTCATTTATTTAATTGTTATTGTTTGGTGCAGGAATAATTATAATATAAACAGTGTGACTGCTAAGCATAAAGGATTAGGCAATCTCCTAATAGTCTCTTTATGCTTTGATGCTGTATACTTAACATTTTGTAGTTGTGAATACTTCTTCATCATCTGGAGTATTTCCAGTGCTCTTTAAAACCACAGCTATTTAATTAAATGGATTTGCAACTTGGGAAGTTTTCCCATATGGGCAAGCCAGTGAACTTGCATTTTAGGAACACACAGTTAAGAAAAGAATCATTAAATCATTACATACACAGTTATAAAAATGGTTGTTGACATCAAGCACAAAGTGTGAAGGTTTATTAAGTACTAATTCTAATAAGAAATTTTGTATTTTAAAGATTTTATTACACATGTATTGAAGGAAGTGAAAAATAAAGTAACACAGTTATAATTAGTTAAATCAGAAATTTGAAATGAAGTAGAATAGTAAATCAGTATTTTAATAATATGCAATAACATCAAAACTGAATACTATTGCATTCACTTCTTTTACATACTTACAAAATGATAACAGATAAGTGATAAGGTATAATTATTCAAATAAACAGCATGATTATCAGTGTATATTTGAATCTGACGATATGGTTCATTCCATTGTAATATTATATAATAATAACAACTAATGCGCAGTCCTATAAATTTGTTTTTAAAGCACTGAAGAAATTCTACAAAGTCTTTTCACACAAAAAAAATTTCTGGAGTTTTCAGAGTGAGAGCATTTTATTTCTTTGAATTATTGTCCATTTATTTTCATTTTTCTTTTTTTTTTTGGTCGGTAGTGTAACAGTTTATGCATTTAAGATGAATAGCTGATGTTGGTAGTTAAATCTAATAAATAAATGAATTCCTATTATTACCTAATGTTGCATGCTTATGATGAGATATATGTTGGTCTCATTGCAATGTTGCATGCCTACAATGGGATATTATGTTGGCCTCACTGGAATATACATTGCATGCTTATGAGTATGACATGCTACATGTTCTTCTCACTGTAATATTGCATGCTTTTGATGGGCTATATGTTGGCCTTACTTTAACATTGCATGCTTACGCTGGGCTGTATGTTGGCCTTACTTTAACATTGCATGCTTACGCTGGGCTGTATGTTGGCCTCATTACAATATTGCATGTTTCTATTGAGCTATATATTGATCTCACTACAGCATTGCATGATTTTGTTGAGGTATATCTTGATCTCACTGCTCTGTTTCATGCTTTAAAGTAAATACATAACTCCATGTCCAGAATTCATAAAAATTAAAAGGTCTGAGATCCACGAGTAACTGAGAGTTTGCTTTTCACTTTTATTGGTCTTTGTCAAATGTGACTATTTTAGCAGCTATTTTCATGAAAATTCAATAAACTATAGTAAATATTCCATAAGATATAACTATATAGCCTTAGTACACATTAAAATAACCTTCTCTATTTCAGATATGTTTGGATTTGGCAACATTTTTTCCTGGAGGAGGTATCACTCCTTATCAGAAGTTTTTCAGATAACCTCCCCATACTGATAACCATAACCACCACAAATAATAATGTGTTTCATAAATCACTGATATCTAAATTTAAGTAGAATTTTTATTTTAAAATTATATTCAGAATTAATTATTGTTAATTTTACAGATGTTCCAAGATCTAAGAACCCTGGGGAAAGAGCTTCAATTCGTAGCATGTCTACAAGACAGAAGCATTCTTTGACACAGAGAGGTCAGGGTGACCATCTGACCACTGTCAATGAACCATTGCCTGAAAATGGAGACGAAGGCAGAAAAATTAACAATGTCTTCACAGTGCCTTGCACAATGGCTGAAGGAGACACTTGGGCCAAGAGAGGAAAATCTGACAGAGAACAGAAAACAGATTTGCAGGAAATGCAGGGTATGCATTTTGCTGTGGCTTCAGAAGCACATCCCTCAGATCATGAAACAAAACAAGTCCAATCCTATTCCACTTCCACTGGTTCCAGTCATGCTGCATCAGAGATAAATAGTTCACCACTTGAAGGACACACAAAAGAGAGCATAACACCAGTAGATACAATTGGTGATGTTGCACAGAATATTGAGGAGTTAGTTCTCTCACAAGAAGATACAGAGAACACTTCTTTATTGGGTAAAGAAAATTTGGAAAAAGAATTGAAACTTATTGAAGAGAAAACCCCCATTGCAGAAATTGTGATGGGAATAACAGACACATTTAGGCAAGATGAATTCCAGAAAACATCAAAAGAACATGTGGTTCAGGAAAATGACTATTCCACTGTGAAACAGATGAACCTGGATCCAACAATGGAATCCTCAGAGGTGAAGTTTGAGAGTGAAAAGGATCCAATTGACACCATGCTGAAAGAGGAAGTAAGAAGTATCACTGAGAGTGAAAAGGACTTTGCCTTAAACATCGAGTCATTAAGAGATGAGGATCACCAACAGATAACTGTGGAGAAAGTAGACAAACACAGTGATCTAGATTCTCAAGAGGAAGAGAAGAATTTCAGTTTTCTGAATAATGCCACTGAAAGTGCAGCTGGTGACAATGAGCACCCCCAGCCAGATCTTGGAAAGGAAACTGTAGCCACTAATTCCTGGCCACCTGCAGAAAACAGTGAAAGAAATCTGCCTTCGTTCGAAGTAATCAACAGCATTGATAGCAAAATTAGCATGGATCCCATTGGTGATGTTCAGGCTGTTAAGACAGCCGGAACAGAGCCCTTGTTTCAAATGCAGACCAGTTGCAGTCTACAGCAATCTATGCCTGATGCAGAATCTGGTGGCAGCAAGTTTAGTTCATTTGAGCTCATTGCAGCTGGCGGTGATGCTAGCACTTCCATGCCGGCTGAACAACAGGCCGAGTCCAGCATTGAAGTGATTGCTTCACCAGGATCTAGTTTGGTTGATAGGGATGAGTTAACACCTGTGGTTTCTGAATTGAAAGATCAGAAAGAGGATAAACAGTCTTCTTTTGTTGAGGAAGAGACTAGCATTGAAATGATTGCTTCACAAGGATCCAGTGTGATTGAAAAGGATGAATTAAAACCTGCAGTTCCTGAATTGCTAGATCAGAGAGAAGATAAACAGTATTCTTTCATTGAAGAAGAGCCTAGCAGTGAAGTGATAGAAACATCTGATTCTACTACTGGCTTTAAAGAACGTCAAGGTGTAGAAGCTTATGAAGGTTTTCAGCCCTTGTCTGGTGCTGAGAGTATTGAAAGTTTTCAATCATTAGGTTACCTTGAAACCAGTAGTACCACAAGTGGAAGCAGGCAAGACTTTTTTTCTCCCATCAGCTCTCCAGAAAATCTTTCACAAGCAGATGCATCTTCTGCTCCTGGTGGCATGCTTTCTGCTGCTGACATGTATTCAAGTAGTTCTAGCTTTGAGACAGCACAGAGTGAAGGCTTTTCTTTTGAAGATGAGGAGGATGAAGTCACTATTGATCCTCATGATCGTACTCCTACAAATACTCCTGTTCCAGCTGAAATTTTGACAGATGGAGATGCAACAACACCATCTTCTGTGGAAGCACTGACAAGCTTTGCAAAGGAAATTGAAAATGAATCTCAGGATGCTCAGAATGGAAACCTTGAAAAGGGAATTGAGCCAGTAAATGACAGTGATGAAGGAATTTTAAGGCCGCAGTGGCAGACGAAGACACACCACACAAATGGGGATGCTGAATGGAAGCAGAAAATGCATGTCACAGACTCCACTGGGCTGGGAATTGACCGGGACAAGATGGCACAAGCAATCTTGCAGGCCCAGACCACACCTGAACAAATTGAGATGACCCACCTGCTGATTCTGGTGGAGATGTTGAAGCAAGATGACCTGACCTTAGTGAACACTGCTGTTCAGAGCATCATCAGGGTATCTGCCTTTATTTACAATGTGGTAGGTATGGGAATCTTATTCCTAATAATTTGAACAGTTCGCTTAAATAATTAAAGAAATTAATTATATTATTTTACATTTCCTGTTTAATTAAAAAGAAAATTACTAGAATTTTTTTTTTTAGTTGGAAATTGACATTTACCTTCCGTTAGGCTCTGTGTCTCACGAATGTGGCCCCACACTTTTACTGCTAAAAGTCTATGATCTCTTTTTGTATTGTGTATTTAATTTCCTAATCCATTGTGTGTTTGTGATTTGTGTATGTGTGTGTGTGTGTTTGTTTGTGATTTATGACTCTGGTTGTTGTGTTTAAATACATTTATTTGAAATTCTTTCTTTTGGTCTTAATTTGTAATTTTAAAAGCAATTTGAGGTATGTTAGATTACCTCAAGTATATTTAGATAAGAATGGTAGAATGGAAGAAAAATGTTTGTGCAGAACAAGATTCTGAAATGTGCAGATTAATACATAAGTAACTTAACATTATCTTTTAATATTTTATTATGTATTTTATGGAAAGAAATACACAAGTGCACTGTACACCTCCAGGATACACAGGATCAATAACATTATATCGACCAGTACAAGGCCCATATAATGCTTCTTTTAAACTGTTGCATTTACAGTACCATTATTAAGTTGTTCTTTACTGTATCTACAGTAAAATCCCACACTATAGCTACAATACAATACCCACACATTTTTCAAATCTCTACAGCTTCAGTATAGCTACCATATGGTGTTCTTTGGAAACCTCTACACTGGAGTAACAGTACAAGTGCAACACCCATGCAGTTTTCTTTTTAAGCCTCTACAGTTATGGTATAGTTACCAATACCATACATTGTTCTTTGTAAACCTATACTGCAACAGTAAAGCACCATACAGTATTCTTTTTAAACCTCTACAGTACAGTATCTATACATTGTTCTTTGTAGACCTCAAGAGAGAGGCTAGGCCCAGTATACAGTACAATACCCAAACATTGTTCTTTTTAAACTCTACAACTACATGCAATACCCATACAATGTTTTTTTTTTATAAACAGCTACAGTACCTAAGCATTGTTCTTTGTAAACCTCTATAGCTATAGTACATTTCCCACATTTTTTCCTCTCTTAACAGTTACACATTACAGAGCTGTATAATACTAATGACTAATAGTAATACCCTTCCTTTGTTGTTGTTATTACACATTACAACTACCTTAGGTAATTTTTTTAAACCTTTACTATTGCAGTACAAGTACAACATCTTGTGCATTATTTCTTTTATACATTTACATCCTTAATACTTTAGCATTGCTTCTTTAGTCCTTATAAATCTTTACAGTTACAATATCTTCATGTTCTTTTTAAACCTTTGTAGGTATAATACATTTACAAGGTACATTATTCCTTTTAATTTTTATTTGATTAAATGCATTTAACATTTTAAAGTTTTTATTTCCTTTTATATAAGATTCAAAATGTCATTTTTAAAAGTAATTTTGTATTAGTTAAAAGTAAGAATTATAATCTACTGTGTTTAAAAATTATTTTGTTTGTAATAATTTATTAATATATATGGATATTTAATTCTTTTTGAATAAGCCTGATTAAGATATATGTGCACATGAGCATAATTCTGCCATCAGGTTTTGAATGAGTGAAAGCATTCTACACTTGGGCAACACTTCCACTGAATTTAATTTTAAATGAATGAGCCCTGGAAATCAGGACAAGTGGTAGGAGAGTGAAAGAAGGATAGATAAAGCTACATTCCTGGATGTAAATCTCTTTAGATAGCACAGGACATCTTTGATGGCCTTAGCACCAGCTGATAAAAGGCCTAGGGGTAAAGAAGCTGTAGTTTGAGTTTAGTTCCATAATTGACAACTCAGGAGCTGGGAGAGTGTGCAAACTTTTTCTTTGCTTCCTTGTCACTCTAGTTCTGTGATAGTGAATTAACAGGAGGCAGCTTGTGAATTTTGTATATTTGTCTTAGCTTTAAGCTGAGAAGTCAAAAGACTACTTTGTTTACACCCAGATGTGTGGTAGCTAGCATTTGAATTGTGTTTTGAGCACAAAGAGTATGTGGTACCAGTAGCAAGCTTCTTGAAAGGTTTATTACTGTGGGAATATTTTATTTTATTACATCAGCTTTGCTTCTTTGTTTCTATAAAAAGTTGGAGGTAATTGTATACAGTATTGTGTATGCTTGTGACAGGCAGGTAAATAGTTCTCTTTCATTTTAATTAATGGTTATTCATACTTTTAACAGTTTATTGCATTATTTAAAAATTTTAATCAAACTTTACATCAAATACAATATACAGTTCTTTTTTCAATGTATATTTGTATTTAGTATTTATAATTAACTGTATAATATTTAATTAGTATGTAATTACTAATACTATTACTAATAGTATTATCAAAACAGTTTACCAGGTTGATAAAAAAAACATATTGTAAAACCCACAAAATGCTGTATAAAATAATATACAGTAATGATGTTTTTGAATAATGAAGAATGCACATTTTACTGTTGGTTCATCAAGACAACTAATAAACTGCAAAATTATTTTACTTCCGCACCCTTCCCCCCAAAAAACTTCTTCTCTTTATTTTTGTTTAATATTTCCTCCAGTTCTTTTTCCTTCCTTTTCCAAAAGTATTTGTGAATTTAACTTTGACCACAATGTTAAGAACATGAACAACAACAACAACAAAAAAAAGGGATTTATTATTTGGACTTTAATAGCTGCTTCCAAAACTACTGATTTTATGGACAGAACAAACTAATCAGGGTATGATTGTTTATCAGCTTCCAAAACTACTGATTTTATGGACAGAACAAACTAATCAGGGTATGATTGTTTATCAGCTTCCAAAACTACTGATTTTGATGGACAGAACAAAGCTAGTCTGGGTATGATTGTTTATCAGCTTCCAAAACTATTGATTTTATGGACAGAACAAACTAATCAGGGTATGATTGTTTATCAGCTTCCAACACTAGTGATTTCATGGATAGAACAAAGCTAGTCTGGGTATGATTGCTTGGGCTTTAATATCTGCTTCCATGGACAGAAAAAAACATAGTCTGAGTGTGATTGTTTGGGCTTTTGTTTACATGTATATAAAATTTGAGTTAGTGGGAACATAACCAATATATGCAGTTCTGCTCATCTATAAAATTGGAGTTAGAGGAACAAAACTAAGTCTTGTGCAATTGCATACATCTTTAAAATTTGAGCTAATGGGGAAAAAAAACAAGCATTTTGTGATTGTGTGCAGGTCTGCAAAATTCTAGATAGTGAGAACATAACCAGACTACGTGACTGTGTACATATACACATTCTTTTGATTTAGGGTATTTGACATTTTGCTTTCTCACTTTCTATGTGTTATCTAATCAACAAGTGGAAAGGTGCTGTTTTTCTTTAATTTTCTGACTTTAAATCCAAGAAGTTAAAGGACATCCGATACAGTAATAGTCTTATATTAAGTTTTGGAAATGACTTTTAAAATTTCTGTCCATTTCAATTTAATAAAACACTTTGCTGGTAAAAGTTTATATAAGTTAAAGTTACATTATTTTGACTATAAGTAATAATAAGTAAATATAAGTAATAATAAAAATATGAATGTAATTATGTGCATTATATGTATCATATAATGGGTGACTATTGTAGATCACCATTAACATCTTTTTGACTAGGACTGCAATTATGTACCTTACGTATAATGTAAAGATAGCTATTAAAGATTACTAGTTACATCTTTTTTACTGTAATTGTGTACCTTGTAATATATAATGTAATGGATATTATTGCAGTGGAAGGAAGGATAAGTTAACTGACTGAACAAAAATTCCTTGGCGTAACAATTTAAATTGATGGCCATCATTACAATTATTTCAAATGTTTATGAATTCATCTTGCCAAATGTCTTTTAAAGTTTAAGGTTTACTATGAATATGCATCTTTTCATCAATAACTTTGATATTACTACCAAAATAACTTTTGGTAAATGATATTTGATGGATCAGTAACTTGTAAGAAATAATGTCTTCTTAGATAAAGCAACTTCTTTAACTGTATTTTGCTTGTTAAGTGAACTGTGCAGAAATAGGACTCTCACTTTTGTCTTTTGTTGCACATTACAAAGTCCATGCACACTTTCGTTTCTTTACATTTGCTTTTTTATTGTTACTTTTATACCATGTAGGGATTTATAAAAAATGTAATATTAAGAAAGCAAAAGTTTGCACAAATAAATTCCGTTAAATTATACCATGCATGTTTAACAATAACATATTTGAAAACAAGAAAACAGTTATATCATTTAACTAGAGAATGAGAGGGAGAGAACAGTTCACTTTTCTTGTAGGTGTATTACTGACAGAAAAAAGAAATAGGTTATCAGTAGCAGAACATTATCACTTGGTTTAACATGATTATCTATAGTGGTAGTACATTGTGTAGTAGAACATTATTTAACAGGGATTGTATGTAAAATATGGATTATATTTATAATAATATGTAGTTCTTCTGTAGTAAACTGTAATATTAATTATTATTTGTTGTATAATGTTCCTCTTCTGCATTAGACCTGGATTGCATAGAGTAGGAATATGCATATTTATTTCATGAAAATACATCTCACTGTACCAAATTATGTTGACAGATTTCTACATTGAGTGAACTGCATAGTTTTCGCTATGAAAAAAGAAATGCAGTCAGTGTTGCAAATGCCTGTATATATGTGTTAACTAAATGCACAGGCAAAATGAATGAGATTTTGTGGTCAAGTTTAGTACACAGTTTGGGACAGGCCCTTAAATGTATAAGTGCATAATTGAAAAAAATCTCTCTAGAATTAGCAATTTCTTATTTTTACTAATTAATTTTCAAATTCAAGCAAGTGTGTGTTATTATATTATTTATTTATATAGTTTTCAAACTTTGCGATGTAAAAAATCTAAAACAGTTACTAGTATTATGTTGCAGGGATCAAATATCACTGTTCGCTCCAAATTTTTAGTATAAACTTTAAACATCTTTGCTTTACTTTGCAATTTCTGGTCCCATGTTGCCAAGATTTAACCAGCTTTGCATTTTGAATGTGATAGGACATAGCATTTGTTACTCTAGAAGAAGTTGTGATAAGATTTCTGCCAGGGTGTGTGCAGACCTGAAATGTTTCCTTCTTATCTGTCAATTTTATTATTTCTTATCTAAATGACAAGCCAAGCTGAACTATAAATGTAGATTTCTTTTCCAAAAGCTACAGAGGATATGTTATTGACACAATACAAGTTTGAAACTCTCAAATTCATTAATCTGTGTGACTCATACATACATATTCTGAAATTAAGTAAACTGACTAATTTATAATTGCACAAATAGAATTTATGGTTTCTTGCATAAACGATTCAACATATTCTCTGACAGAATAACAACAAGACATTACCAGCAATAATTTAAATTAAATATACCCTATCCTTTTGGGTGAAAACTTTGAGGTAAGGATTCTTGCAGTAGGAGTAAGAAGCAAATGGAACACTCAAAAGAGAGGGATTTTAATTGACTGCGTTTAAAACTAAATGTTTGTGTATGTGCATGTGTGTTAAAACTCAAGTTGTGGAAAGTGATAAGCACTCATTAAAAGTTGTCTTTTCATGTGAATGTGTCCACAAAATATTCATTTCAAAAACAGTGTTGTAAGTACATTTGCTCAATATTTGTGAAAGGTATATATTAAAAGCAATTGGAATATCATCAGGGAGAGATTTTGTTTGTAGTTATTTAAAGGAGGAGGTTGAGT
Organism: Sinotaia quadrata; assembly: GCA_028829895.1. Classification (NCBI taxonomy): domain Eukaryota; kingdom Metazoa; phylum Mollusca; class Gastropoda; order Architaenioglossa; family Viviparidae; genus Sinotaia; species Sinotaia quadrata. The sequence goes on from CM054178.1 coordinate 23,192,561, forward strand.
GCCCCCAAATTACTGGAGAGTTAATTTCCACAATTTGGATTTACCTATTCATTTTTGTACACTATATACTTTTGTTAATAAAATAATGCAAGCTACAAAAGATTACTTCTACCATGCTTTGCTGCCTTTAGGTCGATAAATTATTTTTATTTGAGAAATTGGAGAATAACAGCATTATAGATTTGTGAGTATAATGTAAAATTGAAACTTGAGGTTGAAACATTTCCTAGAGTAATGCCAGATTTCTTATGGCCAGGGCAAGATATCTGCATACATTTTCCCCACAAAGCATGCATTTATTTAGATTTCTGGTGATCTTTAATTAGCACACACTTCAAAGGCACTTCATTATTCATTTTAAATGGGGAGTAGAACTGGGATAGTTTAATTTAAAACTTGCAGAATTATTTATGGTGTTGTAAAACTGCTCATTAAAACAAGAGATTGGATAGCATTTAATGTTCTTTTTAAAAAAAATATATGATCGTGGCTGTACTTTTATAGTCAAATTGTTTTTAACCAATTGAAAGAAGCATATTATAAGAACTTGCAGACAAAGAACTGTTGTCTTTTGTATTTATTTCTAGAATTACTATATGTACATACATGATACAGTTAAAAGAAACAGTTATTTATGTATTGACTTTTTCTTTGTGATGTGGCATTTGTAACTTGTTATATAGAAGCTGATTGTTTTTGAAAGATGATTCTCTTGAAAGATACTTCACTCAGTGTTTTCTTTCTTTCTTTTTTTTTTTTTTAGCAATCATATATCTGAATGTTATATTTTCTCTTTCTTGACCTCATTGATTATATATATATCAACAGTTCATAAAGTTTTTGATAGTTTATTATTGCATGCAAGTGATAATTTGTGCAGAATATTCTACGTGTCTGTGATTGCCCAAAGGAACTTGTCCGACTCCTGGAGAAGTTTGTACCTGCGATTTTGAGTGGTGATTTCCACTCAGGTTCTTTTGAAGGACCCACAAAGCTGGAAGATCTTGTGTTGAGTATCACCCACGCTATCAACAACTTAGCTATGGATATCAAAAGTCAACCACTTCTGGAGGTACATACTTTTCCCTTTTGAAACAACTTATAAAACCATCTTCTTTAGGGTATACACTTTTCTCTTTGGAAATTTTTCTTTTAAGACGGCAACCACTACTTTAACACTTTCTCTTTTGAAAAGTACACTACTACTAAAGGTATATTCTTTTCTCTTTGGAAATTTCTCTTTTAAAGCAGTTTACAGTCAACCTCTGCTAGAGGTCTAACTCTTTTCTCTTTGGAAATATTATACTGAGTGAACAATAACAACAAAATTAAGAAAATATCATCAGACTGCAAGATATTTACCCATGATTATTTTTAGTTGACTCACTATATAAAAATTAAAATGGTTCATTTCTGCTAACACTCATTAATTATTTTTCTGTTCTTTTTAATTAGCATTTATTTTGTTGTTTTTTTTTAAAATCAAATTTTAATTTGTTTTGTGAATCATTTTCCTGTTTACATTTTTGTTGTCATTATATCACACTCACAGTGCCTAATTCAAATAACTTTTTCCTCGCCCCACCCCACCCCCTTTTAATTTGTATTATTAATTAGTCTTTTTTATTTTATATTTCTGTTTATTTTGAATTGGTTTGAAATGTCTCTATTTTGATTGAAATTCAGTTCCTTTATTTTTGTTTATTTTGACACTCAGTTTCTTTTTCTTTATCACTATCTAAACACTAACTTAGCACAGAAGTGTTCCATAGCTGTGGATAATTATCTTTTTAGTATGGGCAATTTACTCCTGTCACTAGTGTCAGTTACGAACTGTGGTTGCTGCTATATCCAGCTATCTCTCTGCATGAATACTTGTAAGGTCTTGATGATATGCTTCAATGATTCTTTTTAAATGGTTAAATGATTGCTTTTTACGTGATTAAATGATTGCTTTTAATGTGATTAAATGATTGCTTTTTATATGATTAAATGATTGCTTTTTACTTGATTAAATGGTTGTTTTAAGATCTGTTCTTTCACTGCACTATTTACAGCAAATTACTTTGCAGTCATTTTCTTCACTTCAAAAATCTCAAAATTATTTTATTTTTTATCTCTTCTGTGTTCATGTTCTTTCAAAGATATTTCTGGTACATTAAGTTTTGTTTTTGCTTATCTTGTTTTAATTTGTATTGGACATTATTTTCTTTCTTTATTATTTTTTAATGTAAAATGTTCATTTAGATTTATTATACAAATTTAATTGAATTTAAAAGCACAACAGCATTTATTTTTGTTTTGCTCACCATATTTTAATTTGCATTGGACATTTATTTCCTTCATGTCTTAATTTTAATTCACATTTATATACATATTTATAATACTCATTTAGATCTCATATCTGACCAGTTAGTAAAATCACTTTAAAAAAACTAATTGATATAACTTCTTTTTTCCTTGTTTATTTTTATAACAGACACTTTCATAACATTTCCTCTTCGTTAATACATGTTTAGCATATTTTGAACACTTGCTTGCTTCTAAATATTGACAAACATTTAAAATAAAACAGACATAGAGTTTCCTAATTAATTTAATTATAGTCATTTCAAAAACTTTTATTGAAAGAAGCTCTCTGTATATCTTGGGAGCTAAAAATAATCTTATCACTGTGTTATCCTGAACCTATTTTGGCTTCAAGCATTTCCATTATTAATAAAAATAGTCAGCAAATTAACATTTTTGTTAAAACTATAAGTATAATGGTATATAGAGTAAATAAATCTGATCCTCAATGATTAAATTGTATTCTCACTCTTTAATTACAACACTTATTTTATAAGTTTACTCAAAAGACTCAGTGTATTAACAAAACAGGTACTAAACAATATTATATTGTGTAATATCATAAGACTGGCAAGATATCAACAGGTTAGTCTTTGACTAAATTAACAAACTTTCTTTTGTGATAAATTAGTCATTAGTCATAAATACAAAGGCCATTTTTTAATAATGAAAATTGAAAATTAGCTTGTACCTAACACAGTTTTATTGTCCAAAAAACAATTTTAAACTTACAGTGGGTTTAACTTACGTATCTCAAAATATTTAGACTATCACTAACATTAACACTTACAGACAAGGCTTTAAAAAAGAATGCAGTAAAGATTGGAATGACAGTTTTAAAATGCTGCAAAAGCACTTTATGTTTCAACTTTTGATCTAAGACAGACTTGATAAAACCCCAAAATGGAATTGTATATGAATTTGCTCTTTATCTATCTATCTATCTATCTGTCATTTTAATTTTATTATTCACAATAACACAACCATCACCACTATTCCCATAAATCACATGTAGAACAAATGGCTTATAAAAAAGTAATATAAATAAATAATGCATTTTGACTTTTACTGAAATAGAATAAATTCAGAGGGCATGTCATGGATTTAACATTTTCTGTATAATTATGAAAGACTGTTCTGATGTTTTCAGAAATATAAATAAATAAATAATGCATTTTGACTTACTGAAAAATGAACATATGTCTTGCTATAACCAGAGCAGCATTCCATTGCTCACGGAGCTTCTCCTTACTGAAGGGCTGTCCGAGAATATAGCGATGGCTTCGCTCCAGCCACTGACCAACCTTTCCACATCGTCAACTTACCATGGTCATTATACACGAGTCCTGCAGCAGCTCTATAGCATGTTGGACATGAGTCATAACAAAGCGCTGCGGCTGCAGTGTCTGAAAGTGCTTGTCAATCTTTCACTAAATGGGGACATGGTCCCCCACATGCTGGCTGCGAAGGTATTTTGAACAGAATAGACTTTTTATCTAGTCTTGTACTTCATATTGTATGTACCTCAGGCGAGGCAAGTTGTTCATTCAGCCTGTGTTGTTTCCTAGACAATGATATTGGTGCTTGTAATGTGCACATTGTAATAAAAAACAAAAATTGAAAGCTCACATTTATGATTTTAATTTCTTTGCTGAATTTATTGAATCACATGAATGCAGAAGTTGAAACCCATTATGTATAATTACATATGGTGTGGGTTCATGGTTGAATTTCATTTTATTACTAATTCTGTCTTTTTAGATCCTTTAACTTTTCCGATTTGAGCAACTATATTATGCATATTATTGTTACTTTTTTCATTCTTGCAATATTTTATCAATGGTAAATTAGAACATATACTTTTGGTGTAAATATTATAAAATTGTTTCTGTTCTACAATTTGTTTGTTTTCCAATATAAGGATTTTATTTATAACGTTCTTCAAACAAAAAATAAGGTAAAAAGAATGTTTTATTTTTTTTCTGTATTGCATTTTAGTCATCCCATTTCCTTGTCTTGTTTTATTCAGTTTATTTCACTTGAATCATTGTAGTAGTAAAAAGTATTAATGTTATTTTAGTTTTCTGCTATTATTATTTTATTTTTTATATAGGCACCAGACTGCCTACTTGATCTTCTGGATACAAACTGCGACATGGATCTTTTGCTCCGTATGGTGACCTTTCTAGCCAATGTCATGGCCATTATGCAGGAGAGGGAGTTAACTCCATCAAACCTGCCACCAGATGACAAAGCACCGTCACCTGAAACTTTGCATGCATCACTGTTTTCACACGAACGAAGGGACACCTTGCGCAACAAAGTTTTCCGCCTCACTCGTCACGAGTCAGAAGATGTCTGCTACCAGGCTTCCCGTCTGTACAAAATCATCACCTCTGTCAAATAAATGCCATGAATTCAAGCATTTTAGGAATTTTTTTTTTTAAATCAAAATTCTAAATTGTTTTCTCACACAAAACTTTTAAAAGTAGTTGAGTTTGTGTATTTGTGTGCATAATTAGACTGAGCAACAAAATCAACTAATTTAGTTTTAAAATATTTTGTATTACATGAACATTTATTCCAACAAAATTACATTAAACAAACATTTCTTCATTTATATTTGTCCTAGGGATACAGACCTGGAGTGTTAAAGCCTTTTCTTGATCAGGTTTATAAAGTGGCAAATGCTTAATATAAATGCTTTCTGGTCTTTTATTTTTGTGCGTGCTTTCATACTCCACTTCCTTAGACCCTGCCATTTTAATCTCCAGTTGATTTTTTTGTGAGAGGACAACTGAATAGTATACTGTAGTCTCTTTCTGAAATTCTGTTTTGAATTGCATTTATTATTTTATATATCATCCATAATCACTTCTTAATGCAGACATTACTGTTTAGAAAAGATATTCATAATTCCTTTTCTTTCCCCTTCAAATTAATCTTTCTTGTGAAACATTCTTTTCAAGCAGTTTCATTATTTATTCATTGCATAACTATTCTTAGATTGTTTCCTAGTTATATTTAATAGATAGGTGCATATGTATATATATTTTTAGTTGTACATATTCCTCCTGTAAAATAAACACAACCAGATGAATTTAAAATTAAAGATCTAGTTTTTCCTTTTTTTATTTTCTAAAAAAGTACTTTTTGATGCTAATAGTTAATGTTATGTTGTTTATTCTGATCATGGCTTGATGCATATTGTAATTCAGAAGTCACTAGTGTAAGGGAATTGAAAAAAAAATTATTGCTGACTCTTAAGTAAATCCAGACATTCTTTGCTGTGATAAGATTCTCCATTTAACCATGTTTAAGGAAAATTTCTGATTTATTATTTTTATACACTTTTTGTTGTCATTCTTTGGTGTACTTTGAATGAAAAGTTTATTTCTCCAGGTGTAAATAAGTTATCAGCTAAAGCCTGCAGAATAAATTTTTGTCATTCTTTGATGTACTTTGAATGGCAAACTTTTTTCCCAGGTGTATATAATTTACTAACGGAAGCCTTCAGAATAAGATGGCCATGTCCTCCAAGTTTGTTGTTGAATTCTACTTTTTATTTGTCATAAATTTACCTTAGCAACTGGCTTACAAGCCAGTGCCTTGGTGGTCATATGATTTATCACCATTTATATAAGTTGTTCTTTTATATTTTGACAATGCCTGTTTGAACTTTGATGGAAGTCTGGAATGCCATTAACATTGACATTCTTTGACATCTTGGATTATGTATGGGATTTTGAAATGAAGATTTAACACTTGGTATTGGTTTGAAAGAGTATGGAGGAAATAGAACTGTTATTAATTTCTCTTATATTGCAGATTCCACCAAAATGTAATGTTTTTAAAATTTTTTTTTTTTTAGATAACTGATAAAAAACATGGTGATGATACTTTGGTTGTCTTTAGGGAAGTCTGTTATATGACATTGGAGATAATCAAAGTTTCTTCAAGATGATGGTTTTATGTCATGGAAAGAAAGCTACAAAATATTGTATAATAATGGATAATTTTAGTGTGTTAATGATGATCATATTAAAAACAATTTCTACCTAATTATATATATATATATTTTTTTTTTCAGTTTCAGCAGTGATAAGTTTAATGTTACCAAAAATAACACTAACACTACAATCAGAGTTTGTAACTGATCTACAAAACTAGTTAGCTCAAGGAAAATATTCCTGTGAAACACAATCAGTCTGCCATGACCTTTGAATTAGAGGAACTAAACAGCTTCCTTCCCTTATTGGCATCTTTTCTGGCTCATGTTTTAGATGACAAATTTCCAACTCCTACATTACAATTCCTTAATTGCCCAGTTTCAAACATCTCTCCCCATTTTGCATATACAGTACTTTCTAGAAAGCTGGGTTCCTTTGAAGTATTAAATACACACTTCTTCTTAGAAAGTCAAGCTTTTTTTGTAAAGTCTGAAATGCATCTATCCACAATGCGGTCTTTCTAGAAAGTTGGGTTTTCATTTTAGTTTCAAATGCTTTTATCCAAATTGTAGCCTTTCAAGAAGGTTGAGTTTCCATTTTAGTTTAAATGTGTCTATCCAAAATGCTTTCTTCCTCAAAAGTTAATTGCCTATTTAGTTTTAAATGCCTATGTCCGTAATGCATTCTTTCTGGAAAGTTGAGTTAGTCTTAAATACCTCTATCTATAATACATTCTTTCTTTATAGTCATACAGACTCCAAATTCCTTTCCACCTGACAAAGTACAACGCTTATCAGGGCTTCAGGATCTGAAATACTTTTTTTTAATATAGTGATCTCAAAGATTTTGATCTCATTTATTATACTAGCAAAGTCTAGTCATCTGCACACACCTTCCTAAACAGTGTTCATTATTTTAACAGTTTCTTTATCTCTTCTCTTTGGTGGTGTTTTATTTGTGTTTACAAATGGAAAGTACCTTTGTTAAACTGGTATTTTATTTCATCTTTTATTTTTTTATTTTCTACTAGTGGATATTGCATTTTCACATTTGCATAATACATGTATAGGAGCTAAAGGGCCATTTTAATGAAAAGTTTTCAAATTAAAATATTTAAAATATGTATTATTAGTACATAATGCCAAAATTGAATAACTCCTATATTTCCATATGAATGTATTTTGTTAGTAAGTATCTAATAGTAACAGAATTGTGTATATATCAGCAGAGTACATCACTTGTCATTAATGATATTTCATTTTGCTAATGCTTTGAAAATACTTTAGTTACAATATTTTCTAATTATAAAAAAAAAAAGAGAGGGAGATTAAAAACATTTGTTGGAAGTCAAGGATTTGGGGAAGCTGCATGATACCATCAGATAGATAGTTGATGGTTTGGTCTGTTTTCACACGACTTAAATTGACCTTCTTGTTGATAGAGGCTTTTTTTTACCTTATTGTTCCTGCTGTGACAAAACATGTTTTCAGGGCTGCATATGTTGTGGTATTTAGACAGTAGGTGGCTACAATAAAATCACTGACATGTTAAAAATAAAGTAATAAATATTTGCAAATTAATTATTAGGTTAATTTGAAGAAATACAATAGCTTTTGAATTAAAATACATGCATATGTATATCAAGGTTTAATTTCGTGATTTATCTGCATTTTTTAAAACCTTGACTTTGACTAAAATAATTATATGTGTGACTGCTTCTTTTCTTGAGCTTTTAATATTCAGATGAGAGAAATTCCATACAGTTTTATTCATTTTGTGACAATTTTGTTTTTATGTATTCATTATATGTCAGTTTATTTTATGTATTAAAATTAATAATTATATTTCCATAGCTTAATAGAGCTTTGAGCAAAAACAAATAATTTTTTCATTGTTTCCTTTACATCTGTGTTGATTTTAAAAAAAAATTATGGAAAAGGATTGATCTCTTTCAAGTCTTAGAAATATTATTATTATTAATTATATACTTTTTGTTGTTATAAATTTAGTCATAGTATATTCTAATTTAATATTTTGTAAATTGAAATATTTGCCAAATAATTAATAATACATTAAGGGAAAGAACAGGTAGGAAATACACATGGAGCCTTCTTGTTGTTCCATGTTTTATAATTTTCTAATACACTTTTTTATGCTAGAATATTTTAAAAATTTATTAAGACACATTGGCTAAATAACCAATGTTTCAGAAAATAGAATGATCTCTACTTGACAAAATAATATTAATTTAGGATGTTGAGTGAGGTAGTGTGTAAACATTTTTTTTTAATCTCTCCAGTTTGTTTTCTGTTTTATGTATAATTATTAAATCTAGTCAAGGTATTGGTCTGGTATTTGATGTAAGATTTACAAAAATACTACAGGTATTATATGTTGCCCCATGACTTTTTGAAACATTTTTCCTTGGATTCTTTGGAGTATAATTTTTCTTAAAATATATATATATATATAAATATTAAAAAAAAATGGAGGTACAATTTCAATACATAACATATCCGCATCCTTCCAAAGATATAATTTATATACATGATATATATCTTCTATATCATGATAATGATATGTAATTTCTATATTTCTGGAGGTACAATTTCCATATATAATGCATCCTCCTTTCTGAGATATAATTGTAAAATATCTAATCCAGAGATATTTCTATGGATAATAATTGTCTTGTAAACTGTTATATGTTTTACTCTATCCAGAGATAATTTTGGGGAAAAAGCATTTAAGATTGCCCATTTGTATGAAATGAAAATTTTGCAAAAAAAAATAAAAAAAAATAAAAAAAATAAGTAAATAATTTACTCTCAGTTAAAAAGAAAAGAAAAGTACTGGTGTGACGGCATTACTGCAAGAAAAGTATATGTATTATTAACCTTGCAATAGTTTACCAGTATTATTTCAGTTTCCAAATGTATCTTAATTGCACTTTCAAATTTTTTAGTATTACAGTTCTAACTTTTTAATAAACAATTTCTGCACTTTGTACTTAAATGAAGTAGCGCTGTATCTTGTACATTCTCGTATAGGGATATAATTTTAATTTTTGTTTTTAATGTATAATTCCCACTGTCAATTTTATCACATTTTGTTTTTTTCCAAAACACTGAAAAATCCTGTTTTCTAAATTGTTATTGTATTCATTTGCAACCACAATATGTTGTTTGCTGAATTTATAATATTGCATAATTGACAGCAAAAGAAATCAAAATAATAACAACCATTTACATTTATTTAAAATTAATAATAAAAAAATTAACTGTTGAAATTAATACAGAGTAAGTTCCTTTAGAACTCTCTCTCCTTCTCTGCTTCCCCCCCAAGATTAAAAAATCATAATGACAAAGCTGAAAGTTAGAGGGTCTCAGTGATACCTGAGAATATATAACTTTAACTTGAAGTAGAAGTCTTATGATAAAATCAAACAGTCATAATGAATTAAAAATGAAAAATAGAAGTAGGAAGAAAGACAGCTAGGTCTTGATTAGTGCACATCTAATGCGCACTATTTGAAATTATAATTTTATGTAAAATATGGTATTTGGTTCCATCTGGACGGAAATAGGCAGTGAAAAATTTTATATAAGTTTTTATATGTTTATTAATGAAATATTACCTATCTACAATTTAAATTTATTGTTAACACAGTCACAGAGTAGTTATAGAAAGCAACACAGAATAAAGACCAAAAAAAAATTTCTAAATATCATTCTTAAAAATTTTGCTATAATGTAATAATAAGCTGCTTCTTTTTTGCACTCATAGTTTTTATCTGAAGGAGTGCTTCTTTTGTTCATTTTGTTAAGGGCACTTCTTAAAACAATTACAACAAAACACAAACGCTGGCATGTATTAAAGCAGGCAGCAACACATACAATCATGAAAATAAACAAGTGCAGACTGAAGAAGTAATGTCTAAAACCCTAATGATAACCCAGTAACCTCCACTGTGCATACACTAGCCACACATTGACTGAATTTTGGTTCACATTAAATTTGATTGGGTATCGTTTACAATTCATGCTAAATGGAATATCACATTATTGGAACTTGCACTAATTGTGACCTAGCTGCTGTATGTTTCTTTACTAATGCAAAGAAGATACAAAGAGCAATTTACTAGCCTCACATTAATTGAATTTTGGTTCACATTAAATATGACTATATATATAAATATTGTTATATATATAAATATTGTTATACAATTCACACTAAATGGAATATCACATTATTGGAACTCACACTAAGAGCAATTTACTAGCCTCACAATTGAATTTTGGTTCATATTAAACATGACTGGGTATTATTATACAATTTATACTAAATGGAATATCACACTATTGGAACTCGCACTAATTGTGAGATAGCTGTATGTAATAAAGCAAAGGGGAGACACAAAGAACAATTCTCTATATTCTGTAGTGAATTGATGTTTTATCATTTGAGGTTATCAGTGTTCAAAATGCAATGTAACGGTTATACAATTTTATTTTAAATTACAATTTTTACAGATTTTAATTGATAAAATAAATATTCTGTTCTCACTGTAAATAATTTGCAAAATCACATAGAATATGTCCCTTCTTGGATTCTTTGTATTTTGAGTACTAAGTAAGAGTATATCAGTTCAGCTATTGAGTAAATGATATTTTGTGATTTTTGTTATAATCAGATATTAATATTCAGCTTGTTTCTAGAATCTCATGGTGAGATGAAAAAAAATTTCCTCTGAAAAATAACTTGAATTGCCACAAAGCTGTTTTAATAAATATTTCATTTTTAATGAGACAATATCAGGAAGAGAGAGTAAATTTACTGTAAATATTTCAGTAAACATTACATTCTGCAAACACACAAATAAGTTGTAATCTACAACTAAACATTCTCTATTATTTTATTTATTTTTTTTTTTACATTTCTATAATGTATATAATGTTTATAATGTATAGACATTTTCTTTTCCACTCCACGCAACCACTATTTTATACAACATATAAATAACTTTTGTTTAAAAAATTCATAATGTTATTGCTTAAATGAACTGTAACTATTTAGCATGTTTGTGCCAGGTTTCTGGTATATAGTTGATGTTTCAATCAGTGTTGCTTGGATTTGCATTAGAGCTACATTTGGAAAAATAAACTTCTGTTTTGAACATATATTTCTGTTTGTCATTGTTATATAATACTAATATAGCTTTTAATTTTTATTATTTTACAAAATTTATTAAAAATTTTCTAGCTAACAGTTATTGAACATATTTTCTTTCAGTTACAGAATTTACATAAATAGTGCTGTGACTGTTTAGAATTATTTTTGTCTGAAAAAAGTAATAAATTGAAGTACATGTTTAACAGACATGAAATAAGAAGCATTAATATTAAATTATTTGAATAATTAAAATGAAATTCATGTTAAAATAAAAAAAGGAAAATAAGTTAAACCTTAAAAGAGAATCATACATTAAATCTTTTAATTTTTTTTTTGGGGGGGGAGGGGATGAAATTTTATAAAAATTCTGAGCAAATTGCATTATTTGCACATACCAAAAAAAAAAAAAAAAAATCATATCAATTGCGAACGCCATATAAGAAAGACTATGTATGATATAACACTAATGAAAAATAACCATAATAAATATTTTTTTTACAAAAGGAACAAATATTAAAAAAGTACCATCATAAGGTTGCCCAAGTGGGGTCACTTTGACATTTAACAATTTATACAATTAAGTTTAGAAATAGATATGGGCAAATTCACTCTCCAACAGGAACTTTCCTTCCATTTTTTAAATATATAAAATTTATTAGTAAATGTTTTCTAACCCTGTTCACTAAGCATTTTTTTAAAAAATAAAATTTCATGATATCCCCTTAAAAAAAAAAAATAATTGTTTCATTTCATATTGGTAAAATTGCTATTTAATTAAGTTTTGTCATGGCACACAAATGTCAACCAAGTTGACAAATGCTTTTCTGGCATGAGGTTCAGTGATCTATATATTATGTTGACTTAACATTTGAACTTTTATTTAAAGTTAAATTTATCACTGACTGTTATCAACAGAAATTGAAACAGGGATGTATACATTTACTTGTTTGACTTTTGTTTTAGGTAAAATTTTTTGGCTTTATGAAGGTCATGAATATGTTACTCTAATATGTATCGTGCTAGAACATTATAAAACTTTCCTTTACAACCTTTTTAAATTAGCAAATCAAACATTTCAGGAATATTAACATATTGATTTCCTGTTTGGTTTCTACTGCAGTATTAACGGATCAGTTTTGGTTTCTAATGAATTAATTTGTACTGTCATGGTATAGTTTATTATACTAATAATGACATTTTCCCATAAATGGCTGCTGTTATCGCTGCACATTTCCCATAAATGGCTGCTGTTAAGTGCTGCACATTTCTCACAAATGACTGCTGTTAAGTGCTGCACATTTCTCATAAATGACTGCAGTTAAGTGCTGCACATTTCTCATAAATGACTGTCATTAAGTGCTGCACATTTCTCATAAATGATTGCCGTTAAGTGCTGCACATTTCTCACAAAATAATGTCTGTCATTTGGCCTAAATTAATTACATTTGTTACTGCATATAAGGCAGCATACTGATAATACATGTTTCATTTAACAGTTGGCCTGAAAACAATTTTTAATTTATGCTTTCATATGCCTTCAAGCAAGAGGAATTACAACATTTAGCAGACTCAGAGCTTCCCCAAAGCAGATGTGAAAATAATTTGCTGCAATACCAGAACTGGTCACATGATCACTTGGCAGTTTAATCATTATAAGTCTATGGTCACAGGAGCACACATTTGCTGAGTTTCCAAAGTATGTGTACAAGAATTATTGATGAACAATGAAAACAAATGTATGCATTTAGGATAACTGCAGATTACATAATTATACTTTCTAAGTTCACATGTACACACACACTCCTCTAAATTAGTAGTGCTTACACTCATATTTTGAAGCAGAATTTATGTGAGCTTTGACTAATGTAACTATGTAATGACAATATAAATTTATTATTATAAATCAATTGCTATTTCTGATTTATTAAATTTGTACTACTGCAATGTTTAAAGTAAAATGTCTCACTGCCTGCATACCAATATTAACTCTTAAACCTCACTACCACCTTTTCACCTTAAGATTTTTAACAAAGAAAGAATACAATAATATTAATATTTCTGATTATATATATTTCAACATCTTCACAATTACTCACAAAATACTGATGTATTCAATTTCTTTTATTTCAGCAACAGGTAGCAAAAACAATCAAAACTTCTTTGAAGAACAAACATGAAAATCAAAACATTTTATGACCAAGTGTTTTAGTTAAAGTTTTTATTACATTCATTTCCCTTGTGATGAATTCATGTTGATTTGAATTCCAGCTCTTGTAATTGATACTCTGTAAAATCAATTCTCAAGAGCTAAAAAGTGATTTTCTCTTTCTTTGATTTAAGATTGTTATTGTAATTAGCTGCATTGTGTTAAATATGGTGATACTATATAATCTGAGTAAGAAAGAGTGCTGTTTTAATCCTTTGTGTTTCACTCACCTTTTGCCCAACATACAACTAGAAACATACAACACAATCTCATACCCACCTGACCTTGACCCCAAAAACCATGCAAGGACAGCACAACAATAAGATACTTATGCTCTATTTTCTATTGTATTACCCTGCAAAGATAGTTCAGATTTAATTTCTTTGTGAAAACTTGGCCATCACATCTTAGATATATAGTATATAAGAAAGAGTGTGCTTTGACTCTCTGATGATTCTTTGGTAACAGAGCTTCAGTAAATTGTACAAATTTCATTTAGAATTTTGTTTGTGTAGTGTTAGAGTTATAATCTGCATGCCAAGTTAACTTTGTATCTGGAATTCAAAGAGAATGGATAAACTTTTAGTCTGAAGCTGTTGTTGGTATGAGAAAGTGGAATTAGTGTCAGACAGTGCAGAGTGATAGTGCATCCTACAAGACTTCTATCTTGTTTATTTTGAACAGGCAGACTTGTGGTATGACTGTAAAACTGCTTTGCTGTCTTGTTTCAAAACAAACATTTTCTAATATTTATGAGAAATAGGACTCTGTACATTTAACTAACATGCAAAACATTTGTTTTTAATCCATTTTTTATAACTTACATTTTTTCTCTATTTATTACTTTATAACATTTTTATTTATAACCTTCCTCCGACCCAAGATTTTATTCTTTCACATACACATTTTCAAAATATTAAAATTTAACAAATCATATAATAATAATAAAAAATACTCCAGTAAAGAAATATCTGCTAAACAAAAGTCAAAAGTGAACCACCCATCACCAACAGAGCTAAACTATTTAGAAACAGTATGACACATGGTCAAATTTACTACAATCTCACCATAACATTCCTACAATTCTGTTGTGTCCACTGAAATTCTAAAATGAGTGTGACATATATGTGCAGATGGTGTGTTATGCAAATACCCAGTAATAAAGTCATCCATCTATTTATAGCTATTGATTATGTCTGTGTAAACTTGTTTGTCAAACAAAGTAGAGTGTAAAAATCAATTTCAAAACAACACAAAACAGCACTTTATGATTGTGTAGCATTTTAAGTTACTGAGGTTGGTTGGTCCTCCTCTTTTCTGTCAATTCTACTTCATTTTATACATTTGCACTAAAAGGAAATTGAAATTCATGTCTTCATTTTCTGAAATTAAAATAAAAAATGGAGGTTCATGTACAAAAATATTCACTACCTCTTTAATTCTTCCATTTCCACTGGTTTCTACATAGGTCACTGTGTTTTGTCATTTAGTGGGGGAAAAGAATGAAAGAGTTAATAAAAATGAGCAGGTGAGGAAAATGGGCAGTATAGAATGATAATTAATAGTAAGAGTAAATGATAAATTAATTTTAACAACCAAACAAAAGAGAATTATACATACAATTTATTTATATTTTGATACCACAATTTCTTAATAAATAAGAAGTTTCACACACTTTTAAATGAATAACTGTTGAAGCCTTGCTTACTAATTGTAAAAACTATAATATTACAACATATTAAACTATGTAATAAGCACCAAGTTAAAAAAGAACATTAGAAACAACATGGCAATGAAGAATAACTAGGTAAAGACAATAACAAGTACAAATGAATGGCAGTGCAAATTCATTTTCTCACAACTTCCCATTTTATTTGTCATTTATTTGTTTTATGAAGTAGTACAATCTTTCTGGGGAAGAATGGTCAAGCGCATGAAGATGAAGATGAAGATTTGTACAGATAAATGCTGATAACATATGCACATTTGTCTGGTGTACAGAAACATTCAATCCACACACTACATACACATCTATAAATAGAGCGATAAGTTCATGAACTAGTGTATAGAAACACTCAATCCACACACTACAGACACATCTGTAAATGGACAGTGATAAGTTCATAAACTAGTGTATAGAAAAACTACACAATATACACATCTGTAAATTGACAGTGATATCATGAACTAGTGTATAGAAAACACTCTATCCACACACACTACATACACATCTGTAAATGGACACTGATATTAACTAGTGTATAGAAAACACTCTATCCACACACACTACATACACATCTGTAAATGGACACTGATATTACCTAGTGTATAGAAAACACTCTATTCACACACACTACATACACATCTGTAAATGGGCAATGACATCATGAACTAGTATACAGAAACACTCAATACATTTGCTACACATATCCATAAAGAGACAGTGGTAATAAGTTCGTGCAGCACTCAATACACAAATATCTGTATTTGACAGTGATATGGTCATGGAGTAGTGCACAGAAGCACTCAATTACACACACATCTGTAAAATAATAGTGATAAGTTCATGGAGTAAACATTCAATCCACACACTAAATGCACATTTGTATATAGACAAAGGTGATTAAATTATATCACCAGACTGTATAACACTCAACACATAAACACATCTTTACAGAGACAATGATGATATTGTATCCACAAACTGGTGCAACATTCAATCCACATACGAATGATATGTTGTTCATAAACTGGTGCAACATTCAATCCACATACGAATGATTTAGTGTTCATAAACTGGTGCAACATTCAATCCACATACGAATGATTTAGTGTTCATAAACTGGTGCAACATTCAATCCACATACATCTCCATAGAAACACTGGTGATAATATGGTGTTCATAAATCAATCGATGTTCAATCCATGAACATTTATGCAGAGACATTGGTGATAATATTGTGTTGATAGGCCAAAGTAATGAAATATTCAATCCAAAATGCACACACATCTATACAGAGACACTGGTGATAATATTGTGTTCATAGGCCAAAGTATTGAAATATTCAATCCAAAATGCACACACATCTATACAGAGACACTGGTGATAAGACTGTGTCCATAGACTACTGTTTAGAACCATTCAATCCATGCACTTGTGACCTCAATACTGTCACCTCTGATAATACTACAGAACTAGTGTAAAGAGATTAAAATTTATTATATATATATCTGCACAGCCACAAGTGATAACACTATGCACAGGACTGGTAACAGATTTATTTATAAATTATCTGCTCCACATGTGCAGAAGAATCATGACTCTATATATTTTAACAGAGACAGATATAATCTGCATAACATAATTATAAAGGGACAAAGCATCTGACTGGCAGAATGAGAACAGTAAAAAATAAACGCACACAGACACAAACACACATGAACAAGCACTCAAACACTCACAAAACATAAATAACATACTACTAAGCAATCAACTCTGAATATGTCTGAGATCAAAATAGGCCTAAGCCACAACCATAAAGATGATGAAAATGATATATTATACCGAGTCTCTGCTGGAAGGATTGATTAAATTCAATCACGTACCTCTAAACTTCATTTGATGATACAAATTTTGTCACAAACCTGTCCTTAGGTTATTAATGTCAAATTTGTGTACTTGCTCATAATTTAATCCTTCATTAAACACCTTATCAGAGTTACAGTAAGCATGGCCATACATTGGGGAATATATTATTATAATAAGATATTCTGATTGTTTTTTCATGCACAGTGTACATTACTGGGTTAGACTGTTTCAGAGTAACACTTGAGCACAATAACACTCTGGGGAGTGATATATTACAATAAAAATAAGATATTCTGGTTTAACCATATTATGCAGTGTATGTTATTGTGTTAGACTGCATCAGAGAGACATAATACCAGAATTTTCATACTGGTGAGAATTCTACAATCCATTTTGAATGATATAATAAATTTTTCTTTAAAAAGTGTTAGGCAACCTGAAGTTTTTGCTGTTCACTGCTTTCTGTGGTGCATCTAGATTTGAATAGTAGTGATAATGCTATAAGTGACTTATGTATAGAGAATCTTAGAAACTGTGTGTCAAACACACTACAGTGATTTAGAGAAGTTGATAATAACAATATGAAAACAACATAGACATTTCTGTAATCAAATATCATACACATTCATAGAAAGACTGGTAATAACCATATGACTGAAGTACAGAAATATATATCACACATATTGGTAATAAGAGACCGGTAATATGAAGACAAGATCATTGTGTATTGATATATTTTTGTGATGTATAGGTTCAGAAATGGTGGCAATACAATGCATACATGTGGCTGTAGTACCTATCATCTTTGTAATTCATACAATGCATACACATATATGTGCAAGAATACTGGTGAAAGTAAAATGCATACATGACTGATGTACAAGCTAAATTCATAATCTACACACCACACATGTCTATATAGGGACTGGTTGAATGCTATACACATTGACTGGTGTATGGTGGCACATTATTAATCCACAAACCACATTCATCAATTCCAGAAATTAGTGATAATGCTATGAACATCTGGCTGGTATATAGAGACACATTCATAATCCACAAACAACTCTCATCAATACAGACATTAGTGATAACACTAAGACACCTAGCTGGTATCTAGAGACACATTCATAATCCACAAACAACTCTCATCAATACAGACATTAGTGATAACAGTAAGACACCTAGCTGGTATCTAGAGACACATTCATAATCCACAAACAACTCTCATCAATACAGACATTAGTGATAACAGTAAGACACCTAGCTGGTATCTAGAGACACATTCATAATCCACAAACAACTCTCATCAATACAGACATTAGTGATAACACTAAGACACCTAGCTGGTATCTAAGACACATTCATAATCCACAAACAACTCTCATCAATACAGACATTAGTGATAACACTATGCACATCTGGCTGGTGTACAGAAGCATATTCATAATCCACACTCATCAATATAGACCTTAGTGACAACTCTAAGCACAAGTATAGAGGTACATTCATAATTCACACTCCAGACATACTTGTTTAGACACTAGTGAAATTATAATTGCACAGGTAGCTCTTGTACATTCATATATGTTTGACAAGCACTAACAGATCACTTGCTTCAGTGCAGTGTTAAATTCAGAAAAGTGTTTATTTACAAGAGCCGGAAAACAACTTTGGAAAGAGTGAGTCTAAATTTAACACATCTAGAAATCTTCATCAAAAACTAGAAATACTTAAACCATTTGATTAAAAGGCATAAGAAAGTGATAAATGACAGACTGTATTAAAGAACTATAATAAACTGGCACGTGCTAAACATATGGCTGTACTAAAACAACTAAGCATGTAACAAAATAGCAAAAGAGAAGGTAGCAAATAACTAGACACATTTTACTAATTTGACAGTTTACAGTTTCCAAAAATGTTTGTTATGCTTACAAAAGCAGTGGAGAATCATGCGGAGACCTAGACTAGCATCACACAAAATCTATGTTTAAAAGTGAAACAATATATCACTGTTAGCTGTTCAAAGTTAAAGACAAGAATTTTTCTTTATTTCCATTTTCTTCAGAGTTTTTCACAATCTTAGCATGGAAGAAGGTTAATTTTATTTAGCTAGTATGTGATTAAATATCTGATTTACAGATAACAATTAGCAAAATCTAAAACATTGATAAACATTATTTCAGAGTTTCAATGATGCAAGTAGTTAAAAAAAACACACCTTAATATTGCTTATTTATTAATTGAAAACAGGACAAAGAGTTGATTTCAATAATCTAAATATTAAAATACCTATAAATATTAACTTTTATCAGTGCTGTCTGATAAAACCATATTTCATTTAATAATTCATCATTTTTTATAATTGTACAATGGACATATATTGCATTTCTTAAATTAATCAGTTAGTGTTAGATGTATATTTTATGATGCCCTCATGGAATGTTTACGTGAAGTCCAGTGTGTGTATGCATGTGTGTCTAACTGTGTGCTTATGTATAACTTTTAAAAAGTACATGTATATAAATTTGGGAATCTTTACTTTTCCATCTATATACTAATAAAAAAATGAAATGTTCATTGTGTTTATTTTTTCAGCTGAAACTTTATTCAGCAGAAGATTAAATATCTAAACTAAGATTAGATATCTAAATTAAAATTACATTTCTAAATTAAGATTAGATATCTAAATTAAGCTATAAACTGTATTTATCTGGGAAGCATTTTTGGGATTTTTATACACTGCACCATTCCCAACAGTTGAAGGCAAAGGTAAAACAAATGCATTATTTACATTATACACATAACAAATCTTGATTTTAATGCCATTACCAGAAATGAACAAACAAACCTTTTAAAAGAGATAAGCATTTACCTTATTGTTTCAGTATGATTTCTAAACATCACTGCTGTTATCCAAACAAAATTACAAGTATTTTGATTAAAAAGAACTGATCAGTTCTTACTACCTTCTCTTTCAGTTTATTAGCTTTATAGTACAGCAGATGACACTTTAACAAAACATTTATTTGTAAATCAGCCCAAAATATGTTAAAAAGAGAAGAAACTGATAAAAACCAATTAAATACACCTGTGTCCCCAGTTTTATCTTTTACTAGTTACTTGCTGGAAACTGGCCAGGTATGCCTCATGAATTTTGCTCACAAAGTCTTCGTCAGTCTGAAGGAATAGACACCAAATACTTTACTTTCAAAACAAGTAGGGAACATTATATTCCTTTCATATTTATGTGTGTAGTGCCTTTATATCAATGTATAGAAATTAATAATGCACAATTTAAAATTTTGTAAAATTAATTTCAGAGTGATGAATTAACAAAGAAATAGCTAAAATTGCATGTTTTGTATGTATTTCATGTTTGTTTATATGTGTGTGTGATGCATTAAAGTAAATAAGAAACAGTTATTACCACACTCTCTGTATTAACTTCATGTATGTATGTATGTGTGTGTGATGCATTAAAATAACTAAGAAACAATTATTATCAACTTTCTGTATTCATTTCATGTGTGTATGTTTATAAGTGGATGAAGAATTACTATAACAATGAAATCTCATTTTGTATTCATTTCACTAACAATGTGTGTGTGTGTGTGTGTGTGTGTGTGTGTGTGTGTGTGTGTGTGTGTGTGTGTGTGTGTGTGTGTGTGTGTGTGTGTGTGTGTGTGTGTGTGTGTTTTGTGTGTGTGTGTGTAATGCATTCATTTAATTATGAAAAAGTTAATAGGTCATGTTTTGTATTCCTTTTATATTATATGTTTTATGTGTGTAAAGTAGTCACATAACTATCATGCAGATATTTTCTATGTACTTATTTAAATTTATGCTTGTGTGTGTGTGTGTGTGACGTGCACATATACTATCGGTAATATGCCTGGCTATTTATAAGCGTAACAAGACATTCACTGAAGTAAAATTGTGATTTTTGAACACAATTTTCTTTAATGTTTAAAAATGTGCAATTATATTATATTATATTATATTATATTATATTATATTATATTATGAAACTACAAGTGGTGCAATGTCATATCAAAATTAAAAATATTTTGTCAAAATTACCTAATGATAATTTTCATCATTATATTTTTCTTTACTGTATTCATTCCAATGTTTATTATTTTCTTATATTGGACCATCCATCAAATGACTCCCAAAGTAATTGGAAAAAAATGCATGCTGATGCTAACACGGGAAATCTATTAAGAAATTTTTTTTAAATTTTAAATTAGTGTACTCCTCGAACTGGTTCAACCTCTCACAGCTTTATGGTAAAAGCCATATAACACTTGTAATAATTTTTACCTCTTTTTGTAATATGTACAATTTTGTTTTACTCTAAACACTTCTAGAAGTCATTGCTGCTGTCATTAAAGACAATTCATGTTTTCCAAATATTATTTTTTTAAAATGTTTTGATGTCTAATTTCCTTCAAGAGAAAAATCTTCCATTTCAAAATATTCTTATTGGCATTTTGATAATACTATTAAGTGCTATTAACAAAAACAAAAGTAGATACAATTTTTGTTAAACTACAAAAACAACACAAGTCTTATACAAGATTAACAATTACCTTAATAATATAGATAAGGGCCTGTTGTAACTGTTCACGGGTTAAAGGTGCTAATTTGGGGATCCCTGTTGTCTCACCACTTGTACTAGGGGCTGTTAAGAAGTTCAGTCGTTCGAAGATACCAGCTGAAAGATTGCAAAAATAAAATAAACTACTTGAAATGATAAAAATATATAACTGCCCTCTCTATAAATATAAATATGTACAATGAGTAACAAAGCAAACAAACTAAATAAAAGAACAAAAATGCATACAATGAAAATGTGTATTATGCACGCACGCACACACACACACACACTCTCTCTCTCTCTCTCCATCATACTGATAATCAAAGTAAAAATGAAGAGATAAGTGAGGAAACTGTTCCAATAAACTATTGTCCACTAAAGGTCACAGTATGTCTTACCTGTCTGGTTGTAGACAGGGGATGGTGTCAGAGGGCCTTGTGCCTGATGGGACGTAAATGCCATTGGTGTTAGCAACACATCAGGGCAAGCTGCACCTAAAACATTGCTTGACTGTAGGTCTCCCTGTGAAACAAACATGCAAACACAAATTGCATAGTTAGTTCCATATCATTATATACTTTATGGCATATTAAAAGAATATTTATGAATTAATTCGTATGTATCAACACTTTTCATTTATTGTGATGTTTTGCTGGGAGATGGGCAAGATGTTAATTTTCCACCAACCTGGGCCACGTATAACCTTAGGCTAATCCTCCAAACACACCTTCTGGCTGGCCACACATATCAGAAAGATGAATGATAGATAATATAGAATAGAAGAATGATAGTTCTAGGAGATAGCTTGAGACTGATACAGCCAGGATAGTAAGTAAATAGAGGTGACAGACTACAACATATAACATGTAAGTGAATCGCACTAACATGAGTGGTCTATGTATTAACAATAAATGTATTCAACAAGAATTAGACAGCATGGTTACTTGTAGCACTGAATTTGACAGTTACAATTATAGTTTATAAATGTTTATAGTGCCTAATCATAACCATGTGGTGTAAGAGAATGTTCATTTTGAGTCCTATGGCACTGTAGTAGTTATTTGGTTTGTTCATAGGAACATACTATAAATGAGTTTATAAGAGAACACTGAATATTTCTGAGTGAACTCTAAAAGTACTCTGAATAAAGTTCAAGTGAATTGGATTGTATCTTGACTGAAGCTTGTGCAGTTGTTGATTTTATAATTAGACATAATTTTAGTTCTGCCTGATGTGTCATCTGGGTCCCAATGAATGTTGTTAGCAAACGCTCTTTTGGTCCATTGAACCGGTCCTTGGCATGTGGGCTGATCTCCTCTGGTGTTGCTTTATGAAATACTCATCAAAGTCAACATCCAGGATAAAGTAGTTCTGTTCTGGCACTGTTTCATGGTTCAATGCTTGTCGATCAACATCTCAGATAAGATCTCAGATAAAGTGCCGATCTGCCAATAAAATACACACATGGGCTAAGAAGCTGTTCTCATGTATTCTCTGACAGAACATTCTTACTTACATGGTCATCGTACATTTAAATATCATATTATATAACAATATAAAATATAGTTAATGTCAAGAGATAAATATGAATATATTATTAGTTAGGCAGGCAACACCACATACCTTTGGCAGTAACATATACAGAGGATGATTTCCTGCTGTGTTGATAATTAGCGTTAAGGTTAATAGTACGATTTTACTTTGTTAAAACTGTGAGTAAAAATGTGTGTTGCCTCAGCAGTCAGCTGCATTCAACTGACAATTTACTGGGAGTTTCTGATATATTTGTTTGTAAGGCTGAGCTGCACTTTGACTGGCTAGTTTGGAGCAAGTGTCTGGAACATTCAGGTGTGTTTCCAGCCCCAAAGATAAAGGTCAGCCATTCTAGAAAGTAGGTTTGCATATAATCTATTTCCAGAGGAGGGTTGGGTATGGGTTGCATAAGCCATTATGTGACAGGCATCATCAATCAAGATGGTAGTGTTTGGTGACTTTACTGGTACCAAGATGATAGGGCTTGGTTAGATTATCACCAAGATGGTAGGGTTTGATGAGTTTGCTGTCAAGATGATATGGCTCGGTGAGTTTGCTGTCAAGATGATAGTGCTTGGTGAGTTTGCTGTCAAGATGATAGGGCTTGGTGATTTTGCTGCCAAATGTCAACTGGACACACAGACTGTAATTCCTTTATCTTCATTTCTGATCCAGATCTCAGTGTTCAGTGACTCTCACTAAAGAGACCTCATAATACAGTGTTATCCAACCCTTTTTCAGGCTGTAGGCCACTTAAAAACTTGTTATGAGGCTAGGGGCCACAATACTGCCAGGTAGATGGATGAGGGTGCCGAAGCCCCTTAGACTAGGGGTCTGGGCGGAGTCCTAGTTGTCAATGCTTTTGGGAGCATTTGGAATAAAATGTAGTCTGTTTTTAGCTATATGTTGGATACAGTTGCTAAATAAATTTTAAAAAATACCTAAATTACTACTTTTTCCCCTCTTTTCTTAGCCTTCTAAAAAAAGATTTCACAACATTGTAAATGTTGTAAAACTTTATATATGTACTCTATATAATATGTATGACATATGGAGTACATTATTTAAAATGTTTTTGTGTAATCCAATGTTCTTCAAATTCCAATAGTTTTTAGCTAATTAATATATCAAATATAAAATATCTGATGTTAATCTAAAGTTGTTTATTATCACTAACAGTATAATTTGTGTATGTTTTGAAACCAGTATTCCAACTTATAAATTTATTTAGCCTAAAGTTACATCTTCAGTGCAAAATCTGACTGAATTAAATTAGCAAATTTTATTTGTGGCTGGTACTGAGTTACAGCTGCCCTCATCAGGCTTTCTAAATTGTCATCAGCCAAAGAATTTCGTTTCTTTGACTTGATGTTGGTCATTGCAGAAAATCCTGCTTCACAAACATAAGTTCTTCCAAAAAGGGTCAAAAGTTTTTTGCAGCATTTAGATATGTGCAGAAACTCATCACAAGACACATATTTCATCCAAAACTCTGTTGCTGTTGTATCCTTGCGTTTGTCTTGAAGAGCCTTGTTATGCTGCATTTCAATTATTTCGAGCTGCACTGCACCTTCATCTCCTCCCAGTATCTGCATATTTGCAGCCATAATACTGACAGAGATGTAACCTGTGAAGAGATTGTCAACAAAAAGCACAAGTGGAGTCAAAGGACGAATATCTTGAAAGCGAGTAGAGAAATCTGATTTCAATTTTTCTAATGATACATCAAACCATTCACTTTTACAAGATTTTTTTGTACAACTTTAGAAAGTGCTGGAAAGTGTGTAAAATTAGAGTTTTGTAATTGACTGATAAATAAATTCAATTTTGCTTCAAAGACACTAATTTCTTTAATGAGTGTGGGTATGATTTGGTGACGCCCTTGTAATTTCAAGTTCAACATGCTGAGTTGTTGAGTAATGTCAGTCAAAAAAGCAAGTCTACAGATAAAAACTGGATTCTGGAGATGAATTAATAGATCTTCTTTACTTTTCTCCCCAAGGTAGAGTTTGACCTCTTGAAACAGATCCCAGAATCTTGCCAAAACCTTACCTCTGCTTAGCCAACAAACATCGGTATGTAGAACGAGATCACCATAATTGGTTTCGTACTCTTCAACAAGTGTCTTAAACTGCTGGTGGTTTAAAGATTTTGCCCAAATGAAGTTCACAATTTTTACAACAACATCCATGATATTTTTCAGTTCATCATTTTTCATTTTGGATCAAAGTGCCTACTGGTGAATTATGCAGTGGTATGCATGGAAATCTGGAAAATTGTTATCTAAGAATTAGTCCAATAATTATTTAGAAAATTGAAGAAATTAAATAAAATGTTTAAGTTTTATGACAAAATTGTGCGTAACTGAAAATTTTAAAAATATTGTGAGAGCTCTGGCAGGCCGCAGGTTGGACAGCACTGTCATAATATATTCATTCTTGATGAGAATGTAGAAGTAATGGATCAACAACACTTATCAAACAGCGACTCATTGGAATGCCTTTGAAAATAAATTAAACTAAGGTAGTAAGTAATTCATAGTTATTACTTTTTGACTGTATAGAATGATAATTATGCATAAATATTAATTTGGGTACATTGGGCATGTTTAGAGAAAAGATCATAAAGTTGAATTTCTCAAGGTCAACCATTGTCATAAGCATAAATTGTGTTGTACAAAGGTTGGGTTGGTTGTCAAAACTGTTTGCTGCTGGCAATCTAAGGATGAATATAATGGTTTGACAGCTCATTTTAGTTAAGTGCCAAATATGAGTAGCTTATGTCAGAGTACGCAGCTTCCATTGTTATGTATTTTCATGTCCAGTGTTTTGTTGTGCTACATGTATGATGTGCTAGATTTTCCATTACATTTTCATGGCATTTCCAAATATCTAACTCATGTGAATATGGAGGGTGGTTTACTGTAATGCCTATTCTAAGTTTCTTTCTTTTTCTTTTTTTTGGGGGGAGCATTTGGAATAAAATGTAGTCTGTTTTTAGCTATATGTTGGATACAGTTGCTAAATAAATTAATAAAAAATACCTAAATTACTACTTTTTCCCCTCTTCCAAGGCAAATGTATATGTAGAAGAAATTGAAAGTTTAAAATCACCCTTGTATGAAGGGCTTGCATTGAAGACACAAATTTGTCAAATGTCTCAAAGTCTCCAGGCTTGAGCAGTTCTGATGGGCTGGGCTTGCTCTCTCCTGCATAGATGATGCGTGGACTGCCATCTCCTGTAGCTGTGGGCTGTAGCTGTCCACCATGATTAAGATGTGAATTATAGAGTTGTGTGGGAAAAAATAATAGAAAAACTATATACAAAATAGAAAGTACTTTGTAAATAGTAATAATGTATTACATGTATTAACATGAATTACAAAATTAGAGACATCATCTAGATACATATCAATTAAAAAAATGTGCATATTTTTATGTGTATGCATGTAAGTGTATGTCTTTTATGTGATAATCATGTACAAGTACAGCATTTAAGGTGCAGGATTAATTAGAATATTTTGTGTCCAGGTAATCTGATTACATATTTTCCACCAAATTTAAATTAACTTAATCAATCATTAAACTAACTCAATAACTTTTATTCAGACCCCAAAATAAGTATACATGCAAGTGTGCACATATTCACATGTGTAAAGGCAAGTCTGTAAACACACATACAAACAAACAGTCACCTGTGGCATGGCAGGAAGCACTTTTCCTTGTCCGTCACCCACTGATGCTGCAGCAGCAATCATGTTTAACAACTCCTGTGTAGACGGTGAATGAGATAAGACATCATGCCCCTGAGATCGAGGATGTTCTGGTAACCGCTCTGGAACCTTCTTCAGAGTAATCTCTTCTCTTTGCCTCCGTTCAATCTCTTCCACAGTCAGGCCAGGAGTAGACATAAGACGGAGAGTCCGCCCTGATGTCTGGGTGCTCGCCTCTACCTCCGATACAGACAATGACCTGGAAAAGAAATGAGGGTAGATTTTTGGAGCTAAGAATAACTATTAAAAATTGACAGAGAGCAAGAAAGGGAATAAAAAGTACTGAATTGCTCCATATTGATTAGACTAATAGTGAAAGTTCTGTTTACAATTTGTCTACAGAATGAATGAAAAAAGATAGTAATTTTTCTGTAACATAATTTGCTACTAATAAGAAAACAAATGGTAACTTTTCTATAACAAAATTTGCCCAATGAATGAGCAAACAAATGATAACTTTTCTGTAAAATGATTTGCCCACTGAATGAGCAAACAAATGATAACTTGTCTGTAAAATGATTTGCCCACTGAATGAGCAAACAAATGATAACTTGTCTGTAAAATGATTTGCCCACTGAATGAACGAACAAATGATAACTTTTCTGTAAAATGATTTGCCCACTGAATGAGCAAACAAATGATAACTTGTCTGTAAAATGATTTGCCCACTGAATGAGCAAACAAATGATAACTTGTCTGTAAAATGATTTGCCCACTGAATGAACGAACAAAATAAGAATCCTGCTAAACGTACAGCCTACCATCATAGCAAAGATGGATGGTAAGGTTACAGTCGGGTCTTGGGTTACAAATGAGTTCTGTTCTTAAGGACTTTTGTAACTTTGGTATGTAATCAGAATATGTACATAAAGTTGTTATTCGTTAATGAAACTATTGCAAGAATAATGCTTATAACTATTATTTTACTGATAACATCTTGTTTTACTGATAAAGCCTCAAACTCAAGTTCATTAATAATGACAAAAATGGTAAATTACAATATTTTGTAAAACATAAACAATTGAAACTATACTAAACTAGAGCATGAGTTAATGACACGTTTTTATGCCTCAATCAGTGACAACCAGCATTTGTCTGCAATTCACCTTTGGTGTTTGAACTAGTTCACCTTGCTTGTAAGTAGTAATAAGTGGATGTCACTATAATTACATGTACAGGTAATCTGAAATTGAAAAATTGGAAATATAATGATCTTATGGGCTTGTTTGTACTGGTGGGTTGCTGTAAGTTAAATCTGTTGTAATCCCAGACCCTACTGTACTCTTAACATATGGCTTTCTATAAACTATAGACAGATGTTAAGAATACTTTTAATATTATTCTTAACAATACTCTTATCATGTGGCCTAAATATATACAGATGGTAAGAATACTTTTAACAATATTCTTAACAATATTCTTATCATGTGGCCTACCAGTAAAATATATACAGTTGGTAAGAATACGTTTAACAATATTTTTAACAATACTCTTATCATGTGGCCTACCAGTAAAATATAGACAGATGGTAAGAATACGTTTAACAATATTTTTAAGAATACTCTTATCATGTGGCCTACCAGTAAAATATATGTCTAGGGTAAGAATACTTTTAACATTGTGGCCTACCAGTAAAATACAGACAGATGGTAAGAATACTCTTAACATAGTGGCCTACCAGTAAAATACAGAGAGATGGTAAGAATACTCTTAATATGTGGCCTACAAGTAAAATATAGACAGATGGTAAGAATACTCTTAATATGTGGTCTACAAGTAAAATATAGACAGATGGAAGAATACTCTTAATATATGAACTACCAATAAATATAGACAGATGGTAAGAATTACTCTTAACACATGTTTTACCAATAAAATATAGATAGATGGATAGATTGTAAGATTACTCTTAATATATGGCTTTCTTGCAGAATAGTCCTGGAAAGAATACTGTGAAATGTATGGTCTACCAGGAGAATATACACAAGTAGAAAGAATACTGTGAAGTTTATGGCCTACCAGCAGAATATACACAGAATATTTTTAAATGGCCTGTCTAGAGATTAGGTGGATGGAGAATTATTTGTCTACCTATTGAGGGGGTGGATGGTAACATCTGGAGGTGGATCTCCTACTCGTTCATCTCCCAAGCTTCCCCCTTCTTGCTTCAACTGCTGGCTGAAATCCTGCTTCATCTGCTGGCTTAATTTAATAGTTTTAAACATCTCCTGAAGCTGGCTTGGACCTTCCATGGTGTTATCTTTTCTGTCACTCATTCCTGTTTCCATGGCACCACTAGTTATATCTGTAGCAAGCAACAAGAAAAGAAAACAATAGTTTGTTCCAAGAGGATTACATGCCCACTTACCTCTGTAGCAAATACAAAGGAAAAAAATCATTTCATTTAACAAGGACTATATAGCAATAATCTTGCCATACTTTTGCAAGCTGTGGCCACAATAAAGACAAAATAAAGCACATCTGTGTTGCAAGAAAAATCAGTTCATTCAGACCACATGACCACATGACAATCTTGCCACTGAGCAACTCCTTTTCCCCAAATTGTTTTCCCCACCACATTTATTACGGAAAATACGACACAAAATCCTTAGCTTTTAAAATGAATATTTAAAAGCACACAATTTATTTAAATGCAGTATTTAATTAGGTTACTCATCATCTCATCAAGAAAAATCTTTGTATGTATATATTTGTACGTATATGTGCAAATGTATTTATTTTCCTGTATGTCTGTGTCTGTGTGAGAGTTTGAGTGAGTGAATATTAAATACACATGACCTCTATCTCATCTCTTTGTGCTTCTTACTATGGGCTCACTGATACTAGTAGATCATAATGTATCGTACTGTGTTATGTTGCACATACAACACTGATGGTCAGTAACACATGCTCTGATGTCACAAATGAGGTACGGATGCATTAAGAACAGAAACAATATGATATGTATTTCATTTCATTATTATGCTACAGAATTAGTTTCTAAGACTGAAATTATATTATAAAAAGTGTTTCACTGTCCCGTGTCTTTCAGTCACAGAGATCTAAACTATAAAATAGTGCTCTTTGGTGAAATATGTCGGAGAAGATTATATCTAGATGATTGTAGGGTGTTATGATTTGTTACTGATGATTTAATACTCATATTATTTCACTACTGCCTAAATACTTTAATAATTAGCATTACTTTTCAAGAAAACTTCAAACTAGTTTTTATCAGAGTAGACGTTTTGTGTGTGTAATGGCAACAAACTTAATATAAGTAAGAAAAAATCAATCAGCATTATTAAAAAAATCAAACACCTAACGATTATATTATTCAGGAAAGTAAAAAGAAATGTTTCAAATGCTGATATTAAAAGTTTGATATTGTGTAGATAACAATTAAAATAAAAAGACAGATGACAATATAGTTTATCATGCAAAGTACTTTATTTATAAGGTAGACCTTGGAATGTAGGCTCAGATAACTTTCTTATAATTCTCTTTATAGTTTTAAAAAAAAAGAAGTCAAACAGATTGAGAGATTCCTGCATGAAGACCAGACACTGTAGTTCTCAATAAGTTAACGGACAGCAGAAATCGTTATTGTTCCAAGTGATAGAAACCATAAATACAAAAGAGAAAAAACAGAAATATAATCTCAGATTAGAAATCCAGAAACTGTGGAATATAAAAGCAGAAGTGGTACCTGTAGTGATAGGGTCTTAGGGAACATGTGAGTTGGAAGGCTATCTAAATAAACTACCTGGAAACCAAAAACTCGTCCCACTACTAAAAGCAGCACTCCTCAGAAGTGACCACGTCATCTGTAAAACCTTGGATGTTCCAGATTCAGAGAAGAATATTCAATTTTAAATTTAAAACTCTATGCACTTTACAATGCTAAATGAAGATACAGTAATGTATGATACAAATTAAACACTTAACCTGTTTGCCAGCACACATAAACACATGCAGCAACACATATCTTAATCAAAATAAGTGAATTCCATATCACTCACAACAAATGACACATTTCAGATAACTTACCAAATCTAGATAAAGAAAATTAAAAATACCTCCAGGTAACTTGACAGGTGTGGGCTTGAGCACATCACCACTAGTAACTGCTGCTGTAGAGCTCAAGTGTTGGGGTTCAGACCCACTAGCAATCTTTGTCTACAGAATCACAATTGAAAACAAGATAAAAATTGCATTATGGAAAAAAAAATGATGATGATGATGATTACAATAATAACAAACTTAAAGATATAACATTTCATTAGAAGTCAATCTATCTGTCTGTCTGTCTCCATCCATCTATCCACCCATCCAACTGTTCCAACATATGATAATGGTATGGCTTTAAATACTTTAAATGATAAATAAAATTCAGAAATACTGTGACTTGGTTGATAAGGAAACTAAACTCCTCTTAAACAGGGGGTAAGATATGAAATCACTGGTAATTTATAATATATTTATATCAAGTATTTCCAATCTTTTATTACATTTTTTCAAAAATTAAATATCAATTTCATGTTGATTTTTATTTATGGAAGATAAAAGTCTGCTGTAAAACCTGCAGTGAAATTAGTTCAATCCTTCTCTGCTGGTTATACAACATATGGCTGATATGTCAGAAATTTACAGGCACAGAAAAGTATGGATGAACTGAAGTTAACTTTATTGATGGGCAAGACATACTGAATTCTGGATTATCAAATATTTGAATTATTTACTAATGTTATGTATGTTAGCTGAGTTCCTAAAATATGGATTGTCTATATTTCCACTTTAAAGAAAGAAAAATCAAAACCAAAGTACATAATACCCACATCCACATGGAAAATAGAACTTGTTATATGTGTTGTAAAAGTGGAGATTAGATTCTTCATAGCAGTTTTTGAAAAAAAAAAAAAAGGTAGCCAATTTAGAATGAACAGTAGAAAAGTTTGGAATTTTATTTATTTAGTAACAAAAAAGGGGGACATATTCAAATAATTATTTTAAAAAATCACTACCACAATAATACAACAAATCTTATCTACAGTACCCAAATACTTAGTAAACATGAATATGTACAACAAATCTTACCCACAGTACCCAAATACTTAGCAAACATTACTATGTATAATAAATCTTACCCTCAGTACCCAAATACTTAGTAAACATATACAACAATGTTGTGTGAGAACTGTTACCATAACTATCTTCATTTAGGTAATGATATAGGAATAACCAATTTTCTTTCAACACCTGTGCATATGTATTATTAATAAATACAACCAACAAAATCAACAAGGAATAAAGGAGGTAACTACTGCACATTTCTCTAGAAATGTTAATTTTTATTATGTCCCTTTAATGTTTGTTACTTATACATGGACATGTACAACTGATACATATTTATTACATCAAATTCTGTTGAAGGTCCAGGGTATAATATTAGATTTCTTACCTGTTCTGACTATATATGAAAATTATTATTATCTTTATCAACATGATTGTTAAGAATATATATAACTAACTATAGTTTCTCAGAGAATTGAAACAGAATTCTATCTGTCTTTTTATCAAAAACGTTTAGATCTAGTCATTGCCAAGACATTTATAATAGTCAACTACTTTATAAATCACATTTAAAAAGAAATAATAAAAATGTATTTATACAATTTTAAAAAGCAATATCTTGTTTTCTTTTTATCAAAAGGTAATTTTCTAACACAGCAACATAGCATGACATAATAATAATGTATATGGGCTACCAAGACAATACTTTTATTGAAAAAAAAAATATTGAAACAATTATTTACAATTTTCTGTATTTTATATTTCCATCTATTAACAGACAACTATTATTTTTTTAGTGTTGTTGATGTAATTGACTCCTTTAGACTGGAATTAGATCAGACATCTAATGAGGAACTGGTCAGTCTGAAATTGCACCAGGCAACATACGAAGATTGAAAATTAGATTAAACAGCCTAGGAAAGGGCTTTTAAACTTAAATTAAACAAATTTGAGATATTGAGAATAGACTATATAATGCTCAAGTTAATGACATAAATATCCAAAATGCAATTATAAATATCCAGGAAAATAAAACAAAATACTGTCAAGAACTGAAGAAGTTTGATTTATCAAAGTTCACCCTTCTGAAAGCTGACTGTATTTAACTGCTACATGAATTTAATATAATGTTCACCTATTTTCATCTGAATTAAATGGGCTAGTTTAAAGCTATCAATGCCAAGCTGTTATGATAATGTTAATATCTTTATAATACACTATATAATCCCAAGAGAAAAAACTGCACTGAGCTCTTGTATAACTGTAGGGTTAAGGAATACCAAGTGCAGCACCAACAAAAACAGTTCAGTTACTAGATTAAAATCAACATTATTGCCTAGGAATTTCATTTTGCTGTTACAAATGAAAATGGTTTGCACATCTGCTTGTTGACATTTACTGTAGCTTTTCCATAGACAGCACTCACCTTGCTGTCATATCTCTGTTGAGCTCCAGACAATAACTGAAGAATGTCCACAGGTTTCTGACTGCCCATCAAACTCAAGACAGCTGGTGCAGGACCTTCTGCATCCTTTGTCTTAGATTTAATTAAGTCCTGACGCAGCCTGTAACATATGTCCATGAAGCTGAGTCAGGCATATTTAATTTCTAAAGGGTTTGCAAGCATTTCATGCACTTGGCTAGTTGTTTTGAACTGGAAGTTTAGTAACTGTATTAGTTGTTTTTTTTAACCACTTGTAATAAATGAAACAGCACTTCTTAAAGTGCCCCCTCCTCCCTAAAGAGGAGGTTCAACTTAAAGTAACATTCATGGTGTTCTGCAGGTTAATTTTATCTCCTTATATATGCCATAGAACTGTGTAATTTCAAAACTAATATTTTAATTTTGTAATAACAATTGTGGAAACAAAAATTACTCTAGTGTTTTTTTTTTTTTTAGGGCAATCCATTTATAAAGAAAAGAAAAAAACATAGTATTTGTTGACTGTTGTGATTAATATGTAACTCTGATGCATGCTAAGTTTTAAAATCAAAACTGAGACTTCTAAACTTTAAACCTGAAAATGAGATCTATTATTTTAAAACTATACATCATCTATTAAAATCAGAGTCAAAGTCAAGTCCTCTATACTTTCAAATCAAACCAAGTCTTCCACGCTTTAATATCATACTAAAGGTCTTCCATGCTTTAAATTTAAATTTTTAAAAAGTACACAATTAGTTTTGAATCAAAATGAGGAAAACTCATCTAAAATAATACTTTGGCTGTGTTCACTTTTAATATTTTGAACATATAATCCTTTTCTTGTAGGAAAGCCTCTTGAGTAAGGATCTGAAAAATGATATTACCTGTCTTTCAAACCAATCTCAATCTAAGGGCCATTTAAATTATGTGGAGTTAAAACTAAATGGATTCAAGAATGCCCTGCATGATGTTAAACCACAGTCAACCATAAAATCCTTACATTTGTTGGTATTGAACTGAAGTGAGCCTAAGAACCTCTTATCTATTAATGAAATGTCAAATTTATGGAAAGAGGCATGTGACTTTCTCCCTCTCCATTCCAAGATGTGTGTATGATGTATCTGTCTTTAAAGAATCACAGACACACACCTTGCTTCAACCTTCCATTTTTTTAACATCTGTATTTATTAATTATGTCTTTAACTAAGCCAGTGCTCTATGTTCATAACTGGGGAAACAATGTCTCTGGAAAGCCATCTGTAAGACCAGATATCAGCTATCTGATACTAAACCAAATTATAAAGCTAAATGATAATTATTAGATAAAGGTAATGAGAAAAAATAATATGGATATCATCAGGTAATGAAAAAGCTGAGAGACTAGCACACACAAAAAAGGGCTTGCTCTAGATTATGAATATACATACATCTCACCAACACCACAGGAAAAGTTTGCCCTTTTAAAATTCACAGAGATAAAATTTGAAAAAATCAGTGCTCAGAAATGGCAAAAAGTGGGACACCTACTTTTAGATTGGTGGGTAAAAAAATACACCTACTTTTTTTTTCAACGGAACTAGACAACAGTAAAATACCCAAATATCAGTGGCATAACTCCGAATGTTGGCCCTCCCCCCCCCGGCCCTGCAAAAAATCTATCCCTCCCCACACACATTTTCTCCATGCTTGTTCTCTCTTTCTGCTTGCTCCATAGGGAATTAGCTTGTCTCGACCAAACACAAGTCCTGCCATGCATGAGCATGTACATATTTTTCAAATGTCAAGTACAACTATTTTATTATGAAGGAACACATATTTTTCAAATGTCAAGTACAACTATTTTATTACGAAGGAACACTCTATTTTGAAGGAATACAATTTAATTATTATTAGTCATAATAAAAACTATTTTAAAGTAAAATAAATAATAGGTAAAGGAAAATGTACTATATATGTTAAGAATACTAATTATAGTAATTGTTACAGCATGGTATTAATAATAATAGTAAGACTAATAATCAGAGGGGAGGGGGGGGAATAATAATAAACAGAACAAAATAAAAGAAATTAATAAAACTCACGCAAAATTAAAATTAATAAATAAATTTTAAAAAAACCCGAATAAACCCATTATCTGGTGTAAATTAACATAGCCCTATAATTCTGCCCACCCACCCCCGCCCATCCCACAGCACACCACCAACGACGACCTACTCTGGCGTGAAATCAGTATAAGCCGGAAGTGTTTCCCCTATTTAATTTGAAGAAGTGGAGTCTTAGACAACGTTAATGTTTATTTTTTCTATTAAAAAAAAATAAAATTGCAATTATGACCTTTAGTATTGTGCATGGTCCAATTTTTAACTTTTAAAACATTTTTGTCTTAGTTCTCCCAGATACATTGTCAGTAGCATTCTGAAACATAAAACACTGTGCTGCTGGGTGACCTTGTACCACCTTGGGGTCAAGGTAGTTCAGTACGTGAATTTCTCTTTGGTTGATGGCTCGGTGTATTCTGTGTTTATCTCGTGGACAGACATACACACCACAGCTGAAGTTCTGAGTATGTAGCGAATTTAGAACACGTTTAGGTTAACGTTCTAACTTAACGAAAAGAAAAAGAATGAAGCGCGCAATTTTTAATGTCAACTAGACGATAAACAAGCAGGTCGTGGGAAAAATAGATAACGCTGAATTTTTCCACTTTTATTCTCTTCTAGTTATTATTTCAAAATATATTTATTTTTAAGAAACAATGTAGAAATGCTCTTTTTCTTCCACACACACACCCTTTCTAGTTTTCAAAAATATTTATTTTCCAACTCTCGCCGATCATTTCTATTGAATAATAAATCAGACCCTACATAATACATACCCTCCCTTTAAAGTGGCTTAAACAAACAAAAACTCAACAGAACATTTCAGTTGGGAACGCTTCATTCAGCCAAAAAGCTGCAAAGTTCTAACAAAGGACATTCATATTTATAATTTTCTTTGAAACATTATAAAGGCATTGGGCCTTGCTGCCGAGAGTTCTAACAAAGGCCATTCGTTTTTACAATTTTCTTTGAAACACTAAAAAGGTCTTGGGCCTTGCTGCAGTGAGTTCTAACAAAGGCTATTCGTATTTACAATTTTCTTTGAAACACTAAAAATGATTATTAATTACCTTAACTTATTATCTTTCTTATTATCTGTCTTTCTATCTATTATCAAGATAATATTTAATATAAGATACAGTGAAGGGAAAAAACCATCAAACTCTCATTATTTTTATGACTCTTGGGGTGAGGTGCTATACAACACATGACTTACTACAAATGACGTACAGTTCTCTCATTTTCAAAATGTAACCAATGATTTTAATTTACTTTTACGTTTCTATAAGAAATATTTAATATAAATACAGGATAATAGGTAGAATTTATATAAAGGATATATAACTCTGAACAGATTTACATTATAATTTCCCAACAACATAAATAAATGCTCAACAATATGTGAAATTAATACTTTTAAAACTACCATCCTCCCCCACCCCAACGACAATATAAATATCAAACGAAAAGTAAACGACTTCAACATTTACACCCAATATAACCATTTACAATAAAATTTCGAATTGACTAAGCGGGGTGCATTGTAGACCAGGTCAAATACAGAACTGCCATTTCGATTGGCACAAAAGTCAAAGCGCAAAGATTCGGGTACGGTCTAGGTCTAGAGGCTACATCTAGTCTCTGGTAGCAATTGGGGTGGGCGTACCCAGTGCTTGAGTTCGCTATCGCGTTACATCTATTCGTCCTAGCAGACGGATCGCTTGTCAATTGGAACTGTAGGGAAACGGTGACGTCATCAGACGTCGTCATGCGACTCGCGATAACATCTTCGCAACTTCGGCGTCTGGCTACAAAAGATCGCTATAGCAGTTTCCGGCCTATTAACATTATCAGTCAGCCTCTCTCTCTCTCTCTCAAACACACACACATACATACACAGAACACATCACAAGCTTACACACACAAACAGCACACCGAAACCGGGCTGTGTTTTATTGCTTTTGGCACACTGCTGACTGGCCCAGGGTGGAGGTTTCCACATGCAAGGATACAATTTACACGAAGATGTGAAATGAAAGAATGAGAAACTGCAAGATTAGCAAAACTGTACACTGTGTATCATTACCAAATGATGCACACATTTGCATATGCAAACTTTTCCATTACTGCTGGTATTTAAATTGTTAAAAGCATCCAGACAGATCCAGGTAGCACTGGATAAACGGCCTCCTGGAGGTTGATTCTGTTGTTTTCCTATTACGCTGAAGGCTTGATTATTATCTTGTTCTATATGAGTGGTAGTTTAGCTAGGTCCTAACACCCCACCCCCACCCCTTCCCCAGTTGGTTTGTCCATTGCTTGTTTTTTGGAATGATATTTGTTCTACGACTGATGATTCATTTCTGGTGACCTGGCTGGTGGCTGTTTTTTTCTTGTTGTACAGGACTGGTTGGCTTGTTTTCTATGATAGTAGTAATTTCTTGTGGTTTGTTTGGTTGTTTCCACGCTTATTTACAGGACTGACTGTTTACTTTCTTGTTTAATGTGATGGTATTAAATTCTTGTTGCATATGGTTCTTGGTTGATTATAATTATTTGTTTACAGGACTGACAGTTCACACTCCTATTCTGTACGATGATGTTATATCTTACTGTACATGGTTGGTGGCTGATTTTCTTTTATAGGATTGACGGTTGGTTTCCTGTGCTATATGGTGGTGACAAGTCTTGTCTACATAGCTGGTGGTTGATTTTCTTGCTGTATATTGTGGGTGACATGCTTTTCTTGTCAGGTATTTCATCTGTTTTTATATCATGCGGTCTAAAGGGGAGGGGGGGGGAGATATATACACTTAGTTCCCATCCCATAATCAACTAGGTCATCCAATCTATAATTGGCTAGTTAAAATAAAAACTAAACAGTGCAATTTGGCACAGTATCATGCACAAAATCACAACTAAATAGTAAAATAAGTACAGTACTGGGGTAGTGACTGACGATGACAAGACACATAGCCGCCTGAGTGATCTCACGCTTGTGAAAATATTAACACTGTACTATGACAGAATCATGTCTCATGTCTCAGCTATCAAACAACAAAGAGCAGGTCTTTGTAGATGTCAATAAGAACACATAACTCTTACACGAAGAAAGGTCTTTGTAGTTATCAATAAGAACACATAACTCTTACACGAAGAACGGTCTTTGTAGATGTCAATAAGAACACATAACTCTTACACGAAGAACGGTCTTTGTAGTTATCGAACCACAGGACAGACAATCACCGACAACGTTGCTGTTGATAGACAGCATAACAATACACTCATAATAACAAAAAAGAGAGGAAAAATAAAACATACAAGACATATTAGAAATCCAGAGGTCAATAAATGTAAGAACAACAGTAGCAACAGGAGATTTGGGGAACAACAGCTCTATGTGACTGTCAGGAAAGCACAGACTAGTAGCACAGAGTAGCGTTTCAAGTGCCTAACGTCTTCGTAAATATTTGATATCAGGAATCCAGACAGGATTCCAACCAAGCTTCACAACAAACAAACCGACTTACAAAAGTGTCAATAATAATAAAATAATAAAATTACAGGTTTAATTTTTTTCTTCTGTCGATCTTAATTAAAATAAAGTTGAAGCGAGTAAAGCCTCAAATGTAAGTTGCAACACAAGTTACTCAGCTCTAAATTAATAGCTGAACATACTTTTTACATGTAAATCAAAACAACACAAGTTACTCAGCTCTAAACGAATAGCTGAACATACTTTTTACATGGGAAATCAAAACAACACATAGAACGTGGTCAACTATGCGATAATATGTGCAGCAAACAAGTGTTAACAGTTTTTGAAAATAGAATATCGAACAAGATTATATCTTTACGCCGGACTTCGCCATTAACGATCCATTCATGCGAAGAGTCTGTGATCTCATCGCTGGTGGGACCCCTTAGTCGCATTGCTTCCACGTACTGGTTCAATGTTTGTAAAGCTTTAACACGATTTTTTTTTTTTTTAAAGAAGCGCATGCTGTCACCGTGCTGCTCAATATACTGGCTCAAATGTTGGTAAAACTTTATCGCGACTGAAGCATACGATTCGACATTCAGGTCAATACAGGTCAAAGTGAAAACGAATTCAGAAGCCGCTTAATGCACGTCTTAGAGTTATGTATACGTGTCTTGCGGATATGTGCGTGTTTGTGGAGAGAGAGAGAGAGAGAGAGAGAGAGAGAGAGAGAGAGAGAGAGAGAGAGAGAGAGAGAGAGAGAGAGAGAGAGAGAGAGGGGGGG
Organism: Sinotaia quadrata; assembly: GCA_028829895.1. NCBI lineage: Eukaryota > Metazoa > Mollusca > Gastropoda > Architaenioglossa > Viviparidae > Sinotaia > Sinotaia quadrata. The sequence continues at coordinate 23,232,601 of CM054178.1, forward strand.
GGAATGAGAAAGAGAAGCTGAGGGAACCCTTACTAATCTCATACCTGTGTTACAAATCAGCTTCTACGGTAATGGTTGTGTGCACAAACGACTCCCTGATTACCTTCGCAACCGTTAAAAGAACAAAAGTAATCTCCAATGGAAACGGTCGTAGCTAAGAATATCCTTTGTGATTACTCTCCAAGCAGGCACTTGAAATATACACTCTTCTACCGGGAGTGCAAAAGTGTTAAACAACAACAAAAAAACATACACTCTGGTCAGCTCTCATGGCAGTAAAGAGAGTTGACAAAAAATTGTCTAAACGCCTTCAGATTCCACGAAGTTTCATTACATTAAAATTCATACAGTTATAAGGGTAAGAGGTTCTGCCGCCTGCAAAAGTGATAGCAATACACAAAATACTTGCTATCTACGAAAGAATCAAATTCACCGACACAAAGGATAATCGTACTAACCAAGAAGCTATTTTTAGACCGCATGATATAAAAACAGATGAAATAAATAATGTTACATACGTAAACGTCACTAGAGGAGGGAGAGGTTAAACAGAATAGTAAACTGTTGACTCCTCAAACTGAACTCAAGACGGTTAAGTGGGAAAATCCATGATGAAAATGAACGTCCTAATACAGTGCCGGACATTTACGTATGTGTATTTATTTGGTGGTTTGTTTGCGGGATTGTAAGGGATGGGTGGCCAAAGGTTGAAAAGAGCTACATAGTACAGACTTGAAATAGTGAGCTGCAAATGAAATATATCAATCATAATTAAAAACAATGGATAAACACATGCACACTTACACACACATAAACAGTCACTTATTCACAGACATACTAAAGTCTACAGACCTCGAGCATATAAATAAGGACAAAGAAAAATAGTCAAAAGATTTTTTAAAAATAAATAAAAATCAGAGGATGCTCGGAAGTCATTCTTGCCTAATATAAAAAGATTAAAACTGAGGTGTTAATAGCTACTTAATTTTTCAAGCTCCTTGCGAGCTAAGTCCAATGGAAAGGGACAATTTCTGACTTGGACTGTTAGATATGTAGTCGCTGAGTGTAGCTGACTGTTAAAATGTAGTTACAAGAGTAGGGGGCTGGGAGGTGGACATGAGCAGCATCTGCTTGAAATAGGATAAGTCCCGCTTGGAAATCTAAGTGCACAGTTGTGCATGAAGAATGCGGGTGTGAAGGTTCTGGTTAGTTGACACAGAGTTTATATATACCCAGTCAAGCCTTTTTGGAATTACTTGCAACAAATATTCAAGAAGTCTGGTAGGGGCAACTGTAAACCACTGATGAGATATCTGATCAATAATGCAAAAATGGACTTAGAAAAATTTAATGTTAAATTTATTGTTCATGCATTGATTTCATACATTTTAGATTTTGACTGCTTCATTAAAACACACACACACACACACACACACACACACACACACACACACACACACACACACACACACACACACACACACACACACACACACACACACACATATTAGAAATTATGTATTAGTGATTGAAGTATGTATGATGGATAACAATTCTCTTGCAGACCGTAAGTTGAATGACTGGAGAGAAATCGAGAAAGAGAGTGTGGGAAATTTTGAATTGAATCTAAGCATCGCACTCAAATGCTTTTTTAGTTTCAGCCTTCAGCTTTCTCTTTTGGTTTTTTTTGTTGACTCCACGACCGTTTGAAGTCACTGATGGCTGTCTCTGAATCGACGTATGAGCTGTCTCGTCAAACTACTGTTTACCACGGAATCCCAGGGTGATATCATTGCTGTCCTATTTTCAGGAGATCCTAGTTTGCTCAAGAGACTGTGTACATGAGTGAAGTGGACCCTGGTGTTGTGCTGATTGTTATAAACCTTCTTTATATGATTTCTTATGATGCAGCATATACAGAACAGTTCATGAACTCAGTTGATTATCTCTCTTTCTTCAAACTCATGTTTATAATTTGTAAAACTTTGATTAGAGATTGTTCCCTCCGTTTTTGTTGAATATTGATTGTGTAAGAGAAGAAACTTGAACATTTTGCTTAGTAATGTAAGTACGTGACCTGTTTCAAATTTAGATGCATTTTTAAATATATTATTTTATAATAAATTTTTATCTTTTGTTAAATCCTTCTTATGCATGTTAATTGATGCATGTCTGGTGGGTGGATGGGGGCTTGATGAGCCAATTATTTGGATGTTGGTAAGTGTTAAATTACTTAAGTAGGAAGTTCCACCTGCAAACAGATAAATTATGTGTCAGTAGTACATTAATTATAGTGGTGTGTGAGTGTGGAATTCTTGTTGGAAACAAATCCTAAATTTAACCACTGATAAGTGATTACGTTTATTAAAGGATAAAGGAATTCATAATAATAGCCATAATAGAGGCCAAACATACTGTAGCGGCCACAGAAGGATAAGAAAAAGATATAATTTTGCACATCATTCTGAATGTGGAATACTGACTAAAAATAGACAAATTTCTCTGCAGGAATGAATCCCAGAATGCATTCCTTCAGAAGCCAGGTCAAATATCTATTTCAACATCTTCCTGTCTCATAGCTGTCTATGACTCCAAATAACATATGAAATAAGCATGTTTTGAATTCAATAGGAGAAATTTTAACTAAAGAGCATAAGGTGACATCTCTCTGGGCACCCTCCACTTGTTATGATTATTATTTATTAATTAATAACACATAGCTAATTACAAGTGATTGAGAATATTAATTTATAGTTATTAATAATTCTCCCACAAAACCAACATGTCTCCAACTTGGCGGACTATAAGAGTGTTGTAAAATTCTACTCTTTATACAATAATAGGATAGAAGTTTTACTGCCGCATAATGTTTCTGCAGGTGGAAACTTCTTTCTAAAGGAGTAATAAAAATCCGTCTTTTATTTATATTTAACGAACCCTCACCAACCCACTATTACTTCAACATAAGGCTTTAATACATATGCAAGAAGGTTAATAAATTTAACAATAAATTTAGTAAATCAACAATCAAATATACAACATATGAATATACAGAAGAGCGTTGACATTTACATCACTTCACAACAATGTTTGATTACGTTAGACACTCATTCAGTTCATCCTAGCATAGACATCAGCAGTCAAATTAACATCCATCCATCCATCCACCCAAATTCCACCCACCCACCCACCCATCCATCCATCCATCCATCTATCTATCTAAGTTCATAGATATAATTAATCATAGAAATGAGAATGGAGTTTTAGAGAGATAGTTATACACTATGATATAGTTATACGCTATAGTCAATGTACATAACCTTTTCAAAGATGTCAGCTTTCACTAGCATGTGTTCACAATCACGCAGTTTGTAAACAAGACTCTTTCTTATTAGATGATGGTCAAACGTACCCCTTATACAACTGTTCCAGAATATTTGAAACGCTCACATAACATACGTGGAGAATCGTCCTGAACTTCACATGCACTATCAAAGTATATCATGCAGAATGTTCTAGAATCTTCATGTGTGCTACTCAAGCACACAACGAGGAATGTTCAAAATAATTTTCGTGAATTCTCAAGACCAAACTCAAGCCTCAATTTTCGCCATATTGGCTCTCAAATGGAATTCACAGGAATCAATTTACAGCAACATGCTTATTGATAAGTTCAATGATAACGCTGGATACACACCAATGTAAATCTAGTAGAGTGCAGTAGTTACTGTAGACTGAAGCAGATACAATGTTATGAAACAAAAGAAAAAGGCAAGCTCTTTTCTGCAAAAGTCAAATTAATGCAGCACTATATTTCAGACATATTTCATCTCTAAACTCCTTTTTCCCTTAAACACATTCTCAACTTACAAATCCTGCAATGATATTTATTAGAGTGAGAAATACAGCATTGATCAAAATTCACAAGTACAATGTACAACACAATGAAATTAGTGAACATAGAAATAAACATTCTCCAATTCAAATCATAGATAAAAAACAAATAGGCCTACATATGAAATATTTTGAAGTCCATTCTTTCTTTATCAGTCAGTTAACTTACCATAAGCTAACGATCACATTTATTACCAGACCTGAGTTATGTCAAAATCAAAGTGATTAGAATATAGGACTTTCTTCAACAAAATAACTTTGTACATCCGACTGGATGAAGTTGATATGAACAAGTGTGAGACTATTTTCAGAAAAAAACTATCATCTGCTTGGAACTGGTTTGGATTGCATCAGCAAATTCTATATATTCTTTACCTGAGTTGTTTACTCTAACTCTGGTATTTACAAAAATATCGTCATGCATAGCACCCGAAGGTCATGCCACTTTGACATTTAACAGTTTATACAACAATTAAATTTAGAAATAGGGTCAGGCAAATTTACTCAGCCACAAATTATATTTCTCTCTCTCTCTTCACTCACACATACATAAAGTGTCAGTATTGTTTTAAATTTAGATTACTAAGGACCTGTTGAAGACTGTTATCACGACAAGTTTTCAAAAAAACGTTACTGCCATTTAAGAGCACTTAAGTTTTGACAGGACCGATTAACAACTGGAACTGTTTCTGATATTTCTGTAAGTCTGAAGGGTACAAGCACACATTTCAGTACAGTTCCCTGGTTTATATTGTCTCGCCAAGTTTTCACTCTATCAGCATACTAAACATAAAATTGTCCTGTACAATCTAGACTAAAATGTGTCCTGTATAATCTAGACTAAAATGTGACTTTAACAATATAGACTAAAGGGTTTCTTTTACAATCTTTATTATAAATGTCTAACACTTGCAGAAATTTTAATGAATATTATATAAAATCTCCAACATCAGTAGCGTTTAGATAGAAATCTCAATATTGCTAGTGAATCAATTATATAAAAATTCCACTGTCAGTAGTGTTTAATAGAAATCTCAATATTGCTAGCGAATCAATTATATAAAAATTCCACATTTAGTAGTGCTAAGAGAAAAGTTTGAATGTTGCCAAGGGAATCATTGAATTTAAAAAAAAAACACCTGTCATTTCTGCTATTATTTAGGCTAAGAGAAATTTTATTGATGTCAAGTGAGCGAACGATGTAAAAAGATCAAAATTTCAATAATAATAAGAAAAAATTAATGTTGCCCAGTGAATCAATGACAAGAAAGTTCTAACATTTAATAGCAAACAAAGTCGTCGAGAAATGTTAATGCCGCCAAGCGATTCAACATCATAAAAAAGTTCCAAATTTTAAAAGTACTCCGAGAAATGTTAATGCCGCTCAGAAAATCAATAACATCAAAATAAAAATTTAATAGCACCAAGAATCATCGATGACATTAAAAATTTTAAATTTCAAAGTTTTAAACATGAACTATTCCAATGCTAAAAGAATGAAGACATGAAAATGAAACTACTTACAGATGAGAACTAGCGTATCTACAAGTATAGAGTTTTAAATATGAAATGAAACTATTTACGGAAATGAAATGCAACTATTAGCGTGTCTACAAGTATAGAGTTTTAAATATGAAATGAAACTATTTACGGAAATGAAATGCAACTATTAGCGTGTCTACAAGTATAGAGTTTTAAATATGAAATGAAACTATTTACGGAAATGAAATGCAACTATTAGCGTGTCTACAAGTATAGAGTTTTAAATATGAAATGAAACTATTAATGGATGAGAACTGTAGTGTTCCAAATATGAGAAAAGAAACTATTTAAAGATTGCAAAATATTCTGTAATAACGGAGTTCCAAAAAATCAAATTAAACTATTTATGGATTGAGAACTATCGTGGCTATCAGTTTAGAGTTTCAGATTAAACTATTATATAGTCTGAGAAATAATGTGTTTATCAGAGATTCCAAATATCAAATTAAACTATTCATGTTTCAAATTAAACTGTTTATGGTCACAAAATATTGTGTTTATCTGAACAGTTCCCCCCAAAATTCAACTATTTATGGATAAGACTGAGTCTACTTACATAAGTACTACACAGTTCAAGTATAAAATAGAAAAGAGTACTGTAATTTGAGAGTTAAAAACTTACATAAGAAATGAACTGAAATTCTTATTAGTTCAAATCTTGTAATTGAAACGCGTGGTTGTTGGTGATATTTTAAAGCTTACACTTTAAAAAAAAAAGGATGCAATTAACAGTTAAATACCTGCATTTAACAGTCTACAAACAATTCTGGGAAAACTTCATATTCTTTTCTTCAAAGGTGAGTTTTGCAAATTTCTGCATATTAAAAACGCTAATTAATTTAATTTAAATTAATTTTAAGAAAATATATACGATATTATCAAATGGCATCGGAGCATAAGACTGATATAGTAAAGTTTTTATAGAAAGAGCAAGAATTTCACGGTCATTTGTATTACTGGAAGCGTTGAGAGTGTGCAAGAATTTCACGGTCACTTGTATTACCGGAAGCGTTGGGAGTGTGCAAGAATTTCACGGTTACGTAAATTAGTTACGGTACTGACTTATATTACTGCAACATTGTGCATGGATTTCACCGTCTCCATAGTCTGTCAAGATGATTAATAAAAGTAGAATTTTTACTTTCACCGTTACCAAATTCTGTCAAGATGTTTAATTTAGAACATTATAAAAGTAGGTTTTGAATTTCACGGTTGCTGATTTCTTCCTCAACCTCACAAATATATCCTTATTATTGGTTTTTTATATTTCTTTTTGGACTTAAAAATTAATATGTTTCAGTAATTCTTTATATATAGAACTATTTAATTTCTTTGTTGCCAATGTATATCCTACAAGGATTGCTTATTGTTATTGCAATTAATTACCACATCTCTGAGCATACTGTTATAATGAATCCAACCAATCACTGGGCAATTAAAATTAAATTAAGAAAGAACAGTAAAAACAAAATCAATCATGAAATCACTTGGCAACAACAGTAGGCTTTTAATATGTATATTTTGTCGTTAAAACAACACAACTATTCCCACCCTTGTTTAACAACAAAAACAAAACAAAACAAACTAAAAAGCTTGTATAGTATTTAAAGGAAAGTTTATACGGTTAGAATTTGTTAAGCAAAAGAGCTTCACACACAATACGCCCTAGTTGGCTATCCATATCTGGGTATTGATAATATTTCTACCGGTAAAATTTCCTAAAATGTCCCAAGCTTTCCCATAGTCTCCAGTTGTATTGCATATTTTATTATGTAATGCAGTCAGTAAACAGGAAGTAAACAAACAGTGTGCATGAGCTGATCCACCAAATTAGTGTCCAGCGCTTCTGGCCTTTCGAGAATGCGTCAAAGGCAAGCCTGGACAAAATCAATATAGCTTAAACTAAATGCACAATGGTCAGTGATCTTGTGATGCTATATGCTATATTATTTAACTAACTTTTTCCCTAGGGAAAAAACTCTCTTTAATTTTTTTTGTTGTTACGAATTGGTTATATCACACTTCTGCAAATTATCTGCACGCATCAACACTGAAGGGGGTTAATCTGATTAAACCCACTAGATGTTTATTTATTTATTATAAAACGGTCATAACAAAGAAAAAGTTAACAAATAACAGACGTCTGTATTTTGCCTTTTTAAAAATATATAAATAATGTATTATAATGCACACGAAAAAAACAGCAGAGATGCTAAAATCAATTAACAGGTTTCTCTCTAATTCGGCTAAAAACTGTTTTTATGCTTGGCCATTGTTTAAATATGAATACCTTCAATACGTAAACAAGTATTAGCTTCAAGAGATCGTGTTCTGTTAGTGCTAGCGAGCTATGAGTTTGGGTTGTTGCTCTGTGTGCATGCGTGCGTGCACTGACTTATTTTTGACAGGGCGCTTAAGTTGATACTGTCCAATGCTCTAACAGGTTAAGTAAAAGCTCGCCCTGAGTTCCCACTGCCTGTGTTACAAGTGCATGGAAAGGCACGACACTGTGAACACAAATCCGTACATGCACATAACACGTATTCGTACTTTCGCAGGCCACTGTCAATCCTGATGTAGTATTCGATCGTGGTGCAGCAAAGTGCGCACTAGTTTCAAGTCCAAACCAGCAGCTGCCTCATTTGCCATTCAAAAGTTTGCAATAGTGGAACTATTTTGTGTGACGTTCAATAGGAAGAGACAGATCGAATATGCGATAGCATTCATTTGCAAGGTGTGGACTTGCAAACGTCATAAAATGCAGTAATAAACAAGCTGCAACTGAACGCTATCACTCGCAGGGCCTACAAAATAAGGGTGAGATAAATGTGGACAGCCGATATATATATATATATCGTGCCTGAAAACTGATCGGCTGTGTAAAAGTGTTCAATTAAAATTTGAAATTTATAAACACACACATACACATGAGTGCATTCACATGTACATAAAATATGCATTTGGTTCTTAAAGTTACAGTGTTGCAAAATGTGTCTGCTTGCAATGGAAGGGAAAAGAGCAGATAGTCATCCGGCACTACGTTTTTCTTGTTAAGAGTATTCTACATAATCTATTCTCTAGTTTTAGATTTTTCTTTTCTGTAAAGTGTATTCTACATAATCTATTCTCTAGTTATAGATTGTTCTTTCCTTGTTAAGAGTATTCTACATAATCTATTCTCTTGTTTCAGCTGTTTTCTTTTCTGTAAAGTGTATTCTACATAATCTATTCTAAAGTTTTAGCTGTTATCCTTTTCTTTTTGAATTTACAAGTAACTGCATAATGCGTGTCGTGAAAAGGTTTTAACATTTCATCTCACTTTAAACAAAGAAGTGTTCACATTTCACCTACTTTAAACTTAAGAGGTGTTCACATTTCACCTCACTTTAAACTTAAGAGGTGTTCACATTTCACCTATTTTAAACTAAGAGGTGTTCACATTTCACCTCACTTTAAACTTAAGAGGTGTTCACATTTCACTTCACTTTAAACTAAGAGGTGTGAACATTTGAGCGCATGTACACGGCACCCTCCGCCAGTCGACACGCAAGCAAAAAAGGTCCATATAGTACGACGTCCCTTAATCAGGCACGCTGTTAAGGCCGGACAATTGAGTTATAGATTTTACCTACTTTCCAAATGCATACCAGCAGGCGAGAACGGTCATCAATAATTCACTACTGCCGAGAAATCCTTTCCAAGTAATCTTCAGTGGTGTTGAAGGTGTCTGTGTTTCCAGTAGGTGACAAGCGAGAAGATTCCTTCATATTGTAAAGTTTTGTTGGGGGTAGGGTGGGCTGGGAGGAGGTAAACTGAAATGCACATTTCTTCAAAGCAAAATTCATAACAATGCGCGTGTATGTGTGAATATGACCGTGTATGTCAATCTCTTCAAACTAAAGATATAACAAGATACTTGAACATACATCCATCAGTGTGCGTTTGTGTCTGCGTATGTGCGCGCGCGTGTGGAGGCGACTAAAGGGCGAAAAGAGAGCGCTTATTTAATAGCGGCATGGTAAGATATTTAGCTAAAATATACTATTACTAAACTGTGTTTGTTTAATAGCGGCATGGTAAGATATTTAGCTAAAATATACTATTACTAAACTGTGTTTGTTTAATAGCGGCATGGTAAGATATTTAGCTAAAATATACTATTACTAAACTGTGTTTGTTTGCTTGCACATTTGATTACATAAAAGTATTTTTGACGTGTGTGCTAATTAAGAAATGGAATGATCTAGTTAAATGACGACAAAGTAAATTCAGAAGTCTTTAGAGTTTAAATACGAGGACTGCACGACAACTGTTTACAGAGAATAGTCAAGTAGACATCAATCATAAAGACAACTGTTTACAGAGAATAGTCAAGTAGACATCAATCATAAAGACAAAAAGCGAATCGTATGTATTGTGAACAAAACTACTGACACTTAAGGTGAATTATGAACCCAATATAATCCGGTAAAATCAATACCACCAAACAAAAAATACAAATAGCCAAAATAAGCAAGTAATGAATCACAAGTAATACTGTCCACCATAGACAACTTCGATGAAAAGTGGCCTCAGTGTAAATTGCCCGATGTTATACGCCACTATAAACAGATCAAATGAAAAGCGAATGCTGTGCAATGTGTTTGAAGTGAACAACAACAAAGAACAAACTGAAGACGACTCCTATGCAACTCTTTCAAATAAAAAAACGTAACCAGTCAGTTAAGATTAAAACTGTAAACAATGTAATGTGCATAAGTTAACGCCATCAAAGACAAATGAAATGACAAGTAAAAATTATGTTCTATTGCCAAAGTAAATGTCATCATTGACAGTTAAGAAGAAAAGTAAATTCTATGTAAATTGCCTAAAGTTAACGTCACTATAAACAATCAAGTTGAGAAGTAAGTACTGTGGAATTACTCTTCACGTTTGATATAGCCAATATGTAACACCGAAATTTCAAAGTGAGAAATTTTGTTTTTCTTTCTATGCCAGAGTTATATAGAGGAGAAGGTTCTCTCACTCTTTCTTCCATTTTTATGAACGATCAACACAAATATACGTGACGCTAAGCCGCACCATGAGGTCGTAACCTTGTACTTAATTTACGATGTAGTGATACGCTGACGGCTTTGCCTTTGCATCCCTGAAAGTTGCAGAAAACTTGGCCATGACACTGCTGGAAGCGTTTGTACGCTGTCAACAAAGCCAGCTGACAACTAGGTCAACTCAATCACAGTATTTGTTTATTTAATGGTTATGAAACTAGAAATTGTGTAAACCGGAAAATCATCTGGAATTCTTGCCTGATATTTTATAAATACCCAAACGTGAATAGTCGTGGGGTCACCATTTTCAGTGAATGCGCAAGCTGTTAATTGCTTTGAGTAGCAATTTTACGGAATTATGAGGCAAGATTACATACTTTATAAATTTCCATCATTATAATTTTAAAGTAGTCTCTAGCTGTGAGAAACTATTTGGAAATATTAATATATTTGTTGTCTCTACATGACAACTGAGGGAATTGTGAATCATAACGTATAAGTGTTGTTTTGACTAGGTATGCCAATATTAAGTGATTTCATACAAGTGATGCTATGTAAATGGTGCTAGGATTATTTTTCTTTTAATCGCTGCCAGTCCTGGAAATCAAATGAGGAACGTGCGACACCAGATGGTCATTCAACTGCCACATCTACCATCGCCATTCATGACTGAGAATTAAGCTCTCCCACACAAACATTAAATTCAATCTGTCTGATTCAAATCATATATTCATAAGAAAGTCTGGGATATGAGAACTGTGTTGCAGGTTTCGCTAAAAAGAAATATGTAATTTGTAAGTAGTTTACTATTTATTAAATTGTTTATTATTTTCTCTGTACTTAATTAATTCTTTGGATGACCGGTAATAGGGATCGGCGACCCGCAGACATGATGAATGAGATTTAATTAAGACGAGGGGGTAATAAGTCACCAATCCTATATTAAGCTATATCGAGCTGAACAGCGTTATTGCAACAGGTGTTAATACAGAGACAAGAAGAGTAGACGAAACCATGGTGCTGTTAGTAGTATTAATATTAATTATCTAAACCAATAGTATTAACAATTAATATACTAGCAGGGTCATGTATAAACCCCACAAGTCCCACTAGGCATTCTCAGTATGTTCATAACTTAGCTTCACACTCTTACCCCATAATGAGATGCTTGTGACAATAACACTTCACAATAATCATAATAACTGTACACAATACTATTTCAAAGGCAGCAATACATTTTCACAATGTTACTTTCCAGTCTGCAATAAGAAAGTTACTTCATACTGGGCAAGTCCATTGTTGTCATTCGCCTTGTCTGAAAATATTTTTGAATGCATTTATAATCAAAAAGTAATTTCCTTCTTGCTATGTCCATCTTAATTACTAATTCAAATGTCAAGCTTTGCTTAGTGTGAAAATTATGCTTGCTAACGTCACACCATAATTACTAATTTATCAAGAGTGGACATATTTTTTTTTTTAATATCACCTGATGCAATGACAGGGATAATGGTGAAAAGAAACCCACAATTATAAATAAACTGCTCAACTACTGGAGTACTCTGTATTGATATAAAAAAAAACAGTGTGTGAAAGAGAGGCATCAACGGCAATCTTAACTGGTGGAATATTTGTTAAAAAGAAAAATGTGAAGAAAAACTCCAGATATCGACAGAATGTTTCAAAAGTGGTGAATGTTGGCAATGGAATTAGTAATAAAAAACCGAGATATCGACATAATGTTTCAAAAGTGGTGAATGTTGGCAATGGAATTAGTAATAAAAAACCGAGATATTGACATAATGTTTCAAAAGTGGTGAATGTTGGCAATGGAATTAGTAATAAAAAACCGAGATATTGACATAATGTTTCAAAAGTGGTGTATGTTGGCAATGGAATTAGTAATAAAAAACCGAGATATCGACATAATGTTTCAAAAGTGGTGTATGTTGGCAATGGAATTAGTAATAAAATACCGAGATATCGACAGAATGTTTCAAAAGTGGTGTATGTTGGCAATGGAATTAGTAATAAAATACCGAGATATCGACAGAATGTTTCAAAAGTGGTGTATGCGCTGACAGAAAAGTGTGTGTGTGTGTGTGTGTGTGTGTGTGTGTGTGTGTGTGTGTGTGTGTGTGTGTGTGTGTGTGTGTAACAGATATTAAATGAATGCATCCAAATGTACTGACAAAGAAAATAGTTTTGGGAAAAATATAGATCAACTGAGTGCTTGACAAGTGCTTGATGTTATGTACTGACAAAGAAATTTTTTAAAAATCAGATAACAAAAGAATACTTGATTGCTCTATGCACTGACAAACAAAACAGTAAGAAAAAAATCAGACATCAACTGAACGCTTGACAAATGTTACATGTACTGACAAGAAAATAGTAAGAAAAAAATCAGACATCAATTGAATGCTTGACAAATGTTACATGTTTTGCCAAGAAAATAGTAAGAAAAAGATCAGACATCAATTGAATGCTTGACAAATGTTACATGTACTGACAAGAAAATAGTAAGAAAAAGATCAGACATCAATTGAACGCTTGACAAGTGGTGACGATTGACGTAAATAACAGTAGAGCGAAAAACATCCTTGGAGTAAAACATTGACAGAACACTATATAATACAATAACAACCATATTATCAACAAATTCTCGTCTGCTTATGTAACCTAACGACATTATATAATACAATAACAACCATGTTATCAACAAATTCTCGTCTGGTGGTGTAACCCAACGAGGGAGGGGGGGGGGGGAAGAGAAATCTTCTAATCACGTTATTATTAGAGTATTATTTGATTGAGCGTTCGGAGCAATATAAAAAAAAGGTAAACCGAATGTAACGATAATATAACACAACATACTTCAAGAAAAATAATAAACGGCTTATAAATGACGCAATAGATTTTTGAAAAACGATATTTAAAAATATCTTAGAAAGAATAAACAAAATTTTAAAAAATCCAACAATTACGTTAAAACATGATTTCTGAGAGCAAACACAAAGACAACACAATGCCGAAGATGTAAATACAGGATTGTGCTGGTTCTCAACAACAACAAAAATCGTTCCTCCTTTTCAGTTTCTCTTTTCATCACTTTATCTTCATCAATGCTAACATCACGAAGTGGTCTATAAGTGCTTTTATTGTGTCTCGTTTTTATTGCTATTCTTTCTTTTTAATCCTAATATTTGGGAGGAAAAACTGTCAACGCTGATATACAATATTACTACTGTGTACAGAGGATGAGTGTTTGTAAAGTTTTAGACTGTAAGTGCATTAAGCCAGTTTTTAGCCATCTACGTGATTTTTTGTGTGAATGTGTTTGAGTGTTTGTGCATGCGCACGCGAGTGTGTTTGTATTGACTTTTTCTTATTAGACTATACATAAAATGCAGAGTTTGTGTTTTATTCAAAGACTGCTCTGGAGTCGAATTCTATTAAGTCATAAATACTTACCTTTCCATTAGCGCTCCAAGCTGTTCACATTCTTCTGGCTTGTAGAACCAAATTCCGAAGATTTCTTTTAAAAAAAGTGTTTCAAAGTTATTTGCAAAAATAACAATGTAAAAAAACATTTGCACCAACTGGTATAATTAGTCTAACAAAATGAGTCAGTATGAAAGTAGCAAAGCAGCTTTCATGACAATAAAATGGACAAAGAATACAGTAAAGAAATTATTAAGCATTTAATTAATGAAAATACACCATTCCTCTTTGCCACACACACACACACACACAAACGAGTCCAAATTTGTAATTTACAGCGCATATCTGCTAAACTCAGGGTAGCTGAAAAAAATGATTCGTAGAAAGTCTTGAAGAAACAGTTTATTCCCTGCGGTCTTGCATTTAAACATACACGCGCGCGCACACACGCACACAAAACCCAACAAAAGAAAACACCAGCCTTTAACTGTACTTTTTAATACCCGAACACTTAAATTACAGAACTGCTCATGCAGCACAGGTAAGAAATACATTTGTAAAATTCGAAAGTCTTGCGAAAAGACATCATTTTATACATTCTTTGCATGACACTTTGCGATCCTGAAGTAAGATGAAGACATAGCAACAGTTGAAAGAAGCAGCTGGGCTGAGAGAAATTAAGTCTCAAAAATGCTGTCCTTCTTGAAGTTGCCAATACTTCATTCACCCTAAATGGTAGATGTATTCTGTTGTTAAGTATGTACGATGTTCGAGTGAATGAGAGAGAGAGAGAGAGAGAGAGAGAGAGAGAGAGAGAGAGAGAGAGAGAGAGAGAGAGAGAGAGAGAGAGAGAGAGAGAGAGATGGTGGAGGAAAAAAGAAAATGACCAACAGCGAACAAATCAAAGATTTCAAAGATGAGGCAGATGAGAAATGTACCATTCCAATCTTAAGTAATATGAGGTCATCCTTTCCTGTATATCTGTCTGCAAGCCAACTAACCAGACAGGGAGGCACTTCATTAATCCATCCATCTTTAGGTACAATGGCCTACGAAAGGAGGAAAAAGATGCAAACACTGGCGGGTTCAGTGTCAACGTGCGCACGACTGTTCACCACGCGTTCAGTGTGTTGTTCTCGAGTCAGGACTGTTCTCCAGGAAGAATGCCAACAAACTGAATCCAAGCGTACACGTGCCAGAGACAGATTTCAATGCAATCACTGATCTTTTATTGTAAGACGTATGATATCCAGCATAATTCTTAATCCTTAATGTGTTCAATACAATCGCGCACTTGAAATAATGCACTTAGTTGTGCGTTCAAGTGGTTGCTTTGTGCACACTAAATTCACCACAACTGCGCTCAAAACACGAGTGTAGGAATTACTAAATAGATAATAAATTTTCCTTTCACAGAAACAATAATAATTATTTATTTCAAAACAAAGTAGGTAAGCAGACCATACTGGACTTTATTAAAAGCATAAAACGAATTTTTTCCCCCATCTCTTTCTGAAAAAAACTTAACAGTGTTAATATGACCCGTTAAGAGTAATAATGATGAATCAAGAACGTAAAATTAATTTGAAAATCTGCGAACTGACTGCTTCAGTTTTACATTAGCACAGTATCCATTTAATTTTAAAAAAATATATATATATCTGACACAACTCCATACTAGTTACTGATTGTTATTATTATTATTATTATTAATCATTCATAACTAATTACAAGTGATGAGAATATAAATTTATGTTGTAAATAATTTTCCAGAAGACATCACTCGTCTCTCTCACTTGGCAGATATGCGGGCACTGTAAACGTTTTCTCTCTTCCACAACATTAAAGATTAGCATTTACCGTCAAACAATATTTCCGTAGGTGGAAAACTTCTTTCCAAAGGAGAAGACAAATCCGTCTTTAATCTATATTTAGCGAGCTCCCACCCACCCACTATCTCTCCAACATATGGTTATCAATATTTGTAAGATCAGTATTTTTAAAAAATCAACAATCAAATATACCACATCATCAAAAGAGCAATGCTATTTACATAATTTCACAACAATGTTAGATAAACACTAGACAATCGTTCAATTTACCCTAGCATTCATATCAGCAGTCACATTAGTATATATATATATATAAAATCAAATTCATAGACATAATTCATCACAGACATGAGAGTGGAGTATTAGAGAAATAATTATAGTCAATTTACATAACCTTTCCAAAGATGGCACATGTCCACAATCATGCGGTTTGCAACAGGTCACTGTCTTTCCTATTTAGATGACAGTATTGTGTGCCCCTTTTAGGTATGTTACATGACTGTTTCAGATGCACTCACAAAGCACACAGTGGAGAACCATCCAGAACTTCGCATGTGCTAACATCACAAGGTATGTTCTAGAACAATCTTCAGTTGCACTCCTCAAGCACACAAGGAGGAATGTTCAAAATAATCTTTGTGAATTCTCGAGAACAAACTAAAGCCTCAATTTTCGCCATATTGACTCTCGAACTGAATCAACTTACTGCAACACTTTTACTGATACGTTGATGATAACGTTGGATACACACACCAACATGATCCAGCAGAGTAGAGTAGTCACAACGATCTGAAGTGGATCAAATGCACTAAACTAAAAAAGAGCACTTTTCTCTGCAAAAGTCAAATTAAGGAGCACTAAATTTCAGGCATATTTCATCTCTAAAACTCTTTTCTCTCTTACAAACATTCTCAACTTACAAAGCATGCAACAATATTCATTAATCTGATACATATGCAGCATAAGAAATATAGCATCAATCAAAATTCACAAGTATAATGTACAACATATTCGAATCAGTGAACATAGAAATAAGGGTTCAATTACTTAAAGCATTCTCAATTCAAATCACATATCAATAGCAAACAGGTACGAAATATTTCAAGGTCCACTCTTTCTTTATCAGTCAGTTACCAAAAGCTAACGATTGCCTTTATGACTGGACTTGAGTTTCATCAAAAATCAAAGTGATTAGAATAGAGAACTGCTTCAACAAATAACTTTCGGTTCCATTGGATGAATTTGTTATGAACAAGTGTGAGACTATTAGTCAGAAAAACTACTCATCCAGTTGGAACTGGTTTGGATTGCATCAGAAGTGAAAATTACTGAGTGAAAGAGTCTGTACTAAACAAGCTATGTGACAATAAGGATGGTGCATGAATCTAGGTGGCTATGTTTTCAGTGCAGCAAAGTACGAATGACTCACTAAAGACAACTTTTTATTCCAAAGAAATATTTATAAAGAAAAACAATATACCACTGGTCCTATAATCAAGGCAGTCTGTGCCTGTGTATGATAGGCGTTCTAGACAATCATTGCTTAATAGAGAGGATTTCATCTCTCCATCTCGAATAACGATTGACTTGTCTAGCCAGAGAATGTAAATTAATGGCCTATGCCAAGTTTGAAAACACTTCATGACTGATATATGACAGGATCATTAATAAATTATTGGGCTCTTTATCAGGTCTGTTGATTCTGAAACCTTTAGATATCTGCTTTGCGTGATATTTGGTTACTGTACCTTTTGATTGAAACAAGATGAGTATGCGGCTTATATATTACCAGGCCTGGCCACTACCAAGCCCATACGTTATATTATCAGGCCTGGCTTGGCCTGGCTAGGTTATACAGCTGCATAATAAAAGGCTTGTAGAATATCAAACATCTAGGTTATATATCTTGCACGTTGAAAAGCCTGCAAATTATTGAACAAGTAGGTTATATAGGCTGCACTCTAACAGGCCTGTATAGCTTGCAAGTTAACTGGACAGCAGATTATCAAGCACCTAGATTATACAGCTTCTAAGTTATCAGCTTTGTAGACCACCAGACCCAAAAATGTTCTGGTTTTGATACTGCATATATAGGTTATCAAGCCTGTAGGATAGTATACGGTTAGGCTTGTACGTTGTCAAGCCTCCGGGTTATCCAGCTTATTCCATATCAGTTAGACCTCCAGGTTATCATGCCTGTAGTTTATCCGATTGGCACGTGACTGGGCCTAGAGAAATGTGTTCGGACTCGAAAGTCTTGCAATGGAAGCCCTTGGCTGATGGAAAAGTGCTGAGACTCTGTTCTTGAAGCAAATTACATTTTGTGTTTGGAGTTGGTTTGGAAACAACGAACACCGAAGATCACGAGCATTGCAAGTCATCTTCAATTACGAATCAGCTCTAAAAGTCGGTGTGCTTACAGACGCCACAGTCGATAGTAGTTAAAGACAATGACATATGATTGGCCATTACACGCGAAGTCAGTGACCTTTCTAGTCTCCTAGTGCTGGTTATGACTGACTGATACACGAAAAATCTGTGGCCAGGCCAATCCCTTGGTACTGGCTCCAATATCTGCTAAGTAAAAAGTGAACCCATGAAAAGCCTAGATGCATTCATTAGCGTATTTCACTCTGAGAGCTAGTTATTTTATTTTAATTTTAAAAGCAAAGTACCTAAACGCATTCCAATTATATTGCAGACAACAATCAAAACAATTAAGTTAATGAAATGTTTACAAAACTAATGCTAGAATTAAAGGTCGGCGAATTGTGCAAAAGATAATCTGAGTAAATTCTGAAGGATTTAAAGCATAGTGCTTGTATTTTCTAGTATGATTATTCACTTTTCTGGCCGTTAACAGTCTGCTGGCGGTCAGGGATTGGGTGGGGAATAAAGGCTAACGTCCGCTTCCAACGTTTGTGATTTCCAGATGGCAATCGATAATATACTCCCTTGTGTTGTAATACTGGAGAACGTCTTCAGAAATATCTATGAATATTTCCTAATTTATGAAGAATTATATACGTTTATGTTTTGTATTATAATTACGCCGAATGCAAGACAAAAGACATGTGCGCGACTAACTGCTGTCATACTTATTGTATTACACAGCGGGCTGTGTACAAGAAAGACACACGGGGCCAAGACGTGTTCCCGACTAACTGCTGTCATACTTATTGTATTACACAGCGGGCTGTGTACAAGAAAGACACACGGGGCCAAGACGTGTGCCCGACTAACTGCTGTCATACTTATTGTATTATACAGCAGGCTGTTTACAAGAAAGACACAAGGGGCAAGACGTGTTCCCGACTAACTGCTGTCATTGTATTACACAGCGGGCTGAGTACAAGACACAATGAGCTAGATGTATGCACTAGTGATCGTAAGATCAACTAACGTTGAATATGGATTTTCAACCGTAAAGTGTCAATACCAACATACGTTTGAGATTCCTGTAGAGCAGAAAGGGCGTGTTGACCTGGAACTCCAGTTGTTCAGTGATAGGCTCGACGAGGTTGTTCAGGCCTTGTCTATTGAGAATCATCACGCCATGGAGTGGGTTGGCCGATCTGAAACCAACAAATAACTACAATTAAATTGTCAGGTAGATATTGTACTGTGATTTTATAACTATGACTATTTTAAACAACCTCAAACAAATAACTTACAGTAAAATTGCGTCAGGTATATTTTGTGTTGTGATTTTATAACTGTGACGATTTTTTTCCAACCTCAAACAAATAACACGGGGTGGGGGTGGGGGAGGCAACAAGGCGATAACACCGGCAAAATTACGCCAAGTGTAGCCTGACACTTAGGAATGAGAAATGTTTGGCTCCGGTGAAGATGAATGCGCGCGCGCACGCACGTGTACACACACACACACACACACACACACACACACACACACACACACACTCTTTCACGCACAGAGTTGGTTAAACTAAAGTAAAAACTGAAATAATGCTATAATTTTTTTTCTCTCCGGGGTTATGTTTGCAGCAGAGCTTTGCCAATCTTCACACAGTGCAGCCGAAGTGCCCTACCTAAAGTCAAACGGTAAACATACGAGATGACGTGAGTCAAGTGTTTAAGAGTTATCAGAGTCGGCTGTAGATTGATGAAGATTTAGTTTTCACATCTGGCTGTATCCTATTCATAAGGTGACGTCAGGCAGTTGCTAACAGAAATGGAATTAATAAACTAAGGAAATCAGATTTCATAACAATATGAACAAGTTTATAATTAGTGCACTAACTGCTTCTTTTTTTTCTTCTTCACATAGTCAATAACGACTTCACTCAGATCAAAGGTTGCAGTAAGGATGATTGCATTACACACACGCGCACGCGTTTAGGTTGTGAATGACGAAATGTTTGATTAATATGAATACCACAAAATATATATCTAGGCTTTTTTATGGCGGCCACCATTTAATTTATTATAAACGCCGTCTATGTACAGCCGGAACCAGCAAATAAAAACATCAAAATACAACTATGTATAATCGAGGCACAGTACACGACACATGTACTGTACACAAGACCATGTCCGTCATTCCATTTAAAAAACAAAACACAATATTTCATACCTTTACCCTGTGACTAATCTACGTATTCCAACTAAGTGACACATTTCTCGTACGACTAACACCTTTTTAACTTACACACCATCTTCTTACTTTTGTATAAAAACTAATTTCTAACTAAAAATAAATCAACTCGAGCCCTTAGTGAAACTGTCGGATCGAACGGCCTTCAAATTTTTCTATTCTTCTCTGTCAGTCGAAAGTAAAACTTCGCCCGGCATCACTTCATTTAAAACATTTAAAAATTAAAATAATGAAAAGGAATAAAATCTAGATACACAAGGGATATAGGAAACAGTACAAAATACACATTTAAAGTATTTAACCAAGCCACTCCAAGACACCAAAAGGATATTTGTTAGAATTATAAGACCTAACAGGACAGACCACCCAGAGCTGGACTGTTAGACTTGATGTATCTATCTCTTTCATGTGATACCTGAACTGGACCAGCCCCAGAGGGTAGGAGAACCATTGTGCCGTTTTCCATTGTCCAATGAGTTATAGGTTAGAGTATAGGAAACGGTTGGAGATCAAAGGGTCACTTGTAGCTTAAGATACGTAGGAATGGTTAGTCGCAAGGAAAGACATGGTAAAATGGAAAACCTTTAAATAGTATGTTTAATGAAGTCTCTTCACTCCGCCTAGAACGACCCTTGCTGCTACAGCTCGAAGAGGCGAGTCCCAGAAATTTTATCTGGTATTTTAAAAGAAAGATATTGTGAAATTTTAAAGTCAGAAAGACTGAGTACTGAGTACAGTAGTCTAAAAAGAAAAGATCTATTGTACTCCAACCAGATTACCTTTGATTCTTGGGCTTTGAGGAACGTGGAAGGTATGTGTGGCTGACTTTTAATTTTAGTTAAAACCTTGTGTAATAGAAATGTTTGAGAATAATTTATGTATTTTAATTATACCTTTCTTTCAGCTTAGTGTCAATGTGCTCAGGGAAGTTAATAGCCATTGTCACTTAAATACTTTCTTTTATAGTCAGCAGTTGCTTACACTGCATTAATTAATAAATTGCAGAATCACAATCACCAGAACCGGGTCACTCAAATTTCATGAGAGTTCATAGAGCAGGCGACGGATTCTGTTTGTGTACGTGGAGCAAAAGGGGCGGGGCTATCTAACAGCTGGTCAAGCTAAAGGGCCGCCATTGGGATGATTTATGTCTTGGATGCCTTTTGCTCAGTGCTACATTGGCTTTTACGACTTTAAGCTAAGTACAGTGAGCCTAGGCATTGAAACTGAGTGCATATGCATATTGTGATTGAAATTGAGACTTGAGATTCGTGTAGAAAAGGAAGATAAGTTAGCAAAAGGAAAATGGACATTGAAACTCGCTTTTGTTTAGGGGAGGCTAGTTAATTCCCTGATTCGGGTTAGAACCAATCTGTTTTGTAACTTGTTGTTAGGTAATTAATAATTGATAATATTAATAATTGTTCTTTCTCTTATTTTTTTTCATTTATTTTCTTTTATTGTTATATAAAGTTTATTGTTAAATTTTTCATTAGTGTTGTGTTCAATTCATTGTCATTTTGTCTAATATGATTTTATAAGTGTCATCGTCACGTCTGTCTAACCTCTGTCCTGAGTCTGTCTTCGTCTTGTCTGTCTGTCTGTCTTATCTGTGAGGAATCGTTTCCTCTGGGGGCTCATACAAGTGACGTCTTCAATTGTTGTCCCGTCCTAGATATATATATATTTATGGAAGGTGCCAACATTCTCCTATTGCTGTCTGTGTCCCCCTATTGGCCGGCCCTAACGTGTCTTCTGTTCTTTCGTTTCTCCTACTTGTAACGAGTCTAGCTTCACTGCTCACCTCTGGGTAACTTAAGACAATTTCTAGGTGGTGGAGTGGGAAGGTGTGGTCAAGTGGGGGGAGGGTATAAACGTGCTTGCGTGCGCGAGCGTGCGTGCGCGTGTGCGTGCGTGCGTGCGTGTGTGTGTGTGTGTGTGTGTAATCATTCTTGCTGACTGGCAGGGGCTTGCATATGTGGTCGGAACGCCTCTTTGATTGAAAAACAGCTTGTTGATAATGAGTCTGCATTTCTTAATGATAATGGCAGTGACCATCTTAAAAGGCTTTGGGCCAGCCCTCTCAACATCATCAAAGCAACTCTCAAGAACAATGAGGACACAGACAGGCTGGACAGATTTCGCCACTACCATTAAAAGGAATACATTTCTTACTGCAATCAAAATAAAAACCTAAAGAAATTAAATCCACGGATAGCACAAAAGCCAAATTTACAGTCAAAACAAGACAAAAGAAAATTAAATCCCTGCACAGTTATTAGATTTATACAACAGGTTGACCACCAATCAGTGCCACACTCATAGCATAAAAAGAGCAATAAATTGAAGTGTCCGTAGAGTTCACAGTATAACGTACATAAAACAGAAAGGACCAGTGTCCATCCTGTGAGCGTCATGGCCATGTAAACAAAAAAGCAGTAAGGTCAACTGCCCAATATGTGAGTCATGGCCACGTAAACAAAACAGCGGTAAGGTCAACTGTCCAATATGTGAGAGTCATGGCCATGTAAAAAAAAAAATAATAAGTTTCAACTGCCCAATCGTTGAGAGCCACGGCTATATAACAACGTAGGCCCTACATAAAACAGTCGACGGAGGGCGATTGAGGGTGTGCGCCAAATAGGTGCATCCAGTTTCACCCCCTTCCGCCAGATCTCCACCTCAGACGCACCGCGAGGCTGTGGGGATCCCCCAGAAGCAGAGACCAAGACCGAGAACGTCGTGAAGATGAAAGGTCTATTGCGGCTTGTGGGGTGAGTGTGAGCGGAACAACAACAACTTAAAACAGTGTAAGTTGATCGCTCATTAAGAGTGAGCGTTAAGGCCACATATTGACAAAATTAAAAATTCGACCACCCAAGGAATGACATACTCCAGTTAAGCCACAAAAATCAGTGGCCACAAAAATCACATGACGATTTACATTTAACTGTAAGATGGATCGCCGTCAGGGTGGACATAAAGACCACTTAGCAGCATACACCAATAAGGTATTGCCTATAGAATAAACATAAAGACCACAATGCAACATACATTTAAATATTCGACTAGAGACTGGGCATAAAAAATACAAGGCGGCTACAAAAAACAATAAGGTCGATCACCTGTAAAGTGGGCTTTCAGACCATAGATAGAATGACTACGCATACATAGTCGGCATTAAGATTATAGAGTAACAACGTCCACAGAGAGGGCATGTTTGTCACAGAGTGACCGCATAAAGTAGTAAGGTCGATCGCCTATTCAAAGGACATAATAGCCACATGGCAACTACTTAAATTTAATAAGGCTGATCGACTATACAGATGGCATAAAGACAACAAAATAGTTATATAAAGCTTTAAGAATGGGCATAAAGGTAATTTGAGTGTGGCCATAAAAGCCATATAAAGACTGCATAAGGTAGTAAAGTTGATCGCCCACAGAATTAGCATAAAGGCTACATAACGATTATAATATATACTGACATATAAAGGTAGATTGCTTACACAATGGGCATAAAGGCTACATAACGATTATAATATATACTGATATATAAAGGTAGATTGCTTACACAATGGGCATAAAGGCTACATAACGATTATAATATATACTGATATATAAAGGTAGATTGCTTACACAATGGGCATAAAGGCTACATAACGACTATAATATATACTGATATATAAAGGTAGATTGCTTACACAATGGGCATAAAAGCTACATAACGACTATAATATATACTGATATAGAAAGGTAGACTGCTTTCGAAATGGTGGTAAACTGGTAGTTTGGCATCTCAGAACTAAAGAAAGAAAAAAACCCAGTGCATGCGTGTGTGTGTGTGTGTGTGTGTGTGTGTGTGTGTGTGTGTGTGTGTGTGTGTGTGTGTGTGTGTGTGTGTGTGTGTGTGAAATAGAGGTGAAATAAAAATCAAGCAGAATAAAATATAATGGCGCCGTGATAATCAGTCATCTTAACTCGGGGAAATATTACAGCACACAAAAACACTCCTCTTATCAGGATCTTTCGCGGGCTCCGGGACACGTGTGTGTGTGAAACCTCCGGATTTCCTTGGCGCGCGTTTTATGTGCAGTCACTGGTTCCAGAGTAAGGTACGGTAACATAACATGTCTGCCTTTCTGTTCACCCGACTAAATCCATTCTAGGGTTTGCATCGAACAAACAGGCAAGGAAACACGCGAAACAGCCGGGACTGAAGAGAAAACGACGGGCCAAAGATAATGCCATCTGTCCCCGAGAAGTAAGTCTCAAATGGGATTAAACGAATGCTCACAAGGCTGATCTTTTGTTTCCTATACGATGACCATGTTTGTGCGTGAAACCAAAATTGCAACAAGAAATATTGAGAACCGCTGGCAAGATCCGTTGTGCTAGGAATATAGCGTTTGTGGACAGAAATTTAATGGGCCTTCCTGCTGCAGTAGCTAGAAAATCAATAATAGTAACACAGGAAATATGCTCACTGCTACACACAGACGCACGAGAATACATACACAACGCAAAGCTCAACATATGTATCTACTTTTAAGGAAAGAAGACAAATTTAAGAAAAGTGACGCAACTGCACCTTATTTATTACTCACAATCAACACTAGATATATGCATTGACAAAGAGAACAAACATTAGGTGTATGCTATGACGCAAAGAACAAACAACACTACATGCCATGTTATGACGCAGAGAACAAACAACACTAGATGTATGTTATGACGCAGAGAACAAACAACACTAGATGTAGGTTATGACGCAGAGAACAAACAACACTAGATGTATGTTATGACGCAGAGAACAAATAACACTAGGTGTATGCACTGACGCAAAGAATAAATAAATACGCAAATGCACATATGACTACGGCTAGCAGATATGATGAGAGGTGGATTAACTAGTTTTGTTACAGCTCCCTTATGACTATGTGCCCCAATCAACGTGCACTAGCAAAACCCAGTGCATCCACGATCATTTTATTGCAAAAAGCCGGTTGTGGCTTATTCTTTTTTTCATACCTCCAAACCAAACACCAACGCTACATACAACAACAATAACAACTAACCAATTACACACACGCGCGCATACATGCACGCACGTACACACACTATTTCGACAACCCAATTACCATACATTATAATAAACAACATGCTGCAGCTTCTATTTTTTATACTCCTCTCCCTCAAACAGCACCAATCAATTATAGCAACAGTTTCTTTTTGTAAAGCGCAGCAAGGACCTGGGATTTACAGGTAAAAAAACAACTGTTCAAATTTGTGAACACAGCATTACTTAATACTGTTTGACGCGTACTCTGTCACACCGTAAGATCACCTCCATTTGTAAACCAGCAGGTTGAAATTTACAGTATATGGAATTCTTCAAGGTGAGGGAAGTTGTTATTTTTAACCTAATACACTTCTTGCATTTATTAGTTTTAAAAAAGAAAAACACCGCAAAATGCTGAGTTATTTAAAGTGCAGCCTTCTATTCTTAAAATTTAAAAAAAAGCATAGAAAAAGTCTTAAATAAGAAACTTTTAAACGCCGAACTGCCGCTCTTTAGAGCTAATTTCGGCTTGGTGGAGTGAGTGTGACGTCATTAATTCCATCTCGCAAGCCGTCTGCTGTATCATCCTTTTCGGCTCAATCCCTTGAAAGAATACGAGACTGAAGCATGTATTTTCGACACACAAATAATAAAACGTTCTTAATTATATGAAGTGGCCCAGACATTTTATACTTGGGGAGTAGGCTGTTTCGACTACTCGCAGTGGCACTTCATCGATAACAATACCACCACTAGTCCTAGTGCTACTTTAATCATATCTATCTATCCAGCCAGCCAGCCAACCACTACCACCCTTTCAGAAAAAAAAATATTACTGATTTATAATACTAGAGAAGTAAAAGATAAATTTTCTTTAGAATGTTTCTGAGAAACGAACATAATTTATTACTAGATTATAAAGAGACTTCTGTCTCAAAATATGAATAAACCAAGCATATAATAATAATAATAATAATAATAATAATAATATCCATATGCAAATCTTAACATATTTATAGTGGAACTTGAGTTAAACAACTTCTTGAGTAATTGACGTTAAAAAAACGAAACAAACAACTTTTCAACAAGTAAAACATGACTTTGATTTATTCTATTTGATGATTTTACATGACTTGATCAGATGATTACTATGTGCAACTTAAATAAGAGGGTTTCATTAAAACTACCTATTGACAAACTATACACCACAATAATGGTCCAAGCTAATGTTCAAATGAATTCTAAGTTACTCAATATCCGGGTCCTAATTAACATCCCTGGAGGATAGGAGGAAAAGATGAAAGGGCGGGCGGAATCACTGCTGAAACATTTTAAATTATTTCTTACTATATACACTTAGTTGATTAATAATCTTTTCCTGAATTTATAGGGTATAATTTTAAAAATTATTGATAAAGACGGGGGAGAAAGGAGCATATCTTGATGCGTAATGTTAAGATGATATTTTTAAATAGTGTTTATTAGTAATATGATTTCCTGCTAATCGATAGTTAACTTAGTTAACTTCTTGCTCTCTTATATGTGAACAATTTCTTCTCTAATTGTAACAACATACTTGTCTTCGATGCATTAGTGCAAGTTATACAAGTGGCTTACTCTTTGTCTGTAAAGCATTAGCTGTACGGGAGTTTCTATCTCCCTGTTTGCAGTACACCAAGTGCAAGTTATACAAGTGGCTTACTCTTTGTCCGTAAAGCATTAGTTGTAGGGGAGTTTTTATCTCCATGTGTGAAGGACCATGTATGCACACCTGTGATATACTTTTAGCAAAGTTGCTATGACAGTGAAAGTGCTACAATCTAGTAGTTGTTTTTATGATATCAGTTACTGGTGTTTCTATATGAGAATACAAACTGCTGTGGCAAGTGACGTCATTATAGTTCTGTGGGAACTACATATATTCCTACAACCAAGTTTAGTTATATGCCTAAAACGTGTTCAATGCTAACGACTACAATGACTGCACTTGTGCTAAGATCGTTCTACTGGGCTAACTTATCCCATCATCTAGGCCTAGGGAAAGCCGTTCATAAAACTAGACCAGACTCATACTAGTCTATGCTGTCTGTCACATATCTTCTTTTTATCAGCTATCCTAATTCAAATGACATTTCTGTGAGACTAAAGTTGTCAGTCTAGAAGCCTCCATCAAGGGGAAGAATTACTTTTGATTAGTTATACATAGGTCTGGGGAGTAATGACTCAGAGAAGAACTGCTATAGTCGTGTGCACAAGTAAAGGATGAGTAACAGATTCTAAAACGCTTACCAGTACACTTATTTTCTAGAAAGATGTTTTTCGTGTTGTAATAAATGTTTTGTTTCCTGTATTAACTATTTTTTTTAAATATAACAAGTGATAACTGTCATTACGTTTGTTGCTAAATAAACCTACCTTTTTATTACTTATTACAGTCTGTTCTTTCCTCTGTATATACCTATTCAGGTGTGAATGACTTGCGGGCTGATCACGTCCATTCGTCTTTTTTTGTCGATCGGTCTCGTGTACAAGCTCGTGACCATTTCCTGTGCTTAAAGCATCGGGGTGAGAGTGGGATGATTGTGACGCACGATACTAATAATCATCGTCGCATTCACCCACCCATGTGTCACGTGGCCTATTGTTTCTATTGTTCCTTTTGTTGCATGTCACATGGCCTATTGTTTCTATTGTTCCTTTTGTTGTACGTCACATGGCCCATTGCTTCTATTGTTCCTTTTGTTGCATGTCACATGGCCTATTGTTTCTATTGTTCTTTTTGTTGCAGCGTAAAGAATTTAGGAGGATGTGTGGCTGTTTGCAGTCTTGCGTCAAACAGCCTTCAGTTTTTGATTTCTAATTCCTCTGTAATTTTTTCTCGTGTTGTCTGTGGCGAAACGCTTTGGTTCAGATTAAAATTACAATAAACAGTACGGGTTCAAGCCTGAAAGAAACATATTTCTGTTTAACTTTTCGTGCACTTTTAAAAGATGGTAACCGTTTTCTAATCCCAGTCTATCTGTTGTCATTAGCATACTTGCTTTAAAAGCACTTTCGTTGAGTTTGACTGCTTTATCATGACCAGAATGCAATATTTCGTCTATAAAAATAAAGTCAAACACTCTTCGTCTCAAAAACATAATTAAGACTAGATCACGACAAAATGTTAATTTAGAAGGCACTTTCTAATTTGCAAAACTGGTGCCATTAGGACTTCAGACATCGCTGAAATTGAAGGGGTTCCAACTCAAATGTTAACCATATGAAAAACTTTTGACGACAAACAATTTTTACATGAGAAAGCACACACATACACATAATACAAATCCACTAGTGCACGAGAGCACTGACTAGTTTATCACGAAAGTGGTATTAAAAACGCTTCCCTACCCCAACCCCCAGTATCGAGGAGGTCCTCTATCAGGTCTACTTGTCAACATATAAAGCAAGTTACTGCGGCTTAGAATTAGAAGCTCGCTAATTTGGCTGTCTCTCCAGACAGGCAAATGAACCTTTACCTGATGATTGCAAATCTCACCGATAGCGCTTCCCATACTAAGCCCTGCCAAACTAGTTTCTGCGTGCATCAAAACAACATAGTTCGGATTTCCATTCCTCAAATAGCTTTAATATGTTTAATGGATTAAAAAAAAATGAATACAAATATCTTCTTTAAAAACATTCTCAATTTATTTTCAAATAATTTTATAAATCCCAAACAACAAAAAACACAAGTTACATGTCACACTAAAGTGTGTGTGTGTGTGTGTGTGTGTGTGTGTGTGTGTGTGTGTGTGTGTGTGTGTGTGTGTGTGTATTTAATAAAACTAATTTTAAAAAAGAAAAAAACATTACTAATTTCCTTTTAGTATTTTAGTGCATTTTACAAAAACATTTATTTTAAAAATTTAATAGGAGGCACTGGAACAAAGCAGAAAGAGAACCCAAGTAAAAGGGGAGAGAAGAAAAGAAAACAAAGCAACAATACAAAATAATTTATAATGACGAGAACGTATTTGTATTTAAAATTCAGTTTTCTTTTGGTGTTATTGTACAATTATAAGTAAATCAAATTAAAGGTTCTGAATCATTTTGTCAATTTTTTTGAAACGTTGTAGACTAACAAACAATCATCAGTTTCAATCGAAAACGACATCATCCTACTCGATGTCTAAACATTAAATTTTAAAATATTCGTGATTAGCATTCTGTAATCTTGTTTTCGATATAAAAATTTTAAATTCTTAAAATGTTTAGCGTTTTAGCACGGACTCGGTGAGCTATTGATTACTAATTGTATTATGGACATTTGGATCAAGCATTACTTCAAACAGACACAATATCGTACGATTATTACTGCCAGCAATGTAGTTAATTCTTACTGACAAAGTAGGTCAAGTTTGCAATCCTGTGTGATTAGGCTGTAGCCTTTGTAAAATCGTTAAAGGATATAAAAACTCTTTCAACCATGAATCAAAACGAAAGCATCTGTTACAGCACTCAACATCAAAAGCCAGCCTTGTGTATCTCGTCCTGTCTTTCACTTTATGTAATCAGAGATACTCACCCCCCACCTCTCTCTCTTTCTCTTTCAACCTAAACAACTCTACACCAATTACCCTCATGCGAGCTCAACGGCTGTAAATAATTTACACATTAACAGATTTGCAGGAATGGAGAGGGGGGGGGGAGGAAACAAAACAAAAAAAACAAAAAACCCATGGCGTACAGAATATTAGTATACTGGTCCCACTTGTTTCTCGTGACTAGCCGTGAAAGCTAGCAAAATAACCAAACTGTATGAGGGGGGAAAGCACGTCCAAATCTGAAAACAGATCCTCTGTTTACGAATTCAGTGACGTTACACTTTCTAAGTGCAGCCAGTTCCATTGCTGACAACATGAGGCGCCA
Source organism: Sinotaia quadrata (assembly GCA_028829895.1). Lineage (NCBI taxonomy): Eukaryota > Metazoa > Mollusca > Gastropoda > Architaenioglossa > Viviparidae > Sinotaia > Sinotaia quadrata. Next base: position 23,262,955 of record CM054178.1, read on the forward strand.
TGTTAGACTGCGAGCTCTCCAACTACCTGTGCCCTTTCAACACCTTTCCCTATGCTTGGCAGGCAAAGGTTTAGCAAAAGTGTCCAAAAAAGAAACCCCCTTTCCTCTGCTCTCCAAGAACACACACACGCACGCACGCACACGCATACACACAAACAAACAAACAAACGAATATACGTTTAGAGAAAAAGAAACAAAACGCTCAGGATCGGTTACAAAGAAAACACAACAAAACAAATTGCAATATCTACACTCAGTGTAAACTAAGTCAACAGCTTAGAATACCCCTCCTCCCAAACAAGTATCAAGGTTAAGGATTATAAGGACACACACACACACACATTTAATCTACCCGAATTTGAAACTACAAGATTCTCAATCAGAAGATGAATTTGTGGAAATGTGAATCGAAAACGCGCTATCTTAAATTAGAACCACAGGCATTTTACAAGTGCACTGAACATAGTTTGGAGTTTTTTGCGTTTTATTTCAAGCAGAGGAAAGCGAAGACAAGCATCGTATACAACATTTTTAGAACAGTGACTGTTGCACACGACAGTGACATCTCTGTAAGCCTGTTCCAAGTCAGAATTCATGAGTACTTCAGAAGCAGAAATACGTCACTCACATCAGGTGTGAAAGCCATTATCAGACAATGCCGTACTAGCCGCTAATGGTTTTACTACCGTGGCTTGGCCTGAGTGCACAATCTAGTTTTCAATAGATCCATGACAATAAACAGAAATGAATGTGATTTCAGTGCACAATGCAGACACAATAAAATAGATTTGAACGAAATGGTCATGGCCTGAATACATAGCTTAATTTTCAGAGGACCCAAGAAGACAAATAAGATTTGAACATGGCCTGAGTGCATAGCCTAGTGTCTAGTTGATTCATGACAGCAGAGAGAAATGGAAATGGTCTGAGAACATAGTTTAGTTTTTGAGTAGACTCAGACAGGTAAGACCTGAACATGGCCTGAGTGCATAGCCTAGTTTCCAAGAGATCCAAGAAGAAAGGTAAGACCTGAACATGGCCTGAGTGCATAGCCTAGTTTCCAAGAGATCCAAGAAGAAAGGTAAGACCTGAATATGGCCTGAGTGCATAGCCTAGTTTCCAAGAGATCCAAGAAGAAAGGTAAGTCATGAACATGGTCTACTTTACAGTAGATTCATGACAGCAGAGAGAAATGGAAATGGCCTGAGTACTAAGCCTAGTTTCCATCAGACACATGAAAACAGAGAGAGAGAGAAAAAATCACTCGAAAGGACAAGATGGACGCGCCCCATCTCAGCCAAAACCATCACCCAAGCTTAAACACTCGATTGAGCAATGACTCCAGCTACCTTAGACTCTCGTCCATGTTCTCTGGATTCTCTTTAGTTTGGCATTCTCCGATCGGTTGTAAATACTGTACATTCTCTGACTACCATGATGCAATTTGATCTCTACTAACAAATGGGATTTGCCCGTTGCTATCAATTGGCGCCTGAAGGCTAATGAAGTCAATTACTTTCACTACAGATATACCGGTAAGCAAAAGTAAAAATAAAAATGTCATCGGTATCCATTTTCACACAGACACATCGACTCAAACCAAAAACTGGGCTTACGTAACATCATACAAATCCACGTAAGAAACAATTATCCAACTAAAACAAGACAACGATTACAACCACTTGTCTAATCAATTTGTCAGGAGCAAATGTAAAGCATACGCTTGCGTCATCGCCAGTATGTTTGCGATTACGGGAGATAATAAAGATACGCGGAAATCCTGAACTAGACCCGAACGAACTATTGATGGTTTGTGGAAAGTTGTTCTGTCTAAGCATGTATGCCATATGATGGCGTCTTGATAGATTCGATTACAAGTAACATGAAATTTTAATACTTGTAGGTTGCCAAGCGGATGAATGGGGATTTGTTTGTGGTAAGCATATGGCCGGTGCTTATATGTGCGCGCACGCATTATGTGTGAATGTGTTTCTTGATTTCTTTCTTTCTTCTAAATAAAATATCAACTGATTCAATAATTAATTGGATACAAACGTCTGCTTTGAGAAAGAGACTTAAAAATCGATAGGGCGAACATTTTTTTCCAGTTGTATATACACACTTAGGTGCAAATGTTTGGAACGAAAGACAGGCAGAAAGGAAGAATAAGAAAGTCTGAAATAATAAGAGAAAGAGACAGCCAACGAGAGCGAGAGAGAGAGGGAGAAAGACGCGCACAGCCAGCTAACGAGTGAGAGACAAGAGAAAAAGACGAAAATCAATAAGTAGCTAACAATTCACACACACACACACACACACACACACACACACACACACACACACACACACACACACACACACACACACACACACAAACATACACACAACATAAAAAAATCCATCCCTTCACAGATTTACATGCAGATAGACTGATAGATAAAGGTAAGTAGATATACATTATTAGTGGATGCACTCATCCGTCACAAGGTAGACTAACATTGTGAGAAGCATACATACTCCCAAGCTGGACTGCCATGAAAGACCGCAAGACCTCGCCTGATTATGATATTTTATCTGCGGCCTTGAATGCAGTAACTGAATATTCGTGGCCTTACGTAGAGTAAATAAATATATTACTTGTCATATCACTACTAAGTGTAACAACTATTTTAAATCATCACAGTACAAGGACGTCAGAGGTACACGTGTATTACAAAAAGAAATCATACTTTTGAAACTCAATCTAGTAAACGTAAATAATAAAAGCACCAGCAAATGTTATAATAGTTTGAATAATTTTCGATCACATAACCAAAGACAACTAAGCAATGATTCATCTATATAATTTATTCATTTTTGAACGTGTTTATAAAAGAGGGAGAAAGCAGGCCCAAAGATTGAATTTTAGCAGTTTCATTTGTACAATCCCGAGTTACTCATTATCATATTGTTTTAAATTAGTAACTAAAATATGGGGAAATGCAAAGTTTTTATCTCTTAATGTGAGCTAATTGTTGATGTGTGTTTTTAGTACCTATCCTTCGAAATGCAACCAAACTGGGTACTTGTTTATGCATGTCTGTCCAAAAGCACAAAAAGCAACCTCGTTTTTTTTTGACTGTTTGTGTATGATTACTGTTACCACATTAAGCAATAAGCGATTATGCTTTAAATATATTTCTGTAAATATTTAGCACAAGGATCTGCATAATTTGCTTTAAACAGTTTAGTACTTCATTTAATACAATGGTTCGATTAAATCAATCGGACTTAAAATAATAGTTTACATATAACAAAAATGATTCATTTTTTCCTTCTGACCAGCAGTTAATAACCAGGCTAATATGCATATTTACATGCCCGATAGTCTAACTACCAAAATTCTCATCCATACTTCAAATACATGTAGTATCAATTTCTTCTTTAAAGCAAATATGAGTAAATATTGAAGTTAGCCAGGCCAAACTGCATACACTATACTAAGTCTGATATTGCACTGCAACCCCCCTCCCCCCCCCACACACACACTAATCCATACTTCAAAAACAAGTAATTTTAATTTCTTAAGACAATTAATTTTAAGCATACAATTTCTTTATTTAAGTTACTGCATTTAAAAGGCCAGCCTGCACTTAGTGAATCGCTTCTACAAATCTATTTCAATCGTCAATAAAGTAAATGGTAGATATTTCTTTCTTTCTTCCCTAAATAACGTTGTGCAAAATGTTTCAGAATGTGGGAATGACTTTCAATAAAATTCCTTCCAATGTTTTCAAGAACACGAAATAAAAAAACAGGAATACTCACAATCGTATTTGCAAAACGAAAACACAGTGCATATAAAATATAATCGCAGTTTGACCACAGACAAATGATATTAAATTTGTTTCAAGGTAATCTCCAAGCCGAGGAAAAGGGAGAAAGTTGGGCGGTGGAAGAGAAAAAGAATGTTTACCCGAAAATTTAAAGAAATGGCCCATAATATGCCGAAGTACTGTCGGCTCTGGAACATTAATATAAAAAATAAAAAAAAGAAAATTTTCAAAGTAACAAGCCAGTAATTAGAAATGTGTTCACATTAGGCAACCTACTAATTCACGCAATCCCCCACCCTTATCTTTGACACGTACCCACCCACCCCCGTCCACACTGACCAGCAATTGACGTAAATGTTATTTAAAGGAAATCTTAACGCATTGGCTTAAATTTTAAAAGGTTTATTCTAGATAAAGAAAGATACTATGCACTCAGCAATTAAAAAAAAATATATGCAGCTTTAGTGCACAGACAATTGTACTACTTCATACACGTCCATAGACTATTTCACAAACAATGGCTCACGGCTGTCCAGAGATCTGCAATGTTTATTTGTTAATTCTAACTGTTCGTTGTCAATAGTCTCTGGTTCAGTTTAAATATTTATCTTTTAAAGTGAGCAGCATTTTCAACTACACTGATATTGACTTGGTTTGCATGTGTAATAGCATCATTCAAAAAAAAAAAAAATCGAACAGTGTTTTGCAGGGTGGATGATGATTTCATTTCAGGTCAATTGCTGACAGTTTTAAAAGTCTGTTCAATGCTTGTATACATCGTTTTGCTGCAAGGCTAATGGCCGCGTTCAAAGCACTTTGTAAATCATTTTCTGTTTAACTTTTAGCCCCACTCATACCATTTTGTAAATAATTTTCTATGTGGCTTATGGCCCCGTTCAAAAGCATTTTGTAAACCATTTTCTATGTGGCTTATGGCCCCTTTCAAAAGCATTTTGTAAACCATTTTCTATGTGGCTTATGGCATCGTTCAAACCCTTTTGTAAATCATTTTCTATGTGGCTCATTGCCTGGTTCAAAGCCTTTTGGACAGTTTTTCCGTGTTGCTTACAGTCCAGTTCAAAGCACTTTGTACTAGCTTTCTGTGTGATTAACAACCTCAAGGCACTTTGAATACCGTTTTCCTATGAAGCATAAGGATTCGTTCAAAGCATTGTGTGCTTAATGTTTGTGTTGCTTACAGTCTCGTTGAAAGCATCATTAAATTGATTTTATTGTGTGATTTACGGACTAACTTATATAATTCTATATTTTATCTTTTGTATTTTGTACTTCTCTGTTTTTCTGTGGCTTATGGCCTCGTTGAAAGCATCATTAATATTGATTTTCAGTGTGGTTTACAATCTCACTTGTATAATTTTGTACTCTTTCTTTTGTACTTTTGTATGACTACTGGTTTCTGTGCCTTACGGCCTCGCTGGAAAAGCACCCTGTACGTAGTTTTTGCTGTGTGGCGTACGGCCTTGTTCAAGCATGCGTGCATCGTCTTGCTGTGTGGCTAGCCGACTAACTCGTTCAAGATCTGTCACCATGACAGACAATGCAATTCACTCTAAGTCAAAGTAGTAGAGCAAATACTCGTGCTGTTAACCGTACTTGTGGCTTTAACTGCAAGTTGCTCCTGGAAACGGGAAAACCCTATGACGTCACAGTAGCATATCATAATCCAGCATTGTATAACTGCCGTCCGAGAAGATATCTAAAAGCAATTCCTTACTGCTATTTTCAGATGAACAATGGCCGAAATGCTCTGAGTATTGTCATGAGATTATTTTTCCTCTTCGAGACTGTATAACTGTGTGCCTAGCTATTTTTGACTTGGCGTATCTTAAATGAAACAACACACATTTAGAAGAATTACTTCCATTCTAAGGTTCTGAGACTGCCGTCTTCTTGTATCATACATTACATTCACAGAGAAAGTTCCACTGAGGGTGAATGAAAAACTTCATTTTAAGCTCTTTCATCTGTAAACAACTTTCTTGGCGTACTATAGGATTCAGTGTAATATATTAAAATTCGCTACACTAAAAACATATACTTAATACACACATACACATTTCTATGAATCAATCATTCAATCCATCTATCTGCCTACACACACGCGCGCGCACACACACACACAAACACGTTGGTAATCAGGATGTATACGCAATGATTTAGTTTAAAACTTGTGTTTGCAGTATTGGTTATTTTGCATGAAATCCCTAAGTGACCGCATAACACTTTTAATCCTAACAGAAGATTTAATGTTGTCTTACGGAGCTAACACGGCTCTCCGCTTTTCCTCTGAAACAAAGAAAAGCAGTGTGCAGTGATACCATTTTTGTGGGTTTATGATGTACCATGTGCAGAAATCCATTGGATAACCATGTTCAAAATTATCTCACAAATGGTGTCATTGACGAAGGACGTCCCAGACACCCGTCCACATCCATCAGAGATGAAAATATTGAATTGAGTCTATGCTGTGATTGTTGATAATCGATGGATGGCGCACCAGTCGCGGTTCTGTTCAAGAAATCATCTGCGACCAGCTTGGGTTTCATAAAATCTGTGCAAGATCGCTTCCAAAACGAATCGCAGAAGAGCACGAAAGTAGCTGTCTGACAATCTGACAATGCCCGCCCACACTGATGAAACCCTCTACCAACTAAGCTGTTAAGTTCTGTAGCATTCTCCATATAGTCTTGATGTCGATCCTTCCGAATGACCACCGTCAGAAGCCGTCATTTCGCCAGTGACTAAGAAGTTGGAGGAGTGGTGTATAAGCTTGTCACTCAAACAAATCATTTTTTTTTCTTGAGAGCACAATAACAAAAACTTATGGACCGTCTTCAATTAGATAGGGACTATATAGAAAAAGTTATGTTACTGAATGTACTCTCTGTAATTGCAATAATAATTGCGGATATTTTATGTGTCTGTCTGTCTATCTATCTATCTATTTATCTATCTATCTATCTATCCGTCTGTCTGTCTGTCTATCTATCTATGCTCTGTATGAACCCTATAGATCGACACTTTAATGCGAAGAGTTACTTTTTCACAGTCGATAGATGTACTCAGCCATTTATCCAAGGCGATAAATGTGAACTGATACACGGTCTAAGTCAATAAAGTTTATTTAAGCAGCCCAGGCAGGTAACCGTCAGATGTGAACTTGTAGTCTCAGCCGTTGAATGAAAACTGTCATTTAAAACTTTAGCTAAACACTAAATCGAACAGGTAGTTACAGTTCCATTTTAAACGAGACGGCTATTGACATTTGTTTAACTTATAGTAATTAGCCAAGTTGTTTTGGGGCGAGAGTATCTGCCGTAGCAGAGAAGGCTTTCACATTCATCAGCCTATCCTCTGAATATATATATAGTAAAGCCAATAAGAACGCATGCATGAAAGTGCTTATTACTAACAAATCGTCTGAGTGGACTGAAAAATGAATTAACCAAAAACTGTATTAAGCAAAGTATTACGATTTTACGTATACAGAAAGGAACTTCTAAGTACACAGAAAACCCCAATCAACTTTGACTGTCTGTCTGTCTGTCTGTCTGTCTGTCTGTCTGTCTGTCTCTCTGTCTCTCTCTCTCTCTCTCTCACACACACACACACACACAGACGTGCGCGCTCTCTATTCTTCTTAACAGCTTGCATAACACATTTCGAAAATGGTCTAAATGCGAAATACATGTATTCAGAAGCATCAGCACCGAAAATTAATCTAACGTTGATAAACAGGAGAGACGAAACTTAACGCATTAAAGTAATGGCACCAGTAATTCTTTCATGACATACTATGTAAAGTACATAAGTCTGTATTATGCAATAAAACAGTTTTCAAGTCATGACTGGGATAGAAAACAAAAACAAAGCAGTGTTTAGTCCAAGTTGGATACTGATTTGTGAGTACAAGTAAAAGGTGTCACTTGTACAATAGTAAAATTATAACAAATACATTAATAATAAATGAAATTCACGATGTGCAAACTCTCTCGAATAAAAAAAATAGTAATCCATAGATAATCCATATGAAACAGAATAAAAATGTAAATTCTTATACTGTCTTAGTATAGCATGTCATATGAACAGAAATATCCATAGTCTAAGATGGACTGAAATAAAAAAACAAACATATATTCTCACATTAGAGGATGCCCACGAAAAACAATAAAGCTAGAAATTGGTCTAGAAATTCAAACAAAAAGTCTCATACCTCAAGATGGCATGGAAATACAAAAGGAAATCCTCACAGTATCAGATGGCTTTGAGATAACAATAGAAATTCTCACACTACAAGATGGCCTGGATATACAAACAGAAATCCTTAATTTTCATACTACAAGATGACCTGGATATACAAACAAAAATCCTTAATTTTCATACGACAAGATGACCTGGATATACAAACAAAAATCCTTAATTTTCATACTACAAGATGGCCTGGATATACAAACAGAAATCTTTAATTTTCATACTACAAGATGGCCTGGATATACAAACAGAAATCCTTAATTTTCATACCTCAAGATGACCTGGATATACAAACTAAAATCCTTAATTTTCATACTACAAGATGACCTGGATATACAAACAAAAATCCTTAATTTTCATACTACAAGATGGCCTGGAAAGGCAAACAGAAATCCTCGCGCTACAAGATGACCTGGAAATGCAACCAGAAATCCTCGCACTACAAGATGGCCACAAATGCAAACAGAAATCCATGTACTACAAGATGCAAACATAAATCTTCACACTACAAGCTGAACTAGAAATACAAAGAGAAATCCTCACTACACGATGGCTTAGAAATACAAACAGAATCCTCGCACTACAAAATGGACGCAAAATAAAAGTGCATTGGAAGACAATAGAGACCATGTACAAACTGTTAAATATCTAAAGTGAACCTGCAGTTTGGGCAAAACGTTTATACTAGAGGAAATGTGGGACAGTCCACTCGATAAAAGCTGACTTGGGTTTATTTTGGCTGTGACCATAACAACGCCACTAAAGAGTGAATGAAACAAGTTCATGAAGCCCAACACTGGGAAATTTTGAATGGTTTACTCCATTCACGATAATTCGTACAATTATATTTATATATGAAGCAAGAAATAAAACAAGAAACATATTCCGTTTCGTACAATGAAATGTACATATTTTGCTGCGTGTACGGCTGCTCATCACACTGGCACATATACACATCCTACCACTACTGCTTCTATAATAATAACGAAGATGAGCACAATTCTGGAAGCAACTCCACGTAAAACCATCTTCAATGTTGTTCGAAGCAGCACACACTCAGAAAGAAAGAAAGGCTGAAAGGCTGAAAGGCTGAAAGGAAGAAAGGCTGAAAGAAAGAAAGAAAGGCTGAAAGGCTGAAAGAAAGAAAGAAAGAAAGAAAGAAAGAAAGAAAGAAAGAAAGAAAGAAAGAAAGAAAGGCTGGAAGAAAGAAAGAAAGAAAGAAAGAAAGAAAGAAAGAAAGAAAGAAAGAAAGAAAGAAAGAAAGAAAGAAAGAAAGTCCAATGTCAAGTATATGTAAACGTATTATGTAAAACTGGTCTAGGTTTTCTGACATGCACTTACTGTGTACTTATGTCATACGGGCGGCGGATATAATGTGCAACTGGCGGTAACTCTTGTTTCTTTAGTGAGTGGAGCTTTTGGCAACTGTACAATACAAACAAAGCCTTTGCGATCACTAAAGTACATTATCCACACAGTCTGCGTAATACCACATCTACAAACTCAAATGAAAATTGTTCCTCCGTCGCCTTTACCACACCCTGCTCCTCTTTTATTCAAATATATAAAATGCGGACCTATACAATCATTTGACGCTTCGAAAAACGAAATGAATATTAGATAAATAATAATACTGTAGATATTTATTAGCGCCTCATATTTTCTGATCTAAAAGTGCTTTACTGGACAATCCCGAGAAGAGTCGATTAAACAATCCCATCGAGCAAAGCAGGTCGTGACCCCTTGCAGTAGAGTCCAGAGCAGCCATCCATCAAAAAGGTCAGGTTGGTTTTAAAATGGCAGAAAAAAGTAATACGTACGATAGGAAAAAAACGATGAAGAATGTAAATTAATTAATTTCTTCTGTATTTATATTGAAGACGGCGTTCATCTGGTTAAAAGTTTTAGTAAAATACCCTAGCACGCACGTAATTTTAGGAATGAGACCGGCGGAACCAAAAACATACCACCCAAAATCCCACCCACCCACCTACACACACACAGAGAGAAAAAGTTTTTAATTAGTCGCGACAATCAATTACAAATTGACGACGGTTGTCAAAGTAGTGCTTAGTTTCGGTCTTTTTCGCAAATTATATAAGTTCCATTAGCTTTCCTAATGAGAGGACAAAAAACCCTCCTTTCTACCATCAACAGCCTAACAGGATAAACGGAAAGAATGAGTAGTCGAGCAACAGATAGTGCAGCCAACGCCACTCCTAAACTCTTGGAGGAAACAACCTTACCTCCCAAACCTCTGCCCTATTTAGGACCGGGTAAGCAAGAGATAATTAAACAACACTACCGGGCTAAGAAGGTTAGATTCTACCCCAAACAAGGCAACCTCTACGAGATATGGCTATCACAACGGTGCCTTAGCTTCAGAACCAATACCGATGATCTTGAGTGATCATACAACTGCCTACTTCAAATACACCAGAAACGACAATGCCATATGTTCAGCAGTGACAATAAGCGAGATTCTGAAGGAACAATTTACCCAGAATATCAAAAAGACAACAATAGATGTCGAGACCCAAACATCACCTACCAGCACGTTTGAGAAAGAATGCAATGCTCATATCGTATGGAAAATAGCATATACAACAAAAGAGAACTCTTCACAGACTTTGAAACAAAAACACAACAATTTCACAATAACACAAGAAAAGAAAAGCCAGACCCCAACTACTCCAATAGAAGGCATACAAGTATCATAATTCACAATTGTAGAAGTAATTGTCTACTCACATAATACATCTCTATATGAAACACAAGTTTAATATATCAAAAGCCAAATGCACGAAATATTTATCAATTAATCAATCAATCAATCAATCAATCAATCAATCAACTCACTATTAAGCCAACAGCCGCCTTTCATGATTGGACTTCTTCCACACCAAATTGAAAATGATTTGAAAATACAATTCTTTTCAACAAATAAACTTTATCTCAACCCATTGGCTGGTCTCGTTCTTGTAAATCTTAACCATTGGATAATAAAACTACTCATCTGCTTGGAACTGTTTTAGATTACATCAACAAGTTCTAGCACATTCTTTACCCGAGTTGTTTACTCCAACTCTGACATATACAAAAAAAAAATCATCATAATCAGTGCCCAAGGTCGGGTCATGTTGACATCTAACAATTTATATAACAATTAAGTTTACAAGTAGGGTTAGTCAAATTTACTCCGACACACACTATATTAAAAACTTGAAAACAATGAAGATGTAAATATAAGTACCTATCAACATTTATTTTTGCTTTCCCATTTTAAAAAGAAAAACTGATCCCCAAACTTTATGAGTTTAAGAAATTAATCAGTAAACTTTCGAATATATCGTTAATTGTAGATTTCATTAAGATCTTAGTATGAAATAAATAATAATTTTAAAAGAAAATACTGAATTTTTCTATTACTTTTGCTTATGTAAGTAATGAAATAATTTTTTTTTTACAAAGTCAATATTTATTGAATTAATAACTAGTAATGTTTTAATTTGAAGAAGTACTAATGTGCAATGTGAGTTTAGCTTAAATAGCTGTATTCAATTTGAATGTACAAATAGGATCCTTTTGAAATTGTTTTGATAAATAAAAATACAAATAGAATGTATGTAATAAGGACTGACGGACTGTCGGTACTGTAATACATGTATGACTATGTGAAAGAATACGATCAAGATGTTTAGTTCTTTTTGTGGTGTACGCATAACAAGAAATGGATTTGATTATTACTACATGCACTACAATGTTTAATTTTAAAAATTCAAAACAAAAATGCGCGTGTAAAAAAGAGAAAGGACATTTTTGGTTTTAATTGATCATGTTCAATAATAATTTGATTAACGCCAGCAAATACACATCTATTATGCATTTTGATCAGTTGCCACAAAATATTTTAGTTTTAATGATCTCCAGAATTGACTGCAGGCACCCACTAACTTGCAAGACTGTGTTTTGGTCTTCATTAAGTAGTTCCACAATAATCCGATCAAGAAGTAATTATCGGCCGCCGGATACCACACCACTAAAATGATAATAGTTTGATTTTACTACAGCACAATTAACCGTCCCATTGGATGATCCGCCAACAACTCGCAACAAACGAATAGCCGCAACTTTCAACAATCTCCCACCCTCCCCTCCCACCTCGGCGCAATATACACACAGATGGCTCAGTGAAGGTGCTAAGACTTGCCAACTGCAGTGAGGCCAAAGCTATTCTGAGCGCTGTGAGAGGACTAGATCAATCTCCGTCTGCGTTCAGATGGCAACTGGATGTAAGCGGGAGGTGGGGAAGACTTAAGATAGTCTTAACCAATTTGAACAACTGTGGAAAAAAAATCAAATGAAAAGAACAAGAAAATATTTTTAAAATTTATTTCTTTTAAAGAAGCAGATACATTTGTACCCTAACTCAAGCAGTTTTTCAACTTGTTTCTCCCCCCACCCCCAAATATTTCTTACTTTCTTATAAAACATTCTGCCGATGTCTCATATTACCCTTGTTTGTCGAGCCATTGTCTCTAGCTCATAACGAAAAAAATCTCTTTAACTTCCGGCATATTCCGGCTTATTCAGTCGGCCCACTCTATTCCTTTCCTTTTTTGTGCTGATGTAAACTTCTATCCTGAGTGAAATGGAATCAACTTAGGAGGATCAATGCAACACAGAGAGTCCCGAGAAAATATTTTGTGCCGATCGCAGAACGAGATCGAACAAAGGTGGTCGCAGGGGTTGGGGTGGGAGAAGTCCCCAGCATTAAAACAATACGGTTAGTGTGGTCACTTCCTATTGTGTGAGATTGACTGTAATCTCCAAGGTGATGAAGGCGACTCCTACTGACGTAGCTTGGGAAATATGAAATAGTAAATCAATTTGGTGTTTGGGAAATATGAAATAGTAAATCAATTTGGTGTTTGGCTTACTCTCGGTAGATGTGCCTCGCGGTGTTATTCACCCAAGCTCTTCTACTGTCGTCACTACTATCTTGACGACCAATCTCTGACGGAGTGTTTCCTCTAATAATCTAATCTTCTTCCAGACGCCAACAGCTGTGGATTAGAATTTCTAGTGCTTCAATTGTTACAAGTATGCTGAGTCTTTCTGATGTGAATTTACATTAAAAAACAAATATTATTAAGGATGATCCGTTCTTTTACTGAACATCAAAAGATATATTTGTCATTTATCAGTGGCAGGAATTGCTGTTTTGTTTCTGTGCAGCAAAATAAACAAGAGAAAATGTTTACAAAAAGAATACCTAAAAAATACTAAACCTATAACCTAATTAATAATGTATGTCTAATTTCACTACTTCTCAGGGCCTGATTTAAAGTGAGTAGGACTGCGATACAATTCTATATTTTAATCCATTTTAGGATTATAACTAACCTTTATAAAACTCAAAGGCCAGGATGTTCTGATAATTCCCATTAGAGATATATTAGAGTTTAAAAAAACACAAACCCATACAGTATTTTAAAAAGTACATAGATATAGCTATCTGAATACTCCTATTTGACAAAATTCGCACTGAACTCACGGGAGCAGCAGCAACGAAAATTAAACGCATCCGCCCCGCTCCGCCCACCCACCTTCAAAAGCACTGTTCACTTCATGAACAGGGTACGTAGATAACAGAGATAAGTAATTTTAATACTTCTGACACATTTGTTACTTGAGTCATTGGGCGGGGGTTAACCTTCTCCAAAATACAGTTCATTCCAGGGTACAGAGATAGGTCATCTTAATACTGTTATTTTACAAATTCGCCTAGACACATTCTTTTTGGGGTGGGTGGAGGGTGGAGAATCCCCACAATACAGTTCAATTCAAGGTAAAGAGATAAGTCATCCAATACTTTAAGTTTACAAATTATCATTGAACACAGTGGAGTACAAAACAAATATATGAAACAAAAACAAGATTTTACAATGAAAGGGACTAAGATAATATAATTCAAATCATGAGTGTGCCATGATGTAGCAATGCAAAGTCGGCTTTGTTTGTGTTCAAAACTTCTATTACGTTTCCTCTAGTATAACAACTATTACAATATGAAAGTACAATTTCACAGATGTCTTTTAGCTTCATCATCAGTTTTAAACATTCTTGTAATTACAGTCAACTGTTAAAGGCAACTGTAAGTTTCCAACTGATTTAATATTAGGCAGCGCAGTATTTATCATTTCGCATGCACTGTGAAATACACACGTACATATAAGCATGCTCAAACAAACACACACAACCCGTTCATACATTTGAGTATATAGTATTTATTTCTGGTGCTGTTACACAATGGAATGGATGAGTGTAAAAAAGGACCTAAACACCCGTAAGGACCGCTATTTATTTATTTATGTCAGATGCGAGTAAAATCACATCAAAAGTGACAACCACTTGTGCTAGCGTGCGTGAGGAGTCACTGTGGCATACCATATCCCCTCCACAGTTGAATTCACTACAACAATTGACAGGATGGATGACTGTTACTGTACTTTTTAAAGAAAGCAGAAATTGAAGACTTCAATGAGTGTAGAGGAGATGGATTTCAAGTCAGAGGTCATGCTTGAGTAGTTTGATAAAGTTCAAGGCAATATATCACATCATTTAAACCGAGGTAGCACTATCAATACTGAAAACATTTCGCTCTGGAAATACACATATTCATTTCGTTAATTTAAAATAAACTAAAAAGTACGGCAAACAATATTTTTTAAAACACACACATACAACCCCACCCACCCACCCCCCGAAAACAAGTATGATCGTCTAAATTACAAATAAGGCTTTTTTTCAGGATAACGGATCTTAAGATTAATAATGTTCAGTACCATATCTCTCTCTCTCTCTCTCTCTCTCTCTCTATATCGTGTATGTCCGGATAATAGAATAATAAATATAAAATATTTCTCAAATCCAGATTTACTGAAATTGGCCTCTGCCTTTTGGTTTTTTTCTTCTGTCCGTCATGAACTCTAGCAAGAAAGAAGAGCAGCAAGAAACCACAAAACTGGAACAAAGAAATATTCCGACCAAACAGTAGGGTGTTCTTTTCAATCAACAATTCTGGCTAGAAGGGGAATTGCAGTAACAAATTATGGTCCTGAAAAAAGAAATATTTCACACAAACAAGTAATGTGGCCACATAGTATCCAAAGTACCAGGACAACAGGACAGTTGATTTTTTAAAAAAATGTAATTGATTGTTTGTTTGTGTGTATGTGCGAGTGGCTTGTTTGTTTTGGTTTATGATCACGCATTCTGATCTACAGAAATCGAGTACTTATAAGCGAAGATACGATACATAATAAATGTAGATCTACCACACGAGTCACTATAAAAATAAACCAGAATTATAACATAAATAAACCAGCTACACCTCAAACTGCGACATTTTATGTTGACAGTTTTCGTTCCCCCCCCCCGCCCGTCTTTCTCCTCCCCTCCCCTTTCGTCTTCTTGAATCGCTCTCTGCATGGTCAAGCGTGTTACGTACTGATTGTTCTTACAATGTATTTACTCGAGAACTTGCCCATTGTTCAAAAGACGATTACCAACTGATGACGTCCCTTGACATGCCAAGGCCATCGAAAGTTTAGCATCCATCGTCGAGGTGGCCCCCTGGTTTGCACTTTACAAAATCGTACACTGCAGCACTACAAGTTGGGCACTTTACAAAATCGTACACTTGCAGCATTACAAGTTGAGCACTTATCAAACATGATACGGAGAATCATTCTTCGAATAGGTCATTTCCTCAGATACTTAGTGTAGGCGAGAAAAGACCCAAGAGAATTAATTAATGCCTTATATTTACAATCATGTTCCGGTGACGATGATTTTTCAGACTATAATGGTGTGCATGTATTTGGGCATGCGTGCGGGTATTTGTATTATGTATATATATATATGCGCGCGCGCGCGCGCGCGCGTGTGTGTGTGTGTGTGTGTGTGTGTGTGTGTGTGTGTGTGTGTGTGTGTGTGTGTGTGTGAGAGAGAGAGAGAGAGAGAGTACAGAGTGAGAAGCAAACTATAAGAAATGCAATGCAGGATGTCCAAAAACTTAACGTCGTTGTCGCAATAACCTACACAAGGCGGCTCGCACTCGAAAGCCTGTCGGATGATTTACTTGGCAACCATTCTAGAAGAATGCCTATCATAAACGCAATTTAAGAAAACTAAATGAGACTGTGTTTACAAAAACTTGGGCTAATGTTGCCCATAATAAAAAATAAAATTCTTATTTGAAAGGTTTTGCAGGTGTCTTGAAATAATTCTTACACTTCTTCGTCATTATCATTATTGTTGTTTTTATTGTGTATGTTATACAAGCAGTCTATATTAAAATATGTCTAAAATGATTGTGCACCGTTAGAGGATGTTATCACATATGAATATGAAATCTACATCAACGCACACAGGCAAACTATGCCAATATTGGCTACTCTGAACACGTTGCTATTCTATGTCAACACATACAGTCTGTCACTGTGTGCATGCCAACATTATATACAGAGAGATAATCTCAATATAGGCAGGTATCTACATTAATAATAGATAGCCAGGACTGATAACCTCTGTTAATATGAATGATTTATCACTCTCACACACACACATACACAGAGAAGATCTATGCCGGCGTCTGGCAGATTAAATTTGCCCTATTTCTAGATTAATTGTTACATAAATTATTGAATTGTCAAAGAGACCCGGCCTTGGGCACTCCTTATGATGGTATTTTGTAAGTGACAAAGTTGGAGTAAACAACTCGAGTTGAGAATATGCTAGAAAATTGCTGATGCAATCCAAACCAGTTCCAACTGGATGATTAGTTTCATAACTAATAGTCTCACACTTGTTCATATCAATTTCATCCAATGGGGATGGACCGGAAGTTTCTTGTTGAAGAAGTGCTCTATTCTAATCACTTTGAATATGAACATTAACTCGAGTCTGGTCATTAAAGGCAATCATTTGCTTATGGTAAGTTAACTGACTGATAAAGGAAGAATGGACTTAGAATATTTTGTACATGTTTGCTATTGATCTATTATCTGAATTAGATAATACTTATGTATTTGAACCATTATTTCTCAGTTAATTAATTTGACTACATTGTACATATACTCGTGAATTTTGATCGATGCTATATTTCTTATGCTGCTTTTGTATTGGGCTAACAAAGTTTTTGTTGCTGGATTTGTAAGTTGAGAATGTCTGTAAAAGAGAAAGGAGTTAAATGATGAAATCTGCCTGAAATTTAGTGCTGCCTTAATTTGACTTTTGCCCAGAGAGGCAGGCAGGTTTTTGTCTTCACGTCGAGCTATGCTGACTACTGTACACTGCTCGGTCATGTTGGCGTGTAGATCCAGAGTTGTCATCAACTTATCAGTAAACATAATGCTGACTACTGTACTCTGCTCGGTCATGTTGGCGTGTAGATCCAGAGTTGTCATCAACTTATCAGTAAACATAATGCTGACTACTGTACTCTGCTCGGTCATGTTGGCGTGTAGATCCAGAGTTGTCATCAACTTATCAGTAAACATAATGCTGACTACTGTACTCTGCTCGGTCATGTTGGCGTGTAGATCCAGAGTTGTCATCAACTTATCAGTAAACATAATGCTGACTACTGTACTCTGCTCGGTCATGTTGGCGTGTAGATCCAGAGTTGTCATCAACTTATCAGTAAACATAATGCTGACTACTGTACACTGCTCGGTCATGTTGACGTGTAGATCCAGAGTTGTCATCAACTTATCAGTAAACATAATGCTGACTACTGTACTCTGCTCGGTCATGTTGACGTGTAGATCCAGAGTTGTCATCAACTTATCAGTAAACATAATGCTGACTACTGTACTCTGCTCGGTCATGTTGACGTGTAGATCCAGAGTTGTCATCAACTTATCAGTAAACATAATGCTGACTACTGTACTCTGCTCGGTCATGTTGACGTGTAGATCCAGAGTTGTCATCAACTTATCAGTAAACATAATGCTGACTACTGTACACTGCTCGGTCATGTTGGCGTGTAGATCCAGAGTTGTCATCAACTTATCAGTAAACATAATGCTGACTACTGTACTCTGCTCGGTCATGTTGGCGTGTAGATCCAGAGTTGTCATCAACTTATCAGTAAACATAATGCTGTAACTTGATTCCTGTGAATTTCATTTGAGAGCCGATACAACAGAATTTGTGGCTTTAGTCTGGTCTGAAGAATTCATGAAGCTCATTCCTTGTGGGTCAGTGAACACACGTGAAAAATCGAGAACATTCCTCCTGATGTGCTTGATAGCACATATGAAGTTTGGGATGATTTTCCCAAATGTGCTTCAGAGTGCATTGAAGATTCTGGTGCAGTTTTGTGTAACGTGTCTGGAAGGGGTACATGGACCCTTGCCTAAATATGAAAGGCAGTGACTTTTTGCAAAGTGCATGAATGTGAAATGTGTGGTAACAGCTGCCATCTTTGAACAGGTTATGTGTATAGACTTTAATTATTTCTCTGAAACTCTGCTCTCATTTCTGTGATGATATCTATGAACTTGATTATGTATTTATGTTAAGTGACTGCTTATGTCCATACTAGGATAAACGTAACAACTGACACTCGTTAATTGAACACTGTTGTGAAGTGATGTAAATGTCAATGCACTTTGATTACATTGATGTGTTATATATTTGACTGTTGATTTAATAAATTTATTGACCTTTTACATATCGATAACCATATGTTAGATAGTGGGTGGATGGGGGCTCGCTAAATATAGATTAAAGACGGAGTTGTCTTCTCCTTTAGTGAGAGTTTTCCACCTATTGTGTGACGGTAAATGTTTGTCTTTAATGTTGTGGAAGAGTGAAAACGTTTACAACGCCCACGTATCGTTCAAGTGAGAGGGACGAGTGGTGTCTTCTGGAGAACTAATAATAACATAAATTAAGATTCTCATCACTTGTAATTAGTTTTGGATGATTAATAAATAATAATAATCATAACCATTAACTAGGTTGCGTTAGCGTCACACGCCATAATCATGTGGGTAATGTATGTCATAAATACGCGTAGTCTAGGTTAACATATAAAACATATTTAACACTATAAACACATCATAGCGCAAAACTATGTAAACCTGGAATTGTTGATCCAGGAAGATTAATGCATTCTATAAGTATGTTAGAACAGTATTTCCCAAAGTTTGGTATATGAATGGATTTAAACGGGTACACGAAAAAAAATTATTAAAAGTACTAATGAAATATTGTTCGTTCCCCAAGAATTTAGGCGAAAATGGAGTCCACGACATAATCGAAGTATTTCAAAGTAGCAAGCTAATGCTTGTAGAGGCAAACCTGTGCTAGAAGAAAGCATATATTAAAGACTGGAATTTTTCTCTTGCCAAGCAGTAACTGAATCCGTACAAAAGGCAAATCACAAATGACAACGCTTACTGATATACAAGTCTAGATTTATGCCAGTTTTCTCCTTTTTATATAAAAGATTTCAGGAGTTGCCAACATTTTATTTAACAGCTGCTACATTTCACGTTTTCCTGGAACTCACAATCCAACATATTTCCCCTCACATACACACACACATCTACCCGAAACTGTAATTTCGATGTTGAGGCATTTCGCATGGCTGACATTACTGTCTCTATTATGGAGGCTGCTTTAAGTCTACTGCAACTAGTGAAAGCGTGGTTGCAAACCCAGGTTGATGTACTAAAACAGAGATCAGTGGGTTGCAATCATCAGAAGTCTACAAGAGGCAGCTATCCATAGAAAAAAAAGTCCACAGTGATGTTTTGAACAGCAGCGGAGGAAAAAAAATAGTGAAATGTTAATGGACGATAAGCGAGTTAATGAAAGATAAGCGAGTCAACTGGTGGATCATAGTGACTTTATCGGAGGTCCGCACGAATATTGTCTCGTGTCACATAGTGTGAATAAATTTCAAATCAAAACGTGTCGGTTCTTTTTAACTAAGTGTCAAAAAGCAATGAGCATGGCAAGGTGATTCACGAAAATAAAAAAAAAGGCCTGGTGGTCCTTGGACTGAAACGCGTTGAGAACCACTGTTCTAAGGAGATAGTCTAAATTTAAGCATATGCAAATAAGCTATATCTATACGACGGTGTTTTTGACTGCAAAAGAAATGCACGGCAGTCAATTTGAGTAAGAATGCATTCTTCTTGTATATCAATACATCAAGAACTATCTTTGAAAACGATCTAAGCTCATATTTTATAAAAATCCACCCACCCAGCTTTCATTGGCACATTACTATTTTACTTCTGCATAACGTAGGGTGTCCATTTTTACAAATAAACATTATTTCTTTGGGAATGGTTATGAAGGAGAGAGAGTGAGGGAAAACTGCAACGGGAAAAAATGTCCATTACGAAAGTGCCTGTTCATTGTACACAACGCATTGGTAACGATTCATCCAATTGCCACATTTCCTTGGACCTAACTATAATCATAGTGAATGCAAAGCCGTCAATGCCGACATAAACTCCCCGCACTGACACGATAAACTACGTAAATAAGGGTACCCTATTTGCGAGTCTGTCAGCACTTGTAAAGGAAATCAGAGAGAAACCGAGCAGTAACACAGATAAACAGATAAAGTACAATAAGCATGCGAAGGCAACACGACAAACTGGGATGATAAGGAAAAAAACACCAGTGCAAGTAGCAAGCACTGCCACGTGATTTAGAACACATTTGCTGCGATAGATTAACTTCGTGGAACAAAAGTTTCACTTGTTAATAACACCCTTACAAGCGAGAAGAAATTTAATTTAGACTTTCGGTCAAGCATCTGCTTTGGCCTTAATGAGCCATCACATCCCAGGCACACGCGACATGAGCACCGCGTCTCTTTTTCATAGGGGGCAGTTTTCACTCCTCAAATCTGATGGACTCAAGTGAAGCCGAGTTCAAAGGCACCATAAGTCGATGAACTGTACAATCCAATGACTTCCAGTGTGAACTCTCCACAAACCTTACCACTCTAAATACATGTGTGCAACATCGAGCCACATCTACATCGCCCATCTCACCTTCAAAAATCTAGCAATGCCAGAAGTGACAGATAAATAAATAAAAGTTCAAAACCAGTTGTTAAATATGCACACAATTAATTCAAATAAACACATACAGCAACATATAAATTATTATTCCATATTGTAGTCTGACATTACCCCAAATCCAACACAACACAGTACCATGCTGACACATACGATCTTCATGAGAAAATAAAAAAATAAAAAGTTTGTGTGGAAAAAAAAAAAAAAACAGAGAGAAGGGTGAGATAAGCGCTCCCAACGATGACAAGAGAAATGAAGATGCTATTTTATTTTAGGTACAATATATATAGTTTAATACAGGTGCAATATACATATTTTAGTACACATATAATATACACATTTTAGTAGAGGTACAGTATACCAGCAGACAAAGATAAGACCATCACAAAGAATCCATCTCAGCCACGATGAACCCAGCAAAAGTCTGCAAAGGCAGCGACCTAGCAGACATGCATTAGTTGCTCCCCAGCCGGCCCACGTTGTTGGCAGCATGCAGCTTATGACGTGATTTGAGCCTATTGTTGAAAGTAAAGCTGCAATAAGAAACGGCTTAAAACAAAGAAACATACCAACACACAAAATAACAACACGAAAAGGTGCGTTTGGATAATTTCCTCCTTTCGTCCCCCCCCCCCCTCTCCTTTCCCCGGCCGGTTTTGCCTTCAAGTAATAAAAGGTTAACAGCACGGGCAGCGAATTAAGTGAAGGCCATGGGGTGCGCTCAAAACTCGCCAGTCTCTCTCTCTCTCTCTGCTAACATTATTAAACCTACTTTCCTCACATAATAAATACATATTAGCAACATAAAAGATAATTTTCTTCTTAGATTGTTAAATTTCATACAATCTCAATTTTCTAACTCTAGAAGACATCACGTCTACATGCATTGAACAGCATCACACCAGTGTGTGTGTGTGTGTGTGTGTGTGTGTGTGTGTGTGTGTGACACTCTGGAACTCGGAGCCTTTCAACATCAGAGTAAAATAATCAATGATGAAATATTTGAAAACATTTTTGTATAAATGTTTTGTGGATTTGCTCTAATCTTCTAGCAACAGAGTAATACAACCACTGAAATATTTTAAAACACTGTCAAATAAAGAGTTCATAGGATTCCACTATTCTTTCAAATTCAGCATTTCCTATTTTATAATATACTTCTCATTCTATTATGGCTTTACATATTAATATAGTTCCTCAACACACACAAAATACAAATTTTATTTCAATTAAATTTACATGCATTAAACACGAGGACAAATATTTGTCATTTTTAAAATTTAAACAGAGTACATTATGTTTTTTCTTTGTATTGTTTATATCATATTAATATAGTTATAATTTGTCATTTTTCCTCCTTAACTGTTATCTATTCGTTCAATACAATATATGCATGTTCTCTAATAGGGTTATATTTGTTTTGCTTTTATTATGGAGTCTAACTTGTACCATTAATTTTAGAATTTGAATTTCTGTTAATTTGTGTATTCAGTGAATTCTTAATTTGTAATTTCATTTTAATGTGAATCTGCATATTCATTTGTGTATCCATTTTACTGTGAATTGTTTAAATTTATTTTATTGTTAATTTACGTTAGTTTCATTTAATATTTTTTTTAAAAATGTATTTAAATTTAATTTGATAAATTGTGTAGTTAGCAAGGATTGGCTGGAAAACCATCCACTATCATTATATCATTATCCTTGTAAAATATGTGATTTCTTTTCAATTCAATTCACTTCTTCTTCACTTACTCTAAAAACTGTCTTAAACGCATTTTTGTTTGTATTCCTCTGCTGTAAATTATTTTAATAGTATTAGCTTAACTCTGTTGTGTTGTAACATTCGGTATAACAATTTTAGAATTTGAAATAAGCAATGGACGAAGGGGACGCCGCACATAGTTTCAAAAACATTTAATTACATACACGACATATAACATAAAATTATACCAGTATGTATATTAGTCACCAGTATATAGTTTCGAATATATATAATTATATAAATGACTTATCATAATATAAATACTATACTAACGTGCAAACTAGTTAGCTGTACGTGGTTAAAATACACATAATTACATGATCGATAATATCAGAGTACAAATACTATACTAGAGTGTATACTAGTCAGCCCGCATATAGTTTAAAATCACACGTGATTTGAATACACATAATTACATGGTCGAAATATGAGAGGATAAATATTATACTAGAGTGTATATTAGTCAGCCCGCACATAGTTTAAAATCAGATAATTACATGGACAACATAATATAAATACTGCACTAGTGTATGCACTAGTCACAGTACTAATCTGATGATTAAAAAAAAAAAAAATGTTGAGGAAGAATCACAGTCATGTCTGAAATATAATATTACGCTACTACTAATACTACTCGTAGTAGTAGTCTGTGTTGTACTCTTCATTCTCAAACTAAAGCAAATAGAAGATGCATCCTATTCAGGCAATGGTAAACTGTGATTACAGTAATAATCGAGCTATCTACAACAAAAGTCCACGACAGCAAAAGAAAAAGCACTGGAGATGGGATGTATGGGGTGGAAAACAGCACTGCTGAAAAGATCACAAGCGCAACGCATGGTTTCCCCAACCCCCCGAACCTCAGACTTTCGGGATTTGATTTGGAACACTGATGAGGCAAAACAATATTAGGGCAAGCAGTCTGAGAAAGAAGGCACGAAGGGGAAAGAAAAAATGCCGGCAATCATCTTTACCAGCTCATTACATGCGCACAACGAAATTCCCACCTGAAAAAAGGCTCTCATTAAGGGAAAGGTCGGTAGCCGAATACTTTTCTCTTTATTTCCATTTTCTTCTTTCTCTAATTTTCTTACTTTCAAAGCAATGAGATGTAATTATACAGTAATTATACATTTCTTTTAATCTTGAAAGATATATTTAGTTAGTTTGATAATGATTATATTTTTTAATTCAGTTCCAATCTGATGACATCGTCAACAAGTTCTTTGTCAACTTTTATCTCGAAAGTACTACTTGCTGGCCAACAAGGCGAGGGTCCAGCTATTAATGTTGATAAAGGAATTTTGGAAGTAGCAATTCACCTTCAATATGTTCCCGATACAATAATTCTGTGAACTCCTGCTTACCCCCAGCAACTGTTTATTTTCCTCCTGACAAACGTGCTTGCACGTGCGCGCACACACACATAAATAAAACACGCCTTAAATTATCCTCACATTCACTCAAACAAACCCATCTAATTTTACAAAATACTTGTACCTCTATAAATATCTTCTAATTTCTTTATTTGTTTTCCATTATTTATTATTTCCCCCAAACCCCACTAAAGGAGAATACTGCATATAGCTCCCGAAAACCGCTCGCTAAATGTCATGGGGTGAGTTAACGGCCTGGGTTCTGCATACGGACTCTCAGGTGTGCTGTGAGCACTATAGTTGCTGGAGCTCCCCAAAGCCCAGCTAGGCCAGAACAACTAACACTAAAGGAAGCCTCTTCACTCGCCATCTGTGTTATAAAAAGTTTAAAATAACGCCAACACAGCGACCAGCGAGGGTTAGTTCTTCGTTAAGATTACCAGTCTCACAACAAAAGGTGTCAACCTCAAAGAGACGCCGACCGCTACATGCCAGCTTAGTTGCTCACCACCATTTCATCCGTGCGCAAGGCCGAGGCAGGTAACCAGGTGAGGTCTGCAGCCTTAGCTTTGAAGCGTCTGCGTCAGCGGTAACCCTGCACAACAGCTGCTCGCACTTGAGTGCCATGCGATACGGCCGTGTCGCTGATTCTCAACTCTCTCCCAGCGTGCACCCTGTTTGGAGCAGCAGTTGCCAAAGGGGTAATACAAAAACATCTCTAACGCTTTTGCACTCTTGAGCCCTCACTTAAAGCGTCCAAGTGGTTCACCTCGCACTCAGGTAGTGGTCACAGTGTGCACGATACGTCAGACAGACAGACAGGCCCACGTCAAGAGAAAGGTTCCAAGCCTTTCTACTGAGACGCCAGGTCACGCTTATTAATTTAAGACGCAATGGCCAAAGTAATAGGGTCACTACTTCAAATTAAACAAATACATATTTTTTTTTTTAAAAACGCAAAAAAGTAGTCCCTTTTAGGTAGAGAACTATTGTTTGTTTAAAAAAAAGTATAAATTGTTTTTAAAATTTTAATAACTTTTTCTTTGAAGCAGTGTTTAATCCTACGTAGACATTGGTTTCCTGAATCTTATTATAGTTTGAATTTTCTTTTACTACGTAGAAGTCCGCTGTGTAGTTGATTTTATAAATCTTTGATCATTTTTCTCTCTTTATGATGGCATAAGTATTTGTATGTGGGTGGGGAGAATGTCAGGATATTTATAAATCTCGCCCGGATCTCCTCAATAAATATTAAAAAGAAATATAGGAAGAATAAAATTTAGATGTAAGAAATGTGTAAGTAAATAAAATCTATATGTAGATGCAAAAGGGAGTTTAATAGGAGCATATACACACATATGATGTAGCTATTGCATCACCTTAAGATAGAATGGATGGTTTTTGGGGTCAAAGAGAAGTAAACAAGTTAACTACTATATTTCCCCAGCAAATCGGACCTTGATGTGAACCGTGGTCAAGCAGAAATATGACCAGTCAATTATAGTAAACATGTGAAGTGTAGGGAGAGACAACCTTGATTGTAAGTGTGCCTGAATGAAAGAAGGGTAGGGAGGTGGTTCTTTAGGATGGAAGATCGGAAATCTGCTGTATGAATGAAAGAGCTGGGATGCAACCCTGCCCTTAGGTCAACTGAATGGTCTTTAAATAGGGGAGTAAACCCAAGCCACATGCTTTTTCCCCCCACAGTAGAGACACATGCCATGTGTATAGCGGAAGCCCAGATTTTGACATAGTGTAAATATTAAAGTCTGTTTGAATTATAAGCCAGAAGGCTTGAAAAAAGAGCATATGAGATTTTTAAGGAAATCCGTAGGCTATTGGTACATATGACTTTGATCCTTGGTTTCGCTGAATGAAAGTAGAGTTGCATTTGATAAAATTTTGTGATTAATAATTTTGTGTAAAATGTAATCATGATAATTTGCCATGTACAATTAATTTATGTTTATTTCAAGGTAGTGAAATTGTGCTCAAAGAAAATGGTTAGCTTTTATCTAAAGAGCACTATGTAGTTAATGTTAGTGGTCTCTGATTGTTGTATTTATAAATTGCATGATTTCGCCATATGTTGGTTGCTTTGCATCTTGGTAGCTTTGCTTTGTGTTGGTGGCATCCGTTTGCTGAAGTGTATCAGTTGTTAGTTGTATGAACACCATATTACGTCGCTTAGGAGGGGAAGTCTACATAGACTTAGCCAGTGATGATGCTAGACTCCACCAGTGTAACTAAG
Source organism: Sinotaia quadrata (assembly GCA_028829895.1). Classification (NCBI taxonomy): domain Eukaryota; kingdom Metazoa; phylum Mollusca; class Gastropoda; order Architaenioglossa; family Viviparidae; genus Sinotaia; species Sinotaia quadrata. The sequence continues at coordinate 23,289,552 of CM054178.1, forward strand.
TGAAAATAGTGCATTTGGCCAGGAGTGTGAGAATGGTTAGAAGACCGTGTAGAAACAATAGTGAACTATTGGGAACCTTGCGCAAATTTTTCAGTATTGGAGAACTGAGAAGAAATTGTATGATCTTGGTCAGGGAAAATCTAACTAGCTAGGGAAGGCTAAACTTTTCTCTGACAGACATTGCAGAAATTGTACTATGTGGATTTTGAAATTGATTGTTTTATTTGTTTAATTTTTTTTATATAAATATTTACTATTTTTCATCTGTCATGTCATTTCTTACCATCTTCATTTTGTGTAAAATTCATTTAGTCATTGTGTCCATCATCGTGTGTGTCCATCATCTGTCCATCTTATATGTGAGGACCTTCCTCTGGGGGTGAACAAGCCAACGGAGCGATTGACCTCTATTGTTGTGTATTTTGTATTGTCCATCATATGGGGTACCAACAAAAGTAACTTTGTTTTCAAAACCAACCATTTTAAAGTGCTGTTTGGTTTGCCATCTACTTCAAGATTTAAAAGAGTGGTTGGGTGAAAACAAGAGGGCAGTATATAAATCAACAAGTATTAAAATTATTAAATATTATTTAGATTTCAATTAAAAAGACAAAATATCTGTAAGGGTCTGTATGCTGGAGTGGTCTAGATGAAAATGACATCCTAATTTCAAAGGCTTAAGACCAGCTCATCTGTAAACAAGCTGTTCCAATGTCGCCATTTTCACTTAATCTTTGATATGTACTGGAATTGAATAAGACTCGCTTATTCATCAGGGCGACATTTTTGCAATTCGTCCAGTGTCATTATTTTAGGTCAATGCTCAAAAGAAAAATCTATACGACATAAGTGAAATTCACAATATGTTGTAGTATGTGTTATAAAACTGCGGCAGAATCGCGTTAGGGGAAGAGGGATCACTCAAAGAATCGCTCATATTCTCCTTTGAATAATATATCGTTTTAAAACGGTTGAACCTATCTTTAAGGCTTTCATGTACTATGATATAACACTGATATAGTGTTTCATTCACATCATTCCGTTTTAGCAGTTTACAGCTCTTCCTTTGATAGTTTTCTGTTAAAATAACATCACCAATACGATGAAGACAACCAGATTCTTCTAAATGCCAGAAACAGCATATATGAATTCCTACCATCAGCTGCTGAACAAACCACCTGCTTCTTCGATACCGCTCAGACTCATAAATGTTACAATAATACCCAACACCAGCAAACACACCAACGACCACAGCAATCGCATAAGCCAGCTCTTGCATTCGTGCAGCACGCTTTCTACGATGATGTAACACGAATTGGGCGACTTCACATTTTATAATTCGCCAAAATCGCAGTTGAAGCTTGGCGTATCCAAACACAAGTATTTACTAGTGCTTTAAGTGAAGATGAAAGCATATGTAATTAATAATGGAACAAAAAGAAATGTGTGTGTATTTTTTTAAATAACACACGATAGCCTAATCAACAGCCCATGAACTGTCGTGCGCTCGCGTGGCTGAATGGCTTTAAATTGAGCTCTATTCTGCAGTAAATACCTAGGTTCACTGTGTATATTTATTCCGTTGTAAATACCAAAGTACAATGTGTATATTTATTCCGTTGTGAATACCAAAGTACACTATGTATATTTATTCCGTTGTAAATACCAAAGTACAATGTGTATATTTATTCCGTTGTAAATACCAAAGTACAATGTGTATATCTATTCCGTTGTATATAAATATATACAATTTGTATATTTATTCCTTTGTAAATTCATAAGTACAATCAATTCCGTTGTAAATACCTAAGTAAAATGTGTATATATATATTATTTAAAGAGAGTTTTACGACATCCTTATAATTCGCAAGTGAGAAACATTTTGGTGTTGTAGGAGAATTATTAATAATTATAAATTAAGATTCTCGATCACTTGTAATTAGTTATGTGTTGTTAATTAATAAATAATAACAATAACGAGTGAAGGATGCCCAGAGGTGTCACACACACCAAATTTGTTTCTCCATCTCCTCAAATTTCATACATCCAACTCCAAACACTCTCTCTCTCTCTCTCTCTCTCTCTCTCTCACACACACACACACACACACACACACACACACACACACACACACAGTGACAAAATCAGTCTAAAGTTAATTTACTTTAATGAAATTTTGCATAATTTGGTCTTAGATTATTATCAGCCAAACAATGCTTTTTATTTTTTAAAAACTAAAAACTAAAACTAAATGTCTATACAAGAGTATTCTTAACTCTACCAATTATGAAGTTGCTTTACAATTCTCTTTTCTCCACTTGCTTGACCTGCCCTTACACTAACCTGCCTTTGTCTAAAAATAAAATAAAATCACCCATATATATTTATCGCGAGCACGCACGCACGCACGCACACACGCACACACGCACACACACACACACACACACAATGACATCACTTAACACAAACTAGCTTGTCTTGAACGAAGTTTAGCACACTTTGGTTCTATAGACTGTGGAGAATCATCTCGGGGTCAAACTGGAGAATCAAGGTGAATGGCCTTTGACTATACGCATATTTTGCTGAGTCTACACATGTATTTACAAAGCTACAAGAAATGCTGCATTCAAGAACACCTACCAAATGGCTTCGAAATGGTAGCCATGAGAATGGAATAAACAAGTGCAAATCATTCACTGAATCATAACAATTAGTTGAGTACCACTGAGACTACATAAAAAAAACCTGGTTGTTTCTTTCTAAAACAATAATGATGACCGATGTAATTGGATGTATATGAGGTGATAATAGAGACGAGTTTTGCCTATTATCGAACAATGTTGTTAACAGTTTCTGAGATGCATCATAGAATATAGTTTAACGGTCTCCGAGACGCCATCATGAACGCTAACGGCAAACGGGTTGTAGGTTTTCGGGTGATTGTACCCTTTACTTATGACGGTTTTTTTTCCTTCTCGCTAAATCTAGGTCGCAATGGATGATGGGTTTACGCACACGGTGAAAAAAGCTCGAAGAACATTCTAGTACAATGCAGCCAGAACTCGAAAACAGATGTAGACAAGAGTGGTGACGTAGGCAGTGGAGTAATCAACACGAGCGCGGATTGAATGTAAGCCAGTACTTGCCATAGAGACAACAACGACATCAACATACCTCGAATCGCAAAAAATAAAAAAAAAATCATGCGATGAATTCCGCTAGTAATGAGGTTATTTCTTATTCCTTATATGTTTGGACTCTGTCACGCTGACAGTCACTGCCACTATGTCGATCAATCGTGTATTTGCGTAAATTTGCCTGTTTATTTCAATCCTTTTCTATTCATATTATTTTTCGTACTGATGTTATCTGTTACACATAAAAAAAAGAACATCAATGACAAAATTGCTGCTTTTAAAGCCGCGAGCAAGAAGAGAATATTTTCAATATAGACAGTATTTTCCTTCTGATTATAAAATATTGATAGCAGATATATTTGAGTGCGTGCGTGCGTGTGTGTGTGTGTGCGCGCGCGAAAGTATACATGAGTATTTCTGTGAAGACTGAAATTGTATTTAAGATCAAAAGTGTGCACTATACCGAAACAAATGAGTTATGAGGTTTTAAATATATAAATATTCGAATCATTCCAACTAGAAAAAGCTGCAGCCGTGATTGTATTGTTAGCCGCAGAAGAGAGAAATAAAACAATACCACTACTATTGCTACATGTACTACTATCATCACCAAATTATAACCGTAAATTTCAGCATGTCGACCAAAACGCTTGATTTTATAAGCAAGCAAATAAAAGATTATGACATATATACTGCCAGTGGCAAGCTAAGGAAAGCAAGCAATTTAGCTCTTTGTCAAAGACATATTGTAGAATGCAAACTGCAGACCTGTTCAGCTCAGATGCTTCTATTTTAAAATTCAAACGTAAAACCTAATATATAGCGCTTCTGATCCGGGGCTTTTAAAATAAAAGTTTTACTATAATCAATGATGTTTGATATATCCACTGACTTTTTGTGATCACAGCCAAAGAAGCCCGCCACACGAAAGATAAAGCATTTTTTTCCCCAACTCGTCTGAACATAGAATCGATCTTGGTCGGAATTTATGAATGCAAACTAATTTGTGAGCGATGGTTTTGTACTATGTGAAAATCTGTCCCCAAATTAACAGTTACAAATCGTCATAAACGCCTCAACTTCTGCTCCTCGCAACCACAGTAAAATTTCTTATAAAAGTTTGAATTTGAAGAGTATTAGTAATAAAACACACAAATAGAAAAGAAAAAATTATAAACACTTTTTAAAAACAGCGTACTTGCGAAACAAACACCTCTGTATAATGTAATTCTACAACAAAACCACTTTACCGAGCGTTATGACTTCTTTTTAGTAAATTGCATTTTTATGACAGGTTGCTTTCAACAAAGGCACATTTAAAAAATAAATGATAAGCTCAAATTTCATCCACAATTACATAACTGCAAAGACATCCATTCAAAATCATAAAAATTACTAATCAGAGATAAATTAAAATATTTTATAAATACTTAACTATGAAAGAAAGTCTCATAAACAAATAATTATTTTATAAAAAAATGTAAATGTTGCTTTACCAGTACTGGGCATGTGCGTGTAAACTGTCAAGTTATGGTGCAAGCGAAGGAAAGTAATGGTACTCGTGCTGTCTGTTGACTGTTGTAATTCTACGAATTTTAAGTCTACGAATACCTTAATACAACTCAGCCCTACAATCACAGACAAAACATCTCCTTTCAAAATATAAGTTACACATTTATTTGCAAAGAAAAATATATATGAGACAATATATAAACGTTACAAAGCATGTCAGTCGCCCATGTTACAGTAATTTCTTTTTAAAGTTCTCCATTACAAAAGTGATGGAAGTGAATCAGTAGTCGATGTTTCCGAAGCTTCAATTCCCAATAATGATGACGACGACGGTGATGACGATGATGATGATGATGATGAAACAGCATAGATAGATATGCAAAGCCTTTTCAACCGGCCAAGCATAACAAGGTTTCAAGAGGAAGTTTATGTTGCAATAAGCTAAAATCACTCCATTTTTGCTTTATTATTTCAAATGGGAACCATGATATATGCTCATGAAAAAATATATTTAGTTATTTAATTTTTTAAGGAGAGCTGGGTGCATTAAAACTAGTTCGATGTTGTCTGCAAGATGTTGCCACCTATAAACAGGAGCAGGCAAAAAAAAAACCCAAAGCGCATGAGTGGTTTTCTTAGCTTTCTGGAACAGTTCCACAAAAGAACACATGCACAATTATATATTAAACTCCTTGTTTAATAACTGTAGTATGGCATGACACATGACTGTGTTTGCTACAAGATGCCGACAAGAACAATGTAGTATATTACGCCTTTCCTTCTTCTTCCGATTTTACATTCTTCTCTCTCTCTCTCTCTCTTGTCTAGCGTATTCCAATTTATCACTACAAGCACTCATTGTCGAGGATTCTCACATAAAATGACTCCCAAATACAGTCTCATAAGGAACAACAACAGTAAAAAAACTAAACCCACCATTACCTCTCTTTCTTGCCCCCGTCCCCCAACTTTCCATAACACAAATACATATAAACATACGTGTGAGCATATTCCAGAAATGCACCAGTTGTGATCGACTCATCGAGTGCACAAACATTTCCATTCAAAGTATACAAACTCATAATGCCTTGAGAGCACATAAGAAAAATGTTGGTTTACGAACAACACTTTTAGTTCATTTTTTTCTCGCTGATTCCGTCTCTCATTAAAACTCGCTGAGTGAAGACACACAGATAGATAGATAGAGATAGATACTTTATGTAACAAACCAACACCAATAGCAGCAATTTACCATTATTATCAAATGCCACGATGCTTTATATTCTAAGCAGAAGTCTTCTGGGAAAGTGCATGTCAGCAAGCAATAATTAAAATGGAATCGGGGTAGCTGCGATGTTTGTGAATCGCATCTGTCGCTCCATGTTCCAAGATCGCATTTCTTTCAGTTGTTGAATGCGAGCATACCAGTGCTTTAAATAAGAAAGAAAAGAAAGAAAAAAAAAATCATGCTGGTCAGCGGAAGAGAACCAAGCTCCAAGTAAGCTGGGAAGACTGCAGAATGTAGTATTTCAGACTGGAAGAATGAAGTAAAAGTAGAATGAGACTGCAGAATGTAGTATTTCAGACTGGAAGAATGAAGTAAAAGTAGAGTGAGACTGCAGAATGTAGTATTTCAGACTGGAAGAATGAAGTAAAAGTAGAATGAGACTGCAGAATGTAGTATTTCAGACTGGAAGAATGAAGTAAAAGTAGAGTGAGACTGCAGAATGTAGTATTTCAGACTGGAAGAATGAAGTAAAAGTAGAATGAGACTGCAGAATGTAGTATTTCAGACTGGAAGAATGAAGTAAAAGTAGAATGAGACTGCAGAATGTAGTATTTCAGACTGGAAGAATGAAGTAAAAGTAGAATGAGACTGCAGAATGTAGTATTTCAGACTGGAAGAATGAAGTAAAAGTAGAATGAGACTGCAGAATGTAGTATTTCAGACTGGAAGAATGAAGTAAAAGTAGAATGAGACTGCAGAATGTAGTATTTCAGACTGGAAGAATGAAGTAAAAGTAGAATGAGACTGCAGAATGTAGTATTTCAGACTGGAAGAATGAAGTAAAAGTAGAATGAGACTGCAGAATGTAGTATTTCAGACTGGAAGAATGAAGTAAAAGTAGAATGAGACTGCAGAATGTAGTATTTCAGACTGGAAGAATGAAGTAAAAGTAGAATGAGACTGCAGAATGTAGTATTTCAGACTGGAAGAATGAAGTAAAAGTAGAATGAGACTGCAGAATGTAGTATTTCAGACTGGAAGAATGAAGTAAAAGTAGAATGAGACTGCAGAATGTAGTATTTCAGACTGGAAGAATGAAGTAAAAGTAGAATGAGACTGCAGAATGTAGTATTTCAGACTGGAAGAATGAAGTAAAAGTAGAATGAGACTGCAGAATGTAGTATTTCAGACTGGAAGAATGAAGTAAAAGTAGAATGAGACTGCAGAATGTAGTATTTCAGACTGGAAGAATGAAGTAAAAGTAGAATGAGACTGCAGAATGTAGTATTTCAGACTGGAAGAATGAAGTAAAAGTAGAATGAGACTGCAGAAACGACGTCGAAGCACACTGGAAAAATGAAGGCTTTGAAGCACCAAATGCACTGTTTACTGATTCAAACATCAAAGCTAAGTGACTAAATCACCTTTGTACACATGAATATACAAGTGTATAAAGCACCGGCAAATATTCCTCTGGTAAGTGGCTGTACAGTTCCTGAGTACACAAGAAATATTTTGCCGTTGTGATTTCAGTTTACAGTTTACATTTACAGAGCACCAACAGTAATCAGTGTCTTGGAGCAAGTTACCTTGTACACTACCTCAAAATTGATTTTAGACATAGACAGTCTGTTCTCAATTTTATATATGCTCATGTCTTTACTTTCCATTGATATAACTGGGAGAAAAGATCAATTTACCTGAATGGCTAATGTAGGCACCGCAAGACATGTTCCTATTATTTTCATTTCTAAAGTGGGGGAGCACCTGTTCCTTTGAAAATATATGCATTTGGACTGACAGTTCTAGGGATTTCTTGAAGACAATGCTGGCCAACTCAGTTTCAGTTACTTAAGAGAAGTGATTTCCATTTACATAGGGGAAGTAATGGCTGCAGGTGATTGATATCTGTTTATGCATGACTGAGGGCCTAAAAAATGCCCATTTGATGGCTCTGCTATGTAGTACTGATTACACAATCGTACAAATATCACTAGATTGAACTATCCAACTCTTAATTAGCACTTTAACAATTATTTTGTATGCTAACTTAAGAATGGTCCAGAAAGACATCTCAAAAGTGAGTGACAGACAATTAATTAAAATTTAAAAAAAAAAAAATTAATAAAAATATAAATAGTTAATCATTACTGATGTCGTTTGCATTTTGGATGTTACAGCATGTGAAATTAAGGATGATTCTCTAGGGTGTATTTGGAGAGCGCATTGAAGATTCTGGAACAGTTGTGTAATGTGCCTCTAGAAGGGACACATGGGACCTTAACTAGATATGAAAGGCAGTGACTTGTTGCAAATCGCATGCTTGTGAAACATGCTGGTGACAACCACCATCTTTGAACAGATTGTGTATTGACTTTAATTATTTATCTGAAACTCTACTCTCATTTCAATGATGATATCCGTGAACTTGATTATATATTTATGTTATTGACTGCTTATGTCTATGCTACAATAAACTGAATGATTGTCCAGCATGAATTAAACATTGTTGTGAAGTGATGTAAATGTCAATGCTTTTTGATTGTATTCATATGTATTTGATTGCTGATATAATAAATTTATTGACCTTCTTATACTTATTGATAACAATATGGTGGAAAGACAGTGGGTGGATGGGGGCTCACTAAATATAGATTAAAGACGGATTTGTCTTCTTCTTTAATAAGTTTTCCACCTACGTAAATATAGTGTGAGGTAATTGTTTGTCTTTCATGTTGTGGAAGAGAGATAAAGATTACAGAGCCAGCATATCCGCCAAGAGAGGGAAACTAGTGGTATCTTCTGGAGAATTATTAATAGCATAAATTAAGATTCTCATCACTTGTAATTAGTTATGGATGATTAATTAATAATAATAACAACCATTAACTAAGTGGAGATGGCATCACAAACACCATCACCACCACCAATAATAATAATAATAATAATAATAAAGCCCATCTAAAATAGTAACGTGGTTTATTTCGATTCAAAGAGTACCATAATAAGCAACACTGGAATAGTTGCAAAGTTCTAGGCCTAGGATGGCTGTGAAAACAAAATATATATATATAGCTGCCAGGCTACGGTGGCTAAATACATCCTCCGCTGCAAGAGAAGATATTCCAACCCACTTGGGACTTCTGGCCTTTATTAATGTTAGAGAAACACGCAGCCACGAAATGATTACATAAGCGTTGTTAGACCCGCACATAGATGTAAACATGCACACACAATGACACAGGTACGTGCTTGGAAGGGAGTTAAATCTGAAATCATAAATTGGATGGAAAATGAACGCTGTACAGTGTGTAGCTTCGCGTGAACCTTCTGTCAGTAGCTATAATTAAAAGAAAGAAGAAAAATGAGGAAAATGGCGGCCCGGTTGGCTCAGCTTCACACCAAGTCAAAACAAAACTTCATCTCCAAGTGCAGGTAACCGAGAAAGGAAAAAGGTAACTGCATAAACGTCGAGAGGTATTAACTGCAAGAGGCGGAGTGAGACAAAATAAATGTGTTATTAAAATATTACACGTAATAATAATAACAGTGTGGAAATGTTACTATTACAGAAAAAAAGAGGCGGAGTGAGACAAAATAAATGTGTTATTAAAATATTACACGTAATAATAATAACAGTGTGGAAATGTTACTATTACAGAAAAAAAGAGGCGGAGTGAGACAAAATAAATGTGTTATTAAAATATTACACGCAATAATAATAACAGTGTGGAAATGTTACTATTACAGAAAAAAAGAGGCGGAGTGAGACAAAATAAATGTGTTATTAAAATATTACACGTAATAATAATAACAGTGTGGAAATGTTACTATTACAGAAAAAAAACTTTTCGAGTGATATAATAAATTCCCACAATGCCCCCCCCCCCCAAAAAAAAAAATAATAAATAAATAAAATAAAAGTAGATAAATAAAGCTTTTATTTAAAAAAAAATCTATTAATCCATGTGCCATGATGACAGAGAGGTGGTTATTAATTCTTTTTTCTTGAGCACAAGTCCTATCAAATTAATTAAACATCATCCTATTATGGTGGTGTAATACTTTTACTGATCTGGAAACTTTATATCATACAAGAAGTTTCTCCCGAGTACATGCGCAGGCATTTCTATGCATCTATCACAAAAATCGTCGGGAAAACCCAACGAAAATTGTATAGTCAATGTCAGCTTCCTTAGGTGAACTTTTTAAAAATCAAAATAAATGCTAAATAAGTCGACAGAGGTCAGTCGCTGAAATTTAGTGGAAAATACACCTGCAGAGCAAGCAATCTGATAAAACAACCGGCCACGTTTCCTATGGTGGAGAAAAGGGGTCCCAACAAGGTCATGTGATCTCTATAAATGGCTATCAAATTCGTATCATTCTACCTCCTTACTTCTTCCCCAACAACCATCACTGTCATCATACTGGATGTGAATAATGAAACTAACCATCTGCCTACACTTAATAGATTACCTTATTTTTACAAGAACGTTAGAATTAGAACGTAAGCTCTTTCTCTTAGGGGGTGGGTGGGTGAATGGAAACGTAAGTGAAAACATAAATCCAAGGAGAATAAAGATTTCCGTACACTATTATGAAATGTTATTTTAACTATACATATATGTTTATATTACGAAATGCTATTCTAAGCCGTGAACTGCCACAGGATGGGCACTTTGCATCTGGATGATGCCAACACTGCCAATCCGATGTATGGCAAAGGAAGCAACTATTATTCAGAAGCGACATTCTACACACACACACACACACACACACACACACACACACACACGAAGGAAGTGGATTTGATGTACTCATTGTGTTCAGTGCATAAAGGTTTACATATGGCAGGATTTATAAGACTTGTGCAGGGAAGGATAGAATTTAAAATATTCCAAGAAAAAAGTCAAAGTATGAACATAATAGGTTTATATATAAAAGTGTTCAGAGCCTTCCAACCTACGATCTAAGATTAATTATTTTCAGGACAGACAGTATACAAAGTGACGCTATCAAATATACTACAAGAAAAACGAATATCTACTAATGCAATTATTAGTAATCTCAGTTATGGAAGTAAAACCTCCATCCTTCTAACAGAAGATAACAATAACTCTCTAAGACAAAGAAATTAGTCTTGAAAAAAAATCTGCATTCAATATTTAATTAATTAAGAGGAAGAATAGCCTTTCAACTCCGATAATTATCAGGGAAATGTCTTTCTTGAAATAATACATCTAGGGCATCAATAAAAGTTTGTGTCAACACTAATAAAAGAATGTCGATGAAAGAGGAACGTGGTTTTGTGGACTTTACTGATCAAAGACAAAAAAGCATTTGGTTGACTGATTTGGTGTGACCCTACAGAAGTCGTTGTAAGCGAGACCCTGGTCCATGAATGAGACTGATAGTTTCTTCCTAAAGAAAACTGTGCCTTGCATCACTGAAATAATAGTATGCTGGCTTATGCTTTGGAAGATAAATGATAGCTGTAGTTGAACACTTTCATTAATGAGTTTCCAACTCATTACCATTGGGAATAATGATCTTGTTGTTCATCATCACCAAAAATAGAAAAACAAATAGTGTGCCATTCGACATCAATCTCGGTCCTACTACTTTCTTATCTAAACTGATTCATACTTTTACTTTCAGAACACGAATGGGATCGAGAGAAAATGGAACACCACAGTTTTTAGTACATTCATACATTCGGTTATAATTAATACATTAATCTATAATACTAATATCAATGAATTACTAATTAATTAATTACAAAATCTTAATTACAAGAAAAATAAAGATGCTGTGACCTCGCCGACAATATTTCATTTGCAAATTTACGTACAGAAAAATATTATCACACACAACATATATACGCGCATTATAAAATGTCTTTCAAATATAAATGTAGATAGTAGCTCTAAATGAACATATTTTAATAATGCACAGACTGCAGGAGACTAATATGGTCTCTTCTTGACCATGGGAAATATTTAGTGTGATGGGGAAAAAATGTGTGAATTCCTTGCATCTATTTTAGAAAGTGGTATATTTAGGATTCGCTATCTTCAATTAGTTCTACCAACCAGACTCAATTAGATTCTCTGGAGAAGTCAGATATCTACCACGGGAATGATAGTCAGGCAGCCAACATCAGCTACTGGATAGTTTAAATAACGCGACCACAGACGAGCAGAAGTCTAAGACTCTTGGAATGTAAACTGACAGATCAAGATTACATAGTTCGGTGATTCATGAAAACAGGATGCTTAGGTTTGCAAAATACTTTGAAAATTAAGAGTCCAAAAGCTGCCCATTCCGATATTCTAAAATAATACTATTATTTTAATTAATAAGGTATCGAACAGGAAAATAAGGAATAAAATATTTATTTATGGTTTGTTTAAAAATCATGGGAAGATAGGCGAATACATCACAGTCAACATTCTCGCTGTTTTTCTACTCAATCTATCCTGGCTGAATTGAGAGGAGACAATGAGTTATTCTAACCAATCATGAGTTGAACGTTGAAAGTAGATGCTAAACAAAATAAAATCAAACTGAACCAGGCAGTCAACTCATTATGATTTTCATAAAATTGCTCTCTCTTCATTTATATTATATATGCTATAATCACTTAGATGTTAGACAGAAGCTCGAGATGAGATTATTGCTTATGTAATTGTGGGTAGTTGTCTATCTGTCTATCTTTCTGTATATTTTTTGTGCATATGCCTTTATGTCCCCAAAACGCATGCAAACACATATTCATCGATCAATAATCAAATTCAAATTCATTTCAATCATCGGGAGGACAATACATTAGTCAACCATGTCCTATGCAACCCACCAATCCAATTGTCCTTCAATATTCCTACCATGTTTTCTTCTCTCCCTTTAGGTTTATTTACGTGATGTTAAAACAGATCTCAGCATTGTAAAACGGATCAATAAACAAGTTTTAATAAAATAAAAATATATACAGCTACTTCAACGCTTGTATGTGGGTGTGCTTGCTTGCGTTTTGCGTGTGTGTATAACAGCTTTTCGATATATTTTTCAAATTAGTAGGTGCGCAGAATAAGTAGAGTTAACTATAAACTTTCCGAAACACACATAAACAGCGCACACACACACACACACACCAATTAGAACCAAATATTACCAACGCTAAAAGGCTAAACAGCTGCGTGCTGCCTCTTGAGTTGGACAGAAAATATGTATCAACGCATTTGTCGTAGCTACCATCTCTCTCTCTCTCTCTCTCTCTCTCTCTCTCTCTCTCTCTCTCTCTCACACACACACACACACACACACACACATGAATATGAGCAAATGAACCATATCCATTAAAAAAAACAAACAAAAACATGGTCAGTGTTTCTTTAGTAGCTGATCATGTCGCTGCGTGCTCATTTTTTCTTGTTCAGTTACTAATGTATAGAGCTAGATACATTGCAAAAAAATCTGTCATTTGGACCATATGTAAATTTATCAATAACGCCATCCAACTATGATAAAGAGTGTCCAATCGATATCCTCACAGTTTGCCATGGCACTTCTGTTACGGAAAACAAAAAGCTGTCGGCTTTCAGCTGAGCTGTCTGAAAAAACAGGCTGTCCCACTTTGTCTCACTTTGTCCCACTGTGTCTTTAAATACACACTGTAAAACATAAACGTGCGAGCAAAGAGCTTTTATACAAGAAATGGTGGTGATGATGATGATGATGATGATGATGATGATGATGATTATGATGATGAAATGGTCAAAGGAGATAACTGAAACTTTATGTATTACAGTCGATCATAAACATTAATGCAAAAGAAAACCTTCAGTGTCTCTTCATCGTCCTCTCTTACAAGGGTTAGCAAGTCTGCAGATTGTTGGTAATATAGAAAGTCCCATAGATAGGAGTTATTTCAATCACACATATTCAAATAACTATTGGAATTGTTGACTTTATTACAATACTTAGCACTAGTGATTTCCCTTGCTTCCACTGCTGACCAAGATTCCTTTTCACATTGTCTTTAAAGACTGGGTAGAAAGTTCACGGTATTTTAAAAAATTTAATAAAACGTGTAAATAAAAATAAATTCGACACTACTCATGCCTACCAGATAACATTTTTAATAAAGCGCTTTAAAATTCACTTTTCTATTTCACAATGAAGCAGAAATAAAAATGTATATGATGCCTTAAACAGTGATCGCTTTGATAAGACAATACATATACTATAATTTATTCTGTAGGATGCAACAAAATACATAGATACTAAACGTTCCTGTTATTAAATGCAATACTTTTATCAACTGTGTCGGAAAGCCACAAACAATCGTGCGCCTGAAAGTTATGAAATATTATATGTAGATGCTCCAAATTCTCTCTGAGATCTACATTATCAATACATTACTGAGCAATCTTCCATTGTGTGACTTCCAAGTTTTCCTGATTTTATGCCAAAAGTCTGGATGAAATAAGATGGAGGTGATTACTAAGAGAACTATTTCTTTTTAAAAAATCTCCGCTCACTGAGTACAAGAAGCTGCCATTGCAATAGTGTTATTAAATCAGAGCAACTCGACGAAACCACAAGTTAAATGGTTATCTCCAGTCATATTTTGCCGTCATGTTATAACAAATGTTAAAATATTAAAACAGTCACCTAGGTGACTCAGTTAAAGGCACCAAACAAAATATCTACAAGATTGCTGGCCACTGATAAAAGTGTCAAAATGTACTATTTCGAATTTTTCCCCCTTAAATTATAACGCTTGGAATAATAATAAACTATTCATAAAATTGGCTAATGATAAATAAAACAAGTAATAATACAGCTATTTACAGCCATGATGGAGGTTTGAAGTGAAAAGCTGAATGGGAAAATATTATACCTGGGGTAAGATGAATGGAATCTAAAATTTGGCAGCAATAATAAACAAAAAATGTTTTTTTAAAAAATGAGTAAAATCTGTGTGTATTTAGGTATATCTATTATTCTGATTCTGTATCTAGCTAGCTGTTGCTGTCACTATTTTGTCTAAGTTAATTTTTGTATCATTTTTATTTTCAGTACTTATATCATTCTGAATTTGTCTAGCTTCGTATTTCTTTCATTCTTATTTATTTTCTATCATTGTGATGGTAAATTACAGTCTGTTTCCGGCATTAAACTACAGCCTATTTCACGGTATTACTAAACTACAATTCATTTCCCATAATTAAACTACAGCCTGTTTCCGGTATAAACTATAACTCATTTCCCATAATTAAACTACAGCCTGTTTCCGGTATAAACTACAGCTCGTTTCCCATAATTAAACAACAGCCTGTTTCTGGTACTAAACCACAACTCGTTTCCCGGTATTAAACTAAGTCGGTTTCCCGGTATAAGCGTTCGATAGTGTAGACAGAGAAACCATCTGGCAGCTCCTCCATCACTATGGAATCCTTCTAAGTTTCATCACCCTGATCCATTAACTTTATGACGGCGCCACCTGCCAAAAAGTTATCCACAACGGCAAACTGACTGAGGACTTGAGGTGAGAACAGGAGTCCGACAAGGATGCATGCTCTCCCAATTATCTTCCTGTTAGTGGCCGACTGGGTGATGTGCCAGGCAATTAAAACAGGAAAAACCGGAATCCAGTGGTCCCTGAATCAATTCCTTAAAGACTTGGACTTTGTGGACGACTTGTGCCTGATGTCCCAGAAATGAAAACATTTGCAATAGAAAACAGAAAACCTGGCCCAAGAAGCATCCAAGACTGGATTGCAGATCAACCTGGAGAAGACTGAAACCTTGACCGTGTTAAATAAGCAGCATAAGCCAATCACACTTTTCAGCGAGCTGAAAGAAGTCACCTCTTTCACTTACCTGGGCAGCATTGTTTCAGCAACAGGTGGTTGTGGAGAAGACATCGAAGACAGAATCGGGAAAGCTAGATACGCCTTTACCAGTTTGGAGGTAAACATCCCTGTCTGTCTGCAACAAACTACGAATTTTCAACAGCAACGTTAAGTCTGTCCTCCTCTATGGCTCAGAGACCTGGAGAGTCACCAACACCCTAACAACAAGCTCCAAGTATTCGTCAACGGCTGCCTTCGCAACATACTGCGGATTAGATGGACAGACAAACTAAAGAACACCGATTTGTGGCAGCGGACAAACCAAGATCCCATCGACCAGCAGGCTGCCAGGCGGAAATGGCGATGGATAGGACACACCCTGTGGAAACCCCCACAGGACATCACCTGGCAGGCTTTGCAGTGGAACCCCCAGGGAAAGAGACGGGTCGGTCGCCCTGAGACCACCTGGAGATGATCCTGTGAGGAGGAATGAAGAGCTGCAACATGTCGTGGGGTGAACTGAAAAAGGCTGCCCAGAATCGAGTGCGCTGGAGGCTGTTGTCGAGGCCCTAAGTGTTTCTGGTATGGAAACTATAACCCGTGCCAGTATTAAACAACAGCCTGTTTCCGGATGCAAACTACAACCCCTGCCAGTATTAAACTATAGCCTGTTTCCGGTATTACAACCTGTTCCAGTATTTGCCAGAATTAAACTACAGCCTGTTTCCGGTATAAAACTACATAAACTACAGCTAGTTTCCTAGTATTAAACCAGAGTTTGTTTCGGCATTAAACTACAGCGTTTTTCCGGTATAAAACTATAGTATGTTTCCCAGTATTAAACTACAGCTCGTTTCCTAGTAATAAACTAGAGTTTGTTTCGACATTAAACTACAGCCAGTTTCCGTTACTAAACTACAACCTGTTTCAGGTATTAAACTACAACTTGTTTCCAGTATTAAACTACAGCCTGTTTCCAGCGTTAAACAACAACCTGTTTCCGGTAATAAACTATAGCCTGTTACCGTATCAAATTACAGCCTGTTTCCGAGTATTAAACTACACTCCAGCTGTTTCCCAATGTTATTCTACAGCCTGTTCCCGGTATTAAACTACAGCCAGTTTCGTATTAAAATACAGCATGTTTCCGAGTATTAAACTATACCCCAGCCTGTTTCCCCGATGTTGTTCTACAGCCTGTTTCCCGTATTAAACTATGGCCTGTTTCCCAGATTCAACTACAATCTGATTCGGCATTAAACTACAGTCTGTTTCAACTATAGTCTGTTTCCGGTATTAGACAACAACCTGTGCCAATATTAAACTACAGCCAGTTTGCAGGCATTAAATTACAACTCGTTTCCCGGTATTTAAAAAAAGCTTGTTCATGGCATTAAACTACAACCTGTTTCAAAGTATTAAACTACAGCCTGTGTCACGGCATTCAACTATAGCCCCTTCCGGTATTAAACTACAGCCTGTTTCAGGTGTTCAACTATATACACCCTCAGTTTATTTCTAGGATAACAGTACACTGGTTTCCCGAAACCAAATAAATTTTATTTCTGATAAATTACTGCATCTTTTAAGACTTTAATCTTTAGCTCGCTTCCAAAGATTAAACAACAGTTTGTTTCCAGACAGTAAACGCAGAATTTTATCTATTAAATATAGATGTCAGTTAACAAGCAAATAATTTCGGTTGCAATCCACTTGATGGACGTAAAGACGGCAATCAAAATTAGAATTTTAAAATGCGACTAATCGTGAAAACAGCTAAAGGGCACTTTCTGTCCCTACAAAACACATGACTGCGATTTCTCCAAGCGTTCTCTTATTTCTCATAGAGTGTGATGTCGTATAAATATTCTCATTTCCAGGAACCGGAAAACCTTATTACCTATTCTGTGATTTTGTCATCCGAACCTGGTCCTATGGATAGACGTGGGACAAAACAAGAATTCGGTGCGAGTCAATAAGTGACACACTGCTTGGTAGATATTTGTGTGCTCATGCTGAGTTCAAAATAGATAACACGCAGCAAATATGAAGTACTGAAATTCGTAATTATTCAATTTACTTATTTTCTTATTCAAAAATTAGATTGGTTATTGAGAATAAAATCAAACAACAAATTATTCTGAAAAAGTTGTGACTTGGAAAGCAATATTTTTCCATGTCGTCTAGCATTGACATTATTAGCAGGCAAACTGAACACCCATCAAGTGATCTTACAGTGGCATTTATGTTTATAATAATAATACAGATTCGTTTGATTGTTTTTTTTTTTAACTGGCATTTGTTTTATTAGTAATCTCCCGTTTTGTGCTGGATGCAGGTATTCTGACCCGAGGTCAATGTAGACCCCAAACCGAGACTATCTCAGACGTTTGTCTAGGCCAGTTCTGAAATGATCTAGGAGAGACTATGTCTTAAGCACACACACACACACACACAAATGTGGACTATTATACCATTTTTACTGAAGGGTCACAAGATATTCTATTTTACCTGGCTCAAGGCGCTATTACTGAGAGGAGTATTATAAATTTTACAGTGAACCAATATTTTTTATACGAAGGATTTCTGAATGTGAATAAGGTATTCTAGATATTAAGCAACTTGTTGCACATTATAGTTTTTATCTCCCGGTCCTGTGGCAAAGGATTTAGAGTTATAACTTTCTGAAAGAGTATACCATGTTTTCTTCTAAGGATTAGAGTTATAACTTTTCTTCTGAAGGATTAGACTTATAACTTTCTGCAAGAGTATACCATGTTTTCTTCTAAGAGGAGATCAGTAGCTTAAAACTGTAGAACAGAGAATGAATTCCAGAGGGAGTGCGTTACACAATTCACTCTTAAGAGTAAGGCTTTGTTTTCTTTTAGTTCACCAGTTTTGGCACCGACAACCGTAATGCAAGGAACAGCAGAGTTTTATGTTGTTGTACATACATAAAAGGCTCAATCATATGCATAAACATACGCACAGGCGCGCGTACAGTCACACACATACATATATCGTCATCTAATGTTGGATGCGATGTTCTTTGGGCAATGAGAGGAATCTGTTTTGATGCATTTTTTCTTGGAATTTAACGTTTGCATCTAATTCTAGCAGTGAATTTGCGCGGTAGAAGGTCCGGATAACGGTGGAAATAAAATTATATTAGAAGAAAGTGAGAGAAAAAAGGTTATATTAAAACTAGTCCCTTACTTCATCTTTAAACGTTTTAACGCCTCTGTTCCCAAACTTATTGCATGCCATTATTACTATTACGTTTCATCTACGTGAGTTTTGAGCGAGAGCTATACGGTTATGATGCCAAAACGCCACAATAAAATTACCAATCTCAATGAGCAACCTAAGCAATAAAAGTACCAATCTCAATAAGCAACCTAAGCAATAAAATTACCAATCTCAATAAGCAACCTAAGCAATAAAATTGCCAATCTCAATAAGCAGCCTAAGCAATAAAAGTACCAATCTCAATAAGCAACCTAAGCAATAAAATTACCAATCTCAATAAGCAGCCTAAGCAATAAAATTACCAATCTCAATAAGCAACCTAAGCAATAAAATTACCAATCTCAATAAGCAACCTAAGCAATAAAAGTACCAATCTCAATGAGCAACTTAAGCAATAAAAGTACCAATCTCAATAAGCAACTTAAGCAATAAAATTACCAATCTCAATGAGCAACCTAAGCAATAAAAGTACCAATCTCAATAAGCAACCTAAGCAATAAAAGTACCAATCTAGACATATAATTAGTATACTGCTAGAAACGAGGAGCTAGACATAAAACCTAAAGAATGGAAATATCAAGCTATAACTGAATAATATAAATTCAGAACTAAGCCGATAACCAGTGCAACAGAAATGCCAAACTGCCTTATAAAATGAACAATACAAATATCAAGATAGACTACGAACCTTATCAAAGAAAAACTGTCTTAGAAAGTCTCAGCAACAGAAACAGTTACTTAGACAAATAGACCAAGAGCTTGATATAAATACTCAGGTAAAGAACATGACTAATAGAAATGACTAAGACAAAGTGTTTGACACAAATAGGAAGACCAAGAAGCTAACTAATAGGAACGACTTAGACAACGAGTTTGAAACAAATACTAAGATATCTATGTTGGAACATTAAACAGTCCAATACATTACAAACTGATAATATTTATTATTCCGTGCTAGGAAAAATACCCATCCTACAAAAAATTGCAGCAACATAAAATATAGATATTCTGAATACTATGTCAATCAATTAACCGCAGTAGAAAGGCAACTCTCGCTACGGCCAAATTAATGAAAGCCACTAAAATTACGAACGTCAGTGATTGCTAGTAAAAAAACAACAACAACAACTTAATTTGCCTAAACTGATCACACATCCCACACACTCTCCCACCGCCCCTCCCCCCAAATAAAAAATAATCCAAAAAATAAAATAAAATAAAATTTTAATAACGGAGATTACATTTTTAAAATTATAATTTATTTTTATGAATAGCACTACTGCTAATTCAACAGAGAAGAAAGGAAGAAAAGAAAACAGAAAAAAAAATAGCAGGAAAAAATCAGACAAATTTAAGACTAAATAATTTAAAGAAATAAAATAAAGAAACGAGTTATAAATGTACTAAAAACTATATAAGGCTATGGAAGATTAGATCGATCACAAGTTTGTAAAACTGCATCAATCAAAGTAAAAATATAAACTTAAGAAAGAAGAAGAAAGAAAGAAAAAGAAAAAAACCACCTTCACAGCAGGAAAAATTAGATATATTAAAGACTAAATAATTTAAAGATAGAAAATAAAGAAATGTCATAAATGTATTAAAAAACTGTACAAACCTATGTTAGATCGATGACAAGCGATACATACGACTGCAAAGTTATGGTAAAAAACAACAGGAAGGTATAGGCGTTTATTAAAAACTTCTTCCTTTCGTACAGATGCATTCAATAAAATATTAATATAACGTTTATGTAACTTTTTTCTCCCTGCCAATAAATATAATCTCACACATTACGATTCCCTATTGGCCTGAAAAGCGGCAACTATTAATTATTAGAAGATAAAACATTAGATTTTTTAAAACATAAATTAAGTGCAAAGTGATACGTAGTAAGTTTGATCATTTTTCAATTTTTGCGCCGCTCACACCCCCTCCCCAAATTAATTAGATGTTCAGATAAACTTAGGAAATATTAGCCGCAATGGATAACAAATATAATTATTTATTTAATTTAAATTAATATTAACACAAGTAATCATCACCTTAAATCAGGACTACACACTGAGTGTTCCTGAACTTGAAAGTTAGAATTTTGTTCCATTCCGATAGAGACTATCAACAGAATAGGCAAAGACACATCTATCCATTCCGATACAGACTATCAACAGATTCAAAGACACATCTATCCATTCCTAGACAGACTATCAACAGATTAGGCAAAGACCATCTATCCATTCCTAGACTATCAACAGATTAGGCAAAGACCATCTATCCATTCCTAGACTATCAACAGATTAGGCAAAGACCATCTATCCATTCCTAGACTATCAACAGATTAGACTTTTATCTATCAATCAACTTATAACAAAATCGCAGTTTCCAGGATACTGGAGTTCTCACTAAACTCAGGTGATACAAACATGTCCTTGATTCCAATACTCGCTGAGGAGTAGCCCAATTCATCTGTCCAATGAGTCTTGGGTGGATTTCTGAACAGACTCGTTCATCAAAATCCACTGGATGGAAGTTACCAAAAGTCCAAGAATAAAGAAGTGGATTATAAAAAGAAAATGCTTTCCACTGTAATAGTAAACATATTAGCTCCAAGAACAAAGTCGTCCAAGAATAAAGAAGTGGAATAAAGAAAGAAAACGCTTGTCTCTCTAATAGTAAACAGGTCAGTTCTAAGAACAAAGTCCAAAAATGAAGAAGTGGATTAAAAAAAGAAAACCCTTACCTCTGTAATAATAAACAGATTAGCTCTAAGAACACAGTTCAAGTAACTGGATTAAAAAGAAACGCTTACCTCTGTAATAATAAACAATTTAGCTCTAAGAACACAGTCCAAGTAAGAAGAAGTAGATTAAAAAAAGAAAACGCTTGCCTCTGTAATAAACTGGTAAAGCCTTAAGAACAAAGTCCAATACTAAAGAAGTGGATTTTAAAAAATGCTTGCCTCTGTAATAGTAAACAGGTCATCTCTAAGAAAAAAGTTCAAGAATAAAGAAGTGGGATTAAAAAAGAAAATGCTTGCCTCTGTAGTAAACAGGTCAAGAATAAAGAAGTGAAATAAAGAAAGAAAATGCTTGCCTCTGTAATAGTAAACAGATTAGCTCTAAGAACAATGTCCAAGAATAAAGAAGTGGATTAAAGAAAGAAAGTGCTTGCCTCTGTAATAATAACCAGATTATGTCTAAGAACACATACCAAATATGAAGAAGTGGATTAAAGAAAGAAAATGCTTTCCTCTGTAACAATAAACTGGTCAGCTCTAAGGACATAGTCCAAGTATGAAGAAGTGGATTCAAGAAAGATAAGAAAAAGTTTGCCTCTGTAATAATAGACAGGTTAGCTTAAGAACACAATCTACAAAGATAAATTGACAGTTTTATTCTTAGATAATCACCTTTAGAGATGAGAGTTTACATAGTGACTACAGCTTTAATCTATGAAGAAGCACAGTGCCATAAAACATATTTCATGAAATACATTTATAATATCTAACAATTATTTAAAAAAATGCTAGTAACAATATATTTAAAAGATGAATTAAATCATATATATGCTACCTCTGGCTTTCTTGTTAGCACATTGAGTTCTTAAGATATATTTGACAGCAGGAAACAATTATGCCATTAAACTGGGATTTACTCTTTTATTCACAGTTAAGTAATTTTTTCATTATTAAATCATGGATATTATGCTGTTTGAAACTCTGTAATAAGTACATAATTTTAATCTATAATGGAAAAGAGGGTATTGTAACAAATATTTTCACCATTTCCTCTATTTGTCACTAATTTATATGTATATTTTATTTATGAACTTATAGAACTCACTGTGCTCGCAATCTGAGTAAATGTTACATATCTTATTGCCGCAGGTCTGACATTAAACCTTATTAAAACATTCTAATGCAATGTCTATGTATCATCTAGTGTTACTACACAATATGTAAGAATCCGTCCAAAGCTGAACAGTATCTATCTCATTAAGAAACTCGAATATTCGTTTTTCAACAATATGATTTCTTTTCAATATGCCCAATATGATTTCTTTTCAATATGCCCACCAAAATCAAATTAATGAACGTAAGTTCCTCTGGAAAGAGTTTAGATTCAAATATTTCCGTGACTGTCATTTTCAGACTGATTACGAAGATACTAGCTCACAGTTGTGCTATTATTGCCTAAAGATGACATAAATACAGCTCTCCTTTTTTCGACATACCGAGGTATCTTTGAGAATGTACAGTTAACTAAGTCTAAAACTTGTTTACTATTTAAAATGTTCTATTATTTTTAAAACAAGCAAAAACATCAGTGTCGGTACAAGACTCCGGTTTTGGGCATCCAAATTTCTTAATAAGAATCTATGAACTAGAAACTTTTAAACTTTGAATTCAGTCGTAAATGGCATGCTCTAATAGTGAAATGTAACAGACTTAAGACTCAAAAATGGGCATGTTTAGAATGAGTCTTGAAGAAGAAGATGTTAGATTTGAGACAAAAATGGGTATGTTTATAGTGAGTCTTGAAATAGCAGACGTTAGATTTGAGACAAAAATGGGCATGTCTTGAGGTGCAAATGTTGGATATCAGAAAAAAATGAGTGTTGTTTAAGGAGAGTTTTGTGGTAGTAATGTTAGATCTGAGACTCAAATAGATATATTCACAATATATAGAGTCTTGTGGTAGTACATTTACGCCAGAATGCTGGGGTCTTTCTAGAATTTAAATGTTTCATGAAAAGTTTTATTATAACATTATAAGTCGGTGTGTATGCGCGCGCGTGTGTTGGGGGGGGGGGAGGGGCAGTGTACAGCATTTTCTTTACAATCATATCTCTGCCGCTATATCTAATCTGATTAAAAAGCTTAACAAGACTAAATATCTATTCAAAGCTGAGGAAGATTTCCATTTTCCGAAGTGATAAAGAAATTTTTCATGCATCACGTTATTTCTATACTGCATAAAATCTACCTCACCTAATTTATCTAGCAACCCTTCATCGTTCCACTTCAGAACACGACATTTTACTGAGCCTACAGGGTACACGTGTGATTGTACAATAAAAAGGATTGTTTACTTCTGCCTCAGGTGAAAATGGTTTCAGCTGTTTCGGAGAAGCTGGCTGGATTAGTAGCGCATATATCTTCTTGCCTGCTGCAGTTAGTGATGTAGCTGTTGATTGTACTTGCGTTATACTTATATTCATTGTATGATTTCTAAAAAGACAAAAGGTTAAATGAGTGTAATTTTTATGCGTGGAGGCTGTTCTTTTAATTGACTTTCGGGTAAACTATTTTCAGGACAGGCAGTTGTGGTATGCAATCTTTTCAAAACACGCGTTGCTTCTAAAATCAGCTTGTTGCCAAAGAAGTAGGCCTCATCTCTTTCATGCAGTTCACGTAGTAACTAAGATTGATAACTGAAAAGTCCCCTGCGAATTCAATGCCAAGACTACTCAATTTCACCGATCCGTTTGTTATGGACACCGTTTTGTCTGACCTCGCTTAGAAATTCTACGGCCATCAGACGCCCTCTTTTTCTGCACTGAGCCAAGCAAATAACATCTTTCAAAATCAGTCTTGTGCCAATTTCTTTCATGAATCTCACAATTGTTTCTGCATTATGCCAAGCAAATAACTATCAAAAACATTTCTATGCCAATTTATTTCAGGAGTCTCAGTATTGTCTCTGCATTTTCCCAAGCAAATAACTCTCAAAATCATTGTTATGCCAGTTTCTTTCAGGAGTTTCATTTGTTGTTTTTTTGGCATTATGCCAAGCAAATAACTCAAAATTATTTATATGCCAATTTCTTTCAGGAGTTTCAGTGTTGTCTCTGCATTATGCCAAACAAATAACTCTCAAAACCATTTCTATGCTTCAGAAATAGATCAACTATGCCAAATTCATTTGTAAGTCATGCTGGAGGAGGACAATTACTAAATGGGTGGGGGAGGAGATACAAACCAGAACAGAGGATAAAGGAAAGAGTTGCTAATTACAAAGAGAATCAGAGGTCAAAATAACAGATGGCACAAAAAACAAACAACATGACGAGACAGAATTGTGCTAGAACAGCTGTATAATTATTTTCAGTAGTCCTACATCCACCGCAGTCGTGAACGGTATCGTCTCTGTTTAAAGGGCAAAAAATAGTCTGCAGCAACTATTTTGACACACGATGAAGTATGTCAAGAGAGCTGTAGAGCATTTGATGAAGTCGAACTATAACCAGATTAAGCAATGGTTTATTCTAATGTTATATTCTATACATTCTCTTAACTCTGCTCAAATTTGTAGTGAACTCTACTTATAGTGAACGTTTCGAATCTATTTTAGTTATCCTACTGTTACGATGAATAAATGTGAAGTGTTAACTCGATTGTGCGTTATGACTCAGGAGTGAATTCCTGCCAATGTCAACAGGCAAATTTAGTGTAGTGTATTCAAAGCAACACAAGTGTAAGTATTTTATCAAAAGAATTATGTTGCGTAAAGGTGATGATTTAAGAGAATTCTATCACTTCTTGGAGCCTGATAATAATATAGGCATGAAATGTAAATGATGAACTGCTATCTACAGAGCGAACCAAGTTTACTAAAGCAATGAAAAAAATTATTTTAGGGATGCAAGTGATCCAATTTGTGAACGAATGAAAGTAACAGTCAATCTAAAGATTACCTTCGCAGAAAAAATAAACGCTTAACTTTAAAAAATAAAAACAGTTCGAGAAACAGAAAGATAGAGAATAAATGCATTTACACAGAACTGTGTAATGCTGGATATAAGAATTCAGCGCAAAGTAAACAACAAGCGTAATGTAAATTGTTGCTGCATGATACTCAACTGGGAACTCGGGAGCCGGGAGTAATTATTGATTTAATGAGGCGGTGTCATTATTAGAGGAGAATTAGCATCGATATAGAAATATAATTCCAGATAATTTTAAAAAATACATATCACTCTTGTCATCTCAGTAATGGCTAGTGACACTCTTCATCATTAAGTAATTCCGAATCAACTGTAATCTTCATAGCCTAAGAAAAATATGTTAGCTTTCAAAACCTGTTGCCACCTAAAATTACATCATTTGACCGTGAAATTAATTATTTTAGTACAAAGAATCAGTGTCTAGATTTCTTGTTACTGTCAGAGCAAAACACAAGTAAGCAATCTTACGATGTTCGGCAAACTGTAACTCTTTGCTTAGGTTTGTTTACCTGTAAATAATTTCAGAGAATAGGTTCAGAATCAATCAGAACTAGATTTTTTTTTTAAAGAAAGTATTCCTAGTAAATTAAAGTGCCTTATTCCAACTTTAAACTGCAATGCAACCTCTGTACTATGCAATGCTGCTGTCACGGGGGGGGGGGGGGGGATGGGCGGTAAATAGACTCGCCAGAAGTAACTTTTTAAAAATATTACTACAATCCTCCGGTCAAGGTCGCCCAACCACCGCATAACTACGGTCAATGTTTTGTTTTTTTTTTAAAAAAAAAGAAAAAAGAACACTAGTCTAAAAGCGCAACTGTAAATTCATTTCAACAGAGCAATTCGAGATTGGAAACCCCCGTTTAGGTATTCAAACTAGAGCATGCATACACACAGTTTAGGTATTCAAACTAGAGCATGCATACACACAGTTTGGGTATTCAAACTAGAGCATGCATACACACAGTTTAGGTATTCAAACTAGAGCATGCATACACACAGTTTAGGTATTCAAACTAGAGCATGCATACACACAGTTTCAGTTTACCTACCATTACTTGAAAATGTGAGTATACAGACAAAATGATATGCACTTATATTAATTAAGTGATTTATCATATGATTCAAAAGTGTTCTTATGATTTTCGCATATTAGAATCGCTGCCTTATAGAATCAAAATATATAAAGACGAACGAATATGTAGAAACTAATGTGGTACACATCACCATCATCATCACTCTATCCTCCACCTATCGATTTTTAATCCACCCAACCATAGACATATATAATCTTTTAATTACTCCTCTCCATCTACAGATTCTTCCATGTACCTAACAATATATTAAGGATCAGAAAGCCCAAAAGCTTTTAAAGCGCTTACATCCATCTTGAATGAGTGGAACAACACTCCACTTTAATAAAACTTTTTTCTCTCATCTACAGTCTACCCGTCAGCAGATCGGTTAAAAAGCTGCCAGAAAGTCTACCAGTTTCTATGCGTGCCATCAATCACTTCTATTCAAGAGATGGGTGCATATGGAAAGAAAAATACTCTCTAGTACTCAAGACACCGACAAAATTATTATATACTTCATAACATTTCCCAGTAGTTGTGCGCTGATGCCAAAACTCATCTCTCAGTCCGCCTCCATTTCCACTGCATTGGTGTGTGTGGGGGGGATTTAAAAATAAAATGAACGTGGACAAAATAATACATTCTGAAATCCCCTGTTGCGTATCTGATCTCTGGCTCTCCGTTCCCTTGGTGAATGACTCTGCGCACTCCGGAAATGACAGTCTCTGCCGTCAGTCAAAGAGACCAATGTTGGGAGCTAAAAGAATGGCCTGCATATGGATGTTGCCATTGGAAAACATTGGTATCGGATGCACAGCTGTTCCACTTCTGAAAATTACAGTTCAAATTTTCCGAGTATAAAGCTACCATGCGAAGTTCTTTTCCCATTTCGTCAATATCTGAAGGAAAGAGAGGCGAGCGCGACAGCGAGCGGAAAGTCCCAAAGTCAAGTCTTCCAGTTGTGGCACTGACAAACAGTCGCTGGCATTTTTTTCTTGGCATACGATTAGTGTTGGCTGTTTCAAGCAAGTGATTATAGAAAACAGAACTATCTACAAATATTTCTTTAACAAAGTTCAGTTCTCTTCGCTGTCAGTTGGGAAGACAACCTACAGGCCAACAACAAACAATAACTGGAAGCAACTCTTGTCATCAGCAATCTCGGAAGCCGACAAGCGCGCGAGTAGTCATTCTTACGCCCCGGGTTTGATAAGTCGGGATCGGGGCAACGGAACAGGGCTAATACAGTATATGGTAAAAATATTTGCATTTCATTTTAATAATCGTTTTCTAAAGTAGATATATTTTGGAAACCAAACAACGATGAGTGGGCGGGCGTGTTTATGGTCGAGTTTGCGTGAGCGTGTATTCATGCGTGTAGGTTGATTGGTGAGTAGTAGCATTTTTATATTGATGTTCGTGTATTTACTTTTATTTTTCTAAAGAAAACAATTGCTCTACCAAGGGTAGGACAAAGCTCTATTTTGTGATAGTGTAACGATACTAAAACTGAAATGACAAACTATGCTTTAGTAGACTCGTGTGACCTCTGGTACAAGAAGAAACCCATGAGACAACAGCAATGAAACGCGCTTCAATGAACGCGAAAAGTTTTACACTGCTTTCATGTACTACAGTACCCAACTTTATTTGTCAGCATGAAAAGAGAAAACTTTTGGAGAGAGGGACTGTGATATTTCGAACAAACAATGCCATTAAAAATTAATGTTGCATAATGCAAACGATCAACAGTGTTTTATTCAGTTTATCAAGAGACAAACTTCAAAATAAGAAAACAAACAAGTTGTTTAATTTATATATTTTGCCCATATACGACACACATACAAACTATTCACACTCAGAGTGACAGAGGGGGGGGGGGGGGGAGAAAATCTTACACACTTGTAATGCTCCTTTAAATTATGAATGCTTCTCTGTTGGTATGAAACCACTCTTCAAACAGCTAATAACAAAACCTACAAGGCTACAGTCCAACATTATACTTAGAAGTATTGACTAGGAATAGGAAAATATGCGACCTAAAGACATACGGTGAAGAGTGGTTCGTAAACATCTCAATAAATAAGCAACTTTTCTTTAAAAATTTCTTAATGAAAATGTAAGGCACCAAACTTCCATTTCTTAGAATTAAATACACTATCTTCTAAACTATATTATTTATTTTTAAATGCCAACCAGTCTCTGCTAAATTAACGGCACGTAGCATCGACAACGGGCCATGTGCTGTCATGGAAAGGCAAATACCCGTGCAAATAAGATTTCTCGACAGAAATGTTTCTAGACTTGCCGGCCAAGATGAAAAGCGGAAGAAACTGAATAGAAATTATCAATTATATTAGTATTCCAATACTGACTGCATTCATATTTCTGATGCATGTTCTTAGTTTGAATACGCGTTTTACACATTAGCTAAGTCTTTAAATCATTATATAGGTTTTAATGTTCATCAATCAGACATGCTTGCATAATTCACGATTTTTTGTTGTTGTTTGTTTGACGTATTTTATATCGTTCAACATTTGTTTTCTTTAAAATTTAGAATGCAAAGGCTGAATGGAAAAATGTGGATTATTCAATAAATAAAAGACGGTCACTGATTGTCCGCACATGCTTTCTCTAATTTGTTTATAAGGATGAGAAAAAAGAAATCGAAATCAATAATGACCCCTATATGCGTGAACACACACACCACACACACCATTTCCTGCCCAGAGATTAAAATATTTTCCAATAATAACTAATAAAGATTTAGGAGAAGGAAAACACGCGCTCAGACTAAAACAAAAATAAAACTGGAAGACCAATCCTGCAGTTGCTGATAGTCTAACTTTCATTTCAAAATTCAATAGTAATTCCATGAAAATCCTTATCGGTCGGCCATGCTGCTTGTTCGCACGTCGACCCATGCCTGGTTCTTATGATAGAAGACAAGCACAAGCATACCTTCTCTGGTCTCTTAAAATAAACACAGACTTTAATGCGAGTAGAAAGGAAACATGCGTAAAGTCTAACGAGCCTGACACCAGTAGCACCAATTCTTAAGTGAAATATACAGCACGCAACAGGAAAGAATAAGAAAATGTAAAATAACATTATTAACAAATAGTTAACTAAAATGATGAAAGAAAGAAGTACATAAATAAAATACGTAAATTACAAATTTTAATTACACAACTTTATCAACTGTCGAAATATCTGTTTCAAGCAAGAAAAAGAAAATAAGAATATGTACTGCTCATTATATGTTTCAAGCAAGAAAAAGGAAAGAATATTTTACTGTACATTATATATCGCTCAACATTCAACGGTTAATTTCTTATAGGTGAAAGTGCCATAACAGTCATCTGTACTGAAATTGTAACTCCCTCTATAAATATAATGCCCACAATGATGCGATACTCCCACGATCCCTTGGCATTTTGTAATACGCGGCAAATTTTTTGTTTTTGCATGTGAATTATTAATAAAAGGATACTAAGACGGATTTCACACACACACAAATATATATAGACACACAGAGAAAGATAAAGAGATAGACAGATTTCGATGTTAAAATGACGATTTTTGTCACTTCTATCTCATTGTGATGAGATACGTAAGACGAGAATACGCGATCATTTCTTGTGTAGAGTTTATATGTTTCATCACTATTATTTACGATAAATATAAAAGAATTTCTAGTTGCGTTTCCGGTTTCATTTCTGTCAAGAATTAATTTTTTTGAATAGTCTTGAAATTCAGGGATTTACTGGCATATAAATCTATAAGTCTTTCGTGGTGTGCTTTTGACAAGACCGTATTGGTAATAATCAGTAAAGCAACAACGTATATCCTGTCTGCAGTGACAGTTAAGAATGCCGACTGAAACGCACTTTGTTAATTAAATCCTGCCTGCCTGTCACTGACGATACAACATGTGCATCAAATGGTATCCTGGGTATACTTCCAATGCAAAACGAAACGATTTTATGGCAGTGACTAACAGGTGTTTCTGTCAGTTGAGATTCAATCTGTAACTGGTCACACTTCAGTTCATTAAATGGGTCGAGTATAAAAAGGGACTTCCATTGGAAAATGCTCAAACATAAAAAAAAAAAAAAAGGACTCAAACATCTCAAAAGCTAGGACTTGGCAGTATTGCTGCAAACATAAGAAACAGGACGGGAGTTTGGATCGATGAGTGTTTACTTAAAGCATGCACTTTCTTAACAAAATTAACAAAAATTGTTGCATTAAATAACACTTTTAATTGGACACTAGATTAACTTCTGCCATCAATAATAATTTTAAAAAATCATTACGTTTTATCTAAGCTCAACGATACAGCATACTAAGTTTAAGGACGGAAAATTGCCTTGAATGTGTTTATAGGAAAACTGAAAAACAAAGTGTAAAAAAGAGAGAGAGAGAGATCGGTGTCATTTTCACTTTGGGCTTTCTCTGCAGCATAGACTGTTTCATGTACTGACATTTACATACAACAGTGCAGGTTATACGCGACATCTAGGGCGTCCTGTGCCTGTCTAAACAGGTGTAGCGCGATGCCTAAGATGAAGTCGAATAATCTATTTCGCATTTAAAACCGGAAAGGTTAACTTAAAAAAAATAAATGTCGTACTAAACATATGTCATTAAGTGTCAGAAGTTTTAGTAACTTATTTATTTTAAATGTTACTGGCCTAACAGCGAAATACGAAACAGATGCAAACATGTTGCAGAAGTGCATTCAAGATAGTGCTTAAAATAAATATAACTGTTTTAAACAATTTTCGTTGTTTTTAACGATATACTTATAAATTAGAATATGGGGATGTGTTTGGGAATGGATGGGGTGGATGCAAAATTGCTTTATTTTAAAAAAAATAAAATGGTTGTCTTTTCAATCTCTATAGAAACAAAAATATATCTCTTTGTTCTGTTCAGGAAAAAATGGTTACGTTTGTTAGAGTGTAGACCTTTGATTCCATGCGTAACAGACTCCCCCTCCCCCCGCCCCCACTTATATTATAATATTTTAGCAATATTTCCTGGAGATAAGAACTAACGAATGGAAAAATGTCTCGATTGTATTTCTAAAGACAAATCTAAATTTTGTTTTTAAAATTAAACATTCAACAGTTACAACAAATTCATCTGAAAGCAAGCGTTGCCGATCAATGAAACAAATATAGCCATGGTCAAATCGCTAGCGTCTGTTGATGTTACCATAAGTCGTCTGTGATGTATCGTTACGTGTGACTGCAGGAGGAGGGAAAGACGAAAAAATAAAGTATATTGGTTACATGTATTTTTATTTCCCTTGCCTGTTTACTGGAGACTAACCCCATCCCTCGCCACACGCGCATACAGTTAATTATAATCAGACGCACAACCACGATGACGAATCACGAACACTCTAGTCTTAGGGTAAACACGTAATAATTAATAACTAGCTCTAAGCCCACCCCTATCCCCACCGCGTGATGAATACAGTCCCTATAACACAGATGCATATGACATAATGGGACGATATACGGAGAGTCAAGAATTATAAATTTAAAAGAATTTAATCAAGAAACTGAAGAAAATAAAATAGGGAACAACGAGATAAGTGTCCAGAAAGGTTAAAATGCAGCTCTATAGTGTCATTACAATTAGTGAGGAGTTTTAGTGTACAAAGAATGGCAATGCTAATGTCTTTTGAGAGTTCCAGGTTTAATTGATCTGGACCAGAGGAGAATCAGTCTTCAACTTGAATACAGCCTTGGCGGTTTACTTCAGGGATCCTGGAATGAACACGTGGTTCGACGACTCAGTGTGGATCAATGACAAGTAGACTGCTAGTTCAGCCTTTTCTTTCAGCTGAGTCAACAACACATACCAATTTAAGTGGATGTAGCAGTTACTTTAGCAGCCTTGTTCTTTAGCTGGTTAGACTGCCACAAAGTGCAAGGCTGGAGATAAAATCAACAATATTCCTCCTTTTATAAATTGCTTGTGGTTGTGCAACTAAACAGCATCACTTGCACTCATTCAGACAATTTGGAGAGACATGAAAAAGTCGGACAAACTCGCTCTCACATACTCTTACTCAAAACCTTAATTAATATTTACTATTATGAACAATATATGAACAACTAGTACGTAAATAAGCTGTAGAATGAAAGAAAGATTGATTTTAATAATAATAGACTAGAGAAACCATGATACTAACCTCTGCTGGCAATAAAATACTGAATTAAAAATCTAGGAATTCCTACTAGTCTTCAGACTCATAATTTCAGTCTGGAAAATTACAATAGGAGGTAATGCCCGTGTGGGTCCGAAAGGCAATCTAAACCAGGGTCTCTCTATCGGGCCTGTTTACGTGTTCTAACACCTGTAGTCCATACTTTGATTTATTCTAATTGACATTTCCAGCATTTAGTCTTGAGTGTGCGCTGGCCGAGAGACAGTCGTCCCGTACAGACAGACACTAAGATTTTATGTAGTGCTACAATATTGAACAGCTATTGAAACTCGGAGTATCCAAGGCACATCAACCAACATAATACTGCATATATGAATGCTTTGCTTTGTAATAAAATACACACATAATATTCAAATGTTGATTAAGTTTTATTTTATTTAATAATCAATAGCAACAGCAGTCAAATCAAAGTCAGCTCAACATCATACCAAACGATTTCAATATATTTATTTATTGATATGTTCGAGAGTACATTTAGCATTTCAAATGTTGAAAAACAAGTGAGAGATTTTAGTAAGGATAGGAACAGAAACTACTAAAAGGACTATGGTATGGATACTTGGGAACATAGCCTATTAAAGTTGTTACAGTAAGGGTATTTCTGATCAAAATCTACTAATGTGGTTATGACAACAAACTTTATTAGTGGCTAAGGTAAAAGTAATGTACTTTGGAACAAAATCTACTAAAGTAATTAAGGTAAAAATAATACACTCTGGGGAAATATCTTTTAAAGTGGCTACTGTACAAATAACGTACTTGAAAACAAAATATACTAAAGTGGCTAAGGTAAAAATAATACTCTTGGGACAAAATCTACTACGGTGGCTAGGGTAAAATTAATGTACTTAGAAGCAAAATCTATGAAAGGTGCCAAGATAAAAGTAATGTACTTGGGAATAAAACGCATTAAAGCGCTTACAGTAAAACTGATGTACTTGGAAACAATTCTGCGAATGTGGCTCTGTTAAAAAACGTACTTGTGAACAAAATCTCTTAAGGTGGCTGAGGCAAAATAATATATTTCGGAACAAAATCTACTAAAGTGGTTAAGATATAAATAATATACTTGGGTACAAAAACTATTAAAGTGGCTAAAGTAAAAATAATGTATTAAAGGGACTATGGTAAGAAAATATGGACACAAAATCTATGAATGGTAAGGATACATAAACTTGGAAACAAAATCTACTAAAGTGGCAAAGATAATATTTTTGCAAACGCAGTCTATAAAATGGGTGAATTAAAGATACAAATACTTGACCACAAAATCTACTATACTAAATTACTCGGATAAGGATTGAAAGGACGGAAATCTAATAAAATGGTTACGGTAATAAAAGAACAACAACTTCTATCTCGGAAACAATATCTAAGAGGTTACTTTAAGATCACTTGGGAACAAAATATTGAAAGTGACAACGACATCGGTAAGCAAACATGCACATTAACTTAATGTACTAATATGGCAACGAAAAAATAATATACCTGAGAACAATGTTTATGGTAAAAATAACGTATCTAAAACTAAAATCTACTAATGTGGCTATGGTAAAAATAATATGCCTAAAAACAAATCTACTAATGTGGCTATGGTAAAAATAATATGCCTAAAAACAAATCTACTAGTGTGGCTATGGTAAAAATAATATGCCTAAAAACAAAATCTACTAGTGTGGCTATGGTAAAAATAATATGCCTAAAAACAAAATCTACTAGTGTGGCTATGGTAAAAATAATATGCCTAAAAACAAATCTACTAATGTGGCTATGGTAAAAGAACAAAATCGTCTAAAGGGTTACAGTAAGGCAACAAGTGAAAAAATGGGAAAAAGTGGGAACGATAAGGATACAAGCACTTGGAAACAGTCTACTATTATGCCAAGGTTAAGGATATATGGAACGAATTTATACTAAATTGGTTATGGTAAAAATGCATGTACCTGGGAACAAAATCCCATAATTAATGCTTACGGTAAGGTTACTTGGGAGCAAAAAATTAAAAAGCTACATTGGTAAAGATACACGTAGTTAAGAACAAAATCTACGAAAAGACATGCTCTGGAACAAAATGTACCAAATGGCTAAGATAATGTTATTTGGGAAAACAATCTATTTACTGTAAATGTATTTGGGAATACAATCTATTTACGGTAAATGTATTTGGGAATACAATCTATTTAGGGTAAAGGTATTTGGGAATACAATCTATTTACGGTAATAGTATTTGGGAATACAATCTATCTACGGTATGGACGTTTGGGAATACAATCTATCCACGATATGAGTATGTGGGAATACAATCTATCTACAGTAAGGTTATTTGGGAATACAACCTATCTACAGTATGAGTATTTGGGAATACAATATATGGTACGTGTAGTTGGGAATACAATCTATCTACGATATGGGTATTTCGTATTTCAATTTACCTAAGGTAAAGGCTTTGGGGAATACAGTCTACCTATGGTAGAGATACTTATGAGAGCAAATCTACTAAAAGGACTACGGCAAGAATATCCAAGATATACAAGTACATTTGTATGTGGGAGATAGCGAGAAAGGTTTAAGAAAATGGGGCATCTCTAATATACATAATATTTTTTTTATAAATCGTATCAGCGTACTTAAAAAGAAAAATAGCAGTGTGACTCCTTCAAAATGTTCTACAAACACGAGTAGACTATTAAACGATCAAAAACTTAAAGCATTAGCCCGATTACTACAAAATCAACGAAAACAATTTCTTTAAAAAGTACCCTCCTCGCAAACAACAAAATTACCTCTATACCACAACACTGGAGTGCACGAAGACTTTGAAGGTGTTGCGCAAAAGGACAGGTTATTCATGTCAGTACGGCAATTACTCATGTCATTACTGCGGCTGTTCGTATTATTACTACAGTTTAAGTAAATCCCGTTTTCCGTCTGACGACGTGTACAAATTGAAAATTAGGACCAGAATTGTGATGGTTGCCTTTGCCAACTGTTTCAACTTTTCTCGGAATGCAAGCCCAGAGCCTGCAAACGTCGAGTTAAAGAAAGGAATGCATCCGTCAACACAGAAAGCGTGTTATTTTATATTATTTATTTATTTCCGTTTTAAAAAAAAAATAACTCAAAGGACAAACGCCAAGCAGGTCAGTGGGTTAAATGATATTTTCAGTTCATAGTCAGTTACTGAGCGACAGCCTTTAAAATTGAACTGAAATGATCCTTGATTGAACCACTTCCAGTGGA
This sequence comes from Sinotaia quadrata, assembly GCA_028829895.1. Taxonomy (NCBI): domain Eukaryota; kingdom Metazoa; phylum Mollusca; class Gastropoda; order Architaenioglossa; family Viviparidae; genus Sinotaia; species Sinotaia quadrata. Next base: position 23,325,830 of record CM054178.1, read on the forward strand.
ATCTGCTTTACAACATGAACGTGACTGCCGCACTCTCCAGCAATCACACGCATACTTTTTTGTCCTCTGAAGTGGAGCTTCTGTAACATTGGACTCTGCAACTACTGTACGTCGCCAACAAATGGCTAATAAAGCTCTGGTCATTGTACTCGATTTGTGTCGATTTGTATTTGCTGGAGTTTTGTTGATTTTATTTCATTACAAATAGATGGGACTGTATAAACTACTATCTGAAAATGAACAATCGCCAAGTCAAAACATGTCTTTTAAAATAATTTTAACAAGACTAGACACTAGATTTCTTTGTTTAGATTTTGTCTTTTTATCTATTTTTTTATTTAATACTTTTGTTGGGGTGACCCTTCCAAAAAACTTCGATTTACATTGAAATATAAAACATAAACTAATTATTCTGATAAATATGGAGGTTCCCATAGTTCTTTTTTAAACATGCTGTCTCTCTCACTACATAAGCATCAGCTGGGTTATTTTAACTTAAAACTTTGAAAATAAATATATAAAACTTTCCCGTAAACCATAATTTTATTTAAAACAAGTGCCTAAAAACAATCTTTGTGATCTGTAATACTTTTTCTTTGCTTGTAGTTTGTTTGGTTATGTTGGGTTATTGTTTTTTTATTCTCTCCTGTAAAAACAAACAAACAAATCCCTTGAACAACAATGGGAATCCGGTGTCCTACAAGTATAACATCCACGCACGCACGCACGCACGCAAACACATATACATACTTTACGCTCAAAGCTAAAAAGTTGACACTAGAAAGAAGAATGGGATGGACTGGCGAGATTTTAGAGCCCCCAAACAGACCGATTAAATACGAAGAATGCACTTTTTTTTTTAATTGCGCAGCCATAGTCCGGCCCTATGTTCGCTTTAAGTGATACAGATATATTATTCATCTGTATAAACGCCCTACAACAATCACACAGAATTCGACAACGCACTAGAAGAGTAAACCAGGGTGTTCCCATCCTTAACAGACATGCCACCACGAGCAGCATCGAAGGATACAACAACTAACACAACACCAGAACGCCAACTATCAAGAACTCCAAAAACAGAGTCAACAGCATCAACAACGCCAACGCAACCACAGCCAACAGCTACAACAACAGCAATGGCGGCACAGTTGAGCAGCAGTTCATGCAGTGAGGATATTTTAATCACCCTATTGCTGACATCACTGCTGTTTGACCACCTACAAAGGCCGCCAGTGCCCGCCTTCATATATCCCAACAGACATAGGGGGCTGCCACGACACCAGCGACAACCGCAACAACGCCACAAGTGAGGAGGCAAGGGGGGTTGAACATCCCGGGCGCACGTTTACATGCTAGGTACAGACTTGGTGTGTTACTAGCAGTACACTAGGTACAGACTTGGTGTGTTACTACCCTGGGCTCTGTAAGACATCCCAGGCACACATACACACTAGGTACAGACTTTGTGTATTACTACCCTGGGCTCTGTAAGACATCCCAGGCACACATACACACTAGGTACAGACTTGGTGTATTACTACACTGGGCTCTGTAAGACATCCCAGGCACACATACACACTAGGTACAGACTTTGTGTGTTACTAGCCTGGGTTCTGTAAGACATCCCAGGCACACATACACACTAGGTACAGACTTGGTGTATTACTACACTGGGCTCTGTAAGACATCCCAGGCACACATACACACTAGGTACAGACTTTGTGTGTTACTAGCCTGGGTTCTGTAAGACATCCCAGGCACACATACACACTAGGTACAGACTTTGTGTGTTACTAGCCTGGGTTCTGTAAGACACATCTAAATCAAAGTTCGGGAACGACAGTAACAACTTCCACCATAACTTTAGCCCAGGGACTACCGGACTAAAAGTCAGCCCTTGCCGGCCAGACATTTTGTGCAACGGACGAGCGAACTACAACACTACACACAGCTTTCAACAAACTTCAAAACTTGCTCCAAACACGGACTCCACAAAGTTCAAATCTACATCTACATAATTCAACAGACACGCGACTCATATCAAAACCAAGCAAGCACCAAAACAAAACTACATCAGCAACACCCCCGCCAGCGCTCCCCGAATACACGTGAAGGGAGCAGGTCCCACTGGAGCACTACAGATCAGAGAACATCTTATGATGAAATGATCCACGAAAGCTTTAGTGGAGACGTTAAATGAAATCGTAACCACTACTACCACTATCTTCATACATACATTAACACACTTTCCATTTATTAAAATCTCTCATACAGGCTCTATGATTTGAAAAAAATGTATAAAGTAGCATTTGTACATGATCATATTTATTATGCAGAGAAAGAAAGTTAACTTCGCAGTAATTATGAATTTATTAAAATAATCAATTTTTATATTTTAAGTAAGTGATTCACTTATTCTTAAATGCTCATACTACAAGTAAACGTATATGTATAATAAATGTGCACATTTTATCCGATAGTATAAACATGTTTTACACTGTAGGTTTTTCTTATAATTTTCACAAGTTAGAATTACTTCTGTAAAGAATCAATATTACTGCATGAAGAAATGCATGTGATCTTATTAAGAGGCACTGCGCGCGCGCACCCACACACCCACACCCACACCCACACACCCACCCACCCACCCACCCACACCCACCCACACACACCCACACACACACACACAAACACGAGTAGATAATTAGGTAAAAATAAATCAGGTTAAATAAATAGCAACTCTAGTTTAATTATTTGTTAATGGTTTAAATCTATTGATTGATTTTAAAATCAAACCAAATGATCTAATTCTGCATAAATTTCAATTTTTAAAATCCCACATAGTACAATGAACTTCTCGATAAATGGTTTCAGCAAATAAATATATTATTTTAATATCTTTTTAACTAAAATACATAGGTATGGGTGGAATTTTGCCAAGATAAAGACAGATGCCTACTCTTTTCTGTTTCCACGTGGCCAAAACATTCTTTCGCCTGAAGATGCCTGAGGCACACAGCAACCCAAAGTATGATTAAATCCAATGGGATGAACAGTTAGACCTCCACCATGAGTTAAGAGTGCTTGCATGGAATGCACGCTAGCAACTACTCTAGTCGCTGACTTGCAAATCCAATTGTCCTCGAAATCACATGACGTTCTTGACTGGTTCCATTACCTGATTTGGGCAAGTGTGAAAGTTTGCAAATTATAAGGCTTAAATCCGCTCCCAACATTTCTTAGATGGACTTAAAGAAATGCTGCAAGGCGCAATAGTTAGATCAGTACAGGATATGAATGTTGAGAAATACTGACTATCACTGACTGCGAGATCAGACACAGTTATACCATATCTAGCTGCATAATGTTTATGTTTGATAATTATACTTTTATTTACAATATATACGAGAAAAATAAACAAAAAAAATTGTTTTCAAAATTAAATATGATTTTTGAAAATTACTGCCCATTTGCTTTTCTATTTTATGACTCAAGTTGTAAACTTTCCTACCCTCTGCATTTAGGTACCAAATGACCGCTGAGAAAGAGTAACCCCATATAGTTCTTTTTCAACAGATTTCCTGAGTCATCTGCTATTTACAGACATAACATTTACAATTTAAAAATATTGCCAAAAAGTGTGAATGAACCCAAATCTTCATTTTAACCCTAACCCCACTCCTATCCCTAATCTTAAATAACAATGAGTATAGTTTTAATGCTTTGTTACTTCATGAAAACCACTAATACATCATTTAAAAACATACGCTTTTCAAAATAGTTATAAATATGAAATTTGAGAGAGTTCTATAATATATCTCATATTTTATAGATTTATTCTATGCTAATAAAATTTTATTATCGTATTTCTTCAATGTTTACGTTTATCTTGTGTGGGTGGGTGGTGGTGGTGGGCAGAATTCTTCCTAAAGGTAAGTAACTCTCGATAGATTATCCGTTTATTATATTTTGAGAACATGGTTCAAAACGTTTAATTAAACACATTTGCTGGTTAATGCTGGTAACAGAGCAACTACCAGTTAAATCTGAATTAATTGACAAATAATTTGTATGAATATATGTTGAAATACGTACCCGTTTCTGAAAAACAAAGCACCTTTAAACCATATGTGTAAAATCTAAGTAAACGAGCAACAGTTACTGTGTATGGGAAAGAAAAAAGAAAAAAGTTTTGTTTACCTGTTTTGAGCTTGTTATAATTTTCCTTTTTCTCTTTTTTAAAAAATAGAAACTAAACAAGTCTACTGGACAATGTAATTAAGATCAAAGTCAAGGATGAATGATTTAATTTCTAAGTTGAGACAGCAAAACTTAAAGCACTTGACCTAATTCATTTGCCTTATGAGATACGAAAACGTTTTGTTTTAAACTAGTTTTGCAAGAAGGATTTTTACAGAAATCAAATAAAGTACAAATGATTTTTTTCAATTCTCTTTAACAGAGTATATTACTCACATTTTATATGTTTGGTTATTAAAATGGATTACCTATTGTTGCTGCCTTAAATGATACGTAGAAAGAGATCTAACCTTTACAGTTGTTTACCTTTAGGAAAAGAAGTAAAACTACTTAATACTTTAACAAACTATGTGCTGAGATTAGGAGCGAGGTCTAACGCCACGTTCATTTTTAACTAGCTTTGTTGCGATAGACAGCTGTCCAACTGATTTAAGTGTAGTCTTGCTTTGAGACAGATGTGTGATTCTTTCAACTAACGAAAGCAGATGCGGGAACATGTGAACCAGCGTAGATAAGTGCCATCACAGTATGAACCACTACACCTCCCACTGACTTGTAGGTTAGATTTATTTTAGAGTTACGACAGTGATATATACTATCTGCTGTCTAATAATACGTGACAAGTGTAGAGATTGTAGTCTCAAATTAGTATTCTAAACTTTAAATTAAGAAATTACAGTCCTGTCCTATTTACTTTTTATAATATATATATTTTTTTATCCACTATTATACTGGCTTTATAATTAAATACAAATACTTTTAAATAGAAGTTTAGATTACATAAACAACTGCTTCTGTTGAATCTTTTGTGGACATAGTTTTGTAAGTCTTTTGGAACATCTATCTAGCTGGGTATGCATATCTGGAGGAAACGGTAAAGTGATTAAACTACAAACCATTGAGTATTTATGTATTTATGAAAATCAGGTCCACCTTTCTATCTGTTAGAAGATAGTAATTTGATGAGTTTGTTGGCAGCTGGGGAAAGGGGAAATATAACAGTAAAATAAGTGTCATGAGATTTATCTTTATTATTATTTTAATTAATTGCTACTAATAAAATATTTATATTTTAAACTGTTGCACAGTTGTATTTTTCCGACATGCAATTCTCCTTTTCTCTTTTGTTGTCAGTGACTGTTGCCTTGAACGAATCCCACAACAGAAAAGTCGTATGTGACGAGGCATGAGAATACTGTGTAAAGCAAAATTTACGTTTCGTTGGTAGCCGTCTATGGCTAGTCAAGGCCAACACCGTCGACCTCCATAATTTAAATATCACATATACAGTCAGGTAAAAAAAAAATTTTTTTAATCAAGATTCGGCAAAAACAATTATTTTAATCAAGATTCGGCAAAAACAATTATTTTAAACCAATTTTCAAATAAACATTTGCTATTATCTGGGATGATGTAATTAAACTCTGAATATATGTAGTGTTGTGGATAAAATGTAATGTACCACCATGAAAGCTTGTCAATCAAAATAGAAAACGCTTACATTTAGACAATTTATTTTTAAAATAATATCAGCCATGTATACCTCAAGAGGAGCTCCATCTCCGACTGGGGAAACTTATCTATGATCACACGTCACAAGTGTATTCTCGGCGGATTATGTAACAGCATTACTGTGCGCAATAATGAAGATTACATTTTAGAAATATAAACATTAAAAAAATTTGATTCCAGAACACTGAAGGGAGAAATCAAAACTCAAGACAACAATTTGAGTGTTTATAGGACTGGTACAAGATGATCATGATTGATTTCAACGCCAAAGGCGTAAGGAAACTTTACAAAAGTGATCACTTTCCTCGGCTATAACTTAAGCTTAGAATGAATCACAGCGGCTGGCCTAAGTATTAACTTGCATTAGAATGCTAGATCAGCAAAGGGCACTGTATCTAACTTTTGTAAGGGCGGACCCGGTTCTTGGGCCAGAAATCAGTTAACACTGTGCCGGAGCGCAGACAGATTTTAAACTTATCTGAAATAATTCACCACATAAGACTTTGTGAAATTTAGGGGGATAATCGGATCTCATATTTTCTTTCTGTCCTGCGTGTTTGTATTTGTGTGTGCGTGTGAGTTGCTTTGTTTTGTTTTCACTTTAGGTGCCCAATATATATATATATATATATATATATTTATATACAAATATAAATAATATATATATATATATATATCTTTTCAGATATATTTATATACATGAGAGCAGATTCGACGAAGCATTACTATTGTATTATTGGGACGTATGGCTAAGTTTGCCATAAAATCAGTCATTATGCATCAATGTGCGTTGAACAAATTTATTCTAAAAGAAATAAATAACATATTTTGATGCTTAAGTGCTTTCTTTCCTCTATGGAAGAAAACCCACGAAGGTTTGTTTAAGACCCCATAAAAGTAGCAATGAATTAAGCTAAGAGGATGCCGTACATCCAAGGGCCGGCAAACGGAGTGCCACTGCGGTGTGTGTGGTGATGGTGGTGGGAAACAACCTGCCAATGAACACTTAGTGCCCGTGATTTCGAAGATCACTAACTGCAATCAAATTAAAATTAGAACGTCTGAACAAGTACGAAGAATTGCGGTGTGTGATTATTTGGAGGTGGAGGGGGGTTGCAAGTCAAGCATCCAGATGCAAAACAATTTACCCACCCTCAGTCCGTCTGAAGGTAACTCTACCTGTACCTACCTGTGGGAGCCACGCAACACCTTGCTAGGTATAATAGGCTGCCAGGAATGTGCGTGTCCCAACTCCCAACTGTAGAGCCGCTTCTCGGTTCTAACACACGCGGTAGGGCTCTCCCATTATCCTCCTTTCCCTCACCCTACTCATTCCCTCCAAAAGCTCCTGCAACAACCACGCCAACCACCACCGCTCTACTACCGCGCTACGCCGCATCCCACCAGCCTGCTTCCGTATCAACTCTCGATCTGTTTAACGAAGCAGCACTGTGCGGATAGGTTAGCTAGCTACTACTGTGCGACAACGACCATGCATTACTGTGGATGCGCGCTGTACGTGGCGGTTAAAATTGTGAGCAAACTCGAGAGAGCTACTCCAGGGGAGAAAATCATACTCACACATTGACACACGCATACACACAAACATGCATACCAGTGCGCACGCACATCAATGAGCAATGTTACTCACGGTGAGTGAACGTGTATCTACCATGCGGATTAAAACAAAGCAGTGTTTGTTGGGAGGGATGTCAAATTAACAGTACCATTAATTTAATTTTTTTAAATTATATTTATTTTACATAAAAACGAAACAAAAAAAAAATAACAGGAAGAAAGCTAAGGTAAAGTAAAATTTAAAAAAACAACAAAAACAAACACCAAAACAGTACGAAGCCAATTCGTGTCGTGACTAAAAATACAATGGGTACGGTAACTCGAGCGAACGAATGAAATCCACCACAACTAGTCAACTATGCAAAGAGTGTGCCTTTTTTCCACAGGGAAAAAACATACTTCTACAATGATATGCACTTCGGGGCGCAGTTCGGAGCTCTGCACGGAGCGAAGTTAAAATATTCCACTGGCAGCGACTAAACGTAGCTGAGGAATCAGCTCCTAAGTTTGCGGGTACTTTTGACTCGCGATATTGCAAGCGGCCGTACGTGAATGGGAAGATCACAAGCTCACGTATCACGGCGTTGCCTTTTCGGCGGAGAATTTAAACATATCTTTGTGTGCGGTGCCTTAAGACGACGCTAAAAAAAAAAAAAAAAAAATGATTGGCTTCCGATGATAACCCAGCTCTGGAAGTTCGAGCCACTGTTTGAGAATGGCCGTACAGGCGTGAGTGAGCGCGTGCCCCTCCCCTACTGAGGGGGTGCTTGGTGAAATAATGTGGAGAGCTTAAACTCGATGTGTTTGTGTGTCTGTACCTTGGATATTCTAATGGTTTACTCGGTGTTCAAACCTGAAGCTGAAAAGGATATACCTGCAGAAAGTGGATGAAATATACATATGTTCCCAGTAGAGTTTTAATGAGTTCCACTATTTAGAAATAATACTGGAAGTGTTTTGTTTTCTGATCTAGCAGTGACACATTACACCAAGGAATAAAGGAATAGTCACTTCTGCCTGGACTTCTAGGGATCAAATGGGTTTAAGGTAAGAATAAGGTTCTCTCTACACAGCATGAGTATTGTGTGTGTGTGTGTGCGCGCGCGCGCCTGAGTGTTTGTGTGTTGGTACATCTGGATCACATACATTTAAATTTTAAAAAATAAGGGTGTGCATATTTAAGAAAGCCACAGAGTCGAAGATTTCTTCTTCTTTTACAGATTACAACAACAACAAAAAAATCATCGAAGATAGAGAATATAAATAGCACTGTCCAAAATATGTTCTTTTATAGTACACGTACACTGATAATACTCTACGTACGTCAGTGTTTATTTAAAACAATGGTAGAACAACACTGACGATTCCCCTGGATCAGCTGCCCTACATACACATTGCGGTCGACATGCACTGACTGCTATAACGGTCCCTCATGCCAGTCGCTGCCTGTCCAGAAACAGTGCCAGACATTTTACTGGCATGAAGATGGCTTTATGTACTATGTACCTTCCCAAAATATAGAACAATTGAGTGTGTTCACCCCACAATTAATCATAACTACGACATGAAAATTCGTGCCATACTGCTGTTACTTTTTAAAATTTTGTATTTCACTTCAACTTCAATACTGAGAGAGAGAGAGAGAGAGAGAGAGAGAGAGAGAGAGAGAGAGAGAGAGAGAGAGAGAGAGAGAGAGGAGAGAGAGAGAGAGCTGCATAAATGGATTAGAAATATATGTAGTCTTATATCAGTTTCAAATCCTAACGGACACAAAGTCAGCTGCAATGAGGATACAACAAAAGTGTCATTCAGTTTGCGCTGCAGATTTACTTTCGACATTATACCAGTGTGTCAGGTGATAAAATACCAAAATATCTTAAACTGTGTTAGGTTTCCAATGTGCTTGTCAAACAGAAATGATCTCAAAACTCTACCATACCCCTTTCTCCTTCAACCACCTGTCTCGAAAGTGTAAGTGCGTGTTTGTTATCTTGTTATCTTGCTGTTTTAAACCCGCTGTCATCTTGCAAGCAAACGAATAGATACGGGAAATCCGTGTGTGGTGCTTAGAACGAATATCATTATAGACTGTGAATGTGTTTCAGACAAATATGTTTTTTGCAGCGCGTAAGCTACTGTGTGTGATTGTGCTTTAGACAAACATTTGCGTCCATGCACTGAGATTGAGCGGCTGCAAATGAAACATATGAACAGGGAGAATAACTCTATTGCAGTGAGCTTTCAGCGGCTGTAAATGGAACATATGAACAGGGAGAATAACTCTATTGCAGTGAGCTTTCAGCGGCTGTAAATGCAACATATGAACACGGAGAATAGCTCTATCTCTTGCAGTATATCGATCACTTCGCCCTAATGACCTAATTTGACCCAGGCACAAGCTGGCGAAGGGACAGCATTTAACAAGCGCGGGACGGTCGGCATTACCTAGGCGGAAACAGCATCTAATCTAAACCATCATATTGTTTACGTTACTAGAAATGTCAATGCCAATGTATTTAACTAATAATATATCCTTCTCACATACATTTTCAATAGTCTGCGGCTGTACAAAGAGTCGGACTAAGATTTTCAAATAAATTCTTTCCTAGCGTACAAGACAGGTGGGTGATCTGGATCGGTGACCACACAAATTCAAATATACCGCGGCTCTCGAGTTATTTCAGATCGGTTTTAGCTCTTTGTCGTTTTTAAGCTTTCTACTGGCAATGCAGCAGTTTAAGTTTGGGCTAACTGCCTGGATTCAGGATACCTTTTGTAAAGGGCAGTTTGTTCAGTGAATCAGAGTTAATTCTAGTTTTTGTAAATATAGAATAAAACGATTTGGGATTTTGGACATTTTATAATATACAAATATGCAGATTATGGAAATTTTTTTTAAAATCTGATTTATTTATTTTTTTGTCGTTGGCTTTCATTTGTATTTTAAAAAGAGAATTAGAAAATAATGTGCAGACACTCCTCATCCACAATGTACGTGACGTGGCAACCAGCACACTTGATGCACATCCTCACTTCGGTAGGCGGCATCTCCAGTATCGTGGGTATTACGTCACAGCACAAAATAAAACGAGGAAGTGTTAAAACAAACGTGACCTTGTACATGTATATAGACACTGTTTTAATCATATATTTAACTCAAGTGACGATTAGTGACAATGATTGGTTCCTAAAACGAGCAAATGAGATCACAGGTTTCTCATCGGGGCTATGAAAAATACTTTAAAAAGTATTCATCATGACCCTTATGGCAAGCTAGTATGCCAGGCAATAATCTGTTCACGCGATACTACCTATAATTAATCAGACTGCATGCAACCTAGCCAATTATCAGTGTGTATAGTATAGCTACTTCAGAGTGCATGCGGTATCGTCAACAATCAGTGATATAGCTTACTACCAGAATACAGCTTCTCTAGCAAGCTAATAATCTTAAAAGAACTAGCATCTCTTTGCATCACAGATAAACAGCATGTTAAAAAATGGGTTACCTGCGCAGTTAAGATATTTTAATATAAAATAATTATACCCCTGTCTAAAAAAAGTATAAGAAAATATTCTGAATGCATGTTTATCGTATAAGGAATGTAGTGACTTGCAGGATTTGCCATATCATTCTGTTAAGGCTCATGGGCTGCTTTAAAAAAATAAAAAATTAAAGATTCTACCAGATTTCAGATCAACTTAACTATGGATGGAAATGGGAATTACTACTGAATAACAACAACTCGTAATTCATTTGCTAATATTGACTGGATCACTACTTTAAACATAACTCGTGTAACTTTGCTGTCACAAGGACTAATATGTATGTGTGTGTGTGTGTGTGTGTGTGTGTGTCTGTCTGTCTGTCTGTGTGTGTGTTCGATAATTTTATCGATGCATGCTTATAAAAAATAATAAATTAAACACATTTTAAAAAAAATAACTGTATTAAGGTAAGCAGTTTTCTTTATGTCATGTCACACAGTCAAATTATGCACATAATAATGAATTTTGGTATATGACTAACCTATACTTGCATCTTGACTAACTAAAAGTGTCCTTGCATTAAAAAAAAAAAGTAAACAAAGAAATTTTCTAGCTGATTCAACAAATTATCTTAAATTAATATCCTGTTGTTTCATAAGGTAATTTACTGGTCTTGTTACTATGACATGTTTGTGGCTTTAGACAACCTCGAAGAATGGTTCACTATATTAAAGCAACAGTTGATTAAATGTCACAAAACCTGAACTGCGGACAGCTGTTTTTGATTTCTTTCTGGAATTAAGGCAAAAAGTGTGAGCCTGTCAAGTGCACAAACAACAAGGGAGTGTGCGTGCGTGCGGCTCTGTGTCTGTGTCTCTGTGTGTCTGTGTGTGTGTGTGTGTGTGTGTGTGTGTGTGTGTGTGTGTGTGTGTGTGTGTGTGTCTGCAGAAAATGAATTCCTTGACTGTGAAATCAGCCGCATCAGTCTTTGACACCCAGTTTCTCATTCTAAAGGACTTAATTGACTTCAAGCTTGTTGTCTCCCATTTTACGTGCGCCTGAGAAGGTAGGGTTGGCGCAACACCCGCGCATTTGATATCAGTCGAACGAGTATGAATAAATTGATGCCTACTGTTCTCAGTATGAGAACCTCGACTGTTTTGATGAAAAAGTGTATTGATCATTTACTACTTCGCTTTACCGACTCTTCCCATCCACCCCACAACACACGTTATCACCATTCCCGAAGCATCATCGAACGACATTCAGTGAAAACAAAACCAACCCATTAGAATTGCTGTTACTCGCCCACCCAGACACTGCAAGTTTGTAGATCAAAATATATATTATGCACACACTCGCTCCGCTCTCCCCTTAAAAAAAAAGGAAGAAAAATTTATAAATTTGTCTTAGCCATTGTTACGATCGGGCCCGACTCTACCGTGCCTTTGTATTTCAGTACACGCGAAGTTGATAAACGTGAGCATGAGACAAGTCCCACAGAAGGAGACAGTCCCTCCGATCAGACCGAACAAATACTAAAATTACAACCAATGCAGTGCAAGCCGAGAGTTAAAGCGGTTTCAACTAGGAAACATCAAGCAGGAGAAACTAAACTTTTCTTTTAAAAAATAATAATAAGACTGGAAGCGAGTGTACTAAAAGCGGAAAAGTTGAGCAGTAGCATCGCTCAATCTAAACTTTTCTTTTTAAAAAATAATAATAACACTGGAAGGAGAGGTGTGTACCTGTACTAAAAGCGCTTTGTGAGTTGAGCAGTAGCATCGCTCTAACAATAATACGCTTACCGACAGTGTGGACATGGCACGTGGGTCGATGTGCCTAGCTGGTTCGCCATCAGTCGGCGCAACCATCCGTGCACGTTTCGAAATCAATCAAGCACTTTCCTGCGCTCCCAGCAGCTGGTTCAATGATCGGTCTCGGCAACCAAATTTTCGACAATTACATAAACACACGCACGACATATGACGACAGATGCGCACACAAGTGTGTGCGTGCGTGCGTGCGTGCGTGTGTGTGTGTGTGTGTGTGAGAGAGAGAGAGAGAGAGAGAGAGAGAGGCTGATTAGTAGTTATTACCTTTTTGATAAATGCAAACGTTGACACGAGCATGAATTTGACATCGATCCGATTAGCCTAAGTTTTGTTGATCGTTTTGACTTTCCTCTGTGATGGATCCTACAACCCTTTGTTCCAGAGTATCTTGAATATTAAATTATGTATAATTCGAAGAAATATTATATACATGCTAATATATTCTGTTACTAATATGTAGAGATCTTGACAGTGACGGTATATGACGACCAGAAGCAGCAAACACAAATGCATATATTTTTTTGTGTTGGTAAGTTTAATATTGAACTTTTCTGAGTACATTTTCTTTTGCTGGAGGGAATAGGTTTAAATGGACAAGAAATTATACAATAACGTTCTAAGATTCTAAGATTAATTTTACTTAGAAGCGCCTCTTTGAATTATTTTAATCTTTACCTGAAGTAAGAACCAAGGCATTTAATGCGAATAACCGATTAATTTACAAGACAGTTTTTAATGTCATGGCACATATACGACTAAAGAAAAGGAAAAACAAAACACACAAAAAGTGGGAATGTTTGCTTATCTTGGTTGGATTCTGTGGCGGAGTAAATTTGCCTGTCTCTATTTTTAGACTTAATTGTTAAAGTGACCAGACCTTGGGCACTCCTTATGATGGCAATTTTCTGTGTCACAGTTGGAAATAAGTCGAGTTGAGAATGTGCTAGAAAATTGCTTACGCAATCCAAACCAGTTCCAAGTGGACGAGTAGTTTTTCTGATTAATAGTCTCACACTGTTCATAACAACTTCAACCAATGGGGATGGACGGAAAGTATCTTTGTTGAAGAAGTATCTATTCTAATTACTTTAATCGGAAAAATCTTTAATTAATGTTAGTATGGAACAGAGATTTCGAAAGTCGGGTACATAGTTTTGTAGCATTAAGTGAAAGGCAATAAAGGTTAGTAATGCAATTTTGTGAAAGTAAAGTTTTGTGATATGTAGCAAGAACGGTGTAAAGAGAAAACTGAAGATAGTAAGTTGAAGGTCTTAATGGGTGTGGGTGGGGGTTGGGGTTGATAATGTGTGAAAGACAATACAGGTCAAAATACTGGAGGACAAAGTACGGTGATAAGAGAATATTGGTCAGAGTGAAAGTAGTCTTACGATAGAAAAATAACAAGAACGGTGTAAAACAGAATACTGGTCAGAGATAGAGAGAGCAGTCTTTGGATAGGTAAATAACAACAACGGTGTAAAACAGAATATTGGTCAGTGTGAAAACAGTCTTTGGATAGTGAAATAACAAGAACGGTGTGAAGGAGAATGTCGGTCAGAGTGAAAGCAGTCTTTGGAGAGTGAAATAACAAGAACAGTGTGAAGGAGAATGTCGGTCAGACTAAAGGAAGCCTTTTGAATAGTTAAATAACAAGAACAGTGTGAAGGAGAATGTCGGTCAGAGTAACAGGGGTGAAAAATGTGTATGGATAAATACGCAGATATGTTTGCAATGTCTGGGTTTACAGGTAGATGTGAGGTTTTAAATATATTTGTGTTATTTTGTTGCTGCTCTTATATAAGTTAATAATAGTCTTAATTTTCTGTATTTGATAGGTGAAAACACACCTGCTTCTCTTTATCCCCATCCAATAATCTATCCTAAATGGTCTCTCACAAATGAAAATTAAAATGTCTTCATTATATTTTTCTTTCAATCATGTCTCTGCTACCTTTCGTGTATGATGTTAAAAATAGTCTTATTTATTTGGATCTGATACTGGAAAACAAGTTACATCCGTTTCCCCTTATCCATCACCATCCCTCACATTATGATTGTTATTTAATAAACAAGTTAAACTGTCTTTAAAAAAAATACTCAGCCAGCTCTCTTTCGATCCAACTCAGTAACCTATCCATTGTCATATTTCAAGCATCAGAATATTTATATGTTAGAATGACGGGTGGAAAATTAAAATGAATGCATTGCAAGGAACATAATAAATGAATTTGTTTATTGGAAGGCTTTATTCATACTGTGAGTAAAATTCGAGAATCATTTAGCAAATGACCTTGACCGTAACTAAGCTGCCGTTCGCGATGGGTGCCAATCAGCAGTACTTATTCTAGGCAGGCACATAGGGAAAAAAGTGTGTTGCCAGGTCAATCAGTGGAATGAAATTAACTCAGTGCCTGTGGCTGTACTGACGACGTCATAGTGTACTAGATTGCGTGGAGTGCAATGGGTTTGCTGAAACATTTCAGGTGTTAAAACTGTGTCATTCTATCCTTTATTCCCACTCAGAGTTTTTACAACTTTTGTTCCTTATTTGCTCGGTTATTATTTTTACATTATAAGTCAAACGGCGAATGGAAATTAAAACATTTAGCAAACGACCTTGACCGTCGGTTTTTTTTTGGCAATATAAAGCTGGCCATGTAAAAATACCCAAACTCCCACATACTCAAGGGTCAAGGACGCTTTAGAATTGCTCTAAAAAGACTCACATGCTCGTGAAGGAATGCAATTTAGTGTTTCGCACAGACGGACAGAACTGGAAAACTATATAAGTGATAACCGGCATAACTATTTGTATTTCATGGAAGAAAAACAAAATATACCAGCACTACCCCCAACTCCCGAAAAGAAAAAAGAAGAGGAAAATAATTTTAAAATGTATTGAAAAAGTATACCCACTACCACCTCTGACGATGACTGTTAGTGTTACTGTCAAGCTGTATCTATTAGATGTATATCAATGAGAGAAAAAAAAACCACACCCCTTCACAAATCAGTTCCTCACTCTACCCACACTCACACACACACACATATGCGTACACACCTACTACCCCCCCCCCAATTTTATATATATACACAAAACACAAACACACAGGAGGAAATTAACAAGTAAACTGATTTATTGGTAATAAGTCAGTTGAGAGTGGATTAAAAAAAAACAACACCCACGAAATAATTAAAAACTAAAAGCGTGATTTTGAGTTTGAAATTTATAAGCGTGTTTGATAAAGTGGCGGCTATACTTCTGAACATTAATCAGTCCCCTTTCTTTCTTTTTAAAATCTTTTATTTTGATTCTTTTTACGGTGTCTATGGTAAAATATGAACCTATTTCACAGGCCGCAAAAGTGACAGGCTATATATTTTGGCAGAATGTGCAAACAAGAATGCGTCCTCAATCCGTAAATAATAATCCTTCAGTTATAAAATAAAAGAATTAAATAAAAGAAGTTGACGAAATACACGAGGGAGTACTGAAGGATAAAAGGGTGGAGTATGTCATTCACTAAATTTAACAAAATGTTTACCATCCTAATTTATTATCGACAAGTACAGAATTAAACATGAACAGCCTTTCCAGCACACAACAAGTTTATTATATTTCTAGATATATTAGCAATAAATACGTGTAGGCTTATTATTATATTTCTACACATATTAACAATGAATACGTGCAAGCTTACAATACTGTATTCCTATAAGCACAGACATTATTATAACCTTAACCACATACCGAAGCAGACCGAACATGCTTAAAAACCAGCATTATGTCGACCCACAGCATTAGAAAGACATACATAAGGTCTGCCTAAGTCTTGTTCTATTTATTTGTATAAATAAAACCTCATTTTGCCATTTTTCTCTCTTTCTATTATCTTTACTGTAGTTACCTTCGACATGTTTCATATTTCACTAGATTTTCCTGTGAATTCAAGTATATATATATATACATACACACACACACACACACACACACACACACACACACACACACACACACACACACACACACACACATACACACACACACACACACTAAGGTCCACCTAATGCTGGTTTTTAAAGCATTGTCTACTTAAAGCTGGAAGTAGGGTTATATGTATATTCTTATCATACTGGTAATGTATAGGCCTACGTGCAGGCTTATGATTATATTCCTATATATATTAGCAATATATACGTAAGGGCCTATTATTTCATTACACACACACACACACACACACACACACACACACACACACACACACACATATTGGCAATGTATATGTTCAGGCTTATTATTATTTTCATATATATTGGCAAGGTTTGCGCACCGGCTTATTATTACATTCCTACACATAATGGCAATGTATACGTGCAAGCTTATTATTATATTCCTATACATAATGGCAATGTATACGTGCAAGCTTATTATTATATTCCTATACATAATGGCAATGTATACGTGCAAGCTTATTATTATATTCCTATACATAATGGCAATGTATACGTGCAAGCTTATTATTATATTCCTATACATAATGGCAATGTATACGTGCAAGCTTATTATTATATTCCTATATATAATGGCAATGCGTACGTTCAGGCTTATTATATTCCTATACTTATTGGCAATGTATACGTTTAGGCTTACGTATTATTTTCTTACATATATTAATACTGTATGCGAGCAGGCTTATATTATTATATTTCTATCTACATTAGCAAAGTATACCTTCTGGATTATATTATTATATTTCTGTAAATATTATTAGTAATGTAAACGTGCAGGTTTGTATTATTATTTTGGTAAAAAATCAATATGTTCTATCCTGCTCATTCATCACGATCAATCTCAGTCGTCGCTGCGCAGCCCTGTTTTTTCTTGAAAATCATTTGCAACAGGTGAGTTCCTTATTAAATTCCACATTAACCTGGGTGGTATCTATTTTTCACAGCAGGTAAGATTAAGGTAAATTATTTTCTATTTTCTTTTAATATTAATTTACATAGTCCCAGAAATATGACTGTTAATATAGCAAGGGTAAACTACATAACTTGTTAAATAAGTATATGTACAGCCTAAAGAAATGTAATCGTGTTACTCTAGTACAAAGAAACTATACATGTCAAACAAATATATGTACAGCCTAAAATAATGTGATCATGTTATTATAGCAAGAGTACACTATATAACTTGTCAAACAAGTACAGGTACAGATGTACAGCCTAAAGTAATGTGATCGTGTTATTATAGCAAAAGTACACTATATAACTTGTCAAACAAGTACATGTACAGCCTAGAGAAATGAGATCATATTACTATAGCCAGAGCAAACTATAAAACTTGTTAAATACATGCAGAGCCTAAAGTAATGTGATCGTATTACTCAAGCAAGAGTAAACTATATAACTTGTCAAACAAGTACATATACAGTCTAAACTAAACTCTAAAGTAATGTGATCGTGTTACTATAGCAAGAGTAAACTATATAACTTGTCAAACAAGTACATGTACAGTCTAATGTGATACTATCAAAAGATATAACTTGTCATACAAGCACATATATAGCTTAAAGAAATGTGATCGTGTATGTTATTATAGCAAGAGTAAACTATATAACTTGTCAAACAAGCACATGCACAGCTTAAAGAAATGTGATCGTGTTATTATAGCAAGGGTCAAATGTTTAACAATTCAAACATATAAAAGACGAAGGAAATCCGACCATCTTACTATAGCAAATGTTAACCTTTATAATAAGTCAACTGTATAACTAAAAGCAATATGAATGGACAAATACAGTATAATATAATCCGACCGAGCTGAAGCAAAGATCAAATGCAGCCTAAAGAAATTTGATTATAATTACAGAAACTATAAAACTATGAAAATACAAACAGATAAATACAACCTAATATAGTCTGACGGTGTTACTATAGCAAGGGTCGACTAGTACAGCAATACCACCAACAACAAAAATTACAGACTGCAGAATTATTACAGAGGAGCGTAGTATACACTCGAACACATATATACAAAACCCAGTCGTGTTACTTCCCTATATACTTAAACAAAGACTGACACAAAGAAATCCGACCGTATACCACCACCACCACCATAATTTATTTTTAAAATCCGCACTATATACTTGTACGAAGTTAATATACAAACATAAATAAATGTAACAGTGTTATCCCTGAAGAATATTATAAATCCAGCTTACATAAAAACCTTTATTTAAACTATGGAGTATTACTGTTTTGTATTTTATTAAGTGCATCATATCATAAACATAAATAAATGATAAAAATGTTACTTTACAGAAAGAGCGCCACTAGTAAATGCACATACATATAAAATATACGAATGAAAGTCAGAGAAACGCTATATACTCCTGGCATAAACTAACAAATGTAAGGAAATCTGACCATAAAAAAGTAAATTTTACACCAGCATATATAGAAATAAAAAACCCAGAAAACATGACTGATCACTGTATTTATTATACTGCCTATAATATTGTACTCGATAAACATAAACAGACATTAAGATATCTGACCTTGTTTATCAGAGACGCTTTTGTATCCGGTAATCACAGAAAGAATGTTATACGGTGGCCCTCGGTCTTGATGGTCTCTACAACTTAACGCAGGAATCTTAAGTAGAGGAATAACATTACAGAGACAAAGCAGGTCTTAGATTACCATCACTGTTGTGTTATCTATATGTCCCCTAATTTACAGACCATCCCAAGTCAACATATATCCTAGATTACTAGTCATCCAAAGTCAACATGAACCCTAGGTTACCTCTCACTGAAAGTCAACAACAAGAAATGTCCAAGAATACCAGTCCATCCAAAGTCAACAACGTGTATCCTAGATTACATCCATCAAAAGTCAATATGTGTCCTAGATTACCAGTCCATCAAAAGTCTGCATGTGTCCTAGATTACCAGTCCATCAAGTCAACAACATGTGTCCTAGATTACCAGTTCATCAAAAGTCAACAACGCGTTTCCTTGATTATGGATATTGTACGTTGTTATCTATATGCCCCCTAAATTACCAATCCATCCAAGTCAACATGTGATCTACAATACCAATAGCGTATGTTATCGTATGACCCTAGATTACCAATTTAGTATAATATGTGTCTCCTATATTACAGTCTACCATATAGTTCCTGCACATGTCCACGATCACCAGTATCCATAAACTATCAGTTTGTGCTCTAAATAACTAGTATATATAGAGTAAGTGCACTAGATTACAGGTCCACTAAAATGTCTGCACGAGTACTCGATTAACAGTTCACCATATGTTAAGATATATTCTATTATGTGTGCCCTAGATTAACAGTTCACCATATGTTAAGATATATTCTATTATGTGTGCCCTAGATTAACACGCCAACATAAGTTTCTACATATCAACAAGATTATGAATACCGTAGATTATCTACGTTTATGCTAAATTGCCAATACCCTAAGTTATCTCTGTATTAGATTACCACTCACCGTACACTATTTAAATGTGTCATATATTGCTAGTGCTTTAAATTATCTGCACGCGTTCTAGATTACCAGTTCATCGTAAGTCATCCTAATATTTCCTAGATTGCTAGTACGAGGAAGAAATTCATATTTATTTAAATAAAAGCAACTATTGACACGAATAATTAATATGTTAAAAGTCAAAAGAATACAGACACAAAATGTGTCAGGGATGGCTGCAAAGTTTTCTTCACTTCTAAAGATATTGGGGTGGATAGGGATGAATGCAAAGTTCTCTTCACTTCTAAAGAAATTTGGGTGGATAGTATCAGGGATGGATACAAAGTTCTCTTCACTTCTAAAGAAATTTGGGTGGATAGTATCAGGGATGGCTGCAAAGTTCACTTGTAAAGAAATTGTGGTGGAAAGTATTAGGGATGGCTGCAAAGTACTCTTCACTTCTAAAGAAATTAGGGTGGATAGGTGAGAAATATAAAGACTTCATAAGTATTCATTCTCCTTCTTAACAGATGATGCAAACGCCAAAGAAAAGAACACAATTTAAAAAAAATAATGCGCAGTCATACGTGGATTTGTTGTATTTATTTTATTTTATTTTGTAAATGGAACAGCGTGAAACTTAGGTTGTGTAACTGTAAACTTAATAAGTCTGTCATTAAAACAACACGCTAGATTCGTCAGTTCAGTCAAGGTGAGCCGGCTGTGTGAATTGCTCCATGCAAGTGCCAACTTGTATTTCTACCTTGTAAGAACAGCGCTGTTTATAGCTTAGCCTTCTCAGACAACTTTCTATATATAGTTTAGTCTAAAACGCTTAAATTACGTTAGTGATTGATTCTCCGCATGATGCTTTCCTTGCCTGAAAGTGGAAACATGTTCTAATAGACTTAATGAGAGCAAGAAAGTTTTCATTTCCATGTCAAGTGGGGGTGATAAACTCATTCTTATCTGAAACTTTCATATGCGACTGTGCAGACTTCTATACACACAAGTATGTGAACTGTTACTGCCGATGTCCTACATAAAGTGGTGCATATGCACAAACTTCGACTGTCAGGTATTTGTGATGTATACGCACTCCCTTGCCACATATAAGTAATGCACACGCACTCCAAAAATAACTAGTGTATATAAAGTGAGCATAAAGTGCCAACCTAGTTTAGACTGAATACTTTATGTACTCGTGGAACATATTTCTTCATCCGCCCTTCATGCATAAATATAAGATATTTGCAATATATTCAAAATTAAAACAGTTTACATACACGAAAGGAAGAAACTGTTCATTCAAAATTTAGCTGTTTTCAACCCAATGAATAGACAAAGCAGTCCTGCAGCCGCATAATGATAATCTCGTCTGTCACCTCTCATCGCATCTTCAAGTCTTTTATCTCCTCCTGGTTAGCTCAGCGTTAAATACCAGTCTCTTAGTGGGCACTTTACAGCTAGTTGTTCAACTCTAATCACTCTGATTATAAACAGAAGGTCATATCTGAGTTACCAAACAGCAAGATTCAGGAGTAGTTTTGCTACAAATAAATATTTTAAAAAAATAAATAAATACATGCGCTTCAAATTCATTCAAATCTTTTGCTATTGTCTGATCTTGGAGAAGAAACAAACTTGAACGAAATCTAGCATATTAACTCTATATAATGGACCGATCTACAGAAAAGGTCGCCATTCTCAAGCACAACACACAATTTGGTGCAGGAACATACCCACCATATGGCAGGCCATGAGTTCTTTGAACCCAGTAGCCTCACTGCCTTCCTCTTCCTCAGTAACTTGCCCCTTGCTTTATATGTGCACAATTTAAGTGCATTTATTTGAGAGATAAATCGATGTGACTTTTCACCATGCTTATTTTTATTTTAACCGGTAATCTGCCCCAACATACTTAAACTAGAGAATGTTTGCAAATACTTTGCCGACCAGGTAACTATTTTTATTTGCACTATTATATCTAGCAACAGAAGTGGAATGGAAGGCAATTCAATGATGTGCGAGTCCTTTATAAATTACAATGAGAAATTGCTGCAGTAGACGAATATCACAATTTTGACTATTGTTTTACAATTTAAAAAAAATCCTAAAATAAATGTTTCTAATACTGTTTTTACAATGTCTCTTCTGTTGTGCGAAATAATATTGTCTAAATGATTATACGCAACATACCGTTCACAAGAAAGGAATGAAGAAGACAACTTTTATTAATTATAAACATATTAAAATACATATTTATTTATTTAATGTATAAAAGTGACTTGAAAGCCTGGAAATCACACAGAAATGAGTCAAAGTACGTGTCATTTTCGCTAGGTTCCAGACTGAACCTCCTATATGTGCCCTCAGGAGAAACAAATTGTGTTCATCTTGGTAGTTGCAAGTTATTGGTGTTATTTAATTTAAGTTAAGAATTATTTTAGATGCGTATTTTCAAAATCAGAATTATTAACTTAATCAAAACCGTTATCAACAGCAAACTACTACTAATACTAGAACTACTACTACTACTGTCAATAAGTGATATAATCAAATTCAAATTTATCAATAATGATATGATTACAGAGTTGAGTAAAATAAACTGCGGTCAATATGCTTAACCCACTAACAAGGATAACAACTTCATAACCCTATGAAATATTTCTTTTTAGAAATAACAAACGATCATGTCTTACACATTTAATAATATTTTTTTAAAAGAATACTAACCGTATGTGGGTCTGAAAGTGTTTTGTGTCACTTGGTTTACAAAAATCTGCATGTCGTCAATTAATGCAATTCATTAAATTTGAAAGCAAATTTCACAGTACATTTGATTTTAAGTCCTGATATATATTACAGTGTAAATACTTTGTTTACAGCATTGATGGCTAGTCTATGAGTTAAAGTCTTTCAATGAGACTTGTATTGCATACGGGTACTAGTTAATAATATAATAAAAGTATACACACTTTTAGCTCATCGAAATGTTTAATTTGCATGCACCTCTGGAAGTCGACATACATTGCTTTCTAATGAACGAGAAGTCATGTGGATATTGTAAAATAAAAACAAAACTAAGCATCCTTACACTACTGATGAAAGCGATATAGTTTATTTATTTATGCATTTAACATGGTTTGACAAGCCATGCTTGTACCGCCATTTGATGTTCTCTACCCTTTCACAAAACACTTGTTTGAAATGCACTTATCCTTGATCAGTCTTCGAAAATATATGCATGTTTGCGAGTCAAGGATCTCGACGGTTTAAGCAATCGTATTTTTCCACACTAACTGTGCAATGCAGACCTACCTATCTATCGTTCATACAACGATGTTAGATATTGGCGCAGAAAGTAACTAATTGTGCTCGAGCCATTGATTTAACTTAAGTACTTTACGACACAAGGCCATGCAATAAGGAAGCAAAAGGATATAATAAATAAGAAAATAATCAAAAGACCTGGCTTTTGCCGCCAAGATCAACACGTCATTGTACCTTTATAATCGCGTTGTTATCCAGAAAATGATCGTAAAGATACATGGCGGAGTCGGATAAAGGATTCCAAGGGAGAACAAGAAAGGGAAAGAAACAAGAAGACGAGTAAAGATGAAAAGTAGCATGACGTGTGCACTGTGTCATGAATGTCAAACGAATCTGAATGAAAAGGGTGTTCACAGCGCCCGATTTTCAAACAAAGCTGCGAGTGTTCGGACATCTGTGCGAAGCAAAGAGCAGACAAACGAGCACATCACTCTTAGACATCCGGAAGCAAGTCACTCAAGATTCGATGGTTCATGAGGAAGCGGTGCTCTCCCTTGGAATAAACGAGAGAAATTTCACGCAGTGTCTGTCTGAACAATGCTGTTTGATGTATCTCTACTATCAACGAGGGAAATAGGGAGATTAAGATTCACTTCGTTACCAATTTTGTTGCGTAGTTTCAACATAAAATTACCCCTCGTGGTTGCGAAATCGTTTTTGTTTTTATAATCGCAAAATGGTTTTAGTGTTTGAGACTGCTTCAGATGGCTCGTTAAAAATAAGGGAGGTAAATCTTTAAATCACGTATTCAGTTCCCAAATATCAATACATACATAAAATTAAAATAAAAGCAATATATCAATCAATCTAAGCACTTTATAAATTTAAAGTATTCCTTAAAATTCATTTTCTGTAAAATAAAAAAAAATATAACTATATTTTCTCGCTACATTTTTTTTTAACGGGGAATTGTTTTGTTAATTTTGTGAGATCATTGCTATTTGTTTATACTTCCAGTTATTCTTCCATTTAATAAAATACAAACATTTAATTTTAACAAACCAAAATAAATAGTACTATCTTCGAAAGCATCTGTATGGCTTCAAAATGTATATGTAACAGCAGATTTCTAAAAGTGCATTATATATAATATTATTCTTAAATGTTTCTTTGCATATATTTTTTAAAATATAAATTAAAAAATTCTAAACTACCTTTTAAATCCATGTTAACTCATTGTTTACTTAATCCAAACTTCATAAGATAACCTCATTTTATTAGTGATTTCTTTTTGAAAATAACATCAAGGTACAAGAAACACTAATACCTGATATGATTTTTTTTCTGTTATGAAACGTGAAAAATACGCTATAGTTTTCTTTTTAATCATAACAATTAAAACTAGCTAACTATAAAATTGTATAGTGCATCTGTCAAATTTGTTATTTATAATGAATGTTCGAACGAAAACTATCGCAAAAGATTTAATTACATAATACATTTTAATCACAGTAACGTAAGTAATGGGAAAAGCAAATTATTTTTGTAAAATGCTTATGAAGTGACCCGTGGTTATTTTGATGATCTGGACGAAATTTCTTTGAACTTTCATTAATTGGTTCATAGCTTGCGAGTCAGAAGTCACGGCTAATGCAGAAATCCAGATGTCACACATTTAAAATAGTCCTGTTACGAATATCACTATGGATAGGAAGTGCATTTGTCTCTCGCTTTCTACGTGTCTAATTTTTTAACAGTGATTAACTGTAGCTAAGTAGTTGTAATATTCACTCTAGGAATTAAAAAAAAAATCAACCTTAAATTAGCTAGCTTATGAAAATCCATTCTAAAAGAAGCGTGTGTGTATCTGATTTTATATTCACTCTTCGGTAAAGGAAATTGCCTGAATAATACCCGTTTTAGCTAGGTGATATAATACTTTCTTGTACTAGTAAAGTATAAAAAAAAAAATAAGTAGAGGCGTAAACATGCACGCCACTTGTACTTCCTACCTGATAGCAACCAGTCACGTGGAAAGACAAAGCATTTATTTTTGTTGATATGTATAACACTTTCTATGAGAAGAAAGCAATAAATGTGTGAATTCCAACAGTGCTTATGCTAAAAGCTAGCACATATCCAATATCTAGGCTATCACTGTAGATTGATGCGTTTAAACGCAGACAGACAGGGGACTGAGAAGTATTTGATGACGAATTAATTATTAAACCAAAGATTTTTATTAATAAATCACTTCAAATGAAACATACAAGTGATTCAGAATACTATAAAGGGCGTTGATGAAATGTAAGAGAGATTTCAGCCATAGTATGAGAGAATCTCGAAGTTATAAACAGTTATACAAGTTGTTGCGTCTGTTCCTGGAACGATTAAATTGGCTAAACTCTCGTGATTAGTATACTGATGTGCTCTATGGTTCACTTGTCCCTACACCTGCCCACCAGTATACTGCTACGCATGGAGAAAGAATAAACAATATACAAGGAACTTTTGGATGTCGGAATGTTGGAAAGGAGAAAAATCAACAAGAGAATACAGGAAAGCACGGTGGAGTCTCACCCTTTCTTTTCTATCACTATCACCATCAGTAAACCAACACACCCGCCGCAAATAACAATACTATTCTTCTCAATTTCTCTCGTTTTTTCATTTGAATAATTATAATTATAATTATAAAAAATATTTCTCGAGATCCGCTCACCCCACCATCCTTCGTTTGAAAGTGACAGACAATAAAAAAAATAGTAATAACTCAATCAATTGCGTGTCAAGAGACATACATGACAATACATCTGTTGTAAATAGAATAGAAACTAAATCTGATTGCAGTATTAGACAAGGGAAATAAGCCAGTCAGACACAAATTAGTTGCATCTTCCGGTTTCTTTGAAAGGCCTCACCTTTTTATCAAGTTCGCATAAGCTCGATGGAAATGCCACCAAATCACGGGAAACGAAGGGGAATAAATCACTTTTAACCCGCTACTTCCAGCCAGCCATCGCCAGCACTAGTTTCACGTTTTTTAAATGGGACTATGTGAGTATGTACTCGTGTGCGGTCGCATCTGGGTTTTGTGCGTGCGGATTAAGGTGAGGGGTTTCATACCGAAACAACGCTTTAAGATAATCCCAAATATATACAGTGTCTGAAGTCTTCAGTGCTTTTTTTCATTTTCATTCAATCTCAAGCGTTTGCACCTGTTCACATACCAAGATTCCTTTTACTTTCTCTTTGCCGAAGTTAACCTCTCATTCTTTCTTACTTAATCCGAGACTTAATAATTGTCACTGGATAAGACAAAACAGTCTTGATATACGCAGCATAAGAAAGTACTTAGTCCCATAATAACTGCACGAGGTAAAGGTATTGCGGAGACGCATAAAAAAAAAAAAGTGTAAAAATATTCATGACTCCAGAACTGCTTAAGATTATTGCTGACTGAGCTTTGCTTGACATCCATAACCAATTAGTTAATTTTGTGCTTGAAGAGTGTAGAAGTCTGATGATAGACAAGGAAGGTGTGTGTGTGTGCGTGCATGCGAGAGAATAGTACATAATCCGTATAAGTAGTATATCTCTCACAATTTATCTATCAAATATCGAAATAAAACTCTCAGAAGTGTTCATTACAGTAGTGTCAGTTAATTTATCAAACATCAGTCTAAAAAAAAAAAAAACTACTAGAACCAAGAAGATATTCTTTCAGTCGGATTGATTTAATTATGAACAAAGAATATTGTTTTATGCTTAATGACATGTTTGTATAGTAAATAGTGTAAATCAACCCAGTTGCCAAGAACTGAAAGCAAGATGGCTATCTTATCAATTAAACTTACTTTAGCAAAGATCCTTTTAAATAGTAATAAATCGAGAGCTTGCACGAAGTTGGCTATACTATTAATCGTAATTATTTTGGCATAAGTCTAGCAATTTCATTCATGAGCTTAAAGCAAATCGGTTATTTTATTAATAAAATTACTTAAGCAACGATCTTGTAAGTATAAATAAGTCAAGAATTTCAAGCACATATATATAAATCAGACGCACTAGTGTAGATTTTGTACAACTATCATTAACAAGTCAAGATTTTGAAGCAAGCTGACTATTTAGCAACCACAGTTACTTAATCAAAGACTGTGTATATGGTAAGTACTTACAACTCAAGATCTTGAAGCAAACTCACTCTTTATACATAACAGTTAATTTTAGCAAAGACCTAGTATAGTGTAAATCCTAACAACTCGGGATCTGGCAACAAGTTGGTCATTTATAAATCACACTTACTTGAGCAAAGACAATAAATAAATATCAATAATTCAACATCCTGAAGCAAGACGGCTATTTACAAATCATAACAACTTTAGCAAAGTAACATGAGAGAAACGAATCTTAATTCGCATTAACAACAATGGTAATACTGAAATTCTAGATGTCTCTTAGTTCGTATTAATAAGAATGCTAACACTGAAATTCCAGATGTATCTTAATTCGCATTAATAAAAATGCTAACACTGAAATTCCAAAAGTATCTTAATTCGCATTAATAAAAATGCTAACACTGAAATTCCAGACGTATCTTAATTCACATTAATAAAAATGCTAACACTGAAATTCCAGACGGAAACAGACGTCGCTACGCCTCAGAACGACACAAAGTATACCGACGTGAAGGGCAACGATTTTTTAAACTTTCGAGGCAACAGTTTGACGAATGGATTATAAAATTGAAAAGAGAAAAAAGAACACTACAAATTATCATCAATATAAACTCTTTCATATATTCCAATCCGTGGCTTCGGTGCCTTGAAGTAGCTGTGTTAACATCACTTGATTTGTGTTCAGCAGTCAACGAATTTATCGTGATAAAACAGATCTCACACTGTGTGTGAGTGTATGGAAGGGGGGGGGGGGGTTCAGGGGAATGGGTAGAGAGAGAAGATTTTAAAATTTTAAAACCCACTTCGAACTTTTAAAATTTCCTTTATTTAGGAGATAATGTCACAGGTGTCGGACATTCCACCTTGAAGCATTAGTTAGTTCTATGATTCTAAAGTATAAGCATGTAGGCATTATAAACTCGTCAACACACGTGTATATACAGTAATTCAGACAAATATACACTGACTTACAGTTAGATAGGTAGACAGACAGGCAGATAGATAGATAGATAGATAACTAAGAAAATATTTTACATCTAAATATGAAGGACCTTTTTTACAAAAAAAAAAAAAAAAAAAAAGGTGAGTATAATGAAGCACATGTGGTAATACTTACTTTAATTAAACAATGAGTAAATTTGCCTTTGAGCATTACCACTCACTTTTTCTCCTAGCATTGAGAAATCTGTACAAAGCAAATGTTACCAACAATCAGACTTTAGGGCTTTTAGGCTATTACAAACACTTCATGCTACACTGTAATCAAATGACTTTGCTTCTAGTGTGCAGGCGAGGGAAGTTTTATAAACATAAACTTTCACTTTACAGCTCGAAGACTCCAAAGAAAACACACTGAATTAAAATCATTGTGCAAATAAACACTTGTCTTATTAAAAAAAACACACACAAATAAATATTGAAAATTAAAATCATATAATAAAAATCTCCCCTCTTGTGTGAAATAATCCAATCAAGTACATGTATACGGAAAGGAGCTTAACAGTTTCGTTACATAAAACGAAAATAAATATTTTAGCAGAATAACCTGTCATAGCCAGAGAGCAGAAGCAACCGATATTAAATAAATAACACAATTAATTTAATGTGTTTTTATGTCCTGGGAGCCGGAGAAATGAATCATACCCCACCCTCACCCGTCCCGGATTAAAGGTCTCCATGTAAAATGCCAGCTCTCTAACTCTCTTCCAGCGGCCCGTGAATCAAACCTATAGACAATAACATTTTCTTGCCTGGTTAAATTATTAGTAAGCTTATATTTATTATTTTTTATAAGTAGTTACTTGTAAATGACTAGCTTTACGACGTAACCAGACAAGTTTACGACATAACGAGAATGGTTTTACAACACAGCAAACAAGTTATTGTTTATTCAGACGAAGAAAAGGAATCTAAACTGGATCAAAATAAAGCGGATACTGTTGAATGTTTATTTTATAAACAAATTAATTTTTTTGAAAGCCAATACATTCTTCAACAATACTCTAAATTATTTAAGATATTATTACAAATGTATGCAAGTGTGATCTCGCGCAGACATTCAAACAAAACATATATACAAAGGCATTAATGTATCTCGTTATAAGGTGTGCTATGTAAGTGTTCGTTTCAAACAGGGGCAGTTTGATTTACAAGTGAAAGACAGAACCAAATCATGTGTCCCTCAAGCTGAACAGTTTCACTACACAATATATAGTGTGAAAACGTTAAAATTTAGGTACTCTCTTTATTATGGACAATCGCATGCAATAAATGATTCAACAAAATCTTGAAGGAATATATACTTATTGAGGCACTGAATCTAACACTTCTTTGGTAAAGTACGTAATGACATTCCGTAACACAATTCGATATTGATCCAACGAGCGTGTTAATGATCTTTTAGACTTAATAGAAATAACTAACAAAGAAGTCAAAGGTCGCTAACAGTAATCGGAAGAGGACGGTCTGTCCTAAGTGTCTAGCCACAGCAGTCGCTATTAATTAACTTTTAACTCCCGTACGTGCATGCGTGCGTGTGTGTGTGCCATGTATGTGTGCTGAACAGAGGTGCCAGATGTACGTTTCACAACAGGATACCTTAGTCGGCTTAGTGATTAAATAAATAAGCTGTATCTGACGAGTGCTAGCGTACTGAACGGGAAATTGTATATATATTGTATTTTGATTGTTTTAGAATATACATTTACAGAAGTTAATTATTTAAGTCAAATGCCTCTAACCCAAAATAGTATGTCCAAGAGTATGTGCTGATAAAAGAAAATAATATACAAGGTATAGATTTCTCTCTCTGCACGCCTTTTCTCTCTATCTCTGCCTACTTGCCTCTCTTCACTTCTTTCTCTCTTTCCCTACCTTCTTTCCTTATTGTCTGTTTATCATTCTTTCTTTTTTTTTTTCCTTATTTTCTTCATTCCTTTTAAAGATGCATTCAATGATAGGAGACTTTTAAAAATCTCTGTGAGTTGCCTTCCATTCTCGCAACGCAAAGTTCCCTTAAAGTTTCTTTCCACTTTGAGACACTTCTTGAAAAGGGATGTGCCCTCTATTTCTTTTGTCCTGCTTTAATATTCAAAAGAAAATGTCGCGTCTTTATCCTGCGTGTCAAAGCCTAGATAAACTAGTCGCGCTGTGGATCTTGCCAAGTGATAATTACGTTTTCCTTCAAATCGAGATCCAAAGACTGTTTGCACAAAAACAATACATGCAGAAGATAGCATGCATTTTGCATGCGTTCTATTTTTTCAAGTTTTAATATTTATCGTAAGAAAACTGTGAATATTTGTTAACTAAAGAAAGGTCTTTAACTGATATGATCAAGAGCATAGGTTTCCTTCAAAATGTACAAAACTGCCCTAAGGCATTTAACTTTTTCGAAACTATTTAAAAATAAAACTATTATTCAGCATTTTATGTAATGTCAAAGAAAAATAACTATTATATGCATTTTATTATTATGACGCTAATATAGTCACAAATTTTATGAATCACAAAATGGCTGATGAGCTACTATAATACTTAGGGTACCATTTCTTGATGAAATTATGTGCTTCCTTTACAGGCTTTATTATCTGCATGCCAAACAAATTATGTGTATGGAGGATGGGGATATAGGAAGGTGCTACTTAGAACACGTCACTTGAAAAAAGACAACGAATGACCCACGAGTTGTGTCATGCAAAAACAGACACAAAAGAAATAAACGCAAGCACTAGTTTAAGTAATATAATCGTGATTGCCAAAACTTCTCCAGCAGTTCTCAACACTGATGTATGGAAGAGATGTGAGTGGGTTGGTGGATGGGTGGGGGAAGAGAGACTGAATGCACTATAGTAACTATTTTTTCTTCTCCTCCTTCTCCCCCCCCCCACCAACCTCATTCCCATAACAGGTATTTAAAACATGAAAACAAAAAATAAGTTTGGGGCGTACAAAACTAAAGACACTCTAGCATTAAGAGTCAAGCAAGAATTTAGCAGTAATGAGACGCTCGCTTGAACAAGGCGCGAGTCTTTGACGTCACTGGAGGAACCTAGTAAAGCAATTCCGTAAGGCTTGAACATAACACGTGCCTTCGTGGACACAAATCGGGAAGACAACAACAAAATATTTAAAACAACAACATAACTCACTACTATTGCGACGCGATTTAATTTACATGCACTCGCATTGGGTGACGTCGATGAGTAACGTACAAATATGTGCAAAGTGGAATAAGTGACTTGCTACATAGTGTATAGGACTATTACGTACCCGTGACATACTTGCATATGGCTGATTCGCTGTATATGATCTATACGCTCGCGGCTGCAGGCCTCAGACCTCAGGATCAGTTAGTGATACAGAAAAATTCAATGCCTGATTTCATCCGTAAGTGCACGCACCACGGCGTTAAAGCGTTATTCGCTAGAACATTTCCCGGAAAGAATTAGGCTATATTCCTTTGGAGACTGGGGCGACATAGTTGTCATGTTTTAAGCTAATTCTTATTAACAAATCTTTTGTTTACTGTAAGGTTTCCGTTTTCTTCGGAGAGGAGGGGATACAGGTATCAGGGTGGGAGAATTTAGGCTATGACAGAAAGCGCAAAATAAAAGCATCTTTACTCAACAGTGGCTGGTACATAAGAAGCAGCGAAAAGTTCATGACTGTCGGATTCTGTGTTTGTTTGCTTGTTTTCTATATGTGTGTATGGTTCTGTGTTTATTTTCTATATGTGTAGGGTTCTCTGTTTATTTACTTGTTTAATGTGTGTAGGGTTCTGTGTGTTTGTTTGCCTGTTTTATATATGTGTGTAGGGTTCTGTGTGTTTGTTTGCTTGTTTTATATGTGTGTAGGGTTATGTGTGTTTGTTTGCTTGTTTTATATATGTGTGTATGGTTCTGTGTGTTTGTTTGCTTGTTTTATATATGAGTTTTTAGGGTTCTGTGTGTTTGTTTGTTTTATATATATGTGTGTAGGGTTATGTGTGTTTGTTTGCTTGTTTTATATATGTGTGTATGGTTCTGTGTGTTTATTTGCTTGTTTTATATGAGTTTTTAGGGTTCTGTGTGTTTGCTTGTTTTATATATATATGTGTGTAGGGTTCTGTGTGTTTGTTTGCTTGTTTTATAAATGTGTGTAGGTTTCTGTGTGTTTGTTTGCTTGTTTTATAAGTGGCACTTCTCTATAGTATAAAAAACGAAACACTACACTGTGTTGAGTCGAGGGATGATATATATCAGATGAAGGTTAGGTTTTCTACAAGTTATGTAACACGTGTTACTTGTGTGCATTATATTTTTATTATGCAAAAGAAAAACAAACAAAAAATGGTGAGAATTATCTCATCTGCGAAGGTATGTGAGCGACGGGAGCATTCAATGCCAGCACTATCTGGCGTACCTATTACATGCTAACTCGCCGGGCGTCAAAAAGAATGGATAAAATGGTGTATTTATTGATCAAATCGCTAATGAATTATGCATACATTTTGGGTAGAAGAGGTTTGGGTGAGGGGGTAGAGGGAGGAGGACGGGGCGGAGAAAAACAGTGAGATGGATGCAAGGCTTAGTGCAATAACGTTTAACAGATGAAGTGTTGTGTGAATAAATAAGAGAAAGACAAATTAATGGATTGTACGTCACTAAAATGCTGTCAATGAAAAGACAGATGACCATGATCATATATCATCTAACCAATAAAACTGTGTACTTAATTTACGTTAAAAAATAAAAGACAGCCTCGTCTGCAGTTTAGCGAACTATCTGTACTAAATGAATGTAGATTTGCAATAGTGTCTGTGTGTGTGTGTGTGTGTACATATACTAATATAAGTCAAAGTCATTTAAAGTTTAGAATTCTGCTTTCTAAATACAACAGTGCAGAAAGTTAAATAATATATCTCAACACTATATTAAGCTACTATTCTCTTTAACACATAAGCTTATAAACTGCTGGTTGTATATTCTTCGATACTCTAAGATAACAAATTTTAATTTTGTGACCAAAACGTAAAATACTTAGCTTGCACAAGTTCTGTTTCGAATGCTTCTAAAGTACCTTTGTTCTGCTACACTAAAATATTAGAAAAAAATTTTGGTACTGAAAAAGAAAACGCAAAATTTAAAGATGCATACTTACTAGAAATATACCGTTATCTCAATAAAATAATAAGGAATGTTATTTAAAATGCAATTAAAATATTATTTTATCGTTCACTTTTTGTGCTGATCTCTAGGACACAAACGTCCAAGTTGTACTTCCATTCAGACTGGTCAAATAGTTTTAGTGCGAGTTTTCCACCGAAAAGGTGCTGAAGCTTAAACGCCATAATACATGCCTAGTGACTAAATATGTCTTAGGATGACGATTGCAATGGATATTTTCTAATGAAAGAGTCAAAAACCAGTTATTCATGCTAACAATAAATAGGAATAAAAAGTGGGGGAGAGATGGAGAAAAAATATATGTGAATGTGTGAGGGGTATAGGGAGAGAGAGAGACGGACTTACTGCACATATGGTATGCATGTATAAATACACACAATAGATAAACGTCTGTTGGCATGCAAGCTGACGCACATGAAACAGTGTAGGGGGGAGGGAGGAGGGAAAGGTAATGGATAGAGGTGAAGATGTGTGTGGGGGGACCGTTAGTGATGTGTTGCCTTCCTTGGCTGCTGCTTATTTCTCTCGACACTGGGACTGCTCGAGGTGTGTTTCCAGCCCCAGGTGTACCACTAGTCGTAACTGATACAACCACATAGCAGCAGCTGGCGAATGAATCACATGGCTGTCACAGAGAACGACTGGAGGGGGGGAGGGGGAGTGATCGGGCTGTAACCAATCTGTGGAATCACATTTATCAAGCTGCGTCACCGAGAGCCAGTAACTGACTCAGATGAAAAACCGGCTAAATGACCTTAGTTTTTAAATCATCTTGATAGTGATTGATATAAACTTCTTCTTTCTTTCTTTCTTTCTTTCTTTCTTTCAGCCTTTCTTTCTTTAACTCTTTCTTTGAGACGTTCGTTTCACGTGTTCAATACTTAAGACAGGTGCTGTCGGATTGCAGGCCGGTAATAAATAGATCTAGAAAGTCGCTTTTTTTTTTTTTGTTTCGTTTGTTTCCTGTTTATATTGTATAAATAAGTGGACTTTGAAGAGAAAAATAAAATCCTGATAACTATAAACTTCTTGCTTGAAAGAGGTGGACAAAGATAAAGAATTAGAAGTTAGCGGAATTGTTATGATTCAATGCTAGTCATATGAAGACAATAGTGAAAAATTATTGTATTTCGATTCTCAGTAGTTTAAATGGCTCAGCTGTACGTAATATCATATATATAATCAACAGCACCAAATTAGGAATTTTACAAAATACGTTTGTAAACTGCAGTCACGTTTTGGCGTGTAAGCGTGCGAATGTGCATGCGTGCGCCTGTCAATGTGCGTCAGTGTAAATTTTATCTTTTTTCTCCTTGAGAAGTTTAGGGAATTCAAGAAGAAAATATGTTTGTAAGGCAAACATTTCATAACCCGAAGTGCTACAATGAATAAAAATAAATTATTAATATGTTATTTATTACTGACAGTCGCTGACGCTCAGCTTGTCACTGTGTCAATTAAAGTCTGCTAAAACTCTGGCATGTCTTTGGATTGATCACTCAGATGTCTAAATACAATCCAAAGACATGCCAGAGTTTTAGCAGACTTTAATTGACACAGTGACAAGCTGAGCGTCAGCGACTCGACAGCGAACCTGTATGTGAATGAAAGAAAATAGAGAAAAAAAAGAGCTCATTTACAACAGCTCGCACTGTGCAGACGCCTGAACAAGATCAGGAAAGCTAAGGTGTCGCACTATTCGATTCGTGTTATCCGTGGACGGCAACAACCGGAAATTGTACACTGGGGTTTGGATTCGGGGGCACTCAAGAGACTGTTAAGTCCATACGATTTCTTCCCTAGACGACATAAAGAAATAATTTCAAAATACAAGAATTTGAATTCAACAGTTGAGGGACAATATAATTATGATTTGGGTTGCTTTCACTGAAACTATTTCCTTTTTATTCAAGCCTTCTCTCTAGGTAATGTAGGGTTTGCCTTCTGTCATTGTTGAGAGGTGGTTCGTTTCTTTATTTTTCAAAAACAATCATTAAAACAAACAACATTTGATAAAGATAACTGAGCCAAACATACTTTAGTACACATTATAAAGCCCTTAATATTATTTCTTTATTGTGATGTGTTAAAATGAAGGAATGAGTTATCTGTTTCTCTCTCACATCTATCTTTTTCTCTCTCTCTCCACACACACACACACACACACACAATCTCAAGTTTCTTAGCACTAATCGAATCCTACTCCCCTCAACTATTCCACTACGCACACCTCAGTCATCTTATGTCATCCCCAGCCCTTCCTTAGTCTATTCCTTTACTAAAACTCTCCAATACACTCGTCTACGAAATCAACAAACATTGCAAACGAATGTTAGACCCCAACTCA
This sequence comes from Sinotaia quadrata, assembly GCA_028829895.1. Classification (NCBI taxonomy): domain Eukaryota; kingdom Metazoa; phylum Mollusca; class Gastropoda; order Architaenioglossa; family Viviparidae; genus Sinotaia; species Sinotaia quadrata. The sequence continues at coordinate 23,361,968 of CM054178.1, forward strand.
GTCAGCCATCACGCATGAATATTTCATCCTTCATCCGGGTACACAAAAACAGTTTGTTAATTAGGCGCATTGTCTAAGTTATATGATTTTTTTAATATATTCTCTATGGGGCCTCTAAGTACATCTAAAGGATTTAAATGTAATAATCATCAGTGGTTCTATTGTCCTGTAATGGCATCATTGGTTCTGTAATTTCTGAAAGCTTATAGAGCATTTTCACTTTCTGATGTTCTTCAAACAAATTAAAAAAAACATAAATGTTTTCTACACGTCACATAAATATAAAATCTATGTTGTTCATCATCACACACACATATAACTTATAATCTTTGTTTGTAATATTTAATTAATAATAGTAATGTTGATTATGTTTTTAAAAAGCAGGTAACAAAAACTTTACAAAACAAAATGTTCTCTGTATCTCATAGATACCATTTTAACAATAAATAATTTAATAATCTAATTTTTTCATTTAAAATTTAAAAATTGCAGTAAAATAAAAAGTTTTTGATACAAAATGACGGGAAAGGTTTTTCCTTGCACTAAACGAATCTGAAGCATAATGCATCGTACTCACTAGCGTGGCGACTATATAATCCGTGGGGTTGGATGCATTGGGAACTCAAATGACGTAATTTTCTAGCTGGTGGAATACATTCAAGAAAGGAAGGTTTCCGATGTCATAAATAAATAAAGTGATACTATGAGTCGGAACATTCAAAACTTGCATTTATTCTATTTTATTTGGGTTTTTTTAATGAAGTTGATATTTTATAAACCTATTTACTAGTACATAATATGGAATGTTTCTCAACCTAAAGCCTATATAGCAGCAGCGAAACAAATTATTTAAGTACACTAACACAAGGACAAATATGGGCCGTTCTCGAGTTAGGACGTAGGCGACCTATGACGGCCATAGAAAAATATTATCTGGCAACTCTACCAGAAATAAATAAAATCTTTTGAGATCAAACAGCACCCGTCTACAAGAACAATAGGCCCCTCCATATTCGTGATTGTAAAATGCGAGAAATGTATTTCAGAACAAAGTGTAATCAGCCAACAACATATATGCGGAATATTTTATATTTAATATTACATATTCATCTTGCACGTAATGACCCATGCCATCACTTCAAGCATGCTTTTGAGACAAGGTCAGTATGAACCTTCGAAATAGGTTCGAGTCCGGCATCTGATGAACCGGGATCTTGCCGCAGGTACACATATCGAGATGATGATCGTCATCTATGTCGACAGATTACTAAATTTTCTTTGTAGTTTATTTTAAATGTTCTTTTAAATCTTACTTTAAAAATTCTACTTAAAAGGAATTACTGTATATTATTTTCTCTATTAGATGAAAGCCTCTATTCCTCATTAAAACTGCATCAACATTAACTAAAGAAAAGCGGTAAAAGTACGCGTCGTAGCTGGTCGTTAAGGTAGACGATCACATGTCTTCATCTTCACATTAAACAGCTTCCAACAGAAATATACGAACATACAAACAAATGAGAGTGCAACATCGGTAATGGAGACACTCTTGAGTGCTTTTCACAGTGCAGGTCACAACAGCGAAAATAAATACACATACCGTCAAATAAAGCAACTTAACAAAAAAATATCTGCATACAAACGGCAAGGCAACAGAGCAGTAAATGAGAATGTTTTCTTTTTCTCTTGCTAGAACACCTTGCGATGACTGGTGCAGCCAGAAACTGATTTAGTGATTGGTAGCGCGCGTGTGTGTGTGTGTGTGTGTGTGTGTGTGTGTGTTTTCGAGGGTTGGGAACAAATAAAGTGGTCTCAAACACACAGTCAGATGGCAACTTATTTCATCGCTGAATTTAAAAACTTTGTTAGCGAAAAACAAAAGAAAAGCTAAAACCTGCAAGTGAAATTGAAAATCGTTTAGGTGCTAAACAATTTCTTACTTAGCATGATAGCAAACGATCCAGCGCTTTGAGATATACGTGCAGCGAAAATACTCTTACCGAGGTCAATAAGTTACGAACATAATACTGTTCGCACATGACTGTTGACTGCTTCTAGTGAACGCCCACAAATGCCATAGAGTGCTTATTTTGCGGATGGTTTCGGACATCTGAGGGATCCGACTTTTGTGGCTAGGTTTTGTATATTACCAACGACGTACAGTATTTAGCATATCAGGCTCTCGCTCTTTTCATTCGCTTTTAAAGAATATAATAACTTCTTTTTTTTAAAACAGATTTAACATCAGGACAGAATCATGACACTACAGGCTGACATGGCAATGCATTTGATATTTAATATATTCTTCATAATAAAATGCAACATGTTTCAGCCAGATATTTCTGTTAGGAAAATTTGAAAAACTTGTAAGAAAAATGTTTACCAAGCCATTCAACATTGACTTCCAAATCAATGACAATGAGTGTGAAGTACCTACAAGTCTGTTAATTTCTTTGGACCAAATAATGCTTCAGAATGTTATTTATTCAAAAGAAACGGGCCGTGGCTGGAAGGAGAAGGGGGTGGAGGACTAGTGGTGGGAGAAATGAACATGAAAAGGAATATGTCTGCACAGTTCCTTGATTAGGAAGAATAAAACTTCATGCTCTACTTCACGACGTGAAAGAGAAACGAGGCTAATATTCCATTCTCCCATCAAATACTACTCACAAAGAATCCTCCACACCGTAATTAGCAAGCGCCTCCTGTCGACAGGTAGATTCAATCAGCGAGCTAGTCTACCACCACTGTTCCTTCTGCAGAGAGAGAGAGAGAGAGAGAGAGAGAGAGAGAGAGAGAGAAGAAATACGAAAATTCAAGCGAGTTTAGAGGATAGGGGAGGGGAGGGGTGGGTCACGGTTAATAACATAAATATATCGCATTCCTAATTTGTCGATTTTATTTTTTAAATCTTGTTTTGTTTTTAAATTTTTAAAATGATTTAGTTAAGTTGTACTGATTCATTTAGTAACTATTTATTATATATTTGTGAGTGTGCGTGCGTTTATATTTAGCCTTGAATTTAAATCATAGTCAATTTTCGATATGACCATCATTCTATATAATACAACAAAAAATAACTAGAAAACTACGACAACGGCTAACTTTGTACAGGCTTTTGAAGTCATGGGCAAGGAAAGTGCGTAAAGGGCTTGACAAACTATTGACAGATAAGCTTTTTCTTTCCAACTTTGTCTAGGATAGCGGCAGACTTTTGTTTTTTCGAATTTCAACTAGTACTAGACTCGAACCCGGCTCTCTTAAGGAAAAGGTCAGAGGCCTGTCTCTGCATTATTGCTTACTCATAAACTTCAATCTTTTGTTTTTCCACCCAAACTGCTTTCTCATTATGTCTGTATATGCATAATCCAGTAACTGTTGTTTTCACTTTTCTCTCTGTTACTACTATGCTCATTAGTATGTCCACTAATATATGATCTTTACGCTATTAGTTTTTGAAAGAAACTGAAATAATCGCTTAATCATGTAGATTATCTGACTACTACTACTACTACTAACTTTTACCACAATTCATTGCTAAACTGATGTGAATTTGAAATGTTGCTGATTGTATGATGCCACATAATTACTGTACACTGCAACTAAACGTTTCTGAACTGTTCTGCTGCGTGCCACACAATTAGTGTACACTGCAACTAAACGTTTCTGAACTGTTCTGCTGCATGCCACATAATTAATGTACACTGCAACTAAACGCTTCTGAACTGTTCTGCTGCACAAGTGAAACAAACGTTCTTTTTTGCTCTACAGCCAGATTATGGGTGGGCCGGAAAAACTAGCGCGTTTGTTTATTTCTGTCCCAAAGCTTTGTACAGTTATCTGTTTGACTTTTGGAACAATCGTTTTTACTTTTATACAAATTAAGCTATCTGAACTGTTTGACTTTTCGAACAATCATATTTATTTGTATGCGAGGTAGGCTATCTGAATTGTTTGGCCTCTATAATAACCGCGGATGTTTGTATACAGGACCCAGAAACAATGCACTGTTTGAAGTGAGGAAACGATCGAACTGTCTGCAACCAATTCCACTTTACAGAACCATGCTCTCTATTAGCTGGTGTAAACGTGTCTAGTACCATATTACTGAACCTTGTTCTCATTTGTGTGAATGAATTTAATGCACGTACTGAAACCCTAAATGATCTTAATATGAATGCTTCAACGAATGAGATATTTTTAACCCTGCTGGATGTGATGAGAACGTACCGCTTTAATGCCACATTAATGAACTCCATTTTATGTTATATGAAGTATAACGCTAACCCTTACACTCGAACCTTTGTGAACACACACCGCTTTACTCCAATGAACTCTGCTTGATCTGACAATGAATGTATTATCTAGGCAGTGAACCCTACTGCATCTGATGTGAACTTGCGTTACTGAATTCTACTTAATTTGAATAAAATATATCTAGAACCATGCTAATGAATCCGTCTCGATCTGAAGTAAATGTCAAGTACTTACGTTGCTGAACCCTATTTTATCTCACATGAGCTCGTTATTTAATGAAACATACAGTGTTATATTTGCAATCTATTACACACAAAACTCCCTAGTAATTTTTTACCTGAATTAAATTTATAAAATCAATAATACATATTCCATTCCCTTATAGCAGTATTTAAAACCTTTTCGTTGTTGTAAAGAAGTGAAACCTTTCTACTGTTATTAAGAATTCCATTTTAATGCTCATGGGGGTTGTCTGGGAGCAAAGAATGGCGGAGAGGTCCTTAACTTGTGAGGAAAATATTTCAACACTTGAAACTCTGTAGTAATCGAAGACACATATAGTGTCAAAAAACGGCCAAGAATCATCCAAGTAGTGTTATAATGCCAATTTATGCTGTTATCTTCTTGGGTTGTCTATGTGACTGTTGTTTTCTGGGATTATTTTTGGAAGAGTGGGGCTTGCTTTTAAAAGAAAAAGAAATCATTAATTTTTAATCCGTGATACTCGCAGCCTCAAGACGCCATTCTATTTTTAGACCTATTTTCTCCAATCGTTCTGTAGATACTTGTAATGTACTCTTTCCATCAGTTACGTACACATGCACCTAACTATTGAGGCTTAGACCTTTCACTAACGATTGAGGCCTAGACTTTCACCAACTGTGGATTACTTCTTGACCTTCAAAAGAATTATTTTAAAGAGCCCATAAACGCGTCTCGCCCATCTGCGAGAGAAGAATTAATGACTTCCTTATCAAGAACTGTTTCTTGATTTAATAATAAGCATAAAGGATTCAGATACCCATCCTTTGTCAAGCATAGCGCGACATACTTTTACAGGTGTACATTTGTACAGTCTTAAAAAGTGTTCGACATGCAACTATCACAACACCGACTATCACAACACCGATTCAGTTCAAAATCGGCATCAGGTGCAGCTGAGCAAGTGCAAACATGCAGGAAAAGACAATATAATAAAACAAAGCACTTTCATTTTGCAGTCAAAACGACAACAAAAGCCTGATATAAACTCGATCCCAAAATTTAATTATTTCGTGGTTATTTCATATTAAGTGAATTTTTGTATAGTGTTATTGACTCGTTTTACTTTGTTCTGTTTTGTGTGTGTATGTTTACATGCACTGTCATTGTAATATTCGTTTATACGCACACCTTAACATAAGTGCCAATTTTAGTGCACACAAGCGCGCGCACGAGTGAATGTGGTGAACTACATCAAGTAGACAATGCCCGCGCAACAAATATCAGTCAATCATACACCTGTTTCTCTTTTCTCTCGCTCCAACTCAGTGCCAAATTTATCTGGCGCCATGGAACAGGCCCAAACGTATTAGTATTTACCTTTTTAAGACAAGGCAATCTCAGAATGAGATCGTTATCGGCTGGGAGAACTGGAAAGGAATACTGAAATAGCCTGCAGATTTTGTGTGGACTATTATCTTTAGGTTTTACTCCAGCTGTTCAGAATGCACCACATACATGTTAATGCTACAACTATCTGATTTCTTAACTGGTACTGTGTGTACCGTGTGTGTGTGTGCGCGCGCGCGCGCTTTTTGTCACCAACACTCAGTTTCATCATTCTTCATTCTGCTAATCCTCGCTAGTCGCGGCATTACACAGTGCCCGTAAAACCAAAGTGCAGTGTGCGTGGACAGCAACTGCTTAAAGGCCTCGTAACAGCCTTCACTTCTATTTACCTACTGTATCGAATTTACCTCCCCACCCCCATTCCCAATGATTCTCACAATTGTTAGGCACACTGGCACTTGTTAGTCACAGCGCTCTTTGCGGAACACAATGACATATTTATAATGTATTTATTATATGCAACGTCTTCGTCCAAACTTGGAACCATGTTAACAGCAGAAGACCCCTTTCACTTTTTATTCAAAAATTTGTTAAATAAACTAGTTTTTAATTTAATTTCTTAATAGCACTAATTCAAATTTGTGGTATCATACAATACATTTCTGATATCATAAAATCAATCAATCAGAATTGCATAGATATGAATAAATCGTAACGAAACAATCAAACAGATCCTGGGTGGGTGGATCGGGTCGAGTTGTGATGGGTGGGGTGGGAGAACCACTGATTTAACCAATCGACGTCCGATCAACTCGACGATCTCCAGTTAGTGCTGTGCGCAAGTATGGTAACATTGGTCTTAGAAAATACGACAGTTCAATGCTGCTTTGTGTTCTATTTCAGATTAAGTCTTTTTCTTTTCAAAAGTGTAGGCATAACATGCCTCTTAGTCAATATAAGAATTATGTACTCATCCAAAGATGACGTCATAAGCATGTTTATATATTTTTTTATTTGGGGGCCAATGCAGACTATTCTATTTGAATGAGTCCTCAATTTGGAATTCAGGTCCGAAAATCGACTGATCTTGCTAATAAGAATGATGTGTTTATACAGTTTACACAACCGACGGTTTATATACTATGAGATGGGTTCATGGTTGTTCTAAATTCAGGAAAGCAGTACACATCAAGATATATCAAATACAATTTCAAAATAATAAGTTAACTTATGTTTAAAGGGTGCATAGCTGCAGACTATCATGTAAATTTTCTGCATTCATATGAGACTTTCAGCAAGAAATGTACTGTGAGCTTATGTTCAGACAGTGGTCACAATCACAGAAATATAAGTTCTTCGGTAATTTTCTTTACAAAATTTTAATATTTGATACGTATGAATGGTCTTTCATAAATTAAGGAAAGTGCATGATATGGGTATGGTCACTGTCAACTCCGGATATCATAATGTAAAGTACTGTACAAGCTATCTGCCCTTTACTGAGCCAAGCATTATTTCCAGATTTGAACTAAATTCAAATGGTCACGCTCTAGGATAGAAATTCTCAAATTAAATGAAGTAACGCGTCCAGATGACAGGTTAAAGTTCAGCGTATGAAAATTTCATAACACAGGAGTGGTGCCCAGCAGGCAACATTGCTATTCATTAAGAGGTGATTTCCGTTTGTTCATAGTAATTGAAGTAGCCTAAATATATGGGGTAAAGGAAGAAACAGAAAAAGAAAAGAAAACATTTTACAGGAAAGCGTAATATCTGTGTCTGAAGGAAACGATAAATGCCTACGTCAGTTGTCTGTGTAGGAGTCATGTTTATATTCGTTTTTTTTCTTTTCTTTTCTTTAAAAAAATAAATGTCTCTATGACGTGATAAAGCAAGTTCACTGTTTAAAATTGCTGAGGCAAGATTTGCGTTTAGAAGCTGTCATCTTAGTGAATGGGTTAGAGATCATTAAAGTAAAATACTTCTATTGATTTGCAAGTCCAACCGTTTGAATAATTTAACAATGTTGGAAATTTACGCCATTAATTTTGTGTAGAAAGTGCACCAGATCACGCGGTGCTTTAATAAACTGATCCTCTTTTTAAGCTTAGTTGATTCGAAAGAACGCTAAAGATCTTAACATTTCATCAGAATGGCAACCTAGCTATTTCATTTTTTTAAAAAACAACAAAGAAAATGTATATGTGTGTCTATGCGTGCATAGGAGAGTGAGAGGTTAAAGAAGAAAAACGGAATCAACACAACGAAATCATGATGCAGAATGTGTGCGTGCGAGCGGTAATTAAGAATAACTCGATGATACTGAAACTAGCAATAAATGCAAAAATGAACTGATTGGAATACATGTAGTTGCCATGATTTTATTGAAAAATGTAATTGAAATCTAGCGATGATGAGGTACAGCTAGTCAAACAACTTGTTTACCATACTAGCGGTTCCTACTACCACACTCGATTACACTAATCCCTTTCAAGGAGTAAGTGTACCTTACTAGCGCGTTGCTGTCTATGCTGCCTCTAGTAACGAACGGGACTTATTGTATTTCTGTAAGTTTTGAGATGCAGCCAAGTTGTGCACGCCAAAACGAGTCGGTATTTTGTTCAGATGCTGACGCTTCTTATGTGTCAATCATTTACCACCATAAAGTTCTCACTGTCTCATCCTTCCTTATGTGTTTGTATGTTGCATGCACGCACGCACACACACATAAACACATAAGGAATGTTTAGCCATTTGTATATGCACCTAGGCATGCTTGCTTGATAAAAGTAGTGAAAAAAGCCTTATGCTAAGTATTTATAAGTATAAGTATAAAACTAGATAACATTAGAAACTAGCAAAAGATAAAGGTTATTTACTAGATTAATACTAGCAATTTTGACCAAAGTCATTATATATATATATTTATATATTGTTAATGCTGGTGATGTGCATATGGACATATGTGTGGTTGTGGGTGCAAAATGTGCATGTATTAAAAAACCCCAAATCTCTCACTGTTTAGCTCAAATTCACAAAGAACTACTACCAGTATAATCTCTCCCTGTTTAAGTCACAAAGTACTTCTACCAACAACAACAAGTCTCTATTTACCTGACAACAAACTTCAATCAACCAATTTCTTACTATATAATTAAAACAAACTTCAATGACCCAATTTCTCACTATTTAATTACAAAGAATTTCAATCAACCAATCTCTCACTATTTTAGCTGACAAAAGAATTTCAATTAACCAATCTCTAACTATTTACCTGACAAAGAATTGTAATCAACCAGTCTGTCACTTATTAGCTGACAAAGAACTTTTACCAACCAATCTCTCAGTATTCATCTGACAAAGAACTTTTTCCTACCAAATAATCTCACACTCTTTGATATGCAGATGTATTTGTGAATGCATACAGTGGTATGAGGGTTACAACAGAAAAAGAATAAAAGAAGTAAGCCTTAATTAGAATCTGGAACACTGCTCCATGCGATGCAAATAGTGTTGCATTCTGCATAAATGCTATGGCATGTTTCTTGCCCCCTCTTGCAGGTTACATCTGCTTGCAATTGTAAACACTAACATTTGTATAAAAGGCTGCTAAAGGTTGTGCATAAGATTTGCTTAAAAATTAAAATCATCATTTTAAATTAATATTTTAAGAAGTATTAATAAAGTGCATAAACTGTTTTGTTATGAAAATTAGTTATATTTCCATCATCAATAAATTGCATTTGACTTAAAACTATCATTTTTTTTTTAATGCAGGCAAGACTCATCTGCATTGCATAGCATTAAAAAGGCCCACAGTCTCTAAGCTTTACTGCAACACAGGCTGCTAAATGACCACAAAAAAAATTGTAATCAATAATTTCCAAGAGTAATATATAATTTATTATTAAATGTAATATAATCAGTTTCTCTATCATTAGTGTATAAATGTTTTATATGTAATCAATTACCAACTCATGCAATATCATCATCAGCAATCTATCATCTCTAAGCAGCAGATTTTCTCTAAGTTTGCTCTTACATTTTAGTTATGTTTTTTTTTTAAAAAAAAAAAATCCACCCTGATATAATAAGGGGAAAAATGAGCAAATAGGAACATGCTGTTTCTCAGGTCCGGTTGAACTGCTTTTTTAATGCCAAGTGTAAAGGACTTTGGAGGTTTGCAGTTCAGTTTTATATCCATAAATATATAGCAAATTTTTCTCATTTGTTTTTTTACTCTACAAAAACTTTTATATAAACTTGTATTCCTTTGATAGATAAGGAAAACTACAAAAACATATTTTCATTCATGTCCTCTTTTATTCCCCTGACTTTTATTTTTTACTAAAAAAAAATAAAAATTAAATTTATTTATTATTATCTACTGAAGCACAGCAGTGCAAGAGGATAAGTGTGCAACCTTGGTAATACATGACAGATTCAATCTCTGGCATCAGTTTCTGTTCCCTGTTACTTTAAAAAAAAATTATAAACACTTCAAAATGCTTTCCACCAACATGCCATTTATTTTAGATGGTTTTGTCCCAATGAGATATCACTAGTAGTGGTAGCTTCCATACAAATAAATCTTGATTGATAACTATTGAAACAATTAATAATATTGATATTATTATACTGAAGAGATCAATCAAATTAATTATAATTTTACCTATAAGATTAATTTAAATCGACTGTCTACTGAAGAGCCTGTTTCATTTTAAACCTTGGTTATATTTACTAGTGTTGAAGAAACTCTGGGTCAGAAAAATCTTATTAAGTTGGACAAACAAAGGGAGGGGAAATGTGGGGTCATATATTATATCTGAAATATAAGTAAAATAGAAATATATAAGTAGCAATTTGGAAAAAAATGTAAATTATTTTTTATAACTACAAAATAAGTGACGAAATAAATCTAAGTATATTGTTAATGATAAAATGGTAACTCATGCCAAGTAGATCTCAATCCCTCACCCATGCCTTTGGAAACTATGAAAACTAATTGAAACCTACCTGGTTGAATTTATTTTGCTCAGTTAATTGGACAGTCAGACAAATGACCTTCACTGTACTTTTAATATTATGCTGATATAGCAGTGCTTCAGTTATTTTCCACACACATTTACAGAATTATTTTTCAGTCTTAATTCATATTAACTGTAATGAAATAATATGAATAGCTTATATAACAGAAAATATGTCATATTATTTTCTGTTATAAAAAGCTCTTCATATTATTTCATTTGAAAGAATGCAATGAAATAAAGCAATTTCTAATGATATTAAACCAAACTAAAACCACTATATAAATAGTGATATGACATTTTATTCACTATCAGTATCAATCATTGACAGCTGACTATATAATCAAGATGAATTATGTTTACCAGAAATAATTCATATTTTTATTTTTAGGCACTGTTTTTGTGTGTATGTACATGTGCATATGCACACAATAACATATACACACTTGTTTTGTTCTTTTTGCTTTGAGTATAAATATGTGTATGTGTGAGCAAAGGAAATTGATATTAGAATTTCTACTGTTAGTCCCAAGAGAAAAATCTGTTCTAGTACAGATTAATTTCTAAAACAACATATATGTGCTGATTTTTAAAAACAAAATACCTATATTTTAAAAATAAAGATCTGTAACTTATCAACTTTTTAATAAATTACTTCAAGATCACCCTAACGGATAAAACATTTAAGCTTTCTTTAGTCTGAATATATATATATATAAACGTCACACAATACAATATTGTCCATTCAAATTTCAATACACCATATTTAACATAAAGTTCTTGTGTTACCTCATTTATCCACTGTTCAAAGAACATAAATAAACTTGGAAGTGTGATTTAAACTGTAAGAATATAATTAACTATATACATAATTGTAATGCCAGGAAATATGGATCAAATGAGCAGAGGGTTGAGGGGAAGAGAATCTTGATAGACTAGGAGGACAAGAAATGCCAATGGTTCCCCCTACCTACCAGTGACAGCAATGATTATATCTGTTGTGTTTTGATGTGCAACCAAACTGAAAAATTAATCTTTCACATTTTTTTCTTCTTCAAAGATGATCTTGTTCATAAAAAAACTGCAGATCAAAAGAGAAATTAAATTTTGTCCACTAAAAATCAGGTACTTAAATTTATTCTGCAATGTCTCTTGGAAAAAGTAATCAGAAAACATGTAATGAAAAGATACAAAATGTAAAGAATAATATTAAAAACATACCTTTAAAGAAGATCTAAGAGCACATTATGGCAGACTCTTTAAAGGAAATAAAGTCAGGGACACTACTTTGGACTACTTGTGATAATTAATCAAAACAATATAAAGCTAATAATATTCTGTTAAGCTTCAACATCTTCATCCACTTTTTTTTATTACACGAATGAATTTCTAAAAAGAACATAGAAGAGAATAATATTTTAAGAAACAGTATATGTTAAACTTAAAGGTAGGTTTGGTTTTAAAATTATGAAACAATAGTAATTTTTTTATTTTTTCCATTTGTGTATTCAATTTTATAAAATTTCATGACTGCATATCAGCATTTATAAAGCCAGCAAACTGTATCAAATTATAAATAATTTAATATATAATCATAAATACACGTACTAGATTCAAATCAAATGTATCATGTATATATCTAAATCACTTTATATAGTTAATGTAATTAATTGAATCCATATTACATTATTAGTGCATTAGCAAATCTTTATAATAAAAAATAAATTAAATTAATACTTCAAGAAAAGGTCAACGTAGAAACATAAATATAAAAGAAATTAATTCTACTTTAGGAAGTTATTAAATATATCACCTGTACAGTAACATTAAAATAAACTATTAGCATTACACTAAAAAAATCTATAAAACTATAAAAGACATGATTAAGTCCATAAAGGCATAATAATAAAATTACTCAACATATATATTATAACATGGTGAAATGAATAATTACTCAATAATAATTAATTTGTGCTGGGTGACTTCTTTAAAAGAAACAGTTCCAACAGTTCTAAAGAATAATTAAGTAAATAAGGCTATAGCAACCAAGTAAAAATGAAATGCCACTAACATTCCTCAAGATCAATCAGAGAATAGGTTTGTTCAGTGCTTTGAATTAAAGCAAAGGCAAACAGCTGGAGCTTTGCAAGTCACATAAGGCATGAATTACAGGACACGCTCAAGACCTTGTATATACAAAGCTGCAGTGATCAATGGCTCTAAAATCTGCCATGCACACACTGGAAAATTGATTAAATGTTTCAATGATACCCTTTCTCCATTTCTGTTTGCTTCAATTTGTTTAAACCAATTTAACATAGCATTAGAAAAAAACAGGAGGAAAAAAGCATCAATGACTTTATTGATATTGCTATTATTAATCAGTTTAATCTAAATATAAAACAAATTACATGTTAATAAAAACTACACAAAGTCAATATGGCAAGGAAATACTTGTTTAACTGTATTAAAAATATAATGTATTAAATGTGCAGAAATTACTCACCTCTTGTAGACAAACAGTGACCCACTTATTGATGTCTTTTCCTAAGGAAAGGGACAAGGACATTAGACAAAGAATATAGTAGATATATGACAAAATATCTGAATAAACAGAAGATAAGTATATTTTGCTTGGCACAAATATTAATTTTAATTTTAAAAAGACTATTCTAAAATATATCAAGCAAACCCTGATGTATATACTGTTGTTCATTTGTGCACTTATAGGTGATATTTCATTACAAAAAAATTACTCTAAACTCCAAGTATACTAAACAGTCACTCATTATAGTCATACACTAATTAGTTTTAATCTTTCTTTTAATGATTATATTTTTGTATTTTGTAATATATTTTTGCTTTGAAGATTTTTAAATGAAGAGAGATTAAGATAATTGATGCCTTCTGGTAAATGATCGTGAGCAAAAGTCCATCAACAGCAACACATAAACCAATTTTTTAAACCTTCTTTTCTGTATTTTTAAATGCCCATTGAACTTTAATGTGCATTTCTGCTATACGTATTCATTCTTTCATCAAAGAGAACTAAACAATAGCAGAAGATAAAGGGCACAAGCCAAATTCTAATTCAATCCAGTTCATTTTACAAAATTTTGGACAGTCATACTGATATTTATGGTCATACTGATAATGGCAGATGCTTGTGTGCATAAACAAACATCCACACATAAATACATGTTACAAAATGTAAATAAATCACTCAATGAGTCTTATGAAACCAGATTGTTTTAGCAAAATATTCAATCTGTGACTGGCCTCATAAAAGTGTTTTTCATTTTAGTAGTTTTGGCACATGTGTAGTATTACATTATTGGTGCAGAGTGATTTAATTTAATTTATCTCTATATTATAGGCAAAGACGGAGAGCTGATTTGTGCCAAGAGTTTTTCCTCCAAGAAAGTAGTAAAATTATCTATATCACTCACTCCCAATACATAAATATTTAGTATGGATTCATTTTACCTCACACCACTTAATTTTATTTCTTGCAATCATATTATTATTCAAGAATATTTCAGTACAAATGTATGAACTCTTAATATTTAATTTAACTTAATTATTTTTTCTACACGTTCAAAGTGAACTAAATTATAATGAAGCTAAAGAGCACAAAATTCAAATTGTGAATATTTTATGATTATATATTATAATTATAGGGTTATAATGCTTAAATGTAAATTAACTAAGTAATATATCATAGTATTTTCTTTAAGTAATCATTAAAATTTGCTTCCCTTCAGATTTATCTATCTATTTATCTATCTATCTGAACATGCCAAAGGAGTTTTTAAATTAATAATTTCTTTTTAAAAATGAATATACAGTGTTATACACAATTAAGACTACTAAATACTCAATTGTTTTTCTTAATGATAAAGTAACTTAAACACCATAAATGTATAAATCCATTCCCTAACTATGACACATGAAATCTTTAAACAAATCTTGCTTTCCAACTTCTTAGTTAATATCTCTAGAGCAAAAGATTTAGGAAATCATTTTTTTTTTTTTTTAATTATGCTTTATGTTGTGATGTGAATTAAGGGAGATAACCATTAACTATGTACAAGCTACTGTTTCTGCTATTTTTATTGCTAATTAGTAAATAAATTAAAAACTAAAAATTTAGTAAACACCCAAACTATTACTAACAATTTAATATTTGTAGAAAAACATCTTCATCATGAAATAGGTCTTCAAATAATAGATGTCTTACTTCACAAAATAAATACTCATAATATTCAGTTAAAAATGAATTTTTATCTCCCCTCCCTCCTGGACCTTGAGCTGCATGGGGAGAAGACTAGTACTTTTCTATATAAAAGTAAAAATTGCATTTATCTCCCTTTCATCCCTGCATCATCATCATCATCATCATCATCATCATCATCATCATCATAATAATAAGAGTGGGTTCGTGTACACTATTTAAATGGATTATAAAACCAGAACAAACCATAAAACAAGAAATCAGATGTGAATATAAAATGATGATACTCACTGGTATAAGTGGTATTTACTTAAGTCAGTAATACATATATAATTACTGTACATAGGAAAACGCCAAAATTAAAAAACAAAACATTAAAAAGGTAAGTACAACAGTATGAAAACAAACAATGTAGTGAGCAACTATAGTATTAATATCATAAATGTGAATTCAGAGATAAGCAAAACAGACATCATTTATATTGTGGTTTAAGACTGAAATTCATTAGTGTGCACTATCTTATTGTAGCCATTACTTGGAACAATTATTAAACCAGGTTATTACCTAATTAAGAATATCAGCACACTACTATACATCTCATAAAATTATTAAGTGAATGTATTCCTTTGATACTCATTATAAATTTAAATATTATTATATATCAATTATTTTAATTCCTTCAAAGTTTCTCTTTCTAATAAAATGTGAATTCTTGTTAGAAGCAATATCTTTAAAAATAAACACTATTATTATTAGTGATATTTGCTGTTAAATAATTAAAAATAGTTATACTAATCAAAAATACTATGAATTTGTTGGTATAACAGGAACTAAGCCAAAGAGTAAGGGGTCACCTATGTAAACTAAAATAGTTGTCATACAGTTTAAATGGAAGTAGAAATCATTCTTTGAATTATCAAAAGTAAATATCAAATTATAAGTTGAACCTAAAAGAATGTCTTCAAAGTGCTCATCTATTTAATGTACTTTTAATGATCACAAGATCAGGACAATTATAATTCTTTAACAAAATTAATCTAAGAGTAAGAAATTGAATCAAACAAGCTGAGTATCATAAGTATTATTATCTGAATTGAATATAAATAGTTGTTTTTTTTAATAACAATAAAATGTTCCATTACTGTACCAATTATTTATAAATAAAAGTTTTAGTGATATCTGTTACATATCATCTCATCTACTAGTACTAGTACTACTACTGCTCACGTAAATTAGTATGACAATAGATTTTAAACTATAACACTTTTTTAAAAGGCAGTTTTACATCTTGATATATTTACTGATAGTTTATTAAATTAATAATGAAGATTACAAAAAAAAGAACTTGATAAAATATTTATTTGCATATTGGTGGACTGCACTAAAGTTGGGTAAGATCAATAACATTTCCTTTTTTATAAACCAGAATATCAATAACATTTATTCTTTTTATCAGAATAATTGCTGTTTTTAATATGTTCATTCTCTGGCAACAATGCCTTTAACTTTTAAGAATTATCATTGCACTATTTTTCAATTAGTATTGCATAATCCCTAGTACTTTATAGAACTGCATGATACAACCTTTATGTGATCTATCCTATCTTTTGAACTTCAAGTGAAAAACTAAATGTATTATAGTACATAAAAATGAATTTTCAAAAATATGCTGCTAATTCAATTTTGTTTAACTAGAATCAAGAGTAATGTATTATCACCCCT
This sequence comes from Sinotaia quadrata, assembly GCA_028829895.1. Classification (NCBI taxonomy): domain Eukaryota; kingdom Metazoa; phylum Mollusca; class Gastropoda; order Architaenioglossa; family Viviparidae; genus Sinotaia; species Sinotaia quadrata. The sequence goes on from CM054178.1 coordinate 23,378,759, forward strand.
ACTAAATTTTATGCCCCCTTACCCAGCTACCCCAAATTTACAGTTCTACAAAAAAGTTATATCATTCATTGATTCAATAATTAAGATGCACTATTTTAAAATTATTTTTTTAAAATTGTGTTAAATGCATCCATAAATGTACTATGCCAATTATCATTGTAAAATACTTAAAGATTATTGAAAGAAACTAACTCCAATTATTATTTTAAATACATCATAGAAATAGAAGCTTTTCAAATTTAAATGTTATAATTATTAGTACTACTTCAAACCACAGAAGCAGATGTAGTTGTTTACAATTTGCAAATATGCCATTTCATTACAAATATGCACAGTGAATATATCCAAAGTATTTAATATATGGATCGTGAAAATGGAAAACAATTAAACATGCATCAATATTTTTTTTAAATGAATGAATTTCGTTTCATCATTACATCACAAGCGGTATACTGACTGGTGCAAAAATTCACGAACTACTAATTATTAAGATAACAAAAGGTTCCATTGTTATCACATTAAAGACTGCTTTACTTGCATGAAACAATAATACTTAATAATATTATTAATATTATACATTTTCTTACACATTAATATTTTTCAGAGTGAAAGCAAAAGTAATTCAGAGTTATCAAAAGACTACTTTTATTGGTTTGGTGCAAATAAGATTAATACTATGATCATATATCAACATGTTATGTACTTCGTCTATTACTACTTGTAGTACTAGACTAGAAGCGGTACTGTAGAACGAGACGCTTGAAGCAGACGGCTTCAAAGAGACCAGTTCGACGGTAAACATATGCAACCGTTTCGAGTTATAAGAGTAATTACAAGATAAAAAGTTAAGAATATACACAGAAACCTTACCCAATCATCCTTATAAATATACAATGCCACTTGTTTGGCTGTCCCAAGAATTTCAGTGATGTAGGGATCTCTTTGTTGTAAAGTGGCTAAATTGATTCGGTTTTGGTCCGCCATGTTGCAGTGATTATTAGGGTCGCGGCGAAGCATTAGCGCGGCAGCCACGAAGCCGAATGTAAACAATTCACAGATATGTTGTTCCTCAGTTTATTATTATAAAAATACAGTCATATTTTATTTAACTTGCAAAGTACAAAATATATTAACAAAATAAGTCAGTGACGGTTTTCTAAGTTAAATATGTCACATTTACGGATTTATGTTGGACTTTAAAAGACCCCTCCCCCTTAAAAAAAATTAAAAAAATAAAAAAACAATAAATACAATTTGTTTTCACAAGAGACCCCATTATGATTAATTAACCAAGAAGACGTATTGCACGATACAATCAGTTCATTTTAATTATTAATATACAGTGTATTTTTGCGTCCATGAATATGTGTTTCTGTAAAAAGAAAAAAAATAAACGATTAGTTAGTCTTAGATTTAGAATGGTTCGGCACTGAAGTCCCCGGATGGAGTTGCAATTTTTGTAGGTTTATCGGGAAAATGGACGAAAACGAGAGATAGGAAACTGTACTTCAGGAACAATCCTTATTGTTCGTTCCTAAACATGGCCTCATCGCCAACAGGTTTGTGAAATGTTCTTATCTCAAAATGCCTGTTAATTTGTTTTACGTCCGTCTTACACTGATTTACTTGTTTTGATGTACATCATTCCTGCAGCTGCATCCACAGCAGACATCCCTGGAAACATGGCAGCATCATGGCAGACTCGCAGAGAAACTGTTTTTACCTAATTTTTTACATAAAAGACATTCATTTGACATACCCTGATTTTATAAAAGATTAGATTTTTCCCTTGCTTTATTATATTTAGGACTGTAAAGACCTGGTTAATCATAATCTGTACAAATAACTGCAAGACTTTTTAATTGTAGGCTATTATTAATGTTATTAGAACTGAATTATATTATGATGCCTGGTCAGTATTTAAGTAGGTAGATATAACTAACTGCTAAGTAATTATTTAAAGTAAGTGAACCCAGATATAAGTCTGAAATATTTACTACAATTAATTATTTGTTTGTTGTTTACAATAGCCTATTCAGTATTCTGTAAAATGTATATTCTCATAGAACTCCAAATGTGTGCTGTAACTTTACAAGGGTTTTGTTTTTTTGAATATTGATATTTAATATTTTTAAGGGTAAACATACTTTTAAACTGAAAAATCAAGTCAGACTTTTACAAGATTTTTGAAAATTAAAGTTAGCAGCATTGTACTAAAAATTAAAATTAATGTATTTCATCAGCACACTACTTTTTGCTGTTACTATTGATAGTAACATTATAGTCACAACTTAATATTACAAAATACACTCTGCAGCACAATATTTTTTAATACTCTTTTGCATGATGTGCAATATTATTATCAGAAGTGAATGAAATATGAAATTTCTTACTGGGTCATACTCATAGCTTATAATTTTTAAGTAAAATATATAGTCCCATAGAAAATCCGTAAGAAGAAACCAGATGATAAAGACATCAACTTCTGAGGTCACCATTGGCTTCTTGGGTCATGACTCGTAATAATAATGCCTTAAAAATAAGATTCACAAAAATAATTTAGAGCATATTATATTGCATTTTTACTAAACAAGATGGACAGTGTTCACCCACTGATCTTAATGGCCAATAATTCATACTATCACTCACTGCTGAGTGGGGCTATACCAATCAGTAATTGGATTACTCACCTCACACTTTAATGGCTTCTATTATCATTTATGAGGTGTACCTCCTTACTAAAGCTAGTATTACTATTAGTAATAAATAAAAATATATCTAATGCAAAAGTATTATTTCAGCAAAGAGTATCTCATGTAAAATACTAATTCAAGATTATTGACTTGTTTATAAATTATATTACAAATACTGATAGTTCTATGACATCTGGGTGGGTGACATTTTACAAATGACACTTAGCGGGTGACAAGTGGCAAACGTCAACTAGCTACTGACACATGCCTAGCAATAACTGGCAAACGGCAAGTGATTTTGCATAATACGATATATGACATTTTGATAAACGACAGAAAAAACCTAAGTAATTACCTAATTTATTCTACAGATGTAAGGTATGTGTAAGCCAGTTGTCGCTAGCCAGTTGTGTCTAGCCAGTTGTCGCAAACCACTTGTCGCCCGCCCACCTGTCCGGCCACCATACTGACACAACATCTAGTGTCACTCTATAAGTTTAATTGCTTTCCACATTTCACTTGATGATTAACCAAATTTTCATTCCACAGAAATTCATTTATCATTGATATTTATTAGTATTAAAACTATTATACTTTTTTTTTATAGCTAGCACTTTTATAATAAAAATCCTCCATTGCCCTGAGGAATATGACTATATCATATGAAGTTACATATTATTGATAGGCTATATCATGTTTTATATACATCACGTTTGATAAGTTTGATAAAATTATATTGAGTTATCACAAAATCTCTTAATTAAAATAAGATTTGTCTTATTTAAGTTATTATTTGTATTTAAATGATCAAATTAATATCATTTGCACAGGGTGTCACATTTTATTGTTTTAAATCTGCACATTATAAATTATAGTTTATACACTTATAAATATATATGTGTAAAATCAAGCAAAACTTTGGCCTAAATACTATCACATTTTCATCCAGTACATTATTATAATTTTAAAATGACAAAATGTTGATTTCACTATGACAGTGGACAGAAGCTTTATTGAAATGAAACTTGTTTCTTCCTATGCATTAGATATAATGGCCAATTAATTGAATCTCTGTTGGAATATATTTCAAAGTTAAGTATTTTTTTGCAACCCACCTTATGGTTGGAAAATGTATCTTTGTCAAACTAAAAGTTAATTAAAATTTTAAACTCTTTGCTCAGTCCCCAAAATAATGCTGTTATACTATTGATATGATTAATATCTGTATTTAAGACTAAGAATAAAGTAAGAGTAGATAACTCAGCTGTTTGTGTAAGTGTACTATCTTGCATTTTTTACCATTTGTTTCTGGTTTTAAGAAATTATTTCTGTTTGGTACAGTTATGAAATTAACACTTAGATGTATAGGAAATTAATTTAAAAATATTTAAAAGCCAAGCAGGGATGGAGTTAAATACATTTAGGGGCTGTTTTAGCATTGATAAGACTATAAGACCATACACTTTATTACTGATCATTTTATTGAGTGAATGGGTGTGGATATGCATTTATTTATTTATAGCACTGTCAGATATAGTTTTGATATTAAAAACATATTGAAATAGTTTTTATATTTCTCTTAAATATTCTCTACAGACTATGAATGGCAAGCAAAGTGTTAGAGAGGATATTTTTTTCCAAACACAGTATATCATATGGAATTTGCTATTCATAATATCAATTATCATTCAGGAAGTAATTACATGTATAAGGGAATTACATTTTTTTTTATTAAAGGCATAATTCTTACCAATCTAGGTCACACATTTAAGGATATATTCAAATAAATTATTTGCCAAACAATCAGAATTTATCTGTATAGTGTCTATTCTATACCCATAATTGGTTCAGACTCAGAGTGTCACAAGCATTATGACATGTATTGTAGATCAACATAGATCAATGGGATTTCTGAAAAACAAAAATGGGAGCATCTTTTCACCCAAATGAAACCATACAAAGTCAAATGGTCCTAACGGAACTATGCCATTCAAATGAACTTCATACATTAGTGTTATTATATGAGTTCAGATGTTTGTACTATTGTTGCAGGTATTATTTTGGTCATTACGACATTAGCCATAAGAATTTATCAGTTTTAGTGTTTTCTTTAGCTGGTTAGTCAACATATAGCTTTTACTGTTTTTAGTAGCTGGGAGTTTATTAATTCATTTACTGATTTAGATCATTTGTTCACTTCGTCAGTTCATTTATTTAGTTAGTGGTTCATTTAACCATTATTCTTTTGGGTTCATTTGACTTCGTTGGTTTCATTTGGATGAAAAGTTGTGCAGATAAAAAGCATATTGTAATTTTCACATGTCCACTGCATTACACTGGAAACCCGCACTTAATCCAAATGCAAACAGATTAGTTTATTAGACATGTAGCTAATATTGACCTGTTAATGTTCATTTAAGAAGAAAATGTGTCTCCTGTCTTAACCTGATCATTTGAGTACACTGACATAGACTTTATAGAGGGCAATGTATTTTAATTGCTTTAAAGATTAAACAGTGACATTCGTCATAAATAGCATGATATTGATAATTTGATAGAGGCATTGCATTTAAAAAAATAATAATTATATTAATAGTATACAAAAAGACTAATGCTAATGTTGTTTTGTGACTTACAATTTTACCTATTGACATGAAACAGAACAATAATTTAATGGCTGAAATGATAAACATACAGAAAATGGGATGTCAGGATGTACCTTGGTATATAGCATGAATGGTTACCATTACTGTATGACTTTTCACTCTGTTGCACACAGTAATACAAACAGTAAAAAGTAGGCTAGATACCTATGTATGCAAAAACTTACCAGATATTGACATTTTTAGTTAAACTGATATTGACCTGTTGTCAATATGTCCTAATTATTCATTTTAGTGGAATAACTCTAACAGAGAAGATGAACAACACTTCCACAATCATGTTCCTATTCATAATCATCAACATTAATGTCATTCTCTGATTTTGTCACATTGTATTTTGGCATGTTTCACTGTAACTTGAAATTAAATGGCATTGGCAGCAAGAGAATTAATAGGTTTTGATACATAAAAAAAATTTATACATTGGAAAGCTGATATGTATTTTATATTTATTTTATTGTAATTGCTGTGCTAAGATATTTTAAAAAAATAAAACTGCTAACTCTATAAAGTATTTATAATATAAATATTAACTATTCAAAAAATATGTGAATCAAAACTTTTGAAAAATACTCTTCTGTTAAACTGCAAATTCTTTTGATATCTGGAATCTTTTTAGTGAAAGATTATCCAACAAAGAACAAAAGTGAACAAAAAAACCACACAAAATACTCTGTTAAGTTAGAGTGTTATCAGTAATAACTTTCTTTAGACCCTCCATAGGTCAGTGACTTGAATAATAATAATTAATACATTAAACATTTGCACTTGTTACAGCAATATGAAAATTATGTTCATTATTGGCAACAATTACTTAGGAAAGTACAATGCGCATTTATAGGTGTTTGAGGTTAAATTGTTAACCTCACATGACAATCATTTGCACTTTTGTTCCTGACTGGCATTTTATCAAGTATTTAGAAAATAACAAGACATAGCTAGTCTGTAGACATGCAATAACCATACATACTTTTGTTTCTAGTTGGCAAGTAGATGAAGTTGATAGGGTTTTTTTAAATTAGCATGGAAACAAAAACCAGTGCACCATAAAATTTTAGGACACTTTATAAACATATTATACATAAACAATTATAAAAGTTCAAATTAGGATTTTTACTCATACTGAAAAGTCAACATGAAGAAATGTTGTTTCAAATGAATAACCCTCCTTGACCAGAATAAAGTTTTTGGAACTTCTTTTCTCCCCCTTACCCCACTGCACACCCCAACCTACCCCTTCTGAGAACAAGATTCCACCTAAAACTAAAGCAGCACAAGTGGAAGCAGCCAAAGACCGATACAACAACAAACAAAATGGATTAGAAACTGACCACCTCTTCACATCACATCAGAAAGCAGAACAGCTACACCAAAAACTTCAATCATAGTTAGCCCCTTCTTAGGAGGAAAAGAGAGTACAAAACTTTCTAAAGCACCAGTGACCAAAACAACAATAAACTCATTTGTGGGCTACTTTATCATCCATTCATGGACTTAAACTGCTGGACACTATAGTTACCTCTTTTACTGCCTTGGAGATGCAACATAACAAGTCGACCCTATGGTTAAAAAAAAGGATCCAGCCCAAGGAAACCACCGGAGACAGCCAAAACAAGATTAAGGCCAACAACAGCAACAAGAAGTGTAGAGGTGAAAAACACCAAACTAATACAACCAAAGTTCAGCATCAACAAAAGATAACACAATCAGGAGCTCATGTACCCACCAGTGCCTGGCAAAGACTTGTTGCATACTGGTTTGGGTTCTGATGTTACCTCCCTCCACCCACAAGGCAAGAGATCTTCAGTGCCTGGTCTTGGCTACAGAGGCAGACCACGCAAGTGCATTGTAGAAAAACCCAGACAGAGAGTGAAACTAGCTAGCAGAGATTTCTAGTTAGGTCCCTCTACTCATTCCCACCAGAACCTTGATTATATGTGAAATCGGTTTCATCTGAAAATACTTCCCTTAACTAATCAGTCAACAATTCATTTACTATAATAGTAACATATGAATAATGAAAATATTTAAGTCTTTTGTGAAATTAAAAATGTTCTTTAAATAGCTGGTGTCTTTAAGAATTAAAATAAAATTTTGTTGAACTTATCATCACAAGAGGACATAAGACAGAGGCTGGCAGCATTTTTTTATCTCCTGCCATGACAAGAATAGTGGAAAGTAATATTTTCCTAAGTTTGATTTATAGACTATTCATATATTTTAAACTTAAAACTTGGGATGGAATAATTATCATTTTTCATAAATTAATGTTTTTTACATTCACTGATTCAGTAAGTCAAGTTATATGCCTCACTTTGAAAATAAAGATTTTAAAAATAATATCCCACAAAATTCTGATCAAATTTCATACAGTGATATCATAGCCCATTACTCAAGTCTTACTCTTAGTCTTCTTATCATGTGCCGTGTCAAGTGTCTTTAATTTGATTCTAAACTGTAATAGATTCCCTTGATGCTTTTTTAAGTTTGAACATAAAATTAAATTCCCTTCTTTTATTCATTGACAGTAATGACACAACAGATAGAACATCAATATCACTGATAATTCAAATGATAAATTAGTTAGTCATTTCTTAAATTTTATTTCCTTTCTTTATACAGTGGCACACAATGAACGGCCAGCTCCCAGGCAAGGAGATTTTGGGGGCATCACTGAAAGCCCTTCCTGGTCTCCACAAGAGGCCTCAGGGACAGGGACTGGGACAGGACCTCCAACTAACCAACAGTCACCTTCTAAGATCCAGAAAACACCACAGGGACACACACAGATCCCATTGCACACAACAGAATCTGGACGTGCCCTTAGTTCTGGTTGGAATACTGCATTAGCAGCTGCTGCAGGAGCAACTGCTATGCAAAGAAAGAGAGCCAACATGAGGAAGCAACAGAATCAAAATGTGCGCCCTGCAAGGGCTCTTTTTTGTATGACTCTGCGGAATCCTATCCGTAAACTGTGCATCAGGGTGGCAGAATGGAAATATCCTTTTTGAAATCTTTATATTTATGCATAAATGAATTCTATTATAGTGCTAATTATCTCATCTCTTACTATAGAGTATAGTTGAATGTCTAAATATGCATATGTATTTTGGAGACAGAGAAAAATCTAAAACAAAGTTCTTATAAAAAGTTCAACATAGACCAAAGAAAAGCTGAAGCATAGTAAACATTTTTCTTGAACATGATTTCCCAAATCTTCATGTATCTCAAAACATTCCATTCATTTCATTATTTTGTTGTTCTTTTCTGGACCTATATTTTAGTTGTCTGAGTTTTCACATATTTATATTATTCTTGGTCAAAGTTTGTCCAGAAAATTACTGCTGCTTATGTGTATACTAGTATTCCTATCCATGTATTATATATGTTGATTTGAGGTTTCATTAGCTCCAGACACAGCTGCACTGAAAACATTTATAAGCAACAAAATTTTACATATGAAATGAACAATATTGTATTGCTATTATTAACAATAACTAAACTAGCTTGTAATAAAATGATATTGGTTAAAATTAAAGTACAAAAGATGGAACAAGATAGCTAGTGGCCAGATTGTTTAAGAAAAACATACAGTTCTGACACTTTTTAAAAGTCAGCACACTGATCTAATACAGAGACTTGATGTCATCATGAATGATTAAGTAGATATTTAGCATTGATATTTAAAATCACCCTGAATAAAATGAAGAAAACCAAATGCAGTGAAGTCACTGAAATTAAACATGCCTGTGTGAGGACATATAGTCTGGGACTAAAGTGAGAAGGAATTTAAAAATAAAGAAAATGTATATATTTTTTAAAGAAATTGTTTGTTTCTTGTGACATTGTGGAAATAGGATGGATAATAATACCTATGTGAACAAGGCTACAGCATAAATATCATGTGCCAATTTAAGATGAGGTCAGCCATCATAATAGAAAATATATTCAGTAGTTTGGTTATTTTTCATTTTTAAAACAAATAGTCAACTTTATAAGTGAATATCATTTAATTTAATAACTAAATGTACTTTAATATAATAACTGTCATTTAATATAATATTAATAACTAAATGTTTGGCCTATAATGAGTTCATTAACAAAATCGCATCACAAGAACTGTTGAAAACCCACACAATGGCAAGCAACACTGACTGAAGCCAAAACCAGTCTGTGTTCATATGCCTTGGTGGAACAAGCAGAATATTTTTTTTAAGTATTAAAAAAATACTTACCTGAATGAAAAATGATGTTTCTTTCTTTGTTGTGATAGTGCAAAAATCAAGTGCCAATTTTAAGTGACATGTTTGTCATAATATTTTGTCTTCACTATGTGTGGGTTTTAGCAATTTCCTATTCTCTCAGTGAAAAGCAAGAAATAGCACTATTTGCAGATTCTGGAAGTGTATTTTTATACTAATTGTACTGTACTATTTAACGACTTTGACACATGCTTGTTAGCTTAGAAAACTCATTTCAGACAATACTTTTATGCATTATTTGGTGATATTCTTTGTGGAAGATAATCTATCTTTCAGTAGACTGTCACTTATGGAAGACATATTCAGATTTAGTTGAGTGTTCTTTGTATATATTTTATTTTAAGCATTTCTTTAAATATTCATACTTTGTGAGCCATAATACAAATCAGACCTGTAAAAAATTAAGGTGCTCTATAAATAGTGAAATTTTTCATGTGCTTGAAAATAATATTTACAATCATATTTGATTACTTGGAATAACAAGATAATTCCCTGGAGTCACAAAGGCATATTTTATAGTTTGAACACTAAAAGTAATATTAGATCTGATTTAGACTCTTGAGATATCGGATCACCATTGGTCAATACTTATCAATTGGGGTTTGTTGAATGCAGATTTCAGGGTTTTATCTGCATACAGAAAGATGATATTTCAGGGTTTTTTTTGTAGTGATTGTATGTTGTGATTTTAAATAGCTGATTTCCTTAACTAGCCTCACAGCATTTGAGTTTTTAATATTGATCACAATTTTTGCCAATTGTGTTGCACTGGCTATTTACACACCATATCCAAACTCAGATTCCAATGATGTCAATTCAGCATTGGTGAGTAGCCATCAACTGATTTTTTTGTTTTATTTCTGGAAAAGGCTCAGAATTACCTGATCAAACCACATTGACTCATTTACATAACAAATTGAAGTAATTACATTTAAGATTATCTTAAGGCTTATGGAAACTTAATCAGGGTTAAATCAGTAATAATAATTTTTATTTGTGCTATTTTTTTCAAAGAGCTTGAACGCTTAATTACATATCTTAGGCCATCAAGCTCAGTATTCATTAGTTAGGGAGTACATGTGGACTTATCTTAGATCAGTATAAAGTGTCAGTAATAATTATTTTTGTGCTACTTATCAAAGAGCTTGTAGTGCTTACAGATCATTGGCTACTGAATTCAGTATTCGTGAGCTAGGAAGTAGGTGAAGACTTGTCTTAGGTCAGTAATAATTATTTTTGTGCTATTTATCCAAAGAGTGGCCACTGAACTCAGTAATCATGATCTAGGAAGAGGGTGAGGTTTGATCCCAGTTGACTAATATGGACTGAAAGACATGGTCGTTTGCATGTAGGAGTTGCCTTATCATTATAGCCTCATAGCATCCAAATTTTCATAATTCAAGTATATGAATTTATAAGTAAACTTGAGTTGGGAGACAACAATAACAAATGTAAAAAGTAAATATAAGAAATTATTCTGTTAATCCTGAGTTTTTGCATATAACTTTTATAGCTCTATAATTTTTGTTTTTAAGTCTATTAGAAAAGCAGTTTGTATAAACATCAAGTGTAATTTGTATTGAAAATAGTATATAAAATATTATATTTTTTAAGTGCGACAAGTGTTTTGTGACTTTTTTAAAAACTGATCTAGTTTATGAATTTATGATTTAGTTTGGCAGTTTTGCAAAATAATGCCTTATGGTGGGGAAAAGAGTGTTTGTTTATGTGAATGATAGATAGATAGATAGATAGATAGATAGATAGATAGATAGATAGATAGATAGATTACTTAGTAATTAGCTAGTTTAGTTACATCAAGTTTGGGCAACTCTATATTTGACAATGTTCATAATATCTTTTAAATAAATTTTATTTTAAGTGTGTGATTAAGACATTTTAGTTTGGAGATAATAAACAGAAAAAGATGAATATCCCAAAATGTTTTCATACTTGTGCTGTTCTCTTACTTTTATGCGTATATTTATTGTGCATAAATTTAAATATCAAAATGTAATTACTATAGATAAGATTAGATAAGCTCTAAATATATTAAGAAAATAATAAGTACCAAACTGTAAAATGCATTTCATTCAATGATTTTTATTCTCTTGCATTATTGCAACAAATCATGCATTTGTAAATTATAGTTTGTTAAAACAAAAAGCTACTGATTGACTGTAGGTAGGATTTTTATTAAATGTAAAACATAAAATATAAATACATAATGCTCACTGAAGTCACAGACCATCTGACACACACATATAAGGAAGATACAAGAATTGAATTGTTAGATGAATATGATGATGGACAAAGCTACAGACATTTTTTGTTTTCTAGATGAGAGCAAGTTCCAAAAGTATCATTGAAAATAATGTAATGTGCCTTTAATTATAATGATGTTGACTTAATAGAGCAGTTATTTATTCTTATAAATACTCTTAGCACTTTACATTATATTATGTAAAATACTCATATTTCTTCATAAAGGCATCTCAAGACACATAATTCCAATTTCTTCATACAAGCAACTCAAGATGTAATAAAACTTAACACCAGCTAAGCAAAATAATGAATCCACATGCAGTATGACAACATAAAATCAATAAAAGTATTTACAGATTGAAACATAAATAAAAATGGATTTACTTATATACAGTTTATATACGTAATGATGCAGAAGGAACACTGTTATTCTTGCAGGTGAAAAAGATGTATCTTGAAAGCCCTCTTGAAAAAAACTATGGACTCTGTGTCTCAGCTCAAAGTGTAGCACATTATAGATAGGTAGACACTGATAAGCAGAATGAAAGATGATTGTATAACTTGTAAATTCTTTTTAAAATGTGTCTGAATGTGTGCACAAGTACTGAAGTAGGAGTCTGCACATTTGAGATTAGACAAGTATTTGGGGCTAGAATCAGTCAGTAAAGCATAACAAAGAGAAGACATCTTGTGTATTTTAGTTGATGATGTAGCCAGTTGAGAATTGAGAAATGGAATGATGTCGTTGGTTCTTGTGCTTTAAAAATAATTTTACTGAAATTTCTAGTCACTGTTGTAGGCCAGATAGAAGAGAATTGCAATAGTCAAGTCAAGAAAGTAAAGACAATTTGGTAGACCAGAGAGGGAGTTGCAGTAGTCAAGTCAAGGAAGTAAAAGACATTGTGGTAGACCAGAAGAAGAGAGATGTGGCAGTCAGGTTGAGAGAGTAAAAGATAGTGGTAGACCAGAGAGAAAAAAATTGCAGAAGTCAAATTGAAAAAATAAAAGAAATGGTAGACCTGAGAAAAGAGAGTTCTGGTAGTCAAGCTTGGAGAGTAAAAGATACAATAGTAGAGAAGAGAGCTATGGTAAAGTGGAGAGAGTAAAAGACAATAGTAGACCAGAGAGAAGAGACCTATGGTAAAGTGGAGAGAGTAAAAGACAATAGTATACCAGAGAGAAGAGAGCTATGGTGAAGTGGAGACAGTAAAAGACACAATAGTAGACCAGAGAGAAGAGAGCTATGGTGAATGAGACAGTAAAAGACACAATAGTAGACCAGAGAGAAGATACCTATGGTGAAGTGGAGACAGTAAAAGACACAATAGTAGACCAGAGAGAAGAGAGCTATGGTAAAGTGGAGAGAGTAAGACACAATAGTAGAGAAGAGAGCTATGGTAAAGTGGAGAGAGTAAAACTAAAAGACACAATAGTAGAGAAGAGAGTTATGGTAAAGTGGAGAGAGTAAAAGACACAATAGTATAGAAGAGAGCTGTGGTAAAGTGGAGAGAGTAAAAGACACAATAGTAGAGAAGAGAGCTATGATAAAATTAAGAGAGTAAAGACAGTGGTATATCAGAGAGAAGAGAAATGTGGTAAAATTGAGAGAGAGTAAAGACACAATAGTAAACCAGAGAGAAGAGAGCTGTGGTAAAGTTGAGAGAGTAAAATACACAGTGGTAGATCAGCGAGAAGAAATTGTGGTAGTCAAGTTAAGAGAGCAAAGATAAAACACAAGGGTTTTGGTTGTAACATCTTTGAGAAAATTGTAAATATTACTGATTTGTCTCAGCTAAGAAAAAACTATTTCATGTTCTACAACTGTACAAGTATTGAAAAATTGATAGTGTGGTGAGACACAGCTGTCAGTAATGACATGCATTCCACAGTGACTGTCTACATTTAATGAGACTGTCACCAGAAGTCATTGATTATGGGAAATATTTTTTTTTAAACTTTCAAAAATAATTACATTACTTTTAGTTTACCACATTTGATTGTCTACATTTAATGAGTGTCACCAGAAGCCAGAAGTCATTGGTTATGTGAAGTATTTAAGAAACCTTTCAAAAGTAATTACATTACTTTTACCACATTTCATTTGATTGTCTACATTTAAAGAGACTGTCACCAGAAGTCATTGATTATGGGAAGTGTTTAAGAAACCTTTCAAAAGTAATTACATGACTTTTACCATAATTCATTTACATCATCAAACTTTCCATCAGAAGCAATTTCTATGTTCTTTGGATGATGAAAGCAATTCCATATGCACAACCAGATTTGTGCAGTTGAATATCATTAGAATACTACTGGTGGATCAGAATGATAAAGTACAATCTGGATAGGGTTGTGTATGAAGCATAAAAGAATTGGTCTGAGCCCTATGGGACATTATAAAAAGATCATTTGGGCTGAAATGTTTAACATTTACTGAGGGTCCACCCCTCCCAAGAGATATATATAATTTGAACCAAGAAAAAGTAGTTCCATGGATGCCAAATATATGCTGGAGACACTGAAGCATTATGTTATGGTCATAGTGCAAAGGCTGCAAATCAATCAAGAAATGTGAGAAGTGATTTTTTTCCATCACCCAAGGCAGAGCGATGATTATTATTATGGCAGTATCATTGATGTGTTATTGACAAAAAGCTGATTAAAAATTACTGTAAGAGAATGTGATATTTAGTTGAGATGATAATTGAGACAGAACAACTCTTTTCAGGACTTTTTTTTAGAGGCAATAACTACCTTAAAACAGTATACAACAATAAAAGCATGTACTCTAACACAGCACTACACATTAAGCACTGACAATATACTGTGCCGCAAGATGTAAAACAAGCGAGCTTTGACCTAATTTTGTCACTACAGTGAAACAGAACAAAACTGAAAAAGCACTGTACACACACATTCCATAGTTTGTTTTTCTAAAATTATTATATTTGATTGTTTTTACTGTCAAATTCTCTTGAAAAGTTGAATATTCATGGGCTTTATTATGGGATGATGGCTAACAAAAAACTTTTTCATACCCAAACCAAGGCCAGTGTATTTGTTACTGATGATAAACAAGCATATAAAGAGTGTTTTCACTTATGACATAATTATATAGGGGAAAACTGGTCTTTACTTGCAACACACACTTAAGTAATTGAATGGAGAAAAAATATTAATTCAGAATATATTTTTGTTGTTCTTGTTTCATTTTTCACCATATTGCATTGAAATATCTTTTTATGACTGTGCACTATATTGCATTGAAATATCTTTTTATGACTGTGTTTTTACTTATTTATTTAAATTTTAATTACACATTAATATATCATAATCCTAAACTTCTATAAACACAGTCATAGAAAGATAAGTCTTACTGTAGTAAAACTATTTCTTTGTAAACTTATATCTGGATCTTACCAAGTCACTCTGATCTAATGTAATATTACTGCCATTATACATGTTGATATTGAATATTCCTTATTTTTCATTAAATTTCTAAAAAAAAGAAAAATATTATAAATAATTCTCACATTTATAATTCACACCCACACACACACAATATAAAATTCTGTCTAATTATTAAAAATATTTCTGCATTCTACCAAGTATAGCTTTATCTGTGTTAATCTTTTTATTCATTTAATTGTGAACTATTAATGCCTGACATGGTCATAATTGTTTACAGGAGAGAATTGAGTATGTCTTTGTTGTGATATTCACTTTGGAGGCCATTCTCAAGATTATCGCCTATGGCTTTGTACTGCATTCTGGTGCTTATCTCCGAAATGGATGGAATGTCTTAGATTTTGTCATAGTTGTTATAGGGTAAGTGACATGTTTTATTTTATTTTGCTGCATTAATTTTTTTTTTAATGTGCATATCTTTACAGTTGACAGTCACACTTCCTTGCTTTAAACTTCAACTGCAAGTTAAGGGGAAATATAGTTTGAAATAAATGAGGCCTTATGCTCACTGCACTGTATATTTAAATCTTTAAGTTTAACTATTTTTGTTTTTGTTTTTTCGAATGCTTTTTCAAATACATAGCACTTTTTATATTATATTTGAAACGCTGTTACAGTTTTTTAATTCTTTTTCAATTGATTTTCCAAAGATATTTTTTTTAATGTAATTATGTTCACTATTTCACAGCAAAATCCATATATTAATGAGTTTTTAAAGATATTTATTATGGCAGCACTACTTTCAGTAATGCAGTTACAGATTGAAAGCATAGATGACATACTGAGGATAGAGTTACAGTTATAACATTTCTGCATTATATCCTAAACCTACAGTGTACTCTAAGCATCAACTTTATATTCTTCAAGAGTTAAGCTGCCTTGTCAGTAGGAATGATACCTAGCCTCTGTGGATGTAAAAATTACTGAACATGCCACATTTTAAATGCAATTTTCTATTCAGGCAAGAAAACCACAAAAAAATATTATATTTATTTTTTTAGAAAATATTTGTCAGTATATATAAAATAAAAAATTTAGTATTTCTTTAACACTTAGTCTCATCAGATTTTCTCTTATTTTTTTAACACTCTCAACAAAAGTTATTATTATAATTGCTGATTATAACCCTAATTATTGAATGTAAATAATAATTTATGTATACATTATAATAAATAACAGTACAGTAAGGTCTCAGTTGTTTGCCATTCATGCCACCACAATTTTTCGGCATCTGGTTGCCGACATTTTGAATACAAAGTTTAATTTTTTTTCTAGAGTAGTTTTATTATTCAAAGACATTGCAGTGCCATTGATCATCTGCTCCAAGTTAGCTCTTTCATTTATTCCAATCCTTTTGAATTCTTTCAAATAAGCCTATCACAAGAGTAGTTGGTGGAATATTGTTATATACTATATTGATTTCATCACACATATATGCACTTACAGGATTGGCTAGCCAACTCATGTTATAACTTATATGCTGTGTTGATTTCATCACACATTTATGCACTTACAGGATTGACTGGCCAACTCATGTTATATACTGTATTGATTTCATCACATATATTTGCATTTACATGATTGGCTGGCCAACTTATGTTATATACTGTATTGATTTCATCACATATATATGCATTTACAGGATTGGCTGGACAACTCATATTATATACTGTATTGATTTTGTTACACCTGTGTCTGTCACAGAAGTGTCTAGTTGGATCTTGTTATATACCGTATTGATTTCATTATACAATTTTATCACAAGAGTGACTATTTGAAACCTATTATATATTTTATTGATTTCATTATCACAGTTTTATCACAAGAGGGACTAGTTGAATCCTATTGTATGCCTTATTGATTTCATTACACAGTTTTATCATAAGAGTGACTAGTTGAATCTGATTATATACTTGATTTCATTACAGATGTACAGTATTGATTTTATTAAAATATAAGTTTATATTTAGAAAATGTATTACGTCTTTAAATTCCAATGTACTTGTTCACTACCATATGGTTTATGTAATTCTCCCGTCTGCCAAATCCTGTTCTCATTTGCACCTCACATAGGCACATTTAAGAAGCAGCTAGTTAAATTGTTTTCATGTTAAACATTCTCCTTGGTTCTTGGGTGTAAACCTATACTCCACACAGTTTGCCAGTGTACTGATTTTTCCTCCCTTAATAAAATACAAAAAAAAAGATTATCCTTAGGTCATCTCCAGGTGATAGATATAGCTCTAGCAAGTCTAGGTCACTGACAATTGATATTCACAGTGAATGCATGACAGAAAGTGTTGCGTACCTGTGGCTTACAGTGTGATCCTTGTGAGCAGAATAGTGAAACCATTAACTTTGTTTACTTTTTTGAGAGAGTGTTGTTTAACCATTCTTCATTTTAAGTACTATCATCAGTAGTCAGCTAATATCTAATATGCAACACTCCAAAGAGTAAACTTTTAAATGAAGTAACAGAATTCATTTTTTTTAAGTTAAAAAGAAAATTTTAGAAAATGTAATGAAGGTTGACAGAGTAGTACATGACTGATGATGAGAAAGAAATGTTTTGTTTCTCATGCAAGGTAAAAGAACTAAAACAAGCAAATATGTTTATCACTTTTTAAAAACCCTTAAAACTTGACTGTTATATAAAAGCTCTCAGCCATGTACATTTTGCAGACTGATAACAACTGAAATTGCCACATCGTGGTTGAATTGGCATCATAAGTGGCATCACTACCAGATTTTAATAACTAAAATTGAGATATCTTTACCAAATATCAGTCTTGGCCAGTAAGAAGGAAAACGTTTTTAGTTAACATAGTTAATTTCATGTGGCTGCAAATAGAGAAATTGATTATGACTGATGGCTGAGTTGTCATCACAATCTTGGTTGACATCATTCATAGCATTTCATAGTGTGGTTTAGTTAAGATTCTTCTTAAATGTGCAAATAAATGAATTTTAAAATAAATATTTTGTATAATTTCCAATTCTGACATGCACTGTTACTGGTAATAGTAATACTATACTAACAGTAACACATTTAATAGCTCTGTTTACATTTGTTTTTGCCTTATTAAATTGGCTAAATTGAACTAATAATGCAGAAACACTTTAATAAAATTAAATATTAAAAATTAGGTTTTTAATTACACATTAATATATAAATAATATTTAAGATTTAATTTATTGATAGAAAAAGTTATTTGAATCTGCATTGATCTAAATTAGAATCATTTGGGGATTGTCTCAATTTGTTTATTTTTGAAAATTCTGCCTGAGCGAAAAACTTCACACAGCATATTTTTATCAACATTTGGAATATTACAAATTATTAGGCTAGACAGATTGCAAAAGAAGCTATAATGTATAATACATTAAGCAAAACAGTTTGGTGGTTTTAAATATCCAAAGCAAAAAATATTTGTCAGTGTTTTTATTGCACAGTCAAAGCTGACCAAAATAAACACAAGCAGAAAGTTGGATTTAGTCATATTTTCAGTATTCTTTCTGATAGTTTCAGTTATGATTCTGTCATTGAATTGCTGTTCAACAAAGGGATAATTTTATATGCATTGAAATGTGTATGTCCTGTTCTTAATAAAGTGAGCATGTTATATAAAGTCTGTTTGGTAGTAAACCTAGAGAAAAGGCAGATGCCAAAATTACATTGATTTCATTGAGTAATTTGTGGAGAGCAAGCCTTTTTCTTTAGATGCCAGTAATAGCTGTGATGATTGCAGAACTACTTTTCTAAATATTCATCATGAAGAAAGGAGTTTTCAGTGCAGCATATTGGTTTCTTTCAGAATATAGAAGACAGGAGTTTATATTGGTTTATTTCAGTATGTAGAGGACAGGAGTTTTAAATTACAGTCCAGCACAGTGGTTTATTTCAGCATGTAGAAGACGGGAGTTTTGAGTTACAATCCAGCATATCAGTTTATTCCAGCACATTGAAGACAGGAATTTAAATTACATTTCAGCATTTATTTCAACATATGGAAGACACGAAGTTTAAGATCAGTTCAGCATATTGGTTTAATTCAGTATATAGAAGTAAAGAATTTTAAGTTCAGTTCAGTATTGTCGTTTTTACACATAGAGATTTGTGTTGTTTAATGTCATGGTTACTGTTTTTGACAAATAACATTTAAACATAAACTATTCTGGCATATAACCTGAATATATTAGTTATTATTTTATAAAATATACTCTAGACTTTTTTCACAACTCATAGTTGGTAAAGAAAAGAAGTAACTAGCCCAAAAGTCATACCTTCAACTTTGTCCAGCCTCATTCCTTGTGATTTATCTTGATCAGTCTTACCTCACTTAATTGCTTGTTGACTATAAATGTTGAGATTGGTGGTTAGAAATGTTAGCAGCCTAGAAATGTTGAGCTTGGTGGTTAGAAGTGGTAGTGGTCTATAAATGTTGGGCTTGTTGTTAGAAATGGTAATAGGCTTATAAATGTTAGCTTGGTGGTTAGAACTAGAATTGCTAGTGGCCTATAAATGTTGAGCTTGGTGGTTAGAGTGCTAGTGGCCCTATAAACGTTGTGCACTGTTAGAATTAAAACTCTTAAAGTGCTAGCAACACATAAATGTTGAGTTTGTTGGTTAGAAGTGTTACTGTTAGAAGCCTATAAATGTTGAGCTTGTTTAGTGGTTATAAGTGTTAGTGGCCTTTAATGTTGAGCTTGTTGGTTAGAAGTGTTAGCAGTGTATAAATGTTGGGCTTAGTGGTTAGAACTAGAAGTGCTAGCTTTCTAGAAATGTTGAGCTTGGTGGTTAGAAGTGTTAGCAGCGTGTAAATATTGAGCTTGGTGGTTAGAACTAGAAGTGCTAGTGGCCTATAAATGTTGAGCTTGGTGGTTAAAAGTGGTAGTGACCTATAAATGTTAAGCATGGTGGTTAGATGTGCTAGTGGCCTATAAATGCTAAGCTTGGTGGTTAGAACTATAAGTGCTAGCAGTGTGAAATGTTGAGCTTGGTGGTTAGAGGTGCTAGCAGCAAAATGTTGAGCTTGGTGATTAGAAATGCTAGTACTTTAGTAGTCTAGAAATGTTGAGCTTGGTGGTTAGAACTAGAAATGCTAGCAGTCTAGAAATGTTTGGTGGTAAGTAGTAATGACTTATATGTTGAGCTTGGTGGTTAAAACTAGAAGTGCTAGCAGCCTAGAATAGTAGAAATGTTGAGCTTGGTGGTGAGAAGTGGTAGTGACTTATAAATGTTGAGCTTGGTGATTAAAACCAGAAGTGCTAGTGGCCATTAAATATTGAGCTTGGTTAGAAGTGCTAGTGTCCTATAAAATTGAGTTTGGTGGTTAGAAGTTCTAGTGGCCTATAAATGTTGTTTGGTGGTTAGAAGTTCTACTTCTAGTGGCCTATAAATGTTGAGTTTGGTGGTTAGAAGTGGTAGTGCTTGCAGTTTGTTAAAAAATTAGCAGAAATATTTTTTTCTTCTAGTAGTAGTATCAAAATATTACAGTGTATTTACAATGTGGCAAAGTAATTTTATACCTAAAAACCTAAAAGGTTTTTTTTTTATAAATGTATATTGCAATGTACTTCATTATATCTATGTTTCTGTGCAAGCATAGGGAGTTGAAGGCTGGTTGATTTTTGCATATTATGGGCCCAGCTGTGTGTGGTAAGAAAAAACAAAACTTATGCTTACCTAATTGCTCTTGAATATTTTTTAAATAGATGTAATTTGTCACACTATAGTCTTACTCACCCTGAATTTTAAATAGATGTAATTTGTCACACTATAGTCTTACTCACCCTGAATTTTAAATAGATGTAATTTATCACACTATAGTCTTACTCACCCTGAATTTTAAATAGATGTAATTTGTCACACTATAGTCTTACTTGCCCTGGATTTTAAATAGATGTAATTTGTCACATTATAGTCTTATTTGCCCTGAATTTTAAATAGATGTAATTTGTCACATTATACTTATAGTCTTACTTGCCCTGAATTTTAAATAGATGTAATCTGTCACAGTAATAGTTTTACTTACCAATCTCCAATTTGTTTACTTATTTGTAAATATAGTTATTTTGTAACAGGTAACTTTGCTTCCTTTTGTTTATACTTTCTGCTTCTGTTACATTTTTAAAAGTTTTAAACATTACATCTTTGTACTGAATCACTAAATATTAAATCAGTCTACCATGTACTTACATATAAATATAATTATAGTCCTAAATTCCTATAGACTGATTGCAGTATAATCATTGTAACAAACATCTGTAGACTAACCATATTTAATTATTTGATGTAGCATTTCATTATAGAATTAGAAATCATATACACATCAGTAACATAGAAATAATATTATACTATGCATTCTATTCTACTGTAAAGTTTTATAGCTTGCATACTGATTTTGTTTCTAATGTTATAACAAAAATTATCCAGACCCATCCAAACTGTTCTTTGTTGTCCCACAAGCAAACTGTGTTCAGACAAAGAAAATAAGGATTAGTGTAAGCAGGCTGAAGCTCAGGTAAATGGAACTAGTCGCTGGCATCTTGGCTGAGAGCCATCTCTAGAGATTTCTGGCATGTGAAATTTGCCTTTGTGAATTTTCCACCTACACACCTGTAGTGAAGATCAGAAGGTTGTTATGATTTCCTGTTTTGCCCCATTTTATATATCAAGGACAGAGTGCATACCATGACTTTTATCATCTTTTGTGATCTGCACTCCCATCGCCCAATTTCATACTAACTTAAAAATAATGGGAATGCGTATTGAATTGCTGTCAAATAAACATTTATTTTATTATTCAGATTGTTATTTTTATCATTTAAATGTTTTTCTACAAAATTCACTAAAAATACTGACAGAATACATACTTGATATAGGAATTCTGTGATAGCAATACGTGCACATTTTTCTGAAGGAAAAATAAATATATGTTCTTCCAAGTCCTTGATCTTTCAGTAATAAATCTAAACTATTTTCTATAATTTCAATGTATATTTGAAATGCTCAGTTGATAATAAATACAACAAATAATTATATATAATTGATCGACCTTTGGCCATTTTAATCAATGTTCTTACTATTAAACTACATTTATTCTGCATGTATTTTTTTATTTTTATTTTTTGTTGTTGTTGTTTGATGTAAATACACTTATATAAATTAGTGTTAAAGCTGATTATATTTTGTCACACAGCCAGCCAGTTTTGCCCCTAACTCACACTAGCAGATAGAATTATTTTTCACTCTATTTTTTTTTTTATATATTTTACCTCATTAAATGCTCCATTCAGATCTTGATAATAAGAACTCTCATATTTAGATAATAATGAATTATTTAATGAAATCTTTAAGACTTTTATTTTAGCTCATTAAATGCTCCATTCAGATCGTGATATTATAAGAACTCTTATAATTAGATAATAATGAATTGATTAATGAAATCTTTAAGACTTTTATTTTAGCTCATTAAATGTTCCATTCAGATATTGATATTATAAGAACTCTCATAATTAGATAATAATCAATTGATTAATGAAATCTTTAAGACTCTTTTATTTTAGCTCATTAAATGTTCCATTCAGATATTGATAATAAGTACTCTCATATTAATAAATTAATTAATGAAATCTTTAAGACTCTTTTAATAGTTTTATTTAGATCTTGATAATAAGAACTCTCTTTAAAATTAAAACAATTCTTAAAGTCAAATATTTTTTGGTAATGTTTTTATCTTTATTATTATACTTCTTAACCTCACAATCTTTATTAGTTTACCTATTTTTTCTGGCATTAAAAAAAAACTTACAATATATATATATTATCAGAACTAAATTTAAATATGACAGGAAGACTGGATATCTAATTATTTCTACAGCATGAAAGATCAATAGACACAAAAATAACTTTAGTAAATGCAGTTTGCTTCAAATTTAAAATGGAAATCTTGACTTTCTGCATTTGGTACTTGTTGATGAAAACAGAAAATAGTCATTTGTTGGTTTCAGATGGTGACATTGAGCTCATGGTTATGTCTGTTTTAAGGGGTTATACTGTTACATTGCACTCGCTTGTGAAATATGCCTTGCGGTTGGTGTTGGTTATGGCTTACCAATTACAAGATGGGGCTTTAGGGAGTTATACTGTTACATTGCGCTCACCTGTGAAATATGCCTGTTGGTTGGTGTTGGTTATAGCTTACCAATCTTGGCATTGTGACAACTTCAAGAATATCAGATGCTTTGTAAATTTGACCACTGAGAGTGTGTTCATTGGTATCCAAACTAATTAATTGTCTCTTGGAATGTTTGCTGTAATATTATCTTAATTAATTATGATTTTCTGATTAATTGGCTGATTGAGTGCTACTGTGCTATTGTCTTGTGTCATTATTGTATTTTTAATAATCTGATTGAATGTTTTTGTTTGGGGTTCATATTATGTGTTTAAGAGTTTTTCTTGTGTTCTTCACAGTGACATTTTCTCTTTCCATTGACAACTGTTCAATATGCTTTTATATTTTATTCGATAAATGTGTCATTACATTAAAAAGTTTATTGTTCCACTGCTACTCTACATGTCAAAATTTTATTTTATTTTTTAAAAAATATATTCAGAATTATTTTTCTTTAGTAGTCTATTACAAGTGTTGTAGTTATTAAGTTTTGTAAACTTTTCTTATCATTTACCATATTTCATTTATTTATAATCTCTATCACTAGTCAATTTGTATATATCTTGCTGAACTGTGATTTGTCTCTAAACTAAAATTGGGAAATGTATTTATCTCCCCAAAAAATGAAATATACAAATACACAAACACTCAACCATCTACTCAGTTGTCATAGATATAATTAATTCTGATGAATAGACAGTGCTAATGGGATATTTCATTCTGTATGCTATAAATTAAAATCAGTAGTCACTGTAGTGCAAAGTGAAGTTGGATGGATGGGATAGATGGCCTTTATATATATATTTATTATTGATTTCCTAATCAAAGATATATAGTAGCCTGCCAAAAGGATTTTGTTTGCAGCAAAACAAATAAAATTGGAAAACAAATTATCTTAAAGTTAAAATGTAGAAATATTGACCTTTGGTTCTTGTCGATACTTTCCTACCCCACTGCTTGCAAGTTTGTATAATGTCAAAGTGAGTGAGCATAGATATCCAAGAACAGTTCTCTATATCTGTATCTAAAGATGAGTGCTGCCAGCTTCCAGGGTTTTTAACACTTACAGAAAGATTCTCATTTTTCATGCATCATTTCAGGCTTGAAAGATGAAAACAAGAATGCTTAAAAACAATAGGTTGTTTGGTATTCATTTGTGATTTTTTAAACCATTCTCAGCATGGAATGCTAAGCTTGAGAAAGAGACCCATAGTTCCTTTGAGGAGAATTTACTCTTACAAGTTACATGATAAGTAGTTGTCTATTGACTGGGTGCAGTGTTCATTTGCCCTTTAGACTTTTTTTTTACCTACTGGATTCAGAAAGCCTTACACTGTATATGCTGTATTTACTGGCCTATCAAGATATGTTTTGTTTTACAGCTAAACATGTCCAGTTTGATTATATTGTGTATCTGTGTACTTGTGTGTGTGTGTGTGTGTGTGTGTGTGTGTGTGTGTGTGTGTGTGTGTGTGCTGAATATATATATAGAGAGAGAGTAGTGTTTTTGAAAGTAAGATGAGTAATACATTTTTGTTTCGAGTTATTTTTTTGAGTAACTATTTATTATTATAGGGGTTTTTCAATAATTCACTGTTATTTATGAATATATATGTCATTTTATTTACCTTTACTAGACATTTGCAAGTAGGGGACTTTATTAAACTTCACCCGATCTTTGCTTTGATTTAAAAAAAATAAAGAAATAAACAACTTAAATTTTAAAATACCAATATATGCATGTTCTTTTTCTTTTTCTTTTTCTTATTCACACGCACACACGCACACACACACACACACACACACACACACACACACACACACACACACTTGTAGAAATCTGAATTCATTAAAAGTATTTACTTTAGTTACAATCATTTTTGTCTGTATATCAATTAGTTTATTACCATAGTTGCTACTTTTAATCATTAATGTATTTATTCTATTATGGCTTTCTGAACTGAAGATGGATATATTATAAAAGTTAACTAGTTGTTAACATATACCATTCCTTCTTTACCTTTAGTCACTTTACATTTTTCTTTTTCTAACAATTGGCAAAGGGTGCACTATGCATTTGTGCATGTGTATATCTTTGCTATGTTCACAAAGTGCAGGAAACAGCTGACATAAAGCCTGTGTTACAGTCTACTACCCTATGTTTGCATGAAATCATCTAAAGTTGGAAACACTTATCACTAACTGAATCAGTCCCCTACAGCCTAGCCAGCAGTCCTACTCTGATTTATTGCTGTTTATTATTACTAAAGCAACAGATTCCCTAGAAGTGAAATATGCTATCAATTTTATAATACAATAATTGTCCAAACCAGGTTCTACTTACAAGGAGGGAATTGAGATTTGGGTTCACTCACTAGACATTATTTTTGTTGGGTTTTTTTTTGTTGAGAATTCACCTCTCAAGACTTTTATATTAATTGGAGTTAAAGTTTTAATGTAGATGGGTAGATAGACAGACAGACAGACTGGCAAACAGCAGATAGATGGATGCATTAATATATAGATTAATAAGTAATTCTGTTAAGTTGAGGCTTCACTACAGAGCATTCCAGTTGCAAATAGAAGAAAAACAAAACAAAACTAAGTGGATACTTGCAAACTGCAAAGTAGCATTTGTGATTGATGTTGTGAGGGCACAGGGTTAGTTGAAAACAGGAACCTTTGTTAATTAAATGCCTCCAAAGCTGGGATATTTAACTGATCTTCCCATGGTGACTCCCTAGCCATTGGTAATCATTATAGCAGCTTGGCACTGGACACCAGAGAGTTACTTGTCAATAACAAGGCAATGAGCATGTCTCTAACTGAGGGTTTTATTGCATTGAGTGTTAAAGTCAATCCTAGAGTTGCTTGTCAGTAACAAGGCAGTGAGTATAAGTACTTCTGACTGAGGGTTTTATTGCATTGAGTGTTAAAGTCAATCCTAGAGTTGCTTGTCAGTAACAAGGCAGTGAGTATAAGTACTTCTGACTGAGGGTTTTACTGTAATGACCATAAGGTTGAAGTCAAATCCTAGAGCTGCTTATCAGTAATATTATAAGGCAGTGAGTATAAGTACTTCTGATTAAGAGATTCACTCTAATCGCCCTAAGGTTGGAGTCAAATCTTAGAATTGCTTGTGACCAACAAGACAATGAATATAAGCACATTGACTATAGATTTATTTTAATGACCATAATTTGAAGTCACATTTTTAAGTTTCTTGTCAATAACAAGGCATTGAGAATAAGTAGGTTCAACTGAAGGTTTTACTGCATTGACTGTATTTGCTAAAAAGTAGAACATCGCAGTACTTGGGACTTCAGTTAAGTACATGTATTTGCATTACAGAGTAGAAAATCCCTGTACTTGAAGCTTAAGCATAGGTATTCACATTGCAGAGTAGAACATCACTGTACTTGGGACTTCAGTATACTTATTTGCATTGCAGAGTAGAACATCACTGTACTTGGGACTTCAGTTCAGTATACTTATTTGCATTGCAGAGTAGAACATCACTGTACTTGGGACTTCAGTATACTTATTTGCATTGCAGAGTAGAACATCACAGTACTTCGAACTTGTTAAGTACATGTATTTGCATTACATAATAGAACGTCACAGTACTTGGGACTTCAGTTCAGTATACTTATTTGCATTACAGAGTAGAACATCACAGTACTTCGAACTTCAGTTAAGTACATGTATTTGCATTACATAATAGAATGTCACAGTACTTGGGACTTCAGTTAAGTACATGTATTTGCATTACATAGTAGAATGTCACAGTACTTGGGTCTTCAGTTAGGAACATGTATTTACATTACATAATAGAATGTCACAGTACTTGGGATTTGAGTACATGTATTTGCATTAGATAATAGAATGTCACAGTACTTGGGACTTCAGTTGAGTACATGTATTTGCAATGGAGAGTAGAATATCACAGTACTTGGAAAGTACATTATTTGCAGAAGCAAATTATATCTTCTGGTACTACTGTTATATTTAATGAAGTTCTCATTTAGTTCTAGTATTATATGATTTACAGTCTTACATTTACTTGGCTTAGTAATATTCTGTTTGTGCTTATTAGTGTAGAATGTTAACTGTTTGTATTACAAATGCTTGTTAAAGTTCTTTGCTAGTAAAGTTTTGTTTTAGTTGATATTAGTGTAGAATATTAATGTTTGGACTATAAATCATTAAATGATTGTTAAAGTTCTTTGGTAGCAAATTCTGTTTGAGATATTAGTGTAGTGTTAACTAACAAATGCTTCTTAAATTTCTTGGTAGTAAAGTTCTGTTTTGTTCACATTCTGCTATACAGTATTAGGTAAACGTTGAAACTTTTGTTGCTTCCATTCTTATTCTGTTCAGGTACACTTGGCAAGTATGAGACCATGTAACATTATGTTTTGGGTTCCTATATAGTGTACCAAAATGATGAGCAGTACTGTGCTTGATAAAGTTCTGTATTACAAGTTCATACATATAAATACTGTATTTTTATTATTTTTTTGCATAGATATACTCTACAGTGATTGGAAACATGTTAGTAAAGTTGTTTTATCTCTTACTGCTGTTACAGTATTAGGCATGTAATTTTGTTGTTTTAGTTCTTATTAAATCATGTAGCCAATTATACTGTAGCTTCAAGTATATATTGTTTTTTGTAAAGTTCTATCTGTATTAGATCTGACATGCTTATAATTTTTGCTGTAGTGAAGTTGGAATTTCCATGTAAATGTTTGTATGTATCTGATAATGAAACATTGGTGAAAATAATGCTTTATAACTTAATGAGAAATGGCTCAGGCTTAGTATAGTAAATTGCAAAACAAAAGCAGTTCAAACTTAAAAATGTTAACAACATTCTTATATGTAAACATCAGCAATTTCAGTAAATGATTTTGATGCATGGAACTGGACAATTTGCTACTGGTGGCACAATGAGGGCACACATTCAAAAATTTTTGATTAATATTGCTAACCAAAGATTGAGAGACAAACAGTGAATGAGAAAACAAATGAGATATTAGTGACGATCTGTGTAAATCTGCTATTCATCTGCGTCAGATCTAGTTCACCTCATTGGTAGTTGACAATTAATGGAAAATTTACAAAAATTTAAAATGAATGGGTCTTATGGGCTTGTTCATATCTGCAGTTTTCCATAAGTCTAGAGTCTAGACCGTCATAACCTGAGACCCTATTACAGTGGTGTCTAATGATGTATAATTATATAATACTTACTAATGATAGAAAAGATAGTTTTACTGGTGATAGAAAGGTGTATTTTATCTGCTAATATACTAGATTCTAAACAGCTGCGTAGAATTTACTAGTTCTGTAGTGTTTACTAGTGCTAAGCAACTAGTGATATGATAACATTACTTTGTATATAAAATGATGAACAGAAAATGTTTACTCATCAGACTATTTAAAGTAAGACATAATATTGATATTTTGAAGATTGGTTTAGATATTGCACATCTTTTTTATTTGGAAAAGTTTTGCTTCAGTGTGCCCTATTTAGAGTAAGTTTATTTACCAATCCTGAAATAGTGAGAATACACACACACATTGAGTGATTGACATATGATATATGCATGTGTGCTGTATGATGTACAGTCCTAGCATCTAGTTGTGCATCACTCTCTTTAGTGTCGCTCAATATTTCTTCATTTACTTTCTCACTGTTAAGCTGAAATCTTTATGAAACTTGTATTTATACATTAAATTTACATGTTTTATTCAAAACTTTTTTTGCTGTTTGTAGCTAACTCACACCTGTGAGCTCCCCATAGCCTTTATTGCTCACATTTTCCCCAGCAGCTGTTACTTAATACTCCTTGTTATACCTTGAGGATTTTAGCTCTTTGCCAAGGACATGTGTCCCATGTGTTTGTTTGTTTGCTTTTGCTGTAATAACAAATATGCATTACTTTAAGGTAATATGGCTGAGGTTTTAAGTAGAAAGGGATAAAGCAGAATTTACTTTCAGGCAGATATTATTCTTGCTAGCAAAAGCCTCGACTGAATAGAACATACTGGTGGCCATGTAGCTGAATATGACATAATTTTATCATGTAACTAGCTAATTGTCTAAAAATGACATGAATTTAACCTTTAACTAACTAATTAAACTGAATATGACATGGCTATGATTATTAGCTAGCTGACAGCTTTTGACATGAATATAACCATATAACTAGATGAATAACTGAATATGACAGTTGTGACTAAAGTTATGACTAATAACTAGCTGACTGTTTGTTTATGACATGAATGCATCCACATGGCTAGATGATTGATTGAATTTGACATGAATACACTATGTAACCAGCTGATTGAACATGAAATGAATATTTATTAATCATCTGAATTAGTTAACATTATATGGTTATGGTCCAATAAGTGGTATGTTGACTGATTGATTTAGTGATTTGGCTGTAGCCCATAACTATCTGATTGAATGTGACAAGAATGCACCCATATACTAGATTATGGTCATATAACTAACTGATTGAATATGGCATGAGTGAAAAGCTTGCTGATTGAATATGACATAAATGCATCCATACAGCTAGATGAGGACCAGATTATGTTCATGCAGCTAGCTGAATGACTAGATTAGTGAACATGCCATGGTTGTGGTCATATAACTTTTTGAATATGGCCATGAATGAAACCCTGTAGATTGCTGATTGAATATGGCATATATAGGACTCTATAATTAGCTGCTTGAATGAACATGACATAATTATGGCCATGAAGCTTGTTGCTTAAATGCTTGAAATCAGTTTCCCAAACTTATTTTACTGCTACCCCTAAATACAGTTTTTCTCTCAGTCCAGGGGAACCCATGGTGTTGATACATATTATTATTACTATTACTTTTTTAAAAAAACAAACAAACAGTTGATTTGGGTAAATACCTTTTTAATTAAATGTAATAAACATTTCAAAGCTTTTTCAGTGGCTTTCAAGATGTTGCTTCATTGTGTGAGTGTCTCCATGCACTTTCACTGTCCATTTTTAAGCAAATATCCTCCTCCCTACTCCCATCACCTTACCTCCAAGGTCTTCCCAGCTAGCTTTGTACACAAGAACTCTTTCTTCTTTCTTTTTTTTTTGAAAGAAATATTTCAAATATACTGTCTCTTAGTAGATGTGCAAGTTTTGAAATTAAAAGTAACAGAATTGACTTTGTTATTGATTTCTTTTATCAACATTTTAAAAAATGTGGTAACCTATTTATCAGGATTTCTTCCCCAAAGTCAGAATATCAGAATTAATAATAATATATCAACTCTTGTGTGGTAACCAACCATCACAGTATACCAACTCAGATATCTTCGCTTGGCTTACCACTACACAATCCACAACTGAACAATTTCTGTTCATATGAGCAATGACTGTATGTGAACTCTGCTACTTCCTCAGTACAGCAAATTGTTCCCCAGTTCATGATTAGAAAGCACTTCATTATTGGAAACTTTCATTTTAGGGTTATTAATTAAAACGAGAACATTTGGAAGGGACAGTGAGAAGGTTATTAATTAAAACAGGAGTGGTATTAATTAAGATAGTGTGGAAGGGACAGTGAGAAGGTTATTAATTAAAACAGGAGTAGTATTAATTAAGATAGTGTGGAAGGGACAGTGAGAAAGTTATTAAAGATGGGAACATTGTGAAAGGGAGAATGAAATAATGCATTGTTAAGGGAAATCTACAGCTGGCAGATTAGGAGATTGAATTTCTTCATGATTTGCTACTTTTTGTTTCATTTTGTTCTAACTTCTAGCTTATCCAATACACAGCCACATAGCATCATACGTCTTCCTCAGTACACACATGATTCAGAACAATATTGTGGTGGAGATAAATACATTTCATTGTGGACTATATGTTCTCTCTTTCTTTATAACTCTCACTCACACACACACAGCTGTGACATGTATGCCAACTATGAGACCTGATATAGGTTAGTGTGTATTAACTAAACAGTATGGAAAATCTAGAACAGCAAGAATATCCTGAGATATAGTACTTGCCACAAGGTCATAGATGTCAGAGTAATTCTTGTACAATGTCATAATATATATATATACACCTTTCCTAGTCAGTCATTCAGTATTCACTGGTGAGTAAGCACTCTGATCCTACCATCCTGAGTCACTGCATCCAACAGTAAATACAGTCATAGTTGGTGCTAGATAGTCAAAGTCCATCACTTACTACCATGGATCATAATATTGATGAATAATGCCTTGCATAGTACTAGATACATTCATGAGTCACAGCAGTTATTTTTTGCATTTGGGTCCTAGATATTTTAAAACTAGTAGTAATAATGATATTACATTTGGTGTCAAAAGTTTCTGAGATGCATAAAGCACCTGTAGATTTGTAGTTCATTTGTCACAGCCAAATATTGATCAGGGCTAGTAGCAGGCGCTTTTATTGGCAAGTGATTAACTGGCACAGCCAAATATAGTAGGTCTAGCAGTAGGTACATTTATTGGTAAGTGATTCATTGGCACAGCCAAATATTGATCAGGTCTAGCAGTAGTTGCATTTATTGCCAAATGATTCATTGGCACAGCCAAATATTATAAATAAAAGCAGTTGGCACATTTATTAGCAATCATTTCATTTTCAGAGCACATTGATGACTTTAGGACTAGATACATTGATTACAAGTGAGTAATTTACACAGACATACCTGTTGATCAGATAGAGCAATAAACCCATTCATTGCCACATGATTAATTCATTATCATTCTTCACTGTTAAATTTATGGCCTCACTCATGCATTTAGATTGTGTGAAGCTCATAGTCTAGAGCATACATTTAGACATTATGAACATCATTGAGAACTCACTGTCTATATGTATCAATCATGGTTTAATTCATACATTCAGAGAATCATGTGTATTCAATGGTATAAAGAAGTCTAGTTTTAATTGAATCATGTTAATTGCTAATTATTGTAGGTTTTTTTTTTTATTATTATTGGCTCCAATCATCAAGCATTAATTCAAACTTTGCTTACAAAGGATTCTTCACCTGAGATCTGTGTGTAGATACATTAATAGATGGGGGGAATGTTGGTCTAGTCAAAGTGCATTCGGTAACCTACTTGTGAAAGAATATGCTGAGCTGTAACCTAATTGTCAGTCTGTGCCAAATGTGAGGACTCTCTGAAGCAGAGTTAAAAGTATTCCACAGAGACTGGTGTACCTTGTCATCACTCTCTTGGCTGTGTGGGTATTGGTCCAAGAAACAGTTGTTTTTTTTTAATAGACTCAACATTCCAGAATTCTTTAAGCTTACCCAAATATACTGAATTAGAGAGTGAGTACCTTGGAGACAGACAACATTTTTATTTATAAATTATAGTTTAGCATGTCCAGGCCTACAATTGGATGGACACAGGTCATTTTAATTTCTTGTACAGACAGTATTGCTTATATGCTTATATACATGCACACACACATTCACACACACAATCATTCACACATGCTTAAAATCACAAAATCTCATAAATTTGTTTATGATTGCAAGTGGTGTAACAAATACAGTACTGTTTCATTACCATTAATGTTCTCTATAAACATTAGTTTAATAACAGTGAAAATGTATTCAAATATGCCTTACTAATGATTAATTACTAAGGAATGTAGTGTTAGTATAGTAGTAATAGTAACATTAACAGTAAAAGTAAGAAATATTTATGCTGTTGCATCATAACACTTTAGCAGTAAAAATTATAGCTCAATTATATCACATTAGTAACAACATTGAAGTTTGAAATCTAGTAAATTGTATCAAAGATGTTGTAAAAATACAGTGCTAGTATGTCAGACTAATAAGTAAATCAACAACAAGAAATTTAGTATTAGCAAAACCAAAAATAGCAAGAAATATATTGCTGTTGCACCATACCATTAATAACAATAACATTCAATAGCTAGAAATTTTGTACTAGTAAAATGTAACAAAAATAGCAGTATAAAATATATTTCTAGGCAGCATACCAGTAATAACATTAACAGCAATAAATTTCTGTGAAAATGTACCAGCAACAACAGTAAGAAATGTATTGCTAGTACACCATACAAATATTAATACAACACAAGACATTCATTTCTAGCAAAACATACTGAAAACAGCAATAAGAAATATACTGCTAGTATACCATGCCAGTAATAATACGACAGCAAGACATTCATTTCTAGCAAAACATATTGAAAACAGCAATTAGAAATTTACTGCTAGTACACTACACAAGCAATAATACGACAACAAGACATTCATTTCTAGTAAAACATATTGAAAACAGCAATTAGAAATTTACTGCTAGTACACTACACAAACAATAATACGACAACAAGACATTCATTTCTAGTAAAACATATTGAAAACAGCAATTAGAAATTTACTGCTAGTACACTACACAAGCAATAATACAACAACAAGACATTCATTTCTAGTAAAACATATTGAAAACAACAAAAAGAAGTCTACTGCTAATACACTACACAAGCAATAATACGACAACAAGACATTCATTTCTAGTAAAACATATTGAAAACAGCAAAAAGAAGTCTACTTCTAATACACTAACCCAGTAATATTAAATGGAAGAATTTATGCTCTCATGAGTCATGTCATTATCACGTTAATTTAACAGTGTATTATGAAATGTATTGTTAATATGTCATACCAGCAAGAGCAATAAAGAATTTTGTTATTATTATTATACTAGGCTATACTTTAAAAAGCAATTAAAGGTATTATGCTTACTCTAAATAGCAATTTTTCAATTAAACAAACAAAATGAAACAAACAATTTTTCAATTAAACATTAAATAATTTAATAATATCTTTAGGTGAAATCTAAAATTATTTTTTATTAGATTAAACTCCTTTACTCTTTTATTTAATGTCCTATAAGTTGGAACTCTAAAATTTTCTTTAAATTTAATCAGGGTTAATATCAGGGTTAAAAGCCATAGCAAATATATTACTGACTTCTTTCCATTTCCAACAATATTCAGAGTAGATTAAGGATGCAAATATGTAACACAACATGAATAACAGTTTCATTACATCCTTAACTGATTATCAGCATAAAATAACTAAATAAAGTAATTTTTAAAAAGTAATATCAAAAGCAGTGTGTGTGCATGTGAGAGAGAGAGAGAGATGACATTCCTCTCTCAAAAGAAATGCCAGTTAACTGTGAATACTGTGAATACTTTTGTGGCTGACTTACTAGTTAGAGAAGTAGTGTTTGCTGTTTGTTATGTTTGAAGCCATCTGAAACCTTTCCAGGTTCATACGGCCAAAACATACCATTGCCAACATGAACATCACTCTCTCTGTCTCTTTGTCTCGCTCTTTTGGTTTTGGTAACACTTTTAGATGTTTGTATTTTTTTTAAAGTAAAATTATTGCTTATTATTGTATTATTTTCTTTTGTCCATTTATAAAATCATCAGGGAATACGTAAGTTGGTTTGTTGGTGGGATTCCTTATTAGTGTAAATTGTGTGTCTTTAAGGAATAATAAATTAAGTGTGTAAAACAATTAGTGTGGGGAAGAAAAAATGCCCATGTGGAAGAAATCATGACATGAACTCTTATTCTTAACACAAAGTAGTTTAAAGATTACCACTGTAAATCATCACTATATATCATGCTCAAAGTTTAAAATTTGAATAGTCTGGTAATTATTTCCCCTTTCCTTTGCTTGATTCTTATGACCTAACCAGGACTAGTTTGAAGATATTTTTTTTCAGATTCTTTAAGAATAACTGATTGCTGTGTAATATTAATGAACTGTTATAACTTCCACTTGATTTAAAGGTATAGGATATATTTAGAGATACCACTTACTACTTGATGAAAGTGTTGTTTAAATAAGTCCACCTTTGCTTTCTGGAAAACTTAACTCAAATCTTCCAATCACACACACACACATACACTTTCAATAAACAAATACAAAAGATGCACAATGAAATGATGACTCAAAAACATCTAGCCTATGTTGAAACATATATTAAATTAGTCTAGCTCTTGAGCCCTGAAATCCCATTTTTAGAATAAAGTCCCTATGACAAATAAACATGACTGGACAAGGAAAGAAGTCAGCAATCAACTATAAAGGGAATTTAATAAAGGAAATAATAGAATAAAAAGGAATAGAAATAAAACAAGATAAAATGCCCAGTTGGATATAAATGATATACCACTCATTGTCATCATAGAGGAGTTTAGTGCACATTACTAAGTAAGTATAGCCCTTATCATAGAAGAGATGAGTTTAATGCGCATGACTAAGTAAGTAGAGTACTCGTCATCATAGAACTACTGTAATAGAAGAGATGAGTTTAGTGCAAATGATTCAGTAATTATAGCACTTATCATAGAACTTAGAAGAGATGAATTTAGTGCACATGACCAAGTATAGCATGAGCAATGTCTTTCTGAGTGCTTTTCTTTAAAATTATCTTCCACTCTGGTGGCCGAAATGAAGTATATCCACAGCTGTTTACAGACGATGGCATTTCATTGTTACTTGGTCCGGGTAGAAAGGAGTCATGGTTTGGCATCCTTGCTGACCAAGTAGATATAGCTGTTGAATGGAGTAGCCTTTTTTTCTTAACTGAAGTCCACTCACACAAAATGCTGGAATGTTGAGAATAATATAACAAATTTCTCCTTTTAGACATGTATTTTTAAGTGACATCGTTTAGACTCATCCAGACAAATATAAAGATGGGAGAAAAATGATACAGAATTTCCACACTCATTATTAAAATATAACTAACATTTATGAATACATGATACATGTAACAAATAAGCTGCAATATCAACGAAAGATTACTTTTAATAAATAACTAAAGAAACCACAATACTGACCTTTGCTGGCAATTACTGAAGTACAAAATCCAGATTTCCTTAAAGATCACAAACTTATAATTTTATATAGTCTGGGAAATATAACTACAGGTTTCTATCATTGTGAGAGATGCTGAATGTGGGTCCAAAGACAGTCTAATTTTAGTTTCTCTTACTTACACTATTTAAATTTTCTGACTTTCAGTTGTCCAGCTTTTCCAAACCCTGAGTGACACTCTTCATATCCAGTCCTAGCATTCATTGGCCAAAGGCCACAATCCTTTCTTACATACTTTTATATTTTAGATTCACTTGTAGCAGCTGAAGCAACTACAAGTTAGACCTGAGATTACATAACTAGGGAGTTGAAAAACCCCTGGGCTGAGTTTAATTAATATTCAAAAGTTAGAATGCTACCGTTTAAAATCACTACTCTTATAATGATTTAAAATAATAAAGGTTAACTTATTATTATTATTATTTAAATTATTATTATTAAAGTTATAGTATTATTATAAACTAAGATATCTCTAAATTTAATAAGTTAATAAAATTGTGAGTAGGCAAGCCAAC
Organism: Sinotaia quadrata; assembly: GCA_028829895.1. Lineage (NCBI taxonomy): Eukaryota > Metazoa > Mollusca > Gastropoda > Architaenioglossa > Viviparidae > Sinotaia > Sinotaia quadrata. The sequence goes on from CM054178.1 coordinate 23,415,778, forward strand.
ACGCTAGTTGAATTTCACTGACATCTAATAGCATTAACATTTAATAGTGAACAAGTGCTAAATTTTCAAAGCTAAAGTCTTAATCACATTGACCAAGATTTCTTCCCCCCACCTTCCTTTTTGCAGTATCATTAGTCAAGTACTTTCCTCCATTCAACACAAGGGTTTTGATGTCAAAGCTCTGCGAGCATTCAGGGTACTGAGGCCTTTACGACTTGTGTCCAGAGCACCAAGTAAGTCATTCATTTGGTGTTTTACTCAAGTCTTTTGTGTTGTGTTTATCTCTAGTAAGTTCACATTGTTGTGTTTTAAAGTTTATCATGCTATGTGTACTCTCTGTGAGCTTTCAGGGTTACTGTGCCTTTATGACATATTCAGAGCACCAAATAAATTGATCATGTTGTTTCACTCTCTGCTAAGCTATTCAGCTCTTCATCAGGCCATAAAGTTTATTTTTTATTTTATTTTCTTACTTTCAGGAGGAAAGAACTCTATATCAGACATAAATTTAATAAAATAATTAAAGTGCAAGTATATTTTGTTTTGTAGACTTTATTTATTCTTTTGCTTTTGGTTGTTGTTTTTTTTCATCATTCACTTGAAATCTATATCAGACATTGACTTGAAATCTATATCAGACATTCACTTGAAATCTATTTCAGACATTCACTTGAAATCTATGTCAGATATAAATTTAATAAAATAATGAAAGTGAAAGTATATTAGTCATTTTGTTTTGTACATTTTATTTATTCTTTTGCTCTTTTTTTTCATAATTCACTTGTTTTTAAATGCTATGCATTCTCATAGAAAATTCTGTTGTGTTCTTTTCTTCTTGCTGCTCTTATATTTCACTTGTTCTTAAGTGTTCTTTAGTTCTTATAGAAACTTTTGATTTGTTCTTTTCTTCTTGCTGCTCTTATCATTCACTTGTGCTTAAAATGTTCTCTAGTTCTCATAGAAGCTTTTGATGTGTTTGCTTGTTCTTGCTTTCAATTTCATCATTCACTTGTGCTTAAAATGTTCTCTAGTTCTCATAGAAGCTTTTGATGTGTTTGCTTGTTCTTGCTTTCAATTTCATCATTCACTTGTTCTTACATGCTTTCCAGTTCTTATAGAAGTTTTTGATGTGTTCACTAGTTCTTGTAGTTTTCATCATTCATTTTTGTTCTTTAATGCTTTCCAGTTCTTAGAGAAAATTTTGATGTGTTCGCTTGTTCTGGTTGCTTTCATTTGTTACATTGCTTTTTTCTTTTTTTTGTCTGGTTGTCAGGGAAATGTTCTGTTTATTCTATTGGTTTTATTACTTTCATTATTCATTTGTTCTTATCCAGTTTTCATAGATGTATTTTATTTACTATCTTGTTTTTGTCCAGTTTTCATGGAAAAGTTTTATTTAGTACCATTTTTTGTCCAGTTTTCATGGAAATGTTTTATTTACTATCACTTTTTTTTGTTCAGTTTCCATAGAAATATTTTATTTACTATCATTTTTTTGTCCATTTTTCATAGCAATATTATATTTACTACCTTGTTCTTTCATCATTCACATCTATTCTTGTTACTTTATAAGTTTATTCGTTCATTCTTTGTCCATTCAACTTCTCATTATTTTGTCTGGATTTATATTCCATATAAATATTCCTAGAATATTTACTTGCTCTCCACTTCATAAACAGATTTCATTTCTGCTTGTTTACTTGCTCTTGTTGTCCATTTCATAAACAGATTTCATTTCTGCTTGTTTACTTGTTCTTACTTGTCACTTTATCATCTGTTAAGCAGTGTTGCTTATAGCTGTTGCTGTTCATTCCTTAAACAGTTTGGCAATATTACTTGTTCTGGTTGCTTTACATTTGTTTTCTTGCTTTACTTTTTTTTCTCAGTTAATCTTATATTTTATAAAGTCACTAATTCTAGTTTGTTCTTCATTTCTTGCTTATGTTTACTATAAACTGTGTTGAGTTTATTTTTCTACTGCTATATATTCTTTTTTATATTTATTAATATTATTTTTTAATTTGTTGTACAGGGATGAGACAGTTCTTTTTTTTATTGTAAGGTTACTATTATATAATATATATGTGAGAGAGAGAGAGAGAGAGAGAGAGAGAGAGAGAGAGAGAGAGAGAGAGAGAGAGAGAGGTTCTTATATATTCTAAATTCTCCAGCAGTTAAGTATCTTTTTGATTTGCTTACTTATACTTTTTATTTCATATTCAACTTTTCTTGTATATTTTGTTTCAAGCTCCTTATTTATATATTTTTTTAATATACATGTACACACATTTTCTTTTCACCTTTAACTTTTTCCTATCCATTTGATTTCACATTGTCTTTCTTTAGATGTACATTAAGATGTAGATCTTGTACTTAACTCCCTCCTATGTCTTTCCTATTTTCATTCCTATTTTCATTCCTCATTTGTTAGCGTTCACTTGAAATTGTTAAAAAGTCTTTCTTTACTTTTTCACATATAATCTGTATTCTCTTGCTTTCACATTGGCAGACTGACCTTCCTGTACAAATCTTTCATTCATTATTTCCCTGATAGAAATAATCTTTGTGTTCTCTTGCTTTTGCAGTGGCAGGCTGTCACTCCTGTAGAAATCTTACTTTCCTAATAGAAATGATCTCTTGCTTTTGTAGTGATAGGCTCTCACTCCTGTAGAAATCTTACTTTCCAAATAAATAGAAATGATCTTTGTGTTCTCTTGCTTTTGCAGTAACTGGCTGCCACTCCTGTAGAAATCATTTATTCATTACTTTCCTAATAGAAATAATCTTTGTGTTCTCTTGCTTTAGCAGTCGCAGACTATCACTCCTGTAGAAATCTTACCTTCCTAATAGATAGAAATGACTTGCTTTTGCAGTGACAGGCTCTCACTCCTATAGAAATCTTACTTTCCTAATAGATAGAAACGATCTTTGTGTTCTCTTGCTTTTGCAGTGACAGGCTGTCACTCCTGTAGAAATCTTTCATTCATTACTTTTCTAATACATGTAGTTAGAAATGAACTTTGTGTTCTCTTGCTTTTGCAGTAGCAAGCCATCATTCCTAAATCCTATTGAAATCTTTTATTGTTGACCATCTCTCCTTTCCAGATAGATAGAAATTAGAATGTTCTTTGTGATTTGTTGCTTTTTTTCAATGACAGGCAGTCATTCCCACAAGAATCATTTTGCTGTGTTCACTTTCTAGATGCTTTCCACTCTTGAATTAATCCTTTCCTTTGATTATTTCATTCTAACTTGATTTACTAGTGCATTTCAATTTTATAAATTCTTTTCCTCGTATTCACATAATTACACTGTGACTATCATTAATCCTTTATTTTCACAAGCACTACCGAAGATAATATTCCAAAGCTACTATATTTCCACTGACAGTAATATGAGAAATTATGATTTTAAAACATTTTCCCCCATTACCTTGCACAACCAGTACATTTTGTTAATATGAATTAAGATCCTCTCCATCCTAGTATTTCTCATCACAAACAATACAAGAAAACATCTGGTCTGTGTTTAAAGCCTCCAGGAGGGTTTGTTGTTATTTTGGGGCACCAATCCCCATATGTGGCTAACATTATCATGCCAGCAGAGATTTATGTGTTTCATTTTACACATCTGTCTGCATTTTAACAGACCTGCCTAGATTGTGCATTTGAAGTCAGCAGTATATTATAGTGACATGATAGACAGTGGTACTTTACAATAGTCATAATTTAATGTTAAACACTAACATTCAGAGTTGTTTTCCCCTGCTTTTTAATTCCAGCATGTGGAGTTAACTGCTAAAAGCTAATTAATTCCTTTTAATTTTTGTTTTTCATTAGTATATATGATCAAGGATAATTTTTTAAAATGAAAAACATTAAATGATTTGCAAAAGTTATATCTTGAAAAATGTAAAACACTTAAAAGAACTTTAGTCATTAAAATAAAATAGCATAGGGAATACAGCACGCAGACTTTATTTTAAAGGAGAAAGTTGATGACCAGAGTCAAACATCTGTGTAAAACATTTGCTTTGGGGTTTTTTGTTGTTGTTGATTTGTTTGTTGAATTTTTTCTTTCTTTTTTCTTACCATATGCAATGTACATGTTTACGACATATATATTATACAGTCACATAACTTGCACACAAATATAATAGTTTTTATTTTAAAAATTGAAAGATAATGGTACCAGACAATGGTACCAGAACATACCAATGCAGGTTGATGGGGTGGTGATGGTGAATTCAATTTATTTTTAAAAAATTAAAATTTTTGCTGTCTATGCATATTCATTTTGCCAGGCATGGAGACTTTTGTGGTAAAGGTTAATATTGAAAGGAATTATAATTACACTATCTTTTACTGTTTCTTTCAACTTTATGCTTAAAAGTTAGAAGTCATTGTTGTAGGTGTGCCACTTTGGGATTCATTTCTGTACATTTTTTTGGTGTCAGTATTTTTTTCCTTTTCTCAGGTCTCCTGGTATGTTACTTTTACTTTTAAAAAACTTGCCATAAAATTAATGCAAATATGCATAGACATAAAATACACAACAGAACAAAAGCTTCTTTCATTGTTCATCTTGTTTCAGTAGTTTGCAAATGATAGATGATTCAAAGGACATTATTGAGTATTTTAATAAATTACAAACATTTCAAGATACACAGTCATTTCTTAATAAGAATCAAAGACAGCAATGTAAACATTATGCCACAGAAATGCAATTTTGGCATTGAATATGCAAAATATTTGTATTAAGTAATTATTCTAACAATCCTCTGCAGTTTTTTCTCTTGAAATAATTAACAATCCTATGCAATTTTTGAAATAGTTTTACTATCACCAACTAGATATGTGTTCTTCTAAATAATCCTATTGGCTATTCTTTTGGTCTTTGGGAATAATCACATTGCTTAAACCATTTAAAGATTATTTCTATTTGTCACTGTTTCTTAGCTAATAGTTTAAAATTGTTTCATGTCTTTTTTTTTTGTTTGGTACAGGTCTTCAAGTAGTTTTAAACTCCATTATTTTTTGTTTGTTACAGGTCTTCAAGTAGTTTTAAACTCCATTATTTTTTGTTTGTTACAGGTCTTCAAGTAGTTTAAACTCCATTATTTTTTGTTTGTTACAGGTCTTCAAGTAGTTTTAAACTCCATTCTGCGTGCAATGGTGCCTTTGTTACATATAGCACTGCTTGTCATATTTGTTATCATCATTTATGCCATCATCGGGTTAGAGCTATTCTATGGCAAACTTCATGAAACATGCTTCAAAAATGGCACTAGTAAGTATTTTACTTCTTTGCAACAGTTAGTCACTGACTTTTGTTCACACATTCACAAACAGTCCATTCATATGTTACTTTGTTAGTTATTGTGTGTTTTGGCTTTCTAGAGTTTGTCTGGGCAAACTTTCCAGTGCAATATCCGCATACACACATTTACACCTTGTCGCGGGCTTCATAGTTCATTAAGTAAAATAATTAATATTTGAAATAGCAAAAACAAAAGGGTTTTCTAAATAACATCATAATTTTCAGTTGGGCATGTATTTGGCATCGCATGGTTACATTTCTCTCAAAATTAGAAAGAAATTTTACACTTGAGAAATTTAAGAAATTTAAGTAGTGTGAACATAGGACTTGTTCCTAGACCGCATGAAAATCCTTGGCGGGCCACACACATGCAGCCCGTAGTTTGTCCAACTCTGGTCTAAACTGAACAATATGGCAAGATTAGCAGAGAACCGAATGGAATGGAGGAAACTGGTTGTCAGGTCATCAGTAAATAATGACTTAAATCAGATTGAATGCTCAGTGTTTTGCTACAATGGCGGTATTCTTCATCACCAAAACTTTGATGACATTATTGGTTTGTTATTGGCCTTGAAAGCTAGAAAGGAATGTTTACATATTTCCCTATTTATATTATGTATAAATTTATGTTTTAAAAAATGACTGTTATACATGGTATAGTTTTGAAAGTAGACCTTACACTTACTCTTGCTTGCTTACAATGACTTACCCAGTACCATGATATTATTGGGACATCAACACAAAAATATTAACAAAAATTTATTTATGGGTCTGCAGTTGGGATGGTGGGGCCCCATTTTGACTCTTGAGCCTCAGGGGGATCAGTTATAAAAATATAAACCCAGAAGATCTGAATCCCATCCAAATACAATGGTGTTTTGAAGATATAACACAGAAAATCTAAATCCAGTCCTGCATACATTACTTTGATATTTTGATCAGTTTCTATGTTATGATGTTCTTTGGGGGTTTTTGCAACTATAATTGCAGCTGGTTTAGTTCTGTAAACTGTTTACTCACTATAGTGTAATTATAAGTAAATTTATCATTCTTTTGTTTAAAGTATTGTTTTATTGGTATTAATAAAGCAATTCACAAGGCACTTTGATCTTAGAAATATCCACTTTGCCATTTAACACAGTCTCTATACCATCTCCTCAGTTAAAAATGACACCTCTGGCTTATAGGCCTTCACTGGCACTCCTTTAGTTCACATACAGAATATAGTGCACAGAATCTCACTGATATCCCTGTATATCATTTACATTATCCCTCTCAAATACTTAATTGAGCTCAATAATACCTTTTCCCACTTTCTCTCATACCTAAGCTCAGCAATACCTTTTCCCACTTTCTCTTTTAATCTCTGCTCATTGGACCCTTACCAACTTTCTCTCATATCTAAGCTCAGCAATACCTTTCCCACTTTCTCTGTGAATCTACTCACTGATACCTTTTACCACTGTCTTATCTGAGCTCAATGATATCAGCCACTTTCTCTTACCTGAGCTAGGTGGTACTGCAAAAGCTCAATGGTACCTCAGCCACTTTCTCTTACCTGAGCTCATTGATACCTTAGCCACTTTTTCTCATAGCTGAGCTTAATGATACCTCAGCCACTTTTTTCTCTTATCCAACCCATTGATACCTCAGCCACTTTTTCTCTTGCCCAACCCATTGATACCTTAGCCACTTTTTCTCTTGCCCAACCCATTGATACCTTAGCCACTTTTTCTCTTGCCCAACCCATTGATACCTTAGCCACTTTTTCTCTTACCCAACCCATTGATATCTTAGCCAATATTCCTCTTACCCAACCCATTGATACCTTAGCCACTTTTTCTTTTACCCAACCTCAATGATACCTTAGCCACTTTTTTCACTTACCCAATCAAAATATATACCTTAGCCACTTTTTCTCTTACCTGAGCTCAGTGATACCTTAGCCACTTTTTTCTTACCTGAGCTCAGTGAATCCTTAGCCACTTTTTCTCTTACCTGAGTTCACTGACATCTTTCCCACTGTTACCTGAACTCTGTGAGAGTTTTATATGATTGCTTGGACATTCGCGTGATTTATGCTGACTTATAACTACTCAATTTATCTGCTGATTAAATTCAAGGTAATGCTATTGGATAGTGTTGAAATGCATCATCAACAATCAAAAGCAATAGCTTTATTCTGGAACTGAATGTCTTTCAGACTTTGGTATAAATATTAGCTTGTTGAAAGTTTGTATACATTATCATTAGATGTTCTCCTTTTCTTTAACTGTTAGCACGTGATTCCATTTTGTAAATTTGGATCCATTCTTCAGATTGTCATAAAAATGGCATAATTTCAATGTTTAATTCTTTTTCAGAACAATACCTGTTTGAAACACCTGTCAATTGTGGGTGGGGTTATACCTGCCCTAATGGGTCAGTTTGCTCTGGTTATTGGCCAGGTCCAAATGATGGTATTACCAACTTTGACAACTTTGGCCTAGCCATGCTGACTGTCTTCCAGTGCATTACTATGGAGGGCTGGACTGATGTCATGTATGATGTGAGTGACAGTGTAGATTTCCTGTCATGTATGATATGAAGTGTCATGTATGATATGAGTGACATTATAGACTTCCTGTCATGTATGATGTGAGTGACAGTGTAGACTTCCTGTCATGTATGATATGAGTGACATTGTAGACTTCCTGTCATGTATGATATGAGTGACATTGTAGACTTCTTGTCATATATGCTGTGAGTGACATTAGAGACTTCCTGTAACTCTTTTGCAAAAAAATATTTCTTCTTTGTGTCATAATATATTTTTAAAATTTTATTTACTTAAATTTAACACCCTGGATAGAAGTTAATATCACCAATCACTGTGTGTGTGTGCTGGCATTGGATAGATTATTTGAATAGATAGGTATATAGTTTAGGTGGGTGGGCCAAAGTTGTAAGATGAATTGATAGGTGAATAGATGGATATTTATCCTATACCTTTATTTATTAAGCATTTCATTTATCTTACTTCTTTATCGAGCCAAGCCTCTTCACATTTGTGTGTATTATTTAACTTAATCACTCACTCATTCACTCTCCATTTCAATTTCAAAATGGATTTCCATCAGGGTATATTATGTACTAAAAGTACAGAACAGCACACAGTTTTTGTCCCATTGTCTGTAGTTTAATATTTCTTCTATTCTTTATGCAAATTTTTAATCTGTCAGTTCATTCATTGTATACATGTTTAATAAAATAATGTTAAAAGTTTCACATTTATTTTTTTGTTTTGATTTTTAAAAGTTTTAAAGGGTATACAATATTTATTGTAATTAATATTATCAGTACCACAAAAAGCAGTATATGACATGGGTATGCAATTATACAATTACACCCATCAGTTTGAAAATTAGTAAACCTGTCAAAATTCAATCCTTGCATTTAGAAAACAGCATTCAGGTGTTAAAATTATTTTTATATTAGCTTGACTCATAAGAGCCATGTTACTTTGGTGGCAAATCTAATCTAGTGTTGTTTTTTTCCAGGTGAATGATGCTGTGGGGAATGAATGGCCATGGATTTATTTTATCAGTCTCATCATTATTGGCTCTTTTTTTGTCCTTAACCTTGTTCTTGGTGTCCTCAGCGGGTTAGTACTTGAAATAATTTAGCATATATCTGTTACCTAGAGGTATAATTCAGTTGTTAGGTTTTTTAAGTTTGCATTTGTATTTGTTTAAACATTATTCTACATTAATCATGAGTGTAATTAAATGTGGTTTGAAAGGAGCATGCCTTTGACCCTTTTTTTGTCATTAAGTATTCCAGTAAAAATAAAAATAACGAAAACAATTGCTTGTCTTCATCATGTATTTCCATATCATCAGCAAAATGTAGAAATCTAATGCGATAAAGCTCTCCATTAGGAAACTAAAAAAAAGAGCAAACTTGAACTCTGGTGTGGAAAGAATTTCAATGAAATACTCCTGAAAAGCTGGACTGGGATGATGCCTCTTCCAACAGCTCAGACAAATCAATAGGAATTACTAAAACTGCTCTAGACAGTTTGAAATGAGACTCTTTGACAAAGCTATCCTTGAAAAGATGCTAAGCTTCATTTTTTCCCCTCCTTAAATTGTACTGGAACTGCTATGCGATTATCTCTAAATTTATTGTCTTTTGTTGATGTGTGTTTTGAAACAGTCTTTATCTTTCTTGTCTAAGGCACATTCTGTCAGAACAGAGAATGTATATTGGAATGTTGTGCATTTGCTTGACTTGTTCAGATTTAAATCACGTAAATTATTATACACCAAACATGTTGAACTTAAAAATCCTGAAACTTACTACTTTTTTTAATTTGGCAGGGAGGGAGTGTCTTGTCTTAATTTTTATTTTACCTTTAAAAAATGTTATTTCACTAAAACCAACAAGATATATACAGACTCTTGATCATAGTTTCATTCAGTTTATAGCTTAGTTAAAGTCACTTTTTTTACCATGCCACATCATATTTCTTACCATTTTCATGTCACATCTCCTACCATTTCAGGTCACATCTCTTACCATTTTCACACGACATTTCACACCATTTTAATATCAAATCTCACACCATTTCCAAATCACCTCTCGCACCATTTCCACATCACATCTCGCACCATTTTCACATATTACGTTTCCTCATCACCTCTCTTACAGCCCATGTTAAATCTCTTATCAGTTCTACATTATATCTCTTACCATTTTTGTCATATATCTTACAATTCCTGCATCATATGTCTTTCCATTACTACCTTATATCTCTTTCCATTACTACCTTATATCTATAACATTTCTACATCATGTATCTTTCAATTACTACCTTATATCTCTAACTTTACTATATCATATCTCTTTCCATTACTACCTTATATCTCTTTCCATTGCTGCCTTATATCTCTAACATTTCTACATCATATCTCTTCCCATTTCCACCTATATCTTTAACAGTTCTTCTTTATATTTCTTATTATATCCACTTTATGTCTACCATTTCTACACCTTATCTCTAACATTTCTACATCGTATATCTAACATTTTTCTATCATATCTAGCATTTCTACTTCATATCCCTAACATTTCCACACTTATCTCTATTTCTACTTCATATCTCTAGCATTTCCACAGTATATCATATGTCTAACCATTTCTGCATATTTCCAACATTTCTACATTTTATATCTAACATTTCTACCTCATATCTCTAACAGTTCCACATCAAATGTCTAACCCTTTATACTTCAGATCTCTAACCCTTCCATATCATATCTCTTATCTGTCATTGTCATATATCTTACCATTTCTGCATCATATAATTTTTTTTGTTTCCACATCTTTCTTCTTACCATTTCCACAACATTTGTGTTACACATCTGCATCTCTCTTATCTTTCCACATCTTATCTTGAATCTTTCCACATTTTATCTTTATTATGTATATTATATATACATGATTGTGTGTCTGTGTGTGTGTGTGAGATAGAATTCCATATCAGTATACTGTGCTTAAAAAAAATGAAAATTTTGTCATTTTCACTATTGGCCATACAAATGCTTATACTGTGGACATATTTTCAAATCTTACAAGTCAATCACTTGCACACTACAAACATTCACTCTATAATTATTTTATGAACTGTAATCCTAAACTTGGAGATATTATATACCAGACTCAAACCATTGTGGTCATAGGCACTTGTCTAATTTCATTTAGGAATGTACAATGATTGCAATTAGCCAAAGATTGGATTTAACACTCTAAGAGCTGTTCTCAGATTAGTTTTCTGTGCTATTGTTCAAAACATTTCTAGAACTATTCTGGAATGCTCGTAGGATGACCATTTGTATGGCCATGAGTGTGAGCATTGCATTTAATGGTTCAGTGTTGCTATTGTTCAAAACATTGCTAGAACTTATTCTTCTAGAATGTTCTTAGGATGACTTGTTTTATGATCAGGAGTTTCAGAAGTGTCTGAAAGTCTGTGACCCTTCAAAGCAGTTTTCAGTTTAGGAAATAGCCAAAGGTTACACAAAGCTAAAATTGAGGATTTTTATTTTCATTGCTGATTCTTTTCTGTGTATTTGTAACTATGATTATACATCCCTGAATGTTCACCTATAAATTTTATATTTATTTTTTCTATGTCCATTGCTTTATATCTGGAAATATGTGCTGTGATATATCCAGCATACTAAGAAATATACCTTATATATAAAACAATTTTTTAAAAGTTAATATTTAAGTGTTAACTGTTATTGAAATAAATGATTAACTCTTGGTATTTATATAACTGATTAAGTACTGTAGACTGAATGTTAAAGCTATTTGTATTGTGCAGTATTCAGGTAACTATTTCAAATATCTACATTTTGACAATTTGGATTGTCCATTATGATTCTGTATTTATCATTTTTTCCTGAATGGGGAAAATCTTAATATTTATAATGGCAAACTAAAATGCATATGATAAAGAGTCCTCAAAGGGGAGAGAAAGAATTAAAATCTATTGCCTAACTGATAGAACAAGTCCTATTATTTTTGATAAATTTGATGTGTATAGCAGTGAGTTCAAAAAAGAGAGAGAAAGCATAATAGATGGAACATGTTCTATATTTATAATAATTGTGGCAGATAGTTCCAAAATTGAAGGAGAAAATTCTTCTTAATTTTTTATGTGGCAAAGGAGAGAGAAGGTAAAAACTCTTGCCTAATGTTCTATTCTTAATAATTATTTGAAATCTATATGGCAGAGAGTTCTCAAAGGAGAGGGAGAAGGCAAAAGCACGCGGAGATTTCCAAAAGCTACGTGAAAAACAACAATTAGAAGAAGACCTGCGTGGTTATCTGGACTGGATTACACAGGCTGAAGACATTGATCCTGAGAATGAAGAAGAAGCAGAAGAGGGAGCCACTCCAAGGCACTGTGAGTTAATTTCAGTTTTATTTGACTGTTTTAATTACATGTTTGTTTATTAAAAATGATAATTGCTTTATTCATATGCTGATGATTAACCCTTTCCTGAGGTATAATTGGTACTATATTTTATAATTTAATTACATGATTGAATTTGGTTTGGCTTGATGACTTCGATCAAATCTCAGAACACAGATATCATGCTTTTTAAATTTATATCACTATAAAATATTTATAGGGATTTTTTGTTTTGTTTTATTGGATTTTTATAATAATACAAAATACATAGTTTTAATTTAAAATATTTTTCTTAACTTACACTACCTACTTCATTTTTCACCACACTGACTTAAAAAAAGAAATCAAAATCTTTTGATCACAACCTTGCACACATACTGGTTTTTTTTTAATTGCAAGGTGGTCATGCAAACTTGGGGTAGGGCCAGATCCTTCCACTGCCTGACCAAACTTTATAGTACCCTCTTATTCTGACTGGAGTAATATTTTCTTTGGTCAGACTTTTGTCTTTTGAAAGGGAAGTCAGCTTATTATGTTATTGGTTCTGATGCTGGAATTTGACCACTAGTTTCAAAGGAGCTACATATGACAGGAAGTTTTTGGCTGTCTTGGCTAGCAGAAAGCTTGTCATTGTTAACGGGGGAGAGGGGATTCATTCATCTGTCCAGAACTAATCTTGAAAGATTTTACTTCAACAACACAATCTTCCATTGTCCTTACTGGAAATTCTTTATCACATGGATGCTGGTGTCCCATTGTGAGCTGAAATTTCTCCAATACCCTGGGAATAAAGATCTTCAGGGATATTTCCAGATCTAATATCCAAATTCTTTGATTTCCTGGATGCCATCAGTTTGTTAGTAAACATCACACAATATGATTGTTGGTTGAAGGAATTAGCTGGGGTCTTTTAGGTTTCTGCATGTCTTGTGAATATTTAGAACCTCTCCATATTTACACTATATCATACCTATATTTACATCATACCCATATTTACATTACATCATACTCATATTTACATTACAGAATATCCACATTTACATCATATGGGTGGAATTTCCTCACCAGTCATGTTAAAACAAGCTGTATCATTTCTTATGGGCTTTCTGCTGAAACAATTTTGCTTTTAAGTGGTATTTTTCCAGTAACATTTAGCCACTTAAAATGTAATGTTCAATTTCCTTTAAAACTGGATAATTTAAAATTTTATAATATTATATTTCTTATTTTTTCCAGCAAAGGTGGTGACTGAGACATTGACAACAATTAACTTAAGAGTTTTGTAATACTGTACTCTGCTTTTCATTTTTTCCCCCCAAAGTAAATAAAACAAAAAAAACAAATGTAGGCTGAGACATTGACAGAATAAACTTAGAGGTTTTTTTTTAATAATATACTAAGCTTTGTTTTTTCCAGAAAGAAAGCTGTGACTGAGATACTGACAACAATTAACTTTAAGTTTTATAACACTATAATTCACTTTTCCCTCCAGCAAATGTGGTGACTGAGACAGATTCCCAGGAAAAAGATGAAGAAGAGGAGGCTGAGGAAGTTCAACAATCTTGGTTCCAACAGAAAAGGTGTCTGTGTCATTAATGGATGGATGGGTGGATGGATCATCTTTAATTACCAATTTTGATAATAGGATTTAAAAAATAAACACAAATGTTTGGCTACTGTATTTATCATTATGCTACCCAGTCAATTTTTAGGATACAAGTAAACATTATAGAGGAACTAAAAATCTAGGAGTAAATGTTGGTAGGACTATAAAGAAATTGTTATAGATTTTAGATCAGGAAAAATCCTCACAACCTACTAAGTACTATTAGTCAAATGTGCATAATTGAAACTGTTCACCTTTTCAATCTGTTTGGCACTATCTTATCCAACCATCAGAATGGGCTGATGGCATATGCTATTATTATAAAGACACAACTGTTCTGCATACTCCTTTTTAAGATTTTTTTTTAATGACTTTTCTGTCAGCAGATAATATGACAAACTTCTTGCTGTAAAGTAGTTCATGAATTCATACTCACAATTTTTTTAACTGTTTGACCTGTCAATCTAAGACAGACATACTGATATACAGTGAAACCTCGCTATAACGCAATAATTGGGGTCCATAAAATCAGATCGTGTTAATGCGGGGTTTTGCAATAGAATGCATTATTAAGATATGTATTTCAGGAGCCATGCCACGATCGTGTTATATCCAAATTCATATTATTGCGGGGTACCTTATCATGGGTTTCACTGTACTTCTTTAAACCAAGTATTTTTTAGTTCATGCTCAAAGTTTCATACCTGTTTGGTTTGTCAGTTTATAGACAGAAATTTTTTTTTTTAATTTATGGTGTGCCATTTTCCTAATTAAATAGGAAAACGAGATGTCATGCTAAATTTTTCTTCATTAACCAGATGTTTCTTTCACTTCAGAGAGGGTTGAGAAAGAGAATAGAGATGTGCAATACTAGCCATTCATTTGGACAATGGTTGGCAATAGCCATATCTCATTTGAGTTCCATCCACCCTTGAAAACTTAAATACATATAAATGTGCTTCATCTGATAGAGAGGACACACCCATTTCCATGAAGTTATCTCCATCCACTAGTATACCATCAAACAGCATCAAACCAAAAGGTCGCATGTAAATTAATTAAAATCTAGTATGACACAACTATGAGTGACACACCCTTCCAGTAGTTCATTTCATTTCATCGAAGTGGGTCACCTACCAACATGTAACAATGACAGACAATACATACATTACAAGATGAATTTACATAAAGTGAAGAGGATAAGAAATGAATGAAAATTAATAAAAAGCTTTATAAAAAAAAAAATTAATCAAAATACTTAGCAATTACAATTAATATAATTAACCTAACTATCCTAGAGAAATCTAGCCTGTTGGTTTACTATTTGCTAATTATCTCGATTAAAATCTCGAGAAAATTCTTTTATAAAGTTTGTCTCTCAAAGTAACTGTTCCTTTGATACTAAAATTTGGGTGAAACAGCACTCTTTTCAGCACTAATGTTTAGGGTAAAAACTGATACACTTCTTGTCTGATGTCAGCTAAATGTGTTACGGCCATGTTCTGTACACCTCTTGTGTCCTCTGCTTCACATGCTCATAACTGTGAAATTCCTCCAGTGAATTCCCCAAGCACAATGTCAAAAGAATCTTTCTTAACCCAGTTCCAGTCAAGACGGAACTTAGACTGGAAACTGAAACTAGACCAGAAACCAGAATGAAGAACGAAATCCTGCAACCAATGGATGCAGTATTAAATATTTTGCAACAAATCATTAACTGTGAACATGCTTAGGGGATGATACCATGGGTTACATATTTTACTATACTGAAAAGGAATTATAGGTTAGAATAAATGATATTCTATCAAATACACGCATTCTTGCACACTTTACAATTAGCAATACTCATACCTTACACACGAAAAGGTTTAGAAAACATTTTACTCTCACTTACAGTACTTTAGCAAATATCGTATCTTTAGTTTATGCAAAAACAAAGGTTGAAAGAAACACTATAACTGATGATTTCTGAATTCCATTTCTAAAAATCATTCATTCTTTTTTGCTTTCTTTGAGTTGGTGTGACTCCACTCATACCAAAATTTACGTTTTTTTGATGAACCAGACTATCTCTGGTGTCTAGG
The DNA here is from genome assembly GCA_028829895.1 of Sinotaia quadrata. Classification (NCBI taxonomy): domain Eukaryota; kingdom Metazoa; phylum Mollusca; class Gastropoda; order Architaenioglossa; family Viviparidae; genus Sinotaia; species Sinotaia quadrata. The sequence continues at coordinate 23,431,751 of CM054178.1, forward strand.
GTAGCTTTCAGAGAAGTTATTTTAATTTATTGTTAGGTTTACATTCTCACCTATGGCATAACACTTACCTTGAGCTGAGATATTTGTCACACACACATCCTTTCATGGGCAGAAGTATGCATGGGCTGGACTATCTACTAATAGCCTGTATAACTGACTTCCAGTTTTCATTGTTACTATCTAGGGTTTTGCTCTCTACATTAGGTCAGGGTCATATTTATGTATTAGACAGTTTACATTAAATATTTCCATTTGCTCTACACTGGATTCCGACTGAAAATCATCCAGTCCAGCTTTACTTTTAATTGGATGACTAAACTTAACATTTAACGTCTTTTAGCTTTTAAGGTAGTTCACCTCATACATTTAAATTACATATTTCAATATTTATTTAATGTGTCTGGGTTAATTTAATAACCCATCTCTGAGGAGATTGACACAGACCAAACTTGTGTATTGCTTGTTCTCATATGTATCATGCAGTAGCACATTGGTAAGTAGAACAAGTCTTAGTATATTACATCAAACGACTCAGTGAACTCAGTGCCAGGCCATCACTGCTCAGTGAGGCAATCCCCCCAGTCACAGAAAAGCTGTTCATTCATATACCCAAATTAGAACAGCAAGTACAGTAGTAAAGTCTAACTGGACTCAATGACTTATTCACTTGTGTTAGTTGTAGTTGTCTTATGTGGAGGTGCAGAGGCAGACACCATCACCAATGCAACTGCATGAGCTTAATGGTGTATTATAGTTTATATATACCGGAGGTAGACACATGGGTACCTACATTTTTCATACAACTTTTTCTAACATCAATTCTACCAGTACTCACAAAGCAGCACTCTTGCCACCTGTACAATCTGTGCTAGAGGAGTGTCAATAAACTGCTCTTTGCTATGACTACTTTCCAGGCACAGTTAGGTTGCTATGGCACAATCATTGTCATATCAAAGGAGATGAAGAGCGAGTGAATCAGCAAGGAAAATTTGTCTTACCTTATCTTGGAGACAGGTAAATGGATGACAGAAACAAACAATATATAGAAAGAGTTTTGTCTTTAAATGAAAGATACCTGACACCCACTAGATAATGTGTGAATTGCACAACAGTCTTGGATTACAATCATCAGAAACATACCAAAGTTAAAAATACAAAGGGAACTTACTCTCGTTGGAAGCTAGTGAGTTCTTTAATCATTTATCTATCTTGGGAATTTACATGTGCCCAGTTGTCTTGACACTTCTAAGGTGTGTACATCTTGTTGTATGTTTAAAAATCTGGCACTGAAAATAGATTCCTTTGCCTCTAGACTGACACAATACAGATTATATAATTTTAATAATTCAAGAATCATTATACATTTCATTTAGAGTTTAGGAAATCTTTTCGACCAGAAAATAAACCTAATCTGATCCATGATCAAAATTTACATAACAGTTTTGATTCATTGATTTGATAATAATGATTTGGGTTGCTCTTTACTACAATGACATAAGTTATCTCTTTTGTGCTGTTTATAGATTGCATTTTCAAAAGTGGAATAGAAGATGTCGCAGGTTTTGTAGGAAGATTGTCAAGTCTCAAGCCTTCTACTGGGTGGTGATTGTGCTTGTATTCCTCAACACAGTTGTTTTGACCTCAGAACATTATGGACAGCCACCTTGGCTCGATGATTTCCAAGGTGAAACTGAATGTCTTATTACTGTATTATCTCAGAAACTTGCTTGATTAACTGTTTACATTTGCAGTAGAAATTATAAAATTAATGTTGCACTTTGAAACAAAATCAAGCATGCAGCAAGTCATGAGTCTTGTGTCAATAATTGCTTCACAACAACACATCTAATTAATGGTAATCTTGTCCTTGTGTGCACATTAGAGTCACAGTTAAACAATAAATTTCAAAATTTCTTGTGTCATGGAATTGACATTCCTAAATGTGTGAATAATATAATTTTATATATAGAATGTGTTACGGAGTACATTTGCCTATCCATATTTTAAATTTAATTGTTATATAAATTGTTAAATTGTCAAGAGTAACCCGATCTTGGGCACTCATCACAGTATTTTTGAAAGTTGGCAATAAACAACTCAAGAATATGTTAGAAATTGCTGATATAATGCAAACTAGTAAACTGGGTGAGTGCTTTTATTATCCATAAATTATGATTTATGAGAATGAGACCTAAAAGTAAAATCTGATCACTTGAATTTGGTGTGGGAAAGAAGTCCGGTCTTCAAAGGTGGCTGTTAGCTTGATGATGAGCTAACTGACTGGATGAGAGAGAATGGACGTAAAAATATTTAATGCATTTTTGCTATTGATATGTTTTAAGTAGTGATGTATTATGTGAGTAGACTATTGTTTCTACTAATGTTTGAACTATGATGTTTATATGTTTGCTAACACTTGACATTGTTTTGATATGCTGTGTGCATGTATTGGGCTAATAAATACTGTTGCAAGAAACTGAAAGTTGAGACTTGGAATGTAAGAAAGAATGGAGTTATAAAGTGGAAACTTAGCGTTGCTTCCTTATTATATTTTTCGGGTTAAGCAGCCTTTTTGTTCTTCTTCCCTTGTGTGATCTGAATCCTGGTTACTGTTCGTAAACAGCTATGACCAACCCTGGTAAAGGCAAGAATGGTGTATAAGTATAGAGAATTCACTACACTCCTTGATGTATGGCGGCAAATTATGCTGACTACATGAACAATTCTAGTGCAGAGAAGTTGCTGGAAATCGCTACAATTATTATTCTGCTTGAAGAAGTTAACATGGCAAAGAGAAGCGCTCAGGTTAACTCAAGAGAATAAGTAGTGGAACTCACAATGATGGTGGACAATAAACCTGTGACACTGTTGCAAAATGCTTGAAAGACTATTGAGACTGCTCTTAATTCAGGTTATGTAAAAACTATCACTTATCTCTAATAACTTCATTTCTTCATACTGATAAGAGCTTTCCTGTGATTGTATTGTATTGTTGAATTTATTTTTTTTGTTATATAAAACTCTATAAACAGAAATTATTCGAACATGGTTTCGTGAAAATATTGATGTCATGTAAACTATCATTGTATTTGCCATATATCTATTTGATTGTTGATTTAATAAATTTATTGTTAAATTTATTGACCTTCGTACACATTGATAACCTTATGTTGGAGAAGAAAGTCGGTTGATGGGAGCTCGCTAAATATAGATTAATGACAGATTTGTCTTCTCCTTTCGTAAGTTTCCTACCTACGGAATATTGTGTAACAGTAAATGTCTAAATGTTGTGGAAGAGGGAAAATGTTTAACAGCACCCGCATATCTGCTAATTGAGAGAAATGAATGGTATCTGCTGGAGAATTATTAATAGCATAAATTAAGATTCTCATTACTTGTAATTAGTTATGAGTGATTAATTAATAATAATAATAATCATTAAATAAGTGGCATTGGCATCACAGAATGAATAATATTATATTTGTTTAGTAATTATTGCAACTATTTTCCTATACAACAGAAATCTACATTTTGGGCACCACTCTTGACTTTTAGATGAAAGTAGCCACAGTTGTTTACTGCAACTATATGAAACAAACCTGATTATGCTGAGAGCAAATGGGAAAGAAATAAGTTTTACCTCAAAAGTTATATTTAAACTGTCTCATTAAATAACCCTCACTTTCAAAATAGTAAATGTAGGTTCCGGCATCTAAAAATTATATTAGCAAATAACTGATTAAAATATTTTTTTAAAGAAAGTACATGAAAATGTAAGAAAAACAACAACAATAAATGATTATTTTCATTGGTTACTGAGATATACCTTTTTATAGTCATGAATTCATGTTGCATCGAAAAGTAATGCATTTTTTCAAAAATTTAACAAGTTACCTGTTTATGTTAAACACTTAACCACGTCATATTGATCACTTTTACCTGTTATGTTAAACACTTAACCATGTCATATTGATCACTTTTAACTGTTTATGTTAAAAACTTAACCATGTCATATTGATCACTTTTGCCTGTTTATGTTAAACATTTAACCACATCATATTGATCACTTTTGCCTGTTTATGTTAAACATTTATGACAATAAATTTAACCACAATTTATGTCAATCTTTTTGTAGCTATTGCCAATATGTTCTTTGTGGTGCTATTCACAATGGAGATGTTTTTGAAGATGTACAGTCTGGGGTTCCAAGGCTACTTTGTCTCCCTTTTCAACCGTTTTGATAGCTTTGTGGTTATCTGCAGCATTTTAGAAGTTATTCTTCTCTATACTGATGTTATGCCACCCCTGGGAGTATCTGTCCTACGTTGTGCCCGGCTGCTTCGGGTTTTCAAGGCCACAAGGTGTGTATGTGTGTATGTGCATATGTGTATGTTGTGTAAAAATTAGTATAAAAGTATATACAAATATGCTACACTAATCAAGGAGAAATTAGGTATGTTAATGCATGTTCTGTGTAAATTACAACTTGAACACACATTTCATAGCATGTGAAATGAAAATTATATTGACAATTTTTCAATAATAATTAATACTTCTATTTTCAAATTATTCAAATTTAAAAATGCCCTTGAGAGAACAAAAATACAATTTAAAAAAAAATATTTGCAGTTATATATCATTTGAAACTTCTCAATATAACTTTGTTTCAGGTATTGGTCATCACTACGAAACTTGGTGGCCTCACTTTTGAACAGTATGCGGTCTATTGCTAGCCTTCTGCTTCTGCTTTTTCTCTTCATTGTTATTTTTGCCTTGCTTGGCATGCAACTCTTTGGTGGAAAATTCAATTTTAAGGAACCTAAAAAGCCTCGCAGCAATTTTGACACCTTCTGGCAGTCTTTACTGACAGTGTTCCAGGTAAAGGTTTTACTATAAATGGTGATACACATCATTGTCACAGCTAAATCCTGCTGAAAGCACACTTCTTGATTCTCACTTGTTCACCTTTGCATATATAGTACAGGACTTTTTTAAAATTAATGTTAGTATTATATTTTTCTAACCCTTGATTATTGTCATTGAGCTAAAATCATTTCTAAGGATTGATTTCCTTTTAAACAGTCAGGTGCTTGTACTGAATTGTGTACATTTTTTTTTTTAAATAATCTTTTTGTATAGTACTTAAGAATACTTGCTGATAGAATAATTTCCCTTACTTTCAAAAGCCTTACTGTTATGGTATTTTATGTAAAACTTAACCAAGGTAAGTTGAATATGTCACTAATGGTGGTGGTGGTGGCAGGGGATGGGAAAATAAATAAATAATTAAAATTAGGCTTTCAGATTGAGTTTAGCCTGTTTATTTATTTATTTTTTTAATCCTTGTCCAAAAAATATTATAGCATGATTGAAAGAGCATACTTCTATGAAATGTTGGACACCATCAATTTACACAAACTCTTGCTGTAAGCAAAGATTTTTATGGCAAGGTGATGACATGCAGAGTGTATGACAAAAATATGTCTGCTGTAAGGTTTTTGCACTGTTTTGTATAACTTAACTGCATAAAAATCACAAGATCTGGAATGTTTCTGTCTTACAATTTTAGCCAATTCAGTGTTGTTTTGTGTTGTCATTTGGCTAATTGTTGTATGTTGTCTGTAGTTAAATGGTAATCTTGTGCATGAACAAGAATGTTTTATTTTTAATCAATTTTTTACTCCAAAATAACCTTTTTATATTTTGTTACACTATGAAACTCAATTCATTTTGAAAGATGAATTACTTCTGTACCTGTGTTGTTTCTTGTAATAGGAATTTACATTCATGTCTTACATCATCTTCCTACATTTGTACAATGAATCATATAACAATAATTAGCATAGGGTGTGCACAAAATGTCAGCAAATGTTTAACAATCCATCAACATATTGGGTTCATCTTGTATTTCTGAATTTGTCTAGAATCATTTCAAATGTTCTTCATTTAAAATATTGTAATAAATTTAACATGCTGACTTCTGTAGATTCTCACTGGTGAGGACTGGAATGCGGTCATGTATGATGGGATCAAGTCTTATGGAGGGGTTGCAGAATTTGGAGTCATTGTATGCCTGTACTTTGTCGTCCTGTTTATTTGTGGAAACTGTATCTTTTTCAAGCCAGACTGGCTTGCTAGCTATAATTAAAGTCTTTTTTCTTTCTTGTTTTAAAGATAAATTTTCTAAAAGGAACCTTATAAATCTCGCTCACAGTTACACACATCTATACTTTAATCTTAAATTTAAAAGAACATTATTTTAGATCTGATATTGTATTTATTATTTAAAAACCTTTGTTTTAATTTTCTAATATAAATTTTAGTTTTGCAAAACAGAAAAAATAAAGGTCTATAATGATAACACTGATACACAATGTGTAAAATTTAAAGTTAAAAGTTCTAGTTTTAATTAAAATTAAAGAATTTTGATTGAAATATTAAAGAATTTTGATTGAAATTTGGAATGCTTATCAAAATATTTAAATCATTGGGTTTTTTAAAAATAAATTTACATTAAATCATTAATTAGAAAGACAACAAGCACAATAAACAGCTGCCATTCTGCATTAACAATCACAAAATAAAATTATGTAAAATTATTTACTTTAAAATACTTTTTTTAAAGCTGTCATTTATATCTGCTATTGTTGTTACCAATTTTTGGTAAAATAGCATTGTTGTAAATAAAGAACTTGTATAAACATTGCATTGACAGATTTCATCCTATATGGACCCTGTTGTCCTCTAACACAATAAGGAGATGATACAATTAGCCATGCATACAAGCCTCAACTGGCAAGCCCAAGCCCTCTAAAGATGAGAAAAAATAGTTAAGAATTTTATAACATGTTGGAGTGACCCAGTAGTGATGTCCTTTAATACTGAACTTAGCTATGATTCAGTAATGATGTTATTTCTTACTATTGATGTGTATTGTCTAGTATGTCTTATTGACATATTTCTCATATATTGTTTTCATAATTTCTTTCGTGTAGATCTGTCATCCTTTCACTGTCTTTAATCTAAGATATGTAGTTTTTCTTGTGTTTAGGTAAAACCTTATCTGGATTTTGTTGTTTTATCCTCTTTGAATAGCACTTAGAGCATGACTGTGTCTGTTTTCCATGGTCATTTTACAAAAATATTTTGACTCCCACTCTTGTTTCCTAGCAACATACATATTTTGTAAACACTGATTGTGAGAAACATATACAGATGATTAGATATTCCTGTGTCTAGTATCAACAGCTAGGGCTACAAATGAAGCGACAAAACTGTCTTTCCTGCTTAAGGTCGCTTCATTTGTAGCCATAGCTGTTGATACTAGACACAGGAATATTTAATCATCTGAATCTTGTGTATGTATTAGCTGGATATTTCAGAAGTAAGTACTAATACTGTAATAGAAGACATGCTGGGTCAAGTCAGAATGTATTACATTACTCATGGTGTCTGGAAGAGGGAATGTGAAAGATGGAATTTGTTTTTATTGGCAAATGAGATTGATTATTATTGGGTAGTGGCTCTGGTGTCTTCTATATCAGGTCACTGGGTGAAAGTATTAGCAAACTCAAGCTGAAGCTGGATGTCCAAACATTCTCTTTGAAAGTGAAATCTTTGGCATCAGATGCTCTAGGGTTAACTTTTGCTCACTGACACACCAGAAGATATATAAATGACTCTAAAAGAAATGGATGTTGTGTCCCTGACATGTATTTCACTCACTGAGTTCAGTGCAAACTAAGCCAAATCAAATAATAATAATTTTAATCTAATTTGTATTTTTAAACAAATTCCATTATTATATTTGTCATGAGCTTTCATTTTATACAAATGTTCCTTAAATCTGCATGGATATCCTGTTGAACGTTTTCTTGGCCATTGCCGTGGACAACTTGGCCGATGCACAAAGCTTGACAGAGATTGAGCAGGAGAAAGAGGAGGAGAAAGAGAGAACACGATCCATCCGGCGCTCAAAAAGCAAATCACCAGAGAAAGATGGTGAAGTATGTCTATCTTGACAAGTTGAGAAACACTTTAAAGAACAAGGAAAAGAAAAAAGACAATCTTTCAATTCAAGTAGTCGGTATTAATCCATAATGGTTTATTTTATTTAGTAAATGTCAATCAGAAAACAACAAAAATAGGAACTGGAACAGTTAACATTCTTAATGACTCTTTCAGTCATTTCATCTTCTATTTGCACAAAATGATTTTATTCTTTCTTTTCTAAGCCAAACAATGAGGAGGATGAAGGTGTTGATGTCAATGGTAATGACAATAATGAAAGCAGTGAAGTGAAAGACCAGCTTAGTCGTCAACCAAGTGCAAGCAGTAAAAGGTTAGTATCTTTGATATTAAAAAGAATTATGAATCCGCAATGTGTTTGGTTCTCCCCACCTCCGCATGCAATACTTCCAAGGCTAGTTATCTCCCCATGTACAAAATCAGCACCACATAATACGCCATAAAAGGAGGAACTATTACAAACCTGATACATCAAGATGCTATAATTATATCTCACACCTACTGTCTCCAGCAGCTAAAGTAACATGATTAGTTTCATTTTTGGCTTTGTGACCAATACAGTCATTAGTGCTTGCATTTATTGCATGAGTCATTTTTGGCCTGATATCTATTCTGTTAGTCTCCTTTGTTCTGATTTCTAATAAAATAAGAGTTAAGTTTGTTAATTTTTTTAACCCAGTATATTATTTTACATTTTCATAGTAGTCCGAATAATAGCGATGACTTATGACTTTGGATGATTAATTGAGTGGAGAATTTTGCTTATAACAAAAGAGGCTAGATCAATATATAGACTGATTGTAAACATATTCATTATGTAAATTATATTCATTTTGAAAATGATCTGTATATTTTGCTCTAGCCCACAATATTAAGTTGTTTAGAATTTGATGCTTAGTCAAGAATATAACAGTTAATTGCAGTAGAATGATGATTAGACCAAACCACTGGTGATCAGGATAATCACACTTGAATCATTCAAATTAAATAGCCAGTAATCTTAGGTTGGTGTATAGATTGCTAACTAACAATGAACATAACACAGTTCCAAATTACCTTGCATTAAGAGGTTGAACTTTGTTTTATGTTGCAGTGATTGTTTATCTTTTCTTTCTTAAAACCTTTTATATAGTCTTACTGCTATATGTAGACTAAAACAAGGTTTAATTATCATAATTAAACTCCATCACGAGTAGCTCTCCTTATTTAGATCTCTATTTTTTCACTTTTATAATGAGATGCTACAACAGTGGGTCCATCACTTGTCCATGACATACAGATTAAGCCCACCACTAAGAACCCAACCACTGCAAATAACAGTTTCACATTGTTTAAGTTAAGACATTTCTTTTTCTTTCTTTCTTTCTTTGGTGCATTTTTTGTTGTTATTTGTATTTTTCCTCAAACACTCAGATACTGTTTGTTTCTCCTTCCAACACTATGTTGTTTGGTTACTAATAGATTACTACAACTAATAGAGAATGAGTTTGTGTTCTTTAGTGCCATTGGTAAAAGTGTTTTCCTTTATTTACATGTAGATCTCATCGGAAGGAAAACAGCCCAAGCGTACGACTTGACTTAAGTCCTGATCGAGATTTGACTGGGCAATACCGCAACAGTCATCTTGTGCCAAATAGAGGTGAGGCAACACTTTAATAGACCAAATAGAAAATATTCTCCCTCTTAATCTTTCCAAATTTTATAGCTCACTTTTTGTTTGACGGAATTTGAAATTACTTTTATATTTCTAGTTTATTTCATTGCATTTTATCTGTAACAACTGAAATCATTTATAGTCATTCATTGCAAAACCAGTCGAAATATCTTGGACTACTTATTGCTATTCGTAGGAATCTGTTATCAATTTGGACCAGTTATAATTCATAGCAATCCAGTTGTAAAAGCTTGGACCAGTTATAAAAATTACAATCCAGTTGTAAAAGCTTGGACCAGTTAGAGCATTTCATAGTTTTCCAGTTATTGCAAATTGGATAATTTATAATTCATAGTAAGTCAGTTTTAACAACTTGGACCATTTATATTTATGTATAGTAATCCATTTATAAGAACTGGGACCAGTTATATTTATGCAGTAACCCATTTGTAAGAACTTGGGCCATTTAGAGTTATTTATAGTAATTCATTTGTTAGAGTTTATGACACTTGTAGTTGTAGTTATTCAATTCTATTGTAAGGAACTGGGCTGCTTATAATTATGCATAGTAATCCATTTGTGAGGAATAGCACTGGTTATAATTATTCATAATAATCCATTTGTAAGAACTTTAGCCACTTATAGTTATTCATAGAGATCATTTCTAAAAACTTTGGTCAGTCATAGTTATTCATAGTAATCCATTTGTAAGATTTTGGGCCACTTAATAGTTATTCATAGTGATCATTTGTAAGAACATGGATCAGTTATTCATACTAATCCATTTGTAAAAACTTGGGCCACTTAATAGTTATTCATAGTGATCATTTGTAAGAACACGGATCAGTGTTAGTTATTCACACTAATCCATTTGTTAGAACTTGGGCCACTTAAAAGTTATTCATAGTGATCATTTGTCAGAACTTTGGCTCGGTGTTAGTTATTCATACTAATCCATTTGTTAGAACTTGGGCCACTTATAATTATTCATAGTAAGAACATAGATCATGATAGTAATCCATATGTAAAAATAGCATAGCAACAAAAATATTGTCAGTAATATAGCTTCTGCCAAACATTAGCAAAAATATCACCAGTAGCATAGCTTCAAGCAAATGTCAGTGCAGTATCATCAGTAGCACAGCTTCATATATCATCAAAAATATCTTCAGTAGCAAAATGTCAGCACAATATCATCAGTAGCACAGCTTCATTCAAATGTCAGCAAAATTATTTTCATTTGCTTTATCTAAATGTCAGCAACTATACATGCACTCCAGCAAACCTAAACAGAAAGTAGCTTAGAAAATTTTATTTCTAAGCTGTATGTGAATGCTGTTGTTTTAAATTTAAACAGAAAATATTGAATAACTGTGATGCAGTAGTATGCAATGGCATTTATCAATAGATGATATGCTTAAATTATTTTTAAATTTATTTTAAAATATTTTATAATAAAATCAGACTGAATTATAAAAAAAGAATATAAAAGTACAGTGGCAAGAGAAAACACAAAAAAGTCTTTAATTTTATTATTTTAATAATTTATTTTGTCCTTTCAGGAACTGTTTATAATTCTGGGGTCATTTGACTAGTACTAAAACTGCTTCATAATATAAGTAATAGTGAAATATTAACTCAAAGAAAGGTTGTGTTTCCATGCACGAAATTGCTTTGGGAATAATTCACTAGTTCTAAAGCTGCCATTTGACAAATATAATGTTGAAATCTTAACTAGAGAGAAGTTGCATTTTTATCTCTGAAATTGTTTTGAATTCTGTGAATAATTCACTTGTTTCATAGCTGACACATAACTAGTGTAATAATGATATGTTAACTTAAGAAATGTTGTGTGGTCTTACTTCTAAAGATGATGAAGATGAAAATGAGACAGATGAGGATGAGATGGAAGAAGGAGAGGAAGAAGAAGAGGAAGGAGAAGTAGAAGAAGGTCTAGAGGAAGTTGAGGAAGAGACCCAATCCACAGCCCGGCCACGAAGAATATCAGAGCTTCACATTTCTTCCAAAGTCAAGCCCATTCCCCAAGCTAGCTCCCTCTTTGTCTTTTCTCCCACTAACAGGTATCACTGAATTTCATTTGTATGTATATACCTGCATCATCCGCCCTTTTTGACTGTTTTATTTCATTTAATTCAAATTCACCAGTTTCTTTATAGCAAAATAATCATTTCTTGTCTGTACCTTTATCTTTCTTGAAAAGTCTGTACCTTTATATTTCTTGAAAGCTTGACTTTGTAAATTATTAGATTTTCCTACTTTCACCTGTTCTTTTCAGCTTATCTGTTTGTTTTGGTTCATTTCAGATTCCGTGTGCTGTGTCACAAAATCTGTAACCACTCGCACTTTAGCAATGTGGTTTTGGCGTGCATCTTGATCAGCAGTGCCATGCTTGCTGCAGAGGATCCTCTGAGAAGTGATTCCCCTCGCAATTTGGTCAGTAATGCCGTTCTCGATTTAAAAACTGAAATTGAGTGACTAAGTATAATGCAGCTAGCTTTGTTTTGCACAGAATACCTCTGTTAATAATAAGTGTAGTACGACTAAGTATAATGCAGCTAGCTCTGTTTTGCACAGAATACCTCTGTTAATAATAAGTGTACTTTGTAGTACAACTAAGTATGATGCAGCTCTGACACAAACGCCACTTAGTTCATGATTATGATTATTTTTATTTAATTAATCATTCATAACTAATTACAAGTGATGAGAATCTTAATTTATTTTATTAATGATCCTCCAGCAGATACCACTCGTCTCTCTCACTTGGCGGATATGCGGGCACTATAAATGTTTCTCTTTTCCAAAAAATTAAAGATGAACATTTATTGTCACACAAACTTCTTACTAAAGGAGAAGACAAATCCAACTTTAATCTATAATGAGCGAGCCCCATCCACCCACTTTCTTCTCCAACATAAGGTTATCAATATGCATAAGAAGGTCAATAAATTTATTAAATTAACAACCAAATATACATATGATAAATACAATGAAATAGATTATTTGACATCAACATTTCCATGAAACCATGTTGTCATTGTCAGATTTACCTATCCTTGTACCAGTCTTGCTTCAATATGATAGCAATGTGTTGCTTGCCAGGGCCATTTACTTTTGCAAAATTCATGAAAGATGTCAGATTTCTTTCATGGTTTTGTGTATTTCTGTTCTCTTTGTTCCTGTCGGTCAGTCAGACATTGGGGTGACAGGGTTTTGTGGCTTCTACTGATTTCGTCCCCTGGCATGAAGTATGCCTCTCTAGGTAGAGTTGAATATGATGAAAGACAGGGTGAAAGGTAGTAGAAAGGATAAAGTTGGCCTTTTTTCTGTTGCAAACAGTTACTGGCCAGCAAAGGCAGACTTTGGCCCGGTATTCCATGATCTAAAGTTGTGGTAGATGTTGTTTCTGTCATTCCCGGTGTTGAAGTGGGAGAGGATGTCTTACAGAGCCCAGGCTAGAAGCACACCAAGTCTGTACCTAGTGTGTACATGCACCTAGGATGTTCAAACCCTCCTCACTTGTGATGTTGTTGCTGTTGTTATAGCTGTCCCCAGTGTCCATTGGTTTGCACAAAGATGGGCGCTGGCAGCCAGTATAGATGGTCGAGCATCATCTGAATCACGTCTGCAACAGAGTGGTTGAAATAACCTCGTTGCGGAAACTGCTGCTCATAGTACTGCCATTTTTGTTGTAGTCACTGCCGTTGTTGGTGGTGGTATTTCTTCGGCATTATTGAGGCTGTTGTTGTTGATGATTCTCTTGTTGTCTCTTGTTTTGTTCCTGTCATCCTTCTTTTCTATCACCTGATTGCTGTAACTTGTATTTCTTCCTCACTTTAAGCTGTTTGACATCCTTAGTATTTTTCTTCCTTTTTTGAACTGTTAGTATCGTGGCTAAGTGTCTTTACTATACATGTGGCTACACCAAGAAATATTTCAGCTTCCAATCTGTTTGTGTGGTGTGTACTGACTACAAAAGTGAAAGTCTACAGGTGGTGCTGTGTGAGTGCTGGTCCAGCTCATGTTGGTAGCAACTAGTACTTCAAAGAGTAACTATGTATGTGTCTAGCACAAGCAAACATGGCTTTAAGTATGACCTTCAGGAAGACACCTGCTTATGTCCAAGTACTGACAGACAAGATTGTTTTCAAAAACATGATGATACACTGAGCCAGTCAGACCTTTTTTTAGTATACCTCACAGTCTTGTTTATGTATACGAGAGTGCAGCCTTCCTTTGGCTTCAAAGATTATTTAACAAGTGGGTTGGCTTTAGCATGCTACTCTTCTCTAACTTAATGTACACAATGTTCATGCAAGTGAACAACCTTTAATTTGGCTGCTGATTCCACACCCCTGGATTTGTTGTACCCTACTTGCACACTAGAGCAGTTATGAAAGCAGATGTTTTCTCTTCACATATTTATGTGCATGAACATACATTTAAGTCTTCAAGGGTAAAAGAAACTCAGCCAAATGAATTCGTTTCAAAGGAGGTAACATTAGTGGCATCTGTTTCCAGTTTTGGCTTGAATACATTGTTGACTCCTAAGAATTACAGATTTAGATCTTTTCTGAGCACATGCATTAATCAGTGATTATTTATTTTTCATGTATTCTACTGTTCATGGTATAAACTGTGTTCATTTTTGAATGGCGATACAGATTAAATTACAATAGTTTTAAATAATATTCCAGATGTATGTGATTTTTAAAATAGGTAATACTTAATAAAGAAACAAACAAGAAATGGGCATCTATACCAATCACATAGAAAGGGAAAAAACTACTTAATAGTAGAATAAACAAACAAATCTCATTTATTTGCCAAATATACTTATTTTTAAGCATTTTGTTTAAACTGCAGAATTCCAATTAGCATATAAGTTGTGTGCATAATATATATGTCATAATATCAAAAAAAACAATAAGGTGTTTATTTGAAAATTAAATATTGCGATACTATATCAACTTGTCAATCATAATGTCAAATACCAAAAGCATTCTTCTCTTCACCTACACATAAAATATCATTCTTCTCCTCACTCACACATAAAACATCATTCTTCTCTTCACTCACACATAAAACATCATTCTTCTCTTCACCTACACATAAAACATCATTCTTCTCCTCACTCACACATAAAGTATCATTCTTCTCTTCACTCACACATAAAACATCATTCTTCTCCTCACTCACACATAAAACATAATTCTTCTCCTCACACACATAAAACATCATTCTTCTCACACATACAACATCATTCTTCTCCTCACTCACACATAAAACATCATTCTTCTCCTCACTCACACATAAAACATAATTCTTCTCTCCACTCACACATAAAACATCATTCTTCTCTTCACTCCTGCACATAAAACATCATTCTTCTCCTCACTCCTGCACATAAAACATCATTCTTCTCTTCACTCACACATAAAACATCATTCTTCTCTTCACTCCTGCACATAAAACATCATTCTTCTCCTCACTCACACATAAAACATCATTCTTCTCTTCACTCCTGCACATAAAACATCATTCTTCTCCTCACTCACACATAAAACATCATTCTTCTCTTCACGTACACATAAAACTTCATTCCTCTCATTGCTCATTTGTGTTTTCTGTTTCAGATCTTGAACAAGTTTGATTACTTTTTTACCACCTTGTTCACAGTAGAGATCATTATCAAAGTAAGCACGTTCACACTTGTTCTTGTTGAATGGCATCATGTTATGCTTCTTTAAGCTGTAGCCCTAGTTACTATTGCACCATTAGAAATTATTTTCTCAATTTAATGAGAGATGTTGTACTTTGCTTGGAATGAAAGTTGATTATAAATTTAAATTATCTGCTGTTCATGAAGGGTTTGTATTCTATGTAGGACTAAATCTGTTTATTGTCCTTTTTTAATTGTTGAAGTTAATATTTTACTTTACCATCATCTAAAAAGTATACCATTAGTTACTGGGTTGTTTTTTGTTGTTTTTTTTTTTTTGTAGTAATAGACTATTAAAGCAGCTAATGCAAACATAAGGGAGAGTACTGTTCATAAGATAATAATACAAGTCAGTCTCAGCAACTATTGCAACCAGTAAGGGAGAGCACTGTTCATAAGATAATAATACAAGTCAGTCTCAGCAACTATTGCAACCAGTAAAGGAGAGCACTGTTCATAAGATAATAATACCAATCAGTCTCAGCAACTATTGCAACCAGTAATGGAGAGCACTGTTCATAAGATAATAATACAAAACAGTAATAGCAGCTAATGCAACCTGTAAGGGAGAGCATTGTTCATATGATAATAATACAAAACAGTAATAGCAGCTAATGCAACCTGTAAGGGAGAGCACTATTCATAAGATAAGAATACAAAACAGTCAGCCTCAGCAACTAATGCAGACTGTAAGAATACTGTTCATATGTTTGAAGGATTACTCTAACTGTGGGGGGAAAATGGTTGTGGTAATGGATAATATTGACCTCAATTTCTTAAAACTAGTTTGAAATTTTGTTTATTATATTGGCACTAGAGTACTTAAAATTTTAATATTTATCTTATAATGTTTAGTATTTCAAAGCAGTTTATCAATTTCACTAATGATAGGTGTTTATTCCAAAGATGTGTGAACCAAGGTACAAAAATACCAGCAGTTTTGTTGTTATCTTCCAGTAAATTGTAGTATGCTGAGAAACAGATTTAATGGCAAAAGTGCATAAATCAGAAATGACCTCCAGCCGTTAAAACTACCCAAATAGCCCCCAAACCACATAACAACCACATCATTACTTCACCATTGACAGACATTCCTAATGACATTTGGGCTAAGACAGTTCTAATTTTACGGCATATGAAGTATGACAGTCCTAATTATGTGACACTTAGACAAGGACACTTCTGATTTTGTGGCGTTTGACCTTTGATAGTCCTAATAATGTAATACTTGGGCCAAGACACTTCTGATCTTGTGGTTTGATGACAGTCCAAAAAATGTGATACTAGGGCAAGATAATTTTTATTTTGTGGCACTTAACCTATGACAATCCTAATAATTTGACACTTGGGCTAAGACAGTTCTGATTTTGTGGCTTTTGATAGTCCTACTCATGTAACACTTGTGCCAAGACATTTCTAATTTTGTGGCATGTGAGATATGATAACAGTCCTAATATTATGACACTTGGACCAAGACGTTTCTAATTTTATGGTGCTTAGCCTTTGTATAATCCTAATAATGTAACATGTGGGTCAAGACAGTTCTATTTTTGTTGCACTTGAGCTATTCACAAACCAAATCATGTAACATGAGGGCCAAAACAGTTCTAATTTTACTGTACTTGAGCTATTCACAATCCTAATAATGTCATCTTTTAGCCAAGACAGTTCTTTTTTTTTCTCACTTGAGCTTTCACAATTCTTATAATGTAATACTTGGTTCAAGACAGTTCTTATTATATGACACTTGAACTAAGACAATACAAATTTACAGTACAAAAATCATTGAAAGTATTATCTGTAGCAGTTGTTCTGAAGCACAGGTAAATTAATGGCAAGAAACAAATCTACCACAATCTCTGCAAACAGTCTATCAGATCATTTGGCCAGTTTTTCTCTGACAAGGTGAAAACTGTTATAGACTGACTTGACAGCACCCAACTATCCAACCTAATCTTCCTTAAGTCATGATGCAAAGTTTAAACAATCACCTTTCACAACCTTTCAACTAATGCCTGTGGATGTGTTACAAATATTCAAATTAACTTGATCCTTTTCAGATGTCACTACAATTTAAGTTCAAAAGAATTATAATTTGCCCTGGCTGGTTTCATAAATACTTTCTTTCAGATGCCATTTTCCCATTACTTGTTAACTTTTAGCTTGCTACAAGCAACTTCCAAAGTCTGAGATAGGGTACTGGGAATTCTGGCTTGAAGCATTGAAAACTTTTGATATAACTAAGTTAGAATATCATATTGAATGTTTTCAAGCTTCTTAACCATGTTGAATTTTATTGTTTGGTCAGTTCAGAAAGCATTTTTTCTATAGCTCAATTTTTTTTTTTTTGTTTCCACAAAAAATTGCATCCAGTCAAGTGATACAGGCAGTATTTATGGATTTATAATTTTTTTTAATTACTCCTTCCAGAATCAGTTAATATTATCGTCACTCCCATTAAATTTTGGAGTCACTCTTAAGTCTGGTGTCATTTTTATTGACAGTTGTCTTTCCTTACAAGAGAATATCTTCACTTCTTGTAGAGCAGCTTATCTTGGATGAATCACACTGTTTGCAAGTTTCTTAGGTTTTTACATTTGATGCAGAAGCCCTTGCTTGTTCACTAGTACTCTCTCAACTTAGTTACTAAGTTGTATAATTTTTTGTTAATGTGTAAATAGTATAAATTCTAGAGTAGTTTAAAAAATAAGTGTATGTATCATCATCATCATCATCATTATAATTATTATTTGGGTAAGACAGGGTTTTTTTTTCTAAATACAAAATTTACAACTTTATAATATAATTGTTTGTGATAACTTTATAAAATGCCTCTAACATATTTGATAGCTTTGAGTTTGATTGCATTTGGGACTATTTAGACAGGGACTGGAAGAGTCAAGTGTAACTTGTGGTAATAGATAATCTTTTTCATTTTTCTTCTCCTTTCAGTAGCATGTGCCACCTTTGTATTTGTTTTTGTTTGTTTTTCAGCCTTTCTGCACATTATTTCATATATTTGAACATTTGCAATATAGCTTGTTTATATTGCTAACATGTTCATTTAACTTTAAAAATTTATTTTCAGATTTAAGTGTTTTACCTACTTCAGAGCATGCAATTGAAAAATATGTTTTGTATTGGTTTAACTGAAAATTAAAGGTCTCTTTTCTGGCAGTCTTATCTTACTCCCATCTAAGCAAATATAGGCTAAAACTACTCCAAGTTATGGCTGATATCATAATATATATCAAATATATGCTAAAACTACTCCAAGTTATAACTGATATATATCAAATATAGGCTAAAACTACTCCAAGTTATGACTGATATCATAATATAAACCCATAATTTAAGCACTAGACTTAGTTTGCTAACTTGTGCATGATTTACTTACAATATTCACATTAGAACTTTGAGTCATCAGGAATGAAATTTTTGAACCAAAAATATTTGGTACATACACAGCTACAAGTCTTTGCTATGCACACCTGAATATAATAGTTGAGCCGAAGTGCTAACTACATATAATGATATACAACCATACAGGGTTTGCTCTAACACTAAAAAAAATTCAGTCTAAAGTGTTTCATATAAACACACAGGTTTTTCTGTGAACAGCTAAAATTCACTTTTGAGTTAAAGTGCTTGCTATATATATGTTATATATATATACATACATTCATACAAGCTTTACTATGAACAGCTAAAATTAACTTTTGAGCCATAGTGTTTATAGTGTTTGCTCTCTCTCTCTCTCTCTCTCTCTCTCTCTCTCTCTCTCTCTCTCTCTCTCTCTCTCTCTCTCTCTCTCTCTCTCTCTCTCTCTCTCTCTCTCTCTCTCTCTCTCTCTCTCTCTCTCTCTCTCTCTAGTTAACTTTAAGTTAAGTTGAAGTTAACTTTGAGCCAAAGTGTTTGCTATCTAAACACATTCACTAAGGTCTTGCTATGAACAGCTAAATTAACTTTTGACTTAAAGTGCTTGCTGTATATATACACATCCACACTGGCTTTACTATGAACAGCTAAAGTTAACTTTGAGCCAAAGTGTTTGCTATCTATGCACAATCACTAAGGTTTTGCTTGCTATAAACAGCTAAATTAACTTTTGACCTAAAGTGCTTGCTGTATATATACATCCACACTGACTTTTCTATGAACAGCTAAATTAACTTTTGACCTAAACTGCTTGCTGTATATACACATCCACGCTTGTGCTTGATATATATACACATCCACACAGGCTTTTGCTATGAACAGCTAAAGTTAACTTTTGAGTCATAGCACTCGCTATATATACATATCTACTCTGAAGTGGAACTTTAGTGTCAGTCAGTGGCACAAGAATGTTTCTATTTTCCAAGTAGAAAAATTTGAACTGTGCTGTTTTTTATTTAAAAATCAGATCAAAATATAATAAAACCTTTTCAGTGCTTTTATTAATAATTATAATATTTAAAATCTATTGATATGAAAATCAGAATTTATGCAATCTTGTATCCAACACTTTCCTAAAAATAAAAAATAAAAGTTTGAATTAAATTAACAGTTGTTGCTTTAAAAAAGACACACATAAGTAAAGAATGTGACATAATTGCCTAAGAAGGGATCTTTAACTTAAATTATTGCATTTCGTTTCTTATTTTAATATTTTCCATAGATTTAATACTGAAATACTTGTACTATGAAATATGTTTTAAAATATATTTAAAGATTTGTTTTAAAAAAAAAAATTAAATGTTTTTGTATTGTGCTAAGAATATTCCCTGAACCATTAAAATTAATCACAATATATATTGGGACTGATACAAATAAAGTCATGAATTCTCTCTAACTTGCAGGCCAAAAGCTCAGACCATGGGTACCTATGGTAGTTTAATATATCTTTGATTAATACTTTAACTGATGTACCTGATTGGTGACGGACACAAGACAGACAAACTTGGCTTCACTCCCAGGTATCTGCAACTTTTAAATCTGACCCACAGGTATTTCAGCCACATATAACAAGGACGATAGACAAACACATACATCTCAGAATGATAGACACAGAGGTGAAATAAGAGTTTAACAAGATGAATAAAGAATTTTATAGAACAATAACAGAGTTTAATTCAAAGAGAAAATAAAAAATAAATGTTAGGGATGCAGTCCATGTACAATCGCATGGGAATAGCTAATCTACAATGCAAATCTCCTTGGAGAACATTACATGTCTAATAATAAATTTCTTGCCCTTTTTATGAACGAGCCTAATTAAAATACTAGCCACATACAGTTAATATAACAAGATTCCACTTGATTTCTCACCAATCCTACTAGTTACTTCTCCTAAGAAAATTCTTGTACAAGGAAATTCTTTTCCTGAAATGAGTGTCTCAGACAATATCCTCATTTAGGACATTTTCTCTAAGACTATTTTCTCTCAGAGTCTAACCTTTGACCAGGAGACTTACCAATGTCATGTCAAAGTCATCTTCCTTTTCTGAGTGGTCTCCCTTTTGCCCCTTTATTAGTGAGCCCTTGCTCATGAAGTGGAGCAGTTCCAGATGAGAAACTGGAATTTGAACCAGGCACTTAAAACCAGGAACTGTTTTTCTTTAAAGGGGTTCTTTACATCCTGTGGAAGAAATCAAATTGTTCCACCTAACATTCTTTTCTTAGTCAAGTGTTTGACCATCTGTTTCAGGGGCGGCAAACTCTGGCCCGCAAAGGTTTTTTTGTCTGGCCCACTAAGCCATTCACAGTTAACATTGCCATCCGGCCCACTTGTCCACCAAATCAGTTAAGTCTGTCATTGAAAAACTGATTCATTGTAAGCAATACTATCCATCTCATTAACATTTCGTTGAAACTGAGTTTGTTTGTTTTTTTTAAAATACACCTTTTAAAATTACTTTTGTTCTCATATATTCTTAACTTTCTGGACTTTGTGAACTGTTCCAACAGTTTTATCCAACCCACACTCTTAAAAGTTTGCCTGCCTCTGATCTGTTTCCTTTAACTGTTACGGAGTTACTGGACATCCCTTGCTTATGCAATGGCTGGGCTGGAAGTGGAGAATTAAGCTGTTGGTGTCTGTTTATACTTTTCTGTATATGGTTATCATTTAATACCCTTTAACCCCTACTGTGGGGTTTTTCACCTCAGTGCCATGAAGTCTGCTATTTGTCACCGTCTAGTAAAAATCTGTCATCACAAAAATTATTTATGATTCTACGGTGGGTTTTTCATGACTGGGATTTTCCCTGAACTTTCTGATGCTCACTCTATCTGAACACTTTTCCAGCTATAGACAAAATTAAATACAGTGCGTTCTTTCAATATTTGTATTCCTTATTATCAGTTTTTTAAAAAAAAAGGATGTATTATTGGTTTTATAATTATTTCATTGAATCAGGGTATTTTCTAAATAATTAAAAAATTTTGAAAGATAAAATCATTTTTTAGTAACTTTTAATACAATTATAAATTGATTAGGTCTTGTTTTGTGGGTGATATAACAATTCAAACATGATGACCCATTTTTGCTCTCACTTCATAAAAACCCACTGTCTTCAGGGTTTCAGATCTAAGCAAATTGACTGGTGAAGCTGCTTTGATCTAAATGAGCATCATTGAGAAAGATACTCTATAAATAGTCGCCAGCAGGGAAAGAGTTAATGTGGATGTTGGTTGTTTATTCAAATTTCCCTCACTTTAGAATGAATGCATACTCAATTAGCTGTGCCCAGAGATGGGACTTATATTTCTTGCAATTTTCAAATAACATTAATATTGATGATCTGTTAATGATTGCCTGTGAGCTAAATAACATTACCTTTTCATATAACATTTTAATGATTCTATACCACTTCTTCACACTATTGCAAACAAATCCTATTTGTAACTATAAGACCATCACATGGCTCTATTTGTAAGATCATATATGGCTAAAAACAAATCCTGTTCATCAGTTCATCCACTGCTGCAGGCAAATAATAACAATTCATCACACATTGCTAACAAATCCTATCCATCATTCATCATGCTATTGACATCAAATCCTTTTCATAATTTGCTGTATATCATTGAAACTGTGCAGATAATTACATATGGACTGGTAATGCACCAGGGCTCATTCTGTCGCAGTCTATTCAACATGCTGGACCTGATGGTAGTGGCTGTCTCACTCATCTCATTTCCATTAGAGTATGTAATGCATTTTCTCCACTTCTTTGTGGTCATTCTATTGTGCATGTTTTGTTTTTGCTCTCATTTCTTTAGTCATGGACATGTTCACTTTTTCTCTCTCAACTGCCTTCAGTAATTATCACCCATTATTTTGTCACTAATACAATGAATCGTTAAAATTTGTTCTTTGATTTAGAATTACCATGCATATACATGTAACTTCCAAATTACCATTCTCCATTTTAGAGTGAGATTTCAAGCATGTTGGTTTCATTTCATATAGTTATTAATAAATGAAGAAAATAAAATGAAGAAGAAATACAATTTTTAAGAAAGAACTGTTAGAGGATTTTCTTTTAAATGTATGTTGTAATCTTTGAAAATATTTCATTGGGGTTTAACTGTGCCATGGTTTGGCCTCAGCCTTGAAATTGAAATGATTGCTAGCAGACACTGATAAAGAAAGAGAGCTATATTAGATCTGTAAGTAAGGAAGTAAATAACTAATTTTGCTGTATTGCAATTGGAAGTAAGGAAATAAATAACCACTTTGCTGCAATAGATCTGTAAGTAAGGAAGTAAATTACTTTTGTTGTATTAGATCTGTAAGTAAGGAAATAAATAACTACTTTTGTTGTATTAGATCTATAAAAAGGAAGTAATTAACTACTATTCCTGTTTTAGACCTGACCTGTAAGTAAGGAAGTAATGAACTACTTTTTCTGTATTAGATCTGTAAGTAAATAACTTTTGTTGTATTAGATCTATAAAAAGGAAGTAGATAACTACTTTTGTTGTATTAGATCTATAAGTATTAGACCTGTAATTAAGAAAGTGAATAACTGCTTTTGCTGTATTAGATCTGTAAGTAAGAAAATAAGTAACTACTTTTGCTGTATTAGATCTGTAAGAAAATAAGTAACTACTTTTGCTGTATTAGATCTGTAAGTAAGAAAATAAGTAACTACTTTTCCTGTATTATTTCTGTAAATAAGGAAGTAAATAACTACTTTTGCTGTTTTAGATCTGTAAATGAGGAAATAAATTACTACTTTTGCTGTATTAGATCTACAAATGAGAAAGTAAATAACTATTTTTCATGTATTAGATCTGTAAGTAAGAAAGTAAATAACTTTTGTTGTATTATATTTGTAAGAAAGTAACTAAATAACTACCTTTTTTTTATATTAGATCTATAAAAAGAAAGTAACTACTTTTTTGTATTAGATCTATAAAAAGAAAGTAAATAACTACTTTATTAGGTTAGGAAGCATACTCTTTCTAAGTTTTGTAAAGATTGTCATAAAAATTAGAAGAAATTGCTACTTTATTAAATTAGAAAATAGACTTTTTTTCTATAAGTCCCATTAAATTCTCATAAAAATTAGAAATTATGTCTGTACATTGGGATCATAAATGGATACCTGGAAGAGTCCAATTTCAACTTGTCAAAAAATACCAACAGCCAAGCATCATGGGAGATGTGACCTATATTAAATGTGATGTATTAGATTATATGGTACTTTATTCATTGTTCTAAAAACACTTTTTGTCTTGTATGGGGAAGCATTAATTCATATGATAAATGTAAATTGATATTATAGTATTTTCTTTCACAAATTCACATTTTAATTCTGCTCATGACAATCCTAGAAATTCAAATGAACTCAGAAGATTGCATATGTAGAATTTGTTCTTGTTTTATTCAACATATGGTGATGTATGGAATATTACTAAAACTTCAGAAAACGCACACACATCTTACTACAAAATTAATTAAGTTACAAAAATATAATGCATAAGAAATATATATGTATCTTGTTTGTATTTTGTAACATGGTAGCTGTGGAGCATTTTTATTTTTTATGTTGCATCAATATAATTTGTAACCATACTACATTTCATTAAATGTAATATAATGTAAAAGGGGGCTGATATAGCAGTGATCCACACACATGACATTATTTTTATCTCCTGCAGCCATGAGGCCATCTCTGTGGTAAAGATTCTCAGAGTGTTAAGAGTTCTGCGCCCATTGCGAGCTATCAACAGAGCAAAAGGATTAAAGGTAAATTACACAAGAATATGACACAAATATTTTGGCAATTTAAGCTTCCTTTCATTGTAGGTATTAAGCTGAATTAGAGAGAAATGGACATTGACTTTTAAGATGTATATCATCTTGTAATTGTAAACAAATTGATGATAAGTAGCAGTAGGAAGTATGACACATGACTTTCATTCCCACATTGCCTTTCTCTCTTTTTGCTCACTTTGCCCTGAAAAAGGCAAGGGTGTAGTAAAGCTACTTGTTCATCAGGCCCTGAAGAGGGCTGGGGGGGGGGGGGTGCTGGCTGTAGGTTTGGTGTTCCTTTCTTCCATTGTTGTCAAAAATCAGTAATCTGGGTAGATTTGATGAATGAAAAATAGCATTTGGAAAGCTGCAAGTCAAATATGATTGAATGATTGATGAAACAGGTACAGGACCCACCATCTCTGGAAAGCAATGTTAATTTCTTTGATATTATGCATGAAAGATAATTAAATAAAGGTTTTAAAAAATTTTTATTCATTGTTGTTGACACTTAACCTTGCTTTTTTTTTCTTTTTTTTTTGCAGCATGTGGTGCAGTGCGTGATTGTAGCTGTGCGTACCATTTACAACATCATGCTAGTCATGTTTCTGCTCCAGTTTATGTTTGCGGTCATTGGCGTTCAGCTCTTCAAAGTAAGTTTGTGTTTTCAGTCATTGGCGTTCAACTCTTCAAAGTAAGTTTGTGTTTGCAGTCATTGGCGTTCAACTCTTCAAAGTAAGTTTGTGTTTGCAGTCATTGGCAATTAGCTCTTCAAAGAATTTACATGTAATTTGATTTTTGTTATCAATAGGGAAAATTTCCCCATAGTACTAAAGAATTTACATGTATTTTGATTTTTCTGTTATCAATAAGGAAAATTTCCCTATAGTACTAAAGAATTTACATGTATTTGATTTTTCTGTTATCAATAGGGAAAATTTTCATCCTGTTCTGATGAATCCAAGTTTACAGCAGAAGAATGTCGGTAAGATACTGAACCCAAGCAGCTGCTTAATATGTTTACACAAACTTTACATTCACAACATTGAAACACAACATTCACTTAATCATTCATCAAAATATTCTTCAGAAGTTTGAAAATTATTTTTCCAACTTTTGTCAAGTATAAGAAGTCAACCGTGTGTAGAAACACTTGGGGTGTCCCATTTTACCAAGAAGCTCATTAAGATTTTATGAATACCAAGTTTGGACAAATGCTCTCATCTTCATTTTTTTCTTTAGATCTTCATTCCTCCCCCCTCAGTCACAGTGAATCCACAGGAGAAAGCACAGCATTTTGAGTGGTTTACTCAAACAAAATCCAATAACACTCATCCAACAAAGGTTTAGAACTTGTTACAACTTTATTTTTAAAAGTCTTTTGGGTTTTCTATGTTCTGAATTTTTTTGAATAGTAGTTCGTTTATTAGTAAATATTTCATTTAGTATCAAAGTTTCAAAGATAATTTTCACCCTGTATATTCACAACTCTGAAAAAAATCATCAATAAATCTGTTCATAGTTACAGTATTTATGTTTTTCTGGAATAAGTAGCATTTAGTGCACAAATTTGGTGATTTTATATTGTGATGTTTATTGATGCACCTTGGATAAAATTGAAGATCATTTCTTTATCTAACATGCTGTTATATTTTATTTAATGTGACTTAAGCCATGTTGGAAAAAAAAATTATATTTACTAAATGTTGGACTTGTTTTAGCTAAAAATGGGACCTATCAGCCGTATGTCAAAGTCATCAAAACGTGCTTTGATCCTAATTTAATTTTGTGTGCGATTGCACATTTCTTTTTCTTTAATCAGTAAGATCAAAAAATAAAGATGTAACTCTAAGCTTTCTCCTGATACCATTTGTTAGCACTACTTTAAAACTCAAGCATTGGTAATCAGTTAAAATCCTGGCTCATATATAACCACTCACTAATCAGACAAAGCATCCAAATTCACTTAAATCTGTTCTTGTGTTTGTTTAAAATATCTCATTGCTTGAAAAGTATAGTCCTTATGACTCCAGTACATATATGTTATATAGAGAGCAAATTGCTAGTTTAGATACTGACCATCAATATAATTAAAAATATAATCCAATGTCACACATTGTTAGTTTAAACAACTAACCATATTACATGTAGTTCAAAATATCTCTACACTTAACTTTTTTTCTACTGAACTGGAGTGTAAGATTACAATAGACAGCTCACAGTTTAGATTAGATAACCACCTGCATTAGTTTAAAATAAATAACTGCTCTTATTAATTAAAAAAATGCCTACTTAAATCCACTATCCATTGGATATGAGTATATGTATATAACAGATGGAGTATTATTATATCTCTACACTTAAATTCATTATCTGTTGTATGTATAAGACAGAGTTCAGCTTTAGCTTACATTCTGGCTGATGATATTGTTACAGGGGAAATTACATTGATTACACTGATGGAGACTTTAACAGACCTCATATGGAGAAGCGCAACTGGACTGAAAATGAGTTTAACTTTGATGATGTTAGCCAAGCCATGCTTACATTATTTACTGTTGCTACTTTTGAAGGTTGGCCAGAGTATGTAGCTTTATTTTATTGTCTTTGTGTTTTCTTCTTTCTTTTGGTGTTTTAACATTTTTTAGCCCTTAAAAGTTATGGGACTTTATATGTTTATATGTTTTCTAAGAACATGCAATGCACGCATGTTTTAAATCAATATTTTTTTTTATTTCCCATGTATTCTTACACTCATATCATTGTGTTCTGCATTGAATGAAGAAGCTTCGGATGTAAGTTATAATAATTTTGAATATTCCCAATTCCCAAAATAGGTAATGTATATTAAAGATACAAATTACAAAATACCAATCACAAAGAAAGAAAAACTACATATTGTACAAGAAATAGACAAAGCCCTTTTATATGCCTTTTGTACTCATTATGTATGAATAGTAATACAAAATTCGAGTTAGCAGGTAAATTGTGGTTATTTGTGTCTTAATATATTTTTGCAATAAGGTTTGTATCATGGAAGGTGATATATTACAACAAAGAATGCATAATGTCACACATAATATCATTCAGCTACATCCAATGAAGTTATGGATACATGTTTCATTCATCTAAAAATAGTTTTAAAATATATTATTAATACAATTTAAAATAATAAATATTATACCAAAGGAAAATAAATTGTATTCATGATAGGCAATTTGGAAAATCTATAATTTTATTTTGAATATATGAATATATGAATTAAAACAAAAAATCTTTAAAAAATATATATGGTAGCCTTGCACATAGTTTAAATATGTTTATTTCATTCAACAGTTCCCAAAACTTTATCATTTATGTTAACAATAAAGTCCATACTTCATATATTAAATGTTATATAGAGAGCAAATTGCTAGTTTAGATACTGATGATCAATATCATTAAAAATATATATCTAATCCAATGTCATACATTGTTAGTTTAAACAACTAACCATATTACATGTAGTTCAAAATATCTCTACACTTAACTTTTTTTCTACTGAACTGGAGTATAAGATTACAATAGATAGCTCACAGTTTAGATTGATAAAAAAAAATATTAAGTCTTTGGTCTAAGCAATGCTAGAAAGTTTATGATATAAACAATGCATTTGCCAAACCAGGATTTCTGCAACTTATAAAAAGCTAATATAATTAAGTAGCAGAAATACATGTCTATACATTGACAATAAATTAGCATTGTAAGTTATAAACCTGAAAAGTATTACATATAGTTACTGACAATTGTCATATCAAGCAAACAGTTTTTGTCCTTTTGAAAACAAAGAAATATTTCACATTTATTTACATTTATATCTTTTTTAATATCTCTTTTCCATATTAAAATAATGAAATTTGCATTGATTTCTCTTTCTAGGCAGAGTGGAATGATTTTGTGCTAATTTTCTCTCACCACCAACCCCTCTCCTTCCCAGTTGTTTGATTAATTTGGATGTAAAGTTTAATTGATTGTACATTTTTAAATATTTCTTAATTTTGAGCATAAAAAACCACTAATGATTATTTTTGTAAAGTAAAGTATGATTGATATCAATAATGAGGGGTTTTTTTAAGCTTTGTAGAGCAGATATGAATACAGTAGGTTAAATAGACGTGCACTTGTCAACACAAGCTCACCAAGTCAAAGGACTTCCGTTAAACCTTAGTAAGATATAAAAATAAACTATTTCCCTAGTTATCCACCCATTATTATACAGCAGTTCATTTCAGTAAAGTTCACTATCACAAACATGTCTTGAACTTTCTTTCCTGCTGTGCCTGATTGGATGAAAAGGTATTGTAACAATGCCTTTATTTTCTTATTCAGTCCACTGATACTGGCATTTCACTTTTCATTAGTTAGGTAGTGTCACAAGTGCAGGCTAAAGTATAGACACAAAAGGTGAGTCAGGTTTGGCTGTTCCGATGTATCTCCATGAAGCTCATGTGACATGTGCCAGTAATATGTTGTCTTAAGTTGTTACACAAGACACATAACATAACACGCCATTGATGTTTGGGTGAGGCCCATTTTATTCAGTCCTGTAAAGGAACGTTTTATTGTCTGTGCATGCGGTTGAGCAAGTATCATAAAAGTGAAAATAAATGGATGAACAGATGACTGGAACAAAACAATACAAATACAAATTCTTTCGCCCCTCTCAAAAAAAACTGTGAATAACTATAATAATAATAAGTTTGTTTGAAAATGAGAAATTAGGTTGTTTATTACCTAATTTGGGGCATTACTCTTTCACAGTGAGTAGTCAAACATACAACTTTCCAATATCATACACTCCAATAAAAATAAAGGGGGATGAAAATGATGAACTTCAAAATGTAAAATAAAAATTAATTATACAAATTTTATGCAGTAAATGGCACCGCTATCAACAATGATAATTCACATACAACATAAGCATGTTAGAGTTCATATTATACAAAATGACAAAAATAATGAGTTCAACAAAAATAGATTAAATGTTTCTATTCTTAACAGTTCTAGATGCGTGTTTGCCTTTCATTTAATTACTTAGTAATGTCAGTGTTCCGAGGGAGATGACATAATCTCACACTTCACTCATAAGGGGAGCTTTGAAGAGAAGATATGATGCAATCGTTGCGTCGCCCAACAGTGAAGCCTGCAGGTCTAGGCACCGTCTCAGACTTGCAGTGGGGGTAAATCTGTTGATTTGCTAGAATCTGTGCTCTGTTGGTGTGTTGCCAACCTTGGTAATTGTCGCTGCTTTCTCTGGTTACCGTGATGATGGAAAAAACCCAGCAACGTCTAGCATTACCAGATGTATCATCTAGTGAAGTGTGTCATCACGTCTATGGATGTAGAACTTCTCTTGTCTGTAAGGCACCAATATGCTGGCCTTTCAAGCACAGAATATGAATTCAAACAAGCTCAGACAGGGAGACAAAAATGGCTTCTCTGTTGTTAACTGCATACAACCAATGTTGCATCATCGCTTCAACACTTGGCAGTTGATGGATGAAAAAACGGGTGGGAAGAGATATTCCCAACTTAATGAAATCTCTGCATACAAAATTCCACACAAATGAATAAGATGTCTTCACATATATCCATGTTTTCATCATGAAATATAAGTCTCTCTTCTTCTCTTATATAGTTTTACTAAGAGTCCTCACAAGCTTCTAGAACCTTTGTGTCTTGTGAAATAATCCGTCGAGGCATGCTTTTTATCTGCATGCGCCACACTCGTTATTGGCAACTTTAATGTGCGTCGACTATCAAACTCGTAAACACGCATCACTCATGCATGAAAACTCTCATTCACTCAATGTATATAATTCTCCAAAATATATATATTTAAAATATGAAATGATAACACACACTGTGTCTACAAACGTCTAACTAAATGAAATCTTAAGTGAACAATTCTAGAGTCACATAACATAACATGTATTGCATAATAACAAAACTGGGTTACTTCCCCTAGTCCATTAGCGAGTTTTAGATCATGAAATAAAATATAATTTTGGCTCCATCCCTTTTCCTGTGACAGGAAGAAAGGTGGAATCCCTTGGTACTAACTGATCCATTCTCTCTCCATCCATTATCTCTCTTGGTGGAAACTCATCTGACAAAGTTTCTTCTACCATTAAAGACCTCACTTCACTTAAATGTACATAGGGCAGTGGAGATAAAACATCCCAATTGCCAAAAGGTGTGGTACCAGAAGTCAAATTGTGGATTACTCACCTGCATATGTATCTGATACCTTTACACAAGAACAGATGTGCAACTGAGCTTCAGTGACAAACAAAAGGAGAATAAGAAAATGAGACAGTGACACAGAAACACGAGAGAAAGCTGACTCCATTCAAGACCTCAAAATTACATGGCCCTAACCCTTAAAGAGTGGACTGATTGGGAACTTTACTAGGATAGGGAATTGCACAAGAGTTGGATACGTCAGTATTATCTTTTACTAAGGGTTCACATGAGCTTCAGCCCAGTGAGTTTTTGTGAAGGTATGTGCATGTCTTCTCCTATTGTAGGCACTTTGGCTGTGTGATGGTAAAACTTATGCGTAGCTTGACCTTGTACAAGTAAATAGAACAAGAAAGACATTCAAGAAAATCATTATGGAATCCTTCATGCACTATTTTACATTGATTATTATAGACATAAAAAATAAGAATAATAAAAACAGCACCAGTGTATTTGCTTGTCACCTTGCTAATTTTTCCATTCATTTCTTTCCTTTATTATCTTGTGCAGTCTTTTATACCGATCAATTGACTCTCACGAAGAGGGAATGGGACCCATTCAGAATAATCGCCCAGCTGTAGCTATTTTCTACTTCATTTTTATCATTGTCATTGCTTTCTTCATGGTAAATATTTTTGTCGGTTTTGTCATCGTCACCTTCCAAAATGAGGGAGAGCAAGAGTACAAGAACTGCGAATTGGACAAAAACCAGGTTTGTATAGTCCAGAATTACAAGTGAAAGATCTAAGAAATAAGAAATATAATATGTCTATGGATTATAGAAATGACATTATTGTTTTGTTTTTTAAAAGCACATTTTTTAAACATCTTTATTTTATTTTATGCAAAAATTATATTGTTAGTAATCATAAAAAAAGTGTTTTTTTTTAATTGAATTTATTTATTTTGCAGAGAAAATGCATAGAGTTTGCACTGAAAGTAAAACCAATCCGACGGTACATCCCTAAAGCTCGCTGGCAGTATAAGATCTGGTGGTTTGTTACATCACAGGCTTTTGAGTATGGCATCTTTTTACTTATCATGATCAACACTGTCACATTGGCCATGAAGGTGAGGCTGTGCGTTTGCAAGAGTAATATTTCTCAACCCTAAATGAAATGCCAGTATTTAATTTTTTTCCGACATTGTTCCATTAATAACAATAACTCTGCAAAATTCATTCAAATGAGCATGTGGGTTTGTTTTGGTTATTTAACCCTTTACTGGGGAGACGTTTTTCCTTTTTTTTATTTCTGTGCAGACAAGAATTTTCAGGATTTCAGTGAGATTTTGGGTTACGTTAGTAAAAATGTTACATCTTAGGTATTAGTGCAAATATTTCAATGAAATAAAATGCAAAATGAAAGGAAATGAAAGCAGCTTTATTAATAATCTTAATTGAAGTATACTTGTCAGGTGTCAAATTTTAAGCCATGCATGAACACATTTTTACAGACAAAAAATTAGCGTCTAGTAAGTGTCAGCTACATACACTATAGACCTATACACACACTTTGTTGACGCCAGGAACACCTAACCTGTCCTCAGACAACTAATACATCTCTTTTCTCTGCAGTTTGTGAATTCCTATCAAAATCATAAGTCAAAAATAAGCCTTCATTTCAGTGGCATTAGCATTAGATCGCCATTTTGTTTTTACACGATATTCTGAAGCACATACTTGTTCGTTTATTCCGCTGTCTTGTCAAATGTTTCTTCTTTGAAAAACTGGTAGAAGAAAGCCAGCTGAGTACTATCATTAGTTAGTCACATTCAGTCCCATTTCTGTTACAAATTTTGATATATTCAGTGCTGAAGTACTACTATTCCAACCGTGTGCATCTCCAGATATCTTCCCCCTACTCCTCTTTGATATCCTCAGAAACTGATTCACTCTCCTTCCAGATTGGAAAGATCTGACGTGTGCACGCTAATGTCACTTCTAATCCTATCGTCCGATTCAAAATCAACTTCTCTCACCTCATTATCCGACAAATTGAATCCATGAAACTCCTCACTATCGCTCGACGATTCTAAGAAATCCATTTGAAACACCAAACGCGAAAAACAAAGAAAACTTTATGAAAAAATGAACACAGCAAAGAGAAAACATTTCAAACTGCAAATCAATTATTGTAGAATCATCACACAGGAGGTAGATACCGGAAGTCTCACGATTTCTTGAACGATATGTGAAGAAAAGAGCACTGGTTGATACGGATGCTTTTGGATGTTTTGCCCGATTAGACGTACTGCCACTTTCGGCTACTCTGCCCAGTAAAGAGTTAACTTACAAATGAAAAATCTTTTGTCCATTTGACTCAAGTTTGTGGTAAAATTACTCCACTGCTCCAGCATCCCACCTAAAGGGACTTAGCATTGTGAACATGCATCATGCAGAACCCCATTGTCTATGAACAGAAGAGCAAGAGTTACTTGACTGACAATTATAAGACAGTTTTTCCTTTACATCATTTTCTACAAGAATTACAATCGTTCAGTGTCAGGAAATCTTATGTGGCCTCTCATGGCTATGGATAAGGTAGCTTATGATCTCTGAATTTCAGACTTTAGATCATTGAGATCATCAGAGGCTGTTATTGTTTTCACCATAAGGTCTTATTACCAATCACAATAGATATTTGTTTACAGCACTTTGTGATCTAAAATGTCAGTATATATGTCCTCATTGAGTTAGTGTTCTAGGATTTGAAAATATGATCATTCACAGGATATATGCATTTATGTTATCTTATATAGAAGAAAATTATGAGTGGTCTACATCAAAGAATTGTTCTTGTCATTAACCCATTCAGTGGCTTTTACACAAATCATTGCATCATTTGTCATAATAAATTTATAAATTTCTTCATTGTTGATAATAGCATTTTTATTGACAATAATTTTCATAAAAATATGTCATTTTTTCATCTGTTTGCACATATTGACATTTGTATTGAAGATAGTTAGTATACAAATCGTGACCTATTAACCATTACAAATATATTCTTATTGCAAGATAAAAGAATTCCATATTATATTTTATATTTTATAGGTTAATGTTAAATAATCTATACTCATAAAAATATATGTATGTATGTATTGTGCTCTCTCTTCAGTAATATGTTTAGCTTTATCTAATTCTTGTTTGGGAGGTACATATGAAACTTGTCTCAAATAGAACTTTCTAAAAGTTATGTAAGTCCTGATCTCCTTATTCATTAGGAAATACAAATATATTTTGAGAATATTATTCTGAAATGTAATCATCGAATTTGCTTGTTATTGCTGGCAAAAGGACACTTAACAATGAACTTTGGATTGTTTAGTAAGTAATTTATGTGAATGTGAATGTATTCTTATAAAGGTGTCCAGTTTAGTTAGTCTTTTGCAATGTTTTTCGTTGATAATATATGATTTAATTCTCATATTCATTTTGCAGTTTCATGGCCAGAGCGCTGCTTATTCCGATGCGCTTGATTACTTAAACATGATATTTACTGGAGTCTTTACAGTGGAGTTTCTTCTCAAGTTGGCAGCTTTCAGGTTCAAGGTTAGAAACATATAATAAATAGTTTGATGTAATTTGTAACAAGATTTTTGTGAGTATTGAGCTATGTCATTTATGTCTGCTTGTCTGGCCAGCCAACCAATAGCTCTTGTATAACTTTAGTGACTGATTGTAGTTTGCTTTTTTTAAAGCAGTTCTTTCATGCATTTTTACAATGGCCACTTCTAGCTTTCATATGTTATGTATGGCTTCATTTGAAGCTTTGATGTTTGTTGCAGAACTACTTTGGAGATGCTTGGAATGTGTTTGACTTCATTATTGTGCTGGGCAGTTACATTGACATCATATATGCTGAAGTAAATGTAAGTTGGCACGGCCTTATGCCAGATAGATAATAGATGTAAGGATTTGGAGTTTTAAAAGTGCTTTTTTCTTTCACTTACACATAGCATGTTGAAATTTTTTTTAAAGGTGTTTACTGTGCAGGAGTTAAAATTGTTGTATTTTACTTCTGCTTTTTATTTTTACTGACCACTTAATTTTTAAAACAGAATTGAGATTAGTGCATTCCTGTGGCAGAATAATTAAGCATTATTCCCAACTTGCAACTTTTTAAGAATAAGACAAGATTGAAATGTATGCACTTCTGTGGCAAAATTATAATAAATTATATCCATTAGATATATATGAAAGTGAAAATAATATAATAGCTAGAGGAATTTAGAAAAGTTTGTTCAACTTTGGTTGAATACTTTAGATTTTGATAGAGAGCTTTCTATATGTAAATGGGAGGAGTATATGAAGATTCACAAAGTTTATTAGATCTTATTTCTTTACTATTTTACTACTGGTTACAATTTTTAATAACATTTTTTTTTACAAAGAGTAAATTGTATGATGAACATGTTTATAAAAAAAACACTTCATGTGACTAATTGGATGCCTTCATATTCTATACAGTATTAATAGTTTATTTTTATGATGCTTGAATGCTGCATAGTTTTATGAATGTTTTAGAGGGTTTAGGAGCTATTGCATTCTTGCCTGATGAATTAGAAACACAAACTCGTAAGAGTGGTTGGAAATGACATTGAGTTTGTGAGTTGTGCAGAGATTTAAACCTCACAATGTGCAATGTGGCTTATAGGGTAGCAAGCTTGATATGTGTAGATCTTAGGCTGCTTTACCTGCCTTCATGAGAGTATTTTGTCATGACACAGTCATGCATGACAGTGTTTTGTCATAACACAGTCATACATGAGAGTTTTGTCATGGCACAGTCATACATGAGAGCATTTTGCACAAGTATTCCAGTTCATTTGTCATGACTGTCCTACACGAGAGCATTTTGTTTAAGCATTCCACTTCATTTGTCATGATACAGTCATACATGGGAGCATTTTGCACAAGTATTTCAGTTCATTTGTCATGACACAGTCATATATGGGAGCATTTTGCACAAGTATTCCAGTTCATTTGTCATGACACAGATATATATTAAAGTGGTTTGCACAAATATTCCAGTTCATTTGACAAGATGTTTTGATCATACATGAGAGCATTTTGTGCAAGTACTTCATATGTGAGAGTGTTGTGTACAAGTATTTCAGTTCATTTGTCATGACAGACAAACATGATAGAATTTTGCAGAAATATCCCAATTCATTTATGAAGACCCATTAGTCATACTTGAGTGTTTTGCACAATACTCGGTTCATTGTGTAGATGTTTTGGTCATATATGAGAGTGGTTTGCACAAGTATTAGATTATTTATCAAGATGCTTTGATCATAATTATAATACTTTACACAAGTTCTCAAGTTAATTTCTCAAGATGTTTGGGTCATGCAAGATAAAAATTTTCTTAAGTAATTGTGTTCATGTAAGATAGTGTTGACAAAAGAATTTCAGTTCTTTGGTCATGATTCATTAGTCTTAGTTTTGTCACATAGCAGAGAACCTAGAACTTAACTTTACTGGAGTGGTGATCATAAACTGTTTAGACTTTTGTGCATTTCTGTGGATTTCTTTCTAAAACCATGTAAACATTGTGGTTTACATGATGCATGGCCTATTGTACTTTAAGCCCTGTTGTTAAACCAGGATTTTACTCTTACCATTAGTAGCACTAAGATGATATAATTATGAGTATGGAACAGATATTTCTAGTCTGATTCTTAGATCCTACCCATTTAGTCATCAGTATATTAACATATTAATTGATGGTGCTTTTTTTAAAAAGTAATATTTGTTGTATACAAGTAAGAGTTAACATTCAAATTTACTTGAGAAAGAATATCCTAATTTGGGTAGTTTCTTTGCTGTTGTTTTTTTCCCTTCATCATACAATCACGTAGGTAAGTTATAGCAATGACTTACATTCATACATAGGTTCAGATAGGTAAGTTATAGCAATGACCTATATTCATACATAGGATCAGATAGGTAAGTTATAGCAATGACCTACATTCATACATAGGATCAGATAGGTAAGTTGTAGCAGTGACTTACAAAAAACAATTCATACACAAAGACACAGGATTCCATGTAAGGTTCTAAGCGAGGTAAAACAAAAAAATTAAAATACTAAATGAGTAGTAATCTCTGTTAATTTCTTTTTCATTTCAGTATGTCTGCATACCTTTGTGTGCACGCACGCGCATATGTGTGTGTGTGTGTGTGTGTGTGCGTGTGTGTGTGTGCGTGTGCGTGTGTGTGTGTGCGTGTGCGTGTGTGTGTGTGTGTGTGTGATGTAAAAGGAAAGAACATTTTTTTGCCTAAATGGTTTTACTTCAACTTTTGCAAAATGCAGTCACCTCTCATTTATCCAGGGTTTTGGGAGGTAAGAGTGACAGGAATAATACAAAGTCTTGAATAGAAATGTACTTTGATCCATTATTGAGTTTTCCAGAATTATATGGTGAGATACAGAATTAATCTAGAACAGTCTTTTTGAATACATAATGATGTAGAGTTTTTGCAGAAATATGCCTTGCATCATGTCCTAAATGTCATGTCACTTGATTAATTGTTGATAAAATTGATCGCCAACATGATATTTGCTGATCCTGTTATGTCATATTTGTTGAAAGAATATTTTTATTTTTCAGTAAAATTACATACATGTTTATTTGGTTTCCCATCTTGTTTTTCATTAATTCATGTGGGATGTAATATCTTATTTCCTAGTTAACAGATTTAGCAGACAACAGTGTAAATCGTTCCATTAACCTTGATTGATGAACCATATACTTGACGCTTGAAATATGACTGTGTACAACTTTATTTTGTATAAGCCCAAGCAGTGCACATGCAAAAGTATGGTTTGTTGAGAACGCTGTAGCTCCTTGGTCTGAATCAGCATTCATGCACTTTTTATTTTATTTTGTGAGAGTGGCTTTTGCATGACTAATTCACAACGTGGACAATCCACCCCAATTAATCAAGAACCACTTATAACACTTTAGAAGCCATATGGATTCATCAAAATAGAGGAAAATAAAAATAGAAATTGTCTTAATGTCATGTTTTGTTCGCATGATAGCTTGTGTGAATTATTGTTCACCAGTACTTTCAATAAAATCAGGATAGACCTGTAGACAGACAAATATTTCATCTGCCTTTTGGAAATATAAAATAATTTTGTTATTTTTGTATTTCGCAGGGAAAACAAAACATATTTCTCACTTAATTAATAAAATAATCTGTGCCATTTTCTTTTGTTATTTTATTATACTTTTTCCAAACTCTAGAATAAGTTAAATCATTTAGTGCAGTGTGCATGCTGTTTTATATTACAGCATGCCAGGGTATGAGGTCCACTATTTGTTTTCTTTTGTCATAGTCTGGTTAAAACAAGAGATTTTGTATGAATGTACTTTGTACAAAAAAATTGAGGTTGATCAGTATTAGTATAGACTATTGCAAAAAATAAATAGGTTTGCAAATATGAATTAAAATAAAACCCATGATAAATTGCTTTTGAGACATGTTTGCGGAACAGTCAGTGCCACATGCACATTCACTGTGTTGATCCAACATTTGCATCAGAACTGAAATAGCATTGTTCTATTTTTGTTTGTTGTTTTTTTTAAATCAGACTTTGTTATAAGCAATTTTTCTACAATAAACCTTATTAAATATATTATTAAATATATTGCAATTCCATCTTGAAAAGGGTTTTGGGGTTTTGTTTAAGTAAAAAAATATTTTTCTGAAGACCAAAGAGATGCACATAAAATAATAAATTATGCATGCCTATTATTGTATCAATTCACCTAGACTCCTAGGGCTACTTGCAAACCCAAAGAGAGATCATAAAAGTAAAGAATTTTTTCGGAGTTGTCTACCCAGTTAAATGAAGGCACATATCTAAAGACACCTCTATGAAATACAGTTTTAAAATAGCAGGAGGCTAAGAGAAACTATATGTAGCTGGTAAAAATGTAGGAATAAACTTATTTTACTTTTTTTTTTTTTAAATACATGTTTTCATCATACAACTGGATATACATTGCAATAAGAGAATCGTAAATAGGAAGCAGTAATCTTAAAAGCAATAAATTATATGTGTAGATATCAGTAAAATGTTATAGAGAGAAATAAACCTCAATGTCAGCTATCAAGGCACAAAGATAAGTCAGAGGTTTAAATTGATAGGTCCCCAAAAACAAAAATCTAAAGAAAGTAGATGAGGGATCTTTTTGCCAACTGCTAACTTTATGTATGTTAGGATCATATTTCTATAGAATGCTACCCTGGGTCAAATGACTATGATCTTATGCCCACTAATATAGCCTGACAAATATAGTAAATGTGTTTTAAATATCCATATGACTTTTTTAGGCCCAAATGATAGTGTTTGAATGCAAAACAAATAGAAGTTGCAGATACCCATCCTAACCACATGACCTTGTGTTGAATGAGATGTGTACTAAGCTCTTGGCCTAGTCAAGAGATGTATAATCCTCTGTTAACTACTTTCTATTTTCATTTTCTCTCTATGAGTACACAGTGAATCTTGGTTATCTGCTAGTTATACATTTATGATGGAAAAATTCATAAGGGACATTTAACATCAATTCAAGAATTGCTTTGTTTGTGAATATTTTTTAACCTGTCTCACTTTTTCTGTCTCTCTCTGTCTCTCCCTTAGTGCTTCCTCTCCTCGTTCATTCTTTCTTTCTCTGTAACTCTTCAGCTTTCATGTTAAGTTTTCTTATTTTTAATGATGTTTAACTGTGTTGTGGAACTAACACAAAATACGAGTAACAGAATCAATCTATATTATGTCTTACTCTGGTAAAATGAGTCCCTAAGTTGGATTTTAGTTGTTGATAACTCTGAACTTGTTACCAATTTCTCTTTAGTTTGTTAGTAAGAGCATATTTCTATGTTTCTTAAAACTGAAGAAGTGATAAGTATTAGCAGTTGGTGTGTTTAATTTGTTAGTAGGATTATAGTTCTGACCTTAAAGCTGAGGAAGTTATAAGTACCTGCAGTTGGTATATTTAGTTTTTTAGTAGGACCCTAATATTAATCTTAAAGTTGAGGAATTTGCAAGTATTTGCAGTTGATGTGTTGAGTTTGTTAGTAGGACTATAGTTCTAACTTTAAAGCTGAGGAATTTACAAGCATTTGCAGTGGGTATGTTTAGTTAGTAGGATTATAGTTCTAACCTTAAAGCTGAGGAAATTAAAGAGTTTGCAGTTCATTGTTTAATTTGGTAGGATCACTATTCTAACTTTAAAGTTGAGGAAGTAGTAAACATTTTTAATTGAGTATGTATTCAGTAAACTATTTTGAGAATATTGGTTTCAAAGATTAGTCACTAATTATGACAGTTTATTTTCATTTCCACCACAAGAAATCTTGTCATTGATTTATTCCAAATTTTTAGCATGTCTGTCTCTAAGGGCATTCCACTAATACATACAATGAAGAATCCCCTTTTGTTTACTAAAGAAATAGTTTAATTAATTAGGGTTTGGAATATAAAATGTTTATTCCATTAATCCTAAAATTTTGTAATCCTATTCTAGTTCAGCAAAGTTTAATGCACAAAGAAATGAGATCAGATGAAACGTAAAACTGAGAGGAAAAAACTCTTGTGCCTTTTTCATCATTTATTTCAGCTTGTCTTGGGCAAGTTAAGACTCATTTTCACCAGAGAGGTTCACACATTTTTTTTAAAAAATTGTTACTGGAATTAGTCAAAACAGAAACAAAGAGAAAAGGTATTATTAGATTGATCTGTTTCAGAAACTGCTGAATCTATGACCCTAGTTTTAACCTAATTGTCCTTCACATGTATTTGGAGTACACCTACCCGGAACTGGAATTCTTGAAAGAATGGCATTGCTATGCATTTTAAATCAATATCTGTTTTCTTACAGTACCATTCCATTATTTCCTGATATTTGGACAGCACCATCATAGATGATTCATCCTTGGCATGTCTGCTATGCATAGGGCTGCTTGCTACAGTGGCTGGCAGGCCATATTCAGAATCCCCACATATTTATTTTCATTTTTATTTCCATCCATGGCACTTTTGAGAGTTGCATTGCGCATGCAATTTTGAACACAGATACATTTTACTTATTTTTCTTAACAGCTTGACTTTTAAATTGAACCTCATTCTCATCTTGAAGCTCGATATATTTAGTTTTTTGTTTGTTTTTTGAATTATTATTATTGCTATTATTATTACTTTTTAGTTTATTAACCAAGTTTTGAATGATATGATTGTTGTCAATATAATGAACACGAGTATAAACAAATTTTTTTTAATCTGAATTGTTTTCATTTTCATTTTTTTTTTTTTAATCTTGCTTCTCTGCGTGTTGACAGAGAACCGAGGTTGGTTGGATTTTCTAATCTCACCTGTTTGGATCTGTAGTCTACTTAATGCATGCAGCCCTTGTAAATAGCATTCCTTATACTGTTATGCAGCATGACTTGGAATTGTGTGCATGGCAACCAGGGGAGCGGACTCTCCCCTTTTCCATTTATAGTCACCTCCCTTTCCCCAGTCATCCCTTTACCAATGTTTTCTCTTGCTGCTCTCATTTGTTTCTCTGTTGCTTTTGTATTGTCTTGACTACAAATTTACCCACATGTTGATTTAGAAGCATACTTTTCAGCTGTTGGTCTTGTGTTTTGATGATCTGTTTAATTTGTTTTTCCTTCACATAATTTTAATATATTTATATCAATGGCAACTCACATTTTAAGATACATTTTTATTCATCCTTAAGATCAACAGTTTCATTTTCTTTTGTTTCCTGTTAATATTGCCATATTCATTGGCCCCCCTGTCAAACCTTCAGTTCAATAAAGAAAGAGTAATTGTTTTACATAAAATGCATAACTGTGTATTTAAGAGAGAAATTCCGCAATCCCTGGTTGCACATGTAAGACATTACTCAGAATTCCCTTTTGCATGCCAAAGAGGTGATAGGAAGGGGCGGGGGAGGAGGATATTTTTCACTTTTTTTTAGTTTGTTTAGGATTTTTTGGTTTCACAGCATCTTGAACTATAATCACTTTGCTTGCAGCACACACCTTTAGATCTAGGTTTTGTTCATTTCTTTGGGGAGTAGAAAGGAAGATGTTTTTATAAAATTTACCACCATTAGAAAGCTTGACTGGCTTTGATAGGCTACAATGTTTTGAATGAGTTCACTAGTATAATCTATTTCTTTTTACTGGAAATGTGGTCTCTCTTTAGTGGTGTCTATTGAAGTAAAAGAAATTTCCCTTGTAAAATTGAAGAAGGTGCAGATATGCTATTAGTATTAATGTGTCATTTCTATATGCCAAGAATTACCTGAATGTGTTAATTTGCAGACTGCTAGAGTTTTTAGCTCATATCTTATTGCAGCAACTAATACATAATTTTGTGGTTTTTATTCTTTTTCTTTTTGCACCAGTTGTGTTGGCTCCAGTTCATGTTGCTGATGAACTAGAATTTTTTCTGAGGAACTAATAATTTTTACAATGACCTCTCTTGGACTATTACAGATAGTATGAAATTTAAGGCAAAGGAAAATCACATTCTTGACGTAAATTAAGACCAATTAGTCTTCAGCAAAAGAAATAAATATAGTGGGTGACTTTTTTTTTAAACGTTATTGGACTAGAGGAGTATTAGCTAAGTTGAGTTTACTGTTACTAATTTTTTTATAAAATCAATTGTTTATTTTAGATTAAGAGAATTATATTTTGCTACAAACAAATGTATAACAGGTGTGTGTTGTTGTTTTTTTAATTTAATGCAAATGAACATTTTGTTTACTGGCTCAGAATTTTTGAATTTCTTTCACACAGATTTATCATTTCCTTGGTATAGGTTATACAGATTATGTTTTAGTCTCCTGAGATGCATATTAACCTTAGTAGAGCAAAGTAATATAGTATAAATGCCTGTTTGTTGACTGGCACTCAATCTTTGTTCCTGTACAGTATTTCTTAAAATGGTACTTTTCATAAGATATAGATCTCTGGTTATTTTAATTGATAAGAGGGACTTATTATATATGATCTTAGGTCTTTTACTGTTAAAATTATGATACTACTCTTCTTTCAGTTATTTGTGTTGAGCATTTCTTGAGTACTCTCCTTTGTAGGAGTACATTTTAAAAATTTTATAATTCTTATTTATAGAAATTATAACGGTATAATTTTTTCCATGTATTTAATAAATATTTTTTTAAGTACTGTAGTAAACAGTTTAAATTTAAAATTTTTAATTTGAAAAATTCATTTTTTATCTTGACAGGAAGAATACAATAATTTAAATAATAATAATAATATTTAATGAAACAATTATAATGTAATAATATATTTCATTGCAAAATCTGGAAGAAAGGATGGCTAATTAATAATAGTGCATTTGATCAGTTACAGCAAAAGACAAGGAAAGGAGTTTTAAAATTGCTTAATTATTTAATTTTGATATAAAACACATGCCATAGTCATAAGTTAACCTTCTCTTTTGTTTTATTTCTTTCCTATAAATTTTTCCCCATCATTTTAGATGTTCATTATTTTCTTTTTCATTCAAGAAAACTTGTCTTTCTTTCAAGAACTTAATAAATTATAGAAAGTAAAGTGTGGCTAAAGTTGTCTTCTGGTTGTAATCAAAACTTTGTGTACATGAATTTCCTATTTCAGATCAAGGTCATTTAAACATTTACTATTATCTTCATTTTTTTTTCATCTTTCACTGTCACTTTCATTAGTGCTCTTCTTCTCCCTTAATTTCTTCCTTTTGCTTTCTTTCTTACTCTTCTTTCTCCCCTTCCCCCCTCCCAGTGTGCCTGAGTGTAGCTATAGTTGTTTTCTAGTGTGCTTGTCATCCCAGCTTGCAGACTGATATCATTTATCATATTATCTTCATTTTTTTCTCCTTTCTCTTTTTCTCACCTCCTTCTGTCTCACTCCTCTCTCACTCTTGTTTGTCTTTCTCATCGCGTCTCCTACACTGTGTCTTCTAACTTAATATGTGTTTAACTTCATCAGTCATATAGATATCTTTATAACATACGTAGATAAGATTTTTGTTTAGTCATTTTATGTTCTTTTCTTTCCACTATGTTAATCTAAATTATTCCTGGGTGATAATTCAAAAGAGGGAGACTGGCCATTTAAGTGCTCTTTATCTAAATGGTTCCATGAAAAAGCTTTTGCTGATTTGGCCGATAGTATTATCCTGTACAACAAATTATTGCTCTTCTTTTTTAATTTTCAATTAATTATTCTGTTCTGAATTAATTAATTATGAACTATACGGAAAGTAAGGTTAAGTAGAGAATAACAAATTCTCTATCCGTTTCCCCTCTTGGATGAACTGGTGTTCCGTAATCCTTTAGAGAGCTGCATGCTGTGACAAATGATTTTTTTTTCCTAATGTCTATTTATACTTTTATCATTTTGTATTTCTCTTTCTGTTTAGTGTATTTGGATTTAACTAAAGATGGTCATATATTGTATTATTGAATGATGAACAAAAACGTCAACTTTCATAGATGCGCATACAATTATATTTTTGCTTGTACTATCTTGTGTGAAAATATTAAATATTGTGTATATGTGTGTGTGGGGGGGGGGGAACCACCATAATTTCATTAATATTTTCCTGTCTTTCCCCATAATTCTATTTCATTTTCATTCTTAATGCAAATTTTAATTTTTTTATTTTTAATCATGCAAAGGTAATCCGAAACAGAAAATTGGATAAATGCATGATTTAGTTTGTATTTTTCTTGACTGAGTTAACCATTTCTTTGCATGTGGGCATGAATACTTAAACATCTTTGCATGGGCTAAACATCA
Organism: Sinotaia quadrata; assembly: GCA_028829895.1. NCBI lineage: Eukaryota > Metazoa > Mollusca > Gastropoda > Architaenioglossa > Viviparidae > Sinotaia > Sinotaia quadrata. The sequence goes on from CM054178.1 coordinate 23,476,554, forward strand.
CCTGTTAAATATTGTCATGAAGTGCATTGCATGTTGAAATGTATTTGTCACTAAATAATACTTGATGAGATTCTTATAATGTTAAGAAACATTAATCAGAAGAAAACAAATAATAATATGTAATTTATTACTTTTCTTCCTTTTTTTAAATGGCACATGTTAAGAGAAAGTATCCACAACTTAATTATCCTTCTTTTCTTGCCCAATTGGTTCAGAGAAAGTTAATGATTGAGTACAAGTTTGTTTAAACACTGTATATGCTTTTTGAATTAGTTCTCACACAAAAAGTTATTTAGTAAGATTTTGTAGCACTATGAATAAATATTTTTATATTTTAAATGTATTCTTCTTTTGCCTTAGATTATTTGCAGTGACTTCCTGACAAGTTCTTTCCTGACTACAATATTGGGGGTGGGGTCAGACTGCACTAGTGCTAAACTTGTCAGTTGTAATGGAAGAGGTTGGGGGAGGCCTGTGGTGTAGCTCTCTGCATGCAAGCAAGACCAGAATTTACTCTGAATTTTAACTACACTTATGAGACAGAACCGACCAGGATTCACCAAAACAGGACCTTACTGAGATACACTAGAACCTGACAATTGCCTAAAAATAGATTTAGATATTGTGCACTTATCTTTTGACGTTGTATTGAGCTTTAGGATGTGCCCCTTTGCACCAAAGGGACAGCTTGTTCTCTGCATGTTGACGACAGATATACAACTTGTAAAGTATCCCTAGGGCTGTGATAATTGTTTTATTTCTGTCTGTCTTGCTTAGTTTAAAGTTTGACAAATATCATTAATGCTTGGGTTCTCTTTTTTGGATGTATTTTTTTTTAAACATATTTTGGGATGAATAGCAGAATGTGCATTAAGTGCATTGAATGAAGTGGGGTTTTTTATCATTATATACTTCTGTATATACTTGTGTAGAAAATAAGTACTGTTTCTTTTTTATTGCCTGTATACTTTGTAATATATATATGTGTGTAATCATATAACTAAGTTAGAAGTGTATGACTTATGAAATATGGGTGGGTGGGTAATGTTTTAAACTAAGGATATAGGGTTTCTGTTAAGCAAGGTAGATATTTTGTGGCAATTGACAAGGAATGGTAATACATTTTTTTTTCTCTTTTATTTAGTTAGCGTATTATATCTGTGTTTTGTTAAGTGTAGTTGCTTAAAGCTAGATTAGTTTATACATATAAAAAATGGAATGGCTGGTAATTCAGCACACTAACAGTCTTTTGAAGGAAATGGGCATACTGTCAGTATGAAATTTCTCTTCATGTTTACAGTAATATTGCAAAAATGTTTTACTATAATTAGTTTTTTTTTAATTGTTATTTAGTTTATTAGTTCATTTGCTGTACTTATGCTATTAAAATCTATTTGTACTTTAATGTAGATTGCAGCTAGAGCAGATTTACTAAACAAGACATTTAGGATCTATCAAATCTTTGTATTATGTATGAATTTAAGACAAGACAGCATTTTGTCACTAATAAATAATATAATTGAAACTATTGCTGTCTATATTATATTATTGCTATATCTGTTTATTATAAACAAATATTAAACATATAGTTGTGAGCATTTATTGTATAATGAAGATTTTTGAATAGCATATTTTGCCAATTCTTTATTTGCAACTGTCTTGTTTATTGTTATTTTTAATAATGCATAAAATTTGTAGCAGTAAAAAAAGATATTGTCTGTGATAAATGTGTGGTAATGACTATATTAAGTACAGTAAATCATTACTTATTTAACAGTTTTGAAGCTGGTTTGAATTTATATACATTGAGAGAAATTGTTAAATGAGAGTTAATTAAAGTAATTTCTTTGAAAGATAAAAGCAAGCAGACATAACTCTTCAAAGCCACTTTAACTGTTAAAAGATTTTATCTCATAAAGCATTTTACCAATATTATTCTTACATTACAAAATTCTTAAATATTAATAATGAACTAAAATGTATTTTTATTTAATAAAAATAACTGTTATTTAATAAAAGAGTTCTCCTTATTTTGATAAATTAAGTATAATAAAGTAATAAACCAGATACCTAATCATATTTTGATCCCAGATGAAAAAAATTTACAATTTGTTTTTGTGTGTGTTTGCTGTATTGATGATAGTTCATTTTGTTCTTTCAATTTTCATTTGTGTTGATTGAATTACTGAATGATTTATTAATAAATAAATGTCCCCATGTAAAACTGTTTTTAAAATATTAAGCTAACATATCGGACTTTACTCAGCATTTAACTTGTCCTTGTCCTTGTTTTACACAAAGCATGAAATGGAGGAAGCTACAATTATTCTTGAGGTTGGTCAGGTACAGTATAAAAGTAGATGGCAGTAAATGTTACAAACCAAGTCGACCCTTTTAACAAGAAAAAAAAATGTATTTGTCTAGCTGATGATTATAATTGTGAGTGTCTATTTGTAGTTATCTAGTTTGTGGCTGTGTGGATGTTTTTCATTTATGCCAGAACAAGCAACATCGAAAACAAAGGGACAAGGGCATGGGATGGCAACTTTTTTTGTCATCATTTGAGTGCCTATACCTTTATCCTTAACTGTAGTTCTCAGAGTTAGTGTAGTTTGGGCAGATATGCAGGGCAAAAAATTAACAATGGCCGACAGCTTTATTCTTGTGTTGCCAGGGACCCCAGGAAATCATAAGTACTTGGGGGCGGGGACCAACCTCTATGGATTGATTGGCATGTTTTCTGGGTGTTCCTAGATCTGCTATCTGGCTTCATGAATTAAAGGAGACAACTCTTAGTGTGTCCCTTGACAGAAGTGTTAATTTAGTGCCCTGTCCTAAGGATATTTTGCATATAGTGGCATCTAGTTCAGTAGCAACTCTTTCAGTTTTGCTTTTTTTGAAATCATTACACAGATAGGTTTTTTTTTTTAATGACTTGGAACTGGATATATTTCATTATTTTTTGTCCTAGTGTAACAGGTGCTCTTAATATGGTAATGATATATTTTATAAATTTCCAAACAAAAATTGATTATTATAATCATTTTTTATTTTTTATTGTCCTTGATTTTTTTCAAGTTAATTTAAAATCTGAAAACAAGGACATAATTTCTAGTGATTTTTTTTACTTGCCATTGATACTGAAATGTTGCTGTTTGAGGAATCATGGCTATCTTCATTGCAATGAAAACTATTTATCCAAACCCACTTAATCCTACAATATTTCTGTTTTATGTATTTCAGGTAAAGTTTGTCATTACAGTTGTGTCTTCATTTTAGTACAAGTTCCATTTGAGCAGATGTTTGTGAATTACTGCAGTCTTTGATTTGTGTCTGACTTTTCATCATTTCCTTCTCAGTCACTAATCAAAACTTTATCAAGTGTGTGCCAAAGTTCTGAACTATGAATAGTTGTAGAGGCAGTCCTCAGATGATGACAAGTTATTTTCCAAAACTTTATCAAGTGTGTGCCAAAGTTCTGAACTATGAATAGTTGTAGAAGCAGTCCTCAGATGATGACAAGTTATTTTCCAAAAACTTGTGGATTTTGATTTTTCTTAGGTTAAATGCTCTTAGAGGAAGTTTCACTAGAAATGATACATTGTTTCCGACTCTCACACATAACGTGGCTTGTGTGATCTAAATACATGGTGACAACAGAATTTGGGTTGGGATAGGTTTTGTTGTTTTCATTTGTTTTTGTTTTTTTTTTTTGTTTTGTTTTAGTGTTATTTGCTTTCATCATCATATTTATAAAGTTTTTAAAATTGCAGTTTAGAAGGTGGTTTGGGGTTGTCTTTTTTCCCCTTATGGACTATTTTTTTTATGTGCAGAATGGTGGCACATATAGATTTAAATCACATATGTGTTTATTTGAAATTTAAAAAACTAAATTCAAAAATAAAATGCTTAGTAAAGAAATAATTTATATAATTTCTTATTCTAATCATTTTCTCATTGACATTCAAGTGTTCTCTATTTTTTTAAAGAAGTAAATGAAATTTCTTTTTTTACTTTATGTCATAAATGTAAAAATTTAAAAGTTACATATTTGATTATTATTATTACTTTGATCAGACTGAGAAAAGAGTAATTAATTAACTCAAGACAGAAAGCAGCTGATGCAAATTTGTTGATTTGAATATACAATCTCATGTTATTGCCAATTTGTCATACTTACAACATGAAAACCAGCAGTTTGGAATGAATGCTAAAATAGGCATACTGGTTGGCAGACCTCTTGCCCCCTGACCACCACCCTCCTTAGATGATAGGCAAGCATTTGTTGATAAGAGATTAATCATTGTATTATCAAAGTTTATACAGGCAATCATAGTCACTTCACTAACATCACAAAATCATTTTTAGATTAATTCCATTTGAATAAATATCCTAATAACTATGTCTCTCATTTAGTCAAATAAAATACATTGCTTTTATTACAATCTTTACAGAATAAAAAGGAATGTGAAGAATAAAAATGTAAATGGTGAAGATTCAAATGTGAAATTTGGCTAAGAGTATGTTAGCCCGGTTGGCATCTTTGTACACTAATCTATTACGAGATCATGTTCATTTCAACATTTTTGTTTTCAAAATTATTACATTTATCATCTGACAAATAAGTGGCACAATATTTTTTAGTTTGTTGTGGGTTTTAAAAATAGTAAATTTGCCATATCTAAAACATTTGTAATTGACCAAGATGGCCATGTTTTCCCTATAGCACTTAAATATCTTGGTGCATTTCATACTTTAAGAAATAATGTCACACTTGGTCACACTACTTCGCAGCTTATTTCTCTGAATCTCTTTCTCCATTCAACAGACAAATAGTTTAAGTACCGCAAAATCACCATATAGTTTTGAACATTAGTGCAAGATGATTTTTTGTTATCAGAAAAAGGAAGATATTTTTAACAGGAAAGCTACCATAAATTTAAACTCATGCAAGAGATATGACAGTTGGCATTAAGCTAGAAGACTCCAGCCTAGTATGGGAGAGCAGATTCATTATATTATCTGCCTTGCCAAATATCACAAATTTTTACCTTAATGAGCAATCTTTAAATGTATTTTAAAAAAAGAAAAAGATATTTGCCTCATGCAGTCATAGTTTCATTTGTTCAAAGTTGTTTTTTAAATAAATAAATTTTAAAAGTGAAATCAAATAAAAATTAGAAAATTTATGAGCAGAACTTCCTCCTACTGTATTGCTATTTATATTAAAGAATGATAGATGAATAGAAAGATGGATAGAGAGGTGTGTAGATATAGAATGAAAGGAAATTTCTATAACTTGGCCTTAAAACCCTCTTCAAAAGTGTTTTCTCATAGTTGCTATTCAAATTTCCTACTTTGGAAATTCTTTTATTTACAGAATTGATAGTATGGTTCTATAAGTGTCTTTTGGTGCATTCTGTCATGTTATTAAGAACCCATTATTTCCAAGCCGGGCTTTTGTTTTTTTTACCATGGGGTGAATAGAAAAATATTTGCATGATTGGTAATAATGATTGTAAGATGGGCAATGATTCCACTGGTTTGTGTCAAGTGAGGTGAGGTTAATTATGTGGATGTTTGAACTAGGTCTTTGTGTCTGTAATGTATCCTCCTGTCCCATGGTCCTGTTTGTTTCCCACCACCTCCACCAATGGAAATCTCAAACCTTGCTGCCCTATATCATCTGTGCCTTAACACCATTTACAGATTTCTCCCAATCTCACCCCAGCCAAACCTGTCAGTCATCCAGCCTGTCCATTCCAATCACCTTTACCCTGACCATCCTTTTCACCTCCCCATGTCACAGTAAATTGATTACTCCTCACTTCTGCTCTTTCTAACCAGTTGTTACACAGGAAGTTGTCATTTTAGCCAGAAAAGCATTGTCTTAATCTGGAACTAATGGAGTTATCATTTTAGTCAGGAACTTATTTGAGTTAGTCACTAAGGAGTTATTTTAATCTAGAATCACCCTTTTTAATAATTTTTGTACATATTTTTTGTCTGCAAGTCATCATTTTAGTCAGAAAGTTATATTTAGTCTGGATGTCATCATTTTAGTTAAGAAGTCATTTTAATCAAGAAATCATCATTTTCACCTGGAAGTTAACATTTCTAGTAACTGGTAGAGAATTCCTTTCTAGTGCATGCAAGTAGAAATATGTAAGTCCAGCAGTAAAGCTATTTTTTTGTGGTTGTAGAGGGTTCTCATTTAAGGGGCTACATATTTACATCCCAAGCAAAACTAAATTGAACTACTCTCCTGTATCGAACTATTTGGTATTTGTAAAAGTGGTGGTAACATCTATAGCTTTATGTGCATGTTGCAACAGCTAGTGTCTAGTATTTAGTTTAGTGTGAATGAAATTTAAAGTCTTTCATAAGAGACATTTGAATGAAGAAATACATACTATTCTCATATAGCTACTGCATTTTTGTGTTTATGTGTGTAACTACAAGATGTAAACTTTGTTTCTTAGCATGTTTAATTAACATGTGTTAAAATAATGCATTTTGAGCATAAATGATTGATTTTCACACAACCTTTTGTCTTTTTTTGTAAAAATCCATGAGTTTCAAAACAAATCAATATATTTAACAATAAACAACTGAAATAAGATAACTGGTAAACCTAACTATGTTTGTTTAAAAATTAATGTAAAACTGGCCAATATGATTAAATGTAGTAAAATCTTTCTGGTGCTAAAAAATAACTGGTACTTGGAATGCATCTCTGTTGTAGCCAGGCAAATCCATCATCAGCACCAACTTTTTCCGTCTTTTCCGTGTCATGCGACTCATTAAACTACTTAGTCGGGGAGAAGGCATCCGTACACTGCTCTGGACCTTCATCAAATCATTCCAGGTGCGTTCTGACAAGTCTTGTCCCAATTGTATTTCTGCTTTAGTCAAAAACTTGTTTTGTAAAAAGTATATATTTTATGTGTATAAATGATAGAAAGCCAGGGGTAAATAGATGGACATATAGATAGATAGATTGTTATATATATATATATTATGACACCACCACAGATCTATACATTTTATTTAAATTTATCAGAATGCTATTATTGAACCAGAAATTTCATATTGGTTTCTTAAAATAGTTTTTTATATTTTACTAAAGTACAGGCATTCTTTAGGTTATTTGCCTTAATATACACCTGACTTTAAGTAAATGTGTGAATTTTCCATTGAAATTATGGATCAAAAGGGGGCAGTGCCTATGAGGTGTTATTTAGCTGCCATGGTCAAGCAGTTTGTCACAAAATTCTGTACAGCAAAGCTTAATACTAGGTCGCACAAATCAAGCAGTTTTTCAAAACAGCTGTATAGCCAAACTTGAGACTGTTACACAAATTATGCCATTTTTCATTAAAAGACTGCTTGAATGAAACAAATCATGTACTTTTTCACTGAAACTAAAACTGCACTTGATCCCACATCACATGAAACAGTTTTTCACACACACAAAAGTGCCCTTGACCCCATATCACATAAATCACACAGGTTTTTTTTTACTGCACATCACATGAATCATGCAATATTTCATTAAAAAACTGTGCTTGACCCTCATCACATGAATCATGCAATTTTTCATTAAAAAACTGTGCTTGACCCCCATCACGTGAATCAAGCTGCACTTAGGGAAAGCAGATGTGATATAAGGTAGCCTGAAAGCAAATAACATCAACATTTACTGCATAATCAAATTTTTACATCGGTAAATGACATAAAGGAAAGAATATTGCATAATTTTGTGTGTACAAGCTTCTCATTGTTGGACTGTGTTAAATGAATAGCAGTATCTTAAAATGAAAAATTCTGGAGTTTCCAAATGGTATAAATGAATACAGTATAATAAAATTGTTCTTGTTTAACTAAGATTTTTCATTATTTATTTATTTATAATAAGACTTTGAATTGCCCGCCTGTAAGAGGAGTTATTAAGCTAGCTATTGTATGGTTGGAAGGTACTCACTAATCTGCTCAAAAACCCAATGCCAGATTGCACTTTATAGTTAATTGTTCTATAGTATAATTTCTTGCACTTAATTCTGTGTTGTATCTCCATAAATATGGGAATTCCTTGCTTGACTATGGGAATTCTCTTGTTTGACTGTGGGTATTTGCTTGTTTGACTGTAGGTATTTGTTTCTTAGATTGGGAATTCACTTGTTTGACTGTGGGCATTTGCTTGTTTGAGTGTAGGTATTTGCTTGTTTGACCATAGAACAGTCTCTTATCTCATTCTTCAACCCTGTGCTGAAGTTCTGTATGCCCTGCCAGCTTACTTGTTTCATGTATTAGCAGCAAACACAAAAAAGTAGAAAGACTGTCAACGGTGCATTGATGCAAAAGTACTATTGCACTGAAGGAGAGAGTCATCATAATTTGGCATTATGAGAGTGGGCAAAGTTTTACCACCATTTTGCATGCCTACATACCATAAACATGTACTCTGAAAATGGATGTGTAAAACTTAGATTACAGTAAATCCTCCAGGAACATAACTTTTACCTTTACATAAGTCAAGGACTGCCTGTACTGAGTTAAGTAACAAACATTGATTGTTTGGAACTCAGTTTGTTTTGTATTTAAAAGTCTTTGCTGTGTTGTGATTGCAGGCTCTGCCCTATGTTGCGTTGCTCATTGTGATGCTGTTCTTCATCTATGCAGTCATTGGAATGCAGGTTTGTGAAAGAAATCTGTTCACTTTTCCTACAGATTATTAATGAAAATTAACCTGTTTCTCAACCCATTATTTTTTTTTTTAAGTTTCCTAGAAAATGTTATGCTGATTAGGTTCATCCATTTATTTCATTTCAGGTATTTGACAAGATCAGATGTTTCTCAAACCATTATTTGTTTATAATATTTTTTTAAGAAAATGTTGTGTTAATTAGGTTCAATCATTCATTTCATTTCAGGTATTTGACAAGATCAGATGTTTCTCAATCCATTATTTGTTTTTAATGTTTTTTTAAAGAAAATGTTGTGTTAATTAGGTTCAATCATTCATTTCATTTCAGGTATTTGACAAGATCAGATGTTTCTCAAACCATTATTTGTTTTTAATATTTTTTTAAGAAAATGTTGTGTTAATTAGGTTCAATCATTCATTTCAAATCAGGTATTTGACAAGATCAGATGTTTCTCAAACCATTATTTGTTTTTAATGTTTTTTTTTAAAGAAAATGTTGTGTTAATTAGGTTCAATCATTCATTTCATTTCAGGTATTTGGCAAGATCAAATTAGATGATAGCACCGAGATACATCGTAATAATAACTTCCAGACTTTCCCACATGCTGTTCTTGTGCTTTTCAGGTCAGTTTTGGTTTTCTTTTTAAAACAAGAAAATCTTTCTTTGGTGTTGTGTTTTATAACGTTTTGATATTGCAATACAAAACTCAGAATGTAAATTTTGTTGATAATTGATGAATTGGATTCATTGCTAGCATTTAATAATTGTTTTAGAGCTGGCATTCATGGATGAGAATGTATGTTTGCTGCTTTTTTAAGATGATATCATGTGGTCTACAAGTTGATTAGATGATGTCATATATTACGGTCTTTTAGTGTTTATAGATGTTATAACACTCTCTCTCTCTCTCTCTTTTTTGCACACACACATAGTATAGCTTGCTTATTCTTATATCTAGCCAAAAGGATTACTAGCTTGTTAGAATCCTATGTCCAAGAATGAAATCAAGAACATACTTTATATTTTTTCCATTTATTACTATTAGAATCAGTATTCATGCTTAAGTATATTGTTAATAGTTATTTATTGAAAATTGAATGTCCTATTGAGAAGAGGAAAGCCACTTATGTTGAGCGTGGTTTCAAGTCTTTCAAGAACTGAAAGCTTTAGATCATGATGTGCTTAAAGCCATGAGTGGTTTAGAAATTAAATCTTTAACATACTGTGAATACTACAAGTTCACTTGGTGTGAGCTGTTACACTCAGAATTCATTTCTTTGAAATAATGATTTATTTGTGATTCATTCATTTTGAAATATACTTACTTTGTGTTAGACGCATTGGGAAATAATTAGTAAGAATTAGAGCCACATTATTACTACACACAAAGAACAAACAAAAATATTTTCTTGCTACTGCCTTCAAATTTGGTATACACAACTGTCAAGAGCTGAAAATCTTAATAAATATTATGATAATAATAGAACATACTTCAACAACTAACAAACAACCTAACCACCTACCTACCTATCTATGAAAATGTGCTGCTAACTAAATATTATTACTCACACTTAGTGGAGAGTTGATGAAACTTGATGAACACACTAACTAACACACTCGCAACTGTCCATAAGAATATGAAGAATATGATTTCCACGAATGATGGATGAATCAAATACATGTGCTTTCCCTCAGGAAAATAAAACAGCAATGTTCATTTGTGAAGACCAGAAAAAATATGATAAATGATCTTCCCTGATTAGGACAGTAGGTAGAATGCATATACACATGCAGGTTGAAGAACCCAGTTGACCTTACACACACGCAGTTAAAGAACCCGAATGGCCTTTCTCATTGATAAATGTAAAAAGTGTTTCGCATTGATGAACATCGAAAGTACAAATGGTGATGACCAGATGCTTAATGAAAGTGGTGATGATGAATGTTGTCTCCAAGCCTGGCCCTGTCCATCAGTTCCATCGGAACCCTGATTTCAGCTGCCATCAGGGGTTTGATCCGTTGAAAGAGACAAGATTTGGGGTCAGAACTTTCTTCAGCAAAGCAATTTTTGGTCTATTCACATCGGATGAAATTGTTATGAACAAGAGTGAGACTATTAGTCAGAAAAAATTACTCCATTTGCTTGGAACTGGTTTGGATTGCATCAACACGTTCTATCATATTCTTTGCCCTGAGTTGTTATTTTAACTCAGGTACTTACAAAAATATCATTATGCACAGTACCCCAAAGTTATGTCACATTGGCATTTAACAAATTATATAACAGTTAAATTTAGAAATAGGAACAAGCATATTTATTCTGCCACACAGTCCACTTTCGTGCACAGATGGATGTTTTATGGGGTTGCAAGTGCCCTGGTTCATACTCGAAGGCGCGAACCTATTAATCACTTGATGTTTATGGGTACGACCTCCAATCAGCTATTGTCCAGAATATTACATAATAGGGTGAGTTCTCTCTCCCTTCAGATTGTGACGATCACATCACTCTTATGTAAGAACTGTGTCCACGAAACAAAAATAACGAATTTAAAGTGAATGCGGGTTAGGAGGTCAAGTATAATTTGACTCCTGTTACAATTTGTATGCACTAAATTTTGTTAAAAGCTCTGTTTTATCAGAGGATCACTGCTTTTACTAGTGGGGCAGCAAGTCTGTATGGATACAGTCTTTATTCAGATAGCCTTCCATCTCAGATGTTATGCTTCCCAAGGCTCCTATCTCCACAGATATCACTTCTGCTTTTAAATTCCACAGTCTCTGGATTTCTAATCTGAGATCTCAGTATTTTTTTTTCTCTTTCTTTTGTTTTCATGTTTCTATCACTTGGAACGTTGACATCAATGATTATTGCTGTTATTATTATTATTATACCAATTAAAAGGAAAGATTATTGAAAATTGTTGTCCTTGTCAAATGTTGTTAGTTTCTGTTTGATTGGTTGGTTTCATTGTGTCTGTCTGACAGATCAGCAACTGGAGAGGCATGGCAAAAAATCATGCAGTCTTGTACAGGAAACAAAGGAAATAATTGTGATATTTTATCTGATCATAATAAATCCGATGACACCTGTGGCACTGATGCAGCAATCATCTACTTCATCTCGTTCTATATACTGTGCTCTTTTCTGGTAAGAAATATTGTGTATATGTGTGTGTATGCTGTGTGTGTACATGTGTGCATGTTATTTTCTTGTAAAAGTAGCTCTTTTTTTTCTTTTAGTGGAGGTGTAAAGTTTGTAACAAGTTTACTGATCAAACCTTTCAGCAGAAGCATTAAACTTCAGCAGTAGAATGAGTTTGTTAATAAGACTAAATTAACATAACATTTTTAAAACACTAACAAAGTAACATATATTGAATGCTTCATTAGTAATAATAGTTCACTAGATTGGCTTATAGCACTGAGTATTCTTTTGTCAGTATCTTTGTCTCACAAACCTAAAATGTTAATACTAAGCACAATTTCTATGTTATTTATCAGACCTTATTATTAACAATTAAACTTAAACATGCTTATCTCACACAGCATGCACATGCACACACAGACACACATGCATGCACATACATACACACATACACACACACACACACACACACACACACACACACACACACACAGAGACACACACATGCATGCACAAACACATACACGCACACACACACACACACACACGCACACACACATATAAATACAGACAGATACATATAGTGGAATCCCTTCTTTCATTTGGGGTTCTTTAGTTATCATGTAAGATGAAAATCAAGAATAGAAATACACTTGAAATTACTAGAATCACACATGGTGGGATGCTGGCACTATGAGAAGCACATGAAAACAGAGACCAACTGAGGGAACAGTAGATTCACATCTCACATCTCATCTTACTCCAGGGCATATACATTTTAAATAGACTGGCAGATGGATTGTTTAAATTATTTTCCTCTCCCTCCTTCCCTCTGTTTTGGGGGATTTTTTTTTTTGCCAAGCATGTATAGTTAAATTCATGCATCATCATCTATATTTATATAGAAGAATGAAAATAGCATTAGTTTAGGTTCTTGGTGATTCACCTGGCATAAATAGTGAATTCCTTTAAACTGCATTCATGTCTATGCATTATGTATAGCCGCCTCAAAAAATTAAATTAATTAATTATAGCATATACTCTGGCCTCAACTCTCATTTATTTCAATGTAAGTATACCAGCAATTTTTATTATACATAATGAAAAGAAAATTCATTGACTATCTTGTATATTATGGTTGATTTTATAAAAAAATATAATAGATTCCTATATTAAGTAATGCTACTCTTGTGATCCTATTCATTTTTTCTTTTGAAACTGCTGATGAACTCAAACTTCCAATAGGTAGAAGTTATGTTTACTCCAGTTTGACACTGAGTGATGGTGGAACATGGTGATGAATAAAATACAAAGTACAATCATAATAAATTTAATGGAATGCACCGTGTGCTGTTTGGTCAGTGCGGCAGGCCTTTGTGCAAGAAATTTGTTTGAAGAAGTGATTAGAAAGAGGGGCATGGTTTAGTTCTTACAAAATAGTGGCATAAAATAAACAGCTCCATGTGCTGTTTGGTCAGTGCGGCAGGCCTTTATGAGTTTGTTGAAGAAGTGGTTAGAAAGAGGGGCTGGGTTTTAGTTCTTACAAAATTGTGGCATAAAATAAACACCTCGCTGAGTAAATTCCTGCACATTAAGTAATAGTACCACCAGGCAAGACTGAATTTTGTAATAGCACCAAGATATAATGCCCCCAAAATATTTTTTTTATATTTATGATTGGTGTTTTCCAAGAGCTTCTTGCTCTCTGTATATAATATTCATATTATTACACATATAAAAGAAAAGTTATTTGTGTTTTTTCTTTTAGTCATTTTGTGTGCTTGTGTTTGCAATAAATATGCAATATATTGTTTATGTGGATTCAGATTATCAACTTGTTTGTGGCTGTGATCATGGACAATTTTGACTACCTGACAAGAGATTGGTCCATCCTTGGACCACACCATTTGGATGAGTTTGTGCGCCTTTGGTCTGAATATGATCCGGAAGCAAAGTAAGTATCTTTTTCGTCCATCTCCACTCAAATTCTCAAGTGAAAATAACATGAAATTAATTTGCTTGCTCTTTTTCACATAACAAATGAAATAAAACATACATTTTCTTTAGGAGCACTAAATCTGCCAAAGACAGTCTTCTGTAATATGAAGTACTGTCAGCATTTGTATTCTCAAAATTTTGTTTTCAATTTCTTATTAATTTTTGTTGTTTTATGTCTTCTTCTATACCTCTGTCACTATATGTTTTGAATCTTAAAGTAAAATATAATGTCAGCAAGACATTTAAAGTTGAAGTCATTTTTTAATGACAACAAATTGAAGCTTGTGCTACAAGCAGATGGGATGTTTATAGATTGAAGTGAACTCAATGGTAATATATTGTGATTTCAGGGGTCGCATTAAGCACTTGGATGTAGTCACATTGTTACGCAAGATTTCACCACCTTTGGGCTTTGGCAAGCTTTGTCCACACAGAGTAGCATGCAAGGTAAGACCACACCCAATAACAGGAAAGATATATCTACACTATAATTATACAAAGCAAATTATTTCCACACTCAATACCAGGAATGGCATAACCACCTGCAATAACAGGAAGGTTTGTGTATACTCTAATGATACCAGGAAAGTTATGTCCACACTCATTAATAGGCAAGTAATGTCCACACTCAGTAATAGGAAAGTTATGTCCACACTCATTAATAGGCAAGTAATGTCCACGCTCAGTAACAGGAAAGTTATGTCCACACTCGTTAATAGGAAAGTTATGTCCACACTCAGTAACAGGTAAGTTATGTCCACACTCAATACTAGACAAGTTTTGTCCACACTCAATACTAGACAAGTTATGTCTACACTCAATACTAGACAAGTTATGTCCACACTCAATACTAGACAAGTTATGTCCACACTCTATACTAGACAAGTTTTGTCCACATTCAATACTAGACAAGTTATGTTCACATTCAATACTAGGCATGTCCACACTCAGTAATAGACAAGTTATTTCCATAACAGACAAGGTAAATCAATAATAGACAAAATAAATCCATATACATTAACAGATATGGTATGGCAACTAAATAAGAGGTAACGTGTGTGTACTCTCAAATCCATACACAAAATATGTAGTCATACTAAGTAACAGATAAGGATATCTAGCAAAATATCAGACTTACATGTGTATAACCACACTAAATAACAGTTAAAGATATGTCCATAAAGATTGGTGAGTAAGGTATGTCTTCATTGATGGCATGTCCATCAGATAACGTGCAGTGTGTGTCTTCATAGAGAGATGAACAAAGCATGCCTAGAGGGAGTGGTGTGCAAGGCAAGTCTGCATAGAGTAACATGCAAAAGGTATCCACAAAGATTGGTGTGCAAGGCAAGTCTGCATAGAGTAACATGCAAAAGGTATCCACAAAGATTGGTGTGCAAGGCAAGTCTGCATAGAGTAACATGCAAAAGGTATCCACAAAGATAGGTGTGCAAGGAATCTCTGCATAGAGTAACATGCAAAAGGTATCCACAAAGATTGGTGTGCAAGGAATCTCTGCATAGAGTAGCATGCAAGGAATGTTCACGGAGAGAAATAATATGCAAGGAATGTCCACAATGAGTAAAGTGCAAGGAATGTCCACAGGCTAATATGCAAGAAATGTCTAGTTTTACAAGATTAGTTTGCTGAGTCTTATAAACAGAAAAATACTAAATCAGGAAGAATCTTAATTATTACTAATTTAGGGAAGTTCATTATAACTACAAAATCAAAATTTGATTAATTTTTTTTTAACTTACAGCTTCAGTGCTCATTGATGTTTGTGGATAGTCAAAGGCTAGATGAGTGAAGCATGCCAAACCATTTCACATATAAAGTTTGTAGTTTACAAAATGCAAGATCAAATAAATTATGACAATTTTAAACTGAACCAGTTGTTTATATGTACCATCATTTAATGGCTTTTTCCCAGTTATTCTTTACATTTCAAAACTATAATTTCCATAAAGTCAGAAAGTATCTGTCATAGATCAATATGTTTTAATAATGGGATTATACAGTATTTGTAATTTAAAGACTAAACATTGTGTAATGACTTGTATAAATAAGTCAGCTTATGAAAGTTGTTGTCCTATTTGGCTCATGTTAGATGGAAGGCTGTGTGAAAGTCTGCTATACACTAGCACTACAGACACCTGAGACACCTCGCTGGCCATCCTGCATTGCAGACAGCCTGCTCTGCATTGAACTAAATTAAGCTTAGAGGAAACTGGTTTTTCCAGTCTTAAAAACTCTTATATTCTTCTTGAAAGAACAGCCTGCATGCTAATTAACAAAACATACTTTGTTGCACTTTAGAAGTAAGCATAATGCTATTAGAAAGAAAACTGTCACTATTTTTATCTTCCAAAGATACAGCATTTATTCTTCCACTTTTAAAAAATGGCATATTGCTTTCACACACAATAGTCCAGAATTTAGAAAATATGCATTCTGTTCACATAATCATAATCAAACATAATAATCATGGTTATTTTCTATCTCTCAATCTAATCAGAGTGTCATTGCTTACTGTCATCACCAAGCACAAGGATGTTTCAAATGTAATAATCATGGTTACTTCTGTATCTCATTCTAATCAGTGTCATTGCTTACTCTCATCTCCATTTTTGCATGCTTCAAACAGATTTGGAATAACCTAGTCTTTACTGCAGTACCTAAGGGCCTCGCAGCCATTTTGAATCATAAAAATCACTCCAAAACCTTGCACTGAGGGCAAATTGTCATAAACACAAACATCAAGGGCACACCAATTTTTCCATGCCTATATTGAGTACATTGTGCAATCACCTGATAGTCAAACTTGTCAATGAAACATCTTGTAATTGATTTAAATCTGTACATTTGACTGAAAGGGTTA
Source organism: Sinotaia quadrata (assembly GCA_028829895.1). Lineage (NCBI taxonomy): Eukaryota > Metazoa > Mollusca > Gastropoda > Architaenioglossa > Viviparidae > Sinotaia > Sinotaia quadrata. The sequence continues at coordinate 23,493,290 of CM054178.1, forward strand.
AGTTTGAAATATTCTTTTTTCAAGAAATTCAACTTTATCATCCCATTCGAAAATGGATATGAATAAGGATATTTTAATGTTTATATTGATCTATTTGAAACATAAATTCATCTGTAAAATTCAGAAAGAATTTGTACATTTTTAATCAGTTTGGCATTTTCCGAAACTTTAATTTCTAATTTTAATGCGGAAACAACATAAAAATATGAACATTTGCAATTTTTTTCAATGGATATAGATTATACTACCGATGTTCTAAATGATTTTAGATATTTCTTTTGGAAATTGGTATTATATTTATTGCAATTTTTCTTTTTGTTCAGCGATTGGTAAGCATGAATATGCCATTGAATAGTGATGGAACCGTCATGTTCAATGCCACTTTGTTTGCACTTGTTCGAACTTCACTCAAAATCAAGACAGAGGGTAACATCGATCAGGCAAATGAGGAGCTGCGTTCAGTCATCAAGAAGATTTGGAAACGTACCAGTCCTAAACTTCTCGACCAAGTGGTCCCTCCTGCAGGTAGTAAGTAGTGCTTTCCGCATGGCCTGTCGTGGATTTTTAGTTACCACCACCAGTACAACCTCCACCACCATCCATCACCACCTCCACCACCACCACAACCACCACCACCATTGACCCTGCCAGCTTGACCTCTAAGCCGTGATTGGCATGTGTAGTGTTGCTTTCACCATGCTGCCAGCATAGACGATGTTCTCTCTCAGAATTTGACTGAACTGATTGATTGGTGCGTGCTTGCGTGCGTGTTTTCTAATATTTGAATGTTATCCTGTTGCAATGTTCACCAATCAAAGGTATTTTGTTGTATGGTTGTACTATATGTAAGTGGTCTGTGATAAAGTATTCTTTGTTATGTATGTGAAAATGGTTGCTGTGGTTAACTATGTCTTAATTAAATATATTTTACAGTTCAGTGTGAAAGGGTATTTGCCAGTTAAATATGCTCAATAATTTATATGAAAAAGGGGTCGTGTGTTTTTGACAGGTTTCTCTACATTTCTTCTCATGTCTTCATAATTTAATTTAGCTCCTTCCATTTATGTTGATCACATAGCATCAAATGGTTATTCAGTTTTATTTTTTAACTTAAAATAATTACATACTGATCTGTAAATCTCTCTAAATGAGTGGAATAGTCTCCTTTTAATTATATTTTAACTTTTATTAAAATGTATAATACTAATATTAAAATGAATGATAAATATGCTAAGATAGAAATATGTACATTTGTTTACAAACTTTATCAGTTTTTTGTAGTAATCTTTCATAAATGTTCTTTTTAAAATTAAAATAGCCAATAAAATAAAATGAAGTAGATCAGCATACTCTTATGACTAAATTTTTTCATACTGTTAACTTTCAATCAAATTCTCCAGCAGCAGGATAAACTTCACCAGGTACCTAATATTTAAAATCAGAATTGTCTGGCCATCATCTTATAGGAGCTTCATTTATTTCAATCATGCATTGGTATTTGAAAATAGCCAGAATTAAGAACAGTCTTGTTTTTATCAGTGCCTTTAAATAAGCAGAAATAGGAACATTCTCTTGTCAGTGTATGTAAATCACCAAAAATAGGAGCATTCTTTGTCACCAACATCCACCCGCTTTCTGGTTGAAAGGAGAGATAATGGCTAGCCAGCGACTCACGGGGCCTTGTGTAGATGTTGTGACAAGTGCCCACATAAATACGTAACCAAGGTGTTGATGTGCCTTGTGTGATCTGCTGACCACAGGCATGATGGGTCACTCCAGACAGAGCACAGCCACGACCGGATTCCTTTTCATAACACAATAGGGTCAATGGATTGGAAATATGGTCATCACTGTCATCTGCTTGCTGCACCTACTCAGTACCACTTCATTTTCAGAGATGTGCACCACTTCATTTTGAAAGATTTATACCATCTCACTTAGAAAGTTGCATACCACTTCACTTGGATAGATGTATACCACTGCATTTTGTGAGCTGTGTACCACTACATAGTGTGGGATGTATACCACTTCATTTTGAGAGCTGTGTACCACTTCATTTGAGAGCTGTGGATCACTTCATTTTGAGAGCTGTGTACCACTTCATTTTGAGAGCTGTGGATCACTTCATTTGAGAGCTGTGTACCACTTCATTTGAGAGCTGTGTACCACTTCATTTTGAGAGCTGTGTACCACTTCATTTTGAGAGCTGTGTATCACTTCATTTTGAGAGCTGTGTATCACTTCATTTTGAGAGTTATGTTTCACTTCATTTTGAGAGCTGTACTACCTGATTTTTGCTAGTTGTGTACCATTTATTTTAATACCAACTAAACAAGTCTTCCCTACAGAAATCTAAAAATATGAATGCAAAGGACCAGCCGGCAAACATCCACCACCATCACTCTGCAACTTTCCTGTCAACCACCCTCCACTATCTATCATCATCTTCAATACTCCCAACCGTGGTACACCTTGAGCCAGGCAGTAGAAAGTTAATGGTCCATTTGTTTTGTAAAGTGATATTACTTAATTTTTTCTGGTTATTGACTTTTCCTCTTGCTAACTTCTTAACCTGAAGAGGAACATTGCTAAGGATATTTCATTGTTCAGAAGGCAAGAGTTTAAGATAAACAAAACAAATGTTATTTGTACATGATTTTTTAGTGTTTTATAGTTATTTCCATAAGTTTAACACCTTTCACGAATCTTGCTGAACTAAATTAAAATTGTTTTTAAATAAATACTAAGAGTTTGAAAGACATTAGCGTGATATACCTTAATATTTGCACTTTCATTCTTACCTTTTAGTGTTGATGCATTTTTTTTTTAAGTGTGCTTCAATGTATAAATCACATAAATGTTTTCATCATGAATAGCCGTTATATGGCCAAGTGCCAGCATGGTGTATAAATACATTGAAGCATTGTTTTAATGCTTCATTAGTACTTTATCAGCAAAAATTAATAAATTTAATTTATAATCTTAAAATGAAGAATTATACATTTTATATTGTAAAAAAAAAAAAAATCATGTGTGATATGAACTATTTTTTCCTGTAGATAAGACACAAAAAGCAAATTAATTATTTAATGAAACAGTTTATGTACACAGCAGCCTGTATAAAATTATTTGACTGAAGAATATTAGATAAAGAGTGCAAAAAAATATATTTATTTTATTGAAACGACAATCAGAAAATACAAGTAAGTTTTGTTTTTCTTTTTTTATTCTTGGTTATTAAGTTTGCCTTATTAATTTTGATTTTAAAATCAGCATTGAGCTTTCTTGACAGAAATGGTCCTAAAAGAAAAAATATTAGGATAATAAAAGAAATGATAAAATATTATCCCCTTTTAGTTTCTTTAATTATCTAACTTTCTGAATGTTTAAATGAAGAAGTGAAGACTTGGGCATGCAAAATGTAAAAAGTTTTCAAAATAACAAAATAACTTCACTTTATTTTATAATTTACTGCCTTCTCTTTAAACTTTACAGTAGTTTAAATATTTAATGTCATTGTTTGTAAAACTTTATTTTTGCCTAAAACATGTGAGTGTCATTGTTCTTATATATCTTATCATTTGTTTACAGGCACATGTTTGCATGCATCAAATGTGTTTACATTTGTGAAGTGATTTGTTATTCCAACAAAATGCATTCCATATTCCTCACCAGTTTGATTTGCATATTTCAAAATGAATTGCTACATGGCATTTTTATATTTATTTATCGAACTTATTGTATGGCAGAATTATGTCTTTGTAGTGCACAATACTGTTTGGTGTTACATTAAGGTTTGGGGAAACATATGGATGATAAAGTTTGAGTTTAAACCTATCTGGCTTTCCTTACCATTGAGAAATGTGTGAATGATCTTTAGGAATATGTGGTAAGGGTGAAAATCTACTTTCATTGTTTACTTCAAATCTATTGTGTGTTGGTGAAAACTTGATAAATGTGTGGATGACAAGATGAAAATACATGTATCTACTTTGTGTTTGAGTTAAGATCTGCTGTATTGTTGAACACTTGAGGAACGTATGGATGATAATTATAAAGAGGTACATGTAATGTATAATTTAGGTTATAATTATTGTGTGTTATTTAGCACTTGAGAAATGTTTTAATAATAATTAGATATAGATGTAGAAAAGACATGTATGTTGTTTATATTACAAGTTCAATGCATATGCTGCTGAGAAATATATGTATAGCAATTAGAAAATATAGATAAAAATTTAATTTATACGTTTTAGGTAAAACCTATTCTCTTTCCACTTTCCCTGTTGTACAATCTCTTCATTTATTTACATTTTGACATCTCCATTTTTTTTCCAGTTTGAAGTTGTTTATTTTGATTCTTGTTATTTTCCTTTTTAAAAATTATTTTTTGTATCCCCTTTAGAAGTTCAGCACATTCACTTAATAGTTTGCATTGGTTCTGCATGGAGTGGTATTGTTTTGATTAAGAAATCTGATAGAGTAAGCAAGTAGTTTTAGAATGTTTTTTGTTGTTTAATTTTTAAAGGAATTTGAGTATATAAAATTAGCTTTTCCTGAAAACTTTACAGATGTATCTGCAATAGAAGTATCTAGATATTAATCCAAAGATAGTATAGGTATTAGTCACAGACAAGCCAAGGGGCCATTAAACTCTCCAGGGGAGATAAAGCTAGAATCTTTTATGTGCTGCATAGGTCAACAGAGAACTTCACCTTTGTTATGATATTGAAAACACTCAACATGTAAAAATAACCTGGGCTATCAGATTAGTGCATGACATTGCACTTGCTGATTGATTATTGTGAGAAGGGTTATGAGCACTTAGGATCAAGCATAATGGGTCATACCCTATCAGGGAGGGCCAGAAGAAAGAAGCTTGTTTCCATGATAGGTGGATCCAAGGAAAAGTTGTTAGAGTGTGTACATTAAGACAAAAACTTAGCAGGTCTCTTCACTGGTGAAGATTTATAGTGGGGGAAAAAACTGTAAATTTAGAGGTCTATCTACTGGCAAAGATTTCTTAGTGGAAAAACCTGTAAATTTGGAGGTCTGTCTACTGGCAAAGATTTCATAGTGGAAAAACCTGTAAATTGGGAGGTCTGTCTACTAGCAAAGATTTATAGTGGTGAAAAAAAAAACTGTAAATTTAAGGGCCTTTCTATTGGTGAAAATATTTTAGAGGAAAATTTTTGGAGAATGAGTCTGTGTCATGTTTTTAAATAACACCTGCAGTGGTAGGTGCTTTTTGGTAAAATATGTCTGATAATGAAGGATAATGATGCAGTTAAACAAAGAATATACTGTCATCATTGGTCTACTCATGTAATTAATTTATTCCTGTCATCTGCCAGGTTGGAGACAAAATGTCTATGAGAGCAGTTTGGGTAACCTGAATGCTTGCATCAGAAACCATGGTCCCCAGATAGAGCATGAGTGTCATGGCAAACCCAGAAAATAAATGAGAACTTAACCCTATCTTCCCTGAGAGTGAAGGATGACAATGAAAACTGAACAAATGACATGATAAATCTGACATGCACCAAACGCCTTCATGCTAGAAAAGCTCATTATCCTTAAAAAGACTTGAAACCCTGCTATCCACTTGCTGGTTTTTTTAAGGAGGCTTCATGCAGTTATAGTCCTTATATTTAATGCACCATCCAAACAATACTGATGTTTTCTGGGTGTTGAAAAGAAGGATAGAAATCGACAATACTGGCATACATAGTAATAAGGTTTAATTATAACTGCTGCTATTATCTTTACCCTTTGGTGTCAGCAGGTAATATCAAACCCAGAGGTTTTACAGACTAAGCATATAGATCATTCCCTTAAATGTATACCCTCAAGATCCAAGCCTTCGCAACTTTTGTTTTCACCAACCCACCTAAAAGAACAATGCCAAAAGTCTCTCTTCTGTAATGATTCAACCACTGCACATTAGGGAGGCTGCTCTTTTCCACCCCCTGCAACTAGATATTGAGAGAAATGTGGCAAAGTCTGAAAGAGGGTCATTTGTTTATCTTGTGATCTTGATTGCCAGTGCACAATGTTTATTGTCTGACTCAGCAATATTGGAGCATGTGGGAAATCAGTCTTGGTGGTTGTATAGATAATTATTGTACATTTTACCAACACTTGTTCAACAAAATATCACTTGCTCCATCATATATTCCATTTTAGGTAGGTACATTGAATGTTTCCTCATCAGCAACAAAATAAATAAATTTTACAGAAGAATATAGTAAGAGAAATAGTTGAACTATTATTGTAGTGTTTCTTTTAAAAAAATCGACAAATTTTTGCAGAGTCAAATTAGTTATTTTTGTAGCATCTCTAAGCATTTTACTTATATATTTATGTGAAATAGATCAGCCATTTTGTTTAAAACGTACAATTATTTACTTTGTTTACAGTAATTTGCGAATTTACAATTACATGTATCCAAAAGGGTTTTCATGTTATAGATAGAGACTAAATTTTTAGCCATTACTTTTTAATTTTTTTAGACATATTTTGGTTGCATTTTGACATAGTGCATAGTTCTGAGCCTATCTGTGATAGTGCATAAAAGTATATTTTCGTTCCATATTTCTAGTGTTCAGAATCAATCTGATTTTTTGCATAGAGAATGTTTTGATTGCATTTTTATAAGTTGCACAGTTCTGCAATATCTTTATGATTTTCTGCAGGAGATGATGATGTGACAGTGGGAAAATTCTATGCAACTTTCCTGATCCAAGACTACTTCCGGCGCTTTAAGAAGCGTAAAGAACAAATGCAGAAAATACAGAAGGGTCAGGAGCACACTAATGCTCTGCAGGCAAGTGGAAGTTACTTCCCTTTAATCATTAGGATCACCATTTCAGGCAGATGGAAAGTTTCATCCCTTTAACCTGTAGACCACATATTAATAATCACAATTACTTCCCTGCCACTACTTGTTTTTAGAGACTTCTAACTCTACATTTAACGCAACATAACTTTGTCATTTATACAACTATCCTTAAAAACTTTCCTCTAAGTTAAATGAACAGTAACTATGATTATTTTTAATTTTATAATAGAAAAGATGTATCTTGAGTTTTAAAATAAATTATATTCAGTGAAGAAAGATGAACACAATTCACTTGAATTATATTTATGTTATATTGCTATTAGAAACATGAAAAACGATAGAATTCTGAGATATCTGTTGTGATTCATAACCTTCTTTAATTGGGATGATGGCAGTTTCTGACCTAGGCCAATTTCTATGATTCATAACTTTCTGTATTATTACAATCTGATTGTATGACAATATGGACTTGTTGTACCATAAAGAAGCAAACCTCATAGACCTTGAATTAGTCTGGAAGACCAGTACTTTCATTGTGTGTTACTTAGTTACAGTTTGTTTACTTACTTACAAAGGTTTTACATAATTTCCTTCTCTCTTTTGAGATACTATAAACTACTAAATATTGAATTCACGTCTTGAAGTTAAGGAAAGTAAATAATTTTTTTGGAAACGTTTTATGGTAACTTTTTTCCCCTGCTCAGGCTGGCCTGCGAGCAGTGCATGACCTTGGCCCTGAGATCCGCCGGGCCATTTCAGGCAACTTAGATGAGGAGGAATTCATGGATAAGGAGATTGAAGAGCCAATGCACAGGGTATGTAGACTTTAAGTTTGTTGAATGTGAGTGTCAAAATGTAAGGTATTTAGGCCAGGTCTAAGATACTAGTTACTAGCCACTAGATACTAATGATGTAAATCTTAATTGACAGTGAGTCATTGGGTATATAGACCTGTAGTTTGAAGACACTGAGAGCCAGTACACCGTTATATACACTAGTCCTGCAGGTTAGGTCTGTAGTCAGTACTCATTAAGGAAGTAGGCCAATAGTCATTTGATATTGCAAGCTAATGTACAGGGCCTATAAACTAGATCTGTAGAGTCGGTGGACATTAAGGATGTCGACCTGTAGTCACTTGATGTTGTGAACTAATGCACAGAGCCAATAGGCCAGATCTGTAGAGTCAGTAGATGTTAAGGATATAGTCCTGTAGCCACTTGATGTTGAGAAGCAATGCATAATTTCCATATGCTAGGTCCCTAATCATAACATAAAGATGTAGGCCTGTAGCCACTTGATGTTGAGAAGCAATGCATAATTTCCATATGCTAGGTCCCTAATCATAATAAAAGATGTAGGTCTATAGTCACTTGATGTTGCAAGTCAATGTACAGGGTATACAGGTTAAATCTATAGTCAGTAGACATTAAAGAAAGGATGTAGGCTTGTAGTCACTTGATGTGAGCCAATCACACTTAAAGATTGATTCCTGTAATCAATCACCTTTAGGAACCAATGCTCAAGGTATATTAATTATGGCCTGTAATTAGTAGGCATTAAACACTCACTGTTTAAAGTATATAGGATTACAGTATTAATTATGGTCTGTAATTAGTAGGCATTAAACACTCACTGCTTAAAGTATATAGGATTACAGTATTAATTATGGTCTGTAATTAGTAGGCATTAAACACTCACTGTTTAAAGTATATAGGATTACAGTATTAATTATGGTCTGTAATTAGTAGGCATTAAACACTCACTGCTTAAAGTATATAGGATTACAGTCAAAAGAACCTAATGCATGTGATGTAGACCTTTAATCAGTAAACATGTAGGCCTGCAGTCAATAAATAGTAAGCATTGAGGCTGTAGTAGGCATAGAGGCCTTAAATAAATAGTAGGCATGGAGGTCTGTAGTCAATAAATAGTAGGCATGGAGGTCTGTAGTCAATAAATAGTAGGCATGGAGGCCTGTAGTCAATAAATAGTAGGCATGGAGGTCTGTAGTCAATAAATAGTAATGCATGGAGGTCTTAGTCAATAAATAGTAGGCATGGAGGTCTTTAGTCATAAATAGTAGGCATGGAGACCTGTAGTCAATAAATAGTAGGCATTGAGGCTGTAGTAGGCATGGAGGTAGACGGTGGGAGGTAGTATCACAGAGTATACAGGCTAGGTCTGTAGTCAGTAAGCAGTGTAAACCCATGCTCAGAAACATTGTCAGTAGACTTGGGGTATGTCATTGGGCATTGGGAGCCAGTGCATAGGGTATGTCAATGGGCATTGGGAGCCAGTGCATAGGGTATGTCAATGGGCATTGGGAGCCAGTGCATAGGGTATGTCAATGGGCATTGGGAGCCAGTGCATAGGGTATGTCAATGGGCATTGGGAGCCAGTGCATAGGTATGTCAATGGGCATTGGGAGCCAGTGCATAGGTATGTCAGTGGGCATTGGGAGCCAGCATTCATGGTAAGTGTCAGTACTAGGGAACTAATTCACATCGTGTCAGCAAGCAATGAGAGAATCATTCATTCAATACTCAACAGATGACATCTGTATTCTTCACTTTAGTGTTCATCATAAACCAAAATTTAAAGTTCTTTTAAAGTTTCTTCTTAGAATTTAATGATCTAACAAATTTTTAAAGCAGAGTTAGCTAAAAAGAAAAATTCTGATTAGACACAGGCAAGCATGCAATTTTTTTATAAGAGCATATATTTTGTATATTTTATAGTGATCTCATTTTTTATAAGGGTATGTATTTTATATATTTTATAATGATCTCATTTATATTGCAGCGAAACCATACCTTGTTTGGCAGTGTTGTTAGCACACTAACGGGAGTGCGACCAATTCTGCCTTTCTTAAATCGCACACAGTCCATGTATGGAAACTCCACAAGAGGTGAGCCGAAGATAAACCCTCTCACCTCTATAAGTGCTGCTACTGCCAAACTGCTACAAAGTCAGGCTGCCAATGGTAATATTGGGGGTCCCTCTTCTTTGAATCATCTGACCTCAAGTGATCGACCCAATCTGAACCATACACCCTCACCTCGTCCATCACCTTCACCTCGGCAGTCACTTGCTGCACCACCAGCTGATGTCTCTCGGCGACCTAGTCGGACAAGGTACAATCCAGTTGTTGCTGTTAACCCTATAAATGTTCATATCATGTTGAGTGAAATTTGCGTTAGCTATGTAATAGGTCAAATTCATTTGTTACTGACAATGAAACTGGCCATCAGTGACCACGAAAGACCACATTTGGTCAATCTTGCCTAAGTTATACAATCAACAAAATGCAGACAGTGACGGCTGCAAAATAATATTTTGTGTGGATTTTCTGTTAAATTAGGATCAAATTCTTTTCAAAATGTACTTGTCAATGACTTTGCAAATATTGAAATAGTTGCAGATGTCTTGAATATCTTCTTTTGGATAAGATTCTTTAAATGAAAGACATTTGTTATCCTGACCATAGTTGAACAATTTCTCATGCCTTAACTTATACTTTAAAGTAAGTCAGGGTTCAGGGTGCTCATACAATTCCATCCTGAGAACCAAACATATTTTTCAGGATGGTCACTTTAGACTTGGATGTACTAAAACATTTTTTCTTTCTGATTACAGTCAGCGGTCAAGCCATGAAGATCGGCCACCCTCACAGATATTGATTGAAAAGGGTGCAGTGCAGGAGGCAGAGGAAGATGGTATGGAAGAAGTGTGGGGGCACACACCCAGCCCTGCACCATCTCACCTATCCCATGCTGCCCCCATCATTCAAAACAGTGTAGTGCATCCAGGGCCAACAATGGTGGGCAAACGGCAGGACATCTATGTCTACAGAGAGTGGGTGGAAGTTTCAATATTGTTCCCTTTACTTTAAAGCTTTAGTCACTTTATACTACACATCTGTTTCTTCAATGGGTCCAAGTTTGTTCTGATTCCTTGTTGTACCCTTGAGCTCCGTTATTTAAGGCCAGACACCACGAACATTTCTAAAATTTTGAATTTGTAAATTTTCAAATCTAAGATTTTTACATAAGTGCATATATTAATGTCTTCTTTTTCATGATTTATATTCTTTATAATTGAAAAATGTTTTTTGTTTCAGATAAAGCTATATCTCAGACCAGTCTGTTTTATAAAGAGTATTTCTCAAACCAAAAATGTGTGCATTTCAATCTTTGCTATTATTTATTAACATACACAGGGAAAAGACGTGCAAACAGATAGCATCATCTTCCCTACATATATAACCATTAAAAAATACTTTCAGTTTAGTTCTTTGGACCAACACTTGAGAAATGAATTCTTGTAAACAAAAAGCAGCTCTTTTAAAATATTTCTTTTAAAAAAATTTTTGCAGCTACTACTCACTTCTGAATGCTATAAATATTATTTTTTTTAAAATTAACAATAAGCATATAAATATACAACAGAAGTAGCTTGTGCATAATTTATTAGAATTCTTCTGATGGCACTTTATTGCCTTCCTGAGAGAGTTGCACATATCTTTGCTGATCTGTCTCTGCTCTTTAGAAGGAATATTTATCATGGTTGACTCCCCTTTTTATAAAAGGCATTTATCTATGACTTTTTGTTAATTATTTTAAAAAATAATGAAGTCTCCTTGATGATATTGACAATAGTTTATGTATACATTGTTTTTAAATGGATTGACATTTACTGACTAATAATTCAAGGTAAATTCCCCAAACTCTAGAAGGTACATTGGTCCAAGTTACCTTGACATGTATGTTTTAAGACAAAGTTTGGAATAATTTCCATGGAGTAGACTTTAATGTCTTAGCAAACTTGATAGCTATTTGAATAGCAGACCAGAAAAAAAAGCTTTAATTTGATTTTTGTCTAGAATTTAACAGTTTAATAAGAAAAGAAAAAAAGTGCTTCTTTTTGTTGTTTGAATGCAGTCTTCCACAAGAGGACAGTGATTATGAGAGGGAGCGTAATCCTCCATCACCTCCACATGTTCGCAAGTTGAGTCGTCGGGGTGCCAGCTTTAAGCTTGCATGCATTGGCAAGCAGGACTCTGATGAGAATCCACTGATGCGGAAGGTTGGGCAACCCCTGCGTTTGACGCAGAGCCAGGTAAACCAGGTACTCGATCATCCTGCCTGCACCTGCTTTATGGTTATTTTGATTGTTTTGTCATCTCCCATCGTCACTGTCATCTTCATCTCATACACAATCTGCATAGTGGCCACTTTATGGTGCATTGAGCAGCCATACTTACAGTGGTGTCATCTCTTTGTCAAGTCTGAACCTTTCTAATATAAAGATAATATAAAGAAATATACTAGTAAAGCAGCTTCACTGCAAGCTTTAACAAAATAATAATAATAATAATGGCTATGGTCACAGGTGAACACATAGATTTGACTTCATACATTTAGGTGGCTTTAGTCTTATTCATATTGCTCACCAAGTCTTGCCAAACCTAGCTTGGCAACTCTGCTAGTGGCAAGGAGAGATGATAATGCATGAAACTTGTTGTATTTTAAGTAATTCATAGTGAAATTCAGGTGAAGTGCATGGCTTTAGAGTCATGGTGCTGCTACTTAAAGAAGAGCCTCGACCCAAAGTCAGGCAATGAGTGATCGAGGTGTAATGTTCAACTACTTTTTGTCTACTAATAAATTCTCATTGATGGAAAGGGACCAGTGAGAAATCCAGCCAACAGTTTTCAACTTCAAAGTGAATTACTTTCACTTTACACCAGAAATCATGTACCCTTGCCCAGTTGGAATGCTATGCATCCTAAGTTTAGCACAGGCATATTATGTAGCAAAATTTTTCTTTGGGCACTCTCAATATTTTTTTCCCATGGGATTATCACATCAGTCACCTTTATTTCCTTAATTTGAGTATGGATTGACCCATCACTCAGTCATTTAATTTATCCATGCTGTGGTTATATGGATGCTCTTTTTATTTTATCACACCTCTTATAGGTTGTTGTACAGTAGGGTCTTATTTTGCTGTAATTTGATTTATGACAATCTGCTTTAAATGCACTAATTACTTCCTTAAAATTTATCTTACAACACCTGTTTGCAGTTAGGCCAGTTAAGCTAGTCAAAGGCTGGTCTTAGACCAGTTTAGTCATCTCAAATCCAAGTTCATCCTTATTTTACTTGCCCCAAGTTAAACTTGCTGTTTGTTTTCAAACAAACTTTGCCTGAATTAATTGTTAGTTCATAATGAAATACAATGAAAATATTCTTTGTTCTACATAGGAAGAAAATCACTCTTTTATGGAGAAATACCATGATTTGAGAAGTCCTCAGAAGTATCAAATTTTCTAAATTCATAAAACACAAACATCCTTTGGAAATTTCAATTTTAATTGACCAAATGAATGACCCAATTAACCTGAAAAAGAGATATTTGAATATGGCAACTGTGTGCTGATGTCAAATTAGATGCAAAACTATTTAAAATGCTACAACCGTATAGGTGTTATTTTCTTCTTGTCTGTAGGTCAGTTTAAATTGTTAATGTTAATCCATTGCTTCATACCCAATAATGACCCAGTAGAAATAAAAATATATATTAACATCATCAGTGGAGAAATTATAAATTAATAATGTGTTACTATTGAAAAAGACTTGATAATTAAACTAGATATCATTACAAGGGCTACACTCCTTCCCAGTGGAGAAATTAGAAATTAATAATGTGTTACTATTGAAAAAGACTTGATAATTAAACTAGATATCATTACAAGGGCTACACTCCTTCCCAGTGGAGAAATTAGAAATTAATAATGTGTTACTATTGAAAAAGACTTGATAATTAAACTAGATATCATTACAAGGGCTACACTCCTTCCCAGTTGTTGAATTTTTTTTATAACTATTTCTGTGATTTGCTTGTTTTATAACAGACTTCCAGTACAAAACTTAACATAGTTCAGAGACCCTACTGTATTCTGTATTTAAACATGTATTTATCTTTGCTCAGTTTGCTGTGGTAAAGGTGATTTCACATTTCATTTGCTTATTGCATCCATCACTCTCTTAGCTGCTATTTTATCCACTGTCTGCTTTTGCTCCCAGTCCTCTCCCTTTATTTTATGCACTCTCTATGCTCTTGAATTGTGTTGTCATGAGTTCAAATTTAGCTAGTTACTTACAAACTGTAGTCTTGTGTGCCACAATGACTGGTCTTGGATATTATTCAAGGATTTTTAAAATTCACATTGCATATGGCACTCCTTTGACCTCAGTCAGTTATCTGTAGACTGTGTTCTTAAAAGTTGATTTAAAATAGAGTGTGATGTGGGATTTGGTGCAGTGCATATTACATATGATTTTTTTTTACTTTGTATTAAAATGTAGGCAGTATTTTTCCGTGAAATGTCATTATGATCAATAAATATTTGTTTATGGCTGCTTCTTTCATCACACTAAAATTTTAATTAAATGGTTGTTCAAATTTGAATTTGTTTTAAATTCCACCTCATTTAGCTGCAGGAATAAGTTAATCTTGAACTAATGTTTATATTTTTCTCTCTTTAAACAGCTTTAAAGAAATAAAAATTATGCAATTCATTTACATTTTTTTTTAATTTAGAGAATTCATTGTGGAATTTACACAAATATATTTACAGACTGACTTTTCTATTCAGGAATATTCTGTGGACAACTTTGTAAAGCTGCATTATTTGATATAGTCATTTTCCCATCATACAGACAGATGTGCATGCCTGTAATAAAAGCTCAGAGGTCTCCAAATAAACCTTAGAAAGATAATATCTGGTTAAAAGTACTCATTGAGTTATCCACCCTTTGTCTTGGAGTAAGCTCTCCATGGCTCATTCTTGCCTTGATTTACTCATGAAATTCCAGGATTGTACAGTTTTGCAGTATTCTGGAAGGTGCTTGCTTTCTTCTTGTGTGTTTTGTTTGTTTTTTCTCTTCATTCCAGTCATCTGTTTGGTAAGATGGGTAATTTTCCGTACTTAAGCACACATCCATTTTTCTTTTTTTGTTGTTGACTTGTTAATATCACAGCTGAGTCATTGCTATGATTTTGGCCACATAAAAGGAATATTTTGATTGCTATGATTTTGGCCACATAAAAGGAATATTTTGACTATCACCCTCTTGTACAACTTGTGCTGGTTGCAGATTTAAAAGGCAATCTATATTTTTGAGAGTACCAGTACAGATTCTTTTGTGAGATACTAGAATGTAAAGCTGTCTGTTTTCTATATCTAGTGACAGTAAGTGTGACCTCATAGACACCTACTGTGCATGTCAAGCACCAGTAAGTGCCAGTAAGTGTCTTTCTAGTGCCAGTGTATCTGTCTAGTACCAGTAAGTGTCTCTATCTAGTGCCAGCAAGTGTGAAAAGGCCAGAAATGATTAGGTGCAATAGTGCACATCTTGTTCCACACACACACACACACACACACACACACACACACACACACACACACACACACACACACACACACACACACACACACACACACACACCATCAGTGCACACAACTCTATCTTTGTTATCTTTACATTTTTATTTTTTATTTTTTTTGCGGGGGGAGGTGACGTTCTTTTAAATTAACAATCACACAGAGAGTGTAATTCCAATCAGGGAAATTTCATATCAGGTTGTTGGAAATACTTGTGATGTGCTAGGATTGGAAACAGAAATTACTACACAGGATAATCATGGTTCTCTTAGACAACTCCACAATCTTGAATTTCTCTCAAGTATCTTCTTTTATTTCTGAATTTCCTTTTGTGGCAGTTGTTCAGGCTGTCAGTGTCATTACAAACAATAAGGAGTTTTTGTGGAGTTTTTTGCACTTGTATCTAGTTGTGCTCCACACAATTTTTCTGTGGTAGAAATTTGTTTGTGTCCTATTTGTAAGTCTCCTCCTATTTGTAGAAATTCTCTTGTCCTATCTGTAAGTCTTCTGTCAACAAATAGCACTAAAGACTTCCTTCTGCCATTACAAGTGATTTTTATGGCACTTGTCAGCAGAGTTCTGCCATTACAAGTGATTTTGTATGTCACTTTCAGCAGAGTTCTGCCATTACAAGTGATTTTGTATGTCACTTTCAGCAGTGTTCTGGCATTACAAGTGATTTTGTATGTCACTTTCAGCAGTGTTCTGGCATTACAAGTGATTTTGTATGTCACTTTCAGCAGTGTTCTGGCATTACAAGTGATTTTGTATGGCACTATCAGCAGAGTTCTGCCATTACAAGTGATTTTGTATGTCACTTTCAGCAGTGTTCTGGCATTACAAGTGATTTTTATGGCACTTGTCAGCAGTGTTCTGCCATTACAAGTGATTTGTATGGTGCTGTCAGTAGTTTTTTCTGCCATTACAAGTGATTTTGCATGGCACTATCAGAATTCTGCCATTACAAGTGATTTTGTACAGTTCTGTCAGCAGTGTTCTGCCATTCTCCAGTGAAGTAAAATGACAGGCTCGAAGGAGTAGTATGTCTACTGGAATCTTAGCAGAACCATGTTGAAGACCTATGAAATGCTTAAGCCTGCATTTGGTAATGATGGTTTGGGCAGAACCCTGACTTGCATGGTTCTTGAGCTTCAAATGTGAACAGACATCAGAGTAAGAGCACTCTGGTCGGCCACTGAATGTGGAAGAAATGCAACAGGCCATCCATGAAGACCATTGGTGTACCATCTGACTTCTACAGCATTGTTGGCCTGCCGTGCAGTGTGCTTACCAATAAATTCTTATGGAAGAACTCAGCATGAGGCAGATTGCTGCTAAATTCTGTCTCACTTGTTATGACCAGTGGCAGCACCAACTGACTGTGTGCAAGGAAATCCAGGTGGATTGCTGCTAAATTCTGCCCCCACTTGTTGACTTATGATCAGAGGCAACACCAACTGACTGTATGCAAGGAATTCCAGGCAAATTGCTTCTAAATTCTGCCCCACTTGTTGCCTTGAGACCAGAGGTAACACCAAGTGACTGTGTGCAGAAAACTCCAGGCAGATTGCTGCTAAATTCTGCCCCACTTGTTGCCTTGAGACAAGAAGCAACACTAAGTAACTTTGTGCAGAAAACTCCAGACAGATTGTTGCTAAATTGTTGCCTTGAGACAAGAAGCAACACTAAGTAACTGTGTGCAGGAAACTCAGGAGGAGAAATTACTGAAACTCCCTTTCCAAAGTCACCCTGAAACAAAGCAGTATTTATCTCAGTGGAAGAGCACCTCACTATAAGAAGGTCAAGAGCAATGGAGAGAATTTTCCACAAGAAGTTCATTCTTCCAGATCAGACAATGAATCAGTACATTGCATCCAGATCCTAAAGCATTTAAGGGAGAATGTGATGCAAAAATGTCTGAACAAGCAGCACACAGAGAACTGATTCCTGTATGATGACACATAATACCTCATACTGCTCTGTCTTTGCAGCAGTTTGTGGCTGGAAACTGGCATGGGTCCTTTACCCTCCATACTCTCCTGATTTAATCCCCTGTGACTTCTGTTCCCTAATTTGAAGATTCCTTTAAAGGGTTGAAGATTCAAGAATATTTAGGAGACTCAGGTGGAGTTGTAAGAGGTGCTGAACAGCATAAAAAAAAAAAAAACAGAGTTCCAAAGGTGCTTTCAGCAAGTACTGAAATCATTTATCACCTCCTAAAGGGGACTACTTCGAAAATGATAGCAACTGTTAGAACTTTTGATAAACCTACAACTGTTTATGGCTACAGTCCAAGAATTTTGGGTAAACCTACATCTTTTTATGGCTACATATCCAGGAAGTTTTGGTAAACCAACAGCTTTTTATGGATAAATGTTCAGAAAGTTTGGTAAATCAACAGTTTTTTATGGCTATGTCCAGGAAGTATTGGTATACCAACAGCTTTTTATGGCTATGTCCAGGAAGTATTGGTAAACCAACAGCTTTTTATGGCTAAGTCCAGGAAATGTTGGTAAATCTACAACTTTTTATGGCTATGTCCAGGAAGTTTTGGGTAGCAAATCATATCTTTTATCAAAGGTATATATGGAGTCCTTCACCCATATTATAGTGAGTGCGTGCCTACTACCCTGGTATGCACATCTAGTAAGTATTTAGAAATCATTACTTAGAAAGAGACTTTTACATGTGTGCAGGCTATGGCTGTGGCGCGCCTGACACCAGATGGACAGCAGCGACCAGTCAGCGTGGGTAATGCTGTCCGTGCACCACATCATTCATTGACTGTTGCAAATTCAGAACAGGGCACATACCTTTCTCCAGGTGGGTACTACTACCCCTTTGTTATTTGTCTCCCACCTTTATGTGTTTGTATGTGTGTGTATATATATATATATATCAATTTGTGGAGTAGTCTACATTCTTTATTTTGCTAAGACATTTCATTCTGTTTTATATGGAACCTAATCTAATTTCAATGCATTCTATTCAACTGTCTGGAGAGATTCATCCTTTCTGGGTACTGGCATTTTTTTTTCCTGGTAATGGGGTGCAAATTCATCTTTTCTGGCAATTTCTGTTCTCATTTTATGATAGGATGCAAATTAACCCTTTCAACTAGTGATAATCTCATCTTGTGATATGCTTTAAATTTATTCTCTTTATTACTTGAAAGTAATTTGAAAGCATTATTTGGACAACATACAAGACAACATAGACCTCTGCATTGACCAAATGAAATCTTATATTGGGACAACATACAAGACAACATAGACCTCTGCATTGACCAAATGAAATCTTATATTTGGACAACATACAAGACAGCATAGACCACCAAATTGACCACATGGAACTTGTTTGGACAAGACAAGATAACAAACTTTAGCATTGACCACATGAAACCTCAAGTTTGACAACATAAGACAACATAAACTTTAGCATTGGCCATATAAATATTAACATTGGCCACATGAAATCTCATCTTTTCCACAACATACAAAAAAAACCAAACTTTAGCATTGGCCACATGAACTCTCAATATTGGACAACATACTAGACAACATAAACTTTAGCATTGACCAAATGAAAGCTGAACTGGACAGCATATCAGACAACATTGACCACCAAAGAAGAAGTCTTGAGAGCTGACAAAAGGGAATGGTCAACAGAGAACGCTGGTCCTCTGAATCTTAACTCAGCAAACTCTGCCCCCACCCCACCCAGTGATGGCACTTGATTGTGTTTGCTTGTGTCCTAGTACAAGACATTGAACAGATTTATCATTTAAAAAAGCTTTGCATTATTGAGAGACCCAGAACCAAAAACCAAAACAAACATGGTTAAAAAAAAACTGATCAGACAAAGCTCTGAAAGAACAACCAAGCAAGGATACAAACAGAAAGTGCTGAGAGTTTTCATTAGATGGGTAAGACTAGATAGAGACTTTCGGATATTTTACGAGACATAAAATAAAAAAGTAATCAGACAGTAATTATGAATATATTACCGTATGTCATAGGTGATAAGCAGATCATATGTTTACTTTTATTTCTTATTATATGCACTAGGTTGTAGGATAGGAAAATCCCCTTTTTATAATGACCTATTGTAAATCTATGGATAATCAAAAATATACCATTCATATTTTACTTTGATGGTTGTATTTTCACCCTTCTCAACATGAGATAAATGTTTCAGTATGTTTTAATTTATCTTTAGAATGGTTTGAAACATGTCTGAAATTAAATAACTGTTATATCGTTTAATCTTTTCTCTCGCAGCTGTATTCAACACTGCTCATGGCCTGATTCAGATTACACTTTTTTTATTGTTTGATATATTACCTTCAAGATTCATTTAGTAAATGATATAACATAGTATTCATATTTTTGTTTGTGTCTTTTTCCTGACATAATTTGGTAAAGAGAAATATTCCACTAATTTCCTGAGAGGTGTTGGTGTTATGAAGTCATTTAAGTGATTTCTGTTCTTCAGACAGCCAATGCATCAAAGTTATACACTTTTTAATGCTTGACTATTTTCCATTGATCCAAATTGGCTTTGGGGTTTTTTTTTGTGTGTATGTTCATTGTGAAAATGGTCCATCTGTGCGAGCATATTGTGATTAATGCACTCTATCGAGCAAGCTGTGCATGTGCACACCCAAATTCTATGTTTGTGTCAGCATGCTTACACCTTTATCAAGTAAATCCAGCTACACTTGTTTCTCTGTCTCTATCTTGGTGACTATCATGTGTTTTTATTACAAAACTACTTGAAGTCTTACCCCACACACACACACATTTTTCTTTATGTTAACAATGATGTTTTTAATGTTGTTGGTTTAGTACAGTTCATTTTTGATTGTTAATTCACACTCCTACATTTTCTTGTCTTTGCTATATATTTAAATAGCAAATTGGTACATCCATTCATATTGTGTACATTATGTGTTATTTGCTGTGTAATTAGGTGGCAGATGGCACATGCATTCATACTGTGTACATTATGTTTTATTTGCTGTGTAATTAGGTGGTAGATTGGTGAACTTCTTCAGAAACTTGAGGAAAACCAGAGATCGAGGTATGTTGCGTGCTAAGCTGATGACTCAGAACCATGCATGTGCTGTTTTAGCATAGCGGTCACAGCTGTGTTATGGGGCACTTCTGAAAATTAAAAAAAAATCTTTTAAAATCTTGTTCTGCTTCTTGCACTTGCTAGTCTCAAGCACAATTAATATCACCTTTTGTTTTTGTTGACTGATTTTTTTTTTAAATCCCTTTTCCCCCTTGAAGACTCTCCTGTTTACTGATAATCCTCATGTAGGTTTTAGACTTACAAGGTTGTGTGATGTTGTTCTCGTCATTATTATTCATGTCAAGTTTGGGAGTTCACACTGTTTATACTTACAGCTGTATGCTTTAGGATGTGTTGTGTGTTGTTTGCCTCTCTTATTCTCTTCACTCTGATGTCAGGCTTGGAAAGTTTGGAATATGTATATGTATTGCCCTGGTTTTCCTTCCTTTGTCCATGTGTTGGCTTGGTTAAATTGTCTGTTATTCTGTGGTTTTCTGGTTTTAGTTTCCTGAGATGTATAGTTTCACCCTTTGTGTTTGCTCACTTCTTTTGTGGAATTATATATTTTTTATTATTTTGGATGTGGTTTAAGAATAATTGTAATTTGTGGTTCTTTAGTTTGTTTAATTTACTTACGAGTGTTTGTGTGAAAGGTGAATAGAATGTCTTGAGACCCAAAATAAGTATTCTTCTCTTAGGTATGTTTAATGATCTTAATCTTTATCTCTCCTGAATTTTGTGTTGTTTTTGGAAGTCTTAGTATGAGTTTTGAATTCTCTCTCTATTTATATATTCTCTCTTGTTTATTATCTATCTACTGTTTTAGTTGTTTTAAAACATATTTGCAGGATGTTTTATTTTTTATCCTGGCTTGCTGTCATAGTTACTCCTTTTGTCAACAAATATTTTTTAATGTCCAAAAGTTGCAGTTCTATCCTATGTATTGTTAATAAAAATCTAGACTTGTATTTAAATTAAAACGAATTGTTTATTTTATTCATAGCAAATTTTTACTAGAAAGAAAATTGATTACTATGTTCACACACTATGTTCTAAAAAGAAAATTGTCACTACATTCACAACACTCTACTAGAAAGAAATGTGTCACTACATTCACGACACTATACTAGAAAGAAATTTTTTTCACTACATTCACAACACTTTACTAGAAAGAAAATTGCTCATTGCCTTCCCAGCAGTGTGTATGAAAAAAGAATAGCTCACTACATCTACAGCACTGTATACTAGAACAGTACAAGAAAATTAACTCTTTCTGTCCATAACCTGTATCATATGTTAACTTTGCTTACTAACATTATGTCAGCAATTGTGTGTATATTACTAGCTCCTTCTGCCCATAATCTTTATTATAAATTAACTTTCTTTACCAATTATGCCAACAACAGTGTCTATTACTAAATCCTTCAACCCATAATATATATTATAAATTAACTTTGCTTGTCAGCATTATGCCCATAACAAAGTGTTATTAAAAATGCAAAATTAGTGATGAGGACTTTAGATTATTTGTAGAAATAAAGTCAGTCAATAAAATGTTTTGATGAAGTATAGCAGATTTAAAAGTTATAGTTTCAGTTGATGTTTTTGAAAATATATTGTAGAAATATATAAAAATTATATTGTAGAAATAAAGTCAGTCAATAAAATGTTTTGATGAAGTATAGCAGATTTAAAAGTTATAGTTTCAGTTGATGTTTTGAAAATATATGTTGAAAATATATTGTAGAAATATATAAAAAATATATTGTAGAAATATATTTATTGTGTAGAAATAAAGTCAGTCACTAAAATGTTTTGATGAAGTATAGCAGATTTAAAAATTATAGTTTCAGTTGATGTTTTTGAAAATATATTTTTCAAAAGCACAAGTCTTTGTGCCATGTCATTTGTCTACTTTATTCATCACTACATGACATAAAACTTTACAAACTAGAGCAAATCTTGGGGACTTAGATATATGTAATCAACTTTCCCTAGGCACTTCAAAGTTGAATGCCACCTTTAGAAATATGTTGACTGACTTTTTTAATTTTATTTTTCCAGAGCATTAGAAATGGAAGTGTAAGGGTCCAGAACATAAGTTTCTGTAAATGCTGCAAAATCTTTCTATAAATATTTTATATCTACTGTATGGTAGAGAGGAGGGAATAATCTTACTCAGAGTTCATTTATATGATGCTGATATGATTGTGTATGTTGTATTTTCCTTTCTCAAGGAGAAAAGAAATAATGATAATGATTTTTGCATATGATTTGCCTTTGTATTCCTTACGTATAGAGACATAACGGGTCATGTCTCTAACTTACAAGGAAAATTATGTTGATTTTTCATGATAAATTGTCCTATATCTCTTTAAGTGTGGAGACATAACTGGTCATGTTCCGACTTATAATTAACGAGAGAAGATAATATGATTTGATATTTTAATGCTAAGTGATAAAACTGACATGGATATTTTTTGTCTTATGAATATTTATGCATATGTCTTAAAACTGGCATAGAATTTTGTCTTGTGAATATTTATTCATTTCATATTATGATGGAAGCTTCACCAGTAATGTTTTAAATTTACTCCAAATAGAGTTCATGTTAACAGGGTGACTAACATCTCATCAGGAGAGGGGTATGTGGCAGAGTAAATTTATCTATCACTATTTCTAGACTTAATTGTTATATAAATTGTTAAATGTCAAAGTGACCCGACTTTGGGCACTCCTTATGATGGTATTTTTGTGTCAGAGTTGGAGTAAACAACTCGAGTTGAGAATATGCTAGAAAATTGTGATGCAATCCAAACCGTTTCCAACTGGATGAGTAGTTTTCTGACTAACACTGAATTTTCTGCTATGTAAATATACTGCAACACACACTGAGTACTTGATGAAAACACTGAATTTGCTGCTATGCAAACACACTGATTCATGATTGTCACCACCATCCACCCGCTCTCTAGTCGATAGGGGAGATAGTGGCTAGCCAGCGACTCACTGAGCCTTGCGAAGTGTTTTGACAAGTGCCCACACACAGAACGAACTAAAGTGTTTGTTTGGATTAAGTTTTTTATTCAATATGCAGGGTTATGAGTAGGCTGGCATTTGTATATGTGCGAGTGTGCATGGACATGTAAAGTGTAAATAGAGAGAACAAAAAAAAAAAAACGACCACACTCAACTTGCTTTCAAAACCAAAGACAGGTAGTTTCAGTTTTAAAATTTCTAGCTATGTATTTATTGCAAAAACTGGGGCGTCCTTTTGCACGGTTGTTAATCGTAGACCATTCGTGCTCACACTCATGGGATGGGGAACAAGAGCAATGAATGATGAAAAGAAAAGGAGAACAGATAATAAAACTAATAAATTATCTCACTAGGCAATAACCCACCGTAACAAAACATGCACATAAATAGCAGCAATTTTCAAAACGTTCTCGGGTTTTCTACCCATGTTTACTCAAAGTTTCAAAGTATGGAAGTTTTTTTAAATAAGAAAAACATCAAAAGTCCAATTAAAAAATTCTAATTAAACCTAAATGCACCCGGACCTAAGAGTTTTTTTTTTTACTCACATATTAATGCTGGTGTTTAGGCGAAGAAAAGAATTCATGTCACTGGCATGTTGAAACATAGAAAAGAACACACTTTTCGTTAGCATGTTGGAGTAGAAAGTATGTGTCACTCTAATCATTTGGATATGTTGATGTTGAGAGCAAAGCTACTTACAACTTTGAACTGCAGCAGATTGGTGTACGAGACATAAAATAAAAAAGTAATCAGACAGTAATTATGAAAAGCAAATATACTCCCTTCAGAAGTTTGTGTTACAGGAGCATGACCAGTGCTTTTAATGAAAGCTACAGTTTGCTGAAATTCTTTCTAAAGTCTATGAGGATTAATTGTTAGATTAACTGCAGGAGCAGCTGTAACTTATCAAAGTAAAAAGCAAACTCAAATTATTGATTGACAAAAGAATATAATGTTTGTGCATGATTCATTTTCACGTCATAAATGGACTTGGAGTGAATCATAATTTCTTTTCTTGCTTCATTTATTTTCTTTAATAATTTCTTTTCTTTCCTTTCTAAGTCTTTTTTTTTAAATTGTAACTTGTTTAAACTATGGAAATGCAGTGTGGGTAGAATTTATTCAAGAATTCTTTTTTAGTTTGGTTGACAAAATTCCAGGCACTAACAATTTTGTGTATATTTGCGGCATTGAAAAGAATATCAGGTTTAATTTAATTTTTGTTTTCATCCCCTTGTTTTAATATTTAATTCTTAAAAACTGAATAAAATGCAACTATATGTCATGCCACTATTTTGAAAATTTTACTTTGTCATTCCATTAATATTTTACCTCATGTGAAGATTGTCACAATGTGTCTGAAAGATAACTTTTTTTCCAATTTCTTCTTAATATAATTAAATTTATTTGTAATGTTTTATAATCATTTTTTAAATGTTATTCTCTCTCTCTCTCTCTCTCTCTCTCTCTTTGCTTTAGCTTTGACATTTTCATTTGCTTTGCTGAATCTGAATTCCAGAATTATAAAAGTGTGTTTTGTAAATATAATCTAATTATTCCCAAAGCTGTATGTAGCAAAGTGTGTTTTACAAATGTTTTATAATCTAATGATCATAATGATCTAACGAATTGTATGTTAGTAAAGTGTTTTTTTGCAGATATTTTATGATCTAATGATCCCCAAAGTTTATGTAGTAAAGTAGTAAAGTATGTTTTGCAAATATCTTATGATCTAATGATTCCTAAAACTGTAAATAGTTTTGCTTTAAAGTTTTTTCCTGTTTACAAATATTATTTTGATTTCATTTTATTTTTGTTATTGTTTGTTTCTTTGTCTGCTTTGCTGAACAGTCTTGTAGCCTGAACCCAATACCATATTTTTCTTAAATTTTGTTGCTTTTGCACTTGCTCTCTATACTTCCTGCAAGCAGTTGTATCTGTATACATTTCAAGAATTAATTTATAAATTTGAATTGAAGATCATCACTGGCTCAGTTAATTTATTGAGTTTAAAATCTCTTCACAACATTTAGAATGCTTTTTTATGTATTTAGTAGTAGTAGTAGTTTGATAATTAAATCAGTACAATTAATGAAATAAATTATGAATGTAAGATATTTTTTAAGATAATAATTTTTTAAGATATAATAAGTCAACATTTAAGGGCATTAACTCAAAACATTATTACCCTGACAATGAGGATCCTCGTAAAGGTAACCTCTAGATTAATTTTCCCTTCATGGAAGATGTCAACTCATGCACACTTAATCTTCATGAAAAAGAAAACCTGATCCAGTTGTCTTCTGATGTCACTCTGGCATCCAAACATAAAATGCAATCATTGTTTCAATTTTGGATATCACTGGAAAAGAATATCCATTTCTCAGTTACAGAGCTATTAAATTGTTGGTTGTATTTTCAACTACCTATTTGTGTGAGAAGATTTTTTCAGCCCTGTCAGTCATAAAAACCAAACAGATAAACCGAATGGCTGTCAATGCAGTGCTTCGTCTCTCAGAAACAATGCTGCAACCATGGTTATTAAATATTCTAGCAAAGAAGCAGCATCAGGTTTCACACTAACTTTATATTTGAATTAAATATTGCTTTCTCAAAAGCTCAAGATGTTCTATTAGCATTTTTGTTTACTGCTTGGTTTCTGGTTAAATTTACATAACTATAGAATTTTCATTTTACAATATTAGATTTAAAAACTAATATACAAAATATTATATAAATAATAGTTTTAATTTCTACCTTAGCTGTCCATGAAATATTTCTCCTATTTTCACTGGTCCATAGGTGTAAAATGATTGAAAACCACTGGTTTAAAGAATGCTAACAGTGTAACTTTAAAGTATGAAGGTTTGGCCTAAAAGAATGCTAGCAGTGTGATTTAAAGTGTGACAGTTTGGTCTAAAGGAATGCTAGCAGTGTGATTTAAAGTGTGACAGTTTGGCCTAAAAGAATGCTAGCAGTGTGATTTAAAGTGTGACAGTTTGGCCTAAAAGAATGCTAGCAGTGTGATTTAAAGTGTGACAGTTTGGCCTAAAAGAATGCTAGCAGTGTGATTTAAAGTGTGACAGTTTGGTCTAAAAGAATGCTAGCAGTGTGATTTAAAGTGTGACAGTTTGGCCTAAAAGAATGCTAGCAGTGTGATTTAAAGTGTGACAGTTTGGTCTAAAAGAATGCTAGCAGTGTGATTTAAAGTGTGACAGTTTGGTCTAAAAGAATGCTAGCAGTGTGATTTAAAGTGTGACAGTTTGGTCTAAAGGAATGCTAGCAGTGTGATTTAAAGTGTGACAGTTTGGTCTAAAAGAATGCTAGCAGTGTGATTTAAAGTGTGACAGTTTGGTCTAAAGGAATGCTAGCAGTGTGGTTTAAAGACTGTTAGTAATGTGGCTCTAGAGAGGTATCTTGGTCTGGCTCTAGAGAGTACTGGCAGATTGACTGAAGAATGCTTGCACTGTGGCTTTAAAGAGTTCTCCCAATTTATGATTCTAAAGATATGATGATTCTGAATATCAAAGGCAAACTGCATCACATGCATTGATTCAAAATTCTGCAATCAAAGAATATGAGCATTTTTAAACACTCACCAGTTTACAAAGCATATTTTAATGCTGAAAAAGAATATTCCATCATAAGGTGTCTGTTTCTTCTGTATTGATATGAGAAAATTATTCCAAACTGATTTATCATACCTTTACCATTTGTATTCTTTTCAAAATAAGGCATTTGTTGTGTATGGTTTCTAGAGAATTTACAGTGAGGTGCATGTGCTACACCCAGAAAAATTACCAAACAGTGATTTTGTAATATTGTATGACATTTAAACACGGAACTTTTCTTTATATTTCTGTTCAGATAATTGTTGAATATATTAAAAATATCTATATTTGTAGTTAGAATTTTATCCCTTATGACTATGATGTGATGGACATTATTTTGAGAACCACAAGAGAAGCACACAGTCACAGATAACTTGAGATAAGAGTTTTCCTACACATCAAAGCAATGCAGATGTGGGTACAAATGACTTTCATAGCTAATCGTGCCAAATGCACCTTAAATATATAAAGAAAGAAAGAGAGAGAGAGAGACATGTAACAAGATAATACCAACTTTTTTCCTTTGATTGTTAGGTCGAAATGAGCCTCGGCTGCATCATCGGCATAGTGACTCTTCAGCCATTCCAGAGCTGGCCACTCACTTACACCGCAGCTTAGAGCGTGGACCTCTAATAATTCCAGAGCATGTGCAATCTCAGTACCGCAAGTCTCCACTTCAACATCGCCGCAGTAGTGCAGAAAGCCTAGTTGCTAAGGTAAAAAAAATATAGTTTTCCTTTAACTAAGTCAAAGGGAAGAGAAAGTTGGAAAAAGAAACCTTGGTAAACCAGGCTACTTTATAATTATAATTTTGTTGAAATCATAGTAGGTGAATTTTGACTGAAAAGAAATAATTGATTATAGTGTTTCCATTTGCAAATATCACCAGTTACAAGTTCAATGACTTTGTAAAACAAGCAGGATGTCTGTTTTTCACCTAGCCTGATTAACTTTTATTATGCATATCAAAGTTCACTAAAGATCTGTAGTCATTTTTGCAAACATGGATGTAAATTAACCACACTTTTGATTTTGAGTGAGTCACAGTTAGAAATGGCTGTATTTATCAGTTTACCTTATATTATCTATTCTTTTGAGTTGAGTAAATCACAGTTAGAAATGGCTGCATTTATCAGTTTACCTCATATTATCTATTCTTTTGAGTTGAGTAAATCACAGTTAGAAATGGCTACATTTATCAGTTTACCTTATATTAACTATACTTTTGAGTTGAGTAAATAACAGATGTGACTTTCCTCCTGCCCGCATTTCTCTTCCCCACTCTGTTTCCATGTAAGTGGTCTGTAATGATGATTGAACAATTTAATTCATATTAGTGTTTGCCAAAGATCAGCTGAATATAATCAGGCAAGAGGCTAAGTGGTTTTTTTTTTAGTAGTAGTATTTGTTTTGAAATAATTATAGTCATAATACAAGAATGTGCAGGACATGGTCACATTTGAAGTATTCCTCTACACAGCAGGAACTATCCTAACAGATTGGGGAATAAGTAGGTGTCCAACTTCTCAGGTAGTTCATTAAGTACATTGGAATCAGCAGCAAAGAATTTGACTAGTTTGAATAATAATACATGATAATAATACTAGTACATGATTATATCAATACAAAATAATTATAAAGTATTTACATAAGCTTACTTTTTTCCCATTGAACAATTGTCAATATGATGACATAGTGCCTTTATCTACAGTTGTTTTTTTTAATGTGGAGACAATTTAATATTTTTTTAATATTTATTTTAATTATTGAAATTTGTAAAAATATTTATATTTAATTCTTTTATGAATACTGTTATTTTCTTGTTAATAATTCCTATTTTTTAATATTTCTGGAAAGTTGACAGTGTTGACAATTCTTATTCTTGAATACTTTATGAAAGTTGACAGTGTTGACAATTCTTATTCTTGAATACTTTTGAAAGTTGACAGTGTTGACAATTCTTATTCTTGAATACTTTATGAAAGTTGACAGAGTTAACAGTGTTGACAATTCTTATTCTTGAATAGTTCATGAAAGTTTCATGGCATGCACAGGTGCTGCAAGCTGAGGGCCTCCAAAGATACCTGGACCCTAAGTGCTTACAGCAGGAGATCCAAGAAGCCAACGACATGACGTCTGAGGAATTGGATCGTGCTGCTCGGGCCTTGATCCGACAGTCACAACATGAGACACAGCACCCTTCTTACTATGAACACCTGGGTGGCTTGAGTACCCAAGAACTTCAGGACTATAACCAGTATTCACCTTCATCTATGGCTGCTTCCCAGGGACTTCCCTACAGCAGGCATACACACCAAACCAGTCACCAGCAACCGCAGCTACCTGCACAAAACCAGCCAAGTGAAACCTACGATTCGGGGGATGAAGAGGACTTGGTACATGTCACTACAACATTATAGCATTGGCTTTTGACAGGGTTCAACCCCTTACTCTTTGATCTATCTCCTAATCCCTCCCATAACAGCATGATGGAATTTAGTTTCCAAGCATTTAAATGTGAACAAATTGTGCATGTGTTCTTTGGAAAAGACTGCCAATCATCAACTGATGTAAGTGCATGTTTCCTACTGCAAAAGACTGCCTATCATCAGCTGATGTAAGTGCATGTTTTCTACTGCAAAAGACTGCCTATCATCATATCATGATAGAAAGCAATGCATGCGTGATGGTTTTGCGTGAGAAATTTACAGACGGAAATAATATACAGCTATGGAGAGATTCTAATTGTATTTATAATCAGTACTACGTACTGGTCTATGGAAATATTTGTGTAACCTGCCAGACTTACTTGTCATGTATCAGACTTGGCTTGGGCCATTCAACAGCTTCCTGGAAATTTGGTCGACTTTTAGAATTTAGCTCTGATTATGTGAATCCAGTGTGTGACATTTTTTTTTCTGCATGAGCTGTGTGTGTACCCAGAACTGATCAGCTAACTTGATAACTTCAACAGTGTTTAAAAAATGCTTTCTAACCATTGTCCCACATAAATAAAAGTAAAAATGTTTGTAGTTGTGATGCGGACATGAGATACCCATCAACTCCCAGATAAAGGGGCTTCCCCTTAATGTCTGGCAGAATTGTCTTCTTGCCTTTTGTCATTGACAAAACCAGCTGGCTCTGGTTTGCATAGTGGTTTTGTTTGTTTTGTTTGGTTTTACTGTCCTGAAGACAATGTAAATAATTTAATTTAATGGCATTTCATGATGTGCCAACAAGTGGGATGATGGGAGTCTAATGCTTATTCTTTATATCAATTTCAAAACTGTGGTCTCTTGTGCTAAATTATAAGTATTTTTTATCTTTCACTGTGAATCTAGTCATCTAAGCTTCACACTTGTGCATTGTCAGCTAACTTGCAGTTGAACATGTATACTTGTTATTGCATTCCAGTAAGGCAGTAATTGTGAGTTAAATTACCCTTAGGCCAGTTGTCTTATTAGTCAAGAGGAGTGAGGGTCAGTGTACTAAACACTTCTCAGACAAGTGTCTTACCAAGGCAGTAGCGGAGAAGGCCATGTATATCATGTATACTTGAGTATAAGTTGATAAATTTATTTGAGGTTTTTTTATCAATAAAACACACTCCTAATGTATATTTGGGTCAAAATATCTGCAACCATGGAATATGGCATACCATTACCTACTACCACCCCAATACTAAAATCTTTCCAGTAAAAACTGTTGTTTCGTAATAAAAGTATGCTGTCATAAAATGTTTTTAATTAACTATCTTAAGCCATTATGTATGAAAAAATTATACTCACAGATATTAAGTTGTAGATGTGGTAATTATTAATTTTTTTTAAAACTATCAATATCATCTGGATAATATATGGTAAATAAAAATGATACTTGCAATTACTATGAATGTAA
The DNA here is from genome assembly GCA_028829895.1 of Sinotaia quadrata. Lineage (NCBI taxonomy): Eukaryota > Metazoa > Mollusca > Gastropoda > Architaenioglossa > Viviparidae > Sinotaia > Sinotaia quadrata. The sequence goes on from CM054178.1 coordinate 23,524,206, forward strand.
CTATCTTGAATCATAATATATGAAAATGTTTCACTTACAGTGATTAAGTTTTTGAATGTAGTAGTAATTTTTTATAAGCATTGATTCAAGTAGTTGATAACTACAGGCAGTAAAAACAAGAAAATAACCCATCATACATTGGGCTCGTACCAGCCCCCTCCCATACCTGATATTAGCATATTTCAGATGTAAACTGTTGCTTTTAATTTATTGATAATAATAATTGATAATATGATCATTATATTAAAATTAAAACATCCCTAATCTGATATTAGCATATTTCAGATGTAAACTGTTGCTTTTAATTTAACTTGATAATATTGTCATTATATTAAAATTAAAACATCCCGAATCTGATATTAGCATATTTCATAGATATAAATTGTTGCTTTTAATTTAACTTGTTAAATTATTTTTTAAAAATTAAAATTAAAATATCCCTAATCTGATATTAGCATATTTCAGATATAAATTGTTGCTTTAAATTTGTTAAATATGGCCATTCTATTAAAATTAAAACATCTTTTTAATAGATAACTATAGGTGATATACCACAAGAAAAAACTTGTCATGCTTTACTTACTTACTTACTTAATATATAAGAGTGTGCTACTTGTAGATTTCATCTGTTTTGACATGATGATGTGTCGTCATATTGTTGCATACTTGCCATACTTTTACATTTATATTTTACATTTTGTTGTCTTTGTTTATTCAGGAGTTGGCCTGTTAGTGAGTGCATTTGTATTACCTTCTAGTTTGTTAAAATTTTAAAATTCCAAAATACTTTACTAATTTCACCCTTTTTTTAAAATTTCAATTTATATTCAGGTTATAAATTTTGAAAGCCTTTTAAGTTTAAAAATGTAATGTTCTACCTATAGTTGGATCAACTTATACTCAAATATTTGATAAATTACTTTTCCAACACTTATATCAAGGCAGTAGGAATAATAATAATTTAGGTCAGTGGTTCATTGAAGAAGAAAGGCACATTCTTTGACATTTAATTTAGATGCGTGTACACATGCATGTGTGAGTTGCAACATAACATCAAAATTATGGTACAGTAAAACTTAAATAATAAATAAGTAAAAGATTTGATTAATTTGGTCTTAGAGATAAGAAAAGAAGTCTTATCAGCTATACTTTTTTAATTTATTAGAGCATGGTATATTTAATTTTTTTATTTTCTTGAAACATTTTTCCTCGGTCCATTTGAATTAGAGGGTTTTCTATATATTGGGAAAAACATTTAGTTCATTTTTTTACACCAAACAAAGAATTTTTTCAGGTATTGACCTAAATATCCATGGTTTTGTTGTGTGTATAGGAATGACAATATCATGCAACTTGAACATATGCATGTGTTTGTGTGTGCGCATTTCTTGGTGTGTGTTTAATAATGGTATTAGCTTTAAAGATCGACCCTAAAGTGAGTCATACCATTGTGTGCTTTTGTAGAGTTGTATGTATACTTTGAGGCATTTTGCTTAACATGAGTGATTTTTGTTTAATATTCACACTGTTTACATTTAAAAGAGATTATATTTCTTTGATCTGTGTGCTTGTGTAGCAGGTTATTTTTACATTTGGACAGATAATTTTTGTGAATGTTAATGGGCTTTGAGATGTGATGGGAAATCTGTTGATAATTTCTTCCTTGGAAGTAAAGTTGTTTGTCATTTAGATGGAGTTTGTTCTATCTGAAAAGTCATTTCCTTCAGTGTTTTGTTGTTGGTTGTTAACTAGCTGTGGTCTTGTCAGGTTGGATTTTACGTGCTGGCATTTTGTTAATGTGTTGCCATTGTTACTGTTACAAGTAGTGTTTTATATTTTCACAGTATTTTGCATTTTTAAATTTTTCTATTTCTAACATTTTTGTCAAAAGTTTCCAACATGAGTTTATGATAGTGTGGTCTGATATCTTGTTCCTCTAAACCATGCTGAGGCAGTTTGTTTGAATTTTTTTCAGCTTTAATCATGTTAAAAAACATAAAAAATAAATATGAAATGGTCAGGCATGATTATATTGCAGAATGGTTGGCATATGCATATACATATCACCTGTCTGTTGTAGTGCAAGAATTGTATAACGTTTGGGGTGTTCTTTTGTGATGATAACTATTCTTTTGCATTGTATTTATTTTTCTTTCAATTTCACACTCATGGGGGGTACATCTCCGAACTTTTGTTGTCTTCTGACACAGCCTTGTCAGATTCTGTTGGTGAATGTAAGGCTTTATCAGAATTGTTATTGCATGTTTCTCTGTCAATGTTTGGGCATGTATTTATTCTCCTGTACCAAGATGTCTTTCATTCACAATAAGAAAGTATAAGAAGATTGAATTGATATTAATGCATGGTGAGCAGAGCAACTGGCTGTCCGACACTGTCCCTGTGGTGTCCCTTACCAGCACCATGTAATGTTGGTAGGCCCTATCTCTTATTATTTGGGTCACTGATTATTGGAATGCTTGAATGGTTAACTGCGTGTGAATGAGAAATCATTTTAGTCATCACAACATTGAGTGTACATTTACCTCATCTTTATCAAGTCTGAGATTTTAGTCTGGTTTTGATGTTACAATGTTGAATTCTATCAACAGTTTTTGTGTAAAAATATGAAATTGTTCTGAATTTGTTTTATATAATCCACAATCAGATATGAATTTTGTTTTTTGATTATCATTGTTATTACTTCTAATATTTATTATTTTTTTTATTTTGTCTGGTGGATAGTTCTAAACTGCAGATTATTTCTGAATGTCCTCGTTTTTATTCAGTCAAATGTCTGCAAACTGATTCCAATTAAATTGTTGTGTATTATTTTAAACCAAAGGATGTCAGTAACAAATCTTTTGTATTTAATTCCTGGAATGAATTTGCCTTTTTCTTGCTCTTTGTACAGAATTATCATGCTATTTCAGAGACTAAACAAGAACTTGTTTTCTGTTGGTTTTCTGCTTTTTCCTTCTTTTTTAAAAAAAATGTCACCACCATTTGTTGTCATTAAAAGTTAACGACTGTTTAATATTGTATGAACTTTTAACAAAAGGGTTGGAAGATATGTTCAGGATTTATTGGTAATAATGTACAGCAATAGAGACGAGTAATACTAAATCCATTACTCCCAGATTATAAACTAATAAAATTGTAATATCTCTTTATACATGGGGTCCTCATTCTCCAAGTCTTCATTCTCAGTTTTCCTTCATATATGGGGTGAAATGTTTCAAGCACTAAATATAAATATTCCCTGTATATGCAGTTCCAAGAATAACTAACATTTGTACATCTTGAAAATGGTTCACATTTTGTTAGTATCCACCATTGCTCCAATTCTCCCTCTCCAGTGCTTCCTCTCTGCACAAACGAATCCAGCTTCTTGTTTCTTGACCATTATTTGGGCCCAGTTTGCAATCAGGAGTGAATAGCTGAGTCCTAGTGGTGCCATATCTAACAGGAAATGTTTGTTTGGTCCTGTTTGCAATCAGGAGTGAATAGCTGAGTCCTAGTGGTGCCAGGTCTAAGAGGAAATGTTTGTTTGGTCCTATTTGCAGTCAAGAGCGAAAAACAAAGTCTAGTGGCACACCTAAGAGGAAGTGTTACTTGTATCTACTTGCCTTTTTTTTGTGTTTATCGGTCAAATTGTTAGCAACAAAAACAAGAGATGTATAGCCATTAACCATTCTGAAATGGGTTTTGTTTTATCTCTTCTGACATTTTGAGCATATTGTATATGAAGAATGGATTGTAACCTAACTCGGAGCATAAAGCTAACTCAAAGTATAACGTAGTCTAATAAACGGAATGAAGCATGTAATCTAACTCAAAGCCTGTAATCTGACAAAGTATAGCATGCATATAACCTGACTCATAACCTGAGCATATCATACATCTAACTCATTAAAGCCTGTAACCTGACAGCATACAGTATAGCATGTAAATAAATTTGTTAGGAGAAAGTCTTTTATTTTATTTTTAGAACACACCAGAGTGTCATTAATGTAATTGAACAATTAATTGTTTGTAATTTGTGTACCCTTGCTCAAAACAGTTTGAAATCATGCAAAAAGGGCAACTACATCTTACTACAAATGTTACAAGTGTAAGAAACAAAACCCTGGCCAGCTTAATGATGAGGAGTTTTCTTATAGGTCAGTGCAGGCCTTCCTGCCAAAAACAATCAGTCCATCAAAAGAGTCTTTCCATTGATAAGTAATGATCATTTTCTCCTCATGTTTTGGCTTTATACCAAACAGCTTTTAATTCCAGATTACTGAAACACCTTAAATATACCAAAATTAAAATCTGTCAACTTGGAAATAATTTTGAAGTGATTCAGATATGAAGATTTTTACATCATTCTATTTTAATGACACCAACAAGCTTGTTTCAAGATGTGAGAGATGTTTTTGAATCTATTAGAAAAGTATTATAAGTTGTTTAAATATTTAATAATTACTTATAATGGAGATCAGTTTCTTGCAAGTGCCTTTTCAACTTACTTTTTAAATAGCCCTTATAATTTAACTGCAAATTTGAATAATTTCATTTCTCATGATTAAGAATTAAAGAATCAAACAGTAAATATATATTTTAGAATGTTTTCTATTCATAAATTTATCTGGAATGGAAACCCCACTGGTTTTATATTGTTCTAGGAAGGGGTAAACAATGTAATATGAGATGAAGAAACTTTTATTATTTGTTTCTTTGAAAGATTATTTTGTTTTATTTTCAGGGGGAGGTGGGGGGGTCTCACAGGCTCCACAGATATTAACTCTAGATGTAATTGTTGACCCATTATACTTCTGAAACTGTTTTTAAATGCATAGTTGTCCCTTGTTGTTAATGTTTTCAGTCATAAGGAACTGTTGATTTTGCAGCAAGGAATTAATTTCACACATTTTAAATTTAGCAACCATTTAATCATTACTTATGTGTATCTAGTGTTTAGATTTTCAATTTTGATTTTCTCTTACATGCAGTTTTTCAGAATTTTAAAGAATCCTAGAGCCACCATAGATTTATGTGTTGGGAATATTTAACATTATCAGCTAAAAAACATAGTATTTCCTGCTAGCTAAGCATTGTGTGGTCACTTGACTGAAGCAGCAGATATATGCTTCCTGCTGTGGCTAAACATGATCAGTTGACTGAAACAGCAGATATATACTTCCTGCTGGCTAAACATAATCAGTGGACTGAAACAGCAGATATATACTTCCTGCTGGCTAAACATGAACAGTTGACTGAAGCAACAGATATATACTTCCTGCTGGCTAAATACGATCAGTTGACTGAAGCAGCAGATATACTTCCTGTTGGCCAAATATGTAATCATTTGACTGAAGGAGCAGATACACTTCCTGCTGGCTAAGCATTGTATGATCACTTGAGGGAATCAGCAAATATACTTCCTACTGTCTAAGCATAAGATTACTTGACTAAAGAAGCAGTTGTATTTCCTGCTGGTCCAGGGTATGACTAATGCAGCAGTCCCTGGGAGATGTAGGAAAGAAAGAGAAGGAAAGAGCAGAGCATATATATTTACTACAACAACAGAAGTGATCCTAGTGATTATTAGACACTTAACCTTTGGAAGTGTAGTCTTTTGTTTGTATTCATCACTTAACAATGTGCATTTATTTCATGGCAATAAGCATTCTCCAGACCAAAATAATCTTGCTTTTTCCTTTTAAGGGTTTTTTTTCAAATTTGCACCATTCAATGTTTGAGACACCAATGAATGTAAGTTGTAAAGTTAGTTTTAATAATTTCTATTCATGTGCTTTTGTTAGTGGTACCCAATTTATCGGTTTATTTCTTGGACAGTTTTTCCTTCCAGCTAAAACATTCCAGTGCTAAATTATTTGATCTTACTGAATAATAGTTATTGTATGCCTATCATTAATTTCTTTGCCAGTGCAAAAATTGTATTACTTGGTCATTAATTTGATGTCACTTTTCTACCCTTTGTCTTGCTTATCTACTGCTTAGGAAGAAAGTGTTGCTTAGATCGGGTTTTTCTTGCTGTTTTTTGTTTGTTTTATTGTTGTTTTGCACTTATGCATTTTGATTGTTTCTTGACTGTGATTGTATTTGGCATGGTTTGTCACCATAAAATGACATTTCTTGAGTGTAATTTCTGTTGGATTATTTTATAATTTAATTTTTCAACTGGATGCTTTCTTCCAGCATAATTAAAAAATAAGACTAGAACAATGATACTAATTAGGCCCCTTTAGAATCAATATTTACACTTTTAAAAATTATTCTAAATCTTAATTGATTTATTTCATACTCAGTGTAATTTTACAATTGTCATTTTTCTATTAAGTGCAATCTTTTTAATTGCCAGTCTCTTTATGATTTTTTAAATCTGAGTTTTGTATAGTACGATTTGTTGGGCAATTTTTAGAGCAGTACAATCCATATCAAAACCAAGTTTTTGAAAACATATACATATATGTCTCGCTAGTTTCTTATTCTGTTTCCTTTTCCTTAGAGTATTACTTATTTTAAGTATGAGTTAAATATTAACCTTTAATTTTTACTTGAAAGATGATTTTTATTGTAAATGTAGACTGAAATAACACATTTACGTGTTCAGTGGCAGGTGTGAACAGAAGGAGAAAAGGAAAGAAGCAGATTTCCACTTCAAGCATGGCTCCAAGACAGATGGTGTTGAACACCACTCTATGGTGTGTCCAGTTCTCCCAGAAAACTTTGTCCTCACCCTCCCCTCCAGCCTCTTAGTAATATCTCTTGCTCTCAGAGAGACATTGAGCATGGCCCCGATTCATCTTGAGTTTATGTTCAGTCTTTGGCCATTACCGTTCTTTTGACAACCTCCCTCATCTCCACCATACACAGCTTATGTTTTGGTCCAGAATTTATTCTCTGAATTAATTATTAAAGTACTTTTGCAATAGTTTGATTAATTGCTTTGTGTACTACTGAAAATAGGCTGTCATACTTCATCATTTAACATCAGAAGATGGATTTTGATGATCATAGAAATCATTGATGTTCGGCCTAGCCAGACGGTTATATCAAATGAACTGCACTGAATAATCACCCGTTCAAAACAAGATACTGTAGGGGCTTCCTGTACTGTTATAAAGAGAGATTTGACTGGATAACCGCTGTGTGTAATTATTAACACAGACTTGCCTGGCTGATCACTCTGGAACTGGCTATCTGTCCTATAAGTAAAGTAGTGGCTTTAATTTGAACTAGAGTGTACTGCCTACCACTTAATGTGATTATACAGACATGTTGCACTGTCTCACTGGTCTTGTGATTCTTAACGGTTAACTTCAAACAGATCACCGTGTCAGGTTATAAACAGTAAAATAAATGCAGCTGGTCTGTTCTAGTTGATTTCTTCATTATTTAACAGCTAATGATTCATCAATTAATATTTTGTTGTTGGGATGTTTGCCTGAAACCTTTTTATTTATGGTCCTACCTAAGTATGTCTAGATTTTAAGGAAACTGCTTGTTTATGAGAACAGTCTCAGTTTGTTTATGAGAGTGACCTCCAATTGTTTACATTTTTTTTCTAAATCAGAGCACTTGGAATTGACATTACAACTTGACCTGTTATATTCACATCTTAGCATACCCTGTTGTTGGTGACATGTACTGTGCATACATGCTTCGTTGTTATGACAACAAGTGGCTGCATATAAGAAATGTACATAACTAGTTGAGCTAATAATTTCTAAGCTTTTTGGTGCTGGACTAGATCTGGGTGCTCTTCAGTGCATTTGAGCACACAATTTTTTTGAGTCTGCTTGATTTTGGAATTTGTCATTAGGAGATCTCAGTGCATTTGAGCACTCAATTCTTTTTGAGTCTGCATGATTTTAGAATGTCTATTGGAGACCTCAGTGCATTGGAGCACTCAGTTTATTTGAGTCTGCTTGATTTTGGAATGTATCAGTAGGAGACCTCAGTGCACTTGAGCATTCACTTAATTTCAATCCATTTGATTTTGGAATATGCCAGTAAGAAACTTGAGTGCTTTGGAGCACTCATTTAATTTGATATGGCAATATACCTGTAGGGCACTCTATTGACAGATGTTTAATTTGAATCCATTTCATTTTAGAATATACCAGTAGGAGACTTTAGTAGCATTAGTTTAAATTTAACATATGGCACTTTTATTTTTTGTAGTGGATGGACTTTTGCATGTTAATATTAAATTCTCCGTATTGAAGTTTGAAGTTCATTTCACTGTGGTGCAGTGCCCACATTTCTGCATACAGGCAAAGACCACATGATCTGAACTGAGCTAGAACAATTGTTAGAGTGTTCCGTTCTTAGTTGATTCAGACCTATTAATAAAGTGTGCAGAATTTGTTATTTACAACAACAAACTATTTTCTTCCTAGCATATTTTAACATAGACTCATTACTGTTTGATGACAGACTGTGGTGGAAGTGGATTTTCAAGTTCTTACTGTATGTATTTTTAGTTTGAATGCTTTCATTTTGTTTACTGTGGTTTTTTTAGTTTGAATGTTTTCATTTTGTTTACTGTGTTTTTTTGCTTCCAAAAAACATTTTAATAATTTCAGCTACTATTTATTTTATACATCTATAATAGTTTGAAATCATTTGCTCATTTTTGTGATGTGTGCTTTTGCTGAACAGGTTGTGCAATACAAACACATTTTTACGTGGGTGTGTGCAATATTTTCTCTGAGGTTATTTTATCCTGCCTTTGATGTGAGCTTCAAAACCAGCATTTTTCTTCACATTTTTTTCTTATATTCGAAAGATATCCCTTTCTTTTGTCACTGATGCATTTTATGTTTGGTTTCTTTCTTTCTATTATTATTGTAATTTTTTTTATTTTTGTAAATTATTGTAAAAATTTTTATTAGAATCTCACAAGCATGACCACCAGTAGTCATATCTGCAGTTAGTTTTATCTTTGTCTCAAAGAAATTGTAACTTCATCTGAGATGCTAGCCTTCTATCCCATGTTCTCCAGTCATCATTTAATCCCCATAATTTATTGTTTCTTTCAAAAGTCGTATTATGTGGAATCAGTATTTTTAGATTTGGGGAGATATTTTAAAATCTCATATTTCAGTGTTTATTTGTCAAGAATTATTTTAACTTGTTATGCTTTTTGTAAAGGGAATTTAATGTGATTACATAACTATATGATATGATATCATGTTTGATTGAAACACAAAGATTTAACATTCATATAATGTCCCTGTGCTTTTATTACTGGACAGAATTTTGATTCAGATTCTTGTAATTCCTCATTGTATTTTAAATATATCATAACTAGTGACTTTTTAAAATTTATTTATTTGTTCAGTTAACATTTATTATTTATTTTTAAAGTTTGCTTGTGGATTTTTCATTTAACAGATTAAGAAACTATGCTATGTGCATTATTTTGGTTATGAATATGCATCATTTCACACACACACACACACACAACAAATCATCTCAATGCAGCTCAGACAAGAAAGTATAATACTTAATAACAAAATCATATCACATTTATGAGCCAGTATACCAAAAATCAGGATGAGTTGCTAGACAAATAAATGGGAATTTCTAGTCATTGTCAACTCATTTTTGAGTGTATATAATTTGTGTTGATACTTCTTTATTTGATATGATTGATTAGGTAGCATAAATGAAACAGTTGATATGAAATAAAACTTTATTTGAAATGATTGATTAGGTTGCATAATTGAAACAATTGATATGAAAATAATGTGAGAAAACACTCGAGTATTTATCTTAGTAAGACTAGCACAAAAGTATCTTTTCAGACCCCAATAGCTCTAAAACAAAAAAAAAAACAAAAAATTACTTTTATAAATACAAAATAGTACATTGTAACATTTTTAGTTTAATGACAGTACATTTCTTTTTCATAATGCATACTTTGTATTGTTGAAATATACTGAACCTAGACTTGTCCATATGTATATATTAAGCAAACAAGCATATCAACATGATCTAGTCTCACATTTTCTTAATGAGAGTATTGTCACTTAATAAATCTAGTGTCTCAGCAAATGTTAGAAAGGATGCTGGCAGATACAAATCAGATAAATCATTTAAGTTACAAGTTTCATACCCCTTCAATTTTTTTGTTTTATGCACAAAAATTGTTCAGTTTACACCAGTTATTTTAGATGCTTTAAAATGCCATCGACAATGAAGTAATAAAATATATTTATGCCACTTTATTTATTGTAGCCCATTGCTGACACCTTTGAATGAAATTACCACACATTCAAATACATTTTGTCTGAAAGTTATCCATTAATAATAATCACTTGATAACTTAGAGAAATAATTTTATAAGTTTCCTGTATGAAAATGTTACTTTCTATTTACTTCACTTTCAATTTTATGTAAAGATCTCTGAAAGGCATATAAAGTAGCACTATTTACTTCACTTTCAATTTTATGTAAAGATCTCTAAAGGCGTATATAGTAGCACTATTTACTTCACTTTCTTTTTATGTAAAGATCTCTGAAAGACATATATAGTAGCACTATTGCAAAAACGGAGCAATATTTGTGCAGCCAGTGCATATTAGTGTCTGTACTGCTCAAATCCGCATCCTTGACCACTATTTTGTTTGTGCTACATTCAGTATTTGATAATATTATCTTCAGTAGTATGCAAGATTCTGGTAATGTACCAAATTCTTTTTGAATTTATCAGCTCATAATAGTCTCCCTTGAATAGTGATGTTAACTACTAAAAATAAAATTTGAGGATGTCTTGTATACATATAGCCAATAGACCAGTTTGCAAGATAATGCCCAGTAAGTTTATTAATTTTTTTTAATCATTTCTTAGGTATTGTAAACATGGTGGGGTCTATTTGTATATGAGCATGTACAATACTAGTCATGATAATCCACTTAACTGATTTGCATGTGTAGCAAACAGAACCTCTCTGCAAACAAATGTTTAGCACTGTAATAAAATTTTGATGAAATCTAACTTTAAAAAGATGGATTTTTAAGGTTGATTTTGCAATGGTTTCTAAGATTTTTAACTTTTACACTAGTATGGCTCAGATTAATATCTTGACCTGCCCAGACATAACAAATTCGCATCTTGTTATACCAACACCATTTCAAATTATGTTCTTGGATTATTCACACTATCTCCATTTAACATTTGGCATAACCACACTTTCACATAGGTTAACATAATTTAATTCTGCATTAGACAGCTCTTAAGAGGATATATTGGCAATAGGTTTTTAAGAACTTACTTAAATTTCATTTTCATTACCAACATCATCTAATCATAAAATCTTTTTAAACATGAAGCAAGAAAAACAAATAAACCAAGTAACTATATTTCTTTTATTTATTTCTCTTTAGTGGGGTGGAGCTGACAATTTCTGTATGCAAAATTCAGGATTATCTTAAGTAAACTTTAGCAACAAATGTGAAAACATCATTTTACACACAAGATCTTATGAAAGTGTACACAATTGTTTGTAGTTCATTTTCTTGCAGTCACTGATGTTAAAAAAGAAGATAAATATTTGTCTCTTTTGACTTTATTTTTCAGTAATTTTCATGGTGTCCTGGGTTCACATTATTTTATATTGAGCCAAAATATTAAGGGTTCTTGTTAGTTAGGCCTTCAGTTATTCCTGCATTTTAAAGTGGGTTTTTGGGGTATGCGAGGTTAACAATTCATAATTCAGTGTCGTATAATTTTTTTTCTGTTTAGTTTCTATTGCAAAAAGTGTATAGTTTCTTATGATTGATCAAATAACTTTCAATCTTTTGCTTCTCACTTTACAATTTTTAATGATTTATAATTGTTTTCAGCATACAGATAACATTTTTAATCCTTTAGCTAAATGCTGATTTATTCACCTCATAATGTAAGCTCTTGCCCATCTCTATATATAGAGACAGATTAACCTGAGCTCTTTCATAAATTTTATTTCTTTAGTATCAACCTGATTATTTAAGTACATTTTCCTATTTTATTATGTGTGGGTTTGGATTTTTATTTTATTTTTAACTGAGCATTGATTTTGACCAATTCTAGAGTGAATAAAGGATCGGAGCACACTGATTTCTCATTCCATCACTTTTCACTTCATACTCAAAAAGCATGGTTTATTCACAGGTCTGTTAGTTACTGTAGTCAGTATTCTCTTTTTTGCCACTGTACAGTTTCTTCTGGAAGTTGCACTAGACAGCAATATTGTACTTTACCAGATGCCCAGTCTTTCTAAACAGTATCTGTGCTGTTACACTTTGTACCAGACACTCAGAAATCAAACTAATTTCAGAACAGCAGCAATATGTTAAGTGTTGTGCTGTGCCAGACACCCAGAAATCATACTAATTTCAGAACAATACTAATTTCAGAACAGCAGCAATATGCTAGTGTTGTGCTGTGCCAGAAATCATGCATATTTCTTTCGAAACAGTTGCAGTGCCTGCACTCAAAATACTGCATCAGTTGGTGCAATATCATTTCTCATTCCTTTTTTGCCCTTTCTAAACTAATAATCGATCATGCCTCCATCACCATCCCTTCATTGTATTGTACTTTTTTTTTTTTTTTTGGTGGCTCAGTGCCTGTACAGAATTTGTGAGCACACTGGGTCTGTAAATTGTGGCAGCCTTTAACAAGGTCTGCCCCCGATTTGTATTTGTATAGAAATAACTTATTTTGAAATGATGCCAACTGTGTGAGATTTATGTATCTCAAAGGACTGTTGTTATGTGCAATAAATGTTTTATATGCTGACAAGCTGTGGATTCTTTTTTCTTGTTATTGCATGCATTTGCTCTGTGCTAAGAAGTGAGGCTTTTAAAATAAGTCCTTATTGAACATAGAGGTGCATGTTGGTTAAAGGTATTGTGTGTGCTGCCCTACATCTATAAAATTGCATTTTGTTTAAAACTGAGTTGTGTTTTTATGCTAAGTACTTTTAAAAAATTCTGAAGAAAAAGTTAGTCAGACCACTACAAACAGTACTTGTTTCCAAAGCAAGCCAACTTCGTGGCCTAATCTATTCCTAAAATATATGACCTTACATACACCTAAGATTTGTGACCTAATATATCCCTAAAATATATGACCTTACATACACCTAAGATATGTGACCTAATATATCCCTAAAATATATGACCTTACATACACCTAAGATATGTGACCTAATATATCCCTAAAATATATGACCTTACATATACCTAAGATTTGTGACCTAATATATATGACCTTACATACATTGAAGATATGTGACCTAATATACCCCTAAAATATATGACCTTACATACACCTAAGATATGTGACCTAATATATCCCTAAAATATATGACCTTACATACACCTAAGATATGTGACCTAATATATCCCTAAAATATATGACCTTACATATACCTAAGATTTGTGACCTAATATATATGACCTTACATACATTGAAGATATGTGACCTAATATACCCCTAAAATATATAACCTTACATATACCTAAGATGTGACCTAATATATCCCTAAAATATATGACCTTATACACATTGAAGATATGTGACCTAATATACCCCTAAAATATATGACCTTACATATACCTAAGATTTCTAATATATCAGTAAAATATATGACCTTACATATATCTAAGATATCTAATATACCACTAAAATATATTACCTTACAAACATGAAGATATGTGACCTAATATACCCCTAAAATATATAACCTTACATACTGAAAATATGTGACCTAATATACCCCTAAAGTATATGACCTTACATACACTTATGTGACCTAATATACCCCTAAAATATATGACCTTACATACATCTATGTGACCTAATATACCCCTAAAATATATGACCTTACATATACCTAAGATATGACCTAACAATATCTCAGATATATAACATAACATGCACCTAAGATTAATGGTCTAATAATTTGCCTATGCAAATGTAATATATGTGACAATACAATGCTTAAAAAAGTGAATGTTGGTATTGTGTACCATTGTAGTTCCTCTCAGGCACAAATCAAAGGCAATGCTTGGCATGCACCAGACAGAGACAAAAGACAATCAATAATCATGTTTTCCCATAAATCACACACTCAGGTCATGCCTGAATAGGTATAAAGAGTGGGGGGGGGGGGGAATAGTAAGCCTGATGAGCCAACAAGATGACCAATTTGTCATTAACAAACAAGTAGAGACCTCTTATTGTGGAAGAGAGTTGAAACAGCAAACAACACACTGAAACAAGTATAATAGTATGTCTTTATAGTCTATAATTTGAGCCCAGGTAATTATGAGAGTATGTTCTCCACATTTCTAGACATCTATAGTCTTGTGAAAGGTATTTCAAACATGTTAGATGACTGTCAGCATATGGCTAACCTATTAACAAAGGTCATGTGGTTCTAGGTTATAGCCTTCAGCCAGTACCAGTTATTTGGGTATAGAAATGTTCAATTGGCAGGGAAGAACAGTACATGTAAGCTTAAGACAACATATAAGACTGTGTAGTCCCATTTGCTTTGGGTTTTTTTAACCTCCTCCACCCCCTTTTGTCACACTTCACAAAACCCAGACCCCTCTCTATCTGATATCACAAATTTCTTACATCCCTTCTCTTTTTTCCAGTTTTGTAATACTGAAAAGTAAATGTATTGTAAATCAGTTAACTATACAGACAAAACAACAATCTTTTATGTAAAATAGTGTTTAATTATCAGACTTTGACAAAGGCTGCTTGGCTAGTTAAAAGTTTATAAATTTATTTTTAAAAATTTAATTAATTTTAAATAAAATGCAAAATGAAATATAAATTGACCAATCACTTCAATTCTTACCGTTTCAACAAATCTATAAAAATTGTAAGGATTTCAAATTTGAAGTTTTTGTGAATGAATTACCTCTCTTTATAATTATCATTATCCCAAGGCAAAGTAAGATGCTCCTCCTCTGGAACAAACAGGGAATCCATTTGTTTCTAGATTGTTATTGAAAGAAATATTTCCTCCAAATCAAGCTCTTAGTCAATACAATCCACACTTTTTACATTCTTTGCATTTGCTAGCATGTTCATCATTTTGAGTTGTCTTCCTTGGTCTGATGATATGCATTGATGGAACTGTTATTTGTAAAGTGACTGCACAGCATAAAGGGCAATAAAGATCAAGAGAATTGTCTGAATAGTGTTTGCTAACCAAGGTAGAATGTCTTCCATTGTGAGACTTTGAGTTGCAAATAAAGATGAAAATTTGTGCATGGTTCTATCTGTTGCTCACTGGAACTTTAAGCCTTTCACATATTTGAACAAGGGATAAAGGAGGAGGAAGAAATATGTCCTGTGTCATACTGAAGTATGAATTTTTTTGAACAGCATATGATGTCACATTTCACAAGTTGAAACAAGTATTGGCTTGAGTGGGCATGAGTGTCAAACCAGTTTTGATCTCTACAAAATATATCCCACTCCATGAGCTCTGATTTTAATGGAGCCATATACACCACATTGGTTGATAATTGTCTACTGTCAAGAGTGATATTTCAGCCAAAGTTTTTTCCAGCAAATTCAAAGTTTTTCTTCTCTAGCTCAATGTCATTTGTCTTACCTTGTTCATCTGAATGGTTGCCATAGTTGTCATAGTTGTAACCAACTCAATTTCCATCTCAGTGGTGCCATCTTTCTCACATCTTTGTTAACAGCACTTTCTTCTGGAGCATTTGTTGTAACAAAGAGAGTCTAGATCATATTTCAAGAAAATGTGGATGTCAACCTTAATGACTTTTTGATACTGTGAGGTTTCATCTGAACCACTATCAACAGCAAACTAAAAATGAGAATAGGCTTACCAATTTATCAATACCAATCCTGGGATTATGGTGTCAAACTCCGTCAGACAAAGCAACTTTTCAAAGTTTTATCTATGGCGGAGTCCTGTTGATGTGGAGCAGTTTTATAAATGTTGGGCCAGAAAACCCAACAGCATATGTTTCTAAGACCATTGCAATGGATCTCAATGCCAAGAAACACTGAAGGTATAAGTTTGTGCTGGGTAGCAACTATCCAGTCATGGTAATGAAGGCTTACTTTATACTCAGCGTGTATTAGCAATACTGGACTCTGCTTATTGGCAGCAACCAGACCAACTGGAATGTAACATTTGTTGTCCTGGATGATAAACTTCATCTATTCCAAGCATAAAGGATAGTTTTTCTAAATGACTTATTGTACCTGTATAAAACTGGCATCAATATGTTTAGTGTGATAATCATTTATTGCTCTGTTTAATTCTATTGGGAAAGTGTTTGCATGGTGTTTATCTTCTGACAATGAATTATACTTAGGGAAGTAAATGAGGGTATAGTCCACTCTGACAATGAAATTTACTTAGGAAGTAAATGAGAGTATAGTCCACTCTGACAATGAAATTTACTTAGGAAGTAAATGAGGGTATAGTCCACTCTGACAATGAAATTTACTTAGGAAGTAAATGAGGGTATAGTCCACTCTGACAATGAAATTTACTTAGGAAGTAAATGAGGGTATAGTCCACTCTGACAATGAAATTTACTTAGGAAGTAAATGAGAGTATAGTCCACTCTGACAATGAAATTTACTTAGGAAGTAAATGAGG
Source organism: Sinotaia quadrata (assembly GCA_028829895.1). Lineage (NCBI taxonomy): Eukaryota > Metazoa > Mollusca > Gastropoda > Architaenioglossa > Viviparidae > Sinotaia > Sinotaia quadrata. Next base: position 23,540,873 of record CM054178.1, read on the forward strand.
GTATAGTCCACTCTGACAATGAAATTTACTTAGGAAGTAAATGAGAGTATAGTCCACTTTCAAGGGCTGGCCTCTCCTGGATGGGTGGGGAGGATCAGCTGTGATGCCAACAACACACCGAGCAGCAAGATATAAAAATAACCAACTCTTGCATTCAGACATCATGATGTTCTTGTGGGGAGGGGTACTTTATTCTGAAAATGTGAGGTAAAGTGTGAAGGTCGGCTCTGAGTGTGAGTATGCAGGTATGAATGTAAATATGAGGGATGAACGAAACGAACGAACAAGCAACCATACTAATGCACTTCCTCACAGTGAAAGAAAAGCCCAACTCTTGAAAAAGAGTTAACAAAATTTATTCTAACAATGGGGCTAACTTTCACACGTCTGTTAGTCGTTCATTCAGAAACATCCACACATAACATTCATGGGATGGAGAACAAGAGCAATGAAATGATGAATAAAATAGAATAAAAAAGATAGCAAAATCAACAACATGAACAGCAGTGATGACCACAATAACAATTGCCAATAAAATCAGTGGCACAAATATGTGGGTGAAAACCCAACGCAAATGATAAATGATCAATTACAATAGCGGTGATAACCACAAAAATAATCACAAAGCTGTATGTTTGAATAAGTGTTAATTACAGAGGCGGTGATGACCGCAATAATAATCACAAAGTTAATTAACCAAAGTTAAATGGTTGTAGAAAAAGTTCAGGGTGAAAACCCAAGTGTCAATAATAAGTGTAAAGTTCTGAATAATTAATAAAATGAACTATAACTAACCTACCTAAGTAAATGCGCCTCTAAACTAACTTCTTTCCTACTTACAAATACTGAAGTCAAAATGTTGAATGCTGCTGCACACACACACACACACACACAAATACACCAGTGTCAAGAACCACATACTTTGAATTCACATTATATGCTTTAACTCACATCTATCTGCTACAGATAAGTATAACGTAAACAACGACTACTTGTGAAGCCTGTAATAATGACTATGTTGTGCCATTGCATTGTCTTGAGTTGGACTCGAATGAAGATAAATTTTAAACAAGCTTTCATTTCAATCAGAAAATAATTAACATAAAAAAATGGTAAAAATGATATACATATCAAATACATAATTTTAATACATTTCATTATTAGTATATTATGCCTATGTTTAATTATATAATATCAACAATTTGTATTTTTGTATAAATATAGTAGCAATGAATACAATTCTATGAATAATTTACACCAACCTAATTTTATCTTTTTTTGTACTCTTATTCAAATTGTTGCTGAAAACAGATCTTGCTTGTATAAACTTGTATATTCATGTTCAGTATCCCAAGTCAGTAGCTCTAAATTGTGTTATATTTCAAAGAAATCAATTTTTATAACAGCAAAAACCCACGCATTTTTTAACTGTTTAATGAACAACTTCATTATCATTGTCATAGGCTAAGTGAACAATGATTGCATAATAGGCTACGTGAGCAATGATTGCATAATATTCTATGACTCTATATGAACAATGATTGCATAATGAGCCATGTTTACAAGCATGTCAAAAGTTCAGAAACATAAAACAGAGTTAATGCTTTTTGCCACCTCATTATCTGACTGTTTATGAGAAGCATTTCTGGTCAAAGCCGATTTCACACAAATATAAAAGCCTCCATGCAAGCACATACACACATTCTCCTTAGTCATTAAAATCAGCATTTATATTTTACATACTTTTCATACAAGTTAATTCAACAATTGGAAGAAAAAGTAATACACAGATGTTACATTGCTGACCAACATACCAAATAGATATATCTCTCGGCCAGTCAGCAATGAGACAAATGGTCTGCACTTAGCTAGTTCTTTGATTTTCTCATAAACAACACGTCAATTTGCAACATGAAGACATTTGCAGATGACATAATGCTGTTGTTTTAGCATATTTGTACACATGATGACAGCATTTAAACTGAACAAAACATATCAAAAATATAAATTTAAGAAATGGTAATGTTAATGGAATAAGAAAATCAAAGAAAAATATAACTGTAATCCGCTTAATTTTGCCTATGTGAATTAATATATGCACTTTTTCCTGACTAAAACTGCAGCATGTTGGTATGCCTCCAGTATTTTGAGCTTGTGAAAAATGTGTTGCTTAAACATTCATGTATATTCGTTCTTCACTCTCATGATCCCTATCATTGATACTGCTTAAGTTAGCATACAAGTTCTCGGTTTGTGCAGCTGGAGTAGCTGGGCGTGTGTGATCCAGTAAGCATCGAACCAAAAACTGGTACTGGTCCTGCCACAATAAAAAAAAATTATTTTTTATCCAACTAATTCTTTTTAATATTCACTTTATTAACTACGATACAAACTCATATTCTACTTTTTCAGTGGACAACAATGTTATTATAATAATTATTCAAATACCTCTTAAGCATAACATTGTAAAATTTATATTGCAATATTCATTCTTGCTTTAAAAATGTAAACAAAATTCTATTGTCTAATAAGTGGGCTAAAATGGCAGATACTGAATAATGACCTATCTGAACTGGGTATTATCATTAGATGGTACTCATTTGTCAAGACTTCAGCCCTAAATAAAATGTTTGAAACTGATACATGCAACTATGATCTATAATAATTAAACACTTCTATTTTACAATTATTGTGTAAAGAAAAATGTGACAAATATATGCAGTTACAGAATATGAAACTGTGGTTGATTATGTGGAGCCAGCTCTAAAACTAATATACGTATGTGGAGCCAATTCTAAAACTAATATACATATCTGGAGCCAGTTCTAAAACTAATATACATACCTGGAGCCACTCTAAAACTAATATACATATGTGGAGCCAGTTCTAAAACTAAATATATTTGTAGAGCCAGTCCTAAAATTAATATATATATGTGGAGCCAGTTCTAAAACTAATATACATATGTGGATCCAGTTCTAAAACCAATAAACATATGCAGAGCCAGCTCTAAAACTAATATACATATGCATATGCTATGAAAGAAAGTGTACCATGCAGTAAGGGTTGAAGAAGTGGGGGGGGGGAGGAGGAGGAAGGAAGAGAAGATATTTGTTGTTGTTGCATACTCAGTACATGTACTCAATCTTTCTGCCATTGTTCAGTTCTCTGTATAATTGTGTGTGTGTGTGTGTGTGTGTGTGTGTGTGTGTGTGTGTGTGTGTGTGTGTGTGTGCATGTGTGCATGTGTGTGTGTGCATGCATACATATGCACATACAAATGTATTCTGTCCATGTCTCATATCTGCTAATTTATAAAATGTTCAAATTCTAACAGATTTTAAAATAGGATATTTCTTTAAAACCCAATACAGCTTGTTTTGTAGAAATATATAATAGTAATGAGTTCATAGCAATGATTCTACATGTTATAATATGGATTTTATTGTATTACATATTATAATATGGATTTTATAATTGTGTAGATTATCTAATTGTTATATCAATAATATTCCAAGTATTTCATGAGTACTTCAGGTGTTTTTTATTTTAATTATTTTAACTTTTTTATGCATTATTTTGTAGTATTATCAACAACACAGAATAGTAAGTCTCAATGATAAAAGCAAGAAGAAATAAAAGTACATTCCAATCTAAATTTCTTTTCTGACTTTTGTTCTTCCTTGTGCTGTGTTTGCTTTCAAAAGCAATTCATTTCACACAGAACATCTGATTTATTGTATTGTACTTACAAAATGTAAGATTTATTGTACAATACATATAGGACACATAATATATTGTACAGTACATAACAAACACATGATATACTGTAAAGTACTTAAAGATAGACATGTACTGTAGATGTGGTACATTTAGAATTGAAATATATTCGTGCTAATTAACATCTCTATATACTTTGTATCAAAATATATTAATAGTACTTCACTATTTTATGGGAAGGAAAATATTTATTTAAAATACAGAAAATTGCATAATTCAAAAATACTTACAAATGTAGAAAAGGCTTCTGGTCTGGAAGTGTACATAATACGAGCTAACAAGTATGGTGATACAGCAGAGTCTGATTCCAGCAATCCAATGGCTGTAACTAGAGTACAGAGTAGACAGCTTAGCCTGGCCCCATCACTAGAAGTGTAAAGAGAACATAAAAACTAGTGCTTTCATTGCAAAAGCAGAGAGCAATTCTCTGCTATAGAAATATATACATGTATATATATATATATATATATATATATATATATATATATATAGTTATAAGTAGTGATGTTTTATTTTTCCAAAAGAATTTAATATCTGCCTTTGTTCTGAATTTATCTAAATTTAATTATTTTCAGACCAAAGGTAAATTAATTGTATTGTGTAAACCTTTTTTCACAAACATAATCTTAATAAAATTGATTTGCAATGCAATAGTCAGTTAGTGCATAATTTTTACCATCTGATTAAGATAAAATAACTTGCAATGCACTGGTCAGTCATTGCAGTAATTTCCAAGAATGTGCCGTTTCTTTTTCTTAAAGATTACTAGAGGGCACATTTTTTTTTTTTTATCATTTATGTGCTTTGTAGTTCTTACCTCCCTTATTTGGATTAGTGGTTATTAGTAATTTTTAATTATCTTTTAGAGTCTTAAACAGTTAAATATTAAACCTATACAGTCAACATTGAACCAAGTCTTATTTTTCTGTGCATGGAGCCAGAAGCACTCAATATAGTGACTTAAAAGATGCTCTCTTACTACTCCAAAAAAACAGTTGTTACACTCAATATAGTGCACTACTCAAAACACAGGCTACACTCGATTTAGTGACTTCAGAGCGGCACTACTCCAAACAGACAGTTGTTATGCCCAGTGTCGCACCAAACTGACGTGACCTTCCTCATCCTTTTCCACCAGCCATCCCACCCTCCGCCTCGAACATAAGTGTGCAGCTATGGGCCCCTGGGGCATCCTAGATCATCTAACATCTGATGATGAAATGGTGATGGACATGCTTGATTTATTTTCTGTGTGCTTGGAAACTTTCTGATGGTGCTGAGAGTTAATTTTATTTATATTTCAATCTAATCAAATTTAAGAAGACTAAACATGTTAGAATGAGCTGCATGAGAAATGTTTGCAGTCAATAAACTCTAAAGTGTTAACCAAGATAATGAGAAACAAAGTTCATCTGATTTAGTTTTTCTAAGAATTTCTAAGCTATAACAACATTTCAAAAATATGTCTGGAATGTTCAAATACGATTGTTTAGAAAATACTGAAGGACTAGGAAGACCCAAAATATCAAAATACTATCAAAAATATCAATTTGAAACAAAATCAAATCTGGCTCAGTTTTTCAAGATCATAAATATCTTTCTTTGGTTGTTTGGAAGTTTCAACACCTGTAGATAGTTAAGTGTATGTATATATGTTCAAGATTTTGAAAATTATCAGTTTATTTGCATAGAATATGCACAAAGGTTTTCACCTTAATAGGTAACAGGATCTCCTCTTTTGATAGTCAACTATTTTCCCCTTAAACATTACACAAAATGCAAATGAATTATTCTATTAAGAAAGTTAAGTGATTAGACATTAAAATTAAACCTCAGAAATAGCTGTAACCAAATTAAGCAGATGGCTTAGTGAGTTAAAACACAAACAGTTTGGTGGTGTAGCATCAGATCAAAAGGGAAAGCCTATACACTTACAAACATTAAACAAGAGCAGGTCACAAATTTTAATATACTTACAAACAATGAATGAGAACATGTCACAAATTTTAATATACTTACAAACATTAAACAAGAACAGGTCACAAATTTTAATATACTTACAAACAATGAATGAGAAAATTCTAGTATGCTTACAAACAATGAATATGAACAGGTCACAAAGTCTGATATGCTTACAAACAATGAATGAGAGTAGATTACAAAGTTTAGAATGCTTACTAATGCTGAATAAGAACTGAAGGTAAAGTCAGGTAAACTTAGAAACACTGAAGTCGCAAAGTCCAGTAAACATAAAAACTTATTGGAGAACATGTTATGAAGTCCAGTAAACTTACAAATGAGAATGTGAATATGTGAATGAGAACAGGTGGAGAAGTCCATGAATGAAAACAGGTGGAGAAGTCATGTAAACTTATTAACACTAATGGAGAACAAGAGACGAAATCAGGTAAACTTACAGTTTGATAAAATTACAAACACTGAGAACTGGTCATTAAGTGCAGTAAACTTGCAAACACTGAATGAGAACTAGTGTTAAACACTGAGCAAGAACAGATGTCTAGTAAACTTAGAATAAATGAACAAGTCAGATAGTGGAGTACAACAAACTTACAAACACTGAATAAGAACAGGTGGTGAAGTGGCTGGGTCAACAAATGGCAGGAGTGTGACAGCCAAAGCAAGAAACATCTGTGTTCCTCTCAAAGTCAGAGTTTCAGGATCTTCCACATGGTACATGCTCACTAGCTGCCATTCTTCCCCAACATCCTGAAAATACATTGTTTTAAAAGTCATATATCTCAAATATAAATATACATTGTTTTAAAAGTCGTATATCTCAAATATAAATATACATTGTTTTAAAAGTCGTATATCTCGAATATAAATATACATTGTTTTAAAAGTCGTATATCTCAAATATAAATATACATTGTTTTAAAAGTCATATATCTCAAATATAAATATACATTGTTTTAAAAGTCATATATCTCAAATATAAATATACATTGTTTTAAAAGTCGTATATCTCAAATATAAATATACAAATACACATACATAACCATTTACTAATAAATAAATGCTCCTTTCAAACACCTATCTAGGTGTATTTATAAACATTTACTACAAATAAAGATAATGAATTTGTGTACAAATTCATAATAACAAGAACCTGATTCTGAAGCTGGATATTCTGACAGGTTATGCCATGTAGCCAAGGCAACAAAGTCTCACTTCGAACAGTCAGAGCTCCCAGCTGAACGTGATTCTCCTCTGGGGTACACAGTGCAGGAGTTTTCTTAAGGAACACAACAGAATAAAAACAAATGATTTATTCAAGCTTAGTATCATGCAAAAAGGAACACAACAGAATAAAAACAAATGATTTATTCAAGCTTAGTATCATGCAAAAAGGAACACAACAGAATAAAAACAAATGATTTATTCAAGCTTAGTATCATGCAAAAAGAAATATACCTAATTCCTTCAATGTTATGCCCAGAATCTCTTACAGTGCTTAGTACCTGTTTCCTGCAGTACCATGCCCAATGTCCCTGATACTGCTTAGTCTCATATTTCCTAAGCGCTATGCTCACAGCTCCTGACAGTGTTTAGTACCAAATTCCTGAAGTGTTGTGCTCACAATTCCTGACAGTGTTTAGTACCAAATTCCTGAAGTGTTGTGCTCACAGTTCCTGATGCTGGACAATTATTCACAATTATTTATCTTATCAGAGACATTAGCAATCAATTAACATATATATATAATCAAGTTCATTGCTATCATCACTGAAATGAGAGTAGAGTTTCAAAGAAATAATGAAAGTCAAATGCTTTTCAAAGATGGCGGCTGTCACCAGCATGTGTTCACAATCATATGGTTTACAAGTCACTGTCTTTCTTAATCTGGGGATGGCCTTAGATGACCCTTCTAGGCACGTTACACAACCGTTCCAGAATCTTCGGAGCCCACAAAGCACACCATAGAAAATCATCCTGAATTTCACATGCATTATCAAGCACATCAGGAGGAATATCTTGAATTTTCATGTGTAGTACTCAACACACCATGAGGAACATTCAAAATCTTCATGAATTCTTGAGACCAAACTCAAGCCACCATTTCCACCGTATTTGCTCTCAAATGGAATTCACAGAAATCAACTTACAGCAAACAGTTTTACTTTCTACTGATAAGTTGATGACAATGTTGGATTCACACACCAACGTAATCTAGTAGAGCACATTAGTCATCGTAGCATTTTGTGACAAAAGAAAAATAAAAAGGCCTGCTCCTCTGCAAAAGTCAAATTAAGGCAGCACTAAGACATATTTCATCTCAACTCCTTTCTCTCTTGCAAACATTCTCAACTTACAAATCCTGTAACAATTTCATTGGCCCAATACACACACAGCATAAGAAATATAGTAGCGATCAAAATTCACAAGTATAATGTACAATTTAATCAAATTAATGAATATAGAAATAATGGTTCAATTACATAAGCATTTTCCAATTCAAATCATAGATCGATAGCAAACATACAAAATATTCTAAGTCCATTCTTCCTTTATGAGTCAGTTAACTGACAATAAACTTCAATGATCACCTTTATGACCTGACTTGAGTTATGTTCAAATAGAATAGAGCATTTAGAATAGAGTACTTATTCAACAAAGAAACGTTTGGTACATCCCTATTGGATGAGTTTGTTATGAACCAGTGTGAAACTATTAGTCAGAAAAACTACTCATCCAGATGGAACTGGTTTGGATAGCATCAGCAACTTCTATCATATTCTCAACCCATGTTGTTTACTTCAACTCTGACACTTACAAAAAATACCATCATAAGGAGTGCCCAAGATTGGGTCACTTTGACAATTTAACAATTTATATAACAATTAAGTTTAGAAATGAGGATAGGCAAATTTACTCCACCACAGAACTCCTTACCAGTTCCAGAATTTAAAACAGCTTTTGAACTCATTAGTAGTTAAATGAAACTACACTGCTTGCTCAATAACTTACCAGTTCCATGAATTTAAAACAACTTTCAAACTCATTAGTAGTTAAATGAAACTACACTGCTTGCTCAATAACTTACCAGTTCCTTGGGACCATTCTGAAATGAAATCACCATCTGTACTTTCCAGTCATAGACCATATGCCAGAAATCTGCAACTGTATTCTCCAGTGGACACTGTGTCACAATGAACCCTCGACGCTGTGACAGGGACTGTGCAAAGATATAATTTTAGATTTATGTTACTGTTACTGGTCTCTTTTCCCTAATTCACTGGGTGACACCCAGTTTTTATAAATTTATGTCATAATTCAGTCATGAATTTTAATTAAACTTAATTCATCATGTTATTAGATGATATTTAATTATAGCTTGGATCAAAACTTAAGTTCATAATATATTGAATGATAGCTCTAATTCTCACTTGGATGAAAGCTAGTCATGAACTACTGAACTAAAACTTAACTTTTGCTAGGATACAAGCTAAAATCATCATATATTAAACAATATTCAAAATGTATTGAACAACATTCATCATGTATTGAGCAACATTTTAATTTGGATTTAAGGTAGCCATGTACTGCAACTAAAATTCTAATTTTAAGTTCAGTCAAAACTAAAATATATTGTTCACAACTAAAATCCTAGTCATTGCACCAAACTTAGAGTAATCATAAATTTAATTAAAAGCTCAGTTCTAGCTCTAATCAAAACCAAAATCTCTAATATTGAACTGAACCTTAATTTTGCAACCAAAACTAAACTTGTCCTAAATCCTGTAATTTTGGTCCCTTCCTGCATATCCAATTAAAACTACATGTAAATGCAAAAAAATTATATTAACTTAACAACACAGTCAAGGGAATATTTTCTTTTTAAAATGTGCAAAATAGTGTTTTAGAAACTAATGAAACAAGAAATAAGTATGCTTGACATCATTTTGAGTTTGGAATCCTACCAAAAAAAATCTACAGACTAAATTCTAATTTTACTGCCTGCTATATCCTATATCACATTTGTGGTACTTTAGAGATTCTAATTTTAAACTTACATGAATTTTATACCAAGGACCAGACATAAAACAAAATCTGAGACTGACAGTGAATAAAAAGTAACATTGTAAAATTCAGTTTCTTGAATGTTTAGTACACCTTTAAACTACACTTAGTAGAATATAATACACATTTAAACTGCACATAATAGAATATAATACATCTTTAAATTGTACATAACTTGATTATAATACACCTTTAAACTACACATAATATACTAATCTTATTGGATAACTCAGCACATTATATGCTATTTAAATAGACTTTCACAAACATCCTTCAAATTTCATTACTTAATATCCTGATCAGTGTCCACACAATGACTTTACTGCTCATAATTTGTAGACAGTCTTGCATATCAGTAAACAAAGGGACTACACTCTCTAAGGCATTGTGTGAATGACTGGAAAATGATGGATGTGTATGTATTAAATAATATATATGTATGAATAAATGTATATCATTACTCATTAGAATCAACATCAGCACTATGCCCAGACCTAAAAACAGGAATTCAAAATAATTATCTCTCAAATATTATAACTAAAGGAAGATATTTCACCCACAACTTTGGGACATGTACTGCATCAATGGCTACTGACCTACCCTAAAAAAAATTATTCACTTCATAATTAATTACTTTTACTACAGTAACTTCACCAGCACAGTATTCAAAACTTAGACAAGAAAGTAAACAAATAAAACTTGAAATGATCTCAAAGATAAACTAAAGTCACTACTACAGTTTTCAGTCATCTGAAGAGCGAGTAACTCACAGTATTCAAAACTCAGACAAGAAAGTAAACAAATAAAACTTGAAATTATCTCAAAGATACAATTTTCAGTCATCTCAAGAGCAAGTAACTCACAGGCAGGAAAACAGCATTGACATAATCATTAACATCACCAGTTTGATTCCACAAAGGCACACGATACTGCTCCACTGTAACAAAAAATATGCACAACCACATACATACATAAATACTGTTCAAAAACAAAAAAAATCTGCAAATTTTTACTTCATATAATCATGGACTGGTAGCTTTAGTTGGATGCATGCAAGATTCTACAAACAGTATGAATCACGTGGTGGTGCTTGACTAACAAAACTTAAGATGTGGGATATGAGCATTGGAGCTGGTGATATCTCATATGGTGAGTTATAAAATCTGGTGAAAGTTTGTGTAAAAAAATTACATTCTGGTAAGTTCTTTTAGTGACACCACAGGTAACCTTGTTCTGGTGAGGAAAATTATGACCTGTTAGGCTTGTAATAAGCTTTCGAAGAAAATGATAGTTCATTGTGTCATTAGTTGTCTGATTGAAATTCACTAATACCAATCATGATGACTCTATACAGTAGCAATGATATTGTTCTGACAATTTTGTCAAATAAAATAGCAAAAATAAAACAAAATGACAACTAACTTGGCAAAATGTGAGAAAAGCGATTCTTTTTGGAATTTTCAGGACGATTTCCTGACTTGGTGTCCTCTTTAGATGGTACTGGGCGTTGTTGCTCCAAGTGCTGTGCAATAAAAAATGTATCAGAGAAATAACTTAACTAAGACCCACATAAGACATACCAAGACTAGATAGTGCAAGTATTAACTGGCTGAATTGAAAGTCTGAGTGAGTAGACTGATTAACTGGTTGGCTAAATACTAATAGGCAAACCCCCACCCTCACCCCTAGACTTACTTGGAATTCAGAGCGGAGTTTTTCATTTATAGGTAATGGCAGCTTCACTCCTTTGTCATCGTCTAGATTCCAGTTGTTACCATGGGCTAAATCATCATGAAGGATGTAAGTGTCCTTGCTCTCTAAGATTTCTGCCACTGCTTCATGAACAAACTTGTACTGGACCTAATAAAAATTGGAAATATTAACATTACCAGTATTTGTATATTAAACATACATTTATGAAACATCTCCATAATAAAAAATCTTGTTTGTATTTTATAAACAATCAAAATGAATAAGTAACATTAAACTGATCATTTCTATTTAAAATCTCTTTGGTTAAATATGTATTTTGTGCCCAATACTTTTGATTTATGCATGAATTATGTATCAGAGAATTTTAATGGATAATACAAATGAGGTGTTTTATTATGCTTTTAGATTCATCTAAAATTAAGGATAATTTTTTAGATACAATTTTCTTAAGGTACTTTAAAAACTTAATGTGTCTTTTGTGTTTTTTTAAAGGGTGACTAGTTATCTTTAAGAATGCACTTTAAAAACAAACAAAATACTCTTGGTTAATAAGCTGTTGAAAAGCTTTCTGCACATAAAGGGTGACTAGTATCTTTAAGAATGCACTTTAAAAACAAAGAAAATACTCTTGGTCAACTTGCTGTTAAAAAGCTTTCTGCACAGGAAGTTCAACTATTACATTAATACATGTATCAATAAAAATTACATGTCAATGGGTGTTTACTATCAAATAACATTTTCTTATATCTGTACTTAATGTTTAACATTTAAAGTTAACATAAGGTCAAGTAACATTTCTTTATATGTGGCTAATGTTAAATAAATGTATTTACATTAATATAAGGTTAGGTAACATTTTCTTATATGTGTTTGAATGTTTAACAAATACATTTATATTAAAAGTTCAGGTAAAATTTCCTTATATCTGCACTATATGTTTAACAAATGCATTTATATTAAGAGTTCAGGTAAAATTTCCGTATATCTGCACTATATGTTTAACAAATGCATTTATAACATTAATACATCAAAGAGAATATACTTTTATATATATATATATATATATATACTTACAAATATATTCTTAATGTTGAACAAATCATAACAATAACATCAAGGAGAATTACTTTATGGTATATCTTTGCTTAATATGGCTACCTCTGTCTGCACCATGTTCATACGCTGCCTTCGAAGGTTTTTCACAACACGGAATACCGACAGAGACCCAGTTGTTTCCACTTCCTTTGTTAAAATGTCCACTGCTATGAATGATCCAGTACGACCTATCCCAGCACTGTTATCACAAGAAATCAAGAAAAACACTAAACTAAAAGGTAAATTGTTCCTCAATCATAGTCACCATAAAACTCTCTCAGTCTTGTATATACTCATTGATAGACTACCACAAAACTCGCTAAGGTCATGTACATGTTCGTTGATAGTCAATTAGACAATCACGAAATGTACTAATGTCTTTTACAGATTCACTGATATATAGTCAATTTGATCATCACAAAACTTACTAAGGTCTTGTACAGACTCGTTGATAGTCAATTAGACTACCACAAAACTTACTAAGGTCTTGTACAGACTCAATGATAGTCAATTAGACTACCACAAAACTTACTAAGGTCTTGTACAGACTCAATGACTGTCAATTAGACTACCATAAAACTTATTAAGGTCTTGTACACTGAAGGCAATTAGACCATCTGACACTTAACCACATTCATGATAGAAATCAGAATTAACACTAAGTGCACCAAATTCATGACACAAATCAGAATCAATACAGGGCACCAAATTCATGACATATCTAAATTAATAATGAGTGTACATATTCTGACATAAATCAGAATTAGCACATAAAACAGTAATCACTCTATGCTACACACAATGATATCACATACCTGCAGTGGACAAGCAGAGGTCCAGAAAGACGTGTGGGCACATGGTGGATTTGCTTCCAGAAATTTACAAAAGCTGCAGTGCATGGAATGTTGTGATCTGGCCAAGCAGTGAAATGGAACTGATCTACTTGACGACTCTCAAAATTACCATTCTGAATAAGAAAATCAAAGCTAGTCATGAGCTAATGTCCTACATAATAAAATCAAATATATGTAAGACATGCTAATGTCTTACATAATAAAATCACATGCTACTGTCCTACATAAAAAATGACATGCTATGTTCTACATAATAAAATCACGTGCTAATGTCCTACATAATAAAACCACATGCTAATGTCCTATTTAATAAAATCAAAGGTAGTAATACACCATCTTGATTAATACAAGTATAGGTAGCAAAATGCTAAGGTCCTGTATAATAAAATTAAAGACAGTAATATATATTGTCTTGCATGTCAAAATTAAGGGATATATAATATACAGTAACCTGCATGAAAATATTAAAGGTAATCAAATACAATGGTATCCTGAATAATAATAAAAATTATAGTAAGTACTGTTTTTCATTAATACTACTATATTAAAGACAACATTACATTATTGTCCTGCATAAAAAAAATTAAATGTTACAATAATTGATATTCTGTATCATAAAATCAAATAACAATAAAAAATGTTATAAAATGAAGATCTGAGAATGATTATTGAGAAAATCCCAACCTGGTCCTGGAAAGAAAAGAAAGGAATGCATTTAAAATAATTAAAATATAATATGTTTCAAAGCAATTATCATATAACTATTTCATTTTAAAATGAGGTTAAGCTGTATTTCATTCTTTTTTTGTTTTGTTTTGTTTTTGCTGAAGAGCAGGATCAATTTGGCATTAGGTTGCTAAATCTAAAGAAGAAATGTTTTCAACTTACATTACAGTTTAAGATGGGAGTTTGACATATTAAAGTCATGGATATTTTTTAAGGGGTATTCAGATGTGGAGAAATTATAGTGGTTATTTATTAAGACACCCTATTTTTATATGAAAGGTAAATGCAGTTTCTTTGTAATGTACATTTTAAAAAATTATAGAGGAGGGTATGCATATCTATTGACTAACTGCAAAGCATTAGAATAAAAATCAAGATGAGCAATAATTGTTTCTGTGTAACCTTGTTAGGTGAAGCCACAGTAGCTTTTTGAGTGCTTTTCATAACAAAGTCACAAATTTATTGTTCATGTTCTTACTGTTAATTCCACGTGTTTCCCTTCTCATGTTGTAGAACACTGACTAGCCACTATTTTCTTGAGGCCATCTGGTGCTCTGCCACATTAGCTCCCTCAGGCAGGACAACAATTGTACCAATTTCCAGTAACTTCCTTATACCCAAAATTGCTCAATGTGGTCAACATACTTTGCCACCTTACATCAATGGAGTGCAGTGTATTCCTTAAATTAAACACTGGGGGTAGATACTTCTCATGTCTACCACAGTCATAGCAGTTTATAATCAGGAGATTCAAGTCAAACAAGAAAAGGCTGCTCCTTCCCTGTAAAATATATTCAGGTAACGCACGCTAAGTTTCCAGTTATATTCATTTTTAACTCCATTCTTTCTTACATTCAAGTCACAACTTAGAGTTTCCTGCAACAGTGTTTATTAGCCTGATATGTGCACAAAGCATAATAAATACAGTATATCAATTTTATAAGCACATTCACTAGAAACAATGTCAAGTGTTTAGCATACTATATACGAGCATCTTTTCTAAACTTTGTAGAAATAATAGTCTACTCTCATAATACATCTCTATGTAAAACACAAGTATAACACATCAATAGCAAAATGCACAAAATATTTCTAAGTCTATTCTCTCTCAATCAGTCAGTTATCTCACCATTAAGCTAACGGCCACCTTAAAGACTTCTTGCCACTCGAAAGTGATTAGACAATAGAATTTTTCTACAGTAGGTAAACTTTTTATCTCACCCACTGGCTGGTCTCATTCTTGTTAATCATAACCATTGGATAATAATAACTACTCATCCAGTTGGAATTGGTTTTGGGTTGCATCAATTTCTAGCATATTCATAACTTGAGTTGTTTACTCTAACTCTTGTACTTACAAAAACATCATTCTTGTACTTACAAAAACATCATTCTTGTACTTACAAAAACATCATTCTTGTACTTACAAAAACATCATTCTTGTACTTACAAAAACATCATTCTTGTACTTACAAAAACATCATTCTTGTACTTACAAAAACATCATTCTTGTACTTACAAAAACATCATTCTTGTACTTACAAAAACATCATCATAAGGAGTGCCCAAGGTTGGATCACTTCAACAATTTTACAATTTATATAACAATTAAGTCTAGAAATAGGGATAGGCAAATTTACTCCACTACACTTACATTTCCAGTTTTAGTAACTGTCAATATACGATGAACAAAATGAGCTCTCTCGGTAATTTTCAACAAAGTGATTGTATAACAGCCAAATGACTCTTTTCCATACTGACATTGTGGCCAATACTGAAGACATTTTATCTGAAATAAAGTTTCAGGTTTAGCAGTTTAACAAGCAAGACTAATTAACAAAGTTCAATTTATTTTCACTAACTGCATGTACATAGCCAAACTGTAATGTGTTATTGAGGAAACTATTTATTAAATCTAGTTGACTGATATATCATTTTGAAAATGTTAACTGCATTTCTTTCATTCTACATAGAATGTGCCTACATGCACCCTACCACATCACTCTATTCCAAACAATTGTGAGCGTATGCACACAAGCACACATACACACACACACTCTCTCTC
Organism: Sinotaia quadrata; assembly: GCA_028829895.1. Lineage (NCBI taxonomy): Eukaryota > Metazoa > Mollusca > Gastropoda > Architaenioglossa > Viviparidae > Sinotaia > Sinotaia quadrata. Next base: position 23,557,148 of record CM054178.1, read on the forward strand.
TAAATAAATGCACACAGACACACACACATCCATCCATTTCACATAACATCCATCATACACCTATATATGCAGGACAAACACTCCACTAAAATACATTACACTCAACCTAATATATACATAAATATAGAAACCCCACAAAAACACAACTGTACAAACACACACACATGCATACATCCTCACCATTCCTTTCCACAAATATGTCCTAACATACACACAATAATATACAGACACACACCACTTGACAAATAATATACATTCCATTCATCTCCATAAACAGAGCACTCCACTGAAAAATCATACTACTTCATTAAAAAAATACACATCAATTCACTTCTCCAAAACATAAAAACTCACTCACACACGCACACACGCATGCACGCACACACACACACATTGTACTCATCTAAAAGACACAAACACATACCCCTGAATGCACAACTACAAACCACTTCACACCATAATGTGAGCATAGTGTTTCCATGTGTAAGCATACAGTACACATATGAGAATAGTTTATAGTGTATGAGCACAGTGTGTCTTTTTGTGAACATAGTGTAACCATGTGTGAGCATAGTATGTACCTGTATATATATATATTTGAGCATAGTGTGTGCATATGTGAATTAAATTTGTCACCTCCACATATTTGACTAACTACTGAAAGCATGGTGCAGTACAGTGTGATAAAATGGTGCAGTACAGTGTGATAAAATGGTGCAGTTTAGTGTGATAAAATGGTGCAGTACAGTGTGATAAAATGGTGCAGTACAGTGTGATAAAATGGCACAGTACAGTGTGATAAAATGGTGCAGTACAGTGTGATAAAATGGTGCAGTATAATGTGATAAAATGTTGCAGTATAATGTGATAAAATGGTGAAGTACAGTGTGATAAAATGGTGCAGTATAGTGTGATAGAATGTTACAGTTCATTGTGATAGAATGTTACAGGTCAGCGTGATAGAATGTTACAGTTCAGTGTGATAGAATGTTACAGTTCAGTGTGATAGAATGTTACAGTTCAGTGTGATAGAATGGCGCAGTTCAGTGTGTGTAGTGTTTACACTGATGAATAACAATCTTAAAAATATATTTAGCTAGTATGATCTAGTTCAGTGTGTGTGTGTGTGTGTGCGTGTGCGTGTGTGTGTTAGTGCTGTCATGCTTTTGTGAATATGTGAATGATTTATATGAATTCTTTGTGTGTGAATGTCTTTGAGTGTGAATGCGTATGTGCAAATGAAACTGTAAATTAGTACAAATATGACTCCTCATGCATTGAATACGTTCACTGCTATGCGTTACTGGTGTGAACTATGTATGTGTTTGTTTGTCACATATATACACTAAGCTCACAAATGGGCATACCTTGCAGTCTTCAACTAGGTTAGTCAGCATGACAATTTTAACACAACCTTCCATGAATATCATGTGCCAGAAGTCATCAATGGCTTCTTGCACTGGACCTGAAACATTTTAACAATAAATGTTCTTTGAGCATATGCAGTCTCAAACAAACTAAAAATATGCATTAATATTGGGGAAATTGAAGAAAGTGTCTTCTTGTTCTACATTCATCTAGAGCTTAAAGTGCTGGTATGAATTTTTAGTTTTGTGTGTCCACAGTAGTTACCTAAAATGAAATGGCAAAATAATACAAAGTTGAGCAAACTGAACATAATGTAACAGGGTATATTGCTTTGTAGAATGTTGCTATAGAGAGGTCAAGAAGTATATCTGACAATATATCTTTCTTAAACTGTAAACATATGAATCTGTTGAGATAATAGTGTGCTGTAAATGCCCCCTCATACACAATACCTCTTACTTGAAAAGGGCAAGAGGGGAGTTAAGATCTTAAGTATGATCTCCCCCACCTTTTTGGGGGGTAGTGGTGGTGGTGGTAATTGAACAGCTTTGATTTTCATAGAATAGTGAAAAAGATGTGACCTTCTAAATATGTATTGAATTCAATCCATAAAAACCATTTAGTTTACAGTAGGCAAAAATTTAGTTTAGACTAATGATATATATACTGCTTAGTACTAAGATTATGAGCATTTTTTTTAATGTATGAGCTATAAATTATTTTTTATTAAACATATTACTGATTACAATCTTATACAAAATATCAATGAAAGGTTTTTAAAAAATCTATTTATTTATAACCCCTACATGGCTCTACAAAGCAGATATAAAAATTCTGCATGTGTCTAGAACTAAAAGTAGATCTAAAAACTTTGCATAGGTAAGTATAAATACTTTGCAAAGATCGAAAATGTAAAATAGGTCTGTATGGTTCTAAAACTCAAAGTAGATCTAAACCTGCCAAAAATATGAAACTTCAAATAGATCTTAAAACTGTGTTTATATCTATTGTAAAATTTAAAACTCTGCATTTTTCTGGGAAACTAAAAGTAGGTCTAAAATCTCCACACAAATCTCAAACTCCAAGCACTAAACTCTTCAAAGTGAAAGTAGATCTAAAAGCCCTATATGGGTTTGCAGTTCAAAATATATTGGAAAAACTCTGCAGGGATTGTACAATTCTGCCTGAGTTTGTGGTGTTACACAAGCAAAGATTTGAAGTAATACTTTGATTGCTACATATGGCCGAATAATGAAACTTTTATTACACATACATTCAACACAATAGAAAAATTGAAATGGGTCTAAAATACTCTAGAATGAGTCTAAGCCCTCAGTGTCAGAAATCTTAAATCTTTCTATGAGCAAAATAACATTGCATATGGAAAACAAGTGACTATCTTAATCCTAATGTGATTGAATAATCAGAAAGCTAAATCAATGAAGATGATAAATATGGGCTTGATGGAATAATGAATAATGCAAACTATGTATGCACTGTACTAACCATACCTAGTTCTGGATATCAATTAATAATGGTGAACTGTAGTGTAAGAAATAATCTAACCCTTTCACTGCTTCACAAAATGTGTAATATATGTATCCCATTTTGAACTGGCCAGTAGTTAAAGTGTTAATAATGCTACCTATTAAACTTTATAATTGCATGCTAAGGTGAAGGCTTTGAGTAACAGCATAATATTGAGCTAACTGGTCTATATGCTGAATCAGTGAATGTTTTACAGAGCTTGGTAGTGCAGAGACTGGTGTAATTTGGTAAATGGTGCAGCACTTGCTTTGTGAAATAATGATCATCTGCTGAGAATATAATAATTGGTGTAATATAGCATTCACTGTTCTGGGGATAACTCTGCTGCACTGTAGAGAGTAATACATTGCCTGGTTATGGTGTTAGGTTGTTGTATTTAATGATGTGCCCTTTGTTGTAATTATGAACTGTATATTATTTAGTACTGTAACATTTTCCATGCAAGTGTCTTTTCTGTAAATGTTGAATTATCGATAAATATTATTCACTGATATGTTGTTCAATGGTGTGAACTAGCACTTAATATTCTTAAATCTGTACAGCTTGTCTGTAAAATAACGTTTTTGAATATATTATATTTAGTATTATATTTTACATGTTTAATGCTGTAAAGTTTTGTTGAAGTTGGTTTATTTAAATGCAAGCTGAATACTACTGTGTTTTATATTATAATTTTGCACTGATTTGCTTACTGGTATAAAGTTTTATATAAATGCAGATTATCAGTAAATATATTTTTTTTTTACCAATACTGTGCTCTATGTTATAAAGGTGAAAGACAGACAGGTGGACAGATATATGGACAGATAGATAGACAGATAGACAGACGGACGGACAGGCAGGCAGGCAGACAGACAGACAGATAGATAGACAGACAGACAGACAGATAGAATAAATGAACAGATAGAATAAATGAATCAATATTCTCTCTTTTATTGATTTAATTTGGTCTATAGATTTAATAATAATATCTAATAATTGTCTTGTATAAAGATGGCTCCTGGGGTAACTGTTTTTACACTGTTTCAAAGTACATATAACCTTTACATAGAGAGAACTGACCTTGGGCAGCAATGTAGGCCATAGATTCAACAAAACCCTGAAATACAATCAATAGGTATTTTAAAAAATTATCAGTGCAAGATTCATTAAAAGATTTATTTACAAGATCTATTAAAGGTACATTGTAAGAATATCATTTATAAATAAATCAAATATAAAAATTGATTCAATTCAAAACCTATGGCAGAAGTACTCTTCATAAATCAATTAAAAATCAATTAAAAATATAGATAAAATGACAGAAATGTAAATATAAATGTATACCATTAACATATTTCACTCTATTTATGTCAATACTAGTAACCAAATGTGCACACAAAGCCACCAATGTGCACACAAAACCCCCAAAACACGTCTTCCCCATTTAAAATGATAAATAAATCATTAATTGTATAAGCTTGGCCATAATATGTAATAGATTTTTTTTATTTCACTGTTCACTCATTTTTGGCACCATGTAGACTCTTTCCTTGCATGCTCACATTGATGTAACTGGCATTGATGTAGTCTGAATCGGTGTCTTTTTCTTTCACCAAAATCACTCTAGTGTCATCATCTGCAAGCAGTCACAAACATACTGAGGTCATTAAAATAGTCTTAATCTGGTGTGCTTTTCTTTCACCAAAATCACTCTAGTGTCATCATCTGCAAGCAGTCACAAACATACTGAGGTCATTAAAATAGTCTTAATCTGGTGTGTTTTTCTTTCACCAAAATCACTCAATGTCATTACCTGCAAGCAGTCACAAATATATCAGTCATTAAAATAGTCTTAATTTGGAATTCTTTTTCTTTCACCAAAATCACTTTAGTCTAGTGTCATCATCTGCAACCAGTCACAAACATACTGAGGTCATTAAGGATAAAATGTTTTGTCTGTCTCTCGGTCAGAGGATGACTATGCTCAACTTTAGGGGACAAAAAGATGGCAACAGCAACACAATTTCAACACCGTTATTTTTTAATAAAACAGTAAATTTATCTCAGAAAATATTTAATCAAACTGTAAAGAATTAATGCTAAAATATTGAACATTTAGTCATACACATCTTTCAAATAAGGCAGCAACTAAAAAATATTCAGTTGTCCAAGAAAGAAATAGTTAACGCTGACATTCTAACTAAAAAAATAGATGTGCCAAATTCCACTGCCAAGTACAAGAATATTCTGGGCCTTGTATGGGAGCCCCACATGTTGGATTGTTGACATTAATATAGACATTTAGTTTTTAACTTGCATTTAACAATGTCTTAAACTTCAATTCTTTCACAGTTATAAATATCCTAGTGTCCATTAAATCTCAGTGTGAGGGTCTTGAAATTAAAATGTCAATGAGACACAAAAACAAGACACAATCCTTAGTTGTATTTCACTTCAAGTTATATACTTTTTTCTTTATCATTTTAATGAATTTGATATGAACGTTTCTTGGTATTAGGTTTTAATATATACTTTTTTCCTTAATTATTTCAATGAATTTGATATGAACTTCTCTTAGTCTTATATGTTATGTTTTAAGTAAATGTCATGATAAGCACTGCACGAAGTACATGCACAATGTGAAAAATAACAGGGCCTTCCTAAAATGGATTATTAAACATTGCCCCACACTCACATGTACACTGATGTTATCACTACTGACAGACCCACTGGGGCACTTCAGATCAGAGAACGTCTGATGATGAAATGATCAATACAAGCTCCAGTGGTGACGTAAAACTTCTATCGAACAATACATCTTATAAAACAAATATTCTTAACATAACACTGCATAGTACCTGCACAGATAGGTCTCACTAACACAAACATTTATAACATAAGAATGTATAGTACTGCACAGACAGACCTCATAACATACAAATTCATAACAGTCTAGCTTCCTAAGGCATTGTTAGTACTTACAAGGATAGATCTCACGAAATCGGTTTTTCAAGGAGTTTTTCTCTAATGTGGCCACTGCAGTAGACAAGAAAGAACCGCTGGGTAGTGCCTGGTGTCAAATTTGGAATTTGGAATTAGAAATATTACTTATTTTTAAATCAAATATTTATAAGATATTCACTAGAATAGAACAACAAATCATGTGACAATTATAAAGCATTCACTAGAATAGGATTTTTTTAAAATCATGTAACATCTATAAGACATTGATTAGAATAGAACAATAAATCATGTACTATTTACAATTCATTCACAAGAATAGGACAATAAATTATGTGCTATTTTGATATAATGTACACCTAGAAAACCCAGAAAATATGTCTTATATTCTCTCTCTCTCTCTCTCTCCCAAAAAATCCAGTACATCATGAAATATTTACGTCATGTACGGTCAGAATTGACCAGAGTAACATACGTAATTTCTCACATTCTCAAGAACTGGCCAGTTTAAAAAAAACAAAAAACCCTGATTTCTTTTGTGTGTATATGACAAAAAATATGTTATAGTTATACATTAAAGTTATACATTTTTATTATATTTGTACGCATAATAAATTTTTTTTTATTTATACACATAGAATATGTGTTTATAAACACAGAATAGGCTAATAAATTTTATTTTATTTGTAACACAATCAGAAGGAAAAAGCAAAGCCTTGAGATCTCTAACATCTATTGCCAGAGTAGGCCAGTAGATTTTGAAGCATTTATAATATGTATGGTTCTCATTTAGCCAGTAAATGTTTTGATACTGCAAATTTTGTGCAATACTGAATAATTGTGTACTAGAAAGTATTGAAAAGTATTCCTGGAAATTTATAAATGGTAACGAACCAAATGAATTTTGCACTGTAATTGTAAACATCTTCTATCTCTCCACAATATCATATGCAAATGACTCTATTTTCATTAAAAATTGAATTAAAGCCGTTCTTAGAGCTTATTTTTCTTAAATACCTGGAGAAAAAAATCAGTAACTTTAATTTCTTAAGTCAGAAATGTCTGTAATATCTAGAAAATAAACAAGCGAAGTAACTCTCAGATTAGTTATAAACATTAGTGAGGAAAGAGTTCTACAGACACCTACAATTTTATACCTACCCCCACCCCCATTAAATCTAAGTGAGGCATACTCAGTCTAAAATAAATATGAGTTTATTAAGTAAAACTTAATAGAGAAGCAATAAAAACTAACCAGAGAAAAGCATTATAAATAGTTCTTGAATTCAGAGTGATTAATGATTATCTCATACTGCAAAGTCATACATTCACTGGTGATACCTCATCTAATCCAATGTCATACATTCGCTAAATTACTAGTAATACCTCCTTGATTTATAATCAATTGTCATATATTCGCTAAATTACTAGTGATGCCTCCTTGATTTACAATCAATTGTCATACATTCGTTAAATTACTAGTGATGCCTCCTTGATTTACAATCAATTGTCATACATTCGCTAAATTACTAGTGATGCCTCCTTGATTTATAATAATTTGTCATACATTCGCTAAATTACTAGTGATGCCTCCTTGATTTACAATCAATTGTCATACATTCGTTAAATTACTAGTGATGCCTCCTTGATTTACAATCAATTGTCATACATTCGCTAAATTAGATACTACATTTGGTTATTCTCTGGCGATGAATCTTATAATCTAATGCACACATTCAACAAATTACATCTTACACTCCACTAACAGTCCAGCAATGATCATCTTACACTCTGCTGTTATGCGTTCAGCAATCCACTACTGATATATTTTACCCTCCACAATCATACATTCAGCATCCAATAATCATATAATGTTACAATCTCTTAAACTCTGCTGTTGCACATGAGCAATCCACACTGCTGATACATCTTACACTCCACTGTCAGACATTCAGCAATCCATTACTTTTACAACCTCTTACACTCCGCTGTTACACATGAGCAATCCACATTGCTGATACATCTTACACTCAATTGTCATTCACCAATCCATTACTGTTACAACCTCTTACACTCCGCTGTCAGACATTCAGCAATCCATTACTGTTACAACCTCTTACACTCCACTGTTACACATCAGCAATCCACACCACTGATACATCTTACACTCCACTGTCAGACATTCAGCAATCCATTACTGTTTAAACCTCTTACACTCCACTGTTACACGTCAGCAATCCACAATACTGATACATCTTACATTCCACTGTCAGACATTCAGTAATCCATTATTGCTAAAACTAACCTTTACACCCAATGCAGTCACTAATCCACCACGGACACAACTACAATTACGCTGTCACAATACATTTTCACGAACTCGGTTGTGGGCCGCAATACACAGAACACCCGCTTTGACATATAGTACAGATAAATTCCATACCCATACCTTAAACTGTTTTTCATAGCCCCCGGATGCCTCCATGCTCTTCATATATTCTCTAAAGTCCTGGGCAGGAACAGGCGTGGTCGTTTGAGCCAAAAATTGGTTGCCATTGGCAATCACAGGTGCCACGTTGTCTAATTCGGAACCACCGGACGTGCCGGAAACTGATTTTGTCTTCGTCATCTTCAAAGCTGTCGACACTAAAGAATAGCATTACAAGGAGAAATTTGGGGTGTTTTAAAAATTATTATTCATGTAGGCCGATTCTCTAAAAAATCAGCCGATTCCCAGTTATGGCCTCTTCTTCGGTAGACATGTCAGTTGAATGAAAAGTGACTTTCGATGACTATTCGATGAAAAGTCATAATAGTTAAATAAAAAGTGATTCTAATTACATCTTCCTGAGCCTAAGTCAGTTATTTAAAAACAGCTCTAATTATGTGTTGACAAAACTTAGGAAAACAGTTTTAAACACACCCCCTCCAAAACTGTCAGTTACCACTGCAAATCCAATTTCGTCTTGAGAAAAAGTAAGTTGGTTAATTGAAGTCGGTTCACAAAAGCTTGTCAGTTTGAAGTTAAGACGGCTATAATTAACACGTTTTCAAAAAACGTTGTCAGCGAAAGTCGAGGTAACTCTAATTATTTTTTTTAATTATTTTCTGTTAAATCAAGGCAATTTTAAAAGCAAGAAAAAAATCAACTCAACACTGTTATAATTATTCTTTACAAAAGTTGTCAGTTAAGCCAGGCGGTTCTAATTAGTCTTAACAAAAGTTGTCAGTTTGTTACGTTTCCAGTATTTATTTAGAGACCCTGCTTAGGAAATTATAGAACTTTAATTTACTATTTAAATTAATTCCCTCTCGTTTAACCTAAACAGACTGGTTGCTCAAATCATCATTCGACTAAATTAAAAATGCATCTTTGTAGTCTAGATCACAGATTTACGAACTGATAATTTGCGTACATTAGCTAGATTGGAAATCGTTAAAAACTCTCTTAGATTCATATGCATTCATTACGTCATTCGCTTAGCTCAAACAGCCCCCATCCAATCCACATTTTTTGGTCTATATGCATACAAATTACTACAAAAAGAGGTTCTTAACAAGATGAAATAAGATTTAATAAGTTTAACAATTAACAGCAACGATTAATCACGAGCACGAAGTCTTAGATTCAATACCAATGTTATTTCTTGCTCTAACGTCTTTGTTATTTGTTTTAACGAGAATGTTCTGCCAAAATATTCACTTGATCCGGGACCACAGTAGATATACTTAACTACACTCTTGGTCGCATGTGGGGTTCAACTGGTTAGAACTTGTCCACATCACTTTGGCTCATCGTCAGTACTGCATAGCATAACAGTCAATCGTCCACTCAATTACTGCATCGCTAATGTACTTGCGACGATCGTTAACCATAGTTAACACGATGTACTTCTACGTAGTTCACGTATGGGTCATGAAGATACCCGAGTCGGCGTACGACTCAAGAAGTACGAAGGTAGAGAGGAATAACATAAGAACCCGGCTGAAACAAAGGATTTGGGCTCTGTAACTATTTGCGCCTATATTCGCAAAACCCAAGCACATGTTTCTTTGTCTAAGGTTCTGAATTTAGAATCTTTGACTATCGTGTCGTTTACAATTCAAATATGGTTATATTTAAATATACATTGTGGCTCACGTGTGTGTTACATATAACGTTACACGAACGTATGAATTCCCAAATATTTACAGCATTAAAAATTGGAATTCACACAAAGGATTAATTCAAAATGAAGCATGAATGCTTTACAATTTTACATGAAAAATTATACGCATGAACAATTTGAATTACAAAGAAGAATTCACCACGTGCACAGACATACTGGCGGCACTAGGGAATTTAAGAGTTATATAAATTAAAGATAAGAAAAGAGTTACAATAATTTATATACAATAACTTTTAGATTTGTCCTTTTACATCGAAACAAGTGCTTTGGCTAAAATAGCGATAAGCTGCACAAAATACATACATCAATTCAATTACAAAATACAATCAACAAATGCAATAATATGGTAAGAAGTAGTCGTGTTATTGTTACCTCTTAAAAGTAGATTTACTGCTCTTGCGGGTTCTTTCTCTCGACTCTCTCATACGACTCGATAATGCGGCGGACGGAGCTAATTTAGCTGACTTGTGGCGTCTACCGATCCTGGGAAGCGAGTAAGGATTCCGCGTGTATGATCATATTTTATAAAACTGCATTGAACGCATCACGTGACCGCTCACGTGGTATGTTGTTGATCTCGAAGGTGCTGGACAATGGCCTAAAGTTATGCAACAATCTGACCTTGCTAGAAGCTTCTCGATACTGATGTATCACGGGTGAATTTCAACAAAGGTCTCTTCAAAATTTTAATTTTGAAAACGAGCAATTGGGTCACGAGGTCATGACACAGAATTTGTCACACTCGTCACACAGTTACATCAAGGTGCTTCTAATTAGTCTTAACAAAAGTAGTGTGGCAGAGTAAATTTGCCTATCCTATAACTAAACTTAATTGCTATATAATTTGTTAAATGACAATGTGACATGACCTTTGGATACTGTGCAAGATAATATTTTTGTAAGTACCAGAGTTAAAATAAAAATCTCAGGTAAAGAGTATGCTAGAACTTGCTGAGGTAATCCAAACCAGTTCCAATCGGATGAGTAGTTTTTCTGACTAATTGTCTCATAATGGGGATAGACCAAAAGTTACTTTGTTGGAGACTGTTCTATATTCTAATCACTTTGGTTTTGATGTAATTCAAGTCCGATCATAAAGATGATTGTTAGCTATGCTAACTGATAAAGAAAGAATAGACTTAGAAATATTTTGTACATGATTTACTGATCTATGATTTGAATTGGAAAATGCTTCGTGTAACTGAACCATTGTTTCTAGATTCACTAATTTGATTATGTTGTACAATAGTGAATTTTGATTGATGCTATATTTTTTATGTTGCGTTTGTATCGGGCTAATGAATATTGTTGCAGGACTTGTAAGTTGAGAATGTATGTAAGAGAGAAAGGAGTTTAGAGATGAAAATATTCCTGAAACTTAGTGCTGCCTTTGGTTTTTTTTGCAGAGGGGAGCATTCCTTTTGATACTTTTGATGTTTTGTAATCTTGTATCTGCTTCAGACTGAAGTGACTACTTTACCAGATCACATTAGTGTGTGTATCCAATGTTGTTGTTGAACTCATCAGTAAACGTGTTGCTGTAAGTTGATTCCTGTGAATTCCATTGATGGAAATTGAAGTTAGAGTTTGGTCTTGAGAATTCATGAAGATTTTTTTTAACATTCTTTGTGGTGTGCTTTCATAGTGCATAAGAAGTTCTGATGATTCTCTACAGTGTGCTTTGTGAGCACATCGAAGATTCTGAAATGACTGTGTAACGTACCTATAAGGGTTACGTTAGACCATCATCATAAAAAAAAAGAAAGTGACTTGTTGCAAACTGTGTGATTGTGCTAGCGACAGCTGCCATCATTGAAAAATCTATGTACATTGACTAAAACTATATCTTTAAAACTCCACTCTCATTTTTACGATGAAACTATAAACTATAAACTTGATTTTATATATATATATAATGTTAATTTGACTGCTGATGTCTATGCTAGGATAACTGAATGAGTGTCTGACAGTTAACCAGACATTGTTGTGAAATGATGTAAATATCAATGCTCTTTTGGTTATATTCATATGTTGTATATTTGTTGATTTAATAAATATATTGTTAAATTTATTAACATTCTTGCACTTTAAAACCTTATGTTGGAGCAATAGTGGATGGATGGAGGCTCATTAAAATAAATAAAAAAACTGATTTGTATTACTCCTTTAGTAAGAAGTTTCCACCTGCAGAAACATTATGCGACAGTAAAACGTCTGTCTTATTATTGTGTAAAGAGTAAAAAAAAGTTTTATGACACCCTATAAAATTTCCAAGTGAGAGACATGGCTGTCCTGTAGGAGAATTATTAATAGCTATAAATTAAGATTCTCGATCACTTGTAATTAGTTATGTGTTATTAATTAATAAATAACAACCATAACGAGTGAAGGGTGACCAGACGTGTCACAATTTGTCATTTAAGTTAAGGTGCTTCTAATTATTCTTGTCATTTAAATCAAGGCAACTCTAAATGTGTCACACAGGAAAGAAACCTTGATGTACCACTTCAAAATCATCAAGCCATTTAATTTAGAGAGCTTATTGAATTATATATTCATATGCAGTGATGCTGCTTAACAGAAATGTCTTGGTAAAGATTTTTCATAAAGTGGTCATTTTAGCGACTCAAAATGGTTCTGGTGTTTTTCGAAGTTACCGAGCGAGCTCGGATCAAATCTAACCAGGTATCAATTTCGATGTTGAGAACTTAGTAGTAAGCTATTGTATGCAACTTAGTAGTAAACTACTGTGTGCAACAGTTAGCTATTGTATGCAATTATGACAATACTACGCAAAATACACTTACAGAGACACACATAAAATTATATAGGCTACACACAATAATAGTGTTCTTTTTAATTTTTTTGCTCAGAACTATTTTTTAGATATTTATGCGCTAAGTAGGCCAACGTACTTTCTTGCACTGGTATAGACGTTTTCTTAATCGAGTAGGGTTTTTGGAAGTCCAAAAACTCAAGAATTATTAATTTTATTTACGATATTTTTAAGTACTCAAGTTTTCTGTTTGTTTGGTTTTAAAACGTGAGTAGGGTTTATTGTTGTTTTGTTTCTAAAATTATTTCATTCCAAGATGCAATGAACAAAAAATGTATCAAGACAAACGAAGTTGAAAATGATGTAATAAAAACAGACCCTTGTTTACCTGTGTTCTGGTTGGTCGTCTGTGTGCGACGGCTGTGTTTGTTGTTGGTCGTTAACACAGAGTTGGAGAAACATTTCAGATTTCGTCTTTTATTTCTGTTTTATGAATTGAACATAATTTTTCTTATCTCTTTAATGGAGGCATATATAAAAATGGATGGATGGATGGATGGTGAAGATGAAGAATTATTAACTTCTGCCAGCAAGAAAGGAAGACAGATAGACAGATTACAAAGAAATAGATAAGTAGTAAATGTTAATCCAAGACTGATTAAATAGACGGAGAGAGAGAGAGAGAGAGAGAGAGAGAGAGAGAGAGAGAGAGAGAGAGAGAGATTGTGACATCAATAAGCGCGCCTATTCTTTAATTTTAAAAAAAATTAAGCTCTTCACAAATTAAACATACAATAGCACACGATACAACTCAAACATACAATAGCACATGATACAACTCAAACATACAATAGCACACGATACAACTCAAACATACAATAGCACACGATACAACTCAAACATACAATAGCACACGATACAATTCAAACATACAATAGCACACGATACAACTTAAACATTCAATAGCACACGATACAACTCAAACATACAATAGCACATGATACAACTCAAACATACAATAGCACACGATACAACTTAAACATACAATAGCACACGATACAACTCAAACATACAATAGCACACGATACAACTCAAACATACAATAGCACACGATACAACTCAAACATACATGTCTATAGTATAAGGAGCTGTAGTATACAATACACGGCACAAAGAAACCACATTCAAATAATTCTTATATTATGCAATCATATATCCTAAATACAATTCAACAATTCAATACAAATCACAGGACAATTCTTATCAGAGAACAGAAATTAATTTCCACATGTTTTCTTTCCTCACGCAGAAAAAACACGGACCCGCCATTATTCCCTCGAAGCCAATCTGAGCACTTTTTCCACCATACCAGCAAACATAGCAATATCTAGTAACTTGCTTGCACCAGATTTGCCCAATGTGGTCAGCATACATTGCCACCATACACCAAAGGAATGTAGCTATTCCTCTACACTTAAATACTGTAGTAAATGCTTCCCGCATCTAGTATAATCAGTGAAACAGAAGATTCATATCATACAATGAAGAAAGGCTGCTTGTCCCTGTAAATATATAATCAGGGAACAAACGCATTACATCAGCAATGTTTCTATTGGCTCTTCATCAGTACTCTCCTCATGTCCACATGACGTATTTTTCTTTTTAATAGTTTCCACATTTAAAAAAAAAACACACAATAAAAAATAATTTGAAGTTTGATGATGTCGGCGCGTGCGCTGTTACCTAGTCCCGCAATATTTTATTGCGTTTGCGATAGAATGTAAATCCTTTCCTTATCTTCTGTTAAAATTATTGAAATAGATTTTTGGGGTGTGTCAGCTTAATGTATATATTTACTATAAGGGACAACAGAGAAGAAAATAACAACTTTAAACACAAAGAAACCCACTCACACAAGTAAACAAATGGTGCATTTATAGATCAGTACCCGTGTATTCGAACTTAATTTACGCTTTGCCGTTTTATAATGTGTTAGTGTGTGTGTGTGTGTGTGTGTGTGTGTGTGTGTGTGTGTGTGTGTGTGTGTGTGTGTGTGTGTGTGTGTGTGTGTGTGTGTGTGTGTGCGTGTGTGTGTGTGTGCGCGCGCGCGCGCCCTATTAATAAAATTAACCCATAATTACAGATCGCAAGTGGCCAGTTTCATATAAAACAGTACACACACAAAAATAAATAAATAACATTTGTTTATGTTTCAATGATAAGTATGATAATTTAATAGATTAAAATTGAAATAATTTTGCTATCGTTGTTTGGTTTATGAAACACAGTAGCCCGGTTGCTAATAACTTTCAACTTTTAACTCTTAACTCTCTCACACACAATACTCGCGCGCGCACACTCACAAACACACATGCGTGTACAAAATACACCAATACATGCTAACAAACCAACTCGCAGAGCATCTTTCTCTCTCTACATCTCTCTCTCTCTCTCTCTCTCTCACACACACACACACACACACACACACACACACACACACACACACACACACACACACACACACAACCACACTTTCACAGTATACACCAAAGGTCTTAATAAGCAATCAAAGTAAATTACCTGAGAATAAAAACTGCAAATCCAATAAAAGCAACCAACACAGCTACAAGCAGAACGTATAAAACCGAGGTACTGGTCTCTGTAGACTGTTGATCGGTTGTTATACTATTGTACAGCGTGGTTGTATAAGTTGCAGTAGTAGCAGTATTGTTAATAGTAGTAACAGTGGAACTAGTAGTAGTAGCAATCGAAGTAGTATCTGATGTATTTTCTGTAACGCTGGTAGGTTCAGTTCTTGAAGTTCGCTCTGTGGTTGTGATCTGTGTAGAAGTAGATTCACAAGGACTCGTGTATTCTAACTCTGTACTATTTGACCCTAGACTGGTGTTTGTGGAAGTCACAATCGTGCTGTTTAAGTGTGTATTTTCACTGCTCGACTGTGTGTGGTTATCGGTGGTCGTGGGCGATGCCGTGACGTACGTCGGCGTTGCTACATTATTATCTAGAGAAAAGAACCAGAAAGTAAAGCTGTATTGTGAGATTTTTTTCAATTATGCTGAAATAAGTTGTCTTTGACTGCAGTTTATTTTTGTATCGTACACATCTCGCATCATCGAAAGGATAATTCGAAGTTCACTGCCAAACCTAATGAACCCACAATTCGCGAGTGAATTTCATACAGCGCTGCTCACAGCGTTCTTCATAAGTTTTGTTGTAACAAAAATTATACTTGTTGCAGGTGAAGTTGAATGATTTACTTTTAAAAGAAGTTAATGTGTATCCATGTATTATAAACAAGAATATTGCAACATTTACTAATTATTACCAGAAAGAAGTCTTAAAAATTATCTGACTACTGATAACGGTGAGTATATAATCACTTGGAAAAGCATTATGCTTCAGAAATTAGATACCAATCAATTATCTCCTAATCTGTCATTCTAAAAACGGATAAGGAATAGAGGGTAGTAGGCCTACTAGCATTTGGGATTAAAAACAACGACTTAGTTAGAACACTTTTTTTTTAACATCACCCATCACAGTTAGTGACCTATAGAGATGTATGCCACAAATATTAATAATAAATAATAATAATAAATCGGCTTTAGGTTGACTGAGTAAAGACTTTTACGTTCGACGGTAGACTGACGGTAGAGGTCGATTGTATTTGAGGTCAATTGTTTCTGCTTCCGTTTCTATTTAGGCATCACAATCAGTTTTGTAAGCAAATAAATCCGTGGCTGAATGAATACTAGTTTAATAAGATGCGAACTGAAGCAGAGAAACTTAACTATTCCACATTTTAAATATTTATTTTTAAATTTATGTGCGAAGACACGCTGATGAATTTATATAACTGTAATAAGTCTATAAAAACAATGTTGTTGTTTTTTTACAGAGATTTTAAAAATATGTATTTCTATGGGCAATAAATATGGGCAGTCATTATCTGTATTTATTTGTAAAACCAAGTTGTGATATGATACTGATTTTAATTTCTGTGACGCCTACGCCACCCCATTGGTTGTAATTATTATTATTTAATAACCCATAACTAATTACAAGTGATGAGAATCTTAATTTATGTTATTAATAATTCTCCAGAAGACACCACTTGTCTCCCACTTGGCGGATATGCGGGTGCTGTAAATGTTTTCTCTCTTCCACAACATTAAAGACAAACATTTACCGTTACACAATATTCATGTAGGTGGAAAACTTCTTACCAAAGGAGAAGATAAATCCGTCTTTTATTCTATATTTAGCAAGCTTGCATCCACCCAATGTTATCTCCAACACATGGTCATCAATATGTATAATAAGGTCAATAAATTTAACAATAAATTTATTAAATCAACAATCAGATACATAACATATGAATATAATCAAAAGAGCATTGACATTTACATCACTTCACAACAATGTTCGATTAATGCTGGACAATCATTCAGTTATCCTAGCATAGACATTAGCAGTCAATAACATAAATAGTAATCTCTCATCACGGAAATGAGAGTGGCGTTTCAGAGAAATAATGAAAGTCAATGCACATAACCTTTTAAAGATTGCAGCTGTCGCTGGTACGTGTTCACAATCACGCAGTTTGCAACAAGTCTTTCTTATTTGGCCAGCAGACCCACTTATCTCTTCTAGAGGCACGTTATGCAAGTGTTCCAGAATCTTTGACGTGGTTTCCAAGCACACCCTAGAGAATCGTCCTGAATTTCACCTGCTCTATCAAGCACATCAGGAGGAATGTTCTTGAATTTTCATGTGCATTTACTCAATACACCACGAGGAACATTCAAAATAAAAAATCTTCACAAATTCTCGTGACCAAACTCAGGCCACAAATCTCCACCGTATTGGTTCTTGAACGGAATTCATGTGAATCAACTTACAACAACACGTTTTACTGATAAGTTGACAACAACGCTGGATGCACACACCAACATCAAATAGAGTACAGTGGTCACTGTAACAGGAAGAAAAAAGAACAACAAAAAGACCTGCTCCTCTGCAAATGTCAAAAAAGGCAGCACTAAATTTCAGGTAAATTTCATCTCTAAACTTCTTTCTCTCTTCCAAACATTCTCAACTTATAAATCCTGAAATAATTTCATTAGCCCGATACAGCATAAGAAATAAAGCAGCAATCATTATTCTTAGGTATAATGTACAACGTAGTCAAATTAATGAACATAGAATGGTTCAATTACATAAACATTCTCTAATTCAAATCATAGATCAATAGTAAACATGTATGAAATAGTCTTAGTCCATTCTTTCTTTATCAGTCAGCTAACTTACCATAAGCTAATGATCGCCTTTATTACTGGACTCGAGTTATGTTCAAATTCAAAGTGATTAGAATAGAGGACTTCTTCAAGAAACTTCCGGTCCATCCACACTGGATGAATATGATACGAACAAGTGTGAGACTATTACCGGTATTCAGAAAAACTACTCATCCAGTTGGAACTGGTTTGGATTGCATCAGGAATTTCTAGCCTATTCTCCAACTGAGTTGTTTACTTCAACTTTGGATTTACAAAATATACCATCATAAGGAGTGCCCAATATTGGGTCACTTTGACAATTTAACAATGTATATAACAATTAAGTCTAAAAATAGGGATAGGCAAATTTACTGCACCATAGTGTGGAAACAATACTGGGTCACTTTGACAATTTAACAATGTATATAACAATTAAGTCTAAAAATAGGGATAGGCAAATTTACTGCACCATAGTGTGGAAACAATACTGGGTCACTTTGACAATTTAACAATGTATATAACAATTAAGTCTAGAAATAGGGATAGGCAAATTTACTCCACCATAGTGTGGAAACAATACGAGCGCTTCAGTAAATACAAAATATATTTCTAAGGATATCAAACTTTAAATACTTCCTTAATAAGAATGGATTTCAAAATTTAAAAACGAATTCTAAAAAATAATTTTAAAAATACGCGAAAAGAAAATAACAACACAATAAAAATGTCAAGTCAGTGGCGTCAAAATCGAACGTGTAATAAATTACTTTTAAATATTTGTTGTTTCAAAGCAGACTGGGATGAAGAGAGAGGGAGAGAAAGAAAGAGAGAGAAGATAGAGAGAGAAAAAACACAACAGGGAGAAAGAGATGTGGCGGACAGCGTGCAATAGAACAGATAAAAATATTGAGTGAATGGAAATGAAAGAGAGAAGGGGAGAAAGAGAGAAGTGAAGAAGGGGAGGGGTGGGAGAGAAAGGGGGAAGGGAGAAATGAGAAGGAGAAAGAGAGTTGAAAGAGAAAGCTAGAGAAAGAAAAAGACAGCAATAGAAAGAGAGCTAGAGAAAGAAAGAAAGAGTGGAGAAAAGAAAGATGGGAGAGAAAAAAGCTAGAGAAAGAAAGAGAGGAAGGGGAGAAAGGAAAGAGGAGATAAAAAAAAAGAAAACTAGAGGAAAAGAGAACGGAGAGACAGAAAAAAAGAGAAACAAAAGCGTACGTCTTGCATCTCTCTCATTTACCAAGTCTAAATTTACGGATGGGTGACTCTGAGTGCAGTGAGATGCATGATTTAACACAGGTGGTCGGGGTGGCTACATTGCCAGCAGCCTGTTACGTCGGGGCTGCGTAATCCTTGATGAGCGTGACAGGTGGCATTGATCTGAAGTGCCAGATAGATATCAGTCCAGAGACCTGACGGGTGGCACTGCACTGAAGTGCCAGATAGATATCAGTCCAGAGACCTGACGGGTGGCACTGCACTGAAGTGCCAGATAGATATCAGTCCAGAGACCTGACGGATGGCACTGCACTGAAGTGCCAGATAGATATCAGTCCAGAGGCCTTACAGGTGTCTATAGATTGGGAGTGAAACACAATGCCACTCTTGTTATAAACTATCTCTCCAACACATGCTTATCAATATGTATAAGAAGGTCAATAAATTTATTAATCAACAATTAAATATACATATAGGAAATACAATGAAAGATGATTTGACATCAACATTTCTATGTAACCACGTTCAAATAATTTCAATGTTTATACATTCTTATATCCTAACACATCATTCAGTGGATTATTATAAATCACAGGATCGTTCTTATCAAAGATCAGAAATGGCGTCATAGAGCGATAAATATAATTATCATTTATAATAGTAGTTAATGATAATAGTTTGTATTTTGTCAAGACGCCGCCACAGACGTCTTTCGCGCAATTTCATAACAATGTCACAATTTATTGTTCACAACAGAATTGTCAATTCTTCAAGTGTTCTCTAGCACGCCGTAGAATATTCCATGAGCTGCTGTTCTCTTGAGACTAATCTGGGTGTCCTTCGCTATAATAGTTCCCTCAAGCAGAACAACAATGTAGCAATTTCCAGTAACTTCCTTATACCAGAAATTCTACGATGTAGTCGAGCATTCCTTACCTTCATACGTTAACAGAGTACAGTGTATCCTTACACTTCCATGCTGAGGTAGAATTTCTCGAATCTATCATGGTCGTAGCAGTTTATAAATCAATAAACATGGTGATTCTAGAAGAAAAGATTGATTCTTCCCTGTAAAATATAATCAGGGAACAAACGCTGACTTTTCCAGTTTATTCATCTCTTAACTCCATTCTTTCTTGCACTCAAGTCTCAGCTTTCCTGCAACAATATTTATTAGCCCGATACACGCATGCAGCATAATAAATGCAAGATAATGATTTATGAACATGTTCACTAGAAACAATGGCATGTGTTATACAAGCATTATAATTCACAATTGTTGAAGTAATAGTCTTTTCACATAATACTTCTCTACATAAACACAAGTATAATATATCAATAGCAAAATGCATGAAATATTTCTAAGTGCATTCTCTTTCAATCAATCAGTTATCCCCCCCCCCCCTCTTTAAGCTAACAGCCATCTTTTATGAACGGATTTCAGCCACACCATATTCAAAGTGATTAGAAAATACAATTCTTTTCAACAGGTAAACTTGATATCAGCTCATTGGCTGGTCTCGTTCTTTGAAAACCTTAACCATTGGATAATAAAAACCACTCATCCGCCTAAAATTGGTTTAGATTACATCAGCAAGTTCTAGCATATTCTTTACCAGTGTTGTTTACTCCAACTCTGACACTTACAAAGAATACCACCATAAGCAGTGCCCAAGGTCGGCTCACGTTAACATTGGCAACAAATATGTAATTATTAAGTCTAGAAATAGAGAGACAGGCAAATTTAGTGCGCCACAGGTAGCATTGTGCAACTGTCCGTCAACCATCGTCTCGAGTCGTGAGTTTGGTTACTGTCGCACATTAATTAATTATTTTAATCCAGTGACCTGAACTTCATAAGGAAATTTCTCTTTGCTACATTGAGACTGCAGGGTGAATCATATAATAAGTGAAACTGCAAACAGCTTTGATAATGTCCGGGCCGGTATGAAAGGAAATGATAGATTGTGTGCATGCATGCGCGCGCGCGCGCGTGTGTGTGTGTGTGTAGAGTAGAGTCTGGTATTTAGTGTATTTATTTGTGGTTTGTGTAGTGTGTATTTAATGGGCATATGTGTGGTGTGAATGTGTGTAGTGTATGGTGCTTAGTGCGTTTATACGTTGTGTATGGGTGTTTAGTGGGTGTGTTATGTGGCGTGTAAATATGTGTACTATGTGTGCATGCGTGTCGCGTGCGTGTTTTATACAGTAGCAGTACTGGACAAAACAATGAAAGTATCTGAACAGACTGGTGAAATTCGCCAAAAAGACTTGTAAGAGTCGCTGAACAGACTGGTGAAATTCGCTTAAAAGACTTGTAAGAGTCGCTGAACAGACTGGTGAAATTCGTTGAGAAACGACTGGTGAAAGTCGATGAGCAGACGTGAAAGTCGCTGAGAATCTTCTAAAATATTATGAATAAAACTGATGAAAAACTCACTGAGTAAATCTCATTAGAGAATCCTAGTGTTCTCAATAATCAAATTAGTGAAATATCGCCGTCAGACTAGCCTGTAAACTCGATGGATAAACAAACTGGTGAAACTAACTAAGCATACAGAATGGTGACACTCAGTGGACGTTCAAACTAGTTAAGCTCACTACATGAATTCAGCATACAAAGTCAATGAACTCACCGAACAAAAGAGTAAAACTCACAGGACAAAATAGTTAAAACTCACTAAAAAAAGCAGGTGGAACTCACTGGACAAACTGATGAAATTTAATGAACAAATATATTAAAATCAGTAGCCTGCTAATGAGCTCACTGATCAAAATGGTGAAACTCACTGGATAAAATAATGAAACTCTCCAGTCAAGCTGATGGAATTCGCCATAGACACAAATGAGTAAACTGACGAAATTCATTGAAGAGATAAATTAAAAATCAGAACGTACACTAATGAAATCATAACGGTGAGATTCAACGGATAAAGTGGAGAAACTCACTGGAAAATAATGTTGAAAACTCTAAAAGACAAATATATAAAAAAAAATCATTCGACAAATTAGGTAACCCACAGAGATCAAAACTGTGAAAGCTTATGGACAGACAGGTGAAATTCATCTGACAAACTGGTGAAAATTAATGGACAAATTGAATGAAACTCCCTGGTTAAATATGAACACTCATGTGTTAATTTCACCGGTACGTAGAGTTTCACCATTATGTTATTAACTGAAGCAGGACCGAAACTGGCTCAATGAATGCTATATTAATTTGAACCTAAGAATTGTACCAAGCATCAATCTTCTAGTTAGGACTACGTCACACATCTCATTGTCAGTCACCCACC
Organism: Sinotaia quadrata; assembly: GCA_028829895.1. NCBI lineage: Eukaryota > Metazoa > Mollusca > Gastropoda > Architaenioglossa > Viviparidae > Sinotaia > Sinotaia quadrata. The sequence goes on from CM054178.1 coordinate 23,579,763, forward strand.
CACCCACCCGGACATCCGTTAGGACACCCAACGAGAACTGAAGCTTCTTTTCGATGTTATTTCCACTGAATAATTAACATTAAAAAATACAAAATTTAAAAAAAAAAAACTGTGCATGATGTCTATTAACTGAAAACAACCAAATTAAAGTGTGTCGGTGTGTGTGTGTGTGTGTGTGTGTGTGTGAGCAGACACAGAGAGAGTGTATGTGTGGGTATATATGTTTGCATGTGTGTATATATATATATATATATATGTATGTATCGTTATGTGCGTATGTGAATGTATGTATGTGCGTGTGTATGAGAGAGAGAAAGAGAGAGAGAGAGAGATGACACTGTAAACAGTTTAGACCATGTTGTAAAAACGATTTGAGCAACGACTAGGTATTCAATGTTTGTGCCTTCAAATCAGTCATTTTAGGATTAAATCTTTTAAAAGTAAAGTTCTCGTTTACAATGTCCGCAGTTAATGAAGCGCCATTGAAATACGCATACAGGCATGGTGGTGATTGGAGTATTAAGGGCGACAGTGGGTATCACGCACAACGTGCGTGTGTGCGTGCGTGCGTGTGTATATGTGTGTGTGTGTGTGTGTGTGAGAGAGAGAGAGAGAGAGAGGAGAAGATTGTCAGGCTGGGACGGAGAAAGAAGGCGGGTAGATTCTCGGCTATAACTAAATGACGATCGTGTGGCTAAAAAAAAGTGGACCAGTAGACAAAATTCTTTACACGCACTGACAGTTCTTACCTTCGTTTGCTGTGGTTGTTGAATTGTTGTCACCAGACGATGGCCAAATGGATGCAAAGACAAATAAAAACGTTAATGTCCACTGCGATCGCCACATCTCCAATCTAGAGTGACAGCTCCCTGCTCAATAACTTTGTTACCAACGACCAAGTGATCTGACTTTTTGACATTAGTTTAAGTGAGTGGGCACTGACTCGTCCCAAGCAAAGATTTAGAGGCGTCTCGATATTAACTAGGAAGGCATTTATGCAAATCGCCTCACGGATCAGCTCGGTGACTCGGCTAGCCCTTGTAGGAAGCCAATAATATAGAATTTAACAATTAATCACACGCAAAACAACGGGAAGTGACGGAATTTTGGAATTTTTCACCTCAATTAGTCATAAACGGGCGGGGCTAGTTTTTAAGCTTGGACACAAAAGAGCTGAATCTTTCAAAATGGAACGCGCTAATTTCGCAACGAGCAGAACGTTCCATTCTCGCCATCCAGCAGCAAACTTGTTTGTTTTACTATGTTTCATCATGACTGTCTAGGCTTGACTGTGCATAACTAGGGACATATCTTTCTTTCAATCTGTCTGTCAATAAGTCTATCAATCAGTCTGTCAGTCTTTATGTCAATTAGTCTGGAGACCAATCACGTGATTGCATGTTTGTCAAGCTGCGTGTGTGTGGAGTGAATGTAGCACATGAAGCCAACATCTATAGCTTCCGTCACCACACAAACATCAATTTAACCCTGCTTATTTAGGAACAGCTCCAGTGAAAGAATGTAAATGATGACCATGATGCTTAAACATAAACTATAAAGACAATTCCAATCAACAACTGTTTTAATTAGGATCAGCGTTAGGGTTAAGATTAGAGTCAGGTTTCATCTGCTTTTGCTTGCGAACTGCGTACATCCTCGCAACTTCAGAAATGTAAGTAACAAGAAAGAAAGAATCCTGCTCCAAGTTCAGAATGAAATATGATGGCCGTCATCTGGGAGACGGTGCAGTCCTGTTTTGGAAACGAACCCCGACCCCCCCCCCCCCCGACATCACCCTGCAATTAAGGAACGTACATCGAAGGTATTTCATTTTGTAATGGCATACATGTATTTATAGGCACCAATCAGAAGTTTTCCGACGTTTTGTAATGGCATACATGTATTTATAGGCACCAATCAGAAGTTTTCCGACGTTCCAGATCACATGACCCAATTATACGTGGAAGGCAGACTCAATGAAAATCTCACAGCAGAGACATTTAATATGTATTAAACGGGTAGATTAGAACCACTGGATGACATTTAATATATATCAAAACAGGTAGATTGGAATCACTGGATGACATTTAACATTTATCAAAATGGGTAGACTGGAACCTGTCACATAATGGCTTATGTAGCCCACACCCACACCTCCTCAACAACAAAAAAAAATAGACTACATGCAAGCCTACATTCTAGAAAGGCTGATCCTTATCCTTGGGCTGGAAACAATCCTGATCATTCCAGATACTCACTCTATACTAACCAGTTCAACCACACAAAACGAACTTGCTAGAAACTCACCTGTAAATCATTAGTCGAATGTTACTGACCATCGAGGCAACATGTACTTTGGCTCCCGGCCTTAATAAGTTAGAATCGTATTACTAAACTTATTGCCAGTTAATAACGAAGCAGGAAATCATCGTCTGTATATATTACTGCCAAAGGTATGTATGTGGTTTTGCTTGCCTAACTAATATTATATTCATGTTTATCTCTTGACATTAACTATATTTTATATTGTTATATTTTCTCATGATATTCAAATGTATGATGACCATGTAAGTAAGAGCATTCTGTAAAAGGACACATGAGGATGAATTCTTAACCCAGGTGTATCTTACTGGCTGATCGGCACCTTATCTGAGATGTTTTCTGAGACATTGAGTTGACGAGTGCTGAGCCATGAAACAACACCAGAACAGAACCACTTTATCTTGGATACTAAAGTATTGTATTTATAAAGTCAACAACCGCACAGCTTCAGTCAAGATTCAATCAAATTAACTCGAACTTTAATCAAAGTACTTTTAGAGTTAACTCAGAAACATTCAGTGTTCTAATAATTTACAGTTTTATTTAACTATTATTTTTAAATGGTGAACGTGAAGGAGTATTCTCCCTTTATACAAACTCTCTTGCCGTCAGTCTCAGAAGGCTAATTTTAATAAATATTGTGCATAAATGACACAATATATTTTGGTAAAGTTAAATTTTAAGTCTATTTCATTTATGGTACACAACATTTTGGCCGAAAATCCAAAAATATTCTATTAACGAAGTAAAAGCCCTGTGCACGTGCTAAATAGACAAAACCAAACATTTTTTATTATTGTAAAACTATTTTGAGCGCGAAAAATAGGGCTGCGTTCATGGCTCCAGCGACGTCACAAAAATGCAAATTGACAACCTGCCAGTTACAGTAACATTCCAATATCACATCAAGCAGCACTCAGTTATGTTATGCATTATTAACTTAATACCGATATTCTAGAAACCCTAAAGGCCGCCGGAGTAGGTTATCATTTGAGAGCGGTTTAACCAGTTTTTAAAAGTCTTAATAAATAAGAAGAATACGAAGTTGTGATTTCGCCAGTATACCTAATATAACCAAATATGAAAATATTTCGTATATATACATGTAACATTTCAGACAATTCGTTGCAAGTTTTTGAAGTGTCATAACGAAAAGGGTGAGTCAAAAGATGTCAAGGGTGTGATTTATCTGATACAAAACGGAAAAATGAAATTAGAAAAGTAAGCAATCTTAGACTTCTGGTCAGTAAATCTCATCACAAATATTATATGAATAAATTATTATAATGTTATTTGCTAGCTACTAAAACGCAAAAGTATCTTTTGTAATGAAATTCAAGACAACGGTTTCACATAGAAGAAGAACTCATTTAATAAAAACCTGATTTGCTGTTTGTACTACTCAATTACAGGAGGTCCCCTACTTCGTCGGATTCCGTGGGGGTTTTTTGTTTTGTTTTTGTTTGTTTGTTTGTTGCGACCAACTTCAGTGTTATGTTCGCCGTAAGTAGGATTTTCGCCTCCGTCGACAATATTAGCGGCAGTCACAGCTAACGTCTATTATATATTTAACCATTCTATGCATAAAGAAAAAAAACACTAAACAAACATTTATTTTCACTGAACAAAAGTAGTGCGGCGCCGAACCGAGCGCTTTAATTTCGACTTTCGCGCTGTACGGCGATTTAAAATTTATAATGGACAAAGCGCCGTAACTCGACGACCTCGTACTTAAGTTTTCTATTTATTTACGGGTATAATTATACGCCCTAATACATTGCGTTTTTACAAGCGTTTTTTTCACCTTCAAGAGCTTGCAAGAAATGTTCATCGCTATCAGTAAAGGATTGTGATATTGTGAGGAATTTGGCTCCCCTCACTGGATTATGGGAAATCGACCACCTCAAAGATTTTTTAATACAGTATCTTCTAGTCATAAACTGGTTCGTGCTAATAAAGAAGTTGGTGAGAGATAAAAATGTGCACGGTAAGATCGTGCTATTAAGCCCTTCAGCTAGTTCTGGATGGGGACCCCAAAATAAATCAAACACGAAACATAAAATAAAATTAAAATAATAATAAAATAATTGTTTAACAATGCCTAATTAGAATAATTTTACTTGTATAACCTGCATTTTAAAGTTTCCTAACTTGAAAAAAGCCACATCTATCACACTGTTATTTTATTGGATTTTCAAAATGAGGCTGAAAAAACATGGCGGAGGTACTATTACTGACTGACATTTGATCGAAGTGTGCGTTCTTAGTTACCATAATGAAGAAGTTTTTTAAGAGCATTAGAAAGAAATCCCCGGCAAGAAGTGGTCTACAGCCAGATGGATCACCTGATTTAAGAGCCTCTAGGGCAGGATCTACTACATCTCTTGTGAATGGCTATCAAGTTCGAGAAAAAGATTTACCGAAATTACACAAAGCTGCATGGACCGGGGATCGCGCTAAAGTTCAACAACTTGCAAAGAAAGATCCTAGCCCCTTAGACAAAGAAAAAAGGTTCGTATTCAGTTTTCGACGCTTTAACGTAATTCGTTTCTTTTTCTTTATTAACATATCTGAAGATTGATTACAGTTTGAAAAAATGTAACGACTTGATTGCCAGGACTGCAACAAATACCTTTTGAGAGCTGTGCATGACTTGACACGAAATGCAACGATATAAAGTAAACATTCCACGGTACACAACTGATCAGAACCCATAGAATTATTTTATTGTTTTTTTATTGATTAAAAGTTTATATTTTTCAACGTACATCAATGATAATAATTAATATAAATGAGTCCTTAATATCTGAGATTATACGTGGAAAGGGTAGGGATGATGGTTGTGGATGGGAAGGTGCGTCATTGGAGGCATAAAAAAGTGTTTAAAATATTGAAACTCTAAATGAATAATTTATTAAACGATTTCAATTTTATTATTATAACTTTACATATTGCAACATATGACAGTATCTATGTGTGTGTGTGTGTGTGTGTGTGTGTGTGTGTGTGTGTGTGTGTAAAGAACGACATGTAGATTTAATTCAGTATGGTGCTTTTTCTTTGCTAAAAAAACATAGATATGAACAACCATATAACTAGTCAAAATTTGCCAGTCTAAACATGAGTCCAAACACACATCCCACCTAGAATGCCCATCAAGACCCTGGCATTTACCTAGCAAGCCCCTGACACTTTACCTAGCAAATATGCTCCTGACACTTTGCCTAGCAAGCCCCTGGCATTTTGGCATAATGTAAAATATCTTTTTAGCTAAACAGATTGTTAAGTATGCTCTATATTAATTAAGTAGTTTTGCAGTGCACTTGAATGTTTCTTAAAGGTACAGTACTATTAATCTGTTTTTATAATTATTTATTATTACTGTTTATTCTGCTTGTTTATTATTACCTTGAATTTATTTCACCTTCAAGGTAAAATGTAATTCCATTCAACACTAATTTGAAATTACACATAAAACTGCAGTTCTGTAGGTAACTTAAAGATTGTTGTTGTTTAAAAATTTTGATCAGCATTATGCTGTGATACTCAAAACCTGGCCTTCTCTTTAAACGCCATTACAATTTTGTGATTAGCATTATACTTTCATACTAAACACCTAGCCTTCTCTTTAAACTCTGTTTAAAATTTGTGATCAGCACTATGCTTTAATACTAAACACCTGGCCTTCTCTTTAAACTGTTTAAAATTTCTGATCAGCATTATGCTTTGACACTAAAAGCTGGCTTTCTCTTTAAATTTAATTTATAATTAGAACTTTCACAAAGATATTTTATTTTTTATTTTTTTCTATCTTAATTTAAAACAAATCACTCACACAACACACACATACACACACACACACACATATACACACACACACACATATACACACACAGACACACACACACACACACACACACAAACACACATTAACACACACACACTTGCATCTCGTATGTTTGTATTTATAAACAACAATTATAATTTGTTTATGTGTTTTCTAAATTTGAAAAGTAAACTTTGTTGCTAGACTTATTTAGTGTGAATTTGATTTGCAGGACGCCTTTACATCTTGCCTGTGCCCAGGGTCATGAAGACATTGTACAAGAGCTTTTAGAATGGAAAGCCAAGACTAACATTGGAGATGCAGACTCATGCACTCCTCTTATGAAGGTTGTTTTCTTTTTTTTTCTTTCTTCTTTTAAGTATAAAAATGCACATTTAGCTTTGCTCAGCTAAATTTGTTTATAGATTATATATTGATATGAATTAATATAAATTTGATGTAATTGTATCCAGAGTTGGCATTTAATTTATGCCAGCAAATTTCCTTAGCTGACATGCAAATATATGTATATATCTATCAGATGCCATTTATTTGGTGGTGAGATTTGTTTATAAATATATTTTGATATAGTTAGATAGTATAGTGCTTTGTCTTTCAAAAGAGAGGATAAAATATAGGCTATGCTCATTTATCAGTTTGTCAGCAGTATCATTACAGGCAAGCACAGTTTTATCAGCTAAAATCAGTGCCTGATTTATGTATTGAAGACTAGGTTGCATTGGATTATTAGTCAAATTTCTGTACTGTCACAGCAAACAATGATTAAATAAAAGTAAATAATATTCCTTTTATTTACTGAGTATCTACTTTCTTTTCCGTTCTTGTTTAATTCCAACTAGTTCCTCCCTGTTTGACTCATTTTTGTAATTTTCCCTAAATTTTTGTTATTTTTGTTTTTATGTATCTTCTACAGGCAGTGGAGTGTAAGCAAGAAAGATGTATTGAATTGCTGCTCCATGAAAAGGTAGAATTAGATTCCATTAACAGAGATGGTAACACCTGCCTTCACATCGCTGCTGCTGCTGGTTCAACCAAGATCGTAAAAATGTTGTGCCAGGCTGGGGCCAATATGAGCTTAAAAAATGCTGTAAGTTTATAAGTTCTTAGCCCATTGTATAATTTACAGAATATTTTCTTTGTTTATATGCTCATTTTTGTGATCTTCTACAAAGCAGAATTACTGGTTACAACCCTTCACCATTAGTTTTGTATTGTACCACAGTAGTCAAAAATATACCTCTAAACTAAACAGTCCTTTTAGATAAAATAAGATTGATTAAACTGTAGTGACAAAATTATATCTCTCTCTTTCAGAACATCATTTTCTCACAAGACATTACTGCCTTTGAAATCAGCAACAATTGAAAGCAGAAGATGGAACCCAAATTTAAAACCCAAACAACTATATTTTCAACAAGATAACTATCCATTGATTTCAAAAGATGTGATATCTTCCTCTTTTATTAATAACTTATGTTTTCAACCTTAGTATTATCCACTGGCATAACTGAGTAAGATCACTCTAATTAAAATCCACCAAAAGTGAAGAATAAAATGAATTTTCTGAGTAACTTAACTCTAATTGCAATCCCAAAGAAACTGAAGAATAAAATGAATTTTCTGCCTGCAGGAAGGGCTAGCAGCTTTGCACTTAGCAGTGAAGTATAAACATGAAGAGATGGTTCGAACAATCATCCAGACCTTCAAAGGACAAGTAGACATTGAGGACAACTCACTGAGGTAAAGTATTTTGTTACTGCTGTAAAGTAGACATGAAGGACAAGACCCACTCAGGTAAAGCATGTTGTTACTGTTGTAAAGTAGATATTGAGGACAACACACTCAGAAAAGCATTTACTGTTGTAATCATCACCTAGTTGCCTCAAGTATTTCTCAGATTTTTTTTGAATCTGTGAATCTGTGTTGGTAGGCAACACATTTCAGACTAACACACAAACCTGTGTTGGTGGACAGCACATAAACTTGTGTTGGTGGACAACACATAAACTTGTGTTGGTGGGTAGCACATAAACTTGTGTTGGTGGGCAGCACATTCCAACTAGCCACAAACTTATGTTGCTGGACAGGACATTCCAAACTAGCACACAAATTTGTGTTGGTTGGCAGCACATTCCAAAAGCATAGGTGCATACTGTATATTTGAGACTCAAACTCATGGGTTTTATGAATTTTATCATTGAAGAATTGGCTGACAAAAGGAAAATAAATGTGTATTCCAACATTTTCAATTTGATCAGGCACTATAGCAATTGTATCTTGACTAACTATGGCAGACAGCAGCATTGCACTGCAATTGTCACTAAACAAAGAATACAACCAGAAATCTAGTAGTAATATGAATGTGGGGGCATGAATGTTTATAGTGTATGTTTCAGCTTGAATGTACGGCACATCATTTATAAATTCCCTTCATAGTCAATTGAACTTACATAAAGCTTTTAGATGATGGTTCATGACTTTAATTTATCATTAACATTTATCATCCATATATATTGAAAAGGCTAACTTCTTGTCATTGAAAATGACCACATTAATGGAAATATTGCTGTATGGAAGTGTATTAGATTTGAAAGACCAATCTATATACTTGAAAGAGCAAAGAAAATATCAACACCATGAATTATTACAATCAGTAAACTTGAGTGCTTATTATTGCTAAAACTGGTAAGTACACATTTAATAAATTCAAATAAAATTTAAATTATAATACAGTCATAATTTATTATTCATGGTGTCACATTCATTTTTAAATATGAAATAAAGACATTTACGTCAGTTGTTTACTTATTACAGTGTTAAGAAGTATAATTTATAAACAATGTTACCTAATTAAGCATACAATAATACTAACTAGACTATTGGTGAATGTTAATGTTTGTAATGTCATTTTTGTGTGGATCTGCATCCTGCTGTATATTATATAGGTCATGTGCATTATATTGAAGGCTGTGTGTGTGTGTGTGTGTGTGTTTGTGTGTGTGTGTGTTTGTGTGTGTGTGTGTGTGTGTGTTTGTGTGTGTTTGTGTGTGTGTGTGTGTGTGAGTGTGTGTGTGTGTGTGTGTGTGTGTGTGTGTGTGTGTGTGTGTGTGTGTATCATAATTCAAATAATCTTTATCATCAGTAGATATATCTTCAAAATCAGAACTGAAATATAATAGATATTAATGCCATCTTTTCCCCAAACAAAAAGACTCAACCACTCTGATGAAGGTCCCCTTAGTAAAGTATATTTGGCAACTTATGTTCTCAAAATATTGTCAAAATAAATTATGTAGCAAACATGTCTTGATAAAGACCAAGTCAATGAAAATAATTTTAGACAGTTGAAGATAAAATTTCAGGGAAGAACACACACACACACACGCATGCACGCAGGCATGCCGAAGATAGCATAGCAATCACATTCAGAGAAATAACTGGGCCAAGTTTGTTACATATTATAAAATTTCCATTCACCATTCCTCAGTTAACCATTGTTTCAGTCACTTATTGTTATTGGTATAAAATAGTGTACAAACATCTCCTGGAGTTGCCTTCAGATGCAAAGGGTTAACATGGCACTTTTTGCTTTGTTTCTAGGACACCCTTAATGTATGCTTGCCAAGATGGGTCCATCAACCTGGTCAAACTTCTTTTAGAGCTTGGAGCCAGCATTGATCACAAAGATTCCAAGGGTAATTTTCATCTTAGTCACCAATCATAATATGTCATATGTAAGGGACATGCATCCTTGAAACACTAAAGATTACAGGTAATAATCATCAGATTTGCTTAAAATCACTTCTTGAAATTACCAGATATATATATATCTTTTGTTTTGCAATATTTCACTACAAGCCTGTACTTAATGAAGCCATTTAAAAAAAATAATCATAGTAATTTTCAATTAGGTTTGGTTCACCACAGAGTCCTTACAGTACTTTTATTTTTATTTTGACACTCACCTGTTTTGTTATTTTTATTATTCAAGAACATTTAAGTACTAACATGTTTGAAAATTTGAGTGTATTTTTTTTATTTTTGCCTCAGGGTTTTCTTCAGATGATATTGCTTCTATGCATGGCCACCATGCCTGCTCACAGCTAATTTCTGATCACATTCATCGCCAGCAGCGCAGTAGTGCTGCTAACACCCCACGCAGCACTGCAGGCAGTCGCTCCACTACACCTCGGGGTCCTTCTCCCTTTTTGATACAGCCGGGAGCAGATAAAGACAGCGTTAGTTTTGGACTTCCTGCTGCAGATGCTGGAGGTAAGTTTTGTGTGGTCATGTCATGACATTTTATTTTTTATTTGTTCTTTGATTGAAGTATATAGTAAAGTGTGTGCTTGTGTTCAGCCATTCTATTTCTTTTATTTTATAATTTCTTATTTTATTTTTTATTTTCTTGAAATCTTTGGTTTCCATAGTTATGCCTTGTGAGTTTAGTTTTCTATTTTAGAAGGTTGTCCGCATGCAAAATCATGTCTGTGAGGGATTGGGGTGAGAAGTTGTTTGTAGGATGAAACCTTTTCTTTTTTTAAAATGTTCTATATCCATTAATGAACAAAGATTTTCTCCTTAAAATAAGTTTTTCCTAAATACTTGCCCTATGAGCAGATAGTAGGAGAACACAGAGTCACATTCACCATACAAACAGGACTAGGGGGTTCTGCAAAAGAGAACTGGAGCAAACTAGCACAGGAAAATGCAGGGTTATATGCATCAAGCAAGCTAGAACTAAGGAGTTCTGCACAAGGGAAGCAGTGCTAGCTCATCTTTTGTAGCCATTTTATTCCTCGATCAATTTAATAATTTCTTTTTTAAAATGTTTGTTTATATTATACTGCTGTTGTACAAAGATTTGCCAAAAATCATGCACGTAAAATGATTGACATATGTTTAAAACAAAGTGGATATTTGATTGACTAGTTTACTTGAAATTTTTACATGGTTACTAAACTCACTTTTCTCATTTTCAGTATATTCCTAATATATTCCTAATGTGATCTGTAATGCATACTGTATCATGAAGTCCAAATAATGAAATCTGTAAATAGCACTCAGACACTTTCACAATGTATATGCCTGTATTTCAAGTACAAAAAATATTAAAAAGCATAAAAAAGAGAAAGAAAGCAAAGTAAAAGAAAAGTTTGACTATGTTGACAGATATTTAAGTCTTAAATATAATATATTAAATATCAGCAATAAATGTTATGGTACTTTATGGAATGCTTCATTCAAATCCCAGACAACTTGAAACAAAGCAATTGTGAATGTTGATATTGCAATGTTTAATATCAAATGCATTATAAAGATGGGTATTTACTTATTTATATTGTTCATATTTAGCATCAATATTTTTATTTGAATAAATACTGTACATAACAACTTAAAGATTGAGAGTAACATCCCTTAAACACTTTCTACTACCTGAATCAAGAAAATAACACATAAATTGAGATTCTTATCACTTGTAATTAGTTATGAATGATTAATTAATTAATAATAATCATAATCATTAACTAAGTGGTATTGGCATCACACTAAGCTACCCATTATAATATTGTTGTCATGTGAAAGGATTTTGCAGATTTTTCATTGTTTCTTTGAAAGAGAGGACCTAAGATCCCTTGTAGTACTTTATACATAATGGTTCTATAGGTTACAGTTACATCAAAAGTTAAGGTAAAATACCACCAAGAATAATACATAATGGTTCTATAGGTTACAGTTACATCAAAAGTTTAGGTAGAATACGATCAAAAATAATACATAATGGTTCTATAGGTTACAGTTACATCAAAAGTTTAGGTAGAATACCACCAAGAATAATATTGAGCATGATGTACAAACATCAACTAAGAAAACGTTAATATATAATATTTTTGCACATATGTGAATGCTTTTTTCTTGGTGTTTGTTTTATTTGATTTTTGCTTTGTGTAAGTGTTACCTTAGAGCAGGGTTTCTTAACCGGGTTTCTGCAGAACCCTAGGGTTCTCTGAGAGATTGCTAAGGGTTCTCCAAGAGATCATGATTGAAAGAAATAAGCATTGTAGGTACAGTAATTTTCATGCATGGTGTTCCCCCAAACCTGAAAGTTCCTTCAGGGTGAAAAGGTTGAGAAAGGCTGCCTTGGAGTGTAGCATTTACATATGTTATGTATCAGACAACTTTTTACTTTTAAGAAAACTAAATTATACCATTATTTATGAGATAATCCTATCATAAAATTTAATTTTATAGTTATGGTAAGTGATTTATTGCATATACAAACATTTACTGTATATTGAACTGTAAATCTGAATTTCACATAATTGCTTCTTATACTGATAAATTTAAGAACATGACTGTTTGAATCAACATTTCTTATTGTACCTGTTCTATCATTTGTGATTTAATCACTTTTAACGCCTGTTTTGCTATTTGTGATTTAATCACTGTAATTCCTGTTTTGTTATTTGTGGCATAATCACTTGTAGTTTTTATGAAGGTGTAAACGACTTGTATTGTGGAATGAGTTGGGAGGTGAGATAATATAAACACAACATTTACTATCTAGTGTATGTCAAGAAATCATACAATATAACATTTTGTGTACTGTTTACAGGATGTCAGGAGACGAAGCAATAGAACATTTTTTGAATAATATAGGGATGAGTCAGGAATGGGACATAAATTATATTTTGTGCTGTTCAGGGAATGAGTCAATATAAAACATGTCTTGTACTGTTGAGAGGATGAGTCAATATAAAACATGTCTTGTGCTGTTCAGAGGATGAGTCTGGAGATGAGACAATCAGCAAGGCATCTGGCAAAGGTGCTGGTTCAGATTCATGGGGTGATGACACTGATATCAGTCTAGCAGATGACAAACGAGGCAAGGTAAACACCTAGAAGTTATGTAATCTTGAATCATTTACAAGACTATTACAAAAATACTTTGTAAATTTTGTGTGTGTGTGCATGTGCGTGCGTCGTGCGTGCGGGCGAGTGGGTGGGTGGGTGCACCAAGTAAATTTCAAATAATCCAATAACCAAATCCAGATAAAAATATGCTTGTGTATTAAATTTTGTTTATAATATATAATATAGTGTACCAAGTCAAGATCAAAAAGTAAGGATTTACTATTCAGTTTTATGTTTAATTATTATTAAAATATATTATTTTTTTCAGCGCACATTTGTTGATATTTTTTGTTATATCTATTAAATTGGTATGATCATGTTTATAATGTTTTGTGCAAATAAATTTTTTATAATCACATTTTCATATATCTTCGGTGATTGGTTAATATCCATTTATTTCTCAACTATTTCCTTTTCTAATAATAAATCCATTTTCTGATATGTTAATTAAGCATTAAAGCTTTTTAAAGTGAGAAGCATATTTATTTTGAATTATTCATCTCATCATTATTACTGTATTTTATTGACTGTAAGTATAATAACTTTTTACACTTTTTTTTATCTTTCATTAATATTTTTATTTTATAGAATTGTAGTTTTATTTTTAATTGGAAGCAATGCTTACATATGGGAATATTGTTGTCAATAGGGTATTTATATAAAGTGTGTGTATTGTGTATGAATACAGGATGCTCTCTTTATATTATCTGTGTTGTTGCAAATCCACTGTTCAATTTCGATAGATAGGCATTGCATACCATGGTTCAATTCTTATAGATGGGGACTATTACCAGTATCACTTTTCTAGTTATGCAGGAATTTTACAATCAAAGTTGATGACAAGTTAGGTTTCTATTTGTGAAAGACATTTTCATTCACTTATAAGCTTGTGATTTAAAATTGTGATTAATATGTTCTTGTATGGTAATATTAAATTATAGCATAATTAGCAGTGTATTTTAATAAGTATCTCACTTGATTTGTGTGTATATGTACATTTATCACATACCTCTGTTCATATTCTTATGCCTGAATTTATTTTAAAATAAGTGCATTATTAAATAAATCTTGAGGATCAAATCTTGCACAGTAAGTTGTAAGTGTACATTATATTATGTACGTACTTCCACTTTAACGTTTTTTTCAAAATTTTTTATGCAATGAGGAATGCAACTGTCGCACATAATAATTAGAGTTACCTGTATGTGTGTATCATACTGTATGAATGTGTGGTTGTGTGTGTTAATGCTTTTGGTTTAGTTAGGGGCTATCCAGTTAATTTTATCATATGGAAGGGAGAGTAGGTTTGATCTTGTATAGGAAGTCTGGGAGGGTGAGGGAGGTAAAACCCAAGTAGTATATACACATGTAAATTAAATAAACCATAGACAGTTTTGTGAATACATATAGTGTTTGCTTGGTTTATCAAGTACTTATGCATGAGAGGAAAGACAAAACTACTTTTTCATACACTCTTTTGCATGTCAATAATCCCAAATAATTATAGTTGAGTATGAACATGTACATGAGAGTAGAAGAGAATCGTGCTAATATGACAAAGCATAATTCATCATATCCAGTCTGATCATTGGCAAGTGAGCTATTAACTGTATAATGAACACATTCCATCATTGGCAAGAGAGCTATCAAACTGTTATAATGAACACAATTATTGGCAAGTGAGCTATTAACAGTTATAATGAACATACTCAGTTATTGGCAAGTGAGCTATTAACTATTTATAAGGAACACATTCTGTCATTGACACGTGAGCTATTAACTGTTATAATGAACACATTCCATCATTGGCAAGAGAGCTATTAATTGGCAAGTGAGCTGTTAACTCTTAAAATGAACACAATTTTTGGCAAGTGAGCTATTAACAGTTATAATGAACACACTCTGTTATTGGCAAGTGAGCTATTAACTATTTATAAGGAACACATTCTGTCATTGGCAAGCAAGCTATTAACTGTTATAATGAACACAATGTATCAAAGTATCATTGGCAAGTGAGCTATTAACCATTATAATGAACACATTCCATCATTAGCAACCATGTGAGCTGTTGACTGTTGTTATGAATACATGCCACCATTAGCAAGCAGTTGAGTTGTTAATTATTATTATGAACAAATGCCATCATCAGCAAAAACATGAGCTGTTGTTTAAAGCTATAGTATAGCTTTTAGACAATATGGACCTAAGATCTGTTCTAATATAATTTTTTTTTTACAAATTTTAAGCTGACAATTTTTTATTGCTCTAAATGTGATAAAATAGATACATATCATAAACGAACAAATGTATGCACAGAATGGGGAGTAAGGAAAGGGTAAATCATATAACAAGTGTGTGTATGTGCATATATGTTTGCTCACATATGTATTTGTTTGTGTGATACATGCATGTACGTACACTGGTGCCTCGATATAATGCAGTCCTTGGGGTCCAAAAAATTTAACCAAGTTGTACATGTGGTTGCGTTAAGACAAAGGATCCTTCCTGAAGGGATCCGTTAAGACAAGGGATCCTGTCACATATGAACAACCCATGTCACATGGTGGCTACTGTTTATCAACTTACGGTTCACCCTACTGAATTACATGTACTTTAAGCCATGTAATTTAATCAACACAGCACTGTTGGACTCAATTAGGAAATTGTGTATATAAAGATTTTTATAAAACATGTAGTCTCTTGCTTGAGGACATGAAAGTTTACTCACTCATTTGTTGAAAAACGATGTGATAGACATTTGTTTCATTCCTTCTCTTTTCTTCTCATTAGCTGTCAGTTATGGATTGCAACTGAAGAATTTGTAGGCGATCTACCTCCTGGGTTTCTAGCCACCTCAACCCAAAAATGTCTGTTAACTCTGTTTAGGTAGTGGTAGGATGTGTTTGAAGTTTTTCAAAACAATAGTGATCATTGTTAAGCTGTGTTTACAAAGTGGCAAGTACATGTACAAAATACTGAACACTTATACTGTATAAAATTTAGCATGGTCGGCAAAACATTTGCAAATTGAGCCAGTTGATTTGATACAGTGCTTTTAACTCTGTACATGTAATTAGAAGAGGCCTGATGGTTTTAAAAAAATGGGGTCCACAGGCTGTCAGTTGTATGCAGGTCCATGGTATACGAGGTGCATTTGAAATGCATAATATCAAGGTACTAGTGTATGTTTAAAGTATTGCCCATTTTGTGCATACGCATTAAGTGGATGGCCCCTTATAACAAGTAACCTAGTGTAGTTTTATAATTTATCCTCTTGCTCCTTTCTTATGATATCACATGAAAGTATTTGGCATATATTTTTTTATTCAACTTCAGCTGAGGGGAACAGTTAGTATTATGAACCTTTTAAATTTTATGGAAATTTATGACCTTAGTTGTTTATTCAGCTTCAGCTGGATAGTTAGTGTTTTGAACTTTTTAAATTTTATGGAAATGTTGTGTTCATGAATTTTAGAGCATGCACATTAATAACTTAAATGAAGGCATACTCTACACTTATTAATAACTTAAGTGAGAGCACAGTGCACATTAATAACTTAAGTGAGAGCACACAGTGCACATTAATAACTTAAGTGAGAGCACACAGTGCACATATTAATAACTTAAGTGAGAGTACACAGTGCACATTAATAACTTAAGTGAGAGCACACAGCATGCATTAATAACTTAAGTGAGAGCACACAATGCACATATTAATAACTTAAGTAAGAACACAATGCACATATTAATAACTTAAGTAAGAACACAGCACACATATTATTAACTTAATTGAGAGCACACAGTGCACATATTAATAACTTAAGTAAGAGCACACAGCACACATATTAATAAGTTTATTAAGAGCACAGTGCACATATTAATAACTTAAGTGAGAGCACACAGCACACAATAATTTAAGTGAGAGCACACAGTGCACATATTAATAACTTAAGTAAGAACACACAGCACACATATTAATAAGTTTATTAAGAGCACAGTGCACATATTAATAACTTAAGTGAGAGCATACAGCACACAATAATTTAAGTGAGAGCACACAATGCACATATTAATAACTTAAGTAAGAACACAGCACACATATTAATAACTTAAATGAGAGCATACATCACACACATTAATAACTTAAAGTGAGAGCGCATTGCATATTATAATAACTTAAATGAGAGCACCACAGCACATGCATTAGGAACTGAAGTGAGGGCACTCAGCACACATATTAGTAAATGAAGTGAGAGCATACAGCACACACAATAATAACTTAAGAGAGCAGACACACATTAGTAACTTATATGAGGACACACATTAGTAACTTATATGAGGGCACACATTAGTAATTTCAAGTGAGGGCACACGGCACAGTAACTTAAGTATTAGTCACTTCAGTGTAAACTGAAGCAAGTTTAAAAGATGTGAGAAATAATTTAATAGAGATTCCTTTAAATACTACAAGACATGAAAAATAATTTGATAGAGATTCCTTTTTACATATTTCTTACTGTTGCATTTATAAAGGATGGTTCAGGATCGGATGTTGATGACGAGGTTTTGGATGATGAGGTTTGTGATGCTTTAATATTTGTCAGTTTCTGTTATCTCTGTTTCAGTGATTTTTTTTCCCAACCAATCTTTCTGTAGCAGTCACCAAGATATATAATAGCTTTCAGAGAACAGTTCAAAGGTCACCAGGATCTATAATAGCTTCCAAGAACAGTTCAAAGGCAGCATGATCATGATTTTAATTTCAGATTTAATTTTTAAAAAACAGTACATTATTTTTTTTTTCATTTAGAGGTGACTGCTATAGTAAGTTAAATCCTTTTTGCTGGAGTTCTTATTTTCTATCCCCCACAAGACTCTGCTTTGCTCATGTGTTTCTCAACATCATTTCTGCACCATTTGCTGTAGTTCCATTTACCTTTTTTTATTGCAGAGGAGGGTTTTTGTTGCCATAATTCTTTTTCTAACCAAAATTTGACTACAGAGAGTTTGTGTAATTTGTTTTAAAGTCACTGGCTTGTAATAGAGTACCCATTTTTTTTCCAAGAAATTACATTACTTTGAGTTTGAGCACTTTAGATTTTATGCTGCTTTGAAAAGTTGTGCTGTCACGTGTGTTTGGGATGGGTTGTTAGTGTGATTTAAAAAAATTTTTAATTTAGCTTCCAAATATGCTTTTGGGGCTTTTAAATTTCCCTGCAATTTTTTTTTTTAGTTACATTTGGCATAATCATTTAAAACAAGCAAATAAAGAAAGTATCAAAGAGATTTTGATTAATCTCCCTGTATTTCTAGTAACACTTTACTCTACACTTTTTTGCATTTACTTTATTAATTTGGTGAAATTGTTTTGCTTTTCCCACCAACAAATGCCACATGCTTTTCCTTTTAATTTTGTTGGAAAGTATGGCAAAAGAGTTTTGCTTTTCCTACAGGGAATTTGGTGAAAGGGTTTTGCTTTTCCCATCAACACTTGTTGCACGCTTGTCTTTTGAATTGTTGGGAGACTCACTTGACATAAAAATAAGAAGATAATGTACACATGAAATTTGTGATCATTTTATCACCATGACATAGAGATATCTTATTAGCTAAGTTACATTAGGGATTTTGAAATGAACAAACCATTTTAATGTTCAGTGTGTACTGGTTTTTAATTTATTGTTGCTGTTTACTCATGAGCTTTCACAATGATGACTACTCAAGTGTAAGCATCTTTCAGAATAGATTTCTGTTTACCTGTGTTCTCAAATCCCTCAGATCTATTATATTGGGACTTATATGCACTTATATATAAAGTGAAGTACTAAGTTGAAAATAAATATGTAGAGTAGTGTGCAGATGAGCTTGATGCAGGAGTGTTCATGCTATTTATTCCTCTCAAACTTTCACGTTAAAATAAAAGTTTTAGTGTCGTTGCAGATTTCTTAATGATAGGACAAAATTTGCTTGCCCCCTTGTATTCCCATGCACCTACACAAAATGATTAAAATGATTGGTTACATTTACTGGGTTTTTTTTAAATTGGGACTTCATTACTTTTTACATTGTTTGTTTGCAGTGCTTAAAATAGAGATGTCATTTTATATTGTTGTTGTAAATAAAGATGCACTGCTTAGGTTTGCACTCTTGTCACTCTGACACTTTCAGTGCACAGTGTAAAACAATCAATGATTGAAAGTCTGGAAAGTAAATAGTGCAATATATTTCAGTGCACAGTGTAAAACAATCAATGATTGAAAGTCTGGAAAGTAAATAGTGCAATATATTTCAGTGCACTTTGTAAAACAATCAATGATTGAAAGTCTGGAAAGCAAATAGTGCAATATATTTCAGTGCAGCAGAAACATGCCATATACCCAGAGCAGACATACTTATGGTTCACTGTGGCAGAAATATGCCAAAACACCCAGAGAAGATATACTAAGAGTTCAATGCAGCAGAAATAAAACACCCAAAATAGATATACTAATGGTTTATTGTGGTAGAAATATGCCAAAACACCCAGAGCAGATATACTAATGGTTTATTGTGGTAGAAATATGTCAAAACACCCAGAGCAGATATACTAATGGTTTATTGTGGTAGAAATATGTCAAAACACCCAGAGCTGATATACTAAGAGTTCAATGCATAAGAAACATGCTAAAACAACAAAAGCATATATACTAATGGTTTATTTTGGTAGAAATATGCCATAATACCCAGAGTAGATATACTAATGGTTCATTTTGGCAGAAATATGCCAAAATGCCTGGAGCAGATATACTAATGGTTTGTTGTGGCAGAAATATGCCAAAATGCCTGGAGCAGATATACTAATGGTTTGTTGTGGCAGAAATATGCCAAAATGCCCTGAGCAGATATACTAATGGTTTATTGTGGCAGAAATATGTCAAAACACCCAGAGTAGAGAATGCTGCTTTTGAAAGCTCAGTAGTTTTTTTTTGTTGTTTGATTAATATTCTTAAAAATAATGTTTATTACACATTAAGTTTAATTTTCAGTTATCCATGGCTATAGTTTTATCACTGCACTCTTATCATAAGCATGGATAACATTCTTCTTCAGTTTATGTAACTGGTAATAAGTATTAAAATGTTAAATGTCATGTATTAAAATGTCACATTTTCTCTTATTTACTTTCTTTCTTTTTTTCTTTATTCAATTGTTTAGTTTTTCTGTGTGTGCATGCAATAAATGTTAGCAAAATGGAATATTACTTTTGGAAGTATGATTTTACTCATGGTAGATTTTTATAGTTCAAGATGGATCCTGTTTTTGTTTTATTGTACACATGATTGTCTGTTCTTTTCTTTATATAAACCCCTTTTAAATGTATAGTGAGTATACTAAAAGAAAAATTGTAAGCAGTAAGTTTATGTTTTGTCTTACTACACTGGATTTAACTGTCTACAACAAAGTGCACCAATTGTCTGAAGTGGTGAGTAAGTTTATAGTAGTGAATCAGCTGGGTTATGAGAAAAGTGGAGAGAAAGTTTATAGTAGTGAATCAGCAGGGTTATGAGAAAATGGGGAGAGTGGTTAATAATACTTATCTACAAAACTGATCATTGACTATCTGAACTTACTGGCATTAGTTAATCAACTTGTGGAGTTAGACGTGGGTCAGTAATAGATGTCTACAGAATTGATTATCTGAATAGTTGTCTTCAAAATTGACCATTTAAATACTTGTCTTCAAAATTGACTATTTAAATACTTTGTCTTCAAAATTGACCATTTAAATACTTGTCTTCAAAATTGACCGTTTAAATACTTGTCTTCAAAATAAACTATCTGCATTTACTGACGTTGGTTAATCAGTCTGGGAAGGTGAAGAGGGGTTGATAATACAAATTTATTTTCAGGCCTTGTAAATGTGCATAATAACTTCACTGTCTGCATTGTAATGACATTTTCTGGACATAGTAGCTTTTTTTCTTTAAAATGGAAAGAGTTAATTTTTTTTTTACATTGATTAGAATGTTTTATATATTGATTGAATTTATTTTATTTTTTGTGTTATATTTTTCATGATTTAACAAGATATTTTATATTTGATTATTTGGTCTCTAGGCTGGTGCACCTAAGATCAACTTGGCAAAACTTGTTGAACATCTGCCCTCTGAGAGCGATGATGGGGGTGAGTAGAAACTGAAACTGAATCTGCTCATGAATTTAAAAGTAAATAATATGGGATTGTGGGAAGTAAACTTTGTTAATATGCAGCATTCATATTCTCAGATAAAGTGAGCTTTTAAATATCGAAGCTTGAGCATTTATTGTTTGTTGTACTTTAGAAAATTATTTGTTCTTTTATCATGCATCCAAAGTTACTTTTAGCTCACATTTATAAATCATAAACCACTCATTTATTCAAAGGTATATAATTAGACTGATTTGCAAAACCATGGGGTTGTAATTTGAGTTTTGGGACCATCACTTCTGCTGGCATTGTATACATTAGTGTAGGTGAATGACATGCTACTTAATTGTAATTTGTGAATTTGTTGGTCATAATGTTGATGTGAAGAGATATGAATTTGACCTTCCA
This sequence comes from Sinotaia quadrata, assembly GCA_028829895.1. Taxonomy (NCBI): domain Eukaryota; kingdom Metazoa; phylum Mollusca; class Gastropoda; order Architaenioglossa; family Viviparidae; genus Sinotaia; species Sinotaia quadrata. Next base: position 23,601,422 of record CM054178.1, read on the forward strand.
CCGATTTCAAAAATATTTTAAAAAATAAAACGAAGGGAAGTACTAATTATGAAAATTAAAAGTAATAACAAGAATTGTAATAATGCATGCTTGTTTAAGATGTGAAATTAAATTTTTAGAAGTAAATAACTAATTGCATATGCAGTACTTATATTTTTAGCACTTGCACTGACCTTTTTGTATTCTTCTTAAAGAACTATGTCAACTGAGAGGGGATTTACATTTAACCATTAAGGAAACATTGTCAGCTGACATTTAAAGCAATTTAGACATATCTCAGTTTCATTGATTAATTATTTTATATAGATTCCCAATTGAAGGATTTAAACAAGTCTGGGTTAAAAATGATTTAGCAATTGTACTAATTTAAAAGATTAAGCGCAAAAAATAAAAATTCTATGAATCCTTGGTCCCTTGGCTGCAACTTTAGTGACATTGCAGTTATTTATATATGTCTTAAAAATAATCTTGAATTTATAAAATAAAGGCACCTCTAATAGTGGCATTGCAGTTGATTATATATGTCTTAAAAATAATCTTGAATTTATAAAATAAAGGCACCTCTAATAGTGGCATTGCAGTTGATTATATACGTCTTAAAAATAATCTTGAATTGATAAAATAAAGGCACCTCTAATAAGTTCACACAGAAACTTAAGTTCACTTACCCAGTGAGAAAACTACCCAAGTCATGAATCTGTCTAATCTCATATATTTTTTATAGAAAGTTTTAATTAATAATAGTACTATAAACATTACAAGAGAATCTCTTGTTTGATTATACATATAACTCAATAGGATGCTGTGTTCTTATAAAAACATAGCTCATCTTCATTACAGCTCTCTTGTCTGTTGCAGAAGCACATTTTGCAGGTCACAGAACCAGTGGAAATACCCAAAGTGGTGGCAATGAAAGTGAGTTCAATAAAACAAAACAACTTTCCAACAAGCCATTGCAGTCACAGGCATCGGTAGAGGAAAGTTCTTGGGGGCCAGCTGATTCCCCACTCACACCCCGTAAGTCGGCAGTCCGAGTGGCCTTCAAAGGAGACCATGAACTTTCTGAAGTCCATGATATTGTGAGTCATAATTTTATTCTACATGTATACTTTACTTTCTGAAGTCCTTAATATTGTGAGCCATCATTTTAATTTATATGTATACTTTCGGAAGTCCATAATATTGTGAGTCATCATTTTGTTGTACATTTATACTTTCAGAAGTCCATAATATTGTGAGTCATCATTTTATTGTACATTTATACTTTCCAAAGTCCATAATATTGTGAGATAGCATTTTATTTTATATGTGTAAAGTTACTAATGTTAAAGATCATTATCTGCAGAACTTTAGATGTATAAAAATTGACACTTATCAATATGCACTAATTGTGATTTTAGAAAATTGAAGAAAAGCAGGTCCATATAGAAATGGGAAATAATTCATTATTGATGTTCATTTTACTAATAGTAGTTTGTTTTAATTTTGTAATGCAAAAAGTGCCACTAATTGTGATCATGTTGCTTTTCATATTTTGATTCTATTTACAGTACAATTCTAACTAGCAGAAATTAGAATAGCACATATGATGTAAAAAATGTACCATAGCTTGAATAATGCACTTAATATTAGCCCCAAATCTTTTTTGAAAAGCCAAGAATCCCCAATAAAGATGCATTCTTTTCTGACTCATGTATACAATAATCCCTAAACTAAAACTGACCATGGTTATTAAATTACAGTTGCAATTTCTGCACAATTAATTTTTCTTTTTTTATATCTACATCAAAACATGTTTGTCCTCTGACCATACTGTTTCATGCAGTTATTATTTAAAATAGTTGCCCGTTTTTAACATTATTTGAATTGTCACTGTAAAATCTATTTGAGAAAGCTTTGATAAGTGGAAGTGAGCTAATTATGAAAAGGAACAAAACATTTTAATCCCACATTTATGAGTGTGAGTGAGGGTGCTTGGCAACAGGTCATAAATAAACAGGAAGTGGAAATTATTGTTCCTTCCCATTTGTGCTAGATAAGCTTAGAATGTAACTCATTGAAAAAAATTACCTTATAATTTTAAAATTTTATGATGTGTTGTACAAAGTTATTTAAGAAAGATTTCTATGTATAAAAGTTAATATTTCTTTTATAAGATAATTTGTTTGATAGATTGTTTAGCAATAAAGTAAATCAAGAGGTAAGTCTTTCTTTTATAAGATAATTTGTTTGACTCCATTTATTGCAATATAGGATACAGCAGTAGCCAGTTACTCAACTTTTTAAATAGGGAAGACAATCCTGGAAGTTTGGGTACATGGTAATTATTCCAAAAAAATATTATTTAACTTTTAAAAAATATTAATAACTGTGTTTTGATTTTTTTGTGTGATTATTTTGGAGTTTTATAAATAATATTAAGTTTGGATAGAGTAAAATAATTTTTTGTTAAAAAGAACAAAGGACAAATAAAATACAAATTACTTTTTATTTTTCTATTTTTTGTCCAATTGATATTCGCAAAGTAAAATGTCATTGAGTTAATTTTTTCATTTGGTTGCTATTTTCAGCAAAATCCTTTTGAAGGTAGTACTTACATTCCTTCAGCAACAGCATCCGGCATGAAATCTGCTTTACACCTTTCACCTGAAAAGCAAAGAGGTACATGACCTTGATGATAATATCTCTTTGCATGCACATACCTTTAATGTGTTAATGTTGAAATTAAAACAAATTTCACACTTAAAACCAAATTTAGAAGGACTTTTTCTTTCTTATTTGTCTTAGAAGGACTTTTTCTTTCTTATTTGTCTGAAGTTAATTTATACTGGCTACAAGTGTTTGTTAATTGTTTCGTTCCATCCTGAAAGTTACAGAAATATGCTATTAGTGGTATATTTATATACTTCATATATGTCAAACCTTCCTGCTGCATATTGGAGCTTCAGGAGCTAATACATTTTAGTACAGCTTATGATGTGTTATAGAAAAATATATCAGCAATAATTCTCAAATTTTCTTTAATCATCACAAACAATATTTTCAGGTAAAAAAAAAATAGTTTCTTATTTTTGTTGTGGAATCTCAAGTCCTGTTCTGTAGTCATATCTCTTTTGGAGAACTCACAGATATTTTAAATGGTATTTCAAATATTCATGCATCTTTAGTTTGCCTATACCATTTAAATTATCATTCTTAATTAAAATATTCCAATTTCTTAATTCCTAAAGAAGCACACAAATTAAATTGAGTTACATTTTTACTTGTTGAAAACTTATTCAGTTTCAAATAACAGTAAGATCCCACATATTTGTGCTCATGCACACACACACACACACACACACACACACACACACACACACACACACACACACACACACACACACACACACATACACACACACACACACACACACACACACACACACACACACACACACACACACACACACAGAGAGAGAACTGTTAGAAAAATATTTGAATAATTGTTATTCTGAAAAATATATGCTCTAACTGCATGTTGTTATGCTTGTTCTTGGCTGGCAAAATCAGGTCCAGGAAATGGAGGTATGGTTCACTCCTCTTTTGTGTGCTGTGTTTAGATTTTTTTTTATTTGATTCATGTTTTGTTTTTTCCTGATTTCTTTCATATATTCTTGCTTTTCTATTTTTGACATTATACTATCCAGATTAAATACATAAAGTAATTAGGTAGCTTGTTTGCTTTATAATTTTGCCAATCAGTACTTAAAATACTTTATTCTTTTGAAATGCTTTGGAACTATTAGAATAATCTCTATTTTTTCTTCTTTTTTAAAAAAATTATTTATCAGGAATTTTCCGTTGACACAAAAGTAAGAAAACACTAAGTCGCTTTTGTTAAAAATTAATTTGTCAATCAGATTTAATAAATTTATAGTTGTTAATAATTTATTAATATAAATACATTTTTTAAATTAATGTTTCAGTATAACCTCTCAAGTTAATATTTGATATATGATTCTACACTGGTATTGAAGTCAGTATAGTTAGTATTAGCGAAATAAAAACTCCCATAGCTAAGTTTTAAATTTGGGTTTGATATGTTCTTCTTCATTAGTAAGATGGCAAAACTGGGATTTTTTCCCTATAATTCTAGCCATTTTGTTGTTGTTATAACTGTACCAGATTGTTAGATCAGATATACACAATAAACTAATAATTATAATATTAATAAGAACAAATGCATATATTTAAGCTTAATAAGACTATTCACCTATTAAATTAATATAAAGCTGAGCATTAATTGTTAATTTTGAAAGTTTTACATTTACAATATTAAATAAATAAAATAGTGCACAAAACAAAATAAAAATACACAAACAATTATACAGACATTCATGTGTAAACATGCAAGCATAATAGATTTATAAAAAAAGAAAGTACTCTACTAGTAAGTAAAAATAATTAAAACTTATATATATTTATAATATGAATAATAATCACTCATTTAAAAACATGATTGCTGCTATTCTCCATATTGTTCATTGTTAGTAAGTTAAGTAATTTTAATTTATATACAGAATAATAATTCATCACTTATTTAAAACATAACTATGCTGCTATTCTCTAAATGTTAGTATAGATAATTAATATTATCACTCATAGTAATAAATATTGGTAGTAAATGTACTACACATATATAATGACAATTAAAAATTGTACTTAAAAAGCTTTCTTTCATCATTTATATAAAGTAATATACAACTCATTTTAATAATACTAGTAATTAGAAAATATGTCTATGAACTTAATGATGTCAACAAATATAAGGTAGGTCTATGTTTATATTAGAAAAATAACTTACCAGGCATGTCTGATGTCACGTCTGCTTGCTTTTACCCAAAGGGTTTGTGTTTGTGTATCTTAGTAATGGGGCAAATCTCGTTTATGACCTAAATTCCATTTCACTTATCTTTAAAACATTCCATCAAATGAGAAGATGCATTTTTGTATAAAATGTCTGCATTATTTTATTAAATTATATTTCTTAAAATATTCAGATTTACACTGATATTGTTAACTTCTTTCATTGTATATAGAATAAGAATTGTTTGTTTTTCTCTCTTTTATAAAATTTTTATTATTTATTGCTTTGTCTTTTTAATTCATTGTTTTTACTCTTTCTGTTGTTTTTATTATCATTAAGAATAATGTGCATTGTAACTTCTTCTTTTTCCTCTTACTCTTATTACACTTAATTGCAATTTAAAAAAAAATTCTGTTTGCAATTTTTATTTATTTGTTATTTGATTATAGTTAGATACAATTTTATAATATATCATTGTTTTCTTTTAAAAGTTATTATTAAATTTATTTCTTAAGCTAACACACTTTAACATTGTATTAAATATAAATATATAAATTGCAAAGCATAATATGTTACATGATTTTTACCAGCTGTTTGACTTTTGAAGATGTTTCCTCAGTTGATATATTTGAATCTTGATGGTGTTGTGAAATCATTTTCTGGACGTAAGAATTTGCTTTAGATATTTCTTTGTAAAAATATAAAATGGTATCACAAGATTAATGTAAATGGTGAAATTTTAATATAATCTACAGGTGACAAATAATAAGATATTTTAAAAAGCCAACAAACAACAGAACATGAAATTTACATATGTACAAAAATACTTTTGGAAACGTGTCCTTCAATTACTTCATTAAAAAATGTTTATTAAAACAAACACAACATTGCTTAATTAATTCAAGTGGCAAGTTCACTTTGTCCTATCAGAATTAAGCATTTGATTGAATAATTTTTATTTGTTGTCAGACTAATAAGCTTATAAGGGGTAAACTTTGTCCATAAAGATAAGCATTTAATCGAATCATTATTATTTTAAGAAAGAATATTTAAGAAGAATAATCATAGCACTAAATAATCTGACTATATTCTGGCAGTCCCAGTCCCAGATACCCTGTGTTCTGGCTAATCACAGTTCCAGATAATTTGATTATATTCTGGCTAATAACAGCTCCAGATAATCTTACAGCACTGATTCCCAACCTGGTGCCCAAGGTGTGAAAAGTAGTGTTTCATACAACCTCTCATTACACAATTTAGGTTTCTATAAAATCACTCAAAACAAAACTGTCTTGTTGATGTCACAAGTGAAAACAAACTCTTTGGTACATTTCCCAAGTATGAAGAAAATGGTTTGTGACAGTGATTTTAATCCTTCTTCACTTGTAGGTTCTAATTTTAGTTTGCATAAGTTATAAGCTGTAGGTGCTAATTTAAGGTTTGTAAGTTGTAGGTGCTAATTTAAGGTTTGTAAGTTGTAGGTGCTAATTTAAGGTTTGTAAGTTGTAGGTGCTAATTTAAGGTTTGTAAGCTGTAGGTGCTAATTTAAGGTTTGTAAGTTGTAGGTGCTAATTTAAGTTTGCATAGTTATAAGTTGTAGGTACTAATTTAAGTTTTCATATGCTGTAAGTTGTTGGTGCTCATTTTAGTTTGTCTAGCTGCAGACTTAAAATTTTAATAAGATAAATCTCTCAAGTGTTGATCAGAATACAAATCCTTGAACAGAATACTTGGAAGAAATGGGGTTGGGCGAAGTTGACGATATGAGCGATTTAAGTGAGATGTCTGAATCAAAACATGCTCCACTGCAAGCCACAAAAACCATAACAGCACAGTCAGTGCTTGCCTCTGACAGTGACTGGGATTCCACTGTCCAGTCTGAGATTCAGGTCACACCCAGGCCTGGCATTTTGAAGAAATGGAATAAGGTACAAAAAGAAAGTTGATTGTTTGTACATTAATTTTTGGAAAATTTTGGAAAAGCCGTTATAAAGTTGTATAGAGGTACTCAGAATCTCCCATCATGGCCTTAAGAATATCATTAAAAACAACAGGTCTAAGATTCTTAAAAATAAAATGTGTGAAGCTCTTGGGCTTAGTAGAAATTTATTTAAGATAATTATTTGTAGATATTTAAATCATTTAAATGACTTACATTAAACAGGCATTTTTGCTATCGATTTTTCTTCTTCCAATTTCTCTCCCCCCATTTTCCCACCTGATCATTGTATACACTTTTCATCTGTCATGATGTTGTTCTGAATTTGCAGTTTTACTGTCTTGATTAGTGACAGGATTTGGGGGTGAGGTGGGGGCAGAGAGAACGAATTTGAATTGAATGAAACAAGTACTGTAGAAAAAAGTTATTAATTAGGGACTTATTTGAGAATGTGTTCTATATTTGTATTGAATGAACAAGTAGATACTATTTATTAATAGGGAACTGTTTTAGAATGTGTTCTGTATTTGTATGGACTGATCCAAGTAGATAAAAGTTATAAATAGAGAACTGTTTTAGAATGTGTTCTGTATTTGTATGGACTAAAACAAGTAGACAAAAGTTATAAATAGAGAACTGTTTTAGAATGTGTTCTGTATTTATGTTGGGCAGATCAACCTGGATGATGGTGATGTGCAGGAAGGCAAAATCATCCTCAGTGATCATTTAGAGGTATTCAGATAGATAACACTTTACAAAATAAAGGATAAACCCCCCAACAAAACTCTTCATCACAATCTTTCATCATTTGGGGGCATTTAATATACCTGTTACACTTGAGTGAAATCAACACGGTTAGTCTTGTATGAAGGCCTATGATGCCCTTAAACAAGACTAACTATGTTGATTTCACTATCCAATTAATCATAAGCCATTAGCTGCTCCAAAGAGTGATGTGTAATGTATGATTAGTAAGTAAAATCTACATTGCACTGAGAACACTAAAGAAACTACTTGATTTATTTATGTATTTTAGACCTTTTTATGTTGTCTTTAATTGCCTTTTATCTTTTATATCAGCCTGATGTATTTTAGAATTTTGATTATATTTTATTTACTTTGTCTTTTGTCGTTTCTATCAGCATGATGTATTTTAGACTTTTGATTATATTTTCTTTAATTTAATTGTCTTTTGTCTTTTCTATCATTCTGATTTACTTATATTTTCTTTAATTTAATTGTCTTTTTTCTTTTCTATCAGCCTGATGAATCCAGTGACTGGGACTCAACAGTTGCAGAAAATAATCCTCCACCTCTCCCTAACTCTCCACCACCTAAACTTGCTAAGGTTAGTTTGGCTGTAAATTTTTTTATTATTATAACTAATTTAATAGTTTGGGGTTTTGTTTATGCTGTTTCTCTTGTTTAGCAGTTTGGTTATTTGTATTTGTTATATACTGTTATTTAGTACTTTGGGTATTTGTGATTGCTATAACCAAAAAAAGAATTACCTCTGTCTCTATATTGATGTTTTGATTATATACCGCATTCTCTTTCTCTGGATCTCATTCACACGTAGCCCACTTTTCTTTTATCCTTTTTGTATTGTAACACACGTTCTCTGACTATTAGTATTTACATTTTTCTTTTGTAGATGCATGGAGTCCTATGTACATCTAATGAGTGATGTATGCCACAGTTTATCACTGTTGTACTCTGCCTTCTTTCTATTGTTTTAAGTACCTAGAGTAACATTTTTCTCCACTGTCTCTTACTGTTGTACTCTGTCTTCTTTCCATTAAGTACCTGGTGAAACATTTTGCCCTGCCTTCTTTCCATTAAGTACCTGGAGAAACATTTTGCCCTGCCTTCTTTCCATTAAGTAGCTGGAGAAACAGTTTGCCCTGCCTTCTTTCCATTAAGTACCTGGAGAAACATTTTGCCCTGCCTTCTTTCCATTAAGTACCTGGAGAAACATTTTGCCCTGCCTTCTTTCCATTAAGTACTTGGAATAACATTTGGCCTCCACTGTCTCTCACTATTGTACTCTGCCTACTCACTCTTTCCATTAAGTATCTGGAGTAATATTTTCTCCCACTGTCTTTCACTGTTTCACTGTGCCTGCTTTTTGGGTAAGCAAGAGGTTAAAACAGGCAATGACAGATACATTTTCTGAACAGTTTTAAAAGCTGTTGCAGATCTCAAAGAAAATTTTTAGTTTATGTTGTTTCAGTTTCTGTTTTTATTTCGGGGTATACCTATCACCTATTTTGAGTGCAGTTTGTCCTATAAATAATCTGTTGAGAGAGTTACAGGTGGACTTTGTTTTGTTTTTTTTGTTTTTGTTTAGTGCTTTTTATCTTGTAAGTGTCCAGTTGCATTTTATATTATAAATGTCCGTTGACATAGTTAAATGCCAACCTTATCAAGTGCATGTTGTATTATAAATGTCCAGTTGATACAAATGTCAATTTTATCAAATATATGTTGTATTATAAATGTCTCATTGACATAATTATGTTTCAACCTTGTCAAGTGCATATTGTATTATAAATGTCCTTTTGACATAGACATAAAAATGTCAATCTTGTCAATTGAATGTTGATATAGAAACAAGTGTCAACCTTGTCAAGTGCATGTTGTTACAATTGTCTTCTTAAGGCGATGTGCGGGTCTGTAATATAGTGATTTTGGTAATTTTTGTGTGTTTAGACATTTTTACATATTTGGGCAATAAAAACTATCTTCTTTTCATTTCTAATGGTTATTTAGTTGAAAAATGTCTCTAATATGCTGTAAAAATTATTTAAAGTAAGTAACCCACATGCAGAAGTTTTCAATCGACTTCTAAAATGATGATTTTCAACACTTGACAACGCACATTTCTAGCAGACGACATGATTATTGTCGCATACCGTTGTGTTCAGCATTTCCTCGCCTCTCTAATAAAAGATTGTCCTTCGGGATTTCCCGTTTTATTTCGGTAACAAGACGTTCGGCCTGAACACTACACAAACACGGTGCCTTCCATGTATGGTAGTGTGACGTGAAGGCTGCGATACGATTCGCTTGACTAGGTCACGTGGTACTGTCATGGCGGCTGTTTACATGTGCAAAAGTGACGCTTAGCGAAGTACTTGTGAGTGAAAATGCCTCGTACAAAGCAGTCAACACGTAATTTAGTGCCTAAAAGTAAGCAGAATAGAAAGAAACAGTTGCAGAATCTATGGGGAGCAAGAAAGGAAGCAAAATTAGCCACAGTACAGCAACAAGTGACATCTAAGTGTGCACAAGTCGAACCGAACACTTCGTGTTACAAACCATCTACGGCAGACAGTTTACTTGGCACGAAAACAAGAGCACAGTTCAAGAAAGACTCATACGAAAGTTTGGGTAGTTCTTGCAGTCACGTCAGAGTCAATGACAATGGGAAAGAGGCGAAATTCAAGATGCAAAGGGGCATTGTCGATTTCAGAGAAGTGGAGAGTCTTGTTGGCATCTCTGTTGCCCTCAGTGTAATGATGAATCTCTCTCTCGCTAGTGACTCCAAACCGATGCACGGTTTTGCTGTTTATGCTGAAGTCAAGTGCACTGTATGCCAAGAAACAATCTAAGAAAATTATCTTGCCTCCAAGGATACACAGTCAAAAGTATTTCACAAAAACAGGCAAGCCGTTTATGCTTCAATAGTTTGTGGCATGGGTGCTAGTGCTCTGAGAAATTTTTGTGAAAATTTAGATTTGCCTGCAATGCACCACAAAACATTTCATCAGCATGCAAACAAAATGTTTAGTAAAGTGGAAGACTTTAGAAATCATGTCTTTGGAGAGACAGTAGCATTTGTTAGGGATATGCATTCTAAGCACAGTGGACTTTTGGTGTTTCTTCCAACAAGCAATTGCACGACATCAGCTCTCAAGCCCCCACCAGAGGTTCGTACATGCACCACCAAATGAAAACAAATTAGCTGAGCACCTTCTACCGATTTACAGCCATCTCACAGAAGAACATTTGCTCAGTAGGAGTTGCTCAGGAAAGACATAGAATGCAAATGAAAGTTTACATAGCTTGATTTGGTCCAAAGACAAATTTGCCTCAAGAAAGTGTGTGGAGTTTGCCGTCATAACGGCAGTTTAACTTTGGAGCTGCTGCTGCCCACAGTGCCAGGTTCTTTGGTTTTCAAACAGGACATCATATGGCTAGGATTTGTGAGTCAAGAATGAGGAAAAGACTTAAAAACAGCACAAAGTATGTTAAAGAAAAGGCCATAAAGCGAAGAGACAAAGTCAGGGCTGCAAGAACCCAAAGACAAGAAGAACTTAATCAGCTGGAGGGTGGCCCAGCCTATGGTGCTGGATTGTTCTAATGTGACACAATTTTCTTTCTGAAAACACTTTTTATCAATATCTTGTGTTTAATACAGTTGCCTGGTAAAAATGGTGGGTTAAAATTGTGTGTGAACACAAGTAATGAGGTTTTGAAATAAGTTTTCTCACTTTTCTTCGTTTTCCCGCTTTTGCATATTTTTACACTGGGGAATTGAATATTTTAAAATCTATTCAACTGATCTCTCTGAAACTTTACACAGTCAAACAACTCACTCCAATGCACATACTTACCATTGGATTTTAGTATATGTACAATACTTTTGAAAATATGACATTTCAAAGAAATAATTTACAATAAAAATATGTCGCTTTTACCAAAAAATTAATAAATAATTTTCTATCAAAAATATAGACTAAACGAATGGTAAGTATGTGGACATAGCAATACTGTAGCTATGTGCAAAATATTTAAAAGAAATATTTAATAGGAACTGAGAAAACTTGTTCCTAAAATTTCAATATGGCGGATGTTTACACATGGTTACCATAGCAACCGCAAAGCCAACCATCAAGTTCACTCTATTTTCACATTCTATTTACCTCTAGTACTTAATGCAAAGCAATAAAATCAACTATGAAGTAATATTAAAAAAACTAGATTTTTGACCCTCACATCGCCTTAACAGCAAAGTTGAAATATGTCATAGACATCATTTTGCAACTATCTCCATTCTTGAATTTCTTTGGCAGGTGTATGAATTAGACAGTGATGTTGACGACAGTCTGGTGCCTGCTACTAATGGAAAGATCTCCAAAGAAGTGAATTTGATTATTTTTGTTGTTGTTTCTCTTATTTTTATGATGAATTTGTTTATTTATTGCAATAGGTTTTTTGTTTGTTGGTTTGCTTTTTTTTAATGTGTTACCTACCTAAAAGGAGTTAAGTGACAAGGGGAGGTAGAATATAGTACAGGACACCATTCCTCTTACCAATCCCACAAAAAATCATCATCTGTCAGTTGGTGAAAACAGTTTTGGTTGGCACTTGAAATGTCCATGCCTTCCTTTGATGATAATGAACCTGACTGGAAGTGCTTGTTGATTGGTTCATCACATCACTCACCCAGATTTTATCAATATTTTTTCATTTTAGGGCAAAAGATTTTTACTCAACCTCCATCTGGGGACCATGATTTTTTTAATCAGATTTCTGGATGCTTAATGTTGAAAATGTGTGGTCTTTTTCTCACACAAACCCAGGTCTGATGTGGCTCAGTGAATAGTAATAGGCACAAAGAGAGAAATACAGCAGAAAGAAAAAAAAATTCAGTCATGTCATTTATTTCTCTTAAATAAATTTAATAAATGTAAATGAAATTTATGTCATGATAGACAGTCATGTATCCTGGCAGAGACTGAGTGCTCTAGACAGACATGTGTTCTGTCACACTGAGTGCTCTAGACAGACATGTGTTTTGTCAGACTGAGTGCTCTAGACAGTCATGTGTTCTGACACACTGAGTGCTCTAGACAGACATGTGTTTTGTCAGACTGAGTGCTCAAGACAGTCATGTGTTCTGACACACAGTGCTCTAGACAGTCATGAGTTCTGACACACCGAGTGCTCTAGACCAGGTATGTCAAACATGCGGCCCTTTGCAAGCACATGTGTGGCCCTCACAAAGGATACTGCAATTGTCTCATTTAATGACGAAAATTGCAATTTTAATACTTTAAACTGGGTGTATAAAACAGAAATCTGGCACGGTGCCATGTATAAGAAAACAATACGGCTATTTTAAGCTAGTAAGGGTTTTCTATCTATGAAAGCACAACACATTCAGGACAGTTAAAACTCAGCCAGTCAGTAACCATCACTCTGAGCTCCAAAAATCCATTCAAATGGAGGGTTGGGGAGAAGCATGTTTGGGAAATTGTCAGAAAACTGCCAGTCATGCTCTAGCCTTCTGTCTATATCCAGGATTGTTAGCGCTTCAATCAACCAGTCAACTGCTTTCAGAGCCTATATCTGTCCCCTGATATATATATATATCATTACTAAAACAAATCAGTAATGTGACCTTAATGATTGTAGTGGTAGTAGAATGGAAGCCATCTACATTCCCTAGATTCCTAACTCCAAGATATGTCTACTTTGGTCTCTGAACTATCTATGTAGGCAGTAATTGTTGCCCAATTCACTTCTGTCTTTTTTCAGTTAAGTATTGGTCTTTTCTCATTTCACCACTGTTTTTCTCAATTCACCATTATCTGTTCTTAATTCACCAATGTCTTTTCTCAATTCACCACTGGCTCTTATCAGTTTACCACTTCTGTTCTCAATTCACCACTGGCTCTTATCAGTTTACCACTTCTGTTCTCAATTCACCACTGGCTCTTATCAGTTTACCACTTCTGTTCTCAATTCACCACTGTCTTTTATCAATTCATCAGTGTCTTCTCTCAATTCACCACTATCTTTTCTCAGTTTGCCACACTCTTTTCTCAGTTTAGCACATTCTTTTCTCAATTCACACTGCTGTCTTTTCTCAATTCACCCACTGTCTTTTCTCAATTCACCATTGTCTTTTCTCATTTCACTCTTTTCTTTCATTTCACCATAGTGTGTTTTGAAGAATAGGAGATTTTCCTTTTGCATTTTTTGCATGTACATGTTTCACACATACATGTTTGTAATTTTTTTTTGTGTTCTTCCTCCTATTCATTATTTACCTTAGATAGGCTTGAGCTGCTGTATGATGGAAAAAGAAATTTTTTTGCAAAAAAATAAGTTTTTCCTGACTATTTATTAGATGACCCAATATATATAGGTCCTCCCAGCCACTCCCTTGTTTTTTAGTTCAATCTTGCTTGGGGTACTAAGGGACATCTTTCAAGGATGCACAATTGAGTCAACTCTTAATTGTTTATCTATCTTGCAGAATCTATGCAAGGCTCTTATAGTGTTAACTCGCATGCTCTAGGAATCTATGCAAGGCTCTTATAGTATTAACTCGCATACTCTAGGAATCTATGCAAGGCTCTTATAGTATTAACTCGCATGCTCTAGGAATCTATGCAAGGCTCTTATAGTGTTAACTCGCATGCTCTAGGAATCTATGCAAGGCTCTTATAGTATTAACTCGCATGCTCTAGGAATCTATGCAAGGCTCTTATAGTGTTAACTCGCATGCTCTAGGAATCTATGCAAGGCTTGGCTCTTATAGTGTTAACTCGCATGCTCTAGGAATCTATGTGCTTCTGGTAAATATTCAGGAAAAAACGTATTTAAAATTATAGAAAGGTTTGCTTATTTTTTAAATAAAACTGGGAGGTTGATATTTGTTTATTTATTTTTTATACAATACTGGGAGAAAGGAATTAACTTCTTAGTTATTTTTATTGCAACTAAACAAGAGATCATATTCATGATCATGTTCATGATTTGTGTAGAGGATTAGTTTCATGGTTTTCTATAAGAAACTAATGATGGAATCATTTTCCTGATTTTGTATAGAAACAAGGGAAGGGAACAACTTCCTGATTTATTTTGTAAAACATAATGAAGGGAACAACTTCCTGATTTATTTTGTAAAACATAATGAAGGGAACAACTTCCTGATTTATTTTGTAAAATGTAATGAAGGGAACAACTTCCTGATTTATTTGTAAAAATGTAATGAAGGGAACAACTTCCTGATTTATTTGTAAAAATGTAATGAAGGGAACAACTTCCTGATTTATTTGTAAAATGTAATGAAGGGAACAACTTCCTGATTTCATGTAGAAGCTAAAGAAGGACACCTTTCTAGTTTTGTTTACAAGCTAAAGAAGGATCAGCTTTCTGATTTTGCATGGAAACTAGGCAAGGGATCCATTCTCCAGGAAAATAAAGTTTATTAATTTATTTTCCTTACACTTTTGCAGTACTGTAATGTTTTAAGCAAAAAAGATAAAACTTAATGAACTTACTGATAATTTAAATGATTTTTAAAATGATTATGATATACTGATATATAGTTTTTGGATGCTTATAAACTGACTCAGGTGGAGATAATGATGCGGAAAAAACAGGCAGAGGCACAGGACTCTGATGAAGATGACTCTAGTTCACACATGAACAGAGAGACCAGAGACCTGGCTGCCATGAACTTTCTTGGTGCCTCTATCAAGCAATCTACTAAAGAACATCTGGTAAACATCTGGTATTTCCTAATGTCTTATGGCTCTGCTTCAGAGTTGTTCTGCCCTTGTAGTGTGAGCAAACCTAACCCCGTCCATATATTGTAAGCAACCTAAACCTGTCCATATAGTGTGAGCAACCTAAACCTGTCCATATAGTGTGAGCAAACCTAACCCTGTCCATATATTGTAAGCAACCTAAACCTGTCCATATAGTGTGAGCAACCTAAACCTGTCCATATAGTGTGAGCAACCTAAACTTGTCCATATAGTGTGAGCAACTAAAACTGTCCATATAGTGTGAGCAAACCTAACCTTGTCCATATAGTGTGAGCAAACCTAACCCTGTCCATATATTGTAAGCAACCTAAACCTGTCCATATAGTGTGAGAAACCTAAACCTGTCCATATAGTGCAAGCAACCTAGACTTCTCCATATAGTGTGAGCAACTAAAACTGTCCATATAGTGTGAGCAAACCTAACCTTGTCCATATAGTGTGAGCAAACCTAAACCTCTCCATATAGTGTGAGCAACCAAAACTGTCCATATAGTGTGAGCAACCTAAACTTGTCTTAGTAGTGTGAGCAAACATCTCAGCATAGTACAATAACATAATCCTATGTGTGTAGTGTAATAACATAATCCTGTCTGTGTAGTATAATAACATAATCCTGGCTGCATATTATAATAACATAATCCTGTCTGTGTTGTATAATAACATAATCCTGTCTGTATTGTATAATAACATAATCATGTCTGCATAGTATAATAACATAATCCTGTCTGGATAGTATAATAACATTTTCCTATCTGCATAGTATAGTAAATAATCCTGTCTGCAAAGTATTAATAACACAATCCTGTCTGTGTAGTATAATAATGTAATCCTATCTGTGTAGTATAACATAATCCTGTATGTGTAGTATGAACAAACCTAAATCTAAACCTAGTTTCAGCAAACGTAAATCTCTCTGTCTAGTGCAAGCAAACTGAGACCTGTCTACTATGTATGTGAGCAGACTTAATCCTGCCCATTTTGTTTGAGCAAACTTATTCTTGCCTGTATAGTGTTCACAAACCTAATCCTGTGTAGTGTGATCAAGTCTAATCTTGTCCATATGGTTGAGCAAACTTAATCACATCAATGATTTTGAGCAAATTTTAATTTTGTTTATGAAGTTGAGCAAACTTTAATCTTGTCCATGTGGTTAAGCAGACTTTAATTTTGTCCATGTAGTTGAGCAAACTTAATCCTGTCCATGTAGTGAGCAGACTTTAATTGTTCTTGTAGATGAGCAAACTTTAATCTTGTCCATGTAATTGAACAAACTCTAATCATATTCATGTAGTTGAACAAGCTTTAATCTTGTTCTTGCAGTTGAGCAAACTTAATCCTGTCCAGCCAGTGTGAGCAAATTTTATATTGTTTGTGTAATTTGAACAGACTTAATAGTTAGTGAAATAATTCCACAAATAGCATTCTTAAGCAGTCTGCTTTCTTTCTTTACTTATATTTTCAGTGTCATGTTAGTAAACCTATCCTGTCCATATGCCTGTTTCTGTCCATGTCATATGAGCAAACCTAATCCTGTTCATGTCACACGCCTGTTTTTGTCCATGTCATGAGAACAAACCTAGCACTATAAGAGAAGTACATACCACAACATTCTCAAATGATCTGCTGTTTTTCTTTGCATTTTTGTCTATGTGATTTTTAATATTAATTGAGTTTTCAACTGTTGTGTTGTATCATATTCTGGAGTTTTAAATTAAGATGTTTTAAAAGTCAATGCTGTTAAACTAAAGATACAAATTTGATTGGAAACTTGAAGTGCTTTTGATAGTTCATTGCAGGATTTATAAATTTTTAAAACAATTTGAATCCATAAACAGCATGTAGAACATACACCAATTCACTCTAAATAAATATTAATTTTAGTCAGATAAGTCAAGCACTAATAATTAGCATGACCACACTCTAAAATAAACATTAATTTTAGTTCAACAAGTCAAGCACTAATAATTAGCATGACCACACTATAAATAAACATTAAATTTTAGTCAGACAAGTCAAGCACTAATAATTAGCATGACCACACTCTAAAATAAACATTAATGTTAACCAGACAAGCCAAGCACTAATAATTAGCATGACCACACTCTAAAATAAACATTAATGTTAACCAGACATGATAAATCACTAATGAATAGCATGGTCTCACACAATGATTTTTTTCTCATGCTGCTATAAATTATTTGTATGAAATAACAGTTTGAACCCATGCTCCAAATCCAATAAGATGTTGCAAAAGAGAAGGAGAGAGAAATATGTGAGGGTATCCGAGGCTTACTTGCAGTTTATTTATAAACTAGCAGCCAGTCATATTAAATACTAAGGACTTTTTTGCTCACAAATGCCAGTAATATTGCCAGACATGATGCCATACACTAACATAGTTTGCAGTAAGGCACGATGAGATTAATCAATTCCCATTTCCTTGTCCATACATATTTATATACACTTTGAAATTTACCTTTACATTACATTCAATTTAGTATTGTTTTAGATACCCATTTCCTTGTTCATACATATTTATAAACATTTTGAAATGTACCTTTACATTACATTCAATTTAGTATTGTTCTAGCATACCCATTTCTTTGTTTAAATATAATTACACACATTTTAAAATGCCCATATAAAAATGAAATTTAAAAACTATCTTGAAAAGAATTACAACCTTGGCTGAATATTTATATGAAATTTAAAAACTATCTTGAAAAGAATTACAACCTTGGCTGAATATTTATACTTGCTGATTTATTTGTTTTTGTTATTAGTTTATGTAGTGTGGCATATGGTTGTCAGTGAAATGTATATGTGATGCTTCTGGATGGTAATGAAGCTTTTAGATGTCTATGTAATTCTTTCTATGTGCTTAGCTTATGGTTACCAATCCAATGCACTTTGTTTTGTATAGTGAATGGTTTCCAGTGAAACATATTGTATGCCAAGTGAAATATTTTATACGCCAAGTGAAATATATTGTATGCCAAGTGAAATATATTGTATGCCAAGTGAAATATATCATATGCCAAGTGAAATATAATGCATGTTTTATAGCATTTGATAAATACCCTGTATACATTGTATGCCAAGTGAAATATAATGTATGCCAAGTGAAATATAATGTATGCCAAGTGAAATATAATGTATACCAAGTGAAATATAATGTATGCCAAGTGAAATATAATGTATGCCAAGTGAAATATATTGTATGCCAAGTGAAGTATATTGTATGCCAAGTGAAATATATTGTATGCCAAGTGAAATATAATGCATGTTTTATAGCATTTGATAAATACCCTGTATACATTGTATGCCATAGCAAGACTGGAATAATTATTATTCAGTAAAATGTATGTAGCTTGAATTGTCTTATTATTGTGCAATGAGTCCAATGAGCAGTGAGCTTTGTTATTCTTTCTTTTTCTCTCCTTAGATCAGCTCTAATTCTAAATACAAGATGAACAAAAATAATTTATTTCTGTAGTCTGGGGTTTTGAGTTCATATGAAAAGTTTATATAAAAGTGTTAATGACTAGATTTATTTTTTTTTTACTAGATACTGTAAAACATTTGCAAAGTTTTGTTGTTGTTTTGAATTCTGAGGTTGATTGCATTGGCAAGAAGCATTAGAAAAGATGGTCAATTTTATTTTGAAATATTAGTAGACATATTAACAATTTTGTCACTAAAAGCAACAACAGCAAAAATTTATTTTGATTTTAGTGTTTCTTGTTTCTTCTATCTTATGCTTAGGAGATTGTATAAATTGTTTGTAATGTTTGTGTTTTTATTTATTTTTTTAATAAATATTTTTTAGTCGTATATGTAGTTAAATATTTTATAAAAGGTCATGGGTTTTATCCTTATAAAAATTACCAATGTTTATCTGTAATTGAATTTGACCCCCCT
Source organism: Sinotaia quadrata (assembly GCA_028829895.1). Taxonomy (NCBI): domain Eukaryota; kingdom Metazoa; phylum Mollusca; class Gastropoda; order Architaenioglossa; family Viviparidae; genus Sinotaia; species Sinotaia quadrata. The sequence goes on from CM054178.1 coordinate 23,620,701, forward strand.
CCTGCCCACCACCATCCCTCTTTTTTCAATTCTAACTCTTCATCTTTCTCATTCTCTTTTTTATTTAGTAGGAATTTTTTAACAGAAGGATTTATTACTTGATAAGTCAGTTCAAATTTATCAATTCAACATGTCTATAATAATGAAAAATGTTTTCATATATTCAAATTTAAACCTTTTTATCTGTTCCTACTGTTTGTATAGTTTTATTGGTCTTATTTGATACCACTGTTTGCACTATTTATTGGAGGTCTTATTTAAAGCCTAGCTGTTACCAATGTTTGCACTATTTATTGGAGGTCTTATTTAAAGCCTAGCTGTTACCACTGTTTGCACTATTTATTGGAGGTCTTATTTAATGCCTAGCTGTTACCACTGTTTGCACTATTTATTGGAGGTCTTATTTGATACTTTAAACCCTAGCTATTACAACTGTTTGCACTATTTTATTGGAGATGCTGTCTGTGTTCTATTGTTGGTACTATTGTATTGGAGGTCTTATATATTGCTTTCTTCATGTATGAGAGAATGTTGGAGCTTGACCTGGTATTTGAGCTAAGTGCCATAATGGTTTGATATAACAGGGCATCGATTCCTTGGAACCAACACCACAAAGCAGCGTTTTTGATGTGACATTCCGGGTACAATTTGTGTATAACTTTTCTGCTTGCTTTATTTCATTTCTATTGATTTGCTTTGATTTTAGCTTCTTTTTTCCTTTAAACACTCAGTTAAATCATTTTTGGTGTATTCAGATTTGATATAATGTAAATCATTTATGTTTTTCTAGCATCTAATTCTAATCCTAACTTCATCTGATATTATATATGAGACCAACAGTGGCATGCAGATATATTACATTTAGTGAGAATACAATTGTGTGTCCCCCTTGCACTGCTGGTTATTTAGTTGTATAATATGGTCTGATACACTATTTTGATCTCATATTTCCTAGACTGCCCATGGTCAGGTCTTTCACCAGTTGGTATACTTTTTTGCTAATTATTTTCTATATCTTTACACCGATCTTCAATCCATATTTCCTTTGCCTTTTTCGTGCTTTTCTTGATAATCTGATTAATTTTCCTGCATTGTTTTGCTCCTTCTTCTTCTGAGCTCTGATTCAGTCCACAAATGTTGATTCATTTATATTTATTCAGTGGAAAAGATAACTGATTCAGAGTGTGGTAAAAATTGATTGATTCACTTCAGTCTGTGGTAAATAAAATTGATTCACTTCAGTCTGGGGTAATTAAAATTGATTCACTCCAGTATTTCATTATGTATTACAAGTTATCTTGTTCTGTTTAAGTTTTTCTTTAGATTTTGAAGTGTAGTTTTAGATCAATTTTTTCATCATATGTTGCAATGTAGTTTTAATTTAAAGTTAGTAAATGAAATGGTTCACTTAAGACAGTATTTTTTTTTTTCAGTGTAGTGCAATTTTAATTCTATTTCAGTGTTTCATTTTGTTTATTAGTTTTAGTTCTATTTCAGTTCTTTTTTTTATCTATTGCAATGTAGTTTTAGTTCTATTTCGTTTTGTTTTTTTTTTTGCAAATTGCAATGTAGTTTTAGTTCTGTTTCAGAGTTGTTGTTTTTTTTATCTATTGCAATGTAGTTTTATTTCTTTCATTTCTTTGTTATGTATTGCACTATAGTTTTAGTTTTAATCCAATTTTGTTGCATATTGCAATGTAGTTTCAATTCTGTTTCAGTTGTTGTGTTCTGTTTTGCAATATAGTTTTAATTCTGCTTCAGTTTTTCATTATGCCCAGCACTTTGTCATTCTTATAAACTAATGCAATCATAAAAGTTTGCTCAGTACTGTGCAGGTCTTATAAAACTGATACAATCATAAAGTCCTATGCCCAGCTATAATGTGTTATTTGTTAGTTTGTGGGCCTTTGCTGCAAGAGAACAAAAAACATTTGATAAAATGTTTTGTCCTATCATAACTGTAATTATTGAAGTGTATATTTTAAATGAAAAGTGAAGAAAATTTTATTTATATGTTATGAAAAACAATAGGCCTTCAGCATCTGGCATTTTGAGTACACCAGATAACTTATGATTTGAACATACTTTATTACTATTATCTTTTCTTTTTGTTTACAAAGTTAAATTATTTCCAAACTTTCATGAAACCAATTTCTCATCTTTCTTGTTTTATCCCTTTTTTTGCTAGTAAATGTATTAAAATACCTTTTGTGTGTATCAGTGAGAAATACCTTTTTTGCTAGTAAATGTATTAAAATACCTTTTGTGTGTATCAGTGAGAAATACTTATTTTGCTTCTAGCCGTTGATTTTTTAAACTTTCTGATAAAACCTATAGAAAAAAAGTTTATTATTAAAATTAAAATGTATATATATACAGAACTGCCTCTTTAGAATTGTTCAACTTGTCAGTGCTCAACTTGTCATTTGTAATACTGTTTAGGTAATATTTCAGCTTGATTCTTTGAAACGTTTCATGAACACTTCTTTAGTAATGAAAATTGTAAATATTTCTGAGTGCTGTGGTATTTGCAGCCATGACATTCTTTAAAGTTAGAAAACATTTCTTTCCATTTGAAGACACACAGATTTATTTTTGAAGTACTTTGCTTCTTTGCAGGACAGTGATTGGGACTCTACCATTGATATACCAGCACCTCTGCAAATCATAGACACAGTTTATCAACATGAAGTAAGTTGAATGGAATCTATTTCTTAGGTATAATACATCACATCTACCACTGACTCTCAATTATCCAGATTATCCTAGGGCAGATATTCAAACTATGCACGTAAAAATATATAAACACTTTACAAGTTTGTAATGTTAATAGGTGACAAGTACTGAATCTGATTGTTAGCAAATATTGCAAATAAACATGAAACAAGCACTGAATGTAATTAGAGAATTATTATAGAAAGTAAACAGGAACATGTACATTTGTAAATATTTAACAGATAGAATGTAAAGAGTTTACACTGCCAGTAATTAATTATCAACAAATAAACATTCAATAAAAACAGTTATGTGAACAGTTAACCTGTGCAGAGTGGAAAAACAATGTATGTATGTGTATGATTGACTTTAGACTTTGTCTCCAGTGATGAAGACATGTATGTTGACATATATTGTTGACTTTAGAATGGTGGCAGTGATGAAGACATGTATGTTAACATGTATTGTTAACTTTAGAATGGTGGCAGTGATGAAGACATGTATGTTAACATGTATTGTTAACTTTAGAATGGTGGCAGTGATGAAGACATGTATGTTGACATGTATTGTTAACTTTAGAATGGTGGCAGTGATGAAGACATGTATGTAACATTATTGTTAACTTTAGAATGGTGGCAGTGATGAAGACCTAAGTGAAGAAGATCTAAGCAAAGATGATGATGTGAAGGCAGCCACCAAGCCCCTTCATCAGCCTTTAGTGACGCCTTTAACTGGAATAGGAGTAAAAGGTGGAATGATGCCTGATGATGATGATGAGAGTGAAGATAAAAAGGAGGAGTCTGACTGGGATTCTGAGGTACATTTTGAAAGCTTGCTCATTGGTGATGATTATATTAAGAATTTGTTGCTTTACAGTCATAACCAGATATCTACAACACTTATGAGTTCAGGTATAGGGTGTGCAAGCAAAAGACAGTTTTAAACATATGGTAAGTATATTACATTTTATCTTTTCTCCAGAGTTGGAGATCTTACTTAAGACCTCATTTTGACTGCTTGCATTAAAGTGGTGTGTCAGACTGGATTGGCCTTTGTGATTGTTGAGTTTGGCATGAAATTTCTGAATTTCATAATGCCATTCCCTTGGTTTGACTTGATTTAAGTTTATGTCACATATTTTTTCATTTCCTAATGTATATCCATTTGATGAGATGTGCATTAAAGTTTATCAGACTTGATTACATTCACTTATTCCATGTTTATGCCATAAGATGTACTTTTAATGTATCTTTTTAGCCATTTACAGTATGCTGGAGCAGTTAAAAATAACTAAATAAATATTTTATTTGAGCAATATTTCATTATTTTTATTTTTATTTATTATTGATATATTGACTGAACTATTGATTGATTGATTATTAGAGCAAACATGACAAAATGCAGATTTATTGCTACTGATTTTAATATGAAATAATTTGCTGTCTTTGGATGATTTCGTTATTTTTAGAAGATAGCATAAAATACTATGAAATCTTTGGAATTGGAATTATGTAGAAATTAAACAAGCATACTCTCTAGTCTAATTTTCATTATTTTCAGTATTGTCCATTCTTGGAAATAATTTATTAGAACACATAATATTCATGTATACCTTTTCTGTATATTACATCTTACCTGAAATTTTTGAATTTGGATTTTTAAAATGTTACAATGAATCAGTCGTTATTTTCATTTTTTTCTCTTTTTCCTTTTTTTTGTCATGTAGAATGACTCCTCTGATGCTGTCCCCCCTTTGCCTGGAGACAGCCAGCATTTGAAACAGCATCCTGAGGAAGATATGTCTGATACAGACGATGAATTGGAAACAGAGACCGTTAGTGAATGGGAACTGGAAAGAAAGATGGCTAAGGTAAGGTTGAAAATGTTTGTTAACTTGCCCCTCAAATAAAATCTATGTGTTATTACTTCCTTTTTTTTGTATTTCAGTTGATTTTATTTGGGAATCCATAAACAAAATTGTAATTATAGTTTGGGGTAAAGCTAGTAATAAAAAAAAATTAAATTAAAACAGAATAAATAAAGGTATTGAGAGTACATTTTGTTTAGTGCTTATGCAGATTGCATCCGGTTGTCATTAAAAACAAAAAAAGAATCATCTAAATATTTGACTTAGTATAAATGACACGCTTATTAGAATTATATTTAAAGAATGCTTTATATTCGTTGATGTTATTTAACAGAGCAGCATATCTCAACTAAAATATCCCTATTTACAAGATAGATATGTTATATTCTGTTGACTTGTGTAATTCTTTGCTCAATTTTACTTCACACTTTATTTTTTCACACTACACTAAAGAGTTTGCATGAACTGCATTTCAGCACTAGAAAGCAAATGTTGGAATGCTCACAGATCGTAGAGCCAAGATTACCTCCACACACATTCACACACATACTGCATTTCAACACTAAACAAACAAATACTGGAGTACTCACAGATCGTAGAGCCAAGATTACCCCCACACACATTCATACACAGACTGCATTTCAACACTAGACAAACAAATACTGGAGTACTCATAGATATTAGAGCCAAGGTTGCCCACACATACAAACATAAACTGCATTTCAACACTAGACAAACAAATAACGGAATACTCGTGGATCATACAGTCATGATTACCTCCATATACAAACACAAACTTCATTTCAACCACTAGACAAACAAATAATGACATAATAATGACATTTTGGTTGCATTTATTTCACTTCTATTTATTCTTTTAGTTTCATTTAAACTTTTTCAGAATAAAAATAAAATCCCAAAGCCACTTTCTATGGAAATCATAGGAAGGGATTTAATTGATATGGCAGATTATGAGACCATTACAGATCTGACAGAATCCAAATACCAGTATACAAAGGTGAGTTGTAGAATTTATGTGTGTGCATGTGTGTGTGTGTGTGTGTGTGTGTGTGTGTGTATGTGAGTGTGAGTGTGAGTGTGTGTGTGAGTGAGTGTGTGTGTGTGTGTGTGTGTGTGTGTGAGCATGCGTGCGTGCGTGCGTGCGTGCGTGCGTGCGTGTGTGTGTGTGTGTGTGTGTGTGTGTGTGTGTGTGTGTGTGTGTGTGTGTGTGTGTGTGTGTGTGTGTACATGCATGAATGTTAATTTCTTTCTCTAAAACTTTCAATCACCTTATCCCTAAAGTATATAGCTCTCAATCACTTTATCCATAAAGTATATAGCTTTCAATTACCTTATCCATAAAGTATATAGCTCTAAATCACCTTATGTCTAAAGTATATAGCTCTCAATCACCTTATGTCTAAAGTATATAGCTCTAAATCACCTTATCCCTTCAGATACATAGCTCTCAATCCCTTATCCATTCTGAAATAATATTTGAAGAAGTTATTCTAAAGCAAGTACATGTAATTAGTTTGAATACATTGTTAAACATTGAAATTTAACAGTATTTGTATGATATTGAAAGTTTAGCAAAGTAATACGGTACCTGAAACCCAACTTATTTCTGAATTCAAATGTGCCACAATCAATTTTTTGCATATAAGAAGCTCATAATAGCACAGTATGAAATTTGAACATGCAGCATGTGTTTGATTATCAGTTTACTTGACAGCAGTTTATTATACTGGGCTGCTGGTTAGGCATGTATTTAGTTATCAAGTTTACTTCAAGGCAGTGTGTTACATGAACTGCTGTAGGTACTGGCTAGATCTGTATTTGATTATCAAGTTTATTTCAAGGCAGTGTGTTACAGTGAGCTAATAATAGCTATGTGCAACATGGTATTTGGTTATCAAAGTTATTTACAAGGCAGTGTGCTAATTCTAGACCCAAGATCAGAAATCTGGAATAGCTTAAACCCTCATTTTCTTGATATCAGGTCTATAAGTATAATACAATAAAAGTATGCATAAAGCAGTGTGTCTTTGATTTATTTATTCCATGCATTCTACAGCATGCCAGTTCTATTTTCTTATCCATTTGACATAGTGACCTTAGGAACATGTCAATTCTATTTTTTGTGACCATTTGACATGGTGACCTTTCTAATGACATGCCAATTCTATTTTCTTGACCATTTGACATGGTGACCTTAGGAACACGAAAGTATCCATTCTGCAGATGGAAGAAATGAGTTAGAGAGAAAGGAAATGGAATCACTGCACACACTACAGAAGCAATATGAAGAGCATGAAACTCTCAGACAGGAACAACTTCAAGCTGAGGCAGAAGAGGCATTTCGGGTACGTCTTTTCTTTTTTTTGTTTTTGCTTTTGCTTTCACAGAGATGGAGGTACATTTGAGCTAATTAATTTACAAATCTCAATGTTTGTAAAAATCTTTTGCTGTCAGAGCACTGGAGCTACATTTTGAGTTAACTAATTTATAAAATTGTTTGTTAGCAAAGATCTTTTAGAATCATTTTGTAATTGTCAGTATCTATCTATCTATCTATCTATCTATACAAATAAAAGCAATTAGATATACCCATATGTACATACAAATAAAAGCAATTAGATGTACCATATATATGTTACATACATACAAATGCAAGCAATTAGATATATCCATACATACAAATACAAGCACATTTCAAATCTACACATGCATATGCATGCAAGCACTTTTCTCATGAATATTTTTAAATCATAAAATATCATGTTCATATATGTGTGTATACATGTAACATTTGTTTGCTTCATAACATTCAGTGCTAGAGGATTATATTGGTTTGATATTTCTGTTTACATATAAACACAAGTTGTTTATTTCATAACATTCAGTGCTTATATTGGTTTGATAATATTTTTATTTACATATGAAACACTTGTTGTTTATTTCACAACATTTGTTGCTAAAAGATTATATTAGTTTTATCATATTTTGTTGTTTATTTCACAACAGTTGGAGCAAAAGGACTTAGATAAAGATGAAAATAGCAGTGATGATGAATTTCAGTTCAACAGGGATCAAGTTGTCTCACCTTCTCTACAGGTTAGCAAATAATTTTATTTATTATTTTGATTTTCACAGTACCCTTATTACTTTTAGAAGCAATATATATATATATAAGCTGATAATGAAATGCATAAAAGTATAAGCAGAACAGAATTATATACAAGCCATGATTCTGGACTTGAGGAGTCAAGGTCCCACCCAGGTCACAGACATTGTAATAGGTTGTTGTTGGAAACATTATTTATTAATAAATTAATAATAAACTGAAATGCAGTTTAATTGAAAAATGTATATATGATATTAATGTTAATCATGAAAATGATCAATATAATGATGGCCCATTGACATTGAGATGGTAACTAAACAAACATACCTACTCTTTATAGGAATCCTCACAGTAATCAAAGAATAAAGAATGAGCAATTGAATACAAGTGTATTCCTGCATGAAATACAGAAATGATTTACCACAGTTAAGAAGGAAAACAGACTAAAATTGGTACCCTTGAAAGCAACATAAACTTCATGAATGAGTTTGTAAACAAACTACTTCAAATTACACTTTACCATTAATTTACCATTAATGTAGGAGAATTCTGAATATGGTTACTTTGTGCCTAAGATTTAATGGCTCAGTTTCTGATACCTGGCTTGAGCTATAATAAGAAATGCTGTCCATTAACTTCGTTTTGCCCAGAAAATGCTTGAGCATAAATGTTGTATACTGAGGGCAAAATTTTCTTAAGAGCATTTGGATGATATGCATGCTATGTTGTAGAAATTTCTGACCAAATTTCTGTGCCGTTTTGTACTTTCTTCTACTGAGAACTAGTGACAATTGCAGGGATAGAAAAGTTCAGAAATGTAATAATCACGGACACAATCAGCTTCAGATTTAAATATACAAGTACATATTTGTTTTTAAAATAATATTTTATAACTTAACTAGTAAGTAACTAATTAAGGGTTTTTTTTATTCTACCGTGTTCATAGTCAAACTATATGTATTTATATTTTAATTCTCTGTGTGTGTGCACGCATACATGTATGTGCGTGTATGTGCAAGTACAGACAATAACAAAAATGGATGGAGGTATAAGAAAAGAAGAAGTAGTTTACTAGCATGTTTATTTTTTTGCAGTCACGTCAAGGGATTTTACTGGACATGTACCAAAACAACTCTCACTCAGCCTCAACTGTAGTCACATCGACATCCACTTCTATTACTACAGTCCACCAGCCAAGGTAAACATTTTCATTATTAATTTCTCTTAATAAATTATTAACCTCAACAACCAAGGTAAAAGTTTTCTTTATTAATTTCTCTTAATAAATTATTAACCTCAACAACCAAGGTAAAAGTTTTCTTTATTAATTTCTCTTAATAGTGAAGGTAAACTATTTTATTTTCCACTGCCCTAAGTAAAACTCCAAAGTTCAACAGTCAAATATATTTTTTATTTATTTTCTTAATACATTACTAAAGTTCAGCAATTTGAGATAAAACTTTTATTATACATTATCTGTAATGAATTTTCTTAATGAGGGCTTAAAGTAGCTTTTGCATTTTGTCTGCCCTTCAGAATCTTCTCTTCTTAACTTTACATCTCTTGTGTTTCCTTCAGTAATTGTATGTATGATTTGTTTACTTATAATATTTCCCCCATATCTGGATCATGTCTTTGGAAAGCTTGTTGTCTGACATGCTTTTGATGTTTTCTATCATTTTTATTTTGCTCTTCTCTCATTAAATCCCTTCTTTCTCCCAGTATATTAATGTGCATTTCAAATATCAGTATATTTCTGGTTGAGAACTGTTAGAATAATACTATAGAAGTATATTTTGCTATTCTTTTTCTCAGTGTATTACTTTTCAGTATCTTCAGATATCAGTAAATTTCTGGTCAATGTGACGTTTTGTTGGGGGATGGGACAAGATGTTCATTTTCCACCACCCTGGCTTCCCATAACCATGGACTAGTCCCCAAAATGCACCTTCTGGCTGGCCACACATATTGAATAGGTGGAAAATGGGTAGGATAAAACAAAAGAATGAGAAACTATATTAATGAAAGCATATATATATATGTATGTATGTATGTATATTTAAAAAGAGGGAAATAAAAACATAGCAATCAGTTAGTTTTCAACAATATAGAAAAGATAATAAGAAATATAGAGTTTGTAATCAGGACTATGTGAGTCTAATAAAAGAAGATATTGTGCTTTCAAAGTGAATGGAAGAAGCTAGGGGAGCTTCAGGTGGTGGTGGTGGTTATGATAACAGTTTTACGTCACCACTGGAGCTTTCATGGATCATTTCATCATAAGAAGTTCTCTGACCTGTAGTACTCCAGTGGGACATGCTCCCTTCACAAGTATTTGGGGAGCACTGGTGGTGGTGTTGCAGTTGGAGGTTTGTTTTTCTTCTTTGGCAGAATTTTCCACAACACATTAGTGTTGATCTTTATCAATTTTTGGGATGGGTGAGGTTTGAGTCTCTTTGGATTTTGCTGTCAGTATAGGTCTGATGAGGTTTTTGTAGTGGTCCAGGAGAATCTTTCTTAATTCTATTATGCTGTCTATAAGTGCTGGTACATTTGTTGGTTCGTTGATTGCATCCTTTCGAAAGTGATGTTAATGTCCTCATTGGGAGTAACCAATTGGTGGTCAATAGGTGATATGACTTTCCAATGGCCTGTTCCATCTTTCCCATAAGCCAGTGTGTTCTCGTATAGTCAGTAAGTGAGAATCTTTTACCAATGTATACATCTTCTTTTTTCATCATCTTCTTCTTTTGTTTTTGCTTCTTTATTTGTTTGTTCTTCTTGCCCTGACAAGGGCTTGGGTGTTGGCAGTAAGGCTGATTTCTCTATCACCAGCCCTAATAAGGGCTTAGGTGTGGTACTGGCTTTTCCATGTATGCGTCCCTGTTCATCCTAATTTTGGTAAGCCATTCAAAAAGGTGTGATGTGTCACCTCTGAGACTAAAACTCAGTGAGTGGAGTGAAAAAACGAATTAGCTCAGTACTCTATCTAGGGTTGTAGTGTGTCTTTATAATCAAACACACCACTGCCACCATAACCAACCAGGAACTTGCTGTTATCTATTGCCGATTATTTGATAGTGTTTACAGATGTCACAGTATATCAAGCCTAGCTTTTCCCTCTAAGCTTTATTGTGTGAATTGATTGAGTATAACTAGCTCTGATATTTGATCAGTAGTTTTTCTCTGTTATAATTGAAGCATGTCCACACCATTTGTACTGAAAATTCCAGATTTAAAAGACCACTCTGATATTGACTGAGCCAGTTCTTTCTGCCCCCTCCCCTCCTGCCCCCCCTCCCCCGCTTGTGACCTGCTTGTTTATTTGCTTGTCAATCATGCTAACTAATTTGCTCTTTATATACTTTTGCTGTATCTCATATGCATGCCTATCTCCTACTTTCACTGAAATGGTCTGCAAGAATGCCTTTGAAAGAATCATGGTTTTTAATAGTTTAAGATCTGCTGTATAGTAAGTACTCACTGACAACACAAAAACAGATTGTATGAAATCTTACTGTTACAATTACTTTACTTTGTATTTTTCTGCATATAAATATAAATATATATTTTATTCAGGGTTAAAAAAATTCTTTCTTTATTGCCAACTTTAAGTTTATGATTAAACTTCCTGCTATGTTTTAATTTTAACGGGTTTCTTGAGTGATATGTATAACAGAATATTGTTTTGTGTAAAAGTTTTGGTTGTAATATTTTGCTTTTGTATATTTTTTAATCATCTGATTGCATGGAGTCACTTAAACACAAATGTAGTTTTGCTAGTTTTTCGTACATGTTTCTGATACAGGGCTCTCTTAAATATTTTTAGTGATAGGTTCTTTTCTTTCACAGTTTTCTCATAGATTTCCTAATGCATTTTTGTAATAAAGCTATCTCGGTTAATTTTGATTTTGGGGGTCACATTTTTTTAAATGCTTTAGGGAAATAATGATTATAGAGATGAATCACTTGGCATTTGTCATAGAGTCTTTTGTTTGTGCTGTGTCTATTTTGGTCATTCCTTGTCTTGAAGATGTATGGCTGATTTCTTATTAAACTGTTCAGTATTCAGATAAATACTTTTAAGGAGTAGTATAGATTTATTGTTGATTTCTTTTTTAGTGTTATATTTGTGGTGAACAGATTCTAGACCAGAGGAATACAAGCTAGTCAGTAAATGTCATTTTGAATGTTACATTTGTATTGAGCAGGTTCTAGCCCAAAGAAATATAAGCTAGATAGAAACTTCTCACTCTGAGTGCTACATTTGTGGTGAGCAGGTTCTAGCCCAGAGAAATGTAAGCTAGCAGTAAACTTCTCCCTTTGAGTGCTACATTTGTATTGAGCAGATTCTATCCCAGAGAAATATAAGCTAGTCAGTAAACTTCTCAATTGTTCGGTTGCTAGGTTATTCTATGTGTTTCTAATTCTAGGTTTTCTTGTGTTCTGTTGCTAGGTAATTTTATGTTAATTTTAATTTAATACAAATTAATACAATTATTTAGTTCCAGGTTTTTATGGTTCTGCTTCTAGGTTATGTTTTATCTATCTATAGCTAGGTTTTCTTTATTTTGTTGCTAGGTTATTATATATATATATATATATATTTTTTTTTTCTTCTAAGTTTTCTTGTGCCCATTAGCTAAGTTATTCTTATAATCTTGTATTAGGATGTCTTGTTTCTAATAAATAAATTCTATTGTTTCTAGTACTAGATTCTATTTTTTCTATGCTGGGTTCACTTAATTTCAGTGTTTCAAGTGCTAGATTTTCATATATCTATGAAATGATACCAGGCTCTCTTAAATGTTTCTAGTGATAGGTTCTTTCCATTTTTAAAGTTGTTAGGTTCTCTCTTATGATTCTGATGTTAGATTTACATTGTCTCACATTTTATATAACTAGGTTCTCTGTTATGATTGTAATGCTTGATTTACATTGTCTCACATTTTACAGTATTAGGATCTCTCTTATGATTATAATGCTAGAATGACTTTATCTCTTATGACTTTTATAATATTCAGTTTAATTCTTTCTAACATTAACTTCTCAGGCATTTCCAATGGGATATTATTTTTATTTTACTTTTTAGTTGTTGTTTGTGTAAAGCTAAGTTTTCTTATTTATTTTTCTTGTATTACAGAATGTAGATCCAAATTATGAATATGCTGCAAGCATTAGTGTCATTTGGTTACTAGGCTCAGTCCACTTATTAAAAAATCAAAAGTTATTTTTGAAATATTCTCACTCCTTGTCCACACACATATATACACACATACATGATCCTGCTATCCAAAACCTTTCACTCATCTACTCTTATCATTGTTTGTTTTCTTCAGTCATATAAATCAAAGATCAGGTTTCTTAGATTAGCAGAAGAAATGAAAGAGTGTTTTCTACCCAGGGATTTACAGCTGGAAGTTAAAATTATTACATTAATGTTTACCCCCTGTGCCTTGCACTCCACTGGACACAGAGAGATAAGCTTTTGGCTGATAAGATTTTATTGAAATTTTATGTTTTGATTTCTGCATATATAAAATTCAACTCCTTAGTTCCCCGTGTTAATGCTTTGATTAAGAACATAATTTATCTAGAGCTGTTTGTTTGAAGTATCACCAGTGAAAGAAATTAAATTCTAAAGTTGAAATATGCCGAGAAAGATTATTCACTTAAAGGTGTAGAATTAAAGGTAAAGTGGCAGTCAGAAAGTGAGGAATTATGCAATTAAAGATATGGGAATTGAATTGAAAGCTTGAATTCAGAATATTAAACTCTTCTGTTTAGAGATATTCTCGGAATATAATTGACATAATTATTAAATTTTGGCCATTATTTCTTACTTCTTTTCTTAATTTCTTTTTACAATTTTTAATTTTATACATGGCATCTTGTTTTAGTTTAACCATTTTAGATTTTGAGTTATTAATCAGCAGTGCTCAAAGTGAGATCATATATTTAGGTAACTAGAAAATTTTGTGAAACATAAATGAAAATGAATAACATCAGGAATAATGTAGAAGTAAGCAAATTATAATTTACTATAAATATAATAATTAATTAAGATATATATATTAAACTCGTTATATATAGAAAATAAGAAGATGTAATAGCAAAATAATGTAAGAACTATATTATTGGTAAATTAATTTTACTCATTATTACAACTATTCATACAATTCTTACCAAATCTATAGTGATCTACATTTCAGAGTAACCAAATTACAATTTCACTCAAATGACAAACTGGTCTTAATGAGTGTATATATCAAGAAACAATGAATTTGTAATTATTAAATGGAAATGAAAGATAGAAACTGTAAATAGTTAATAGCCTCATCATTCTTTTTATAACTGTTTTGGATTTAGTCATTAATGCATGAATAAATGACTGAGTTAAATTAACAGTATTTAAGTGAATAAATGAATGAATGAATTCAATTGTCATCGATTATCAGCTTTTTTGTTCTGTTTATAACTGGTTAAGATTTAGTCACTAAAAGGACAAATAAATGATTGCTTAAAATTTTAACTAATTAACTTCTTCATTATTTTCCTTGTAATGTTTTAACTTTAGGCATTAATGTAAAAAAAAAATTAAATGACAATACTTAACACTGATTTTTCTGATTTAACTTGGTTTGGATTTAGTCACCAGTGTGAATGAGTATATGTCAATAATTTGGAGATGTGTGACAGAGATTTAGGTGTTTGACCCTTACACAGGATATTGTGCAGTTATCGAGTCATGTTCCCTTTCAAAGAGATTTTTCAAATTGACACAGCCTTTCTTTGCCTTGGGATTGTCATGCTTTTAGCACTCAGAAGTAATTGTGAAGCACTAGAGATCTAACAAGAATCCATATTGTTATTATTTTTTTAAATTAATATTCTTATTAATTCATAGATTAATTGTTCTGTTTGTAACTCTCATTTAGATTTAGTCACCAATAAGAATGAAAAATGATAAACATCTTCACTGTTTCACTCATTAAGGCCTGTTGTTTCAGTTCCACAAATTTATCCTAAAATTCTTACTTCACCAGGAAGTGTGGGGGGAAATAATTAACAAAAAAAAAATAGCTTCATTAGCACACTAGTCAGAATATTAAAAGGTCATTTGCCAGTCATTTCTAAAAATAGCTCAGACATATGAAACTATGTAAAGACTCATTGTTTTGCAGCATTTCCTCTCTGTCAGTTGGGGGCGGGGGGAGAAAGAGAGCACAGACAAAACACTTTAAAATTCATGGGCACTCACTGCAGTAATAAGTGGAAAAGAATTCATTTAGAAAAAGTTCGCTTGTCTACATGAAATTATTTCGCAGCTTCAGAGAAAACACATAATGTAAGTGAACCACTGATAGAAAGGGAGCAATACATAATTCACTTTATACTTTATCAAGGATTTATTTTGCTAAAATAGTATATTTATTGTGAGATAACACTTTAAGTAAAAACAAACATAACAAGTAGCACACTGTTAGTTTGTTCACATGTCCTTTAATCTCGTCAGGGTTTAGCTTTGATGTATGTGTATTTTTGTATTATGTGTGCATGTGTGTATGCATTTGTGAATAGGGTGTGGGGCATAGTTTCTTTTGTTTTATTTTGATTTAATTGGCATGATTGCTAATGTGCATTTAAATAGATATCTTAGAACATTGTTTGAATCATTGTAATATACACCTGGGATTTATTTACATTCTTGTACATACACGTTAAGAATGCTGTGTTTTTACTTTTGCTGAAAACATACCGATACTCGTAAATGTATCTTTAAGAATGCTGTTTTCACTTTTTGCTGAAAACATACTAGCTAGTACTTGCACACTTTTGTTATGCATTTACTTTAACTGACAATTTTATGGCTACACAGAACTTACTACATTTACTTTAACTGACTATTTTGTGGCTACACAGAACTTACTCTACATGTACTATTTCACTTTCCGATGAATGTATGCTTTAAAATACCTTGTGTACACACACACACATACATACATGTTATGTACAAAGCACTAAAAAGCATATATCTGTGTGTGTGTGTGTGTGTGTGTGTGTGTGTGTGTGTGTGTGTGTGTGTGATGCAAACTTATATTTCTAAAATGCTGCAGTTTTCATTCTGAGTGCATGCTTTGTGGTATATGTACTTAATTTTTCTTAAGGCCCATAAAACATATAATTTCACTTTGTGTCAGTGTATGCCCAGTCTCTGCTTGCATTAAGTACTTATATTTATACTGCAGACAGTTTCTAGTGGCCCACAAAACATAATTCATTGTCATTTTGTGTTTATGTAAGCTATGATTTTGTAAAGTACTTATATTTGTATATCTATAATACTGACAACTTCTAGTAGCCTACAAAACATACTGCAATGTCACATTGTGTTGAGTGTACTTTTTTGTGTTTTTGATGGCACATTGTGTATTGTGTGTACTTAATGCAAACATATATTAAAGTCTTAATGTACTGTGTGTACTTAATGCAAACATATATTAAAGTCTTAATGTACTGTGTGTACTTAATGCAAACATATATTAAAGTCTTAATGTAATTTCTCTTTATGTTGCCTGTATACTTCTGTAATATATTTCATGCTAATTATTATTTCCACAGGTCACAAAGTACACTGCAATTTCACTTTATGTGCGTAATATATTTCATGCTAATTAATATTTCCACAGGCCATAAAGTGCACTGCAAATTTTTTATGTTTGTAATATATTTCATGCTAATTAATATTTCCACAGGCCACAAAGTACACTACAATTTCACTCTAGGATGAGTGCATACTTCTGTAGTGTTTTTATTAAACTGTATGTATATATATATATATATGTAAAATAAAATTATATTTCTGGAGGCCATAAAAAGCACTCTGCAATTTCACTCTATGTGTGTACTTTTGTAATACATTTCTTGCTAATTAATATTTCTTGAGGCTAAACAAAACACATTTCGATTTCACTTTATTTTATGGTTGTATTTTCCAATACATTTCTTGCTAATTAATATTTCTAGAGCCTAAACAAAACAAACTGCAATTTCACTTTATTTTAAGTGTGTATTCTCCAATACATTTCTTGCTAATTAATATTTTTACAATTACTATACAATTACAAAGCACACTGTAGATTCACTTTATTTTATGTGTGCATTTCTGTATTTCATTCAAACTGATATTTCTTGTGCTGGTTATTTTTTTAATAATACATACATTTTATACCACATAATAATTTCAAGAAACCCTCTGGAATATACTTTGTTTTCACTCAGTCTTTGCTGTGTTTATATTTCAGTAAATAATACATTTCATAATGTTTCTAGATGTCCTATAAGCAGCAAACAAAAATGTGTACATTTGTATAGTATATTTCACCCAAACTGATATATTTCCAGAAGCCATTCAAAGGATACTATCTTTTTACTCTGTGTAGGCAGTCTTCTGTAGTTGAACTGGTATTGAGATATGAACATTACTCTTTTTAAATATAGTGTGTATATGTTTGCAATGTAATCCATGCTGCGACAAGAGCACATATCTCAAAATGTGGACTGCCTCTTTATGCAAACATGCTTCAGTAACAAAACAACAGTTAATAGACAGCATGATGTGAATGACATTGGCATTCATTGTGTATCAAAACACTACACATTTCACACTTACACTATATTGTATGCATATGTACATGTGTGTATGTGTGTTTCATCTCCCTTTGTCTGTATGCATAGCTTTGATTTGAGTAGATGTGGACACTGGACATTAAACAGAAACACAGCAATCACTTAAATTTTAAAGAAGACTGTCAGCTCTATCAGTAATGAAGTGCTTCTTGTTATTTTAGAACTAGTGAATGTGCATGAGAAAGAATTACACCATTAAGAATGTTCTCTCACTAATACTCATGTGGGTAACACAATTATTTTTGCTTGACCCAAACACATATAGTAAGTGTGCATAAAATTGATGTTTTAAAAAGAGAATTAGTGTCCTTATACCAATATGTTTGCTCTAGATAATTGATTGTAATTGATATATGCTCTAGATATTATTCACAAGAGAAAACCTATAAATGGTTGACTTGTGTATAATTTTATTATAGTTTAAATATTATTTTAAAATATTTTGTACACCATGAACTGATAAGTTTAAACACTTTTCAAAGTTTAACTGTAATTGCATCAAATTATTCTTTTCTGTTTCAGGGAAGAGTTGATTCATGCTGAGAACCAGGTTCAAGACCAACAAACCAAAGAAAGTGCTGACAAACCCAACAGCACCAACAATTACAAATCTCCGCAGAATGTGAATTCCTCTGGTGTATATGTTTTACAGCACCAGCAATCATCACAGGGCTTCTCCCATCAGTTTGGCAGCAATGTGACTGGACATGATAGTAATGGATATCAGACTGAATCCACTTTGCATCAATCAGGGAGCAATTGGATTCAACCTACAATTCAGCAGTCTGACAGTGAAGGGTTTAAGGTAGGAGCTGTTGCACTGCAATCCGAAAGTAGTGGTTTCCAGCCTGAGCACATAAATCAATCATCCAGCAGTGGTAGATATCCTGGACCCAGCATGCAGCAAGTCAATAGTGGTGGATATTTGACTGGACCGACTGCACAGCAGATCAAACAGCGCTTGCAAATTGGCAGTTCACAAATAGCTTTTCCTGCTGACTTCATGGACTCAGATGATTCGTTTATCTCAGATGCTGAGAGGTCAGGTGCCTTTCAGATTTTGCTTCTGGGTTTTTTTGTGTTCGATTTTATGCTTTCAGCTTATAGTTAATGGAATTTATACCAGTTAATGAGTTTCATTTGCGAATGACATTGGGAACTGTCCTTAGCTGTGTCACACTATTTCTTCTCTCATCTCCGCCCTGTCATGTGCTTCTTTTAAAGTCTGGAACTTGCTTAAACACACACATGTATAATATACACACTTATAAACACATATAAACCATACACACACACACCATACAACCACACACACACATTTATATACACAAGTAAATAAAAGCATTGAAGCCCAAGTTGAGCTGCTGTTTTGCTATTGAATAAAGTGAGTACACTTAATAGCATTACTAAATTAACAGACCCAAATTTAAATTGCTTATTGTAGTATGAAATGAGTACATTTAATAGCATTACTAAATTAACAGAGCTGAATTTAAATTGCTTATTGTAGTAAGTAAAATGAGTATATTTAATAGCATTACTAAATTAATTAAATTGCTTATTGTAATAATGAAATGATTGCATTTAATAGCAATACTAAATTAACAGAGCTGAATTTAAATTGCTTATTGTTGTAAATAAAATGAGTACATTTAATAGCATTACTAAATTAACATATATAAATTTAAACTGCTTATTGTTGTAAATAAAATGAGTGAATTTAATAGCATTACTAAATTCCGAATTTAAATTGCTTATTGGAGTAATAAAATGAGTACATTTAATAGCATTACTAAATTCTGAATTTAAATTGCTTATTGGAGTAATAAAATGAATACATTGAATAGCATTATTACATTAACAGTTTGAATTTAAATTGTTTTGTATTAAGAATAATATTAGCAAATTTGATAGCAATAAACATAAAATTAGTGGATTCTGTTAATATAATTTTTTATTGAATAAAATGAACACATAGAGATATTCTTGTGTTCAAACATTTTTCTCTTTGGAAATACAATAAATACAGTGAAAAAAAAACAAATTCAACTGAACAATGTGATTGGTCACCAGTCAAAAAATCCAAAAGAAGAAATAAAAAATAAATTATGATGTGACAATTATTTAAAATCCACAAGAAGAAATCACAGAAGTAAAGGACAGATGTGATGTCACAGTTTCTTTAAAAATCCAAAATGAAGAAATCACAAAGGTAAAGAGCACTTGTGTCACAGTTTCTAAATCCTCCCACTGCCTCTCCCTGTATCCATATTCACATTTAAAAATGGCACCCCTTCCCTGCTCAATTTCTTTGCATAATATATTTATGGATAGCTTTTTGTTACATCAACTCAACTGAATACTATACATTTAACTTTGTTGCATAATCATTAATGTATTTATGGATAGTCCTTTGCTTTCATATCACTTTGCTATTATTATACATTTCATTTTGTTGCATAATGTATTTATGAATAGTCCTTTGCTTTAATATTGAAATACTATACATTTCATTTTGTTGCATAATGTATTTATGAATAGTCCTTTGCTTTAATATTGAAATACTATACATTTCATTTTGTTGCATAATGTATTTATGAATAGTCTGTTGCTTTAATATTGAAATACTATACATTTCATTTTGTTGCATATCATATATTGTCATAGAGCTTTCAACTATTTTCATTTTAGTTAGGTGATTGCAAAAGCCAGCGTCAAAGAAAGTACTCCATATCATTACCAATTTAATTTTTTTAAATAACTTACAGTTAAAATATTTTTAATATTTCTGAGGTAGAGAGAAGCTTGATAATGTAATTCTTTCAGAAATTAAAATTCAAATGAAGAATAAAAAAATAGCAATTTGTTTGAAACACTTTCCTTCAATAGCCGTAAAACTCTTGTAAACCTTACCAGAACCTGATCAGCCACTGTAGTACAGTTATATAACTCTGTATCCCTTGTAAACCTTACCAGTACCTGATCAGCAAGTGTAGTACAGTTATATAACTCTGTATCCCTTGTAAACTTTACCAGTACCTGATCAGCCAGTGTAGTACAGTTATATAACTCTGTATCCCTTGTAAACCTTACCAATACCTGATCAGCCAGTGTAGTACAGTTATATAACTCTGTATCCCTTGTAAACCTTACCAGTAAGTGATCAGCAAGTGTAGTACAGTTATATAACTCTGTATCCCATGTAAACATTTCCAGTACCTGATCATCCAGTGCAGAGTACTTGTGGCAGTACTCATTTATCACTCATTTATCAGGAATCCAATAGCCACCACTGGGTTTGCATCAGAACACAACATAAATTAAAATTTCACTCTTGAACTATTTTCGCAATGCATACCTTGAAAGTTTCACATTCCCAGCCCTGACCATATATATCTGCATCTAAATTATTTTATTTTTATTGCACTCTTACATTTCATGTTTGCATGCTGTAACAGTTATGTAGACCTATAGTATAAAGACCTGATTTGACTCTATGAAGACCTGATTTGACCATTTTTAGTAGACCTATGAAGACCTGATTTGACCCATTTTTAGTAGACCTATGAAGACCTGATTTGACCCATTTTTAGTAGACCTATGAAAACCTGATTTGATTCATTTTTAGTAGATCTATGAAGACCTGATTTGACTCATTTTTAGTAGACCTATGAAGATCTGATTTGACTCATTTTAGTAGACCTATGAAGACCTGATTTAACTTTTATGTAGACATATAAAGACCTATGAAATTGTTAGAATTTAAAACTATTAAAATCTGATGTAACCACTTATGTAGATCTATCAAGACCTGATGTAATCATTATTTAAACTTATGAAGACATTTTGTAACTGTTATATAGATCTGGAAAGACCTGATATCCACATTATGTAGATCTATAAAAACCATATATAACCATTATGCTGACCTACACTCCCTCTATAATCATTATGTAGACCTATGGAAACCTGATATAACTATTTATGTAAATCTATAAAGAGTTAATGTAAACATTTTTAATGTTAGCTACCGTCTGTCCAGAAACATTTATCATACTTCACTAAACTTACTTGTGTCATTGCTTGTCATTTTTTAATGACTATGTGTCCTGAGGAAGGCTATTATCTCTTGTAATTGTTAATGTAGTGTATATCTATGTTAATGTAGTGTATATCTATAAAGTATTTTGGATTTTCATGTTGCATTGTTAGTTGTACAACTTAGATAATATGACTACCTAAATCACACATCTACCCACTCTTTTCAAATAATGCTGAAGCCTACTCAGATTGCTATCTAGCTCTGTTGGTCTCTACCTTACCTTCCATTTAAGCATTTTACTACAATAATGATTTTAAATGACAGCCAGTATTCATCTTTAGACCATTTCACGCTTTCAGACACCTGTGGTAACAGTTTTGACAATAGGCATAATAACGTGCAGTAGCACTTCTAACTAGTATTCATTACTGCACACTCAGTATTTGCTTAGGTTTCACAGTTGTGTATTGTAATTCATTGGCATTTGTGCTGATGATTCACTTAGTTATGATTATTAATACTAATCCATATTTAATAATGAATAACAAGGTTAATTATAGATGAATAGAAATTTTAATTTGTATATTAGACTCTAAATGGACGACTCTCCTCCAAATTCATCTAGCAGATCTAGCTGGCACTTTCAGAACTTATTTAAAATACATTTACATAAATTACGCCACATAATTTCTTGTTAAGAGATAGGTTGTAATCCATCTTAATTTCTTCTGTTCCCACCACACTTCTGCCCCCGATACACATACAGATAACATACACAAGTAGTGAATTACAAATATCAATAATATTTATTACAATAACAAACACAAAGAAAAAATGAATAAAGTTTATTTCAAAAGACAATAAATTTACAATAGCTATTTAGTGAAAAATTTGAATAATGTCCAAGTATCTATTGAATCTTTATAGTAGTACATAAGTCCTTATAGTTCTACAAATTGCTAATTCTCATCACAGAAGAGTTAGAGAAAGAGACAATGTAAATAATAGTATATACACATGACCTTGAGTTCACTGACTGGCTTGTGCAGAATCCTTGTGACACGATGTCACTCAAAATGCCATGTTCTCGTTTCACCTCCAGTTTTGCTTGTCATGGAATACACAAATATTTGCATGCATCTGGTTCTGCATAACACTAGACCAGGACTGCTCTTTCATACTACAGTAAGCAGATGGTCCTCTCTATTGTACAGCTTCCATCTGGCTAGGCAGGTAGCTGAAAGACTTCAAGTCTACCTTCCTCCTAGTGGCAACCATTGTGGCAACTGTGCCAGACTTCTGGCAAAATGCATGTCCATCAATGTCTTGGGAAACAGGCCAGCGTTGTCTTGGGGATGTGTAACTTGGGTAAAGATGGTGAATAAAATCAATGCATCGTGCCTATATACTCTATATACTCTATATACTCTATATAGGCACAGATAAATTTGCTCCATCACAGAATTCATTGTCCTGACAAGTGGCAGCCAGCATACATTTCATGTAGAAGACAGGGTGTCTGCACACGACCAGCCAATAATTTCATAGCCAGCTTAATCTGATTTATTGATAATTTTCAGTAATACTTGAATAAATAAATAATCAGTGGATAAACGTTGGGGTTTTAGAAAATAATTAGTGTCCACTGATAAAGACCAAAAGGATTTGTTTTTTTTTAAACAAAATAGTTTTCATGTTGCTGATTAAGATTGTTTAAACAAGACACATTTATGGTGTGTTTTTAAAAAGTCAACAGTTTCAGAATTTAATGGGTGATAAATTTTAACAAAACACACTTACTATTTCCCCCCAAATGTATTCATTTATTTATTTTAATGAAAAATGTAAGAAAATATTGGGGTAAAATATTTTTTGTAGTTATTTTGGCATTAAAAACTTTTTATTGAACAAAGTATTTTATGATATACAGGTCAGACATGAATCCCTACTCTCCCGCTATATTGGGCAGTAATCAGAGCTACCATCCAGATTTCAACATGTTAGATGATGATGTGTTATCTTACACATCCACTGAATTTGAGAGTGCTGAACCAACATCGATCCTTGGTGGCCCTTTTTCTCGTGACGTGCTCCTGAACATGAATCTCTCAGGTGAGTGTTCCATTTCTTGTAATCATGTGTTTGGATACTTTTAAAGAATAGACACACCCATGCTTATCATAATTTTGTAAATCATTTTGTTATATTCCCACAATGTAATAAATCATTGTTATTACAAATCCCTAATATAGTAAATCATTGTTATTACAAATCCTTAACCTAGTAAATCATTGTTATTACAAATCCTTAACCTAGTAAATCATTGTTATTACAAATCCTTAACCTAGTAAATCATTGCTATTACAAATCCCTAATGTAGTAAATCATTGTTATTACAAATCCCTAATGTAGTAAATCATTATTATTACAAATCCCTAATGTAGTAAATTATTCTCATTACAGATCCCTAGCCTAGTAAGTCATTGTTATTATGTTTCCCCACCTTAGTAAATCATTGCTATTTTATACCTCTATCTTGGTAAATCATTGCTATTTTATACCTCAATCTTGGTAAATCATTGCTATTTTATACCTCTATCTTGGTAAATCATTGCTATTTTATACCTCTATCTTGGTAAATCATTGCTATTTTATACCTCTATCTTGGTAAATCATTGCTATTTTATACCTCTATCTTGGTAAATCATTGCTATTTTATACCTCTATCTTGGTAAATCATTGCTATTTTATACCTCTATCTTGGTAAATCATTGCCATTTCAGATCCTTCAACACTTGTTAAAGTGCAGGATTACATGCGTGAGACCAAAAGACAATTCGAATTTGAAAGAAACCAACGTGTCATGCTTGACAATAAACTGAAAGTTTTGGCCAGGGAAAAACAAGAACTTCATAGGTATGGTGTGAGAATGTTTGACATTTGTGATAAGAGCTCTGTGATGGTAAATATACAATGTAAGTCCTGCATTTGGCACATCTAATTTAATCAGTAATTATTTTATTGGATTAGTAGTGATGAATTGACTGTTTGTTAGTTACCTGGTTATCTGAATGATAACTGGATAAATGAACAACTGATTGATTGATGAATGGTTCAGTGATTAATTGACCCTCGTTTAATGTTCTCATAGTTTTAACTAAAGTTTACTATATTAAAATATCTTGGTACTGCAATCAGTAATGATAAACTAAAGATTATTATATTAGAAGATCTTGGTACTGAAATCATTGATGATAAACTTAAAGATTATTGTGTTAGAATACATTATCTACTGAAATCAGAATTACTGATGATAAAGTAGTATATATCAGGGCTGATGTCAGTGGTGATAAACATGATGATTATTATGTGAGAATATCTTGGGACTGAAATCATTGTTGGTGTCTAATTGGTTACCATGCAGGAAGTTGGAGAATGTGATGGAGATCAAGCAAGTGCTAGAGCAAGGCAAGCTGGATCTGGAAGCACATATCCGGTCTTTGGAGTAAGTGGCATGGTTTCCTGTGTTCAGTATTTTCAGCCCAGTGTGTCACTGCTGACAATAATTAGTCTAGTGTGTGTCACTGCTGACAATATTTAGCCTAGTGTGTGTCACTGCTGACAATATTTAGCCTAGTGTGTGTCACTGCTGACAATATTTAGCCTAGTGTGTGTCACTGCTGACAATATTTCATCTCCGTGTGTATCATACTGACAATATTTCAACCCAGTGTGTCACTACTGATATATTTCAGCCCAGTGTGTGTCACTAATGACAATATTTTCAGCAATAATGTTAATCATTAAGGACTTAAATTTTCAAGATCATCATTTGTTACCACTAATACATTTTCAGTGCCAGCTTGTATCACTAATGACTTAACATTTTCAATACCAGTTTTTATCGCTAAAACATTGTCAGCACCAGCATTCCCCATTAATGACTTAACAACAAATAACACCATAAGAAGCAACTTATTCAACTTTGTCACAAGTAAATATCTCTTTGGCAAAAATTTGCTATAAAGTGTTTTACAATGATGTAACTGATAATGCTCAAATAATTTCTTTAAATCGATAGTTTACATTTTTTGCATCTTTTGTTCCAAAAATTTTCAAAGTATGCAGGATGATTGCAAAGAATTTTTTTAAAAATACACTTAAACAATAGATCTAAACACTATCATTATATCATAGGTATCTCTGATTTTGGATAAATATTCTATTAAAAGGCATAAATACAAAGAACTGAAAAGTTTACATAACTTGACACACTTGGCATAGAAGTATCACTCTTCATAAACAGACTTTGTGATTTGTAAGCATTTATGAAATTAGGTCCACATTGTTAGGTTATTTTTATATTGTGTTTCAGTCAAAAATAAAGTTGTCATTTTATTATTTTGCTTGCAGTCAGATTTATCTCTTTTCTTTTAATGAAAGATATGTGTTGATTTATTATGGTGCACTTTAAACTTTTTGGTATTGTGTGTTTTATCAAAGATACAGTTTGGTTGGTATTTCACCAAAGGTACAAATTATTTGATGTTTTATCAAAAGTACAAATTGTTTTGTGTTTATAAAGGTACAAATTGTCTGAAGAGCAAGAGAAGAAGTACAATGCTGAAATTCTTCTGACCAAAACCAAAGAACAGTTGACACGCAAGGAGCAGCAATACACAAGGTCCGTTATTTATATCTTTATATAATTACTTTCATTACTTTATGCTTGTACTTGTGTTACTTATTTTTAAGCTTTTACTTTCTTTTTGTACTTATATTATCATTATACTTGTAATTTTGTTACTTCTCTGTATATTTGTACATTTTTTACTTCTCTTTATACTTTTGTTACTGATCTGTATATTTGTACGTTTTACTTCTCTTTATACTTGTACTTTTGTTACTGATCTGTATATTTGTATGTTTTACTTCTCTTTATACTTGTACTTTTGTTACTGATCTGTATACTTGTACTTTTGCTACTTATCTGTATACTCATACATTTGTTACTTATCTGTATACTTGTACTTTTATTACTTTTCTCTATACTTATACTTTTGTTACTTATGCTTATACGTGTATTTTTGTTACTTATCTGTATACTTATACTTTTGTCACTTATATTTATACTTGTACTTTTATTACTTATCTGTTTACTTGTACTTTTGTTACTTATTTGTATACTTGTACTTTTGTTACTTCTCTGTATACTTGTACTTTGTCACTTGTATTTATACTTGTACTTTTGTTTCTTATTTGTATACTTGTACTTTTGTTACTTATTTGTATACTTGGTACTTGTACTTTTGTTACTTCTCTGTATACTTGTACTTTGTCACTTGTACTTTTGCTACTTATCTTTATACTGGTATTTTTGTTATTTATCTGTATACTTAAAGTTTCATTTCCATTCTTTATTGTTTCCTAATGTTCATTTTGTATGTTGATTTCATTGTTTCCTAATGTCCATTTCATGGGTTCAATAAACTGTTTTTATTATCTGATTGATCCACATGAATTGTGTTTGAACTTTTGAACTTTCTTTATGATCAAAATGTGCAGTGAAATTGAGGCACGACAACAGGCTGAATTAACTACCCGGAACATGCAGTTAGAGATGAGGTCCGCACAGAATACTATTAAGGAGGTACAGTATGTGTTCTTGATTTTGAGTGATTATCTAGGAGAGGAGTACAATAAACCTTTTATTATTGGATTTTAATCAGTAGTTTAAAATGACTATTATTATAATTCTTTATAGAAGACAATATATGTTAGGATAATGAGTTAATCATAAAAATAACTATCAAAAGAAGAAATTTACAGTAAAATACTTTTCATCATTTTGCCTTTTACCAAGCTATTTTAATTTGTCTCTCTTATTTCCCCTCAACACAAGTTCTCTTTCTCGGTTTCTGTATCTCTTTGTCTTACTCACTCACTGATGTTTAAAGCACTTTAATCTTTAATGTTATGTAATTTAAAATTTGGTCTCTTTCAATGCACATTCATTTTTGGACTTTCCTTTTCCTTCTCATCTAAAATAAATGAAAATCAAACCAAAGATACACTAAATTATTTTTTTCAAAGTGTCAGTCTTTGCCCATTTGTTTGATGGGCACACATTAGTCCATAATAAGTGTTCATTGTCTTGAGCCCTGATCAGAGAAAATAAATACAGAGCAAATTTTACATTTTCACACTGACTAGAAGCTTTGACTGCTGATTAAATTCATCCAGTTTAGCTGAAATATTTGTTTGGCTTATTTTCTGTTGTTTTGTTGCTGTTGATGTTCCAGCTGGAGGAGGAGAGAGAAGAACTTGAGCGACAGCTACAACATGAGAACAACACCCGTATGCTTCAAGAGCAGATAATTGAAGAGCAGCGACTTTCACAGCAACGCCACCATGAAGTTATGGCGTCAAGTAGAGTAAGTGATGAAGTTGTCTTTTTCACATCAGCAGCTAGCAGCATTTATACTGAGATCTTTCTAATGTAATGTCAGCATCTAGCAGGATATATACTGAGATATTTCTGCTGTAGTGTCAGCAGCTAGCAGGGTTTATATGATGAGATATTTTTTATGTAATGTCTTCATCTAGCAAGGTAGATATTGAAATCTTTATTACAAAATCTTTTTAGCATAATATCAGTAGCTAGCAGGGTGCAAGCTGAAATCTTTTGTGTAAATGTCAGCATCTATTAGGGTATATACTGAAACCTTTTTAGTGTCATGTTAGCAGTGGCCATCAGGCTATATACTGAATCTTTTTAGTATAATGTCAGTAGCTAGCAGGGTACCTGAAATCTTTGTAGCTTAATGTCAACAGTTAAATGGGTATGTACTGAAATCTTCATAGTTTAATGTCCACCACTAGCTGGATACTTACTGAAATCTTCATAGTTTAATGCCCACCACTAGCTGGATACTTGAAATCTTCATAGTTTAATGCCCACCACTAGCTGGATATTTATTGAAATCTTTTATATGTTCTGTCTGCAGCAAGCAGGGTTTATACTAAAATCTTGTTTAGAACACTATGTCCATTTATCCACGGATTAATGTTTTTTCTTGTTAAAAGTATCTGTTGCATTAAGGAATTTTTAATATGTCTCACTGTACCATTTGTCCCTTGTTTGTTATATGTTGATGTTTGTTCTTGTTACATCTTTGTTTTAAGAAGTTTATTAATATATCTCACTGTACCATTTGTCCATTGTTTGATGTATTGATGCCTTTGCTCAAGGTCTCCGTTGCTTTAAGAAATTTGTTAATATGTCTAAATGAAGAATGATTTGCAGATGTTTTTTTAAAGTAATAAAAGTGATAAGCTTTCATATACAGTTGTTACTTTTTTAAATATGCTATATCTGTTACGATAATTTATCTTTTAACATAAATACTTTCTCCATTTACTTTAATAAAAAGTTTCACATTGCACCAGAAAATTTTGCTTTATTTGGGTACCACTAATTGTGATCCCATAAATAGCTTAATATTTTGGGATCTTTTATCTTTAACTTAAAACATGGATCTACATATAATTTAATATAATTTTTTTCTTCTTGTCAGATAGCAGAAAATAATTTGATATTAATATGATTGGTTTATGTGTCTCCCAAAGAGGTAAATGGATGATAATTTCACTAAATCTTTTTTTCCAGTTAAAGACTGGACATGGAGACATAACCGATGGTGAAGAAAGAGCTGACAAAGTAAACGCTGAACTGTATGCCTTAAAGGTTGGTGAATGTGTGTGTGTGTGTGTGTGTGTGTGTGTGTGTGTGTGTGTGTGTGTGTGTGTGTGTGTGTGTGTGTGTGTGTGTGTATTATTTTAGTTTGAAATTTAATTACTAGTATTATTTTTTTTAATCTTTCCAATTTGAGTTTGAAACTTTTGAGCTATATATTTTGATGATATTGTCAAAACAGGTGTGCAAAGTTTAAATTTAGTTTATACATTTAAAGAGAGCTACTGCTGAGATAAAAATAAAGGATACAGGTTAGTTTTGGAAGAATTTCAAGGCAAAAGATACAGTTTAGTTATGAGAAAAATTAAAGGCAAAAGATACAGTTTAGTTATGAGAGAAATTAAAGATAAATAATGCAGACTAGACACAAAAGTTAAGATTGCAGTTTAGATGCAAGAGAAATTAAACATACAGGTTTGACAAATTTGGAATTAAAAGCAAAGATTTCAGGTCAGAAATGTAAAATATTACAAGTAAAGAATATTGATTACATGGAATTAAAGGTAAAGAATACAGGTAAGAAACAGGTGGATGGTACAGGTGTGGTAAAGGATACATGTTAAATGTGTGAAATTAAAGGTAAAGAGTATACAGATTATATTGAAGTTTAAATTTAAAATAAAGAGGTTAAATATATGAAACTAAAGGTAAAGGACGTAAGTTTGACACAAGATCAATTAAAGGTAAAGTATACAGTTTAGATAGTGCCGAAATTAAAGGTAAAGGATAAAGTTTTAATCAGGTGAATTAAAGTTAAAATATTCAGATTATATATATTTAGTTTAGGTCGTGTGAACTTGAGGTTAAAAGATGCTAGTTAGATTCAAGTTTAAAATATTTAGGTTAGATATAAGTGAGATTAAAAGTAAAGATGAAGGTGTAAATAAATGTAAAACATATAGTTTAGACATAGGTGAAATTAAAAGTAAAAAAGGATACAGGTTTGATATAGGTGAATTAAAAGTAAAGGAATAGCTTAAATACATTTTAATTTCTGATTGTAAATATGTTTATGCCAGATGGAGATGGACAGGCAAAGATCTCGTTTTAAGGATGAGATAACTCTACTAGCCACAGAAAACGAAGAATTGCAAGGTCGTATAGAGGAAATGAAGAATGAAATTGTAAGCAGAAATGTATTTATGATATCAGCAGACTAATGCTTTGTAAAATTGTGCTTAACATCCTACACACACTCTTTAAACTGTAATTTTTACACAATAATAAATAATCATACCTTTTGTTTCTGCAGAAACAAAAAGTTAGAAAAAGCACTCTATGAAGATTCCTGAATTGTCAAAAAAATCTTTTGCTCTTTTTTTCAAAGTTTTTTTTAGACTTTATTCAATCACACAGTCTTTACAATCTTTATTTAGACAAGACTATCTCCTTCACATTAAAATGAGGCTGGTTCCAAGACAAGTTAACTATTTTTCTTCCATCACTCAAAGTTATTACCTCTGTCACATGATGTTTACAACATTTCAAATAAAAGTCACTTTTCTAGATTTATTGCTTATTGAAAAAAACAAAGCAATGAAGAACTGGTTGTGAGGAATCATTTACAATTGTCCATATTCTGTCCATAGTTTATTGTAATAATTCAGCATCTCATTTTCCACCTTGTACATATTTATCAAATTTATCATATTTATACAAATTTATCTTTTATTATTTTTTTTTAATGTATTTTCCATTTACAGAAACTGAATGAAGAGGCATTGGCCCATGCCTCAATGCAATATAATGTACAGATAGGCAGTTTGCGTGGTGAAATTGCCAGCAATGCTACTGCTTTAGAAAAAGAGCGATCTTATCGTGAAAAACTTGAGCAGGAGGTTGGTTAGAGTTTGTTTTCATTGACATAAGTTTTGATATTTGTTACATGACTTTTCATACATTTACTGGGTTGGTAGATATTGTTTACTTGTTAATAATAGATTGGTTGATATATACATGTGACTGTGTGTGTGTGTGCGTGCGTGTGTGTGTTAATTGTTTGAATGAATTTTGTTGTTCTTGCATATAAGATTTATTGTGACATTCATGTTTGAAAAAATTTGATTTGGTCTTACCAGCTGGACTCTCTTCTAAAGCGTTTTACAAGCTCCAACTCTGAGAAAGACAGGGCTGTGCAAGCACGCAATGAGCTGGAGCGAGATTTCCAGCGAGAACAACAGTCTTGGTCAAGGGATATGGAACGCAAGGACAGTGAACTTGTGTCATACAAGGAGAGCAGTCAGGTGAATTTTGAAATAATCTCACTTGAAGCACACTGTAAACAGTAAATCTTATGTACTTTGATCTTTGATGGGTTTGGTCATATTAGCTTGGACATAACACCACCAACATTTGCCAGAATGTTGAGTAGTGATAATCTTTAGGATTTATAAAAATTCTTTGAGTATGTACAGATGGTAGAGGAAGAGGATCTTTGGATTTTTTAAGTTTTGAAATGGAAAGTTACTGTCAACTTTATCTGTTTGCTGCACATTTCTTCCTCTTTACATATAATAATAATGGGTATTTATTTGTACTAAGTACTGACAGTACATCATAGCCATTAAGCTCAACTTTTTGAAGAATGGATGGGGATTGATCAAGAAAAATCCCAGTGACCAATGCTGGGTTTAATGAATCCCTGACCTGCTTGTGAGGCTAGTTAGTGTCTTTATCTTGGAGTCTCTGAACTCCTCCACATATTTGGGGTACTGTATTCTTATAAGGGAACAATATACAGACTACACTCAATGATCATCATGATAATATAGCTGTATTACTTAATGCGGAAAAACAAGTGGTGTTGATAAATTAAAACGATCAAGGGTGAGTATTAATTTGATCTATATAAGGCTCTTGATTGTCCTAATAATATAACTGTATTTTTTTAACACAGGAAAAATAGTTTGATAAATTAAAATGATCAAGGATGGGCATTTAATTTGATCCACTTCAGGCTCTTGGCCCAGCTTCATGTAACAGCTGGAGCCAACTTCCCCCCTCCCCATCAAGATTCCTAATGCTCCATGTCTTGTTCGTATGTTGTGGAGATTTATTGTATAATTAGTTCCTCCTACATGTCTTATTTAAACTAACTAGAAATAAATTTTATTGGAACTTCTTAAGAAAACAATATTCTGGACAGCTGTGGCTTGCACATCTAGATCCTTCAGGATCCATGCATTTGTCTTCCCAAATTTTTTCTGCACACCTAAGGTCAGATATCTGTTGTGCTTAATTTAAAAAATGTGCTCCATTTAATTTGAAGGATCTAGATGGGCAGGTCACTCTTTCATAACATTCAAAGAGTGAGTAATCACAATAAACTCCAGCTTTCTTGCTAGCAAGTCAATGTATACCATACAAAATGAGTCACACTTAAAATACAGCTTTGTCCACACTCAAAACACTATGCAGGTCTCTTATTGACATATAAGATTTTAGCAGTCAGTCTCAACCTGAACAGAGAAATACAAATGGTCTTGCCCTACTACAAGTCAGAAACTAAAGAATTAAAAAGATTTAAATTAGACAGAAGAGAATGGCTATTACATGGATGGTGGAGTGGGGAAGGAACTAAAATATTATAGAACTATAAGAATGCAAAAATATGGTGCTATGGGAACTCTATATATTATAGAGCTATAAGAATGCAAAAATATAGTGCTATGGGAACTCTATATATTATAGAGCTATAAGAATGCAAAAATATAGTGCTATGGGAACTCTATATATTATAGAGCTATAAGAATGCAAAAATATAGTGCTATGGGAACTCTATATATTATAGAGCTATAAGAATGCAAAAATATAGTGCTATGGGAACTCTATATATTATAGAGCTATAAGAATGCAAAATAAAAGAGAGCTATAAGAACTCTAAATATGATAGAGTTATAAGAATGCAAAAACACCTACCAGAAATGAGGAAAGAAACTGAATTATAAAGGAGAGTTTGCTTGAGATAGATTAAGGGAGGCTGGTATATTTTACAATTCTGGTCTTCAGTTATCTTCCCTTGACACTTGGTAGAATAGGTAAAGCTAAGGTATTGGCATGAACATGAAATGGGGTAACATATGGTGCCTGTTATTTCTGTGAATAATTGGTTTGGATAATGTTCACAAAATAGCTGGCAACAAAATGTGCAGAAAACCAAACACAGTCATTAAATAGACACCAAAATTGTTTAAACAAGTTAAAACATTCAGAAAATGCAGACCCTTAGTTAAAAATATAAAAGAAACAAAATCTCATGTTTAATGAGGCCAGTAGCTCAGATGTTTTTATTGCTAATCTTTTTGAACTGTAACCCACTATGCCTTCATCAGCCAGGTTATTATTTTGAAAATCGCAGTAGTCTTTTTCTTGTACTTCTTCCCAGCAAAGTGATGATGTATGTTTTTATTGTAATTTTACAGCATCTGAATCAGCGGCTACATGCAACGGAGATGAAACTTAGTGCAATGGAAAATGAAGTAAGAGGCTTTACATTTTGTTCTTCTGGATAGTGGATTTAGTGTGGATGAATGTTAATTGTTTGTTTGCATTTATAGTACTTTGCTCATTGAAAAGATACTGATTGAAATAAATAAGTATATTTTTTTTTACTTCTGAGTAGCCTGTAGAAGCTTGTTATGAATCTCTAATATGTAGAAGCTTGTTATTGAATCCCTAATATGTAGTCACAAATTCCATGCTCCTTTAATTTTAATATTTTCTTTGCTGTGTCAAGTAATTCATCACTGGAGAAAATAGTCATAATGACATAATGAACAAACAAGTTCACCACTATAGACAGCCTTTCTCAATTTTTTTATATTGAAGAAACCTTGAAACAATTTTCAGGTCTCATGGAACCCTGCATAAAATTACTATATTTATAATGTTCATTTTTTTTTTTAAATCTATGATGCAGAATAAGTGTTTACAGTTGGTAGTTAATGTGATTTTTTTTTTTTAAAGTCTGCAAATGTGAATGAAAAAACAATGTATGTAACATTCTTTGGCTGGTTGATAAATTTGCTTATAGATGGTTAAATCTAGTATATACACTGCCTTTCAGTCTTAATTGTTGGCACTGTGTATTTTGTCACTTGATTTAAATTAGTACTAAATTCAAATTGTGAAAGAATATTCACTGTTTGTTATTAAATTTGTTATAGTAATGTGAAAGAGATATAAATTATAATTATTAATGTGATTATTATTATTGTGATTATTTATGTCAGTTTAATGATTGTAAAGAGTGTGTTTCACCTGCTGTATTGTTGATTTATGTGATTATTTATGTCTATTTAATAATTGTAAAGTATTTCACATGTTGTCTTGCTGAATTGTGATGTGATTATTTATGTCTCTTCAATAGTTGTAAAGTATTTCACATGTTGTCTTGCTGATTTGTGATGTGATTCCATTGACAAGGGATAGGAACATTCCTAAATATGTATATTTAAACAGTGATAGTTGGCTACCTCCCCCAAAATAAAATGTGATACTAGTGATAGTTGGCTACCTCCCCAAAATAAATGTGACACTAGTAAATCCTGGGTTTCAATTCAAGTTAAACAGTGATAGTTGGCTACCTCCCCCAAAATAAAATGTGATACTAGTGATAGTTGGCTACCTCCCCCAAAATAAAATGTGACACTAGTAAATCCTGGGTTTCAATTCAAGTTAAACAGTGATAGTTGGCTACCTCCCCCAAAATAAAATGTGGCACTAGTAAATCCTGGGTTTCAATTCTAAGTTAAACGGTGATAGTTGGCTACCTCCCCCAAAATAAAATATGACATTAGTAAGTCATGGGTTTCAATTCTAAGTTAAACAGTGATAGTTGGCTACCTCCCCCCAAAATAAAATGTGATACTAGTAAATCAATTCTAAGTTATAGTACATCATAAGTGATAATGCCTCACAGATTTATATTAATTTATACATCCATAGTATATATATATATTTCCTTTTTTTAAATTTAAAAGCTTTTATTATGCAAACTTTCATTATTATTATCAAATTGCCAGTTCTAGTCTTTTGTTCATCTTTTCACCTTAGTACTGTTTCCAATGACATGATGAAACATAGTAAATTTAAATGAATTCTTCATATCAGCTACACATCTCCAACACATCTTTGATGGAGAGAACAAATCAGCTCCAGCATATGAGACAGGAAGCTGACCGCCACAAAGCAGCACAGGAAAGTTTTGACACAAACATCAGACTTGAAAAGGTACAAAGCTTTGCTTTGACAGTTGTGAAATATTATGTTTTGAAAGATTAAGTTCCATGCATGCTAGCACCAAGCAGTGAGTGATTGTTAACAATTAGTAGCCAGTAATACAGAGGAGAAAATATATAACAGTTTGTATTAATAAATAAAACTAATTTTAGTTAATTATTTAATTTAAAATACTACACTACATAATGAGTGTGTGTAGTATGGCATGAGCTGGCATGTTGCAGTGGTTTGTAGAGTGTCATGATTGGCCTGCAACATTATTAAGCAGCTTGGCATGAGCTGGTATGCAACAGTGGTATTTAGCATTTGGCTTGAACTGACATATAATGGTGGTATGTAGAGTGGCATGTAACAGTGAAA
The DNA here is from genome assembly GCA_028829895.1 of Sinotaia quadrata. Classification (NCBI taxonomy): domain Eukaryota; kingdom Metazoa; phylum Mollusca; class Gastropoda; order Architaenioglossa; family Viviparidae; genus Sinotaia; species Sinotaia quadrata. The sequence continues at coordinate 23,656,498 of CM054178.1, forward strand.
TTTAGCATGATATGAACTGGTATATGACAGTGGTTTGTAGAGTGGCATGAGGTGGCAGTGGTATGTTAAGTGGCATGGGGCAATGTAGAGTGGCACATGACTGATTTGTAAAATAATAATATGTTCTAAATATTTACCAGGTACCCTTGTTCAGATCTTTATTCCCCACCTCCCTGTTAAATTCAAACTGGAAAAATGTTTATTTGCAAAGTAGTATGGGAGTATGGTTTCTCAAAGCCTCTAGCTCATCTTCTCTTATTGTACAGTTTTAGTAGTTTCTAGAAGTCTCTATTATCTTTATTTGTTATTGTGCAGTTTTAGTAGTTCCTAGAAGTCTCTAGATTATCGTCATTTGTTATTGTGCAGTTTAAAAGTTTCTAGAAGTCTGTAGAATATCTTCATTTGTTATTGTGCAGTTTTTAAGTAGTTTCTAGAAGTCTCTGTATTGTCTTCATTTGTTATTGTGCAGTTTTACTAGTTTCTAAAAGTGTGTAGATTATCTGTATTTGCTTTTGTGCAGTTTTAGTTGTTTCTAGAAATCTCTAGATTATCATCATTTGTTATTATGCAGTTTTAGTTGTTTCTAGAAGTCTCTAGATTATCTTCATTTGTTATTGCACAGTTTAAGTAGTTTCTAGAAGTCTCTAGATTATCTTCATTATTTATTGAGCATGTCATGAAGTCTCCTCTTTATCTTCTCTTGTCACTGTGCAGGATTCAAGAGGGATGAAAGATTATCTTGCATGATGATGGTAACTTTAAGTAACTTTAAAGGGAAGGGAAATATTTACATTAAATATAAATATATACGCATGTCTTTTTTTAACAGTGACATAATTTAGGTCTTGATTTTAATGGCTTCTCTGGCAGTCACATTACTTTGGTTTTGATTTTCAGGAAATTAACACAAAACTTCAAGTAAAATTGGAAAGCTTGCAAGAAAAGTAAGTTATTTGTCACATGTCTGCACAAATAATTTTATTGAATAATGCGTTAATCACTGAGACATTAAAAACAACAACTGTGTAAATATTTAACATAAAATCAGCATTGCAATGAGGGGGAGAAAAAATACATTTTCTCTTAGTATGTGCAGATTTAGCCATGGTGTATAAAAATGATTATTTAGATTTTTATTTTTAAAAAAAAAAAAAAAAAGAGACCATGATAGTTTAAATGTAAAAAAACTACAGAGTATAGAAGTTTTATTGCTAGTAAAAGTATTTGATATTGTAATTTAGTTTTAAGCCACTGTTTGAATTTCAGAGAAATGTGTATATGTATAATTCTGGAACTACTTTACTGGACTATTTTGTAATTATTTGTTCATGCAGGCTAACAAATGCTCAACATGAGGGGCTGTCTCTGAAACAGCAGTTGGACAGTATACGCATGACTGGACTTGGTGCTTTGGCCTCAGAATCAAATGAACAGCTTAATACTATTGTTGCCAGCCTTCGCATGGACAATGACAGGGTGAGTTCACTCAAATGAGCAGCTTAATACTATTGTTGCCAGCCTTCGCATGGACAATGACAGGGTGAGTTCACTCAAATGAGCAGCTTAATACTATTGTTGCCAGCCTTCGCATGGACAATGACAGGGTGAGTTCACTCAAATGAGCAGCTTAATACTATTGTTGCCAGCCTTCGCATGGACAATGACAGGGTGAGTTCACTCAAATGAGCAGCTTAATACTATTGTTGCCAGCCTTCGCATGGACAATGACAGGGTGAGTTCACTCAAATGAGCAGCTTAATACTATTGTTGCCAGCCTTCGCATGGACAATGACAGGGTGAGTTCACTCAAATGAGCAGCTTAATACTATTGTTGCCAGCCTTCGCATGGACAATGACAGGGTGAGTTCACTCAAATGTTTACATTGTATTCATGTATTTACTTTTCTTTTACAGCATCAATGCAAGATGACAGAAAATCAGCTGTTTGTGCTATTAATAGAAAGTGTAGCCATTTGCAGCAAGTCACTGTCTTTTTTATTAGGTAGTGGTCCAACTTACACCTTCTAGGCATGCTACACAACTATTCCAGAATCTTCTATGACTCACACATAATGCCAAAGAGAATCATCTAGAACTTCGCATGCACTATCAAAGCACATTATGTAGAGTGTTCTAGAATCTTTGTGTGTGCTAAACAGCACATCCTGAGGAATGTTCAAGAAACTCATGAAATATCAAGATCAAACTCAAACCTCAATTTTCGCCATATTGGCTCTTGAATGGAATTCACAGGAATCAACTTACAGCAGCATGTTTACTGATAAGTTGGATGACAACACTGGATTCACACACCAATATGATCCAGTGAAGCAGGTACAAGACTACAAAATTTTAAAAGGCATGCTCCCCTCAACAAAAGTCAAATCAAGGCAGCACCAAATTTCAGGCATATTTCATCTCAAACTCCTTTCTCCCTTACACACATTCTCAACTTACAAATCCTGCAACAATATTTGTTAGCCCGAACACATGCAGCATAAGAAATATAGCATCAATCAAAATTCACAAGTACAACATAATCAAATTAGTGAACATAGAAATAATAGCTCAGTTACATAGAGCATTATCCAGTTTAAATCAAAGATCAATAGCAAACTTGTATGAAATATTTCTAAGTCCATTCTTTCTTTATCAATCAGTTAACTTACCATAAGCTAATGATCGCCTTTATGTACGGACTTGAGTTATTTCAAAATCAAAGTGATTAAAATAGAGAACTTCTTCACCAAAACACTTTCAGTCCATCCCCATTGGATGAAGTTGATATGAGCAAGTATAAGACTATTAGTCAGAAAAAACTACTCATCAGCTTGGAACTTGTTTGGCTTGCATCAGCAAGTTCTAGCATATTCTTTACCTGAGTTGTTTTCTCTAACTCTGATACTTACAAAAAATATCATCATAAGCAGTGCCCAAGATCTTACAGGTCACGTTGACATTAGCAACAATTTATATAACAATTAAGTTTAGAAATAGAGATGGTTAAAATTTACTTTGCCACACAATCCCTCTAACTAGCTTATTGTTGTACCCTCTCCCTAGCTCTATGTTGTCAAACTTGAGAATATTGTAAATCCCTCTCTAGCTCAGTGTTATCAAACTTATTAAAAATCTTTCTCCTTTGCTCAGTGTTGTCAAGCTTATTGTTGTACCCTCTCCCTAGCTCAGTGTTGTCAAACTTATTGCTCTACTCTTTCCCTAGCTCACTGTTGTCAAACTTATTGATGTACCCTCTCCCTAACTCTGTGTTTTCAAGTCTCATTGACAGTCCCTCTCTCTACCATACTGTTGTCAAACTTATTAACAATCCCTCTCCCTAGCTCAGTGTTGTCAAACTTATTAACAATCCCTCTCCCTAGCTCAGTAATGTCAAACTTATTGTTGTACTTTCTCCCTAGCTCACTGTTGTCAAATTTATTAAAAATCCCTTGCCCAGCATTATCAAGCTTATTGACAACATTGTCAAGCACTTAGAATTCTTAGCATAATAAAAATTTGTAATATTTATTTATTTCTATTTTCTTTACAAACACTAATGCCCAACAAGATAGAGATTTTTTTTGCCCTTTTGTTTTAGCCTTCACACGGACACTGACAAAACTTGTGTGCAGTTGAGGGATGATCTTGTTTCTGTATTCTTAACAAATACTAAATTATGATAACTGAAAAATATTATTATTTGCTTCTCTCTTTCCTGTATGCATTTTTGAATCAGGTCAAGGCAACACTTGAAGAACGAAACAGCAATTTAATGGAGCAAGTTTCAAGGTTGAAGGAAGAGGCTCGAAATGCAGATAACCGGTGTAACACTTTGGAAATGGACTTTCGACGTTTGCAAACAGAACTTTCAGAAACTGCTCAAAAACTTTCAGTTGCTGAGGCACATTTGCAAATTGTCCAAAAGGTAGATCAGAAAAGGGATTGTAAATGTGTTTACACAGACGTATGTTCACAGTTTACACTTTTAATATTCCAGAAAATATTATAAGCTTATTTGTTGTTTAATAGTCAATTTATATTAATTTCTAAAAGGAACTCTGGCATCAGCTGTTAACAAACTACAAAGATTGGCATGCATATTTTCAGTCATGTTCTATCAACCTTGGCTGTCACTCTCTATGTTTATCTGCCATTTTTACATGAAGATATATATATATATATATACGCATGCTTTTCAAGCCATTTATCTGTCCATTGAAGTGTCTGTCTAAATATCTAACTATATATTTGCAAATGTTTCCACAAAATGCAGCATATAATGTTTAGAATTATGCTGATTCTTACAGAAACAATTTACATTATGTTACACAGACAAAAGATGAACTTGAACATGAAAGGAGTCAGCTGAAACTGGAGCTGGAGAAAGTTAACGAGCGACATCATGTTTCCCAAGAGAAGGCCATAGAAGCACAAGCACGGTTGGCAGATCTTACTGAACAGTTGGATCGAGCAGAGCACACGACTCAACTATCTAGCCAGCACATGGGTCATACTTTCGCTAAATTCACTGCAGCATCTCGGTCCAACGTAAGTACTTGTTGCTTTTTAAAAAAAATTAAAACCACTGAAAGAAAAGATAGTAAGATAAATGTTTCATTCTTGATTATGAAAAAATCAGGGTCAGGATGCATAGAATGGCTGCAGTTAATTTTAGCTTGCATTCTTTGCTTCCTGGAAGAGTGATTATTCAAAAATGCAAAGTCAAGATATTTTTTCTGGATATTTTGTAACCGTGGGAAACGTGGAAATCATTTAACATATCTATCTCCATCAATTACCACAGCTCATCTATCTCCAGCAATCTTCATAGTTAGCTTATCAACTTCTAGCAAATATCATAGCTGATCTGTCTCCAGCAGATATCATAGTTAGCTCATCTATCAGCAGTTATTATAGTTAGCTCATCTGTCTCCAGCAATCACCATAGTCATCTCATCTCTCTCCAACAGTAGTGACAAATAAACAGGTAATAATAGATCCATCTTCAACACAGTAACTTTGAGAATGCAGCAAGGACATCTGTCTTCAACAATAACCATAGAAGAGCATTTAATATATTGATCATTAGTGATAATTTGAAAATACAGCAAGCATAGCTAACTCCATCAATAATTGTAAACGTCAGTATTTTGGATATTCAAATACTGTCTCTAACAGTAACCAACCTTGAGAATACAGTACTGTTATCATGTCATTGTTGACTTGAACAAGACATATAGCAAACACTGTTGAATAGATCACATCTTTATGTCCTCTTTAACATAATTGTAATAATGTGCAGAATATTTGAAAATGTTCTTTTATGATGGGTTTAATCATTTGCAAACTATCTTAGCTGGTACATATTCTACTGTAAGGTCTAGGTTCTGTGATGTAGACGAAAATGAAATAACTTTCCGCTGTATAATAGGTATGAAGCTGATACCTGTTTGAGTCAGTATTGTATTTCATTAGATTGGCCCAGAAGACAACATTCAGCATTTGAAAATGGAGAATGCCCAGTTAACTGAAGAGCTGAGGCGAGAACATGAACGAAGTCAGATGCTGCAGGCAGAACTTTCTGACTCTCACAAGGTGAGTACCCTACCACTTGGTATAATTCTGCACTTTAATAATTCCATAAATTAAAACAGATTACTACCTCTACATGTTTTACTTTCTGTGATTAGATTACAACAAATGAACAGTTCTGTGTACATTGCTTAGTACATTTAGTTTACAGTATAATATCGCACTACCTTCTTCAAGTGTGCTGTGAGTGTCAATCCTGATCAGTGTCATGACTTGCTCACTACCTTCTTCAAGTGTGCTGTGAGTGTCAATCCTGATCAGTGTCATGACTTGCTCACTACCTTCTTCAAGTGTGCCGTGAGTGTCAATCCTGATCAGTGTTATGACTTACATTTTTCTATTACAACTTTATCACCATCCATTTATAGGCTTTCTTGATTTTTTTTTTGTTCTACTTTCAACATTTCAATTGTTTAAAATTTTAATTTTATTTGCTTATTATTATCTGGTTTATTACTCTTACATTAGTCACACATGCATTTGTGAGGAAACAAGAACTGTTTTAATATTGTGTATGAATTTTGAGGTACTTCATATAGGAATGTCAAATAAAAGTGTTTGTGTGTTTGCTGGAATCAGTATAACAGAAAAAAATGCTTGTGTGCTTGTTTAGTCAGGAATGTAAGAATGAAAGAGGCATGTTAACTTGTTCCAAAATGGAATGTAAGAATGAAAGAGGCATGTTAACTTGTTCCAAAATGGAATGTAAGAATGAAAGAGGCATGTTAACTTGTTTCAAAATGGAAGGTAAGAATGAAAGAGGCATGTTAACTTGTTCCAAAATGGAATGTAAGAATGAAAGAGGCATGTTCTTGATCCAAAATGGAAGGTAAGAATGAAAGAGGCATGTTCTTGTTCCAAAATGGAAGGTAAGAATGAAAGAGGCATGTTCTTGTTCCAAAATGGAAGGTAAGAATGAAAGAGGCATGTTCTTGTTCCAAAATGGAAGGTAAGAATGAAAGAGGCATGTTCTTGTTCCAAAATGGAAGGTAAGAATGAAAGAGGCATGTTCTTGTTCCAAAATGGAAGGTAAGATTGAAAGGTACATGTTGCTTATTTTATTCAAGATTGTAAGAATGAAAGGGACATATTTACCTGTTTATTCAAGAATGTAAGAACAAAAGGAGTGTGTTTACTTGTTTATTCAAGAAAGTAAGAACAAAAGGAGTGTGTATATTTGTTTATTCAAGAAAGTAAGAACAAAAGGAGTGTGTTTATTTGTTTATTCAAGAAAGTAAGAACAAAAGGGATGTGTTTACTTGTTTATTCAAGAAAGTAAGAGCAAAAGGGATGTGTTTACTTGTTTATTCAAGAAAGTAAGAACAAAAGACTTGTGTTTACTTGTTTATTCAAGAATGTAAGAACAAAAGGATTGTGTTTACTTGTTTCAGTCAAAAATATAAGAACACTTTCAGTCAAGAATGTAAATATGAAAGGAGAATATTTACTTGTTTCACTCAAGAATGTAAATATAAAGGAGAATATTTACTTGTTTCACTCAAGAATGTAAATATAAAGGAGAATATTTACTTGTTTCACTCAAGAATGTATGAATCATCAAAGGGGCATGTTTACTTGTTCCATCCAGGAATATAAGAAAACTGGGATGTGTTTGTTTCATTCCAAATCATAAACCAAAACAAAAGAAGAAAAGGATATGTATGCTTCTGTGAATCATAATTGTATAAATATAAAGGTGTGTGAACTTGTTTGAATGATGATGATACAGCAATGAAAGGATATGTATGTTTGTTTGAATCATGACTGACTGAATGAAAGGGCAGGTATGTTTGTTTGAACCATGATAATATATAAATGAAATGGCACATATGTTTGTTTGAACCATGATAAAATTTAAATGAAAGGGCATGTATGTTGTTTGAACAATGATAATATATAAATAAAGGGGCATTGTAATTTGAATCATGACTGAATGAATGAAGATCATGTGTGTTTGTTTAAATCATGATTGAATGAATGAAAGGCATGTGTGCTTTAATGGTACTGAGCTAACTACATATAAGAAATACATGAACAATTGTTTGTAACAAAGTTTATTTAACTTTCTTTTTGTATTGAAATGTAAATATCCACCCGTCAACATGCATTTTTCAATTGTATCATCATCATCCTAATCAGCCATTAGATATTCCAGAAGATAAATTGAAATGCTAAAGTTGATAGTCTCTCTGAACTTAATGTTTTAGAATTATATAATGTTTGCACATCATATTAATAGAGGTATATAGGTAAGTGCACTTTGAAATGATGTATACTTAACTCTTTTAAACGGTTCACCAACAAATGCGTGCCCTGCCAAATACGCGCCGACAAAAACGCGATGGACAAAAGCGCGATGATGTGTTCTGTCCCTAACCCTAATCCTAACCCCTAATCCTAACCCCTAATCCTAACCCTAATCCTAACCCTAACCCTAACCTAACCCTATCGCGCATTTGTTGGTGCACGCAATTGTCATTTGCGTATTTGACGGGATCACCCTTTTGAACTGTGTCTACAATAGTTAATGTGTTATATGTGAAACTGCCACCAGTGGTTTATGAAAATGTCAGCACATAGCACAAAGGACTTTGTGTCACTCTGAAATAATGATTGTATGAATGAAAATATGTGCAAGCTTGTGTGAATCAGAATTGTAACCACTTTGAATCAGTAGTATTGTCTTACTTAGTTAAATTGAAATTTGGATTAGCAAGGTGTCACATTGGCTCCCTAGACCAGTCTTGTATCAAAATCTGATGTAGTACAGAACTGTATATTCAGGATGCTATTAATCATCTTAAAATATGCACACAGATTTGGAAGATCTTTCCTGACACCAAGACGGTATATCATATTTTGTGATTGATTATTTCTTTCCATTTAAGCTCTTGTTGTTAAGCTCTTGTTGTCTTTATTTAACAGATTGGCAAGTTGTTCAAATGTTGTTTTTTTAACAGATTTTAATTGATTTTATTTTTGTTTACAAACAGTTGTTTTAAAATTATATATATTGAAAATCAAAATGCAACACAAATATTCTGGTATTATCATTTTTAAAATGCCTCCATTTCATAAGATTATTCCATAACGCACTTTTAAAAGCACCATGTAGCAATTCTGTGTAGTTACGTATGACATATGCCGTGTCAAACACACCAGTCATCAGGTCATGCTCACCAAAATAAAAACTGAAAACAAGTAATTAAAGAATAAATAATTATGATTGATATAAATCAGAGTAAAGCAGTTATATATTTATTACTGAATACTGTTTTTAGAAGAGATACATACAACAATTTGTAGTACTTAATGACTTCTGTACACAGTAATTAGTCTCTTCTTTTTTTTTATATGCATTTATATTTTGTTACATTTTCTTATTATTTTTCTGGTTTATAACTTTTCTTAAATATTGATTGTTGTCTTAAAAATGTGGAGTTGTGTATGTTGTATGTGTGGTGTGTGATAGTAAGAATGTATATCTATAGTCATGTGTGTTATAAAGTGGATTATATATAGACTTTTGTTAAGGACAATTTCAAGTGAGTATACTGTTTACATTATTATATAAAATACATAATAAAATGTTTATACGTATTCTTGCTATTGTTTCTTTCTGAACTATCACTGGGGTTTTTCTTACCCTTTAAAAAATGTAACCACAATTCTTGTGTGCAAGATTATCATTCTTTAAATGATCACTTAAATATCTCTCTTTATCTTTCTCTTTTCTTATTGTTTGTCTTAGAAAGTTGGTTTAAATCACTTAATGGGAATGTAACTGTAGGTAGCATCTGGTTTGAGGTTATTTTAAATCTGGTGCTTTTTAGTAAGTTGAAGTACAAGCTCATTGGAAAGTTTGTGTTCATCCTTAACTAAGGATATAAATTTGTATTGTTCAAACTACAGATTCTTTTTCAAATTTTGTATCAGTCCTGAATTAAAGTATATAAATTTGTATTGTTCATTTCAAAGTACAGATTCTTTACAAACTTTGTATCAATCCTTAATTAAAGTATATAAATTGTGTTGTTCATTTCAAAGTACAGATTTTTTAGAAACTTTGTATCAATCCTTAATTATATTATATAAATATTTACTTATCATTTCAGTCAAAGTACAAATTCTTTAGAAACTTTTTGTTCAAATTAAAACTAAACACTTGTATGATACATTCAGTTTTTGAACAGTAAAAAGTACAAACTCATTAGAAACTTTAGATGTCGACTTTATGAAGAATGTTGTACAATATCCTTCAGACACTGAACAGTCCATGACTTTCTTGAACATATAGGTCAAGCAGCATGTGCACTGCCATAGCTATTACAAAAATAGATTTTTGTGATCAAATTTTGGATTTCATTGCTTACATTATATTACAACGAATCACTCTCATTTAATATTGTTTTCTTAAGCTATAAGCCATAAATAAATCATTGGAATGCAATGTGCAGTGTACGGATATACAAACAACTGGAGAAAATGTTTAAAAGGCATTAAATCAATCTTGTTTTGAACATTTCTTAATCAAACAATTTGACTGTCGATGTGCTGTACCCTTTGATTTCTTTTGAATGTCATTGGAACCAGACCTCAAAAGACAGAGGTTGTCTACTTTGCAGTTGAAAAATTCTCCACAGAATGATTATGTGTGCTGATAAATATTGTACCATTGACAACCCTATACCAGAGTTTTATCTTGGTTAAAAAGAGTTGAGTACTGATACACTATTCAGCAACAATGATATCTGCTACAAATCCTTATGCCTAAGCATACCTGTTGAAGTGGGAAAAAGAAAGTTGTTGTTAACTTGAGGGGGGAGGCACTTCTGGCTTCAGTCGATTTCATGCTGTGTAGGGTGGGGGTGGGGAGGAGACAAAGAAAAAGAAAGTCAATGTGGCAATTCTAACCTATCTGATAATCTCCATAACATGTCTTTTTGATGACCCAATCTTACTTTCAAAGTATCCATGTTTATGTGAGATTCTAAAAATGACTAACTTCTAACGAGCGGCTCAGAGCAAATATACTTTCTCGCAACAATTCCACAAACCTGCAGTTGATCACAAAAGTCTTGAGGATTTACAAATGTCACTGTTGACATATATTTTAAGTAAGGTATGGAAAGTTGTAGATATATACAAAATTCATTAGAAACATTATATTTAGACTTTATTAAGTACTTGTATTCAATCTCTGAACAATATTGTTGAAAACTCATTAGAAACATTATTTAGGCTTAAATTATATTTGTATGGTGTACTTAGTCCTGTAGAACAAGAACGAAACCCTTGGGAAAAGATTTTCTCACAATTTCACTGCTATGTATTTCAGTCATTGTTTAATGAAGTACAGAGCAGGCATAACTAAGTGCAGAGTAGACATAACCAAGTGCAGGCATAACTAAGTGCATAGTAGACATAACCAAGTACAGACAACTAAGTATAGAGCATACACAACTAAGTGCTGAATAGACATATCTAAGTACAGAGCAATCACAACTAAGTGCTGAATAGACATAACTAAGTGTTTCCTTGGCATACTATTGTGCTTTGGGGATCGTTGGAGCTTGTTGCGTCTATGTACAAGACAGACGCTGATCTTGTGACCATGAGTCAAGATCGATGACTGACGGCTGCCGCTAAACCCGTGTATCCAACTGTGTGCTTGTTGCGGGACAAGCATGTGCCACTACTTTGCATTTGGATGACCAGCTAAGTGCAGAGGGTCTGATAACCTGAAGTGACTCTTTTAGCAATCCAACACAAATCGGGCAGTAGCATAGATAGAGACCGAAATCACTTAACTCTGATTATCTTGTTATTGTTAATTTTGTATTAAATCTTTTAATTGTTTTACAATTACAGTAGTTGACTAATTCATGCATGAAAAACCAAATAGGACTGGGTGGGGGCTGAGAGTCGTGAATGAGATATTGACTAAGTACAGAGCAGACATAATTAAATGCAGACTAGACAACTAAATGCAGAGCTGACAAGCATAATAATGTACAGAACAAAACTAAGTAAGTATACTGTATTTCAGTCCTTGTATAATAATGCACAGAACAAAACTAAGTACACTGTATTTCAGTCCTTGTATAATGAAGTACAAAACAGACATAACTAAGTACACTGTATTTCAATCCTGCATGATAGGTGAGGAACTCTTTGGAAGCTTTCTGCTCAAACTTGAAGTCAACTTCAGCTCATTTGGAAGAAAAACTTGGGGTAAATATCATATAATAAAATGAAAATTACATAACATACATTGCAATCAGTATTTTTGAATTATTTAGAAAAGAAAATAATCTATAGAGAAAGATAAGCAGACTTTTGGAATTGAAGTACGTAATCTTTTACTGCATAACATATAATAAATATGTTGACTTAAAACATATTAAAAGAAATACTGCTATAAAATCAGTGACATTTTTATTAATAGGATCTAGATTTATTTATACATACTCACACTCAGTATGTGATGTTTTTGTTCTATATTTTGATTACTGATTCACCTTCCAAAGGATCACATTGTTTCATTTTATAATTTTCTCCCATTACAAAATGAAAAATTACACAAAGAACCAGTAATATGAAGTAAACAATATAAGTACAATTAGACTCAGTAATGACTTTTAAAATGGAAACCCATTCTGAAATTATCAAATGTAATTAACTCTACTTTTTTATAATTTTATACAATGAACTTCTGTCACAGGGAGACTCATTTTTTAATTAAATTATTTTGTTGTATATCGTATATTTTGTGTAAATGAAAAAATATGCATACAAATACATACATTTATAACTAACTACATTTACACACATGCACACACACAAACACAGTGGATTCCTGCTTCACATGCAACAAATTGCTTAATGATGTACTATCCACAATAAAATAGGTTCACTAAAAGAGAAGAAATGTATTATATGATAGGCTTACAATTGCCACCAAAAACAATGTATTGTTGGATTTATGACACATTCCAGGGTTGTAGAGAATCTTTGAAACAGTAATGATGTAAAATGGGTATCTGCTGTGTGAGGGGTGTGTGTGTGTGGGTGTGTTTGTGTATGTATGTGTGTGTGTGTGAAGAGTTAAATGATATTATGTATCAGGAATTTAAAATGCTAGTGTATGTGATGAACTGATTTTTAATTCATAAATAAAAAGGATGAAACAGCTGCTCGCATATTACTGGCTCAAGAAGCCAGAGATTGTAAAGACCTGTTGGAACGTGAGTTGTCTGCAAGGTCTAAATTAGGACTCCGGGTAAGCTGTCTCTTAGTACCAGCATGAAGTAAGAAATAGTGTTTACATATTGCATGCTCGTCTCCCAGTACCAGCATGAAGTAAGGAAATGTGTTCACAAATGCATGCTGTTTCTTCTTGAATATTTGTACAAGCTTCTTCCTAGGGTGTAAAGCACTGGCTTTCAGCTTCATGATTTAAAGTATTTAAGTACACAACTCTGCTTGGAATAAGCACAGGCTCTTGTGGTCATATATGCTTGTCAGCACTCATAACTAAAGGTAGTTGAATCCCAGAAATGATTCACTTTTAGCCATGCTATACTATTAATACAGCATATTTTCTGGGATACTGGCAATCCCACACATGCTACCTAATTAATTTCTGAGTGTATTTGTTCACTAAAAACATACATTCAATTTGATAATAAAGAACAAACTTGTGACTTGCACCACCATGAATACAATGGATGTAACTTGAGAAGTTTTAGGTGAATTTTACTTTGAGAAAAATGACCATAAATGTCAGGATGTAACTTGAGAAGTTTTAGAGTTTTACTTTGAGAAAAATTACCATCTTTCATCATCTGTTATATGCCCCTTTCATGAAAGGATCATTTGAATAACTGCCCATCCTATGAACATTGCCTTATTAACGTTATCCACTTTAAATATTTAAATTTGATTGACTATGATAATGCTTTATGTTTGCATGATAGGTACATTAAATTAATAGTCTGTATTTGGGGCATTAAACAGGAACTTTACAAATAAATACAGTTCAAGCATGAAAATATAATAAATTGCTTGATTAACTTTACAACTGAGAATAATGCATGGATCTTATAATAGTTGTATATGTTCAAGAAACAGTGACATGCAGGCAAAACTTGGGAAAGTTTCCTGTTTATGAAATGCAAGACCTTTTGACTCATACAGTAAAATATTGAACATTACCATCAGAGCATTAATTAGTCAGGCGCTGTAACTTGGCACTGGATGAAATTCATAGTAGAGTGTTGTACTCTGATGATTGCCAGTGTTGATCAAATATTCTGGGAATGAATTGTGTTTGCCTGTATTCAAATTTTAACTTTAAGACAGAAAGTCCACTGAGCTATTCAAATATATCCTTACATGGAAGACTTTTCTTGTTTGTGTACCAGGTCTCTAGCAACTCTAAAATCAGTTGCAGATTAATAGTCAGTACAAACTGAAAACGTCTGGGTTTTGCCTAATTATTTTTGTAAATTTTTATTTTTAATTAATTATTCATTTTATTTGTCTGTTTATTTATTTATGTTTATAACATAAGTAGAAACAGTACTCTCTACCAACTACTGTTTAGAGACAAATGGAATGTTGTTCTTGGTTCAAACTGCATTTTTCTGCTCAGTTTCAGTCCTGTCCACTCTGAGATGTTATTCTCCCATCTTTTCTTCTGTCTTCCTCTCGTTCGCCCTCCTTGTACAGTACCTTGCATGATTGTCTTGGCAAGCCCTGTTGATCATGTGACATGCCCATACCATTTCATTTTGTGTTTTTTCACAATGGCCAATAGCTCTTCATAAGGCTCAATGGCTTGTCTAATTCTGTTTCTCACTAATCTCTATATCAAATGCTAAGTAACCTTTGAAAGCATCTCATTTCAGTAGCTTGTATTCTCCTTTTAAGATCTGCTGTGATGGTCCATGATTCACATGCATATAAGAATACAGATACAACCAAGGAGTGCATCAGTCTGTTCTTTGAGCGAATTGAGATGTTTCTGTCTTTCCAAACTGTCTTCAGCCTTGCCATTGCTGTTATTGTTTTTGCAATCCTGGACAGTATTTCTGGTTTTGATTTCTCGTCTGTCATGATGGTTTCTAAGTACTTGAATTTATTAACTGTTTCCAGTTTCTGATCACCAATCATGATGTCAGTGCTGATGCCACTGGTGTTGTTGGTCATCAATTTGGTCTTCTCTGCACTGATTTCCATACCAAAAGCAGTAGCTGTCCTGTCCAGTTTTGCATACACAACTCTTAGTTAACAATATCTAGTTAACAACAGGTCCTTCCAGTGCATACATATTTCATCTTAAAAAACAAGAGTCATATTTAATATAAGAAAGTCAGTATGTATACTAAATACTACAGAATGTTTACCATTCTGTGACAGACAACATGTCATTGATTTCTTGACCATCATAAATGTCACATTTTGATATTTATGTGTTTTGGACCTGTTCCATGTCATATTTAATTAATTTCTTTAATTGGCAGCAAAACAGATAAACCTATGCATTTCCTTGCAGTCATGTATTATGAAGAAATCATCATTCATAATACTTTAGGAAAAAAGTCATAATCAGTTTTAAAAAGCTCCTTGTTGTACTTCTTATGTATGCGAGAAAGATGAAATAGTGTGACCTGTTTGCATGTTTTGTGCCTGCATTCAGCACGCTTTTGTTTGTGTTAATAGAGAAACCAACAATGCACAGCATTTGCGCACACACACTCATGCATGCACACATAATAAATAAATAAATATATAAATAAATACTGAAATATATATATATATATTTATATATAATCACCCTTCCTCTAATTTTATGTCCGTTTAAGTTATTTTTTCTTTTGACAGCAATGATCTTTAAGAGAAGAAAATTTACTTGTGTTTCATTTTATTTTTTAAAGTTATTGTTTTTTTCTATATTGATTTTGTTTTAGATAGTAGTTGTTCCTCTGGCATTTGAATCTATTATTTTGAGTATAGTATATGTTTAAGAAAACTGTCATAAATAGATGCAACATTGTTTTCCATTCTTAAATGTTGTTTTATGAAAATTAGGTCAGATAACTTTAACTTTTGCTTTTATGGCTTTATCCTGAATGGTAGATTTTTATATTATTACATAAATCACAGACTCTTAATTGTTCTGTGATGAACACTTCTGTTATCATCTTTATGTCTCAAGTTTGAAGGTTTCAGAGCTTTTTAGGACACACACTATGTATTTGTTATTTGAGATATTTTACTTTGCAGATCATTAGATTGGAGAAAGCCCATAAAGAAGCCATAGTGAAAGCAAAAGAGGTGAACTTCATTATATTTCACCTATATGCATGGAGTAGTGTGTATTCACATTTTTCCCCTCAGATTGACTTTGCTGAGGGATTTATTACAAGCATTCTGAGTGCATGAAGTTAGTTCTGCATACCTTTTCTCTCAGATGACTACTACATCTGTTCTGAGTGCACGAAGTTAGTTTTATATAGTATTTCTCTCAATTGACTTTACTGAGGGATTTATTACAAGCATTCTGAGTGTGCATAGCATTTCTCTCAGATTGACTTTACTGAGAGATTTATTACAAGCATTCTGAGTGTGCATAGCATTTCTCTCAGATTGACTTTACTGAGAGATTTATTACAAGCATTCTGAGTGTGCATAGCATTTCTCTCAGATTGACTTTGCTGAGGGATTTATTACAAGCATTCTGAGTGTGCATAGCATTTCTCTCAGATTGACTTTACTGAGGGATTTATTACAAGCATTCTGAGTGTGCATACAATTAGTTCTGCATAGCATTTCTCTCGATGATGTTGGTGATATTTTTATAATAATTGTTCCAAGTGTCAATAAAGTTAGTTCTATATATTTCCATCACATTGACTGTTCGAGCAACTTCAACAGTATAAACAGCTTGACATCTAAGCATTTAAAAAATAATATTGCACTGAAAATTCAAAATGCTTTGTACATAAGAGTTGACAGTTTGGCTAAATAACCTTTATTAGGACACTACAGTTATAAATGAAAATATGAACAATGACATGAGTTATTGATGAATGATATAGTAAACTTATCTGAATAGCTAATCAAACACATTTTTCATATATTTACAGATAATATTTCTTTCAGTTATTTATAGTTTTACTCATTTTAGTGTTCAAATAATTATTAATAATTATATTAATATTAATTATTAATAATAACAGTATTGTTTTGTTGAAGGATGTTTAGCTGAAATATCAACTCTTGTAGTTTTGTTTTGTTTAATGCACCTACAGAATTTTTGGAATTGTTATGTTGCATTGATTTGCTGAGTAATTTATATCAGTCATGCTCACTCTAGTGTGTTAGTTCTATATGATTATAATTGTCAGTAAGACTGACTTTGCTGAATAATTTATTACAACCATGCCCACTATTTAGTAAGTTCTGTATAATCATAGCTATTGACTTTGCTGAATGATTTATGATAAACATGATAGTATGTTTGGCGAAGTAAAACTGCTATTTCTATTTTAAGACTTAACTGTTCTATAAATTGTCATAGTAATCCGACCTTGGGCATTCCTTATGATGATATTTTTGTAAGTGTCAGATTTGGAGTAAACAACTCAAGTTGAGAATATGCTAATAATTCATGATACAATCCAAACCAGTTCCAGCTGGATGAGTAGTTTTTATTATCCAAAGGTTAAGATTTATGGGAATGAGACCAGCCAATGGGCTGAGTAATAAGTTTACCTGCTGTAGAGAATTCTATTGTCTAATCACTTGAATTTGGAGTCTTGTCTTTAAAGGCAGCCATTAGCTTAATCGTGAGTTAACCCACTGATTGTATGGACTTGGAAATATTTCATGCATTTTTGATATCGATATGTTATACTTGCATTTTATGTAGAGATGTATTATGTGAGTAGACTATTATTTTTACAAATTGTGAACTAAGATCCTTGTGTATAGTATGCTGAACACTTGACATTGTTTCTAGTGAACTTGTTCTTAATTTGATATACTGTGTTTTGTGTGCATATATCAGGCTAATAAATACTGTTACAGGAAACTGTAAGTTGAGGCTTGAATGTAAGAAAGAAAGGAGTTAAAAATTAATAAACTGGAAACTTAGTGTTTGTTCCCTGATTATATTTTACAGGCAAAAGTTTTATCTGAAACTCTTTATTTACTGATTATAAACTGCTATGATCATAGTTGACGTGAGAAGTATCTAACACAGTGTGTAAGTGTAAGGAATACACTGCACTCTGTTGATGTATGGTTGAAAAGTATGCTGACTGCATCGAGCAATTTCTAATACAAGGAAGTTACTAGAAATTGTTTCATTTGTTGTTCTGCTTAAGGGAACTATTACAGCAGAGTACCAGATTAGCCTCAAGAGAATAGCAGCAAATCAGCATTCTACAGCGTGAGGAGGGAAACACGTGGAATTGACAATAAACTTTTGACTTTGTTATGAAAAGAATGTGAAAAACCTATTGTGGTTTTGTCTGTACAAGGTTACAAAGAAGCTGTTATCACTTATCTCTTAATAATTCCAATTCTGTTCTCTGATAAGAGCTATCCTGTGATTTTTTATTGACACTAATCTGTTGAATTGTATTTTAGGATATAAGACTGTATAGATATTAAAATTATTTAAATGTAGTTTTATGGAAATATTTATGTCAAGTAATCTTTTTCATTGTATTTGTTATATGTATATATGTATGTATATATGGTTGTTAATTTAATAAATTTATTGACCTTTCTTACACATATTAGTAAATTTATGTTGGAGAAGAAAATGGGTGGATGGGGGCTCACTAAATATAGATTAAAGATGAATTTGTCTTCTCTTTTAGTAAGATTTCCCTGTATGGAAATATTGTGTGATGATAAATGTTTGTCTTTAATGTTGTGGAAGAGAAAACATTTACAGTTCCTGAATATCTGCCAAATGAGAGAGATGAGTGGTGTCTGCTGGAGAATTATTAATAACACATAAATTAAGATTCTCATCACTTGTAATTAGTTATGGATGATTAATTAATTAATAATAGTAATAACCATTAACTAGGTGGCATAGGCATCATAGTATGTAAGGAGTTCATGGCCGTTAGTAAGATTGACTTTGCTGAGTGATTTATTACAATCGCATGTTCAGCATGTAACGAGTTAGTTCTATATGATTTTGGCCATCACTAGGGTTGACTGTTGAGTGATTTATTAAACCCTGCCCAGTATTTAGTGAGTTCTATATAATCATGGCCATCAGTAAGATTAACTTTGTTGAATGAATTATTACAAGCATATTCAGTACATAAGGAGTTAGTTCTATACAATATTGGCCATCAATAAGATTTTGTGGAGTGATTTATTACAGGCATGCTGAATATTCCTAAGTTCTGCATAATCATTTTCACTAGTTAATAGTTTTTAAGTGTGCATGAGGTTCTGCTTCAGCATTTCATTCCAAGTCTCCATAGTCCTGTATTTATTACAAAAGCATGCCAATTGTATTTATTTTTGTATTAGCAGCTATTCACCAATTTCACTAGTTCATTCCAAGTCTCCATAGTCCTGTATTTATTACAAAAGCATGCCAATTGTATTTATTTTTGTATTAGAAGCTATTCACCAATTTCACTAGTTCATTCCAAGTAAACTTAGAACTTATTTAATCCTTCACTGCTTGCATCACTCAGAATCACCATTCTTATAACAAGCATTTTGAAATGTATGTTTGTCTTGTGAGAAGTTTTTATCATAGATTTATTAAGGAATAATTTTAGTATGCTTTTCTCTGCTGTCTGATAAGTGATGTTCTCTTCATCGTTTACTACAGCTTGTTTTTAGTATGTCATTGTACAATTTTTGGTGTTATCTTATAACTCCTGCATACATTTTTTAATGTTATTTTATAACACCTGCATACATTTTTTTAATGTTATTTTATAACACCTGCATACATTTTTTAAATGTTATTTTATAATACCTGCATACATTTTTCAGGCTTTGAATTGAACACAACACTTAAAATTGTACTTTTATGTATTTTAGTTTATTTTCTCCATGTTGAGAGAGCAGTAACAGTTCTTGTTTATATTAAGGTCAGAGAAGGGATCTTAGTTAATTTTCCTTGTATTGAGATCCTACTTAACAGCCCTTGTTTCATGAAGGTGACCAAAGGGGTTTTTCAAAACATCAATGAAGTTACCAGCACTGATAAATGAATATATTTATTTATACTTTTTATAAGTATAAATATGTATTTATGTTAAAAGCAACTGTTACTTACAGTAGTGTATATCAGTAGATGCATGAAAACACAAGACTGCTCTATTGAGCTGCCACTTCTTGCTTCAGGTTTCTCTGCAGTAATTTTGTGCAAACCAATTCTTTCTGGTGTATATTTATATCATAATAAGTGATGTGAATTATCTTGAGTGATCTGATTTGTGCAGTTTTTCAAAGACAGCCCCTTAAAATGGTCATTAGTTCCTATTGTCCTAGAATAGTTCTGAATGTAAAAATAGCTTAATAATAATGGGGCAAAATTTCTGTATAAATCTTTGACACAAAAGAACAATAAATAAATTGCTTATTATTTTTTTTATTGATACAGCTGTGTTAATTTTAAATGGATTTATGTTACATTGATATACTGTTATATTAAAATTGGTTTGTCTGCCTCTGTTGCTAAATGAAAGAATTTTGTCTGTGTGCAGGCCAAAAATTACGCTAGTGGTGTGGAAGGACAGAAAGCAGCACTGGAATCACAACTTGAACAGGAAACCCAAAGGTGGGGAGCAGGTTTTCAACTTAGAGATGTCTCTCACAGCCTATCACTAGTTCAGTTTCAAGATCACTTTTAATATAGTACTTTCATTTAAGTAATTTTTATTTTTATCTTATTTACTTACTACATTATTATTATTGTGGGAATTTTAGTCCATAAACCTCTCTTCGCCAGCGAATAAGTAAAAGGAAGATTACTCTAAAATTTTGTGTGTGTGTGTGTGTGTGTGTGTGTGCGTGCGTGCGTGCGTGTGTGTCAGACAGTTAGTGGCAATAACTTCACCTCTCTATTTCTCTAAAGTCAGTTTTTATGGTTTGTAACATGGCATTAAATAAAATGTTATACCACAACCTAACTAATATGGCATCAAATATAATGTTGTACCTTAATCTAATTCTTATGGTTTGTAATATGGCATCAGAATTATTGTTGATCCTCAACCAAACATTTTTTCTTGCAGAAATCAGGTGCTCCAGAAAGAAATTTCTAACCTGAAAGCTCATTTGAAATTGGCCAGAAAAAAGCTCAAGGTAAATTTACCACATTTGTTCTATTTATAGTCTATATAAATATTTCAGACAGGAATGTCTGAACCTAACTGCAAGAAAAATTTCAGATTGTCCCAAATATGTAATAATGCAAACTGCAAAGTCTGGGGCAATCCATTGCTGTAAACCAGTCTGAAAAAGCCAGTGAAGACAATACAAGTGGAGGTCTACAGACAGAAGGAGCATGTAGGTGCTAAGTTATCTACTCTTTCTTCCTCCTTCTCTCCTTCCTGCTTTATTTTGAAATATTCCCAATCATTCTGGACTTGCTTATTTTAACCGGCATCTGAAGTTTCACACAACATTGTCATGTAAGTCAGCCATATTTATTTGCAGTTGGACCTCTTTTCTTAAAATAGCTGAGTAGCATGGCCAAGATCATTCTCTCTCAAAGTCACAACATAGTTCATTACTGTAGAGATTATTTCCTTTTGCTTGATGATGCTTTGAGTAGGTGATGATAAAGAGGTACGATTGAAATGTAATGTTTGGGATTCCTCAGACTTTTTTTTTTTTTGTATAAGAGCTTTGTGAATACTGACTATGATCCATCTTTGACTGTAACTTTGTGAATACTGACTATGATCCATCTTTGACTGTAACTTTGTGAATACTGACTATGATCCATCTTTGACTGTAACTTTGTGAATACTGAATATGATCCATCTTTGACTGGATGTCTTCTGCAGCCACTTCATAATTGATTAAAAAATATAATGGTTTTTTTGATATAATTATTTTTAAATTAAGCAGTTTTCTTTTCTATACCAACTACTCTTGCATGTGTTAACTTGACAGTGTGTAAAGTTTAAATGTGTAGCCTCAATTCAGAATACCCTTGAAAACACAAGTGTGCTAATTGAACATTTACAAAATGTAAGTGTAAAGATGTCTGACATATGTATTAGGAAAATTTGTCACAATATCTATGGTTATTTCTTTTGGTCATTCCCCCCTCCCCCATCTGGTATTTGTTGTGACAATAACTACATAACAGGTACACAGCAAGTACACAACAGGTTCTTAACAAGTACATAGCAGAGCATGGGCTGGTTATAATTCTTAAGTAGTCTTGTTAAAATGACTCAGTCAAGATCATTTTAGATTTTATTTTTATAGATGATCATTAATGATTGCCTGAGTAAAAAATTTAGTTATTTTCAAATTCAGACTGACAGTTCAACATGTAAAGTTGTTTTCAAAATTTAAGCATGAAATCTAGTGCTATTATCAAAATCTTTATATAGTTGGAAATCAAAAGTTTTATTATTAAAATCTAAAGCTGTTTTCAAAATCTGACTACAGGTAAAAGCTATCCTCAAAATATGCTTATTTGTATTGGGAGTCCCTGGTTTCAATTTATTCTTATCTTGTCTTTCTTGAGTTCAGACCTATGTCAAAGAAGATGTTCTGTAATTAAGAAAAGTAAAGGTCTGAAATTAGAATTTGAAACTTCAGTAGATTTTAAATGGATGGAAATATAACACCATTACTATTCACTTTGTTTTTTCCTTATTTCTTAAAATAATCACAGTGATGAACATTTATTAATGATTCAGAATAATGCAAATTATTACAGAAATGAATGAGAGATATAAAAAACTTGACATCCATCTTGTTATACTTTAAAAAATTGGAAATAAACACAAGCTAATAAATGAAGACATGCTTGCAAACATATGCATGCATGCATGCACGCACGCACACACACACACACACACACACACACACACACACACACACACACTAATCTATATAGCACACATACATCCCACTACAAACCCATAGCATGGGCTACTGATATTGATACTGGCAGGATGCAGACATGACAGCACCCACACAGAATGGGGCGTTGTATGCAGATTTTAAAAGAGAGGCATCTACAGAAGGGGTTAAGGTGTCCACACCCCGTGATGGTAACAGCATTGCCAACAACAGTAATCATCACCATTACCATCACATTTACAAGGTACCAAGCACACGGGACCTCGCATGCGGTGTCCCCATTGCGTAATTATTGGAGCATCACAGCTGTAGTTTGAGAACACTTCCATCTCTTTGCTTTTAAATGCATATATATTTTTTTGTGGTGTTGACTTGCTTTGTCCTACAATTTTAATAGTTGTAGTAGTTAACAAGAATATTTTTATTTTTTAAACCTGCTTTGATCATTTTCCTACTTCTACTAATACTACTACTACACACACATAACACAAACACGTGCACATGTGCACACATTTTCTCACACACACACACACACACTTGCAAAACTTTTTAAACTTTCATTTTGCATAAAAATTAATAATAAATAATACAGTATACTTTATCGGTCAATGCTGATACTTGTCTTTACCAGATTCACTGCTCTTTGTGTTAAGAAAATTAATTTAATTAATTAATTAAATAATACAGTATACTTTATCGGTCAGTGCTGATACTTGTCTTTACCAGATTCACTGCTCTTTATGTTAAGAAAATTAATTTTTCAGTTTATTTTTTTCCCCCACAGATTAATGTATCTTCACTGAAATAATTATGCATGTTTATGCATTTCTTCTTCACATGGGTTTCTAGATCTTTATATTTAGTCTTTTCTCTTTGTATATGTTTTTTTCTTTATTGTAATCCATGCTTACACTTCATTAATCACTAAATTTTCCTACATTTTCTATCTTCACATTAATCCACTTTACTCTTAATCTTTGCACACAATTTTCCATTTGCATACTTTTTCGTGATTTATACACATTCACCAGACTTGACACTTGGATAGGTTTTTAGCATTGTTTTAGATGTTCTTGTTTATAATTCAAATTTGCTCAACTTTACATTCAAGTAATCTTGTGTTTCTAATCTTGGCCTTATCTTTAATCATACCCATTGGTTTGTGCACTTAAACATAAGTAATCCATTTCCTATCAAGAATCTATTTCATAGAAGTTCTTGTCTTTTCACAAATATCTGCATTTTTAAAATCTTTCATTTTTATAATGAAACTTTGTTCTTGCTATTAGGAGCTAGTCTCTACTTATTTTAGGCTAGTCTGCTTTCAAAAGGTTTTCCAAAAATTAATATTTTATTTGTATTAAATACAACTTTGTTTCTTCTATAAATATTCAGGTCTAGAGGAAAAGTTTAATAATTGCCATCATATATTATTTTCTGTTGCCTTAAGTAGTTTATGTAGTTTCATTCAGTTTCTTTTTCTTTGAATTATTATTTTTAATGGTTTTATTTGAATCTGCTTTCTGTTTCTAATAAATTTCTATCAAAATACACATCTAAATTTTATATAAAAGTATGTTATTTTTCAATTTTGGAAAACGTTTTCAGTCATTACTGTAGCATTCACAGAGTTTCCACTGCTAATGTAGTTGGTGTTTTTTCCCTATTACTAATGTCACATATAATTTTGGTTCACAAATGTAGTTCTTTTTTTCTACCATTTATATTATCATTAATGTATTTTCCCTCATAATATTACAACATGTAATATTGGTTTACAAGTTCATGTTCTGTAGAAACAAAATTAGTCGGTTTCCACTTTCTTGTTTCTGAATTTAATGTTTATAATGTACTTATTATAACTATTTTCTCTTTGGCTGTGGTGTTAGGTTGCAATTGATGTTATTAATCATACATATCTGTATTCAAAGTGTGCACATATATATATTAGAGTTATATATTCAGTAATGTATTAATAGAAATAACACATAACAGGAATTCTACAAGAATAATAACTACAAAATTCATAATTTAAAAATGCTAATATAATTAAAAGAATATACTCAGTTAAATAATTGCAATTCAGTACACTGTTTAATAGTAATATATTATTAAACAAAATTTGTTCTTCCATAAATCTATTCTTGTAATGCTTAATCTTTTATAGAAAATTAACATTTGCGTTTAATTGTGCTAAGGGACTGGAGATAACTCAATATAATCGAATATTACTGTATTTATCTGTGCTCTAAGAGACTGGAGAAAAACTCACTTTAAATTGAATATTACTGTATTTATCTCTGCTGACTTGGTAATAATGAGTAAATGTTTACTTGATTTAGTCTTTTAATTGTATTTATTTTAATATTCATGGAAATATCCACACCTATCCCAAAACAGAAATGTCAAGTCATTGTGGAATTTCTTATTTAAACTGTTGATTTGTAAACCACTGTAATTGGATTGTTACTTATGTAAAGTATATTTTTATTTGCAATATATTCCATATGCAGTTTAGTGGATTTGGATTTTACTGTTTTGACATATTTTGCTTAATATTTCAGTAAAGGTAAAAATCTACATTAATATAAAAACAATCATTCATACCACACAGTTCTGTCAGTTATCAACTCTGATTGTTTCTGTTGCATTTCCTGTAGATCTTTTTATTAATCTATGGGTTTCTTTATTTAAACAGTGCAATCAACATTAAAAACTGGGAATTAAGCTTTTTAAAAAATCTATAATGGCTGGCTGAATATTGCACTGGTCAGATATGTATACTTCAGGATTTAGCATTATTTTTTTTTTTTATAGTTTTCAAAAACTAAAATTTGTATTATACTGTTTTCATATACATGTATATTCTTGTCTCGAGCATTTACTTCACCTCAGACATTTTCAAAAATACCATCATAAGGAGTGCCCAAGGTTGGGTTATTCTGACAATTTAACAATGTATATAACAATTAAACTTTAAATAGGGATAGGCAAATTTTCTCTGTATTTTTATGTATTATAGTTTTCATTTCAAGAACTAGAAAGTGTATAGTGTTGTTTTCATTTCAAGCTTGTTTACATTAATATTATGTCAGGTTGTTTCTATGTAAATACCATTGTACAATTTTTAAAGCAATAAATATTTATATTTTCTTAAAACAGTAATAATATAATTGTTATCAAAAGAAGTTAAAAAAATATTTAAGTTTTAATATCTAAAGAGCCATTAAACAATTTAAAAATAATGATATTAGATGTTAATCTGTTTAAAAGTTGTGTTTGTAACTCCATACATAAGAGCTACAGTTTCTTTACAATAGAATAACTACATATCTTCTAAATATATATTTAGTTTAGAGTGACTATATATCTTTAGTAAAGATTATCTACATAATAATTATAAATTGATGTATAGATCAATTATGTAACTACATTATATATATATACTGTATTTAATATAGAATCATTTCATGTCTTTAACATAGAGTAACTACATAGTATAGAGTTATTATATAATATTTACAATCTTAAACTACGTAATAACTACATATAATTAATATAGAGTGGCTACATAACATATTTTTAGTATGGAGTAATTACATAATATTTACATGTCTTTAGCTTAAAGTAAACTACATATATTTAGTATAGACTGACTTAATATTTATATATATGTAATATAGAGTGAATACATAATATTTACATATCAATAGTATATAGAAAGACTACATAATATTTACATATCTATAGTATAGAATGACTACATAATATTTGCATATCGATAGTATATAGAAAGACTACATAATATTTACATATCTATAGTGTAGAATGACTACATAATATTTACATACCCATTTTGGCAGTTGGTATTCAGGTTTCACTGCACAATTGCCTCCTTGAGGGTCACATAAATCCAAAGGTTATTTTTGCTTTAATTGCAGGGGGGAGAGGGGTTGCATGGTGTGGAGGCTCTGCAGCAAGAACTGGAGGTCAAATACCGATCTGAACTCAATCGCAAGCTAGAAGAGGTCAACAACTACTTAGAGAGCCAGGCTCGAGCCAGAGATCGCCTTGACAACTCGCGTTCAGAAAATGAGGCTCGATTCCTTTCAGAAAAAAGACATTTAGAAGTAAGCTGAGAACAGATTTAGACAATAATCTGTACTGTGTTAAAGGGAAGACATCACAAAAATAAACAAGCTATTATCAAAATTAAATAGAAGAGATGTTGAAACAATTTTTATTACGTATTTATCTATCTAAAACTTGTTTAAACATTTTAAAAACTATTTTCTAATAATCTACTTTGGTTCATGTACATTTCCAGTTCATGATAGACTTATGATGCTGAAAGATAGATGGCTAATGGATGGAAGGATGGATTACAGTGTTGCAAGATTTTTTGCTTTTGAATAAAGTTTAATTAAAAAATATAGTTAAAAATAAAGTTGTACAGCTGTACCACAGTTTTTGTGTGAACTGGTTAGTCAGGCAAACGGAAATGTGTGGGTTAGTGTGTGTGTGTGTGTGTGTGTGTGTGTGTGTGTGTGTGTGTGCGTGCGTGCGTGTGTGTGTGTGTGCGCGCGCGCGCGCATTTGTGTGTGCATGCATGAAAGTACACATGTTGCTGTATGTATCTCTGTATGTGAGTATATACAATCCAAGCTTAAAGGCATCAATAGCAAATAAGGAAGTTTAAAGTTCATACATTTACATTAAAGGATATTGCTAAAGGAAATAATTCTGCAAAATTGAAATTAGGTATTCTGTTTTTAATTATTACTGTTACTTGAACATGCTGATTGCACCTGCTTGTAGTTTATTGCACATGGACTGCAGGAGACAGCACAAGGTGCACTGATTGTAGTGTATTGCATAGAAAACAACAGAAGACACAGCAGGGCATAGATTATTATTTTCATAAATGAAAATTTTTTTAGACCACTTTTTTCCCCCATTTACACCAAGAAGAAACTTATAATAGAACATTTTACTTTAGCTAATCAATGAAGAACACATTAAAATTAAGAAGTATGTAAGATGTTCTGTAAATACTCTAAATTACATGTCTGTATAATTTTTAATTAATTTTATACCTACTGAAATATTATGTTTTATATTAAAATAATTCAAACTGGCATCAGCATGTACCAAGGGCCTAGATAAAAATTTGTGGCCATAACCCGTCTAAAATCAAAATTGCTTCTACTCCGGAAGTAAAATATATAAGTTTTGATGTTGATGTGAAAATTATGATTATCATCTTTAAAATCTATTGCATAAGAGCTATTTATAGAAAATAAAAACTTTATTTTATGATGCCTTCCCTTTAAATACTAATGAACCTTAAGTTCATGAAATTCCTAAACCTTAGCTATTGTCCTTTCTCATCATCACACAAGTTTTGAACAGCTTATATCTCTGATCACATATTTGTGAAGCCCTACCATAAATGTCAAACTGTATACACTTTTTGCTATTGAAAATAATTAAAATATAAAAATTAATACCTATAACTTATTTTTATAGGAAGAAAATGCAAACCTCCGTCTGCAGTATGAACAAGCTATTGCTCAGAAGGAAAGCCGAGAGATGGAGGCTACCCGGTATAAACAGTTATATGAAAGTGAGATGCGATGGCGGACTCGTTTGGGCAGCCACCTTCAGCTTTCAAATGAAAAATCTCTACATGCAAAGCCAAGGTATTCTTCAAATTGCTGTATAAAGTAGTGTCACATTTTAAGCAGAGGTTACATGCTCATATCCCAGCACATAAAATAAAAATCATGTATATTCAAAATTACAATAATTATTAGTATAGCATCTGATGAATGATGAGAAAATGAATATTGACACTGTGACGCCAATGACACTTAGTTAATGGTTATGATATTTATTAATTAATTAATCATCCATAACTAATTACAAGTGATGAGAATCTTAATTTATATTAATAATTCTCCAGAAAACACCACTCATCTCTCTCACTTGGTGGATATGTGGGCACTGTAAATGTTTTCTCTCTTCCCACATTAAAGACAAACATTTACCATCACACAATGTCTTTAATCTATATTTAGCGAGCCCCCATCCACTCGCTTTCTTCTCCAACATAAGGTTACCAATATGTGTAAGAAAAGTCAATAAATTTATTAAATCAACAATCAAATTTCATATAACAAATGCAATGAAAAAGATTACTTGACATCAATATTTCCATAAAATCACATTTGAATAATTTTAATGTGAATACAGTCTTATATCCTAAAACAAAATTTAACAATTTAGTGTCAATACAAATCACAGGATAGTTCTTCTCAGAGAACAGAAATGGAATCATTAGAGATAAGTGATAATAGCTTCTGCATAACTTTGAATAGACAAAGCCACAATAGTTTTTTCATGCATTTTTCATATCAAAGTCACAAGTTTATTGTCCATGTCAGTTCCATGTGTGTCCCTCCTCATGTAGAACACTGATTCACTGCTTATTCTCTCGAGGCTAACCTGAGCATTCCTTTACTGTATTAGCTCCCTCAATCAGAACAACAGATGTAGCAATTTCCAGTAACTTCCTTTTACCAGAATTTGCTCAATGCAGTCAGCATATTTTGTAACCATACATCAATGGAGTGCAGTGTATTTCTTACACTTGCACACTGTGGTAGATACTTCTCGCGTCTACCATGGTTGTAGCAGTTTATAATCAGTAAATCAGGAGCTTCAGATAAACAAGGAATGACTGCTTTTTCCCTGTAAAATATAATCAGGGATCAAAGTTTCCAGTTTATTCCTTTATTAACTCCATTCCTTCTTACATTCAAATCTCAACTTACAGTTTCCTGCAACAGTATTTATTAGCCCGATACATGCATACAGCATAATAAATACTGCATTTTAGTTTTATGAGCAGGTTTACTAGAAACAATGTCTAGTGTTTAGCATACTATATACAAGTATCTTAGTTCAAGCATTTGTAGGAATACAGTCTACTCCCATAATACATCTCTACATAAAACACAAGACTAACATATCATTAGCAAAAATGTACAAAATATTTCTATGTCCATTCTCTTTCAGTCAGTTAACTCACCATTAAGCTAATGGTCACCTTTTACAACCAGATTTCTTGCCACACCAATTTCAAGTGGACAATAGAATTCTCTGTAGCATGTAAACTTTTGATCTCACCCATTGGCTGGTCTCACTCTCATAAATATTAACTATTGGATAATAAAACTACCCATCCAGTTGGAACTGGTTTGCATTGCATCAGCAATTTCTAGCTTATTCTCTAGTGTTTATTCCAATTCTGACACTTAAAAAATACCATCAAAAGGAGTGCCCAAGGTCTGGTCACTTTGACAATTTAACAATTTCTATTAAGTTCAGAAATAAGGGCAGGCAAATTTACTCTGCCACAGACATTCTACATTTGCCTGATGCAATGATTAGTCTTCCTCTTCCCCTGACAAGACTATCGAGACATCATCAGGGTGTGATGTTGATCCAGGTTTATGATGAAGTGGTTAAGTCTAGTTGAGAAGTTGATTGCATAGCCAGGTTTGTATGATGAAGTGGTTAAGTCTAGTTGAGAAGTTGATTGCATAGCCAGGTTTGTATGATGAAGTGGTTAAGTCTAGTTGAGAAGTTGATTGCATAGCCAGGTTTGTATGATGAAGTGGTTAGGTTTAGTTGAGAAGTTGATTGCATAGACTCATCTGCTGATGGTTGTTGTTTTCTTGAAAGCATGTGATCAGAAGCTGTTATTGCTGTCCCTTGGTTGATCTCAAATTGACACTAATACTTCCTGTAGTTTTCAGGCCTCATTTTATACAAGGGTCTTATTTAGAAATTAAATCATTCAAGTGTTTCTGTTCTGTAGCTGAGCACCAGATGAAGTTGTAGCTGACTTGCATTTAAAAGTTATATTGTGTAACAAACACTTTTAATACAATATATTAGAAATACACCCAATGAGGTAAGATACTGACACTGACAGGCATATAGGAATTAAGACCAACTGAGGGAATAGCAGATTCACATCTTACATCACACTGCTCACATTCATATCTTACTACTCACACTCTCATCTTACATCTCACTGCTCATATTCACATCTTATTGCTCACATTCACACCTTACATCTCACTGCTCATATTCACATCTTATTGCTCACATTCACACCTTACATCTCACTGCTCATATTCACAACTTATTGCTCACATTCACACCTTACATCTCACTGCTCATATTCACATCTTACCTCTCTCTCCAAATTATTCTTCTTCCTCCCTCCACCCCCTTCTGAGTGCGCTTAGTTGACTTCTTGATAGTTAAAATGTGACACCACTGAATTGCATTTGTCATCTTATTTTTATTTTTCAAGTTTCACTGCCCCTGTTTATTTTCAGATCATTTTTTCCAGTTTGTATTAGTTTTTTTTTTTTGGCATCTAGTGGTTTTAATCACTGGTTTGTATTACTTGGTTTGTATTGGGGAATGGTTTCTTCTTTTTTAACAATTTTTTTATATATCTTTCATTTTTGTCACTGAGTTGTCATACTTTGTTTTACTTACATTTTGTTTTGTTTATTTTGTGAATGGCGGAAACCCATGACAACGTGCCCTGCGATAACACGAATTCAGATAAAACATGGTCGTGGCATGGATCCCAAAATATATATCTTAAATAATGCATTCTATTGCAAAACCCTGCATTAATGTGACCCCACTATTAACGCAATCTGGTTTTATGGACCCCAATTATCGCGTTATAGCGAGGTTTCACTGTATTTGGTAAATTTCTCTTTTCCTATTACTGTATCATCTCATCAAAAAATCTCAGCTTTGGCTTTATGACTGACTTATGATCAGATCTTTTATGGTCAAAATATTTGTAATGCATTTAATTGTTCTTGTAATGCAAGAAATTTTAAGATTGATAGCTAATTTGCTTAAGGAAAAAATTCAACTGGTTATTTCACATTCAAAATTTATTTTTAAAACTTTTGATGGTTTCTTTTTTATTGTTTATTGCATTTTATACTGTTTTATTTCTTTGCCACAAGAACATTTATTGTTTATTGCATTTTATACTGTTTTATTTCTTTGCCACAAGAACATTTTTACTATTACTATTACTTTTACTATTACTATTATTGTTATTGTAACTTCGATTTATTATTTGTTATCCTGGTAAAGAATGGATCCCAGACTGCACAGTAGTGTTGGAAACCTGAACCTGTCATCACTTTCTTGTGCCTCCATCAATGGATCGCGCATTGTTGGTGATGGAGATGAGGCTCTGAACAACAAGATACGTGCTGAGTTGGACAGAAGTATTGCTAAACATTTGGAGGCAGGTGAGATACACTGAGTAGTTCTTGGGTGTGCTTTGACTAAGATTGGGTCAGGTATGGAATTTGGAAAGTGTCTGCTCAAATTGCCAGTGCAAATGATTTCATTCTCAGAGCAAAGCGTACTAGTTTCTTATTGATTTCATCAAGATTTTCAATGGCAGCATAAAAACAATCATTAATTATAAATAAGTTATTAGTATAGCAAATGTGTTCTTAAGTATCACCCTTTATCATTATCTACAGAAACTGGTAAAAGGGAAATAATAACTTATTGGACGTCCTGATCGGGAAGCCTATTTTTTCAATGAAAACAGTGGATCCATAACTATTTTTTATCTCTTCACTGAGGGAAATATCTTTTAGGATCTCCGCTTAAAGAATGAAATTCATTGATCCTGCAGGCTTAACCCACCTGACATTGTGTTTTATAAGACATAATTTTTACACTCTTTTCTTTCCAGACATTCAAAATGGTCAGAATTTCAACAGTTCAAAACATTACTAAATCCCAAGAAAGGAAAAGGAAATCCATTTGAGATATTTCAATAGTTCAAAAATTACTAAATCCTAAAAAAGGAAAAGGAAATCCATTTGAGATATTTCAACAGTTCAAAAATTACTAAATCCTAAGAAAAGAAAAGGAAATCCATTTGAGATATTTCAACAGTTCAAAAATTACTAAATCCTAAAAAAGGAAAAGGAAATCCATTTGAGATATCAAACCATCTAATATCACACCAGTCGCAAAACACATTCTGATAAACTGTTTTAGAACGAAGCCTTCTAATTACAATTATGTAAATATAGCTAAATGATTTTTTTCACAATCCAAGTGTGCATTACTAGCAGTTCTGCCTGCAAGAGATAACATGGTTGATTCAATGTAAAAATACAAGCATGCATTACTAGCAGTTGTGTCTGCCATGAGATAACCTACATGGTTGATTCAGTATAAAAATACAAGCATGCATTTTTAGCAGTTCTGCCTGCATGAGATAATCTATGTGGTTGATTCAGATTTCTGCATTCTTGTATATTTCAGTTTCTACTGTTGCTGTTGTAGGCATCTGTCAGAAGGTTTCTTTGTTGTTCTTGCCAATGCATTTTCTATCACTCTGAGCAAATAACACATAGGGTGAAAATCAAAATACTCTTTGAGGCATCCACAGGAAATAACTGTCAGAACAGCTCAGATGTTAGCTATCACAAAAGTAAGGAAAAACACCTTACCACCTCTCAGACAAAGAGAATGTAAATGAAAAGCCAAAGCAGTCAACAGAATATGGGTAAGAACTGACACCCTTCAACAACTCAAACTATGCAAGCCCTGGCTTCACAGAAATGTACATCAGAGTGAAAAATGGTACTAAACAGTATTTAAAGAGGTGCTTCTCAAGGGACCAGTGCAGTGAGCTCTTGTTTCATTTATCTCCCCCTTTTAGAAATTGTAGGCCCTTGCTTGATACAAGTAACCCATGTACTCTTATATTATATGCTTATCTGGTTGTTTGAGGAGAAAATACCACATCTGAGGGATTTGTAAAGTGTTTTGAGGTAAAATAGAATTATTTTGCTAGCATAGTTTTTTTTCTTTCTTTTGCAGCACCTTATAATGACATTGTGCCAGTGATTCATGAACCAGAGCAGTCCTTGCTTGGTCGCTCAATGGCAACATCCAGCCGAGACTACATTGAAATTCTTAAACGCAAATATTTCGTTTGATTAAAGAACTTCATTTCATTTTTCATGTTGTCTGTCAGACACTCACTAAATAAATTCCCACATGAGAAATGCATATAATAAATTGAAATTTGTATTTGAAGACAATGTCCATTTTGATTTGTTTAAAATATACTCATTCTTAAAATCATTATTTGATAATATTTCATACTCAAGCTAAAAATGATTAATGAAGTCAGCATATTGTTTTGAAAGGTAATAATGTAATAGCATATGTTAATGAATTTTACATTGGTGTTGAAGACAGAGATTACCTGGTGAAATAGAATTCTCATATTACAGATTTGAATATGTGTATTTGTGTGTGCATGCATATGTGGTGGTGGTGTGTGTGTGTATGTATGTGTGTGAGTGTGTGTATGCATGTGCACACATGACTTTTTAAGTCATTTCTGATTCAGGTGTTTATAACAACGTTTATTTTTAAATTGTTTCTGTTGTAAAATTTGGATCTGTAAAAAATTTTCTTTAGTATAAGTGTCATTGTTTGATAACATGTGGTGTTCAGACCATTTTTCTCTCAGATGACACTTCACAATCTTCAATGTCAAAAAAATCATTTAAATCTCAAGTTGTATTTTTAAAAGCACTTGTTCTTCCAGTAGAATTTTCAGACATTAGTAGAATTTAAAAGTTATAAATTGTTTAATTTGGTTGTGAATTGATAGGGGAAATGTAGTTTTGTTGTTCTCTTATTTTTTTAATGTGCAATAAAGATCACTCATTATTCTCAACAAAAACTTCCATTGTTAAAATAAGTTAATTTTCCCCTGAAATAAACAACAACATGCCATATGCGTATTGTGGGGAAGAGGTGTGATAAATCTAGCCACATGACACACACAATAACATTATACACAACCATAATACAGCTATACCTAACTTGAGTATGACACAATGCTTTTTCTATAATTTATATAAATTTATGATGTAATGTGTACCTATGATTTACTATGTTAATCAATATACAGGTATGATATTATACAGGGGTGCACAAACCGCAGCGCGAGACAGGGCTCTTTGCGGCCCCCAGAGGACTTTTGAATGTTACCATTACTACGAATGTAAAGCACATTATTTCTTTATTTGTGTTGTTTTTTCTACTGAGCCATCCATGTGGCGGCCTTCCACGCACTATCAATTGGAAATTTGGCCCTCTGGCCTAAATGTTTGTGCACCCCTGATATAATATGTGCCTATGATTTACTATTTTAGTTAATATACAGGTATGATATAATATGTACCTATGATTTACTATTTTAGTTAATATACAGGTATGTTATAATATGTACCTATAATTTACTATTTTAGTTAATATACAGGTATGATATAATGTGTACCTATGATTTGCAATGCTAATCAATATACATGTATAGGTATCATAAATGAACCCAACATGATAAGACTTACTATTTCTCTTATAATAATAAGCAACCAAGATTTACCACTTCTCACTGTTGTAAACAGCCATGACATTACCTCTCATAATTATATACACGCCATGAAGCACTACTTTTTACAATTAAACATTGTCATAAAGTACTACTGTTTTACAATTAAACATGGTCATAAAGCACTACTTTTTTACAATTAAACATGGTTATAAAGTACTACTTTTTTTACAATTAAACATGGTCATAAAGCACTACTTTTTTACAATTAAACATGGTCATAAAGCACTAATTTTTTACAATTAAGCATGGTCATGAAGCACTACTTTTTTACAATTAAGCATGGTCATGAAGCACGACTTTTTTACAATTAAATATGATCATGATCCACTACTTCTCACAGATTATACACAACCATGAAACACTACTGAAAGCAAAAGTCATGATTTACTACTTAAACCAGATCAGTGCCGGATGTTTTGGCATCAGCCAATTTCACCAAAGCTGTCCATCAAAGACTCCAAATGGAAGGAATCATCCAATTGTTTGGAAATTCTTTGATAAAAAAGAGTGTAATAAAGTTTATGAACAATATATCTGAGGAGAAGATCAATTAGTGAAATGCCAAAAATATATGGATATGAACATGAGGTTGAAGAACAGAGGGTTATTAATATTCTAAACATGTACAACTTAACAATGAGTAAACATGTTTGGATAAATTAGCTTCACCCAGATATGATGCATAAAATATTTGAGTAGTGATTTTTAAAATGAAAGTTATATTGTTTTCATTTTAGGATTAAATAAATAAATATTTCTTTCATTTTAGAATTAAATAGTTAGTTCCAGATGTTTATAAATTGTTCTTTTAATAATATTTGTAGAATTTTATATGTGTAATTTATTTATTTAAGATGAATTTTTTTTTTTAAATATGGCACCAAAACATCCAGTGTCAAAACACCAAATGCCTTAAATGTAGTACCAAATTGGCAAAGCTCAAACATTATGTTTAAGCTTACACAGAGTGCTTGTATACGTTGCCTGCTTTGTAAGATGTCAAGCAGTCATTTGATGTGAACCCCAGCCTCTGTTGTATTTGGTGCCATTTGAATGGAATCATTTCTTTGGACCAACTTTTCTGTATTGTTGACATAATACTTTATATGGAACTGTTTACAGCTATGGGTTAGCATTTTGTTCACAATTACTTATTTTAATGTCTCAAGCTTGTGCTTAAATTTTTAATTTAATTTTCAGATTTAATTTTGAGAAAATATTTTTCAATGCAGGTAGGTATAAGATTGAAAGAGAATGTAAAAACTGTTTAAATTAAATTGAGATTTGAGCACTGGTGTTTATTGTAAAAATATGCCTAGATATTTTTTAATCTACAAATATTTTTAGGATGAATATGTTTAATTTATATGAGCTCTATAGTCTTTACATTTAAGACTAAAATCAAAATACAAAGGTTTAAACATTAAATTTGTGTAAAATCAAAATACAAAGGTTTAAACTTTAAATTTGTGTAAAATCAAAATACAAAGGTTTAAACATTAAATTTGTGTAAAATCAAAATACAAATTTTTAAACATTAAAAAGAAGACAGTTCATATTTCTTTAACCCTTCAATATTTCTTCTATGATAATAATTAATCAAGAAATCTATTAGAAGTACAGTGAAATCTTGCTATAACGCGATAATTTGGGTCCATAAAATTGGATTGTGTTAATAGTGGAGTTGTTAATGTGGGGTTTTGCAGCATGTGCAAATGAATATATGAAATTTCAGGAGCTATGCCACGACTGCATTATATCCAAATTCGCGTGTTCATGAGGTGCATTATAGCAGGGTACCACTGTTTGTTGAGTTAGAAAAAAAATAAATCTGAAAACTATAGACAAAACTGATTTATCTCTGCAGTTTCTAACTATCAGCAATTTAGTGATAAGATATAAATATAGCAAATTTATATGAAGAAAACAAAGAAAAAATTAATCTCTAGCATATAGTTATCTTAATGATGCAGTGTTGTAATGTATAGTTGTCTATAATGATGCACTGCTATAACATATAACTATTATCTATAATGTGTACTACTGTAAGATAGAGTTATCTGTAATAATGTACTACTATAACATATAACTATTATCAATAATGTGTACTACTGTAAGATAGAGTTATCTGTAATAATGTACTGCTATAATGAATGTTATCTATAAATATGTAGTGCTATAAGAACAAATGTGAACTCCATTTTCATGAAGAAACTTAAATCCATGCCAATAAAAATATTTTTGTGACCTTTAATTATACCAAGTTTGCTCTGTAGCTTCTTTGTTCTTAATGGTCATTGCTCTTTACCATTATTGCGATAGTGTTCCTTTGTATTATGCTGATAGTTACATTACCATTATAACGATGGCATTGCATCCTATTAAGTTTATGGTCACATTACCATTATAATGATAATGTTCCATTTTATTACATTTAAGGTTACATTATCATTATAATGATAATATTCCATCATATTGCATTTATAATCACATTAAACTGGATAAAAAATATTTGCTTTTATTTGCTTTTTACATAATGTTATCATTGCTAATGGTGAAAATGTTACTTTCTGACAAATGCTGGTGGTGCCATGGAAACAAATGGGGAGTTGTTATACTTTTTAATTTGTATGCAATATTATATGTATGCTTCTGTAACCTTATGCAATATATCTATAATGCGGGTGTAGTTTATGTTATTTTCTTTTAATGCTGCCTTTTTTAAAATGTGTATCAATTACTGACTTTTATATAAAATAATCACATATATTATATATACATTTATATTGTAAATACAGTACATGCTTGGGGCTTTAATTCTTCTTGAAAAGAATATTTTTTTTGTATTTTGAGACCAAATGATACATTTGTTAGTATTTGACAGTGGAAAAGACTAATGGAGTAAAGTTATCTGCATGTCACTTTGATGTTCTGGCTTGAAATATCTTTGACTCTATAAAGGAATTTATAGGCAAGATATTGATACTTCAAATCAATATCTTGCCTATAAATTCCTTTATAAAAACGTGAAAGTGGAAAGTTCTGATGCTCCATTAATATTGAGAATATGATACTCCAATTCTAACTTTCTTACTTGCCCAATCTCTGATTATGAACTCTTACTGTTGTTTGTCATTTAATGGGAATGAAACGCAGTGAAATATCTAACACATAAATTTAGTGTGATATTGCTGAGATAATGGCACTAGCAACTCAAAGAAATACATTTGTTGAAAATCAGCAATATATATTTAGTGATATTTATGAAGTATAAAGTTCCTGTAACAAGAAGGGGAAGACAAATATTAGGACCCCATATGTAACTAAAATGTGAATAATTAATATTTTGATATAGAAGGGTTATGCAATGAATTGT
This sequence comes from Sinotaia quadrata, assembly GCA_028829895.1. NCBI lineage: Eukaryota > Metazoa > Mollusca > Gastropoda > Architaenioglossa > Viviparidae > Sinotaia > Sinotaia quadrata. Next base: position 23,695,128 of record CM054178.1, read on the forward strand.
ATCCTGTGTGTTCATTAATCTGCTTTCCCCTCTTCTCCCCTAAACAACACAACACAACACACACATACACACACACACACACACACACACACACACACAACACACACACACATACACACACACACACACACACACACACACACACACACACACACACACACACACACACACACACACACACACACACACACACACACACAATGTAATTTTACTGGTTTAAGAAACTGGTTTTAATATGTGTAGTGAAAGAAACATTCATTACTATTTGTAGTGACTATATACCAAATAAAAGGTATATCTTAGTTTATAAATTAATATTTGCACATGTATTTGATAATATACATAAAATTAATAATTAACTAAATATTGAGGTACAGTAATGTGATTTATATAAATACATCAAATAATACCTTGAGTTTTCCAAATCTACTTTTATTTTATTGTACTTACATGAACTACTTCCAAGCTGCTAAAAAAATAAAAATCACAGTTAAAATTAGTTACATATTTTTATTTTGTAAGAATCCTTATCTGTGAATTTTCAAAAGACATAAATTCAAAATGCTTTCCTACTTTCGTTTCGAGATGTTGAGCACTTGCCAAACTTGCTCTTAAATCATAAACACTAACACGATCATTCTAAGAAAAGACATGACTGAGTCTCAATAGAAATGTGTCATCTGTTTTGTGCCACTGCCAGTGTTCATAATTGCAAGATGAATATTAATTTCCTTTGAAACCAATGCAACATGAATCTCAGGAATGCCTAGCATTGTAGCAAGATGAAAATATAAATAAAAGTTGACATTTCAACTTGATAAAATGTTTCAGCTTCATTATGAGAGAATTAATATTTTTTAAACAGATGAACTGAGCCTTGTTATATGAACAAGTGGGTGGTTTATCACTGACTTCTGTATTATTTTTGACCTGCAGTTTTATAAAGCATTTTGAAGGTTTGCATTACATTGGTTTTTAATTCAATTTAATGAGTAGTCTTACTGTTTACATAATTTGTTTTTTTATCTTGAAATCTGTTTCTATTCTCATAAAATGGGAGAATTTCTGTGCTCTCTGAAAGGAAAGACAGTGAATAACTATTATTTAAATTGTATCAGATTGGAAGAAATAATTCAATGTCTTTTTTTTAAAATATAAAATAAAATAAAATTTGCTTATTGATTTGCTAAGCCTCATTTTCAGTCTTTTTTTTTTTTTTTTAAACAAGGAGAAATGCAATTATCTGAAACAGTTCTAAAGTATAAATTGTGTTATTTAAGATGTAAAAATAACATTTCATTTAACCCCATTTTCCAGAGATTTGCCAGTGTTTGGATATCATTAATACTGTCTGCTCAAAATTAGAATTGAAGAAAATTATATTAAGTCTGACAGAGTTGTTTTTCCTTGAATGTGGTCACATTCTTGATCCCACCTTTAATTGGATGTACATTCTTGGGCAGTGAAGGGATAGTAAGTGGTCTGAACATTTCTGATTTAAAACAGTAGTAGTAAATTCCTCTGGGCCTCATTGCCTTCGTTTTACTCAAGGACTGACCCATCCACACTACCCAGTCCATTTTGTCTCTTCTTCACTGTACTTAGGTGCTTATTGTTTTAATGCTACTATTTTACTGCCTGTAAAAAAAAAAAAGTAGTAGTGATTTGGTCAATATGCATTTGAATATTTACAATGATTTATCAGATGATGTGTGTTTGTGCATAATTAAAATATTTATTTTTTCACCTTTCCGTCCATAAGTTTTTTTTGCAGTCATAAAATGTATAACAGTTCTAGGAAAACTTTAAATTACAATTACGGTGCTCTAAGAAGTGGCAGCTTTTAAGCTCTCATGATTTATTTTTTCTACCTTCTGACAAACAATATTCAACATTGCATGATTTACTTTTTCTATCTTCGAAACAAAAACATTATTATTTAACAAGACATGATTTAGTTTTTCCACCAGTTGTACAAACATAATATTCAGCAGTGCATGATTTAGTTTGTCATTGAATTCAAACATAATATTCAACAAGACATGGTTTAGTTTGTCATCAAATGCAAACACTATTCAGCAATGCATGATTCAGTTTTTTACCCTTCTAAGTAAACAAAATAGTTTGTAGTCACCATACATACATTGAAGAGGGAGGTGAATTAATAATAATCAGACAACTAATATATATTGCATTAGCTTGCATGTAATTACTTATTTTCATCCAGAAATAATATATCAGCCATCTTGATGCTTCTCTGTAATCCCACATTATTAAATGTTGAAAGCTGCATTCTTAAGTTTTGTATTTCCGTCCATTTGAAAAATTTAAAATTGACTTGTATCTGTGTATTTAACACTGCAAATATGGACTAAACTTGTTATTAATTCTAGCACTTAAATATTTATTGGTTTCAATATTGTAACACCTTAAATACATATTGAGTATTGTAACTTGATAGCTTAATATTTACAGATTTCAGTTAATTAACACAGGTCAATGAGGTTCAGTTTTATCAAATAATTGTATACTGTGCCAGTTTTGTTATCAAATGCATATGAGTTTTTTTTATCTCCTGTGTCAATTTTTGTTATCTAATGTAAATGAATATTTTTTATTTAGAGTACTGTGCCCTTTTTGTTATCTAATGTAAATGACTACTTTTACCTTGTGTACTGAATCCATTTTTGTATCAAATGTAATTATTTGTTTTACCTTGTGTACTGTGTAAGTAATTATTTTTCTATTGTGTGCTGTATCCATTTTGTATCTAATGTAAGTTTTTAATTTTGTATCATGTGTGCTGTATCCATTTTTGTATCAAATGTAATTATTTGTTTTACCTTGTGTACTGTATAAGTAATTATTTTTCTATTGTGTGCTGTATCCATTTTTGTATCAAATGTAAGTTTTTATTTTTGTATCATGTGTGCTGTATCCATTTTTTGTATCAAATGTAAGTTTTTATTTTTGTATCAAGGTGCTGTATCCATTTTTCTATCAGTTGTAAGTTGTTATTTTTGTATTTTGTGTACTGTGCCCAATTTTGTATCTGCTGTAAGTTACATCCAAGAAATTTCATTAAATTTTTTAAAATGTTACTGCATTTGACTTATTATTTTATTTGGTTTTGTTATTCTATAATGTCATTTTTCTTTGAATTATTACTTCTGTTAAACAAAATAAACATGTGCAACCACCTAAATTGATTTTTTTCTAACAAAAATTAGAACCTAGGGAATGTTTGTTTAATTTAAAAACAAGAAGTTCTTTCTGTTTTCCTTTCTTTTGTTGAAAAGTTCTCACAGTGATATGGTATGTAAAATAAGTCCCATGATCTTTTCCAGTGTATGAAGAATGACTACTGTCAAATGGTATATAAAATACCAAGTCCCATGAATTGCTTTCTCATGCCATATAAAATCCAAAATAAGTCACGTGACTTTTACCATTGCTTGCCCACTGTCATATCTAGTATCATATGACCTTATGGTAGTGGGCAAATAATTATAATTTGTACAATTATAATGGTACAAATCCTGGGACTTGTTTAGTATTTTATAAATCCTGTGGCTTTTACCATAATTTACCAACTGTCATAGAGTACATTAAATCCTAAATTAAGTCCCAAAACCTTTAGCATTACTTGTATATGGTACACAAAATTCTAAATAAGTCCCATAATTTTTACTATTATTTATCCAGTTGCATGGTGCACAAAATCCTAAACAAGTCTGCAAAATGTTACTATTTTTACACACTGTCAAATAATGCATAAAGTACTAAATACGTCCTGTGACTTTCAAGCTAGCAGATGAAGGATTATTTTTTTAAATTAACAAAGTGTAAACTTAGTCTTTATCTTTGAATTATTTTTCAGAAAAAAAAACTCTATTAACAAAGAGAAATGGAGGAAAAGAGAGAAAATTGTCTGTGACTGTGTGGTTGGAGGGTCTGTATTTGGTTGCAAAACTAGCATGATGATATGAAAGGTCACAATGTTAACTGCTCTGATATGTCTTAAAGACAATGTAATTACCAGAAAAAGGTGTAATTAGCAGCCCTTTCACCATAATAAATCTAATTCAAAACAAATTAACTTCCCACACACTAAATAAAATTGAAATACCTGATAGAAGTGTGACATTTCCAATTAACAAAAGAAATTAAATCTCCACATAGTATCACTTTAGGAGCTAATTCCCATTACATCGGCCATATTATTAGAAAGACAAAGGGTAGGTAAGAATTACTTCCCTTTCAGACAAGATCTGGGGTGTCATCTGAAAGATGAGAATTAGTGTGTCATAGTATGAGACCTGGCCACCTAACTTTCATTCATCTTTGTGACTCTTAGCTTTAGAATCTACTGTCAAACTCACTGGCCCTAAGTAGAGTAGGCCCAACCTTAGATCTCGCATCTTCGCATATATATGCCATCTCTCCTCTTGTGAGAGGCCATGGCGATGTTATCCAACCTGGCCTGTCTTCTGGGTCAGGTTATAATAATATCTCAGATATTTAGCCAAGCTGACCACGTGACTGTTCCTCGTCACAGAAAATCACCACATGGTCTAGAGTGCAGACAGATGCTATCATAATAAGACCATCCTATCATCCTCTCCCAGAAATGATACTGGTAAAAAGGTCTTTTTGCTGAGAGAGTTGGCATTTTATCTACCACATCCATGCCATCAGCATCCTACTTTGCCTACCACATCCTGTGCCTCACAAGTGGGTAGAACAGGCCAAGGCCAGCTATCGCTCTTCAATGCACACAGACAGATACAAAACTCACAGCCTGTACCACGCACTTGACTGACCCGGGTCATGAGAACCACCACTCCACTAGTCAGTCTATCAATGGTCACAGCCTGGAAAGTCTAGAGAGACAAAATATACACAAAACTTTTCAGCCTCATTGTGAACACAAAGCCTAATAGTGAACACTAATGTCGCACTCACATCTTTGTGATTAATTTCATTATAAATTCTTTCCACCTTCAATACTTTTTCCTTATAAAGTTTTTCTATTTTATCCCTAAGTTCACAAGTACTTGTTTTCTTTTATATGTTATCTTTGTTTTCGTATCTTTGTCAGGATGGGATTAGCTGTTTGCAATTGTAATGTTTTCAATTTTGACACCTGACACTGTTGAAGTGTTGGTATATATGTGATTGGCCATGTTATGATTTAAAATATTTTTACACCTTTTAAAAAACCCACGCCACACAGTGAACAATAAAAAATATTGTGCATTATAAATTCTAGGTGTTGTTTTTCCACACAAAATATCACAGTGAGACGCATGTTCTAGACTGAGATGGAAATACTATTTCCAAAGAAAAATAATACACAAACGAACAAAACAGATGTAGTTTAATATCAACATTTATTTAACAAGTCATTTATTTATACAAATCATCACCAAATGAATAATTTTTCAGACTATTTACCTGCTTTTCTTTCATAATATAGTTAGTAAAATAAAAATGACTTTTTAGTTATTGCCAAACTAAAATACTGCTTTTTCAAACTGGGAATTTACAAGTAATGTGTGTGTTTGATGATATACAAACATACTGTAGCTGTTTACCATCAACTTAAAACTACATATTAGAAATAACCAAATGTATCATATATAATTAAGGAATACAGTAAACAAATTTGTAAACAAAATCCACCATTAAAAACAGATGAGATATGTCACTGACCATTTACTAGTAAAGATAATGTTACATCACAAGGATTAAATCTTCATATAACTACATCAGATATGCATCAAGCATATTTTATGGGATTAAACTGGAAACAAAATCACAAACTAAACAAAACTACTGGTACTATCTGGTAAATACAGTTTTAAAAGTTTTTTTTATCTTGATCAATAGCGGATCAGTGAGTGTCACCTTCAGTTTTAGCAAACTGGACTACTATCAGATTAATGTTTCTAAAGTTTCTGCTCATCAACTGTGAATCAGTATCTTGATAATTTTAGCAAACTGGACTATCAGATTAATGTTTCTAAAGTTTCTGCTCATTAACTGTGAATCAGTATCTTGATAATTTTAGCAAACTGGACTATCAGATTAATGTTTCTAAAGTTTCTACTCAACTGTGAATCAGTATCATTGATAATTTTAGCAAACTGGACTACTAGTAAGTACTAAGAGATTAATAAGTTTTTAAAGTTTTTGACCATAAACGGTGGATCTGTATCACCAACAGTTTTAGCAAATTGTAAAAACATGCACAACAACAAAAGACATATTATGAAAATAAGCAGGATACAAATCGCATATTTGGCATAACTTTCAATCAATACATTTAACATTGATATCCAGAATCACAAGTAAAAAACTAGGTTTGCTTTTACACAAATACAATATTTCGTTTTCAAACAATTTTATCTTAAGTAGAGTGTCCACAATTTAATAAAATATTCTTGATAAATGTGTGAGAATTGTTGATTATGTTATTTTGATAAACATTTGAAATGTGGAATTTTTTTTTTTTTAATTTTGAAATCAGGCATGACCTGAATGATTGCATAATTATTTTTTTTTAATATTTGAGATCAGGTTTTCAAACCTAACAAAATTACCTTGTGCAGTAATACTGAATTTTTAAAACCAGATTTTTTTCTTGCTAGTTATCTGTGCAATATTATTTAATCTTTGAAAGTGAATTTACGCCTGACACAAGTATTTATACCTAATCTTTGAAAGTAAAATTTACACCTGATACAGTTACTACTTACTCTTTGAAAGTGAATTTATGCTTAACACATTTATCTATGCAATACAACTTAACCTTTGAAAGTGAATGTACGCCTGACACAATTATCTGTGTAATACAACTTAACCTTTGAAAGTGAATGTACACCTGACACAATTATCTGTGCAATACGTATTAATCTATAAAGGCAAATTTACACCTGACACAATTATCTGTGCAATACTACTTAATCTATGAAGGCAAATTTACGCCCGACACAATTATCTGTGCAATACTACTTAATCTATGAAGGCAAATTTACGCCCGACACAATTATCTGTGCAATACAACTTAATCTATGAAGGCAAATTTACGCCTGACAAAATTATCTGTGCAATACTACTTAATCTATGAAGGCAAATTTATGCCTGACACAATTATCTGTGCAATACAACTTAATCTATGAAGGCAAATTTACGCCTGACACAATTATCTGTGCAATACTACTTAATCTATGAAGGCAAATTTATGCCTGACACAATTATCTGTGCAATACAACTTAATCTATGAAGGCAAATTTACGCCTGACACAATTATCTGTGCAATACTACTTAATCTATGAAGGCAAATTTATGCCTGACACAATTATCTGTGCAATACTACTTAATCTATGAAGGCAAATTTATGCCTGACACAATTATCTGTGCAATACTACTTAATCTATGAAGGCAAATTTATGCCTGACACAATTATCTGTGCAATACAACTTAATCTATGAAGGCAAATTAACACCAGTCTAATGGACAACACTGAAACAAAACTATTCTTGCTTTGTTTGGAAACTGAGACTGATATATGGTGTAGTTGCCTCTTAAGCAGAGGTTATTTTTTGGTGTCAAGGGTAAAGCAAAATTCAAGTACAGTCAACATCAGGTTGATAAATAGCACAGGATGCCCACACGGTAAAGGACTAGACCATACAAGTCTGTGATAAGAACACCATCTCTCAATAAGTCCCAAACACCCACATTTTCCTTAAGCTGTTTCTTAATTTAAGCAACAGATGAAGTACATGAGGTTATTTTGCATTTAGAGACCAATTAAATACACAAACACATACGTATCTTTAAATACTAGAATCACACTCTGTGCAGTGAGATACTGACACTGTTATAGTCATGCAAGAACTGAGACCAACTGAGGGAACAGCAGATTCATGTCTCTCAGCTAAATGATGGATGGAATTGCCTGTAGCGTTTTTTGCCAAGTTCATCTAGTTGAATTTGGCCAAGTTAAATGCAAATAAGCTGTGACTGCTTTACAAAAAATTGAGGTAGCCAAAATCATTTCTACAATATATTTTTTTAAAAACTGCAATGGCTTCAAGTGATTTTGGTGAGAAGCTAGGTTTGCTATAAAGATCCCAGGTGATCTAAACAAACCCAGGTGATAAGTTTGGTGACAATGGTGTCCATTATTTATGCAATACTATTTAAGCTGTGAAAGCAGTTATAAGAGTTGAATGTGGCATTCAAATAATTAACACTGATACCAGGAACGTATGTTTATTCTCTGAATGAATATCTAATTTTAATTATTATTTTAAACTTAATATTTTATAACTCAATAAGTATTCCCCTCACACATCTGCCTCTTTTTTTAAGATTAACAATCATGCTTTGGATGCTAAACATCCATATGACCTTACAATATCTTTCAAAATCTCAGCTGATGTATATTCTTGTTTATGCAAAAGATCTTCAGAAAATTATCATTCAGAAAACAACATTTTGTGATCCTGTTTTCAATTATGATCCCCAGTGCCCATTCTATGCTAATCTGGCATTTGTATTTTGCATGCCAAATATTCTGACAGTAACTGTGCTTATAAATTAAGCTTCCTACATAAGTACCAATGCCCATTTCTTGTAAAATCAATATTTCTTTTCATTTAAACAAAATTGTTTAATATATTTAGAATTTTAGATACAGCAGTGACATAATATTGGAAACATCACATGTCTTGCCATGTTTATATATTTAAAATTCATTTAAAATATACTCTTATAAATAACTATTGATTTCTAATTAAAATCATGACACAACAGAGAATTCATTAATGTCAAAGAAAGTGTGGAAGAGAACTACACAGCACCACACTTAACACCATTCCTATTGTTAATTAATCAATAATTAAAAGGTTTCTACTTATTTAACTTTGTTGCCTGAATCGTTTACATCACCAGAATGGAGAAACAATATAAAAGTAAATAAGAAAGACACATATCAGTCAATTTTTACTTAATGAATATTTTCACACTGCAACTTTCATATTTGATTTTTTCCCCTTTATAAAGAAAGCAAAAGCTTGTAGCTTGATATCACTTTAAATGTTTTGTAAAATGAAAGGTTCTATGCTAATATGGGAAGACAATTCTGATTGTGCCAAACAGATTAAATAACATTTTAATAGCTATTATCTATCTTTAAGCAGCAAAGATTTTGATATGAATATGTGACCTTTATAAAATATAGATACATGCAACTGGGAACTTGGATTATTTATATAAGTCATGCAGATTAACAACGCAACAACAAGACTTGAGAAAACAGAAACAAGTTGAGCAAAATTTTAAATCAAAACATAAAGCTTGCTGTCCACTTCTATACTATTTAAAATTTGTTCTCAAAACTGGCAAAAGTAAGTAATAATCACTCCCATGCCATTTATGAATTTATTTTTCACAATGTGAGAGTAGAGTAAGTTATGACTGCTAATAATGTCAGTTATTAATATTTCAGATACCTGGGGAATAATTACTTTTTAAGCATTTGTTAATGATAATCATATTAATCACAACATACTGAATTTCAAAAACATTATAGAGTTAAGAAATATGCTGTTTAAAATAGGCAAATGTAGATTTAAAAAGAAATATGACTAGCTGTAACATTTAATGATTTACAAATTCAATGGTTCTGACAATATTTAAAAAATAATTAAAAACTAAACTTGAGCAAATAACACCAAAATAAATATTCACAGAAGCAGGTAAACTGTTACTAAATTTTATCTAGTGGGTGTTATTATGAGGAGGTTCACAAATGCACACACATGATTAAAAAGTATGTTTCCATAATCAGAAGAAAATTTAAAAGGCAAACAAAAATTCTGTTTACAATCTAATCATAATTTCATTGGCATATTCTAACTCACAACTTGTGTTGCTCACACAAACTCATATTTACAAAATCAGTGTCCTTTTTAATTTGTATTTTCTTGTTTTCTTTAGATTTCACACATTACTCTGTTAACAAAATGGTACTTCACTGCAACATAATAAAATATAAAATGCCTTTTCTACATTTCTACTTAAATAATTTTCAAAATTGGTCAATTCTAAAATAGTAAATGATAAAAATATAATAATAGTAATAGCTGTGTTGTAGAAAATCCTTTAACCAAAGTACCAGACTCAGTTTTAAACAGGCAAACAAATGAATTCTTACAGGTACATTAATGGGGTGCAATATGTGCACAGATATACTTTACAACTGATGAAGTGTAATATGTTCAGACAGTTTAACAAGTGCACAAATGAATTCTTTTGACGATATGTGATACGAAACAACCATCGCACGAAAGAACAGTCAACATCCACAGCGACTGGGAGTGTTTGTGTCCATGTTTTTTTCGTGCAGATGACGTACAGAACTGTTGTCTTGAGATACTGACTCGGAGAGTCCTTCGAGTTCTGCATGTTTCACCATCATCTCTTCAACCAGATAGCTGTTTGATAAAAGAAACAACAGAGTTGAAAACTGAAATATATAAAGCAATGATACACCATTGCACACAACAATTTTTATACAAATCATTCATATTATTATAAAAATATTCTCTCTCAGATAACAGTAACCACCTTGCTATTAATTATTTGCTATAAAAATTAAATTTAAAAAAAAGAAGTATTTACTTTTGGATATTAATAGTTTAAGGGCAAACATATTTTGATTTTTAAAACAAGACTGAATTACACAATTCATCAATTTCTAAACTTACTTCAAGCACGAGCAGGTAAATATTTTCAAAGAAGAAAATAGTGTAAAAACTGGAAAATAACAGTTAAATCAAAGTAAAAATAAGTAAACCATCTCTGATAAATGAGGTTTCATATGTAATAACACGATTGTTGTTTTGTTGTATTTGTTTAGTGTCTGTTAACAAGTGTGAAATTTAGATTGCAAATTCCAAATTAAAGCTTTCTGAATTTTCAGATTGGTATTGCTTTTGTTTGAAGGAAACAGAAAGAGGCTATAGGTGGGCAGCGAATAAATGAGCATTCAATAATGACTGAAGGCTAGAAACAGTAGAATGTCAATAATAAAAATCTAAAAGCAGATGAAATCAATAAATAGTAACAAGCTATAAGTAATTGTAAACCAGTAGTAGAAATTTGAAAGCAGTATTATTGCCAGAAGAAGTAGAAATTAGAAGTAGTGGAAAACCAGAGGTAGTATAAATCTGGAAGCAGTACTATTGCCAGAAGTAGAAATTAGTAGGAAGCTCAGTTAGTAAAAATTACTTCATAGATTCCTCGATCATGATGCCATCCTTGACGGATGTTTCACTCCAGCCAATGAAACTTTGTTCTTTACACATATCCTCTATCTCGTTGCGCTCAACTTCACGGCTGATCAGATCACACTGTAAACAACCAATGTAATCACTATAAAATGGTGTCCACAAGTTCCAAAACTGTGTAAACTATAAATAAAATATGAAACAATCTCCTAAAAGTAATTTAAATATGACATCTTACTCTTATTACAATATACTTACATTGTAACAATATGTTTAAAATGAATGGTACATTTACAACTGATTTTGTAGTGTACACTATAAAGCATTGTAAATGTCCATGTTATATTAGTTCTTTGTTAGCAGTCATGCTAAGTTTATATATAATGATAGATTTAAACTTAGAAATGCAAATACAGGCCCAACCTGAAGGCTTAGTTAAAACATAAATAAGGAAAACAATGTACTGAATATGTCTGTCTCTATGCCGCATTAATCATTAGGGTCAATGGATCCAAAAATTTTATTTAGTAATTTTTAAAACTATATATACATCTACTGTAAACTCTCAATTATGTGGCATTTTTGCTCTAACACGTAACAGTATATATAAAAATTAGTCCATTACAATTCTATACCTTAGCAGCATATTTTCACTGCTGTCTGGTATTGTGTGGCTTTTCTGCACCCTCTATAGATCTTCAGATTACTAATTCATGGAGTAATGTGCTTAGCTATAAACACTTACTCTTAAAATTTCATGTTTAATGTTAATTTTATTATTTCATGAATTGCAGCATAATACTGTTTTTCTATATTAGCTGTTGCTCTAACGGTGTATATTTTATCTAAAGTCACACTCCAGTCTACAAGCCTGTATAACATACATTATTAGGACAGAGATATGCATTCTTCTGACATAAATGAAGCATGCATTTTAAAAATTTATTGTACAATTGCATTCATTTAACTTATGAAAGAGATAAACAATCTTATGAATTAGGCATTGTTTTGATTAATGATAAATGCATGGATTCTTTAGACTTTATTCTTTATTTTATAATAGAGACATTTTTTTAAAAACTTTGATACACATACACACTTCCAGCATATGAAATAGACATACACTCCTTTAACTAATGAGATGCAGTAGTGATACATGTACCTCTGGCTTGAGATAGACAGTCTTTTAACTTAGACATATTTTCTTATTTCTTAGGACAGAGACATGCAAACATTCTTATGACTTTAATAGAAATATGCATTCTACAATGGCTGGATAGAAATATACACTGTTTGGACTTTGATACACACATATTATTTTGACTTAGGAAAGTTACATCATTCCACTGATTTAAGCTGCAGAGACACATTATTTTGACTTAAAATACAAACACATTATTTTGACTTAGGAAAGTGACATCATTCCACTGATTTAAGCTGCAGAGACACATTATTTTGACTTAAAATACAAGCACATTATTTTGACTTAAAATACAAACACATTATTTTGACCTAGGAAAGTGACATCATTCCAATAACTTCAGCTGCATAGATACATTATTTTGACTTCAGATATAAAGACACATTATTCTGACTTAAGAAAATTACATCATTCCACTGAATAAGAAAAAGAGATATATTGTTCTGACTACTGATAAAGATATATTTTAATCTAGCTTATAACAGAAACACATCAAATTTTTTAAAAATTACGTTAAAACTAATGATAAAGAATGCACTCTTTGAAATCATTATTGGGTTTTTTGTGTGATATATGTTTATGGCTATGTTGCTTTTTAATATAAACAATTCAATGTATGGCCCCATACCTTGTTAGCCAACAAAAGGCATGGAATTGTGGAACCATCAGCTAGCGTACATTTGCTATCTAAGTCTTTTTTCCATTTGATGGCATTCTGGAATGTACTTTTCTGCATTAGGTCAAACATCACAATGCATGCATGAGCATCCTTGTAGTAAACACGAGTCATAGAAGTAAAACGCTCCTGGCCTGAAATAAATCAAAATACTATTTTTATAAAACAAAGATTAATCAAAAAATATATTGAAATAACATGAGTTGAACTTACAAACATGGATTAAAAAATATCATTTAAAAATTTATTTTTTTAAAAAAAAGATTAAATGTTTTGGTGCAACTGCAAGGTAATCGACAGTTTAGAGTCAATTTCAACAAAAAGAAATCAAGTAAAAGATTTTATCTAATTATTAATATTAAACTAAAAAAAAAAAAAATAGAGAGTGGTTCGTATAAAGAATTATAAAATGTCTTTTCAAAATTTTTCCCAGAACTAATGAAAGATATAAATTATAAGAAAAAGATATTGCATGGAAATCATCCAAGATGTAAGGTTAATGATTATAAATATAATGATCCAAGATGTAAAGTTAATGATCATTAATGATCCAAGCTGTAAGGTTAATGATCAATAACAGTTCATGTTATATAGTTAATGATCATTAATGGAGAAAGATAAGGTTCATGATCATTAACAAAATGGATGGTGACAGATATTTATTGCTTTATTTCAATAAAAGGTCCAAGTTATAAGGTTAATGATCTTTAATAGTCCAAATACAAGACAATCACTAACCCCTATAATGGGTCCAAAATGAATGCTTTTAATGATCATCAATGGTTCAAGTTATAAGGTTAATGATCAATAATGAACAAAGGATTAAGGTTCATGATCATTAACAATTGGTTGATGATACAGATGATCACTGATTTCTCCAATGAACTAAATTGGTTGATAATACAAAATGCACATGCTTGTAATAATATTAATACCATATATTTCATTCATATTGTATAAATGAAAAATATATGTAAAAAAAATATATATATATAAATGTGCTGACAATATATACACTGAGAGAGATTCTAGTTAACTGGACAATCAGTTAATTGGGTCATCCATTTATTTGGGACAAAATAAATTTAAAGAAAAAACAGAATTTGCTTTGTATTTTGCTTATTTGGGAGAGCATGCCTTTTAAACTAGACGTTGAGTTTTAATTGGTGTGGCTTTTGCTTGTGGTGTGAGGGAGAGTGAGAGTGAGTTACTGCTGATTCATTTAGTAAAGAATATATGTACATTCAGACAGTGTAGCAAATCTACTTGTAGTGATTGTTAGACAATGAGTTTGTGATCACTCTAGGATAGCATATTGGCTGACTTACTGAGTTACTCAATAATGGTGTACATAATTCAGAAAGGATAGCAATTTTGCTTGTAAAACTTCAAATCATACCCTTGTTAAGATATTAGAGAAAAATATGACTCTAGCTAACAGTAACAGAACTACCTTGTTCAACCAAATCAATAGTCAACTGCCAAGTGGAGGAGATAACTGGAGTGTAGAAATCTACAACCTACAAGTACAAGTACAACATAAGATGTGAGAGAAACAGATATGACAGGAAATGTCCCAAAAGTAGAAGCATGAACTGATGAAGGCAAGGAATGAAGGATCCAGGAGGCCCTCAATGGTTCTCAACTAGATGTGGTTATAACTTACATATCAGTAGCCCACTGCTGAAGAGTTAGCTAAAAAAAGGTAGGTCACAAGGAATTCAAAGCAACAGGTTATTGGTTGTCTCGATGGAAATCTAGGCATTTGCATTATATTCAAGAAAATGCATGATGTTTGGTTGTCTCAAACTCAAAGAAAATCTAGGCATAGCATTAAATTCAAGAAAGCACAAGATGGTTGGTTGTCTCAAAGAAAATCTAGGCATGCATTAAATTCAAGAAAGCACAAAGTCAGTGCTGATGCTGTAAGTGTAAATGCTAAATGCTAAAAATTGGAAATCCACAAAAGTGGATTTGCTTCAGAAATATTGTGCAGGTGACCTCTACTGTGTTGATGAAACAGGCTTGTTTTATGCTACACTACTGGGTTCAAAGAAAGCAATATATTGTGTAACTGTGTAATGTTCACATCATCTAACAATTACTGAATTAGATTATTTATGAACATAACTATGCCAGATATTTTCATAAGTTTATAATTATAGTTTGAAAAATGAACAGTTTCTTTTGTTAAATATCCACTTTAGATGTAAACTTACCTGCAATATCCCAGAGCTGAAGTTTAATATTACACTTGTCTGACCAGCGTATGACCTTCAGAGCAAAATCCACTAGTAGCAGCAGAAAAGGGAAAAGATCAGAGAAATAAACAAAAATATACAAGACATGATAAAATAAATTGGGCCAACAAATAAGTCGGTATAAAATTTAAATTCATACACAAAATATGTTAAATATTGATGATTTCATTTGTCTCCCTTTACAGAGAAAATGCTCTCAATTAAAATGTACTTTAAAACTAAAAGTTAAATAAAATTATTTATTTTACAAATTTTATAACAGAAGCGAGAAGTGTCATCTCATTATCATAAATATTAATCTAATTACAAGTTAAAGAGGACTGGATTAAAAAAAAACAACTAACAATATTTGAATATAATGGTGACCCATAAATACTTCTAAACAAAGATACATTGTGTATCCAATAATTCACAGAGTACAACAATCATGTCTTACTACACTATAATCACTTGTACTAATTACATGCCAACTATGTTGCTGGAATCCAATGATGTAATAATTTTCTTGCATGTCCGCACAATTAACAAAATTTAACTTATTTTGGTTACCATTCTTTTCATGAGCACAACTATAATTATAAATATAATTTTACATTTGCTAAAATATGGCATAATAACAATAAATATAATAATAATAATACAATTTTTTAATGAAGACTTTAATAAAATAAATTATTAGCAGAAAATAAAACAATTATAAACATTTCTTTCTTTTACTTTAACAAAAGCTTAATGATTTTCTAAACTAATTATATAAATAACAAGTACAATAATTATTTTAATAGATATATTTACAATTACAGAAATTACAGCACATAATCACAAGAGAACAAACCAAAATATTATTAAATAGTCTGATTAAGTAATAGTGATTAATTATTTTAACATGATGAGATAGTCTGGCAATTAATGATTATTATATAAGATCATGACTAAATATTTGACAATTATTGATAAGTATTTTACAATTCAAAATGGTTGTAATTTCTGACAAGTAACAATACTTAAATATTCCGATGATTAAATATCCTGACAATTGACATAATGAAGATTATGCTTACTGTTGTCAATGAATGATGATTAAATATTTTGGCAATTAATCATGATGAATGAATATTCTGACACTTTAAGTTAACACAAGTAACTTAATTAACTTACCACCAATTGTCATTTTGTAATCACGTCGAAATGAATCGTTAACATATCTGTGCACAAATGACGTCTTGCCAACCGTTGGATCACCAATAATAATCACTTTGAATAGAATCTCTTCTGACATGTCTGCATTTCGATGCATGTTTTATTAAAAAATAAAATATTTTAAATTCTGCCAGTGATTTATTCCTCTAATTTTATTCTAGCTGAATTTAATTTTATTTCTAAGCTCTTATTACTAGTAATATATATATGTCAGTTCATTAGAAGACAGTAATTATTTCATGATCGATATATCTCACTCTTGCAACAGGATATATTTGCAGAAGGATGTGAAATAAAATAGAACTTCCTAATATTTGTTAACTTACACCGCTTAGCGCTATGTGTGAAGTTTGCAAAAGCATGTGCATGACTGATGAACTTGATACAAAAATAAAATATGAACTAACTGAAAGAAAATATATGATACAAGTGTATCATTTCGATTACACTTTTCATGCCATTTCTTTCTTTTTTTCCCCTAGCGCTGTAAACTCAAAAAAACACTTTGCAAGAAAAAAAACTTTTTGCCGACATCTTGTAATCACATGACCAAGCACGTGGTCATTCTCATGTGATACCAAACCCCTAGTCTGTAAGCATGTGTGTGTCCTATTCTTTTCTAATTTCAGATTTGTAGATTTCGGGTTTTCACTTCCGTGACACGTTATTGTTTGACGGTGTTTGAATTTATTTTATTTTATTATTTTTTTTTTTACTTATATTTGTAATTTTCATCTGTTTGCTTATTAATTACCTCGTCATTCTCATTCTGTTTGCAAAGAGATCATGGCTGATAAATCATGATTAGTATAATAGTAAACTTTTTCAACACCAAGATTCCACACTTAAAAAAATCGTATATCTGTTGTGGGATAACAAGCAAAATTAGATCTCATCACGTATTTTACACATAGAAAAATATCTTCCCAAATCTATGTCCTATATAAGCCTAATCTTTCTTGAAGAAGGCGGTATGCAAGCGCTTGGCGGTGAACCAGTTCAGACCTGTAGGCCTATAACAGTATAAGAGAAGTGTCATAATGAAATGAAACCTGTGACTTTTAAGTTTATTTTGTTAAAGAAATTATATTCATGTCTGTTGCCTAATAAAATATACTAACACTGTAACAGTAAATGGACAATGCCATCTGTATTGTATGGCATCTGAAGAGATTGTAATCGTAATAGCATCAGTAACTTTTAATAGTTTGAGGTTAAGATAGGCCTGTGTTGACATGTTTGAACTACCGTTAAAACTTGATTTGGTAAACACGCGCTTGCCTGAGATATAGTACATGTAGGAGAATGTATTACTGATTGTATCTGGAGAAGGTTGTAAGCCTATTAGACGTGGTTATATCTTGAGAATGTTGTATTACTGATTGTGTTTGGAGAATGTTGTGGGCCTATTACTGATTGTGTCTGGAAAATATTGTATTACTGGTTGTCTGGAGAATGTTTTATTACTATTACTGATTGTATCTGGAGAATGTTGTATTAGTGGTAGTTTTGGAAAATGTAGGCCTATTACTGATTGTGTCTGGAGAATGTTGTATTACTGGTTATGTCAGGAGAATGTTGTATTACTGGTTGTGTTTGGATAGCATTGAGGCTTAGTTCAGATTGTCTGGAAAATGTATCACTGGTTGTATCTAGAGAATGTTGTGGAGTAAATTTGCCTATCCCTATTTTAAAATTTAATTGCTATATAAATTATTAAATTGTCAGAGTAACCTGACCTTGGGCATTCCTTATGATGGTATTTTTGTAAGTGTTAGAGTTGGAAATAAACAAACTGAGTTGAGAATATGCTAGAAATTGCAGATTTAATACAAACCAGTGAGTAGCTTTTATTATCCAATGATTATGATTTACGACAGGGGTCTCCAAACTTTTCAGCCCGAGGGCCGCATTAACTATCAAACAGCAGTTCGGGGACCGATTACAAACTCGAGGTCCAAATAAAAAAGAATCAAAACATGAATGCTGTTTTTATTATTTATTTAATATTATTTTATTCAGTTATTATTTAATAACAGATGGTTGGCTAGTTTGGATATATATATATCAAATAAATGTATGTATTGCTTTTTTAAATACTTCTTTTTTAAAAAATGCAAAACATACATTAATTTCATGAAAGTCATGCTCCTTTCAAAACCTTGTGCTCTCACTCTAGAAAACAGTACAACCCATGAATGTATGATTTAAGAATTATAATTCTCACCACAAGAGTGGACTATCTCCCAGCATACTGAGTCTTGAGACACTTGTTGGGAGTTCTTATGTTTCAAATTTTATTAAAAGAATTTCAAAAACCAATACTGTTACTATGAAATATTAGGAAATACCAACAATTTCACAACAAACAATATGAACAAAAAAAAAAACCGAACAAAAATAAAGAAAAAATGTTCAGACTCACGAATACATTTATTTTTGAATCTTTATAATAAAAACTGTTGACTTTTATTTCAAGGAATTAAGTAAGAAATGCCTCAAATTTCAAGCACTATAATAAATATCGTATTAGGAAACAACTATGTGCATTATATTTTTCTTTTAATACAGTCAGTCAAAAATATAAATTATTAAGACATTCCAGCTTCTAAATACTTTATTATAGTATCCCAAACCACCAATTGTACTAAAATATAACACATTTACATCATAAAAATTTAAATGTCAAAGTATAAACCATCACAGTCAGATGCTATTTAAAAAATAAATAATTAAGCAAAATTAACTATATGAAAAGCTATAGGGCAGAATTATGTATTGTATTGGCAAGCAATTTATGTAGATATCACTCCCATTATTATGTAGGTATGTGCTTTGTGTATGTGTGTATACACTCGCACACATACATACACACACACATATTTGATCTCTTATGTTTAAGTTATATATGTGTATTTGATCTCGTGTGACACAATTCATATCGTCTGGCACAAATGTTCTTGTGGTTGACTGTGTACAAAATCGTGTAATTTAAATGATACTAAACTGTTTACATTACTGGTGTCCTCAACATCTAAAATTTTAATATCTTTAACATTTAATAACTGTTTCATTAATAACTATTAATTACACAATTGATAATTATTTTTATTTAAAAATTTGTATAGAAGTATGACAAAGATACTAATTAGCATCAGTATCTTTATTAAAGTCATTATGATACAGATGATTATTAGCATTATTAGATTACATAAAGATTTAAAAATAAATTTCAATATAACTGATGTTAGTGCTTGACTGCTGTCCAAATTGTTTCCTTAAATTTTGATAAGTTAATTGGGGGTGAATGATTCTCTCTAATTTAATTAAGCCACATTTAATGATAATCTTAAAATTTGATTTGTGCCATACTTAAAGCAATATGCATATTGTGTCATATACACAAGAAAGATATATGTATATTTGATGAGTAAGATTAAAAAGAAAAATTAAACTATGTAGCTATATGTACATAGTTTAAGTGGTTTTACTGTTGAAATATAAGCATAATGAGGTTCCAGTCTACATGAGTGTAATCCTGAAATGGTCTGCTTGCATATGTGAAACAAGAAATAAGAACAGTGATCTACTTCTCCCACCCTTCTACCTCTAGACATTCATGACAAGAAACAAATTGTGATCATCTGTTATGCACAAAGAGATTCAAATGATTGAATGCTAGCACACTGAGTTACAAAGAAAACAAAAAATGAAATAGCTAGCTTAAGGAACAAAAAACAAAAAAAAAAGACAATGCCAAATTCAAAATAATCATGCATATAAAATTACAGCAAAAATGAACATGAACAATAAAGATGTCTGACGTGGTAAAGAAAAAATGAGAAATGATCAAAAATAACAAACAAAAAAATCCAACCAGTAATCCAAATCTTACATTTTGCTGCCTTTATACAAGCTAGAAAATAATGGAAGGAGAATAAAAGTGAATAAAATACTATAATTGACTCACAGATAAAAAGTATCACAAAAAAATAAATAAAATACTATAATTGATTCACAGATAAAAAGAATCAAATGAAAGTGAACAAAAATGCTACACATGATGGACAGTTGAAAAGTATACACTGAGAAAAAAAAATGAATACCATTACTTTAACAGACCAACAGATGAAAAGTACAAAAATAGAAGATGAATAAGAACACTATTCCATACCAACAGTTGAAAAGTACAAAAATAGAAGACGAATAAGAACACTATTACAGACCAACAGTTGAAAAGTACAAAAATAGAAGACGAATAAGAACACTATTACAGACCAACAGTTGAAAAGTACAAAAATAGAAGACGAATAAGAACACTATTACAGACCAACAGTTGAAAAGTACAAAAATAGATGACGAATTAGAACACTATTACAGACCAACAGTTGAAAAGTACAAAAATAGAAGACGAATTAGAACACTATTACAGACCAACAGTTGAAAAGTACAAAAATAGAAGACGAATAAGAACACTTTTACAGACCAACAGTTGAAAAGTACAAAAATAGAAGACGAATAAGAACACTATTACAGACCAACAGTTGAAAAGTACAAAAATAGAAGACAAATAAGAACACTATTATAGACCAACAGTTAAAAAGTACCAACAACAACAAAAAAAAAAAGAAGAACACTAAAATAGACCAATAGCTGAAAAATGAATAAAACTGCTGTAATTGATCAGGGTTAGGAAAGTACTCTAAACAGTACTATAAACCCCATGCAGAAAAATGTGCAAATTAAATGACCAATGTCATCAGAAATAAAGTGCCAAGTTAGTGCCAAGCATTATTATGCATCAAAAGAAAAATTAACTCTGACAATAATGAATATTATATGATGGCACTCTACTTTCAGACTGCAATATACAGCACACAAACAATACATCTGCATCATCAAGGAGGATGTATTACTTTAAAAAGAGATCTAATGCTATCAATTATGTTTTAGATTATGGGATGAAAATTCTATTAATTTTAAAAAATAAAATAACAATATACATGACAAATTAAAAGAACTAAATCATCAGACTTGAAGGGTTATGAATTCTCTAATATGCACTCAAAATAAATGACAACTAAAAGCAATATTTTAGATATAATTCACAATAGGGAAATTATAAGGGTGGAAATAGAAAAAATATAATTGAAAAAATAATAATAATAAACAACAAATTTTGATCCACATAAACTAAATACTAGTATTATGATAACAGAAATCATATAACAAATTTAAAAATCCCCTAAAACAATGTTTCAACAACTACAACCCACCCAAATACAACAACAAAAATTACAATAAGCCATATTTAATATAGCTATATAGGCAGACATGATGAACATTTTTGATTTTCACTTGTATCTTAACTGTTGATTGATCATATCTGCAACTAGTCTCCAGCCTGTAAACAACCTACAGATTTATAAATAATATATATGTATGGGATATGGACGATTTTCAAAATTACCCATGGGTGTTGCAGTAGTGCAGTTTTTGTCTATCTTTAACAGTACTCAGTATCTGAAAGACATAGATCGGGGGGTCTCAACAATGATGGAGAAGGATAACCCAAATACTCATCAAATCAATAGTTTTTATTGAGACAAGAGGGGAGGGAGAATTAATCTAACAGAGTGGGTGGCACTTAAGTTCTAAGTCTGAACACAGTTTAGTATCCACTAGACTGACTAAAGAATCTCCTATCTTATGCTTTGAAACTCTGAAACGGTTACTGTATTAACAATCATTAATTTTATGCCTTCCATATGCACATCTACATTAGGGATTTTAGTGGTTACAATTGTTACATTAGATGGTATATTACAAATAAAATATATATCTTAAAGGCTTTAAAAATAAAACATTATTTTAGACTCTTTATTTTCATTGACTTTATTTGTAAAATTGTCTGACAATAATAACAAAATATCCCAGCAAATATTCATTGACTGCCAATTGAAAAAGGTGTCCGAGACATTCTTTAACTCCCATGACTTTAAAAATCAACCACTTTGCCTTCCTCAAAGGCTGTACTGAATTGCCATTAGTTTAGTAAAGGCTATGGCAAGTGCCAATAGTAATCTTCAGTGATGAGAACAAACAATTGTTATCAAAACATTTATCTGAGCCATTGAAAAATTTAATAATTATGAAAAATTGCTGTATGTTTTACTTGGTATTATTTATTCATCTGGTATTTTGTGGAAACGGTTTGAGATTTTTATTAGTACACTTTTCATATTACTAGTCTTCTGCACAATAATTTATCAGCTATAAATAATAATCAATGGTACAATTTAAAATCACCCAAACAGATCCCAATAAGTCAGAACACACACTAACACACACACACACATAACACATATACAGAACACATACATATATAGAAAACACTCATAGAAAATGCACATATATACATATATAGAACCTTTATACATACATATACAAAC
This sequence comes from Sinotaia quadrata, assembly GCA_028829895.1. Taxonomy (NCBI): domain Eukaryota; kingdom Metazoa; phylum Mollusca; class Gastropoda; order Architaenioglossa; family Viviparidae; genus Sinotaia; species Sinotaia quadrata. The sequence continues at coordinate 23,718,221 of CM054178.1, forward strand.
ACACATACTCATAATCTTTTGTCAACATCATAACTGCCTGTATTATTTCTTGTATTTACAGACTTGTATTCTCAATAGCATCAAAACAATTCTGCATCATTTGGTTGACTTTAAAATAATATGGATTCTCTCTTCTAGGGTTAGATGCAAACACAACACAGAATGTTGGACATAAAAACATAAATAAATTTAATTCTCTGTGTATGGGCAAATGAATTATAAAAAATATCGTGGACATTGTCCCTCTTGATTACAAGTGACCATCTGCCACTTGTCACAATAAAAAAAATCTCTTAGGTTGCTTAAGGCTTTACTGGATTTAATACTGACCAAGAAATACAAATATCATAAGTAAACAAATGATAGTAATATATACATTGTGGGGTGTTCATAAATCAGTAATCATATGGTACAAATGAAGGCAATTAAATACTATGCAACAATGTTACACAATGTAGGCCCAAATATTCATAAAAAATGAATTACAAATCAATATTACACAACTTTTGGCAAAGACATCAAATATTTGTAACAATATGAAATTACTAATTACTGCTGCTTGTGACAAAAACACTCTGACAAAAGAGCTGTCAGGTAGATAAAAAGTCATGACTAGCATTGGTTTGTGAATTCAATACAAGGCATTAGCATTCGTTGATAACAGACTTAGTTCTTTACCCCATTTAATTAAGTCGCTTGCTCATTAAACAAAGCCTAAACAAACTCCTTCCAACACTAGAAGAAATATAAAAGATTAATTTGCACACTGAAACAAAACAAACAACTTCATCATAAGGAAAGAGTAAATTACCATGCAAGGTCTTAGTGTGCCATTTTTTTTGTGAATTACAGTCTGTCATAGATTATATTATTTAACATTATTTACATTAAAAAAATATTTGGCATCACAGATGGTCATCAATGATTAAGCAAATATCATCAGTATATGAAAAGCATCAAGAGTAAGGGTTAAAACACACTTTGAAACATGTTCCTGAACAATTGCACTAAATATTCTCCTTCATTTTCATAAATGGCTGCAAGAATTATAACTTTTGAAAAAGGATGAACTGTTGACACAAGCTAGGTCATTCTGACTGTTTTCTGGTATATTTTCAATCGGAGAACAGTCCACAAAATGCGGTAAATATCATATGAAAATGAAATTGTTCTGAGACTCTTTCTAAGAAGCCATTGAGCAATATTTCTCATGAAAATATGCCAGTGAACACTTGTTAAGATGTCAATAACACCTCTCCATAAAGGGTATCATAACAAAGTTTAGTGAGGACATAAAAATCGCTTCTTCAAAGAGGACACTAAAATATATACATAAACAGAGTTATGTCTTCCTTTACAGAGGTGAATATGTACTTCTTGAAAGAGATACTATAGTGTTTTTAAAAACAGTATTATGACAAATGATATATATATAATGATTTCCAACGAGGACTCACATAAACACTACAAAGAGGACATCAACAAATCTTTCTCTACAAATAGCATCAATGAGCATTTCTCCACTGATAAAATTTACACTTTTAAAACAAAGCTGTTCACTTCATCCATGTGACAGGTTTGTCATGCTGTTTTTAAAATTTACACTTTTAAAACAAAGCTGTTCACTTCATCCATGTGACAGGTTTGTCATGCTGTTTTTAAAATTTACACTTTTAAAACTGTTGGTATTCAGCTGCTGGTGACTTTCAAGTGTTTGAATCATAGCAAGTACTGAAGAATAGCTCGGTGGAGGTAATTAACACTTATTTCTCTATCAACATTTTCAAAAAACAACACACTTCTCCAGTGAGAACATTAAGAATCATTTCTCATTGATGACCAAATCTTGTCTCCTGAGAGGTAATTATGAAAAATCTCTTCTCCAGAGGACACAAGCTTTCCTTTACTATGAAAGTTCAGAAACAGATCAATATTCACAACATATCTATGTCTGAGCCATTTGTTTGGAAAAGTCTTTGGTGTAATGCAAAGGCACTTTTTGTTACAGACAAATTTATCATGAGACAGATTAGAAAAGTACATCCATTTTTACCCATGTTTATCCCTGAGTCTTCAGTCACTCTGTTTTTTGTTTTTTTGTTGATAAAACATGAGAAGTAACCATGCCTCACAATTCTGCAAATCCAGTATGCCTGAAAAATCTTCAACTTTCATGTGAAAATGAGAAATAACTTTGTCTCTGCATGCCATTTTCATGATAAAGTCAGTGTGTATGTTAATCTACAACTTGTACAAGGAAATGATAAATAACTTTGTTTTCTGAGTCTTATTTTCATGATAAACACAGTCAGTGTGCCTCTAAATTTGAAACTACTGCATAGCAAATAACTTTGCTTTGTGGCTCAGTTTTATGATAGAACAAAGTTAGTATTCCTATGAAACTACAACTACTGTATTATGCAAAATTAAGTTTATCATATAAATTTCATACTGTTTGTGTTGACTGACTTTTCTGATGAAGATGAAAACTTGACAACAAAAAGACAATTAAACTCCCACAGATAGTGGTCTCTAAATCTGAAGGATGCTCTAAGTCAGAGGTCGGCAAACTTTTTGGACTACTAGGCCATTTTAGGAGGTCAAGAAGGCACACGAGGCAAGAAATGGTCAAATGTACACCAATACTAGGCTTGAATAAAAGTCTTAGCACTTTATTTTGTGCAATTTAATGTGTAATAAAGAGAGGACACTATACAACTTCAAGGGTTAGGGATGGACAAAAGTTAGAAAAAATTGAAAAAAATGATCTATGTGGATTGATTAGGCCAGTCATACCTACAGTACATACACTAATGTTGAACTTGTACAATTAAAATAATTTTGTCTTTCTTTTTTAAAATTTACTGTATTTAGATTGTCGAAATGAAGGGGAACAAAACTGCGACAATTCAATTAGGCCGGAACTAATAATAAATAACTAGGGGGGCATTAGGCCAGACTGGAATACTAGCTAGGCCATATCTGGCCTAAAGGCTGGACTTTGCCGACCCCTGCTCTAAGCTGATGTGTTCAAATCTTCTCTAAAACAGTGATTATTTCACAGTTACAGTGCTCGAAGTCCAGCTAATTTTCATATGGATTCCTGTAAGCTGCTCAGCATAATCTGAATTTCATCAAAGGCTGTACTTATCTCACTGGTCGACAAGCGAGGAGGTCCTGAAAACAAGTTTTTAAAAAAAACACAGGGTTTAATTTGCCTCTGCAGAAAAAAACATGTTTAAAGGAGCACTTAGGCAATTTTGGTAAGATGATAAAATATTTCACTTGCTTAACTAATTCAGGAACTGTAACTAAGTATTGAATAAAGAACTGTTTACTTAATTCCAACTGTCAGTAGGTTTTAAAGTGTGCTAACTTTGAAGCAAAATTCCAATTCTAATGGCATTCATTTTCTACACTTTCTAACTATAAAGCTCAATTTACTTTTTCACACGTAATTATACACTGAATCTCTCTTGCACCACTGACACAGGTACCCTGATATAAAGGCATTAAGTAACAAAGAATTGTGTCTCAATAAAGACATACTGCAAAGTAATGTGCCTCACAATAAAGACATACTGCAAAGTAATGTGCCTCACAATAAAAACATACTGCAAAGCAATGTGCCTCACAATAAAGACAATGCAATATGCTCCAATAAAAAGACATGTTGCAAGCAATGTAAAAGCATTATAATGGCAAAAATACGATATGCTCCATTTAAGGCATTTATGCTGCAAAAGTTTTATATAATGTACACTCAGTTTAAATGTTTTCATCAAGTGAAAATAAAGTTGACAGTAAGACATGTAGGGTTATTTTTGAAATCTTTATAGTGTGTTTCTAAAATAACAGAAGTCATAATTTGAAGTCACTTTATCTTGTATTTATTCTTAATTTTTTTGTAAGTGGGTCAGACTCTGCTCTGTAATGCTGCTTTGAAAACAAGTCAGAGTGCCTGAGACCCTGGCTTTAATGTGCTGAAAATAGATCAGAGTGCCTAAGACCCTGGCTTTAACAGACTGAAAACAGATCAGAGTGCCTAAGACCCTGGCTTTAACAGACTGAAAATAGATCAGAGTGCCTAAGACCCTGGCCTTTAATCAGGCATGGGAAATGACAAAGGGGCTAGGGTCGAACTAGTCACTTAGGCTGACTGGGCTTTAGAGGGTGCAGCGATTTCACAATTTACACAAACATACAATAAAATCTTAGCTTTTACTGAAATTATATTACATGATAATATAGCTGTTTCTTAAATCCTCTTACCTTGTCCTTCTCAAGCTTTTAAGTCACACTGGGGATTAGTAACTACAGTGGTAATGTTGTGATGACATTTAGTAACAGATGTAGACTTCAAGAAAAGTTCTTCACCACGTCTATTACTATTAGTCATGTGTCAGATAATCGTATATAACTGCAGATGTAGACTTAACAGAAAGTTCCACATTGTGACTATTAGTATTTGTCCTGTCAGATGTCACTTTGTCCAACTAGTGCCAATTCCATTTATAGCATGATTTGCTGTCATGAAATGTCTATCTACAATGGATAATGTCTGTGCGGTGTGCCACCCCCAACCCCCTGGACGTGTAGGAGAGCGCATGCACAAGTATTAAAATTCCAGTTAGATTCTTTGCTCAGTTTGATTCATTGGACTCAGATACTGGTTGTTTTCTTGCCCAAACTCTGTTGTTTTTTTATGTTAAGAAAAATTGAAATGTATTTACACAGGGTTGATTGGAGTACTGCAAGGTCATATAGCTGTGGTCAGATGGTCATAAATACAATCCAAGTTTGTACAATTCCCATGCCTGTTTAATGCAGTGTTCAAACAGTGCACATTACAAACTATAATGATGCATGCTGTGTTCATAATAATACTGTATTTTAGGTACACCTCACCACTAGCATGTGTTCATAATAATACTGTATGCTAGCTACACCTCATGACTAGCATGTGTTCATAATAATACTGTATTCTAGGTACACCTCACCACTAGAATGCGTTCATAATAATACTGTATTCTAGGTACACCTCACCACTAGCATGTGTTCATAATAATACTGTATGCTAGCTACACCTCATGACTAGCATGTGTTCATAATAATACTGTATACTAGGCACACCTCACCACTAGCATGTGTTCATAATAATACTGTATTCTAGGTACACCTCATGACTAGCATGTGTTCATAATAATACTGTATACTAGCTACACCTCATGACTAGCATGTGTTCATAATAATACTGTATACTAGCTACACCTCATGACTAGCATGATAAATCAATTAATAGCTGCAGGTTGAAATATGTTCAATCAGAGAAAATAAATATTATCTAATCTCCTCAATATCTGAACAAGATGAAAGAAGAGAAAAGGCCCAAGTTACATACTTTGACAAAATAATCTTTCCTTTGCCATAAAATTATACTGTAAAGCATTTATAATGTAAAAAATGAATATGACAAGGTGATGACTCACGAACAATAATTTCTTCTGGTGCTGTTATTTCAATATCTGTCAGGATTCCCTTTGCTTTGATTTGGTATTTGCCAACTGAAAAATAAACCATAATGACCCCAAATGAAATATTTTATGATGTTTTTAACAAATACAATTTCTTTAAATTGCTCAAATAAATGTACTCTGAAAATATGCTACAATATTTTACAGAGCTCAGAGTCCATTTCTGTCTGAACTCAAGTTTTATTTGAAACCAAAATATCTAATAAAAACTAATTTTCCTTGATAAAAATTATCTACTGAAAACTGATTTTCTTAAACCAAACTTATCTAGTGAAGACAGATTTTCCTTAGTGAGTTAAAACTTGTACTTGACCAACTTTTCAGTGAAGTGTGATCTTCCTTAACCAAAAAAGTTTATCTAGTGAAAATTTATTTTTCATAACTCAGAGTGTCTAGTGAAAGCTGATTTTACTTGACCCATCATCTAATAAAAACTGATCTGATTGAACCCAACTTATCTAGTGAAAACTAATTTTCTTTGATCCAACTTATATAGTCAAAACTGATCTGACTGAACCCAACTCATTTGGTAAAAACTGATTTTCTTGAATCCAACTTGTCAGTGAAAACAAATTTTTCCTGCACCAAACTTGTCAGCGAAAGCTGATTTTCCTGAACCCAACTTGCACAGTGAAAACTGATTTTCTCGAACCCAACTTATCAGTGAAAACAAATTTTCATGCACCCAAGTGATCAGTGAAAACTGATTTTTCTTGACACAACTTATCATCTAAAATCTGATATTTTTGAAATCAATTCATCTAATGAGATTGATTTTCTTGAAAACAAACTTATCTGAATCCAACCAAGTAACCTACTGAAAACTGTTTTATTTGATCCAACTTATTTAGAGAAAACTGATTTTTCTGAACCCAAACAACTCATCTAAGGAATCTGGTTTTCTTTGACCAAACTTATCTAGTGAAAACTGATTTTTCTGAAACCAAAATATCCTTTGCTCATTACTAAGGTTACTATCCAGTCCTGTAAGAATTGTTTACTCACTGCTCAAAAGATATTTTCTTTCCATGGAGAAATATCTACATCTTATTTCTATGGTTACTGCAAAGAGAATCATTACTGTACTGTTAAAATGTATTCTCTCTCTTTCTGTACATATTATCTAGTCAAAAGCTAAAAGTGTAGTCCATTCACTGACTACTGCAAAGGTATTTTGTCACTGTTAACATTCCAGACACTGACCTCTGCAAAGCATTTCTGCTATTAAGTTGAAATAAAATGATCATTGAAATATTATTTGCCCATTACAAAACAGATATTCTCTAGTCTAACTATTAAGTTGAAATAAAATGATCATTGAAATATTATTTGCCCATTACAAGATAGATATTCTCTAGTCTTGTTAAAGATGCAAGACTGATACCATAACTATTTACAGCTTACCATTACTATTTAAATGTTATAAATATTTACTACTCATGAAATTAACCCCTTCACCACCATAAAGATCAGATAGCTGATCTCTGCTTAGGATGCACAGCAATGATTATGATAAAGATTCTCCTAAACTAGTAAAATCTCACTATGTAAAAGAAATGTTCGCTACTCCATTCTTACGTTTACAGAAGCATAATAAGGAATAATTAATTGCAAATAAGTTGTTCTTTTTAAAGAAAAAAATATTAAACTTAAGAAACAATTAAACCTGTTTTGATTTGAATATTGTTGAAAGTGGCTACAGAAGGCAAATTCTCTCCCATTGGACAAAGCTGGACTTGAGTTTCTCCCACAACCTCAGCTCCTTAAGAGTAAAATTTTTAAAAAATCATTAATGTAATTGATTATATTTTTTGTCATAATATAAAAATCAAAACCATCTAATTATTAAGTTGTTTAATTTTTTTAAATTAAAAAGAAATATGCAGAAGTTAATATTTGTGTTTTTTGGTTTAATTTTTATTACTGAAACACATTTAAAAAAACACAAAAGGAAAAAAAGAAAATAGGATATTTTAATATCTCTCACAGGGAAACATATTTATAGTACATAAATGGCAGAAGAAGTAATCACATCCATTTTCTTCCTTCTAAATGATTATATTTTGTATTTTTACAGACTAATCAGATTTAAGTTTGATTTGTGTGATATTGGCAAGGCCAACCAAGTGATAGACAACTATTTTTACTGCCCATTGCAATAAAATGTCAAAATGTGCAAACTGCTGAACAAAAGAATATATTTGATTAAATTCAACACAAAAAAATTACAATGAAAACCAACATATTTATTATAACAAAAGTTGCAATTCTCTGTAAGCAGCTTAAGCTGGAAGATTGCAGAATCAGTATACAGACGAGATCATTCACAATTTTTCATTTTTTTTATACAAAGTAATATTAAATTAACACATTTCATTATTCAAAATTACATAACTTAATAAAATGCTATTATCTTGCAGCATTCTCACATTTTCAAATCCTAAAAATTGAATGCAATGATTGCATAAGTTACTGCTTAGGACTTATTTATTCATAGGTTAGACTTAACAAAATATTCATTATGATCAGAAATAACAGAATAAAATATTATCAAACTTTATAATAAGGTAAATCAAATCTGAAAGCCCCAATGATCTGAAGTTTGAAACCCATGACTGTCATTCATACCTGCCAACTCTCCTGAACTTTTTCAGGAGTCTCCTGACTTTTTAATCAGTTCTTTGCAAGAATAAATGATACAATGGTTCTTCCGCATTGCAAAAAAAAAAAAGAAAAAAGAAGAAGAATCATGAATTTATTATAGTTTTTTCTTTTTAACCACCTCCCAAATGCCATCTCCCACTACAAATCTTTAAATTTGAAAGCTCGAGAGTTACTTAGAATGAAGGGTTTCTACTTTATTAACACATTGCATTCTTCTTTATTTATAAGTATCTCACTGTAATTTTGTTTGCTTGAAATTAAGAGGGAAACAATACCCACAAACCTCACCCCAAATCAAAATATTCCCTCTACGATTAAAGAGAGGAATCTACTTTCCAAGAGTTGATACAAACTATTACAATAAATCTACTTTCAAAAGAGTTGATACAAACTATTACAATAAATCTACTTTCAAAAGAGTTGATACAAACTATTACAATAAATCTACTTTCAAAAGAGTTGATACAAACTATTACAATAAATCTACTTTCAAAAGAGTTGATACAAACTATTACAATAAATCTACTTTCAAAAGAGTTGATACAAACTATTACCAATAAATCTACTTTCAAAAGAGTTGATACAAACTATTACAATAAATCTACTTTCAAAAGAGTTGATACAAACTATTACAATAAATCTACTTTCAAAAGAGTGGTCTACAAGCTATTACAATAAATAATAATGAAGCACTGAATGATTTACCACCCATGCATAAGAAACAGACGTTATTTTTGTTTTCTTTTGGGGTTTTTGTTGTTGTCAAGATTAATGTACACTGCCAAATGAATTTCATTGCACAAACAAACCCTGGAAGTTCGCAAAACAAATATTCCTGAGAGACGATTTTCTATTAAATAAATAAAAAGGAGATGAATTATACAGCAATGACTACTACAATTTATTAAATGTCAGAGGGTTAAAAAATGAAATAAATAAAAAAGCCTCATAATATTTTCATTTAGTTAAATCCAGAGTTCATAGCACTGTAAATGAGAATTCTCAGTATCTATACGAGTTTTCAAATAATGTGTCCGAAATGTGTACTAAAAGCTAAAACTATTTACTGACATTAAGAAAAGATCAAAATCTAATATATAATTGTAAATTATGTTTATATAATCTTGTATAATGTCACTGTATAAATAAAGTGCAAACCTTCAACAATGATCTGAATTTCTTCTGACACTTCTGGGTTTGATTGGACACTGAACTCAGGCAGTTTTGCGCCACTATTCACATCAGTCAGAGGAGGCCTGAGCCATTCCAGTTGTGTCATTGGAAACACTGCACATACACACACACATATCACCTATAGCACACTTCAGTGAATGGATTTCTGAGCCATTCCAGTTGTGTCATTGGAAATAATGCACATACACACACACATATAATCTATAGTACACTTCAGTGAATGGATTTCTGAGCCATTCCAGTTGTGTCATTGGAAATACTGCACATACACACACACATATAATCTATAGTACACTTCAGTGAATGGATTTCTGAGCCATTCCAGTTGTGTCATTGGAAATACAGAACACATCATTAACACCATATATACTTCAACCTGTGGACTTAAGCCATTCCAGGAGTGAAATTGGAAATAGTGTAAATTTACATCATGTATAAAACTGTGTATTTCAGACACTAGATTTCCGAGTCATTTCAAATGAGTCGTTAAAGATACTGCACGCACAGATATGTCATCATGCAGTTTATTCCTTGTTTATCTCTCCAATTTCAGCCATGTCACTGGAAATACTGAAAACACATAATCTACTCCAGTATATATTTCAGTCTTTCAATGTCAGAGCTATTCCAGCTGCTAGTGGAAATACCACACCAATATCTACATCACTATATATATTTTAGTCTTTTGGATTACTGACATTTACAGTTTTGTCAGGGAAATAGTGTTCAAACACATCATTAACATCACAATGAATGCTAGTTATCACAGTTCTGAGCCATTTCACCTATCAATGCAACACTGCACAAACATACACATTAGAGGTTCTCAATGCATGACTTGCTGATTGCGTACCTCACACAGCTGCAATGTTAGATCATTAGTTTACTGATGTAAAAACATCTATTTCCTTTCTTCTTTCCTTTTCTGATAACCACACATTACTTATTTATTATATTAAACAACTATATTATACTCACATTTTCTCCTTTCCTCTAGAATGGCATGGAAGAGTACAGGTACTAGATTTGGATCTTTAACCTTAGAGATTGAAATATTTTTGAATAATATTAGAAAAATTAATTAGAAACAATTAATCAAAACAAATAGAAAAATTATATTATTTGGAACCCTTTACAAGAGCTGGCTTGCATATAATTTTGCTTCAAAGGCTCCCATAAGTTTGCTAAACAGTCACCAGCTCACAAAACGATCAACTTATGATAAACATGGATGAATGCATTAACATGTATTGCATAATGCCACTTGCTACAAGCTCAAATAGGTTGGACAGAGATGAATGCTTTAATGTGTGTCTGCATAAAATGACCACTCATTACTTAATGATCATCAGCTCACTTAGTGGTCAACTTATGATGACATAGATGAATGCTTTAATATTTGTTCTCATAATGATGACTGAATGAATGTAAACAACATTATATGCTAGTGATGGAAATTTTATGAAATAAATTGTATGAACATGTGAATTTACTGCAAGCAAACAAAAGCAATTAGAGTCCAGGAAATAAGTTTAGCTTCTTGAATTATGGGAGAACTAAGGTAATTTCACACCTTCTGTAGGGAGTGGGAGTTTTGGCCTAAAGTTGTGAGAACCTGCAAAATATGGGAAAGTTGACAAGTATGACATGCATGTAAAGCATGCATAAACACACACACATACACATACCACAGATACACACACACACAGATAGATGCTAGGAGTCAGCATTAATATATATATATATATATTTGTATTCACATGCATGAACAGGTATTAAGAGTCAACATTTATATAAAAATGCAAACATTCACATCACAAACAGGTGGTAAGAGACAGCATTTATATTTAATGAAAACATTCACATCACAAACAGGTATTAAGAGATAGCATTTATATAAAAATGCATACATTCACATTACAAACAGGTGCTAAGAGACAGCACTTATATTTAATGTAAACATTCACATCACAAATGGGTGCTAAGGGACAGCACTTATATTTAATGAAAACATTCACATCACAAACAGGTGGTAAGAGACAGCATTTATATTTACTACATTTATTCACATATTCATGCACAAACACATAAACAGATGCTAAGCTTAATATTATGGAGTTTCAGAGTCCTTTTTGAAATAATATTTTATACTCACAAAGTCAGTAATATCTTGCTTTTTCAAATCCAGCAGTTTTCTGTATGTATTTACACCCTGTAAGGAAAAGATGTGCAAACTTTAGTAATATAGCATTGTACCCTGCAAGTTACAAAAGGTAAATACACACAAATATTTACTACTATAATATCCTACCCTATAAAATATACAATATATAAGTATTGAATAAAATTGTATTTGCTACTGCAAGCAATACAAAGATGAACATTAGATTTATTGCTGTGGCATCACATACTGCAAAGTACACAAGGGAAGTATAACATAAATATCTACTACTGCAACATCAACCAACCATGATCTGTTTTGTTTCAAGGAAAGAAACAATCATATTTTAATTGCTTGTAATAGTTTCCTTGAATATTAACCATCCAAACAAAGCACAATCATGTAGAATTTATCCATCACAGATATAATATAATAAAATATAATTAAATGTAAGGCACGTTAAACAGACCATAGCAAATGTTTTCTACAATAAACATTCTAAAAGATATCCCTCTTCTTGATTTTTCTGCAAAAGTCCTGTTCTTATCATTTTAATGATTTTCTGCAAAAATATCATCTTCAATAACTTTTAAAGATTTTTTTGAAAAATGTACTAGATTAAAAAAAAGGTAAGTGGAGTTCTATTAACTCTGAAGTCTGCAAAGAGTTAGCATAAAGTGGAGTACTATCAACTCTGAAGTCTGCAAAGAGTTAGCATAAAGTGGAGTACTATCAACTCTGAAAGTCTGCAAAGAGTTAGCATAAAGTGGAGTACTATCAACTCTGAAGTCTGCAAAGAGTTAGCATAAAGTGGAGTACTATCAACTCTGAAGTCTGCAAAGAGTTAGCATAAAGTGAAGTTCTATCAACTCTGAAGTCTGCAAAGAGTTAGCATAAAGTGGAGTACTATCAACTCTGAAGTCTGCAAAGAGTTAGCATAAAGTGAAGTACTATCAACTCTAAAGTAAGCATAAAATTCAGTGCTAGGTTAAAAAAAGTAAATATTTCAGAACTCTAAGAAATCTAAAGTCTAACTTTAGCAAACTTAGTGGAACTCTATAAACTCCAAAGTTAACAAAATGTTAACATAAAGTGGAACTCTATGAACCCTTGTCTACCAACTAGTTAGCATAAAATGGAGCTCTATGAACTCTAAAGTCTATAAAGAATGTGCATAAAGTGGTGTTCTATAAACTCTTGCAAAAAGTAACATAATGAAGAAGTGTATTGGCACTATCTGCACTAGATTAAGAAGCTAAACCAGCAGATGAACCTAAAAGAGCATTTGCATGTTCTGATAATTTCTTCCTGCCTAATTTTTTAATTTTTATTAAACTGTACCTATCTCTCATTGTTATGGTGTTTTAAAATATATTGCCTTTGACAGCAATGTACCCTGACTGAGACAGATTGGCATGTTTCCATCTAAAATGAGCATAAACTGTTACTGATTGTGGCAATATAAATAGACACATTAGCTACAAGTGACACTGCTCTCTATACATTTATACTGTGGTGGTAACATAGACACATTAGCTACAAGTATAAGTGACACTACTCTCTGTACATTTATACTGTGGTGGTAACATAGACATATTAGCTACAAGTATAAGTGACACTACTCTCTGTACATTTCTACTGACTTAACTGCCAGTTTCTGCTGTGGACACAAAAGAAAATTACTGAAATCTAAATCAGTAAATGAGTTTAGTAAATTCCATAGTCTCACTTAATTTTATTACAGGCTATAACTGCTATTGTAATTGAAAACCACACAGCATTTAGATAAAACCACAGTGAAACTGCAGTTTATCACCTTTAGAACTAAACTATCCAAACAATCGGGCAAATGACAGGATTCTAAAATTTCAAAGATTCTGTAGTCGGCGCCATGTAGGCGCACACCTTGGAAGCAGATGCAGCTGCCATCATGGTTGTCAACAACATAAATTCGCAGGTATCTCAATTTGACAGTAAAACCTTTAAATGTCTGTCCCACACCTACAAACAAATAAGGGTATTTAATGCATTTAACTGTCATGAAAACAGGGAACAAATTGAAGACTATTTCAATGATTACAAATTTAAATGTCTCCAAATGGAGTATTCTACAAGACTATTGTAATGATTGAAAATTTAACTGTTGTGAGATCAGGGAACATGACAGAAGACCATTGCAAAATTGGAAATTTAAAGAACTATACTGCAATAAATGGACATTTAAAGTACTATATTGTAATGATCGAAATTAAAATGTCATTAAAACAGGAAACATTGTAGAAAACCAACTCAAAGATTATAAATTTAAATGTCACAAAACAACATTCTACAAGATCATTCCAATTAATGATGAATACAATTAGGCATAGTAAGAAAAGGTGAGATGTGCTATAGAGAAAAGAGCTCCAGGTAACAGACATTTCATATTGTTACTAGCAGCTACATTTACAGAATAAGTACAATAATGCAATGGGAGCTTCTAAAATAATCTGAACAAGGCAATGGATTTGCATGCAATAATTGGAAGTGTGCAGATACCCATTATGCCACAAACACCCCAGTATAATAATGGTTTTATAATTTATAAATACATTTTAATGCAATACAAGCGTGTCGTCTTATATAACTAGATGTGTAGCAGTATGGATAATAATGGTCTTAAATGTGTATAAATATACTTTCATGCAACATGTTTCCTCTTATGTAACGAATATGTATCAATATGGCTAATAATGGTTTTAAATGAGTATAAATACACCTTTATTGAATACTATTATATGACTAGACACATTCCAGTACAGATGCACACAATACCACATACAATCTGAAAACAAAAACATTAAAAATAGATAAATTAAAAATAATGCAGAAAGAGGGTACCCTCTTATTTAATTATAAGAGTGCAGATACATATAAATCTGCAATAGCATTAAGAAAAATATAAACAACCAATAATCAAAACAAAAATACATTTCAGTTGCATTTTCTCTTGAAAAACGTTTTATGGTGGTTAACAACATTTATTTTTCCAGTTTCTTTTCTTAAACTGTGACATTATATTTATATATTTGCAAGTGTGCCAGTTAGGTTTTATGACTGTACATGCAATGTGTACTATGCAAGAATACTGTGAGTGTTAGGAATATACGTGTACATGCAAGAATACTGTGATTGTAGGCATGTGTAAGTGCAAGTCTTTGCAAATATACCAGTATGTGTAGGATCACACATGTACGCAAATATACCAGTATGTGTAGGATCACACGTGTACGCAAATATACCAGTATGTGTAGGATCACACGTGTACGCAAATATACCAGTATGTGTAGGATCACACATGTGAGTGCATATGATTGCATGTTTACAGCACTTTAATTTCAATTTCTTATAACCTGGATCTTTAGGATTGGTACTGCCAAGACGCTGACAAGCATGAGCTGTAAATGTAAACCAAGGCCCCCTGAAACACAAAAGCCAGGTAGTTTAAGCCATCAAACCATTCAAATAGAAAAGAAACAAGGTTAATGATTTCAGCAGCTATGAGTTTGTATGTTCTGTAAAAGGGTTTACATTAAAAAAAAAAAAGACCTACAACATTAATAATAACAAGACATTTTACACTTACTGAAACATATATTTTCAATGGAGCATAATTAGAGTATATTTACTGTACTCAAACGTATATTTTCAATGGAGCATAATTAGAGTATACTTATCACTCGCAAATGTGTACTTTGAATGAAGATAATTAGAATACATATACTACATGCAAATATATAGCCTCATTACAGCATAATTAGCATGTGTGCTGTGAAAATATATACTCTCAGTAGAGCTTAATTAAATACAGATAATATGTGCAAATATTGTATCCTGATGGAGCATAATTAAAATACATGTACTATTGCAAATACTGACTAGATGGAGCTTAAGTTTAAATAGCATGTGACATAACAAGCAAAAGTTGTAACTGAATACCAAATTAAATTAAATGTAATTAAAGAAATAAAATGACTAAAAATGTCAGAAATAAATGTAAAGATCTGAATATCTATCCATCCATCCACCCATCTATCTATAAAAGAACTGAATATAAATATATATAAATAAACAACTGAATATAAATAAAGAATTGAATGTAAATAAATATAAATAAAAAATTGAATGTAAATAAATATAAAGAACTGGATCTAAATAAATATAAATAAAGAACTGAATATAAATATAAATTAAGAATTGAATATAAATATAAATAAAGAATTGAATATATCTACCTGAGAGTCTCACCAGCCTGCAATTGGAAGTTACAAATCATTTGAGGACTGTCCCTTTAAAAAAAAATTTAAACAAGTAAATTGCAATATATATATACATATAAAAACTTAAAAAAATTTAACAATACTTTCTCTCTCACACACACACACAGTGTGCATGCACACACACACGAGAGAAAAAGAGAGAGGGAGAGAATCTTTATTACCAATTATCTGAGAGATGTCATGCAAGATCACAGATAAACCATGCACTTAGGACATAAACAATTATGACTCACCAGCCTAGAACTGTAATCCCTGTAATAATATGCGGACTGCCAAGGTCCAAAGTGGTCCAAGCATCATGCATTTCAGGAATCACCCAGAATGTGGTTGGATTGTCTGCAGCCAAACAAGTGGTTCACATTTGTAACAATTAAGACACATGTGGATGATTTTCATCAAGACAAAAAAACTTATCTCCAAACCATCATCACAATGGAGAAGAAAGCAATGCATAATTATAAAGCAATCACCCCCATATCTACTGACCAGTGACAGGTTTCTGTTCCAAATTCTTCACCATTGCAAATACTACTAGGAATAGTTTAATTTTAACATGATCAAAAATTTTACATTTCTATATTTGTTATTTTTCAACTGAACTTAACACACAAACAAACACACACTCAATGTATTCTAAGAATCAATACCCTAAGCAGAATATAAAATTTGTAATTTCATTACCATCAACAATGTGAATGTTTGGGTTTGCCTCTGTACAACTGCTACAGAATTCATGCGTGTTCTGTGTCCAAGAAGACTGAGTGGGCAATAGAGGATAGTCTGAAACAAAATGATCACTGAGATTTTTGCCTTAAATGCCATGGGGATTTGTTTCATTTGCATTATCTTATTTATCTTTAATCTCTGTGAAACATAAAAATATCATAAACCTCCTATGAAATATTTTGAAAACAATGGTAAAGTCATTTACAAAGTAAAATCAAACAAGTCAGAAGGAAAACTAATATTTATGTTGACATTTTTTTTCAAACCATGAAAACACAACAATCTGAAAAATTTATATTGGAGATGTTACATATCAACATTAACTGTTGTTTGGTGTGCCACAAAAAATACGGACCCTTTTCTCATCATACAACCACATGTCCACACTACAGGAGTATTTTGTGTGCAAGGTGCTTACAACCATGCGCATAATACTGTATTGTGTGTACATGGTACTTACAACCATGCGCATACTCTACCAGTATTGTGTGTACAAGGTGCTTACAACCATGCGCATACTCTACCAGTATTGTGTGTACATGGTGCTTACAACCATGTGCATACTCTACCAGTAATGTGTGTATAAAGGTGCTTACAACCATGTGCATACTCTAGCAGTATTGTGTGTACAAGGTGCTTACAACCATGTGCATACAAGAGAAGTAATGTGTGTACAAGGTGCTTACAACCATATGCATACTCTAGCAGTATTGTGTGTACAAGGTGCTTACAACCATGTGCATACTCTACCAGTAATGTGAGCATAAAGGTGCTTACAACCATGTGCATACAAGAGAAGTAATGTGTGTATAAGGTGCTTACAACCATATGCTAACACTCTAGTAGTAAAGTAAACAGCAAGCCATACAAGCCTCCAGAGCTAGTCAGTACTCCATGATTGTTTACAACCAAACTTTGGAGTGTGTGAGTGATTTTTCATCTTGCTCACAAAAAAAATTAGAAACTTAATATATAAGTTAAAAATTAAAAAGGTTTAAAGCCTCATTCCAGATGAATTTCCAGAAGATATAATTGCTTTATATTTTTTGAGAAAAAATGGTGTGTTCCTAAAAATTATTGTAAAAATGGTTTATTTACTTCACATTAAATTTTGAAGTTTACTTTCATCACTTCACTGATTAAGCAGGGGGTCGCTAAATAAAGACAAGGTACACTGGTTTAAAACCCAGCAAAGTCAAAATGCTTACCTTTAATAAATTTCAGTTTAAAGAAATCAAAACTACTCTGATTCTGAGGTAAAAACTTAGGTGTTCGGTACTGATAGCTTGCATATTCTGTTTACAAAAAAAAAGAGCATAAATAATTTATATATATATGAAAATACAATAAAATCTTGACAATAACTGTTATTTAAATTACTTTAATATGTAGCAAACATACATTAATATAGTAATAAGTTGTCTGTTTTCAATTTAAGATAAGCAAAACAGCTAACGTAAAATCAAACAGGTTCTGCCAACACAAATAACACCACAAAACTTACAGGAGAAATAACAGCTTCATGCAAAATACTTTTGATACAAATCTGCATCTTCTTTCTCTAACTATTTCCTTCTTTCTTATATACAGTCACAGCATAACTGACTTACTACAGAAATCTGTGCAGTCTAATTTACCCAAAAAAGTAAAAAATGACCTATGTGAATACTGAGAGATCAATTACCATACTTATTGCTTAATTTAAATGAAGATGAATGCATTAAGTTGAATAGAGCATAAAACTGTTTGGTAAAATAAAAATTCAAAATGTCTGTTCCAAACTTAAAAAACCCCAAATATTATGGTGAATATAAAAAATTAAACAGAATATTTTATTTTTGAAAGAAACAAACCCAAGAACATAAATTATCAACAAATCACTATATCTTTCAAATATGACACATTAATGAAGAATTATTTTCTTTTTTTATGGCAATAATTATGGCAGTTTCTGTTTACTGTAGATAGTTTAACACTAAGAACATTCTTTTAGTTTATTACTATTAGTTATCAGATTGTATAATGCCATAATGAACATTCTTTTAGTATTTTAGTTATCAATTATATAATGATATAAACTCTAAGAACATTCTTTTAGTTTATTAGTTATCAGACTGTATAATAATATAAACACTAAGAATATTCTTTTAATTTATTAATTATCAGATTGTATAATGATATATACACTAAGAACATTCTTTTAGTTTATTAATTATCAGATTGTATAATGATATAAACACTAAGAACATTCTTTTAATTTATTGATTATAATTATCAGATTGTATAATGATATAAACACTAAGAACATTCTTTTAATTTATTAATTATCAGATTGTATAATGATATAAACACTAAGAACATTCTTACCTACAAAAAGATTCTGAAAACGTTCCTGTACTGCAGCTGGGAGATCTTTTATCAAAGAACTTGGGGTCTACCACAAATACACACATGAAAAACATGCAAAAAAACATGCAAAATAAAAATAACAAATACAAGTACACTCATCTGCAGTCATAACCTGATGCAGAATAGTGATAAAAGCACCAATAAACAATTGAGTGCATAGATAAACAATGAGCACAAGTATACAATCAAGTGCACAAACAAACAACTAAAAATAATAAAGTGAACCAACAATCAACTAATTGTACTGGTAAACAACCACATTCATAGAAAGAATTATATGTACCAATAAACAACTAAACGCACCAATAAACACTAAGCATACCAATGAACAATCCAGTGCATTATCAATAAATAACTATTTGTACCAATAAACTAAGAGCACTAATGAACAATTAGGTGTACCATTATACATCTAAATGCATCATTAAGCAAACAAAAACCCAATGCGTAATTTGGCCAATAACTGTATCCACTAATGAACAATTAGGTGTACCAATATACATCTAAATACATCATTCAGCCAATAACTCTATCCATAAACAAATAAACATCCAGAAACACAAATAAAGAACTACATGAACTGCTACAATACTTTATAAGATGCACTAATAAACCTCCAGAAACACAAATAAAGAACTACATGAACTGCTACAATACTTTATAAGATGCACTAATAAACCTCCAGAAACACAAATAAAGAACTACATGAACTGCTACAATACTTTATAAGATGCACTAATAAACCTCCAGAAACAAATAACTACATGAACTGCTACAATACTTTATAAGATGCACTAATAAACCTCCAGAAACACAAATAAAGAACTACATGAACTGCTACAATACTTTATCAGATGCACTAATAAACATCATTAAGATCTAAAAGCACCAATACTTTGAATCAATATGCAAGCAACCAAAGGCACTGTCATAAGTTTTATCAAACTAATCAGTGCTGTATATTGCCCACTGCAGCCTATAAAACTTTCTTGGAGCATATTATCAACATATTGCCCATGGTAGCCAATAAGACTTTCTTGGAGAGTTTTATCAACAGACTGCCCAGGGTGGCCAATAAGACTTTCTTGGAGAGTTTTATCAAACTGATGAGTGCAGTAGATAACCCACTGCAGTTGCAGAATGCAACAAGTACTAAAGAAACAAACAACCTTTAAATCTGCAAAGTGTAGAGTGGGTTTAAATAAATTTGTAGTTCAGCTCTTGCAAAGTAATCAAATTCCATGGATATAACATTCTAGTAATACTCACCTCTTTGTTTAGATTTTCTTTCACCATATTTGCTCCAAATGACAATAGTATTTCTGTAGATTTTGGCCTGAAATGAATATTATAAGAACTTATAAATGATTGTTTTATTTGATTTAAATGTATACAACTATGCAAAAGGTTTGTACCTGAATAATTACATTTATACCCAAAACAAATGATATAATAATTTAAAAATAATTTTCCATTTCAAACTGATATCTTTACAAGTAATTGAACAGCTAAGAAAGGAAAACAGGTGCCTTGAATAATTTCACAATTCACTTGAACATTTACAAGGCAAAAATCATAGTGATATTTAATGAAACAGCCTTTAGCAATGATAGCAAAATAAATGACCAAAGCAGACTTTTAGTTCAAAAAACATTTATCTACGTTCAGTCAGATTAAATGGTGCTGTTAATTGTTAATATCTCCCCCCCCCCATCTCTGTTAATATTCAGAGAGCAATTCTTATATTAAATAGCATGGTCCAAATGGTGAGGAAACATTATCATGAGTGCTGAGTGATTCATCTTATTAAGAGACATAAAACTCTGTACCACCCATCCCCACAACAACACAAAAATAATCCGTTAATTTATATATGTTTTTGCTTTGATGTCATTGAAAAGAAAGGACACATAAATCTTTATTTAACAGGGTTGATATATAATTAACTAAATACTATTTATAATTAAAACCCTTGAATCCTTCAATCTTAGGCAATACCTTGGGGGGTAGAGCAATGTCAGGTTTGTCTAAAATTTAACTCATAGAGTAATTAATAGTAGTCATGCCATATAAAACTGCACATCACATGGACCCATGTACTGAAATTCATTAAAATGACTTGAAACCTTGATAATGATCTATCTGCACACCTGTTGAATCTAACAGCCTCATGTAATGCAGTACTGCCATGAACCGTGTCTAGCTGATTGGGATTGACCCCGTATTCTAAAAGCAGCTCCACTACATCAGCATTATCACGCATTGCTGCTTCCACAATAGCACACTGGTTGGCAGAAAGTTCCGGAAATCGGTCTAGTAAAGCTGACACAACTTCTACAACAAATGGACATATAGAGAATGAATATACAGAGTAGGTACAAAAAGAACAGATATATATAAAAGTAAACTGTACATGCGCATATGCTTGTGTGTGTGTGTGTGTGTGTGTGTGTATGTGTAAAATTTCATGCATGAGAAAAATGGGGAAAACATATATGAGAAGTGATTAAGAAAAATAAAAATATTTATTCAAATAAGACTGTCTATAACAGAAAATGTAGAAACAAACAAGATAAACACAGAAAAGTTAAAAATATGCTTTAAAGATAAAGCGAAAAGAAACCTGATATATAAGCTAAAATAATATTTTGTTATATTATGTTCTAACGATATCTAAAAAGCATTTCATAAGCTGCAAAAGACAGTTTACTTTAAGTTCTTACAATAGTGTGATTGGTCAAGAATTGTAGTACCACCAGCATGTAGGGAGACAAAGACAATAAATAGCTTCACACTTATAAATGGGGCATGTAATGCCAATACCGATGTCCTGTAGAATTAAAAACCCAATGAAAATGAATAAACTTCTGTGATGGGGTGGTGGGAGTAGTGTAGTGGGTCTCCAAAGGATGCACAATGATGACGACAGTCAGTACATATGCATGCTTGATGACAGCCAAAGCAAGAGATGACAACACACAGCCTGTTTACTTGAGAGGCTTTATTTCATGGTGATGCAGCGAGAGAGGACAACACCATGTTTACAGGAGAGGCTTTATTTCATGGCGACGCAGCGAGAGAGGACAACACACAACACCATGTTTACAGGAGAGGCTTTATTTCATGGCGACGCAGCGAGAGATGGCAATACACAACACCAAGTTTACATGAGAGGCTTTATTTCATGGCGATGCAGCTGCATATTGGACTGCCAACTCTTCTGTTGCTATATAGCTCTATCTGTGTTTTCCTCTCTGCATGCATAACACACATACACACACTAGTCATGCCAATATATCTTGAAGGTGCAGCCGATCAAGGAAGACAGGCCTGCATATTGGTTCTGAACACTAGAAAGGGCACTAATGGTTTTTTCTGTGCTTTCTTACTTTTGATTAAGAATGAATTACTTCTAAATTATTAAGAGTTATGTGGTGATTTTGCAGACCTATAGAAACTACATTAATTACTCTGCTAACATAACACTCACAAGGGCAGGGGAAAAGAGCTGTAGCAAGGAGGGCTGCAAACATCCTGCTTGCCTTTCACTGGTGATAAGGTCAGTAACTATTCTATCATCTGACCTATCACACTAAAGTATTTTTCATTTTAATCTTGTATATGCCCAAAATGGATGTAGCAAACGTTATAACAAAAGCTGATTAGATTTCATTTAGCAAAATTGTATAAAGATGTAGAGAGAGATATAATCAATACAAAGAAGTGAACAGAAAATGACAAAGAGTTTAAACTTAAATGAGGAAACTATGGGCAAAGATGAATAAGACAAGCAGACTGAACATTGTGAAGGTGTCAAGATGGATCACAGATAAGCTGGAGATAACAGATAAGGTTGAGAGACAGATAGTGGAGAGAACAGATAAGGTTGAGAGACAGATAGTGGAGAGAACAAATAAGGCTGAGAGACAGATAGTGGAAAGAACAGATAAGGCTGAGAGACAGATAGTGGTGAGAACAGATAAGGCTGAGAGACATATAGGCCTAGTGGAGAGAACAGATAAGGCTGAGAGACAGATAGTGGAGAGAACAGATAAGGCTGAGAGACAGATAAGGCTAGGGTGGCATTGTGTCACACACACAATGATTGATACTAAGATAAATGAAGAAATGGACATGACACACAATGACTGATGCTAAGATAAATGAAGAAATGAAAATGACACATAAAGACTGATGCTAAGATAAATGAAGAAATGGACAGATATGCAAAGACTGATGCTAAGGTAAATGAAGAAATGAACATGACACACAAAGACTGATATAAAGTAGAAAATCACTAAGAAAAATGAAAAGATGTGGAAGACATACATGAAAATTACTATATTTAACAGATGAATATATTGTAATATTGAGCAAAATGCATGCAATCACCTTTTCTGTTATATGTTGCTGCTATATCTAATGGAGTATGATGGTCCTTATTTTCTATGATTACATTAGCACCAGCCTAAAATTAAAAATGCAAAAAAAAAATAAATGACATTTATACTGACATTGTTTTAAAGAAAATATAAAAGAGAAACAAAACATCAGTTGTAAAAAATGACATATGACTTTATATTTTCTAATTAATCAGAAAATAACAATACTGTTGAAGTATATTAGTTATTACACTGTAAATGTTAGCTTTTGCATTTATGTGTATAGTGACTGGCAGTTATGCATACTTTTGTGGAATATTGTGTTGAGAATTTAGGTCTGTGAATTATTGCAATTTGTGAGTGTGAGCAATATACTGAAAAGTAATGAATAAATTAGTGCCATCCTCACCTCAATAAGTTTTGTGAATATATGCAGCTTACTGTTGTTCTGAGTTGCAATATGCAGTGGTGTATTCTGATCTGCATTCACGATGTTCACCTGTAGTTATAGTCTGTTTACTAAAAAATCTCATTAACAAAATGGACATTATATATCACTGAGTAAGCATACTATGACAGACTGAGAGAAAGAGACAAATATTCAATTGAAAAGAAAGACTGTATCCTAGACTATAAAACAGTTTCAGACAACTTGAGAATTTTCAAAGAAAGAATACAAAAATCATTATGTATGCTAACTTCCTTCCTGGAGAGAAAAATCAAGTAATACAAAATATACGTACATCTGCTCCATTTCCTAGCAAAAGGTCAATGATGTCACTGCGACCACCAAACACAGCTAAGTGTAGAGGTGTATTGCTAGAACATATCAGAAGTCAGCAAAAACGTTTAGTACAAATCAACAATTACTTGCTAATGTTCAGATTTCAACTGTCACTCTTAAATTAAATGGAATCAATTAAACATAGTCTTATCAGTTTATCTGCTCAATCCAAATAGCATGCACACGCGCACACACTCTCACACATGTACAAACAGTGGAAACTGTTTAATTTGAATTCTTTGGGACTACTTTTTTTTTCAATAGACAATTTTGAATTAACCAAATGTGTTACTAAAATTAAAGGTTTGTATGCATTATTGCTCTTCGTATAAAGCTCTTCTTAACGCAATCTACTACTAAAAGCCTACGTTAAATTTTAGGGCACAATATATGCAATATGAGAAAATTACAGAATATTGTCAGCTGTCATAGAAATCAAGTTGTGTCTCATGGCAGCAAAGCAATATTAGAATGCCACAGGCTGCTTATCCTGTCTGACTTTAGTGTGCAAATGGATTTTACAGAAACTGGGTCAAATCCATCTATATAATAGGAATTTTTCTAAATCAGATACTTCCTAAGTATTTACCAGACAAGCATGCCTAAAGAGATCATACAGATTCCTAACACATACAAGATAGTGTCTAAAAGCGGTTCATGTAACCTCCCAAAGAGTAATAAATGAAAAGAGCTAAATCTCATGAGTGACATCCCTTTAGTATCCTACAAGCATATTATAACTATGAAGAGGGTGTAAGGTGTGTAGCTTATAGTTATAGCTATCCTCATCTGTTAAGCATTCAGGAATAACTTAGTATATTTAGAATAATTCTTTATTCCATCATACAACCTAATAAGCTTAGTTAAGATGAATAATGAACAGGAAGAGGTAATTCCCTGATACAACCAGAAAATACATATATTTATTTACAAAGTGCATAAAAGCAAAAAATACTGGGAGGAGGAGAGTAATTTACAAAAGAACATGGCTGAAGGCCTCAATTGTACCACAGACTGGTCAAATAACAAAACAGACACATCAAGCAGAAAAAATTAAAAAAAACCTTTCATCCCACCATAATATACTTGTATGAATCTGTAATAATCTGCTTCAGCAAAGATGACAATATCTGATTATAAATGCCTCTAATTCTTGAACAGGAAAAACACTGAACTGTAAACTTTAGTATTTTTTAAAAACAAAATGAACTTGAAAACGATTATTTTTATATGATAAGCTATGTGCAACTGCAAGCATGCAGGAAAGTATTTGAACATTTAATTTAATTAACATAATTATTGTTTTTGTGTGAATGTCATATATTTGTAAATACAAATTTTTGCCTTTGTAACTACTTTAAAAAAAACAACTATTTGTACTACCTGGATTTGCATAGTTAGAAAACCTTCTTTATATGTTAAATTTTAATTTATTTATTTTACTTTGTTAAATAAATTCTTTATATTTTGTTAACACTTATGCTGTTAATTAATAAAGAAAGTTTATATGAAAATTGGCAGGTGGAGGCAGATATTTATCTAATTTTAAGTTGAACAATAGTATATCTTAAGTGTCCTGCCATTATAATAAGACATGTAAAGGCCAAATTCATATGGGCAATAAGGTAGCTAAAGGTGCATGAAATGACACAGGGGTTTTGATCTGGTAACATTCAATGCAGGTGATGTTATGCTTAAGTTTAAGTTGAGGTACTTTAGTTTAATGATGTACTCTTAAGTTTAAGTTGAGGCACTGAAGTTTAATGATGTTACTCCTAAGTTTAACGATGTTACTCTTAAGTTTAAGTTGAGGCACTAAGTTTAACGATGTTACTCTTAAGTTTAAGTTGAGGCACTGAAGTTTAACTGAGATTCTCATTGCATTTTATAAAGTACTTTACAGGAAGAGTTATAGGAATTAATTAGGAGAATTATTGGTTTATTAAACCTGCTCAATCACAAGTTCAAATTGTATAAAACCAGTGGAGAATTACTGCTATATTCAATCTGATTAATTACAGTGCTTAAATAGAGTAAAAAATCCATAAGTGAGCTATTGATAAAGATGCTGGACTTACCCTTTGACGTCCTGGGCTAGGACATTAGCAGAATAGAACAGAAGCAGTTCTGTGATATCTTTAGATCCTAAAAAAGTTTTAAAAAGCCTCCAAAAATAAAAACAATCATATTGCATGTGAATTTTTGAACAGGTAAATGTAATGACACAAAGAAACACTTACTGCATGTTTTCACTGAAAATACCCATTCACACTACCAAGTACCATATATTTTTAATATTACACAAGAACAAATCATTGCTACATGTTGCATTGTGCTAGACATGAATTATGAATAGGCACACTTCATAAAACACTTTTAATGTTATATAGGAACAAAGCATTGCTACATATTGTAATGTGCTGGATATGAATTATGAACAGGTACACTTCATAAAACACTTTTAATGTTACACAGGACAAAGCATTGCTACATTGCAATGTGCTGGACATGAATAATACATAGGCACATTTTAACACTTTGAAAAACTACATAGAAACAAAGCATTGCTACATCCTGCACTGTACTGTACATGATCTAGGAACAAACACACTCCTAAAAACACATGGCAAAACAGGTATATAATTAATCTTGCAAAAGGAGGATCTGATGAAATGAAACAATGTGATTAATCCAATTTGCACACATAATATGGGATACCAACAACATACCCACAAAATTACTGCATCAGGCAACAATCAATGTGGTCATCATATTACACATATAATATATGATATATCATAGGACACCAGAACATAACCACACAAATTAATGAACCAAGCAATACCTACAATCAATATTTTTAAAATATGCTAAACTTGTTTGTTGAATATCACCCAATTAATTTTATTCAAAAGAGTAGAGTCTGGACCTTCATACTACCAATTAAATTTAAATTAAATGGAAAATATTTTTTCCCCAAGATGTAACTGTTTCTTTCAAAGTTAATTCCTCTGCATCTGACAGAGGTCCTGACCAAAACTGAAAGAGGTTTTTCTATAGCTGTAACTATTTTTTAAAAGAGGTAATTTATCTTAAAATACCTCTTAACAATCACAATATACATAATGAAGAGAATAGTAACATAAGGACTTCTGGCATAATCTCTGTTTGGACCTTGAATTTATTTAATATGGTATAACAAATTCTAGAAAACGGTACATCATCAAATTGGATTTATTTCTTCTTTTCTACCCTGATTTTTTTTTGTAAATGTTAATTAATTAATTAATATCTTCATTTAAACCATCACATAAATATTTTCATAAATATATACTGTACTCACTTACAATAGGTGATCTGGTTTACCTTTCTGGTTAGGAATTAATACAAGTTTTAGGAAAAAAACGTGTATCTCTTAGTATTAATGTAATCAATAAATCAGAATGCATGGTTTTGATGGACAAATTTAATAATGTCATTTATGAATATGATACACATACTTCTCAGTATTTCATAACAACTCTACATGATCCAATGACCTCTAATTTAGTGTTCATTCTTTCAACTAAGAAGATATAATATTTTGGGCAATGTGTGTATGTATGGGGGTACCTGTGTGGGGTAACAGAATATTCTGGAGAGGTGAAATTATATATTTAATTTTTAAACACTATGGTCATAAGGTCCAACTGGTAGCAACAGTGATTTGTAAAAGAATTATATGATGTGTGACTCTGAAATGGATTTTGCATGCAATTCACTTGAACAATTCAAATGAAAATTTCCCCCAGGCTGATATTTACGGTACTATACAAAGTGTTTCTTGTCTGGAATATCATTTGGTACTGTGATGTGTTCAGTAGAAAAATTTTGAAATTATTTTTATGATTCTCCATTCATTAAATAAATGGTACATAAGTGTCTGCCCGTAAATTGAAACATCAGTAATATTCAGTGAGCACAATCATACTTAAAGGAATTTTTCAAAAATTACTTTGTCAAAAACTAAGAAATATCTGATCTGACTATAGATAATAATAATGAAAACTGAAAATTGTTTTTTGTGAACTAAGATAACCCCTTTACAATATACTAGTATAAATATGCATTAGTTAATTTTTAAAGAAGCCTCTAATATAAAAAGAAACTGCTGCACTGCCCTCTCCCTATTATATAAGTGTGCAACTTTATAAATATCCATTGCTCCATTGCCCTCACTTCTTACAAAAGAGTGTAATTTGAAGTATACATTGTTCCACTGCCCTCATCTCTTACAAAAGAGTGTAACTTGAAGTATACATTCTTTCGTTGCCCTCACCTCTGACAAAAGTATGTAACTGAAGTATATACTGTTCGGCTGCCCTCACCTCTTACAAAAGTGTGTAACTTGAAGTATACATTGTTCTGCTGCTCTCACCTCTTACAAAAGTGTATAACTTGAAGTATACATTATTCTTCTGCCCTAACTTCTGACAAAAGTGTGTAATTTGAAGTATACATTCTTTTGCTGCTCTCGCTGCTTACAAAAGTGTGTAAATTTAAATAACTATTGCTGCCCTTGCAATTAATACAGAAGTGTGTAATTTTAAATATACATTGCTCTGTTGCCCTCACCTTCATACAGAAGTGTTTAAATATATACTATTCTACTGCCCTCACCTCTTACAAAAGTGCATAACCTTTAACTGATACATTTACCCTCTTACAGAAGTGTGTAATTTAAATGGATACTGTTGCCTTCAACCTCTTATACCAGCGTATAACTTTAAATGAATATTGCTGCATTTACTCTCTTACAGAATTGTGTAACTTTAAATGGGTATTGCTGCATTGCCCTCACCCTCTTAAGAACTCAATATGCACAAGACAGGATTTCTGGTTTTAGTTACAAAGGCCTTCAAGGTGCAGTATTCAAGGCAATTCACAACCCAATCACTCATCCTACCACCCACCCCCTTCCTCAAACATACACAGAAATCAAGTCTGACATAAGATGAAGCACAATAATCTCAGAATTAAATTTAAGCCTGAACTATATTCTGTGGCACATTAAAGAAATGCAATGAAAATGAAACAACAGAAAATCCCATGTAAAAAAAAAAGAAAGTATATTAATGACTGCACAGCAGTTGCACAAATTAAAAAGAGGGTAGAAATATTTTGAATCTCACCAGCAAGAACAGATAAATGCAATGGTGTATATAAGGTTTCTTTTTCCAGCACGTTGACATTAATATGACTAAGTTGTCTTAAGACTACATGGCTCATGCTTGCATTCTTCCATTGAATATCCTGAACATGTTTCTTGCCTGATGTATTGGACAGAAGCCGCTGTTGGACATACAGTTCAAAGGTCATGACTAGTATTGTAGTAAAATTGATCTACTAGGTTCTGTTGTATTACTTACAAAGATGGCAAAAATGGGTTTATGGTTAAGATTGTAACAAAATGGAGTGTGTGCATGTGAGTGTAGCTTACAGAGATTAACAAAAACAAAATAAAAAAATCACACACACCCCAAATATAAAAAAAAGAAATGAAGAATTAACAATAAAACACATTTATTAATGAAAAATAACACTTACAGATAACACTGACGCCCAACTATCAATTAACTCATTCATACACACAAACAGGGGAAAATAAAGAAGTCTATGCAAGAGACTCATGCAATAGTAACTAAACACCTTCTCTCCAGAGAAGTGAAATCTGCAAACGCAGCTGCTCAGTAACAAAAACAAAATGCAGATATAAAAATACCACCTTCAAAGAATAATAATATAAACATGACAAATAGAAAACAAGAAAAATATATGTTTTATATTCTAAAGGCATAAAAAATAAATAACCTCAATAAACAGATATTTTGACTTAAGATATTCATTTATTTGTTGTTATTTATTTTTTATGCCTTTAGAATATAAAACACATATTTTAGTATTAGTAAGTCTAATTTACCTATATTCAATGGTTACATTAATAAGTATAGACATAAGCGTATCTCTATGATGTAAATTTCTCTATGGAATATCGCACTACACAATCTTTTGTATTGTTATTTTTTTCTTTTCATGCCACTGTCTGTCCCAGCAGGGCATAGAGATGGTTTTGTCAGGGGGTGAAGGTGTTCATGAGCTGCAAGATAGAATAAGCACTGACAGAGGGGAAGATGGTTAATTGTACCGTGTGCAATTGTAGTGGGAGTTAAATCTAGATACAATTTGAGAACTTATATCAGTTATCCCATCTTAATTTATAGTGTTTGTATGGAGTTTCCTGTTCATTAAGCTATTTGTCTGTAATGAAGATTTTGGTCATGTCCTTATGTATCAATATCGTAAAAAAGAAAATTAAAATAAACACTCTTAATTATCTCTACAGTAGATACCATAATTAAGTTGAATGAAAATATGCATAATAAATCCCGTAAACCATGATTTAAAAATTGTATAGGCCTACAGCTTAGTTGTAAACAATATTTAATGATTCGAAATAATCGTTTATCAATATACGAGCGAGTCTTACTCTGTGTGTGTGTGTGTGTGTGTGTGTTTTAAAAATATGTAATTAGTGGGAAAGCCAAAATTAATTGAGAAGCTACATTCAGTTGTTGTTTTTCTTAAATCATCAGGAAGAGATAAATAATTATGGACAATTAGGCCCATCTTTAACTTTTGGTTTAACATCAACATTCGAATTTCTTCCTTGTCTCTGGCAGCTAAGGTAGGCTTCCTGCCCCCAAATTACTGCAAACATATCTATATAAAGATAAAAATAAAATTATTAAGTGAATAATTTATTTATTTTTTAAAAAAGCAACTTCCGCGTTCACCACTGGCAATAACTACACACCTGAACTTTTGGTAGATCTTTAGATTTCACAGCCTTCAGAAGATCTGTCTCTTTCCCCATGACTCAATTAAGTGTCATTTGCTGTCTGTTTTAACAGTTTTAGCCTGCTTTATACATATCTCTCGATATTCAGTTGGGTCTAATTTGAGATCGGTCCACAAAAGTATCTCAGATCCAATACTGCTAAAACATGAATGTCTCTGATAAGCTAGTGTGTACTTCGCATAATTCAAGACAAACATGTTTACATATGTGCATAACAGAGCCGCAGTTAAAATAACTTAGTTGAAGTTAAATTTTAAAATGTTTAAAGTAAAAGAAAATTAATATTTAATTAAATGGATTGACTGTAAATATCTTATCCTTTTGTAATTTTCTTATTATGCTTGCTTCATAGGGGCTTGCTTGCTTGCCACGATGCAAGGACTGCAGACAGAAAATGGCCGCCCCCAGTCAATTTGTAGTGACAATCTGTCTCATTTTGAATATTTGCAGTTCGATAATAATCGTGCTTCTTAATAAATGGATATATACGTATTATGCGTTTCCAAATATAACTCTTACATGTATACATTTTATTGTTACAACGCTTGGACTGTTGATTTGCAAAAAGTTTAATTTATTCCAACCAAAAAGTTTGCCGTTTATGCATATGTTGCCTTTGGCCTTTACTTTCTGTGGATTTGTTGTTTTTACGAACCTTTCTTTGGAAAGTAACACTGTTGGAACATACCAGCTGATAAAGACAATGACAACACCATGTATTATTGTTATTCAAACTCAATTTTACGCACGAAGTTTTTCTCTCCGTGTGAAGTGCACTGTGGTAAGATGGCATTGATACATGCATTATTATATATTTGCGTAGGCCCATGTTCTTGTTTAAGGTATGTGATATATTTGTCACTGTAGTTTTGAATAGAACTGGGATTGTTTTATATAATTTCATTTCTAAATGTCATCGGCCGTTGATCTATTTCTGATTTTCTGGTGATCTCCGTTTTCTTCAGTCTCCGGTAATGTTTAGGCCTAGATAGTTTTATAAGTCAATGACATGTTCCTAATAGACACATTTATTAAAATTAACAAAGATAGTAAATTAAAATCATTCACATCATGAACATGATTACATTATGAATTAAATTAGTTCACGTTCTGCTCAGCCTGCATTTAGAATTTAAGATTTTAAAAGCAACCCTTGAAAATCCCATTCACAATTTACAAGTGGAGAAATGTCACTTGTGAGCTAAGAAAATAACAAGTATGCTATCATAAGGCGATGTTTTTCACTGAAATCATTATTTTCTATCAACTTCTTAAGAAAATAACTTAATTACTGGCAATCAATTTGACTAGAATTTTAGGTTAGATGTGTGAATCACGATTGCTGAGAATAAAGAATTAGAATAACAATAATAATGTACTTATACATCTTGAATGACAGACTGGATATATCTTATATTTGTCGCAAAGATACCCACCCTTTTCAGCATATTTTTTGACTGCAGTTATACCAAAGTAACTCAGCAATATTTGGATCAATTTAGATTCAGAAATCAGAAGCAGGCCCGGGCTGTGGAGTCAGTTAATTTTTACAATTTTACTTTTTAGTGGAGTCTGAGTTGGTAAAAAATATCCTAACTCCAACTCTAAATTTTGAGACTTGAGGAATTGGCAAATCCATGTTTTTGAATTTTAAAAAAATTGAAATAACATCACCAGGTAGTTGTTTATTATTAATTTAGTACATTTTAAACAATGGTAGCACAAAGTACTTTGTGAAGTTATTGAAATATTGAGCATTAAACACAAATCTTTTGCTATATAAATTATAAGTTCATATGATTGAAAGGTTTTCCAATAAAAGAGGAAGATGAGACCTTAGCCCAGGTTGCTACATGACAGCATTCAGTCACCTTCTTCATCTTCATTAACAGTAACCATGAAGATTTTGAAAAATATCTTGACATACACTGACACAGGATTGATCCAATGGTGCACCTTTTCAAAATTTCAAAGGAAGAGAAACTCCATTATGACTAACTAAATTCAAAATAATTTTTACCAAGCTCTGAAAGAGGTTGAGAAATTTGAATTGAGAAATTGAATTGTACTCCTGAATTGAGCACTAAAAATGCAATACCCAGCTAACCCAAGATTATTCAAGATGCTGCTTTGACTGTAACATCCTTAACACCAACTCAAGTCACTGTGGTAGTATGGAACACATTTTCTGCCCTCAGAATCGTCAAATCTGATTTGAGGGCAGCAATGAAACCCATCATTTTTAGAAGTGATCTTTTTAAAGAACCAGTTCAATTTAGATAGACATATTAAATATATTTTAAGGGTTCTTTAATATTATATTATTGTATGATTAAAAAATATTTTAAAAATGAAATATGTGAAAACTACTTCTTCATTTATCGACACCTATACAATCCTCATCATACATAAAACTCCATATAAGAATATAATTTTGTGCCTGATATTAGTAATAAACTACAGTCACGAGTCAGTCATGAGTCAGAAATTTTTGACCAGCCCCACCTCCCTGTTAAAAAGAGTCGATTATGCCAGCCGCAAGTACCTTCCCTGTCAGATATCGTGGCTGATGTGGGTATCATTTGTTTTGTGTTAGTTTCTGCAGGCTTTATTTTAGATTCATTCTTTTTCATTTTGTATTCGTTTCAATCTTCAGTATCTTTTATACGTCACCCACTGAACTCTTCAAATGCACATTAAAGGCTGATTTATAGATTAGTTTAAAAAAAACAAAAAAAACTATTAATAAAATCAAAGTATTTCTCACTATTATGCCAAAGATAAATATATTGAGGGGGTTTGTTTTTGTTTACCAGAATCTGTTGCTATATCTTAATAGTTTTCATCATCCCTCCCTCCCACTTGTTGACATGCTTTCGCTAGTGAGTTGTCATAATGAAATGTGAGTTACTCATGTCTACAATTTTTAAGGTTTGTTTAAAAGTTCAGATTGTTTTGTATTTAGATTCCTGGTAATGTAAATCCCTTACTGTTAGTGTTACTAACATTTAATACCTTTTCTTCTTAGCAGTCCCTGTCTTTGATTGTAACAACTGGGTGACACTCAGACTCATTCAATATTTAAACAGGTCTCAGAAGTTTTTTTCTTGTCTGAGTTACTCCTTTGATGCCCATAAATTTTGAATAGCTCATGTGTGTGTTTGTTAAATAGTGTTGAAATTAATTTAAATGTAGAAAGTAATATAATTATATTTAATACTTAATATATATGCTACATGAATTGCTACAATCTGTTTCAGATACCTATTATTATTGGGGTGTTTTTAAACTCCTACTATGATGTCAAGTTTAATATCCTGGGAATTGTTTATGCCACAGTCGGGGTTCTGGTCACATCCATGTATCAAGTTGTAAGTGCACAAATACTTTTTTGTTTGTTTCCAATGAAAAAAACTTTGGGACTAGGTAATGCATTCCTTACATCAAAATATATTATATATAACTCTCTGGGACAAGATATACAATTACAAGTATTAAAAGTTAAACACAAATCAAGGTTAAGATAACTATTTCTTTTCTAGAATGCTCACTTCTACAGAAGAATTATTATTTAGTGTATCAAACTATCATACTAAACTCATGAAATAAATAACTTTAATAAGCAAATTGGGAACAAATCTTTACATTTCTTGTCTATGGACTGTCAAACTTCAAGGATGTATGCTAGAGCAAAAAATTGTAATGCACTTCTAGTCATAAACTATACTTATCAATCTGATTTTGTAAGCCACAAACAGAACAAATTAGTCATGGCTGCCTTTGCAAACCCACCTGAATCTGTGAAAAAATTAAAATAAATAAAAGTGTTGAAAATGAAATAACTTACTACAATTTATTACATTTTAATTAAAATGCTTCTTCGCAATAAAATTATATAACACTTTAATTAATAAAATTTTTAAATTACCAAAACTAAATATGTATGAATAAGATAGTTTTTAAAAAAAAGTGCTTACCCTTTTACAGAAACTGCAAATAATTTGTTATTGCCATGCTTAAAAGTACAATTTTTATTTATTTATTTATAAAAAATCATCCTTTCATTAAATAAACTTTGTGTTAAAAATAAAAGAGTGTGACTCCATTTTACTATATAACATAAAGTTGAAGACCAAACCCACTTTTAAATAGAGAGATAATAAGTTTCTGTGCAGTAGCAGTCACTACCCACTTTATAATTAAAGGAAGTAATTCTCACCTGCTTTCGAAACAGTTGAGTAATTGGTCTTTGTGTGCATGCTAGACTACAAACTAATTAAAGGAGATAATCAGACAAAATTGCTATTGCAAACTCACATATATATATATATATAATAAAATAATATAGATATGCTTCAAGTCTGCTCATTAACATATTTACTAAAGCCGTCTGTTTTTATGTTGTGCACCAAGATTCACACAGTCAGTGTGTGTGTGTGTGTGTGTATATATATACATATATATCATTGTTTTGCTTATTTTGTGCACTGTTGTGCAAAAATATTGTTAATAATTATCAAAAAGGTCTGATACCCTATGGGTAACATTGCTAAGAAGAAGCTGAAGCATTTAAGTTTATCTAGAAGTAGAACATACTGATAAAGTGAATTTGTTGGGAAAAAAACTGGACAATTATGTAAGTGTGAGGCATCTGACAAAAGAGTTTGGTGTTTGAATGACCACCATCTACAACCTGAAGAAATGGAAGGAAAAACTGTTCAAAATAATGAAAGACGCTAATGAAAAATAAAAAAAAAACTTTGCAGAAAATTGAGAAAAATAAAAATAAAGATCTTGATTGTGTTTTGAAAGACTGGATCCATCAGCATTGCAGTGAAAACATGCCACTTACCGGTCAGCTGATCATGGAACAAGCAAAGAACTGAAAATTGAAGGGAACTGTAAATATTTGGCAGGTTGTTAAAGAAATTCAAGAAAAGATACAGCATTCAGTTTTAAAAATTTAAGGTGATAAAACATCAATTAGTCATGATGCAGCAGAGAAAGTCATTAATGTTTAACGTTATCACTGATAACAATCTGACATCAGAACAAGTCCATAATGCTACTGAAACATCATTTTGGTGCTATTGTCCCAGGAATACACTGACTACAGCCCAAGTATGAATTAAAATTGCCAAAGATCAATTAACTATGTTGGCATATACTAATGGAGCAGGCACACACAAGTGTAAACTTGCTGTAATGGGCAAATATCTGCTGTTGTAAAAGAGAGAATTTCTGACCAGTCCATTATTACACCAACAGAAAAGCCATAGGTCACCAGGGGCATCTTTTCAGATTGGTTTCACAAACATTTTATATCAGTGGCTCGTGCTTACTGCAGAGAAGCTGGACTGAATGACGATTGCAAGATTTTGTTATTCCTTGACAAATGTTCTGCTCATCCTCCAGCTAAAATGCTCAACAGAAATAATGTTTATTTCATACCATATACTTCCCCCCAAAATGTAACTTCATTAATTTAGGCATGTGACCAAGGTATTTTTAGATAAATGAAATGTAAATATAAAAACACTTTCTTGAACAGCATGCTGGCAGCAATGAACAGAGGAATGGGTGTGGAAGGTTTCCATAAGGAGTTTAACCTGAAGGATGCCATCTATGCTTTTGCAAATACTAGGATCTCAGTGATTAAAGACACAGGTATGCTGCATACCTGGCAAAATCCCTAGCCAGTGGCCATGCTCAGTGATGATGATGATCAAGCTGATGATTTTGAGGAAAAGATGATGTCTGATTTCCTTACACTTGCAGAATGGATAATAAGGATACCAAAGAAGTCTTTAACATCAGTAATGAGGTTCCACTTACTCACTGACTGACGGTGAAATAGCTAAATGGTTTTTGGATCAGGATGATCATGGTGAAAGTGATGATAAAGAAGACATTGTTAACACTGCAGAAAAATATCTATAGAGGACATAGTGAAAAGTTGTGATGAACTCATTGAAGGACTAGAGCAGCCTACATTTATAAAAGAACAAGAAATAATGTCAGTTAAAATAAAAGACACTTCTACAGCAAAAACCTTTTTTAATAAGGCAAATGACTATGGAAGAAACATTTTAAAAGGCCAACCAGCACAATGTCACCTCATCCCTGAAGGACCCAGTATCTGGACCTTCATCTGCTTCTGATGTTCCCTCTCAAGATGGTAAATAAAGAGTTTAAATAAAATAAAAGTAAAATTTTAAAATTAAAAAAAAAAACTAGTTAAAATTTTTTTCTCCATGAAATTTGGATTTTATTTTCACCTTACCTCATCTCCAACATGCCATGTATTCCAAAATCTGAAAAAATCTTAAATCCAAAACATTTCCAGCCCAAGCACTTTGGATTAGGGATACTGAACCTGTGTATATATAATAATCAATATATATATAACTTGATTCTTAAAAATTGATTTTATTATGATTGCATTCATTTCTGCTCTTGGTACATAGCACATCAATGCCATATGGTCAGTATTTAAAAAATATTATACTAGGGTTACTGTGTTTTCCTAGAAACTTCCATAAAACTGTCTAAACTATTGTTCCTGCAAAATATGATGTAAATGTCTGTTCTTTTGACACTGACTTATTGAATGTGTTGACTCTGTGACAGCATTAAGGTATTTAAATACACAAACACAGGCATGCATATAGGTTAACAGTTGTGAATTTTACATGCTTGCATGCTCATCATATCTTGCTCAGTTTTCTTGAAGTCTGTTTGTCACATGGTTGCAGTATATACATACTGTATTGCCTGCTGATGCTGTCCATTGCAGGTGTCAATATTGCTCATCTTCACCTTTTCAAACAGAAGCAGGAATAATCTCCTTTGTTTTTAAAATGATGATTGAGTGTGATGATTGGCACATGTTCATTTGTGTACATATTAAAAATAGTACAATATCTTCATTGAACAAGCTTTAAGATGGAAGATTTAAAGTATGCTAAGTACTAAAGTAGTGACTTATATAGGTGTTGAATTCAGGTTTAAATGTTCCATGAATTTCTTGTTTTGCCCAGGGCATTACAAACAAAAGTACAATTCATGAAGGAAGTAAAGGTAAGCTACATATCATTTACTTCACATTGGTTGTGACATGATTTTGATAGTTGTCCTAACTTATTAAATTGTCTATCTATCTATCTATCTATCTATTCCTTAATCTTGTCAACCGTTGGGTCACCACATGACCTGACAACCAGTTTTCTCCATTCCATTCTGTTCTCTGCTAATCTGAATCTTTCTGTGTTGCTCAGTTTCAGTCCTGTCGACTCCGAGATGTCATCCTCCCATCTTTTCCTCTCCTTCGCCATCCTTGCACAGTATCTTGCATGATTGTCTTGGCAAGCCCTGTTGATTATGAGACATGCCCCTACCATTTCATTTTGTGTTTTTTCACAATGGTCAATAGCTCTTCATAAGGCCCAATGGCTTGCCTAATTCTGTTTCCCATTTCCTCATTCATAACATGATCTCTATACAAAATGCCAAGCAACCTTTGAAAGCATCTCATTTCAGTAGTTTGTGTCCTCCTTTCAAGATCCACTGCGAGGGTCCATGACTCACAACAATATAAAAACACAGATACAACAGATTAAATTGTATAGCCTGGCAAAGTAATTGAAAAATCACAATTTTCCATGAAAATCTGTCATCTTTCTGTAGCTTGTTGGAGAAAAGCAGCAGGAGCTACAAGTCAATTCCATGCAACTCCTGTACTACCAGGCACCATTGTCTGCGCTTTTGCTGATGTTTGTCATCCCTTTCTTCGAGCCTCTGGATGCTTTCCATGGTGTGCTGTACAGCTGGCCATTAGAGACACTTGTAAGATAATTGCTTTTTTAAGTATTTGATACACATTTGTCAAGCCTTTCTTTGATGCTTTCCACAATGTGCTGTACAGCTGGCCATTAGAGAAGCTGGTAAGTTTATTGCATGTTAACTACCATATTTGATGATGCTTATCATCTCTTTCCTCAAACATCCAGATGTTTTCCATGTAATGCTGTGCTGCTGGTCATTACAGATGCTGGTAAAATTACTTACTTTTTAAGTACTTGATACATGTTTTTTCCTCTTTCTTTGAGCATCTTGGTTTTTCTATGGTGCGCTGTACAATTGGCCATTAGAGACATTGGTAAGATTATGAGCTTTTTAAGTATTTGATACATTTATGTATAATGGCATGTTTATTATCCTTTCATATTTGTCACCCCTTTCTTCAGGTGTGGAGATGTTTTCTGATTTATTATAATACAGTTAGTGACTGGCTGTTAGAGACACTGGTAAGATTATGTGCTCTGTAAGTATTTGATACTTTTGTCTTCCATTTCTTCAAGCCTTTGGGTGCTCTCCATGTCATTAGTACAGATGTTTGTTAAGGATGATGGTAAGATTATGTATTTTGCTGAGGATGTTAATGAACTATTTGATACATGCCTATTGTCACTTTATTGAGCCTCTGAATGTTACCCATGGCGTGAAGTACAAATGGTTGTTAATGATAATGATGGTAAGCTGCACTAACTTGAGGATGTTAATGTTCTATTTGATACATGCTTATTGTCACTTTATTGAGCCTTTGGATGCTTTCAAGGCATGAGGTCATTACAGATATTGGTAAAATTGTGTTACGCTGAAGATGCTGTTAAATGTCTGTATATTCCTAGCTTAGTTTACTTACCAGCATTTGCCCACCTATCTGACTATTGTTTTCCCTGTTCTTGTGGTCATTATAAGTCTGAAAAAAGGTAAATGGGATTTCTTACTAGCGGCTAGTAAAAATATGTGTGATGTGTCTTGAATAAAATTTATTGCTGTTTATATAGTATATGTAGGCTGGTATTTATTTTGGTTCCAGATCAAGTGAAGTGGAATCTAGGTCATCCATAGAAATATGTTTTACCAATGATGATAGCTGTTATCATCACAGACAACAGATTTCAAAATCATTATCCTAGTTGTTATTTTAATAAAAATGATTGAAAACTTTTTTCATTAGCATTTTCAAACTAGGATATTGTTGATCTTAATTGAATGGGAAACTAGAACAATTTTAAATAAATGAATCATCCCATCAGTTGTTATAACTGTTTGAAGCTTGAAAATAATAATCTTTTGTTCCTTGCATGTAATGGTCTGGCCATCTATTAGGTCCAGATTCCTCATCAGTTGTTATAACTGTGTGAAACTTGAAAATAATAATCTTTTGTTCCTTGCATGTAATAGTCTGGCCGTCTTTTAGGTCCAGATTCCTTATCAGTAATTGTACTTATATTTGATGCTTGAAACAAGAAAATAAATTATATTAAAAAGTGAAATTCTGTTGCAGTTGACTACAGTGCTCATAACTGTTGGTACTTCTTTCACTTTGATTTACATTTTTTAAATATAATTTTGCATATGCTGATTTACACTTAGTATTACAGTTCAAAAACATGGTAAGTAACAAAATTTAACTTTAGAAAAGAATAAACTCTTGGAATGATTTAACTTTCTTGTTCTTCAAGTGTGACAATGCTCATGTACCTTTATCACAGATATAGAATTGTACATTTAAATCCTTCAGTCCTCAGTACACTATACCCCCTGGGGAATTATGTTAATAGGAAGATAATTCTATTCAGTCTTTCTTTAGCTTCATCTTAATTTTGAACAGATATTGATGTTTTGTGTGTCTAATTGCAGAGTCGATTGGTTGATTGTAATTCTGTTTCCCTTCATTTCAGGGGATGGTGTTCTTGTCTGGTGTTGTGGCATTTTCGGTAAACTTATCTATATTTTGGATCATCGGAAATACTTCCCCTGTTACGTATCCTTTTTGAAAATTATAAATTCTGATTTAGAAACTTGGACTAAATATAAATTCAGTAAGAAATTGTAACTCTGTTAATTCTATTATACTTCTTGCCTATATAGCAAATATTGAAATAATATAAACTATTGCAGTAATGTATCACAACAAATGGGGGATGCATTCCAGAATTTTCTTTAAAATAATTTTTCAATAATGATAGATTTTTTGTAGGAGATACATTCATTAGGAAAAAACATGAGTTTTCTATCAAAATACAAGCAATAAAATATGAACTTAACATTATTAAAACGTAAGAAACAAAATGACAAATGAAATTTGAGTGAAACATGAATCTTCCATCATGCATGGAAGTCACAGCAATGTTTAAGTCATGGCCTGCGCATAATCACTTTACTTTTACTAGCAAGCTCCCACATAGACTATATATATATAGTCCATATACTATTTTCAAAGTTTTAGGGCTGCACCAGGGTATAAACAGTAAAAGTCTGATCAAAATCTTTGCATATATCTTATCTCCACAGGCATAACAATTTTATTATATGCATAGGTGTAAATCATATAACCCCTATTGTAGACAATCCTGGGTGTAAATATTTCTACATACTTTGGTGCCTGTAAACACATGTAGAGTGCACTGATGAACTGCTTAGCTGTAATGCGTTCAGTTGGTTTTATTGGAAGTCAGTTTCCATGCCTGTTAATTGATATAGCTTGTTTTTCTTTTCCATTGTTTTCTTATTATAAATTTTACTTTTTAGTATACTTTTTCTCATATTCAATTCAGATTTTGCATCCTCTTATTTCTGCTGCTTGTGCTTTCTTCTCTTCTCATCAGTTAAAAGTGTTACTTTTCTTCTTTATTGCTTTCATCATTTTGTCAATTTTATTCTCAATAATTCTTAGCTAGAAAATTTAATTTTATTGTCAAAAACGTATAGCCAGCAATATGCAATCTTGCATTTTGAATTTTTATTTTCAGAGTTACATTTTTTCCACCTTAACAAATGATTAAGATACAATATGGTGGGCCACCTCAAATTCTGTGTGACTTTGCTTGGAGGCTATCTTATTTTTGGAGATATTCTGCAACCATTGCAAGTTCTGGGAATTTTCACCACTCTTTCTGGTAGGGCTTTAGGCACTAGTTTTAAAAAGTCATAATAATTAATGAATTATTAATAAACGTTTATTATAATGGATGTGCACATTGTGTATGACAATATTTATTGTTTTTTATGCTTCCTATAGCAAGAGAGGAGACAGTCGGATAAGCCAATAAGTTGGATGATTGAGAGAAAGGAGGATGTGGTAATAACAATGATAAATAAATATATTTAGGCCTATGGTTTACTCTTAACTGACAGATGTTTCTTTTTGCAGGCCTTATGCTAATCTTCTCCACTTTGTGTTTTACAATAAATAGCTAAAAAGTCATAGAAAAGAAAGAAACATAAAACGTGGCCACTGATTCAAACAGACAAAACAAGGAATTAATTATTATCATGCTTTCACCAATGCAAATGTATGTACAAAAGGGGGAGTAAAAATCTTGTTCAGTATGTGTTACCATTCTTTCTTGCCTGCATATAGAATATATATGGTTTATTTCAATATATCCTGTTGCTGACATTTTGATGCATGTTTAATGATGCATCCTGATAATCAGAAGTGGTAATGCTGATTATTACACAGTTTAAAAATAAATTAATGAATTTAACAGATTTAAAAACTTTTCACCATGTGGTTAGTTATTATTACTCAATTTAAAACAATTTTATAAGCCTTAGTATTGAAAAAACATTAAACTTATTATTATAAATATTGAAATACACATAATATAAATAATATATAGTTACACTATATATTGTTTATTAAACCGTGGCACTATTGACCACCTCAAGCAGTAAACCAGTCTCAGCCAACAAGAGTTTGGTTAATGCAAGAGTCTAGTAATTGATCGTTGAATAACTTTGGCTTCACTACACAGATTTCTATACAAGAATGTATAGTTATAAAATACACTTATAAAATAACTTTAAAACCATCACATTTTTATCATTTACAGCTATACATACACATATATTCTATTCATTTTTTTTGTTTTTGTTTTTGTCCAGGTATTGTGGCCTACACTCACTTCAAGATGGAAGAAATGAAGAAAAAACAAGTGTTGCCACAGATAACCAAAACCTGAACAAATCATACCTTTCTTAATTTGTTCAGTTTGTTATGAATCACTGCCTTTCTGAGTGGTGAAACCTTTTTCTGATAAACAAATCCATTATCAGACACAAGGTATCAAGGCATAGTATTCCACACACATGTAATGCAAAATCAACTTAAATGTTTGACCACTCTGCTGATAATTTTTTTCATGACTTTTTATCTTTTTGTTCCTTTTAATGTTATCACAATAAAGCATTTTTTTTTCTTTCTAATATCATTCCATTATTTTTCTCTGCAGTTTTAATTTTCAGAACACTCTTATAAAAATGATAGCCTGCTACAATGCAGTAATTTAAAAAAACAAACTAAGATGACTAGTGAAGATAGGAATATGTTGGTATATCAGATATAATAATCAGGTGTTAAATGATGGTGAGAAAATTTTGTTACTAGTAATGTCAATTCTGAAGGTGACCCATTCTTGAGTCATTACTCATTTGTTTAACAGAGAAATGAGCTCTCAAGCAGGACTCTGTACACTTGATAGAGTCACATATTTCAATTACTGTCTTTTTCAAATCTAAAATAAATTCACATTTGTTGCTGATTAGTATATTTTTGGTTCTGAACTCTTTAAGCTCTCCTGCTTGTTTTATTGTGAACCAATGATTAACTTTTTGATTTACTTGGATCATGAAATTGACCATATGAATGTTATACTTCAGCAATAAAAATTTCTGATAGTTAACATTTATTTATTTTATATACCTGCAATCTTCACATCCACCAAGTAACTTTGTATAATTTTAAAGTTTGAAGGATGTGTTGTTTGCATCACAAACATTAAACTGGTCTTTATTATGTTTGTTCTTTAGATTTTAGGTTTCAGATTTTGCTTATTTCATTTCCAAGGGTCGTTTGTTATGGTAATTGGCTTAACTTTTTATTGCACACATTTTCTTAAATCATTTTCATTGTATCTTTCAAGACATGTGTATGATGTTTTCATTGTTTGTGACAGTATCAAAATATTTATTGTTAATGAAATCCTTGTAAATATAGATTGTTTC
Source organism: Sinotaia quadrata (assembly GCA_028829895.1). Classification (NCBI taxonomy): domain Eukaryota; kingdom Metazoa; phylum Mollusca; class Gastropoda; order Architaenioglossa; family Viviparidae; genus Sinotaia; species Sinotaia quadrata. Next base: position 23,762,369 of record CM054178.1, read on the forward strand.
GCTACTAGAATGAACAAATTGTTACTTTCTTCTCATAAAAGAAAGTCAAATCAAATGCCTGACCCTAAACTTAGTAAGCATAGATATTTACAAGGATTAGTTGAGAAGCAAGCACTTATAGTTTATGTGTCACCTGTTAAACAAATTTAATTGTTGCAAGTTCAGGCACCTTGGCTGCTTTTTGTCTAGTAAGAATTTGATATATAAGCTAATATCAGCTCTTTGCAGTTTAGATCTCATTGATAAATTAGCATTTTGTTACTTGGTGCATCTAGCAGATGTTCCTGCATTTATATACATATTGATGATGACAGTTTGACATTTTATTTTATCCCATCAAAATTACATGCTTTCATAATTTTTTATTACATTATTTTTTAAAATTTATACAAAACCTTTTTATGCTCTTTAATAATACAAAATAGATTACGTATATATTAACTGTTCAGTGGTTTTGCTGGTTTAGTGTTTAAAATAAGTAAGTTCACTTAAAATCTGTGATGTTTGTGTTTTGTCATTTAAAATGTGTTGGTTTTTCTAAAAAAATAATTTTATAAATTATTTGTTTTTTAAAAATTGTATTTATTGTTTTTAAAATGATATAATAAATAAATAGCTTAACAGCGTACTTTTTGTTTTTTAAAGGAGGGAGAAGAAAGTTTGAATGTGCAGATAATTTTGGGGATATTGCAAGCTCTAGATCCAGATTGTTTTTGAGAATGAGTTCAGTAATTTCCAAATTTATTTTTTAAATGAGTTCCATAATTAAGATAAAAATTAAATGTGATTGGACTGGTTATAGTAAACAGGAATTTTATTAAGAAAAGGTGGTAATTCTCACTAGATAAATTTGAATGAATGGTTTCAATGAATTTGTATAATTTTTTTAGAAATATAATAAAATTTGCAGAATTGTTTTTTTGTCAATAAAGCTGTTTTTATACAATCACTGTGCTCGAGTTTTATTTTATAAACTTTGAAATTTCCAAAGAATGTCAATTATTTTTGCCTCGTAACAGCTATCATCCATCAAATTTATAAGCAGTGCAGAATTGAAAAGATTTCCCCAATATTACTGGTGCATTTAAAGTATAGAGGAGTCTGCTTCTGCATATTCATATAATTTTTAAGTATCTATTTCAGGGATTTTCTAAGGAAAATTCCTTATATAGATAATGACATCATTCTGATCCAGTTGAATTAATGTGGTTAGCCACTTTGTTTTGGGTCTTACTAATGTACAATATTTTCAGTCCAAACTTCTTGTTTTGAATAAGGAGAAATTTTAAAAATAGTTTGCCTGTTCCCATGAACCATACCAAAACTCATAGATTGGAAATAAAATGATTTTGATAAAAGCAAGTGAATTTGTATGTTTAAGTGCAACTACATAAAGTGGACAAATTAGTTATGATCAAGGGTTCATAAATCACAGGACATTGTGTAAGTATCTGATTACAGCTGGCACCTCACTGTTCATTCAGGAGTCAAAACAAAAGAAATTTACTTGTAGAATGTGTGCACAATACGGGACAGTGTTTACTCTCAAGTGGTGTAAACTGTTCATAAATGGTCACAAGTTTGGACCACTTAAAACTGCACAAAGGAGCACAAGTGCAAGGATGACAATTAAAATGTGAACACACTTTTTACCAAGAACCTTTTTCTCTCATGGAATTAAAAGCCTTGTCAGCTACTGCAGAAAGTTCTTGCTTAATTAATTGTGGTTCCCTTTGTAAATTGCCCTATAATAAATCACCAAGGAAAAATATAACAAATCCCCAAATCAGAAAACTATGTTATCTCAATTACTGCACTGTAAAGAGTAATCAAAGAGAGTACATGAAAACTATAAAGTGGACCCTTGCATAATAAGACCTTCTGTTAGGTGCTTGTGTATTCATGCAATGACTTGTGCTCTGCAAAAAAGCTGCTGTGTTTTGCCTTGATTACATATTTGGCATTGCTTCTCTAGTAAAAAGAGCACCTCATAATTTTCTCTTATTTTATTAATTAATTTATAGTATATTCAATAATGATAAGCCATACACCATTCTCCTATAATTTCCATGTATGGTTTGCAGTACAATTGTTTTCTGGTCTGTTTTCCATTTTACCCCCACTTTTCAGAAGCCAGTGAACATACTTAGTTGTTAATTAAAGACACTATAATTTCTCTATTGTTTGTAGTGTAATTGTTTTCTGGTCTGTTTTCCATTTTACCCCCACTTTTTAGAAGCCATTGTTAATTAAAGACATGGAAACTAGGAGGTCAATAATAAATCACAAAGAAAGTGAATACAACAGTTATGAACAAATATGACAAGCTGAAACAGCAGAACTAGATGTCTCATTTACAATATGAACAAAGCAAAACAACAAATCCTTTGGCATTTTTATTTCAGGATATGTGAGAGGAAACTACTGTAGGGTATGCATGATGATCAACCTTTTTCCTTAAGTAGAACAAATGCAATTCCACTTAAAGTAAAATCATAACATAAAGGAAAACAGATGAAGCAAACTTATGGCATTATAAGATAACAATGGCAATTTTGCTGTATTAATTATAATGATGATCATGGGCCAAGTATGGATAAAATTTACAAAATCAAATAACAAAGTATGAGCATAATTATTAAATTTATTTAAAATATATCTCCATTCATTCTAGCCAGTACATCATTCATACTAAATAGTTCTATCACTGCAAGTTTTAAAGGAAGTAATTTTTGTTTTTATCTTTCAGATTCTGTGGCTGTATTTACTATAATCTTTCCTTCACTTTTAGATGTCTCTTTTCGCAAAAGGTTTGCAACGACTATGCCCAAAAACAGAACAAGACCAAGTTTTGAATTTGAGCGAAACTTTGCTGCACAATCTTCTGAATTGTTCAGATCCACAGTGTATAGCTGTAAAAATGAATATCAAAACATGCATAAATATTTACTATTTCATAATAATATGCATGAAAGATAATTTATTGTTTTACAAAATTTTTACCAATCATAATTCAAGAAAAAGTAAATAAATCATGGGCTTGCAACTTTGTTAAATCAACTCTAAACAAAGCTCCAATGCACTAAGTGATGCTTTTGAAAATAGTGATATTAATAAAATAAGAACTAATATAGCCAAAAAGTGAGGTCCTCAAATAAAGAAAAGATTTCAAATGGCAACTTCCAGAAATCAAATTTTGAAAAAATCCACAAAACTTTGCATATCCGAAAGAGAGACGTTCTAAATGTGGTGGCCTTAATAACACTATTTAGCAGCAGAAAATTGATCAATTTCTTAGAGATGAAAACAACAACCAACTTTTTTTTTTACAGCCCTCTGCTCAAAGAACCTTTCATAACTGAATACCCAATCATCTTCACTACTGATAATCACCAGGTCATATTTTCACATTTGGAAGCCTTGCATAGTAATACAGACAGTAGTGCACAATGCAGTTTTTGAGTCTTCATCACTCCAAACTCCAAAGATTGCAGGTAAGGGCAGAGTATGCTTATGCATAAATCTAATATGTGCCTTTAAAGAAAAGTAAGTTAGTTATTTTAAGTAAGTTATTAATTTATCGAGATGTATGTTTTCATATACCTACCTGGATCTACAAGAAAACCATTAGCATTATTATCATGGTGTTTAGTGGTTTTAAACTGATTAGGTAACATGGTGTTTAGTGGTTTTAGAATGATTAGTTATCATGGTGTTTAGTGGTTTTAAACTGATTTGTTTGCATCATGTTTGGAAATTAGAAGGGTCATTTATAAAAAAAAAAAATTAGTTGATTAACCATTTGGATTAGAGAAGATAAATGCAAAAATATAACAAAATAATTAAGGAAAATAAACAGGCATGCTTCTATTTTTAATAATTTTATAGAAAGAAACTTTGGTGGTGATGTAGTAAATTTATATTTGATGAGTGTCTGAAAGATAAAGATTTGAAGTGTGTAGGTTTGAAAGATAAATACCGTATTAAGGGGTGTTCTCTGGCAAGTGTCCAGTGGGGAAGAGGTTGCATTTTGTGATGATGTAGCACCTGATTTATGCTTAAGCATACTAAGCCCTTACCTGTAGTCTTTAAGATGATGGAACCTAAAAAATTCTGCACTAACATCCGTATTACTAGACAAGGCTTCCAAATGTGAAAATCTGACCTGGTGATTATCAATAGTGAAGATGACTGGGTATTCAATTATGTAAAGGTTCTTTTAGGAGAGAGAGCTATATAAAAAATCGTTGTTTTCATCTCTGAAGACTGATCAATCTTCTATTGCTAGATAATGTTATAAAGACCACCACATTCTAGAGCGTCTCTCTTTAGGATATGCAAAGTTTAATCTAATGGATTACTGTGTATTTTTCTATGAAATCCTAATAATATTAAAATTTGTAGTATATGCAGACACAAACAGAAATAGAGTTAACCTACCTGATGTGCTAGGTGTGCACCTGTGGCAGCTACCCCTAAAAAATAAGGCCATGTCTGCTCGCACATAATTCCGCTCGCTGTGAGACAACTGAGCATAACTGCTGAAAATCCAGCCAGCCAGGGTTTGGTCTGATCACCTAGTTTCAGGGCTGTTGACTTGACTCCGATCAGCATGTCATCATATTTATCCTAGTAAGATGATAAGGGAGAAAAAATTAAACATTTCAAATAAAATAAAATAAAATAAAATAAATCACACAGCATAAAATACTTAAAACATTGCAATTCTTTCTGAACTTCTAGACAAACTATAATGTAGATAACTGTGATGTCTGTATAATTTAAATATATATACAAACCATCATAATTTTTAAAAAAAACTGTTAAAGTTCCCTAAATTATAAAAAAATATACAATTTAATAACCAATAAAATAAAGAGTATATTCTTTACACAAAACCAAAATAATTTGCCATGATCTAGGTAAAAGAGAATAATAATGGAAACTGCATTTGAATTAAATATTCCAATTGTTGCTGGTTGTAGTGGATAGATACACACTGGATATTTAAATAAAAGTGATACCCAAGCAACTTTTATATTGGAAATTATAAGCTCAAGAAAAAAGAATGCTATACTGTGAAAGCCATTTATCAATAATTATTTATATGAAGAGTTTTTTCATTTTGCATGTAAAAGAATTCAGCAGTAATTGTGTATTAACAATAAAATCATACAAAAAAATAATAAAACAATTACATAATTAATTAGAATTTTTTTAAAAAACAGCTCAAGTTGTACAAGCTGATTTAATATCTTTTAAAGAAAAGTTCGACCACAGACTACTGATCATTAAGACCGAACTTACTTGGTGCGCATAGATGGTATCATAAACAAGTGTCCACATAACCCCAGCAGCATAGAGAGGCATACATATGCTCCAATCACACACTCCCCTCACAGCTGACCAGCCCAGGAGTGCCCCATAGTTGAAAGTAAAGCCTAGCATATTGACATATGACCAAAAACTTACTCTACAAAGGAATTGTTTCTCTTAGCTTGGAATAATTTCTGCACTTCATGTACCATCACTGTTAATAGTAAAATACTGTTTGGCTGTGCAAATCTGTTCAGTGTCAATTTAGTTTGTGGAGCATCCAGATGAAGAATTTGTCATGTTTAGCTGTCAGAGCAAGGAGAGAACTGCTTACACTACCCAACAATTACAAGATAAAGCAAAGCAATAGGTCAGAACAGAAGCAAACAAGTAGCATGCAGCATGTATAGATCTACACAATACTAAGGTCAAGGACAAAAAAGCAGGCTACATAAACAATGTTAAAATAGTTTAAAAAGAGAAAAACATCTCAATCAGTGCTTTAAAAAAAAATAAAACTAAATGAGTGCATAAACTTTAAATTAAAACATTAAACAAATAAATCAAAGGTTTATCCATAGATCTGTAATTAAGTAGATTGAAGAATGCATTACCAATTACCATTTCTTTTTCTTTTCCCTTGTGTGCCTCAACAAGAAAGCTCTGATATGTATCAAATAAATAAATGCAATTTATGCGTTATGTAAAGCTTACCAACTAAAAACACACATATGTCTTATTAGTTTTTTAAACTTTAATTATAGTTTTCACATACTTTCACAACCAGTAGATCAAATGTTTTGCTATGGACAAGGCATCTCAAAAGTAAATAGTGAGTCTATGTAATGCTCAGACAAATATAAATATTCAAATAACATTTTGCAAGTTGGAAATCTTTTACAGTTCTTGTATAAGTATAGTACTCTTGAGTGTAACAGCAAAAACCTATTTTAATGTATATCACTTGTGGAAATACTACAAATGTTACAATTTATATGGAAAACCCAAACATCTGAAAGAACTTGGACATAATAGGCATTTCACAGACCTGTCTACTCTTCTGCATTTTGTGTGAAATGCCTATTAATATCCAAGTTCTTTCACTGCATGTGTTTTAAATAGGTTCTTGCTATTACATTCAAGCATACTGTACTATGTCTATGTGGGAACAGTAATAGAACTTGCAATGCACAATATTTTATTATATAGAGAAATTAAATTTATGTGTCTATAATTTTGCAGTATATTTTATATATTAACTAAATATATCATATAGTTTTAGAGCTTTCTTTACTCTCCCAAGAGCTTGCTTATGTTTCATCAGCTAAAATATTACACTAAATTTCTCCTTTTTATTATTATTTCTTTCTTTGATGGCAACATGCAGTTTTAATTGATGCTAAAGTTAAGCATATCTAATGAAAGAAGAGTATTTCTACTGACTAAAGAAATACATCAGAAACGCCAGTTTTCTCAACTACCAGTGTAGAAACAAAGTCAATGCAGAGACTAAAACAGGAGCGGGTTAACAGTTTTAATTAACAGCATTTCATGCAAGTGCAACTGACAGTTGACACATTTCCACTCTCCAACTGTCCAGAACAGAAACAATGTTACTTCAAAACAAAACAAAACAAACAAAATCCCATCAAATCAACACAATAATAGTTGTCTAAAGAACTTGCAAGTAAAGCCCACTTTGTAAAAGAAGCAAAGAAATCTATATACAATTTATATTATAAATATGTGGCTTGCAAGCATGTCTTGTATAATATCTAATATGCAAAGAAAGGGAAATAATAGAAATATATGCTATAAACAATTTGCCAACAATTCCTGGCTTTCAAAGTGGACACTAATGTAATTGACACAATATAATTAACTGACACATATTGTCTTAGTTTCTCAGTAACTACTCTGATCATAAACATTCATTTGCAATGCTTGTCCCTAACGCAAATCAGCAATATTTGTAGGTCAGGATATAGGAGACAAATTTCCTTTGGATCTAGATACCAGCTCAAAGATATAGGTGCTAGATGCCAGATGCATGCTTACATATACACAGTTATTTTTTAAACAAAAACAGGATGTTTATAGTAACTAACATATTCAGCAAAATGTAAAAGTGAGAGCAGAAACATGTAAATTCACATAAACAAAAAAAATAAATTTTTAATTTTTAACTTCTTTAAGAAAAGGTCAAAACATTGATTACATGCAAAATTTAATTAACTATTCATGAATTCTGCCTTTCAATTAATAAACCAAGTTAGAATGAAATTAAAATAGTCAGAATTAAATGGCAAGCATTAAAGAAAAAAATGGTACTACAACTGCAATAATGAAGCTTTTATCTAATGAATATAATATTTAATTTATTAAAATCCTAACTGCCTTTAGACCTACTGTTTACTTTAACACAGCAGATGGCATAGTCTGGGACTAAAATGGCAAAAAGAAAATACATTCCAAATAAAGGGGAAAAAAAGATTTTTCTTTGAAATCAAATTTTGTCGTGACAATGAAAAACTTGATATAATAATACCTTTTGACCAATGCTATATTGCTGATTTAATATGCACATTTTAACCTATAAACTCATTGTGCTCCTACCATCATCAATATCACAGCAGCATAGGGAATATTTTATTATTTCTCTTATCACAAACTGTTATTTGCAATATATGTTTTCTGATATAGTAAGTGTTCTAAAATATTCAACTAAAACAAAAAGTACAATTATACCACCAACATTATACACTAAACAACAATCAAAATAACTAAATAAATGCTTTTTCAGATACACTTTCACATATGATATGGTTTATTAGCATTAAAAAAACTGTAAAATATAAAAAGCTATATATAATGATAATCCAAAACTGTTAAAATTGTCAGTATGCTTGAAATCGCACACACTGCACCGACCTTTAACAAAAGACCATAATCATCCAACTGCAATATAGATGATAGCCATCTCTATTAATACTAAAATAATGATATACAATATATGTGCCATTTTAAAATTAAAAAATAAAAATATGTACTATTAATGAATTGGCAAGATGTTGCTAAACGATGATCAACTATCTATCTCTATTAACCATGAAAATAATGGATTTTTTTTCATCACTTGTTATATAATATGTATTATTATTGAACTGGTAAAATGCTCTTAGAATGGGATTTAGAGAAGAAAAAAAAAATCATGAATTTGTAGTTCTATGAAAGTGTGCGTGAGAGAGGTGAACATTAAAGAACACATTTTTAAAAACTGAAAATAAAATTAAAGAATAAGAAACTGGATCAAATGCGAGCAGGTGACAAATAACATACATTAGCATATATGAATATATGAATGCATGCAAGAATAAAACTTCCTTGTGGACAGCTAATACAGACAATTAGCTCCAACATTTCTGTAACTCAAGAAAGACAATAACCAGGGCTTGAACAACTGCTATATGACAAATTTTTCAATAAAAAAAAAAATGAAACAGTTCAATTTCTATTACCGTATAAACAAAAGTGCATGTACATTAATTAATGCAAGTAAAGCTAAGGCACAAAAATATACAGAGCATCAAAAAAGCGACAACCAGCTGAGCAAGAGTTAAGAAAAAGAAATGGTTAAGTAAACACACCCAAAACTGAAGGCGCAAATAATGCAAACTGATTAATTTTAACAAGAAACTGTATAACATGCTTTTAAAACACAACTTTTGTGAACAAGAATCACTGTATGTTTGTCCCACTATTTCAGGAATGTGATATTTCAGCTCTTACGAAAACATCTTGAATTTTATATATATATTCAATTTTTTTTTCTTAATAATATTTTATTAAATTTTTGTTATTTCCTTAAAGTTTTAAGATTTTTGAATGAGTTATAAAATACACTGAAAAATATACTAAAGATGCTGTGTGGTAGCATTCTACTTGGGGGATAGGTCATGCTTTTTGTTGTTGTTTAGTATTGTTTTGTTAATTATCATAGTTTAAAATCAGCAGAAAATATTTCATTATGTCTATAAGGAATTATTACTACAATAATACTTTATAACATTTTCATTTTTCTGTTTTAAAATACTGGTATATTCTTTCAAAGACAACACTGCAACAAGCATTAACTATCAGCAAAAAATTAAATTATTTTATTAATTATTTTAAAAACTTATGAAGTTAAAGTCTAAAATAAAATTTAATAAATGATTAACATAAGCATATTTTTTGTGACTCCTCTATCTTGTGTATATATATATATATATATATATATATATATATATATATATATATATATATATATATTAATTGTTAAGTTACCTGCATGGTGTATTACTTTTATTAAAACTTTTATAAAACATTTTTGACAATGTATTGTTAATTGAGCCACATTTGTCTAAATATTTATACATTTTTGTAATAATTATATCTTCAAAATTACTTTTACATTTTTCACTTCAAGCAACTCTTTAATTTTAGAATAGTGTTTCACAATTGAGTTTCTCCTCTTTCACCTTGCTAAATAATTATTGGGAAAGAAAGTATTTGCAAAATTATCTATCTCACTGATTCCTGAAACAACAGGAGTTAAATAAAGTTGCTTATATTATTTTTTTCAGCTAATGAGTAAGGATTGTTCAGTTCAGCCTTACAAATGTAATCTTAAATGCAATTATTCTGATTTTAAATCTGACTTTGTAACATTTTCAATGAAGATGTTTCTCCAAAAAAACAACTGTGATATTCAATTATTATCTGTTAGATGTTTATTTTTAGATCAGCTGATATAGTGGTAAATAAAAATGAAACCATACATTAAAAAAAGTCATTATGTCCATGATCATATAAATTTTCTGACTAAAAAATTATTTGAATTTGCTAAAGCATGAGATAGTCCATCATTAAATAAAGACAAACCCCAAGATGTTCTTTGACAGAAAACAATTGCACTGAAACAAGTTTAATCTGTAAGATTGAAAAGATATAAAAAGCTCCCCTAATGAATGCCACTGGGGTCATGTGGCACTCTGACAAAATTAACACTTTAATTTCAATTCATAAACGGATGAAGAAATAAAATTCAATTATTAATCCCAGTAGAGCAGAGCTGAGCATCTATTTCTAGAAGCAAGTGCCTTCAAATTGTTTATTTATTTATTAAAATTCAAGAAATGAAGAGGAAATTACAAATAATACATGTAAAGAGAAACTTTACTGCATTTGTTTACAACTGCAAATACTACTAATTCAATACATTCTTATTTAGGCATGGAATAATATGTATATGCCCTTACTTCACTTCAGACCTAATTTAGAAAAAAAAAAAACATAAATCAGGCATTCAGACAGAAAGCATTTGAGATAACTATTTCAGAAAACCAAACTTGGGCTTGTTGAGACTATACTACATGACTACAATAGCAACACCCACTCACCCTAAAAAAAAAAAAGTACTTAATAATATTTATGAGTGAAAATAAACTATACGTATGCACCAGAGTTGAACTAATAAAAAAAATGTACAAGAATCATATCCAAAAGAGTTATGAGTTAAAAACAAAGCAAAGTTCAATATTAAACAAAATATTATAAAAAATTAAAAGCTTCAGTAATAAATACTGCCCATAAACTTTTTTACTATACAGCATTATAGTTGTAACCTTTTAAAAAAGAGACATACAATAGGTTTGTACCAACCTAAATGGAAAATAACTCTTACACAAAGTAAAAGTTCATGTCCACTAAAGCATCATATGCATTTAATCTTTCAATATGAATTTGTTTGATTCTGTTGTGGGCAATGCTGTAAACACTCCATTCCATGATTATGAAATTATTTAATGGGTGTCAAGTAACAAGAATGATTTCCCATCTATTCAGCACAAACCTATTTCTCATCATTGTTTCAAGTATTGAGAAGTGTAGATTTTAGCAAATGACAGTGTAAAGGAAAGAGTACAAGCCTGCTAATAGTCCTCAAAATGGGGTCATTATGAGTACCTGGTGCGAATAAATAGTGTCATAGAAGAAAGTGTACAGCACACAGGCCAGGTACAGTGGAGCTACTGGCCACTCCAAACTGCCCCTCAGGGCAGACCAGGCAAGGAGCACCCCCCAGTTCAGAGTCACACCTGAAATACACCACACACTCTACTCCCTTATTTCCCAAGATTTTCTTATTACAGCAATGACTAAGCCATCAAAATAAGCCATCCACAAATTTGCTTCGCATATTTTGTTCTCATAAACATACATTTCTTTAATTACTCCAGATTCTTTATACTTCAAGTTTTGAGTTTTAATAAAAAGAAGACATCATTTAATTTTTTTTCCAAAAATTAATTTTAACTGAATGTTTGCTCTTGGCTTAAGTTTTGGGGTATATTTTTTAAATGTAAAAAATATCAGAATAACTTAAAATGTCATAATTTTGCTGGTGAAATTGTATATTAAGAATACTGAATCTATACATTCATATAATTTACATGCCTGTCATTTTCAGACTTCCTTTAATTTTGCTACAGATAAATGCCATATATATATATTACCATTAAAATAAACACTGGGAGTCACTTTAAACACTATTAAGAAATTTTAATAATATTTTATATGATTTTTAAATATCATGCATTTGTTGGCCAGTGAAACATCACATCACCTTTGTTGGCCAATCAGCAATTATCTCTTACAACTAATAACTACACTTAACAAGGTCTAAATATATAAATACAAACTTCAAATAATTACTGTCTTAGGTATAGTTGCTTTTGTTATATTTTAAAAGAGATGTGTCAAAGAAAAACTTTACCCTTTCAAGATTCATAGAAATTACTCCACTGTGTTTATTTTTTATATTCATCAAGCAGAATGTTCAACTGCCTTGCTTTAAAATAATGCTATTCTTTAATAAAAGCTATATTTAATAAGGGAAATGTATATAACAGGACATCAAAATCTAGAAATATATTGCATTCAATGATCCATCTTTGAAGAACTTTTAAATGATACATATGTTTGTGTATAATTATATAAAATCATGTACAGAATATATAACAACAAAAAACATGTTTTACTCAATTATATAAAACAAAAATGCTAGTTCTTTATTAAAACTTATTACACATTGCTGAGTTATTTCAGTTATTTCATCAATCAAGTTTGGATGATTAAGAAAAACCCTGAAACATAATGAAAGCTCATAGTTTAGAGAGTGCGAGTCAGACCAATTCTGTTTGTATGAATGTTACAGGAGCTCTTTTCTGTATTATGCTTATGATATATACAAAAGAACAACCACTACAATTTAAGTTTAGCTAGCAAAAGCAAAATAAAATCAGTGCTGTATTGATCAATGCAATGCATAATTTGTAAGCAAGAAAAAGCTTTCACAATTATAAACACACACTAAAATGTACAAAATGAAAACATATTTCAGCTATACAAACATGTACAATGTACATAAAAGCAAAACATGAATTAATTAAATATACTGATTGACTGACTACTGCTAAGCATTCAATTTAAGTGTGTATTGAAATCATTGTCCTTTAATTAATCTAAATTACTTATATAATTATTATGTAGTACAGTAAGCTCTTCCAAAAGAAAAAAAAAAAAGGGGGGGGGAGAGAGAGAGAGGAAAAAAGGGAAGATCTTAAAAAATCTAATGTTAAAGATATCTTATGCACAGTATATAACTTTTTTTCATATACAATTTTGGTAATAATCTAGATTTTTAAAAAATCTAACATTAAAAATATCTTAGCACAATATATGTTCTTTTACATCCAACTTTACTAATAAATTAGATCAAAAATCTAAAGTTAAAAATAGCTTGTACACAATATATCCCCCACCAAACTTTACTAATCAACTGCAAAATTTAAAAAAAACAACAGCAACTTGCACTTGTTCATGTCTCTTTGAAGAAAACTTATTTTTTTCCCCCCAGAATTTGCAAGAATAAGCTTAAAATATAGAAATAATATGAGACAAAGAATATATAACTGATTTTTAAAAGAATTATTTAAACCATGCAGATATCCACATAAAAATGACAGTAAAGGAAAAAAACCAACAAGCTCCATTTTAAGCTGGAAGCCAGAAATTGGTGGCAAATATTGCAAGAAACTAGCTGACTCAGAAAAGGTATCTCTATGAAACAGGTTTTAAAAAATCTGATGGAAAATGCCGAAGCATATAATTACTAAAAACAATACTTAATACAATAAAACTTAAAAAAAAAAATAATGGAACGAGAGGCTTTGCTCTATATCTTTGTCAAAAGGGAAATCTATGTAAAAACTAAAATGTACATTTCTGGAAAATAACTCATAACTATACGAATCAACCATCAATATACTTTGAAAAACATTTAAACACTACATAATGCTTGTAGAGCAAAACCCTAAGCTCGTTATTTTACAATCTTTCTTCTATATGTACATAATTGTAAATAGCCGTTTCTTAGTCATCTTTAAATAGTAAACTTCTTTCCCAGGCATATGCCAGTTAATTGCTATCTGATCAAAGTCAGAATGGAATGCTAGGAAGAAAATTGGCAGTTACCTCTGCCTGATTATGATTCTTGTCTCTGCTATGAAATCTGATGGACTGACTGTAGTTCTACCAGAAGAATATACATTACATGTTAATATTTTAACTGCTGTGCTTTTAATATTATATTCCCCAAAGAGGGCAGACATACACAAAGACACAATACATGACATATCAGATTTATAATGACAAAAGAGAAATAATGTCAGGAGAGGGAAGTGGGTCAACCTTCAGTTCAAAAGCTTAAGTATTTATTAGCCTGCAGCATGCCCAGAGACCATGAAATGCCTAAATATTAGACAGCAGTCTATCTAAGTACAGTCCAAATGAATACAGAGTTATGCTCTGGGAAGGCTTCATTCAACGAAAGAAAGGGAACATTTCCTTAACAGTTGTATAAGTACAACAAATTATTATGAAAATACAAAATCTACAATGCTATTAAATAAAATGAACATGTGGCACCAATTTTTATATCTAGCAATTTCTGTTTCTTCGGGGTTTAATTTTTTTTTAAAATACCAAGAATGGTTTTAAAAAGCAAGTTTCTGTGTGTGTGTGTGTGTGTGTGTGAGAAAAGTACAACCCCATATAATTTATAGGCATTTGCCAATCTCTTCCTTTTGGTTGGCAAAAGCATATACTATCATTAAAACCTAATTGTTTATCTGAAATAAAAGTTTTAAAATATTGTACTTAGTGAAAATTGCTATTAAAAAAAATAAAAAATAAAATGTAAAATATCTAACCAAAGGCTAACCAAGATATAAAGTAAACTTTCACTCTTTCTGCAGCACAACAATTATTTACATTAAAATGACTATATAATTATTTCAATAAAACAAACACATTTGTATAATTTTTTTTTAAAGAAAAAACACCTAATAATTACAAGAAGAGCAAATATAAGATAACAATAGTATACTTACAAATATTAGTCACACTCACAGTAAATCAAATATATGCACAATTTAAAGCAGCATAGTTCTGCTTTAGATACTATTTAAGTATTTTACAATGAAAAATGATCATAAACTATGATTTGACATTTATCATATTATACAGTCATCCAGCTATTATAAACCCATCAAGCGGATGTAAACTCACTTTTCTTTTTAAACATCCAGCCCTTCTGATGAAATGCAAAAATCAACAGTAAGGATACCCAGAAGCCCAGAACTTATCACATTAAATTACATATATAAGCATTAGAATATATATATATATATATATATATATATATATATACAATCATACACACACAATAAAATCTGTACTCTTTGTCAGTTTTCAATGCATGATATAAACAGAAATTCACATTTCTATTAAATTACTTATATTTTTTCATTTATAGATAAAGCACAAAATTATGCTATAATAGAAAGGCGCATACATTCTGATGTCACAGACCATGTGACTATATTATTTAAAGGTAATGACAAAGAATAGTGCAACCTTTATTGATGGCTAAAAGTTCAAAAGAAAATTTATCAACAGGCTGTTTCTATGCAGCAAGAGATGGGTGTATTTATTTAAATAATAATAACTGATAAATTCATAGATCAGAAAACTTTTGTTCAAATGTTATTTGTCAAAAAGTATTAGTAATTTTAGAAAATAATTTATCATTTCCTATAGAAGTGAGTTTACTTAGTAAATTACTAACTAGACACTAACTAAAAATTCCTGCCTAGACAATTATTTTGTGACAATCACCAAAGCATCAGTCAGTACCAAATGTGAAATGCTTGTACCTCACATCTGACTGTACATATTCTGGTGAAAGTAGTTGGACAATTTTAACACATTTGGTCAGTACCTAATGCCAAAAGCTGGTCCTTTTAGATTACAATTCAATATCACCGGTCATGCTCTAATTAATAAATGAATCAACCACATTAGAGGCATGTGCAATTTATACAAAATACAACATATATAATAGAACACCCACACCGACCACTATTGTGTGTATTACTGTTGTTGACAAACTATAGTCTGCTTTAAATCAAAATTGTGCACGTCTGTCTCACTAGTGTAATGTACAATGTTGAAAAATTACATGTGAATATTGAATGAACAATGTCATGGTGATCATCAACTGTTGCGTTTTTGTGGGGTGACAGCATGGACTGTGATGAAGTGGATGCCAAGTTTGTTTTTAAATAAATGGGTTTTAAGAATGGAGACAACTAATGGAAGAACTGGGACAACTGTTGACTATGAGCTTTACAGGAAGAATTTTCAATTTATAAAAATTGTACTGTGATTAATAGAATATTTGAATTAACCTATGGTGTGCATATTCTTTGTTGAATATAAATAGCACAGGATTATCTTTAATTTATAGTGTACACTGTCATTTTAAATTAAATATCATGTCATTATTGTTTATTTAAGTCATGTGTACGTGTTAAAAAGTTTTAACAAATACGTTTTCATACATATTTTCAATACTTTAATACTTGTCACAAAACCTTTAAAATATAATGATGTTTTATTTATTTTTTCATAATTAATAATAGCATATGTGTTATACATCTTTTTAAGTCTATGACTTATGCCTATATCATGCTTTTAATGATGTTTTACTTATTTTTTCATAATTAATAATAGCATATGTGTCAAACATCTTTTTATGCCTATGACTTATGCATACAGCTGCTTTTATACCAAGTATGCATTTTTAGAGATTTTTTAAGAATATAAAAGATACTATTGTGAAAAAACTAAAATAAAAAAAATGTATACATGACTTATCTATTCTTTAGATATATGGATAACATCATGCTGATCATTTTAATAGGTGAACCATAATTACCTTACATACAGTTTCCAGGTTGTGACCATTTATCCATTTTTATTTTCTTTGTAAATAAACAAATAAAATGCTAAATGTAAATTAATGTATGATTAAACACAAATTATCTTTATATATTTAAATAGTCTGTTGATCATTTTGATATGTGAACCAACTCTGTAAGATGTGTGGTTTGAGATATGGCAATTTGCTCATTTACGTTTTCTGTATTAAAATTGGGTAATGTTTTTTTTTGTTTTTGTTTAAATTTGCTGAAATGGTCATTTTCAGCTTCTAATAATTTCCACATCTTCTTTGCAATGCCTTTGGAAAAACAAATAGGCAAATGATTTAATAATATGCATTCTGGTTGTGCTTTGTTCATCAATTGCATGTTATGATGCCATGAATGTTCCTGCTTGTTGCATTTTGCGAGCAATTTTATGAAACGGAAGCATGATTTTTTGTAATAATTTAATAATTTTCTTGTAATTTGTAATAAACTGAAATGTCAATTTTGCATTATATCTGTTTGTTCTTGTTATCTGTGACAAAGTTTAATTCATTGCGGTTTTATTTTACTGGTAATGAAGTTGAAAAATCATACATTCATTATGTCTAAAAAAGTTGATCACAAATGACAATGCTAAATTAATGATATCTCAAAAGGTATTACAGCTATCACCATAATTGTTTGTACACAACCTTATTTTATCAAATCACATATTTTGTGGAGAAAAGATTTCTACAATATTAAATAGAAAAAAAATGAGACTACCTAGTAATAAAGTATATAGACAAAATATCTTACCTAGGATGAGTTGTGGCCAGTTGGTGTAACGTTTGGCTAGTGGGTATAAAATTACCAATATCATGGATGCAGCGCCTAAAACAATACTGCAGAATCCAAGAAATATAATTATTTGATTTTTATAAGCTAATGAAACAATGCTGTAAAATCCAGGAATAAATAATAATTTGACTTTCATAAGTTAATACAACACTGAAGAACCTTGACATAAATTTTATAATCTGACTCATACAATTTAAATAAATAACAGAACAATCCTGATAATTATAATAATTAATTATAATTGAACTATTTAATTAAGTTAATAAAACAACACTGAAGAATGCAGAAATAAATAGCAATATGATACTTAAAGCTCATTGAAAAAATTTCAAAATACATTTAAAATTCTTAAAGAATAATTAGGAAATAATTTACTGAACACTGCTTATCATATAGGTAAAAATGTGTAAACTGGAAATTAAACCCCGAATAAAATTTGTGAACATTAAAAGCACTAATATATGTATCAGTATTTTTGTAACTACATCGTATAAAAACAATTAAAGAAAATGATGAAAGCAAATATTGTAAAAAGAAGATAAATGGTGATCAACAGATATTTAAATGAACAAGAAATAACAGAAAATATTCAACTTACATCCAGTAACACATGAAACTGCCCTAAAGCCCTTTCAAGTAATAATGTACCATTATATTTTTAATTTTTATGCAATTTGTAGTAGTGTATGAAACTGCAAATGTGAAGATGAAGTTTGTTCTAGGTTAATTACAACATTATGCTTAACACTAATAACAGTAATAACACGAGTTAGTAACTATCTAAACAAAAAAGTGCTATGAAAAATTGTGCCTAAACAAAATGTGCTGATGTATAGTTATTGTCATAAGATTAAATCACAAAATTTTCAAACTGCAAAAGATAAATGTGTAAATATCATATTTAGTGCATTTATAATATTATTAATTTAGTGCAGATCACTGGAACATCAGTTTCATAACTATCACAAAGTGAATGAGAAATTCATTTTCATTACTGAATCTTTCCTTTCTAAAATTCTAATGAGTTTTAAAGATGAAACTAATAACTAAACAAGAAAATGATTATAAAAATATAATAGTACTGTAAGCACTGCGTGTCAATGAAATAAATAAAATCCTTATTACATGAAACAAAAAGATAAAATCACTATTAGTTTTCTAAAAAAAAAATTCTTTAAATCAACTGATACAAGGACAGATTGGACAATCTTCCTCACAGACTCAGAAGTAGAGAAGAATTTTTGGTCTGCTTAGAGGGATTTAACACAAATTCCATAATTTTTTCAAGATCTGTGGTGTAAAACCTTTATTCTTCATATTTTTTCTGGGTTCAAATACCAGTTTTCTTATGCACTGTTTCAAATTTTATGCATCATTAGAGGCAGACCAGCTTTGAGTTTATATGTTTAACTGAATTGAAAATGATAAAATCACTAAAGAAACCCAAACTGAAAAGTGGTGGCAAAGAGAAAAGAGAACAGCTACAATGCAATAGGCAAGCTAACCTGTAAGTATTCAAATGAAGCAGAATGGCAAGAGCAATGGACAGCTGTGAAGCCAGAAAGACCAGGGCTTGAAAGTCAGTCAACTCCCCACTGGCAAGAGGTCGTAGTTTGGTCCGTTCTACCTGTTAAGTGAGAAGAAACAAACATGACATTTAACTTGATATAAAGTTGTTAAACTATTCTGTTATTTCAACAAATGTCTAATTCAAAGACAACAATTTGACTCCTCTCAAGCAGCTATCCCTTAAACAAAATTTATCTGTCTTTTTTAGAAAATAAAAATGGCTAGAACATGTCAGTAAGCTGTTATCTGCCCCCCCCCCCAATTTTTCATTATGTTTGGTATTTATTTACTGCTATAAAAGCATACAAACAAATACTGTTCTACATTTAAAGGTATGTATAAATGTCTTGACTTGTACAAGTTTAGAATTAATATAGGATAAGAAAAGTGCTTTGAAGACATACTAACGACTACACTGAAATACTCAGAGTACAGACAGTAGAAATTTTAGAGACATGTAAACTGATTCAAAGAATATCTAATACTTACTTCCAATATCAGGAATTGAAACTGATACTCTACTTTTTATGAACTAAAGTAATTAAAAGAAAGATTAAGTAAATTAGTACGTTTCTTGACTGCTTCACACATCATTTACTACACCTAAAATATATTACCCAGAATGGGAAATGCAATCTGAGTGAAACACAAATTGTCCACAGTGCATGAAGATCACAGCAATATATTAACTAAGGTTAGCATGCACTAAACACCTTCAGCTACAACACCATGTAAAACACCTTCCTCAGAAACAAGTGAGAGGAAGGAGACCCCACAGGAACATACCAAACCGAGAATGGCAGTTGAAGTCAAAAGGTTCCTACAGTTTCCTGTGGGAAAAGAAGTCAACAACAACAAAAAAAGCATCCACTTTACATATAATTGAATAATTTGTGGTTTAAGTGCTACTGGTTAGAGGACTGAGTGCATGTTGGTTGGACATGTAATGTAGGGGATGCTTCCGGCTTCCGCCACTTTCGCATTTGGAGAGAGGGGGAGAGGGAGGAGTGAGTGCATGTATTGAAAATTTTGTAGTTTTAGGGCTACTGGCAAGCCCCCTTATAGGAAAGCAAGATTCTAATTTCTAAGGAACTAAGGTATACAAAAGAAGTCCAACCATAACAATTTTATTATATGTATTGATTACAGTATTAACAAATTTTTCCAAATATTAATCACAATGCAAACCATCATTATTTTTCAAAATATTTTGATTCAAATTGTGGTTCAGATTCACTGAAATTTTTCATTTATGATCATACCATTTTGAATCAAACAATAGCATAATGATAAAATTATTGTTTACCCTTGAAAATCCCACTAGCAAGCTCAAAATTTGTGAGTGAAAAAATATAATTTGCAAGGTCAGAAAATAACAAGCTGGCTATAATTTATAGTATAATAAGGCAATATTCTATCACCAAAAAATCATGATTTTCTATCTACTTTAAAAAAAAAAATAATTACAGGCAATTAATTTGACTAGCATTTTCAGGTTAGACACAAGTTGCAATTGCTGAGAACATAGAATAAAAATAATAATGTACTTATATAGAATAAAAATAATAATGTACTTATATATCTTGGATGCATGCCATGTGCAGGCGAGGGGCATGCATAGATACCCATCCCTTTTGGCATGTGGTCAACTGCACATCTGTACTGAAGTAACTCAGAAATATTCGGATCAGTTCAAATTCAGAAAAGTCACTTGCATCAGCAGCAACCACCCTGTCGCTCTCAGGTATCACTCAGCCAATATGGGTTGTGTGCTACTTTCTGCAGGCTTTGTTTAGGATTCATTTGTTTTCATTTTGTGTTCATTTAAATCACAGTGTCTTTTATTCATCACCCACTTTACTGGATATTGTGTGCTTGAATTATTACTTATTTACAATGGCATTTCATATAGCTAGTTAAAAAAATCTAAATAATTAAAATCTTCAAATAATAATGAAGCAGTCAGATATATGTTTGTTTTTTGTTTTAAAAAAAAAAGTAATACTGAAACCAATTGCATGATCACTGTCCAATACATAACACAACAGCATCGATGAATTTGCAGGAGTGGATAAATCTATTGTTATTGGTGGGGTGAAGTTGTATTAATCAAATAACCAATCTAATGCAAATAAAAAATAAAAAAGGTAACAGTGGCTGATATATCAGTTAATTAAAATATTTTTATAAAATCTGCCATTATCATGTTTAAAGGAAAGGAGTAATAAAACTGAAGTATTTCTTATTATTAAGACAAAGACAAATATATATTGCTTCACATATACCACCATTTAATAAATAACATTTGCTCTTACAAGGTGCAATAAACATTTAAGATATAATGGACATTACAGCACAATTAATTTAAATATCAAACAATTTTTTTCATTAAAAAGAATATTTAAAATAAAATTTAAAAAATGCTAATGTATATTATATAATACCTTCTTATCAAAGTCTTTGTCCCACATATCATTGATAATACAACCAGCACCTCGCATAATGAAAGCTCCTGCACCAAACAAAGCCAGCATTTTTGCATCTGGAAAACAGCCTGGGTCTGCTGCCATTGCAATGCTCCATGTACATGGCCAGAACAATAGCATAGTACCTAGTAACATCAACATATACTAAATATTGAAGACCTGAACAATTTATTTCATAATAATTGCATAGCACTCTACTCATTCTTTTGCACAATACTAAGACTAGAGTTAAAGTCACTTGATGTTCCAGGTATGCCAATAGTTTACTTTTTAATAAATGTATTACTATTACTAGTATTATATTACTATTTACTATTTAGTGTTATTTCCATTTCACCATAACATTTAGGTGGTATTTATCACAGTTTATAATAAAACAAGTCAAAAGAAAAGTGATTACCCCCCAAAAAAAAAAAAAAAGTGGATTGGTTTATCAACTTTATGGCATAATACTTTAATAGAAATAATGTTATCTATTTTTTCCACCATGAATAAATAAACTACATATTATTATTAATAAAAATATCTTTATTTCCTGACTAAAAAAAGATAAAACAGACATTAGCAGTACACTACAGGATCAATCATTCATCCACCCCAACCCTTAGATTTAAAACAGATTCCACAAAACTTCAAATATTATATATACTTTTGAAATTTCTTGTATTTACATGCACCTTTTCTGTTCACTGTCGACATTAACTGACAAAGTGACAGTTGGCATGATAACTAGAGAAGAAAAAATAATCACATCTAAGCATGTACTAATAGTAATACATACCAATAGGTTTATCAAAACGTATCAATCGTAAGTAAGGTTGGAATGATGGTGGCGATGCTTCCAATATTGATTTTGGTAAGACACTCAAAGTTCTTGTAAAAAGTTGCTTACTGCTGCTCGGAGTTTCAGGAAATAAATTTGTTTGTCGATTGCTCGGTGATCCTTGAGGAGTTTGATGCAAATTTACATTCAGTACCGAATTCAGCAGCAGAGGCCATTTCAAAACAAAATTTGAATATAGTATCTTTCTCTTTGAGCTGTAAAAGTTCAAAATGTGACTGTAAGTGTAATGTCTGTTGTGAAGAACAAAAGGAGGCGCTTGGCATAAAGTCTCCGGGTGTTCGAACGAGCTCCTTCTAGATTTTGACTTGAATGATTTAGATACTGACATATATGAGAATGTCTCCACTCTTTCAAGCCTTAAATATAACGGTGGCACCATTGTTTTTAGCAGAAGATAACGGCAAAACATAGTTGTATACCTAGAAGTAGAAGTAGAAAGAAGAATTAGACTGCAATGCTTCCACTGTTGAGGTCACTAGCTTACATATTAAATAGACGGGGTGGGGTGGGGAATAAAATAGACAAACTGCAATAAAATTTAAGTTTTATGCCACGAAATTAAATTTTGATAATCATCAAATTCACTAATCTATTACTTTGTATCAGTGTAATATGAGTGAAACGGCGCCGACACTACTACTAGTAGATCGGTTATCTCGCGTCAAGGGGAAGGTCACAACACCAACATGTCCATGACCTTCCTTGCAATTAAGAAGCGATCACAATCGTTACTCTGAGAGCTATTAATTCATCCATGTTCAGAATAAATCATATAGATATCTGTGACATGCACCCCGTTGTTATTGGTTATGATTATTTTTAATTATTAATCATCCATAACTAATCACATGGAGAAGTCTTAATTTATGTTCATTAATAATTCTCCCAGGAGACAACACTAGGCAGAGAGGACCACTTGATTTTAAGAGATTTATGCGTATGGGTTCGAATCAAGGAGGATTGATTACTTCCGGTTCATTTGTTAACCTTTTGCGAAAACCACATTTAATGTTACACCGACAATGCCCCGACTTACAAGTAATTGTTATTGCACATGTTGTGTAGATTGTGATGTTGTAAGCTTCAAGTGTCCAACTTTTATCATTTCATACATTACCCAAGGATGAATAACTGAGAAAACAATAGATATTAAAAATCCGCAGAGACGAAGTATTTACAAGTCGGCTTAATTTTAATTTTAACCTAAATTAATAAATTATATAGGCCCCTAATTTTTGCTATGATTTTTGTGTGTGCAGTTCCTTAAACATTAGGCCCTATAGGCCTATACACTTTTCAAAGACTTTAAAATCTATTTTAGAAAACTAAAAAGTATGATCTCCATTTTTTATTTCACTATTTAACTCAATAACTGTATGCTTTTGTTAGTAAATAAATACTTGTGGCTCATCACCCATTTCCCTTAGGCTAATTATTGTGAAATATTACGTGACTTCTTTTACAATAAAGAACATTTTAAGAATTTATATATATATATTACACTGTTATTAATGATATTTAAAAAAATAATTATTGATTAATGAATTAGTAGGAACATATTTTCGCTGCAGTTAGTTACTAAGAATAAATTATTCAATAATATTCATAGTGATTTTCACTAGATGCCAGAGATTATTGGTGTTAAAATTAAAATTCTCACCACTTGTAATTAGTTATGGATGATTAATTAATTAATAATAATCATAACCAATAACTAGGTGGCATTGGCATCAAGCAGAGTAGATAGGAAAACTCTAAAGTATTAGTAGTATTAGTGGAAAATAATTTGATATCCAATGTTAAAATAAAATAAATCTGTTTAATTAATTAAAATTTACATAAATGTATAATTAAGAACTGTGATCTTCATCCATTCACACAATACCGAAGAAAAAACATGATTAAAGTAATCAAAGTGTACCAAAAACAAAGACTATAATTTAAATGAAATGAGATTGTACCTAATCCATGCAAAAGTTGCTTGTCAAAAATTGTTTTTTTGGTTATAAACATTTAAACACAGAATGTTTTGTACTTTATTTTGATGGAATATGCACACATTTGTAATTTGGTGACTCTAGTAGCTAATAACCATTCAAATGCATCAATACAGACTTATTTTTAGTAACAACTGTAAACCACTTCTACATATACCAAGCTAATACTTAGTGCAAATGTGAAAGATTTTCTGAAATCCACTTCTCTCATATATTAATAATATATGCATTCCAAAAGTAATTATAATTTTAAGTATGGTTTAAAGTTAAAAGATTGAAGTTAAAAGAACGTATTATTTTTTAAAATAAAAAGTAATGTGAAGGGAAATTATATTTAGTACATTTATTTTTAATAAATTTTCATGTACAAACACTCTCTCTCACATATATTCTTTACCTTGCGACTTTATACTCTGTATAATTTATACAAACATATTTACAAGTTTATGTGTGTTGACATATTTTATTAATAATGAATGCTTTCCTTCGCATTGTCTACAGCACACTACACTAAAACTTCCACTAGCGTCACACACATACCAGAGATTGTGTGTATGTGCTTTGATTTTGAAAAATGAAAATAAACCTGAAATACATACACATTAAAACAAACACAATGGTCTGAATTTTTCAAAAAAGTAGTTTTTTCATATGAAATGGCAAACTATTGTTGATATTATTTAATGATTTTATTCTGTAAGTTTAATGTTACAAATTAATATTTTCAAGGATGTTTATTTTCAGCATTTAAAATATAAAAGACTTTATCTTTACCAAATACTAAAACCAAAAATTATTAAAATAAATGTCTAATAAAATTAATCAAATATGGTTAAATTACTATGTTAAACCTAGGCATATTTTATGAATGTTTTTGAACACAATGTCTTCAGCACTGTTGTGTTAGGTTGGTATTCTCAAAATGGCCATATTGAAATTTCATTAGTGACATATTGGTGATGATTGCTATCATCAGATGTCCTCTCTATTTATATATAGCTCATTGGTTAAACCACTAAATTATAATTATTTGAATGTTATTTTAATTAGTAAAGATGTGCATTATTAGGTTAGCATCTTGATAATGTCAAATATTATAAATATAATCATGATCTTTTAGGAAAAACAAGTTAAAATTTCACTGCCACACCCTCTCTCACCCACCAAAAAAAAAAAAAGAAAAAAAAAAAGAAAAAAAGAACAAAGGAACAAAGGGTAAAAATATAAAGTTCATATTTCACAGAAATTAACACTAACTTTTGTTTTATCGAAGAGCAAGTTTAGGCAATAATTTTATTATGAAATTTTAATCAGTGTATTTACATTAAAGAAAAAAGGTATTTCATGTTGTTTATAATGCAAGAAAGATATTTTTTAAAGTTATTAATAAGAAAGTGCATATTTCTACAGTGACACATGAATAAGCAAATATTTTGTTTTATGCAGAATACTAATTTTTAATTAGTTTATATAATTATAATACTATTTAAAAGAATTATTTTGTTCATGGCATCTTATACATGCTTAATTTTATATACATAATGAATTACTGTCATATGAAAAACATTTAAACTGATCTGATATAAAATATTCTATAGTTGTATTAACTTTTATTAATAAATTCCTTGATTTTTTCAATTGTACTGCAGTGCTGAAGTAGTATTAGTTAAAGATATATAACAAACTGGTGGCTCCTGAAATACATTCAATTCACTGTGATTTATTTTGAAACAGAAAAAACAACAGCATGGAAGACAATTTTATATATTTTATTAGCAACACATCATACTAATTATCTTTTTAAAAAAATTAATAATTAAAATTGGTTTCTGCTGAAAATATAAAAATGGTCTGGTCTATCAATGCCAGTTTGAAAAAATAGAAAGCATTTAAGAATCACAAATACTTGATGAAACTTAAGCAGATCAGAAATGAAATTCTACACACAATTCTAATTTGAATTTCAATTGAAATTTACATAAAAGAAACAAGTGTCATAAAAAGGCATACACTAAAGTTTTAACTAATAACCAAAAATTTACATGATGGTTAGAACCGTGTGAGTGGGATATGCTAGGAAATAATGCTGGCAAAATGTCTTGCATGAATTGTCTCCCCAAGTGAATTCTTATTTTTTAGTTTAATTTTAAAGAAAGCCAAGGTACATTTTTATTTTACACCATGCAAGAGTGTTTGCACACATTTAAAAAACCTACATGACAATATTTTAAGGATCTAATGAGAAGTAATCCAGATCAACTGTGAAAGTAAGATAAAGAATGTATTCAAAGATAGAATGCTAAATTTGAAAGACCTATTTGGAGAGCAAGTATGTTGTCTTCATGAGTGATTCATGATATTGCAATTATTAATTACAGAAGAAACAAATCGTACACCTGTTGCACAAGGTTTTGGTTAAATGGAACAGTCTATGCTTTGAGGTCTAAACAATGTGTTGTCAAATGGAAGATGACACGAGTTGTACAATCTGTTTCACAAGATTTTGTTATATATATATAGAACAATCTATATTGTTCTGAAGTCCAAACAATGTGGTGTCATATGGAACAGTCTATACTCTAAACAATGTGATGTCAAAAGGAAGGTAATAATATAGTTGTACAGCCTGTTATACAAGGCTATGGTTATATGGAGCAGTCTATACTCTAAACAAGGTGATGTCAAAAGGAAGGTAATAATATAGTTGTACAACCTGTTATACAAGGCTATGGTTATATGGAGCAGTCTATATTCTAACATCTAGACAATGTCAGAAAGAAGGTAACAACATAGTTATACACCTGTTGCATGAGGCTATAGTAATATAAAATATATATTCTAAAGCCTAGACAATATGATATCAAGAGGAAGGTAACAACATTAAGTTGTATAAACCAGTTTTACTAGGTTGTGGTTACATAACAACAGTCTATATTTTGAATCTGACAAGTTATACAGCTTGTCATTACCTTCCTTTTGTCTAACTTGTCATGCAAGGTTGTAGTTAATGTCATAAGGATGGTAATGACACAACAGATACACTTTCTCATCCCTTGCATAATCTAATATGAATTAATATTAAATAGGAATGACAACTATGTGAAAAGTACCAATGCTCCATACAATAGGAATGACAATAAGCCTCTAAACTGGTACACAATCTTGTGTCTCAATGAGTTCCGATTTTAAAATGTTATTTCTTAGACTTTACTAAAACTTTTGAAAAATCTTATATTATTTATACAGTACAATCCACTTACAAACTATATAGATTATAGGCATGTTCAAAGCTGGTCCCATTCAAACTACTATTTAATTATAAAGACTGAATTGTTTACAAATACTGATAGCATAAATTAGTTACCAGCACAGACTGTCAAGTGCCAGGTCTCATTAAACAGGTGTTCAGTACATTAGTTGTATTATGTAAAATAAAGTTGTAGTGAAGCTGCCACTATAAGCCCAATTTCTGTTTGAAAACTATTTACAATAAAGGAAACAGACGAGGCTACCATCTAAAACTTGGTTTAAGATCATAAATATTTTTGGTAAGAGGAGTTGAACATTATGATACCCTGTTTTATCTGTAACAAAACCTGTGTTAGACACCAGTTTACCAGCTGTGTCCACTGTCTTTCTGTAAATTAGTTTTTTTTAAAGTGCTATATAAATTATGTTGTCTTTAGTAGAACCAGTGCTAGACAACCGCGTTCCAGCTCAGTGTCCATTGATTTTCTATAAATTAGCTTTTTAATTGCTAAATAAATTATATTCTCTGTAACAGAACCCGTGCCAGATTACCATGATACAAACTTTGGTGCCCAATGCCTTTCTTCAAAAGAGTTTCCTAAGTGCTATGCAAATTTATACTTGTACCTATATAAATTTTGCAATGAAATTATGATAACAAAACATACTAAAAATGAAAACAAAACAGGGTTGTTAATTAAAGACACTATAATTTCTCTATGGTTTGTAGTGCAATTGTTTTCTGGTCTGTTTTCCATTTTACCCCCACTTTTTAGAAGCCATTGTTAATTAAAGACATGGAAACTAGGAGGTCAATAATAAATCACAAAGAAAGTGAATACAACAGTTATGAACAAATATGACAAGCTGAAACAGCAGAACTAGATGTCTCATTTACAATATGAACAAAGCAAAACAACAAATCCTTTGGCATTTTTATTTCAGGATATGTGAGAGGAAACTACTGTAGGGTATGCATGATGATCAACCTTTTTCCTTAAGTAGAACAAATGCAATTCCACTTAAAGTAAAATCATAACATAAAGGAAAACAGATGAAGCAAACTTATGGCATTATAAGATAACAATGGCAATTTTGCTGTAATAATTATAATGATGATCATGGGCCAAGTATGGATAAAATTTACAAAATCAAATAACAAAGTATGAGCATAATTATTAAATTTATTTAAAATATATCTCCATTCATTCTAGCCAGTACATCATTCATACTAAATAGTTCTATCACTGCAAGTTTTAAAGGAAGTAATTTTTGTTTTTATCTTTCAGATTCTGTGGCTGTATTTACTATAATCTTTCCTTCACTTTTAGATGTCTCTTTTCGCAAAAGATTTGCAACGACTATGCCCAAAAACAGAACAAGACCAAGTTTTGAATTTGAGCGAAACTTTGCTGCACAATCTTCTGAATTGTTCAGATCCACAGTGTATAGCTGTAAAAATGAATATCAAAACATGCATAAATATTTACTGTTTCATAATAATATGCATGAAAGATAATTTATTGTTTTACAAAATTTTTTTATCAA
Source organism: Sinotaia quadrata (assembly GCA_028829895.1). Classification (NCBI taxonomy): domain Eukaryota; kingdom Metazoa; phylum Mollusca; class Gastropoda; order Architaenioglossa; family Viviparidae; genus Sinotaia; species Sinotaia quadrata. The sequence goes on from CM054178.1 coordinate 23,791,590, forward strand.
TCATAATTCAAGAAAAAGTAAATAAATCATGGGCTTGCAACTTTGTTAAATCAACTCTAAACAAAGCTCTAATGCACTAAGTGATGCTTTTGAAAATAGTGATATTAATAAAATAAGAACTAATAGAGCCAAAAAGTGAGGTCCTCAAATAAAGAAAAGATTTCAAATGGCAACTTCCAGAAATCAAATTTTGAAAAAATCCACAAAACTTTGCATATCCCAAAGAGAGACGTTCTATATGTGGTGGCCTTAATAACACTATTTAGCAACAGAAAATTGATCAATTTCTTAGAGATGAAAACAACAACCAACTTTGTTTTAACAGCCCTCTGCTCAAAGAACCTTTCATAACTGAATACCCAATCATCTTCACTACTGATAATCACCAGGTCATATTTTCACATTTGGAAGCCTTGTGTAGTAATACAGACAGTAGTGCACAATGCAGTTTTTGAGTCTTCATCACTCCAAACTCCAAAGATTGCAGGTAAGGGCAGAGTTTGCTTATGCATAAATCTAACATGTTGTGCCTTTAAAGAAAAGTAAGTTAGTTATTTTAAGTAAGTTATTAATTTATCGAGATGCATGTTTTCATATACCTACCTGGATCTACAAGAAAACCACTAGCATTATTATCATAGTTTAGTGGTTTTAAACTGATTAGGTAACATGGTGTTTAGTGGTTTTAGAATGATTAGTTATCATGGTGTTTAGTGGTTTTAAACTGATTTGTTTGCATCATGTTTGGAAATTAGAAGGGTCATTTATAAAAAAAAATATTAGTTGATTAACCATTTGGATTAGAGAAGATAAATGCAAAAATATAACAAAATAATTAAGGAAAATAAACATGCGTGCTTCTACTTTTAATAATTTTATAGAAAGAAACTTGGTGGTGTTGTAGTAAATTTATATTTGATGAGTGTCTGAAAGATAAAGATTTGAAGTGTGTAGGTTTGAAAGATAAATAGCGTATTAAGGGGTGTTCTCTGGCAAGTGTCCAGTGGGGAAGAGGTTGCACTTTGTGATGATGTAGCACCTGATTTATTCTTAAGCATACTAAGCCCTTACCTGCAGTCTTTAAGATGATGGAACCTAAAAAATTCTGCACTAATATCCGTATTACTAGACAAGGCTTCCAAATGTGAAAATCTGACCTGGTGATTATTAATAGTGAAGATGACTGGGTATTCAATTATGTAAAGGTTCTTTTAGGAGAGAGAGCTATATAAAAAATCGTTGTTTTCATCTCTGAAGACTGATCAATCTTCTATTGCTAGATAATGTTATAAAGACCACCACATTCTAGAGCGTCTCTCTTTAGGATATGCAAAGTTTAATCTAATGGATTACTGTGTATTTTTCTATGAAATCCTAATAATATTAAAATTTGTAGTATATGCAGACACAAACAGAAATAGAGTTAACCTACCTGATGTGCTAGGTGTGCACCTGTGGCAGCTACCCCTAAAAAATAAGGCCATGTCTGCTCGCACATAATTCCGCTCGCTGTGAGACAACTGAGCATAACTGCTGAAAATCCAGCCAGCCAGGGTTTGGTCTGATCACCTAGTTTCAGGGCTGTTGACTTGACTCCGATCTGCATGTCATCATATTTATCCTAGTAAGATGATAAGGGAGAAAAAATTAAACATTTCAAATAAAATAAAATAAAATAAATCACACAGCATAAAATACTTAAAACATTGCAATTCTTTCTGAACTTCTAGACAAACTATAATGTAGATAACTGTGATGTCTGTATAATTTAAATATATATACAAACCATCATAATTTAAAAAAAAAACTGTTAAAGTTCCCTAAATTATAAAAAAATATACAATTTAATAACCAATAAAATAAAGAGTATATTCTTTACACAAAACCAAAATAATTTGCCATGATCTACTCATCTAGGTAAAAGAGAATAATAATGGAAACTGCATTTGAATTAAATATTCCAATTGTTGCTGGTTGTAGTGGATAGATACACACTGGATATTTAAATAAAAGATGATACCCAAGCAACTTTTATATTGGAAATTATAAGCTCAAGAAAAAAGAATGCTATACTGTGAAAGCCATTTATCAATAATTATTTATATGAAGAGTTTTTTCATTTTGCATGTAAAAGAATTCAGCAGTAATTGTGTATTAACAATAAAATCATACAAAAAAATAATAAAACAATTACATAATTAATTAGAATTTTTTTTAAAAACAGCTCAAGTTGTACAAGCTGATTTAATATCTTTTTAAGAAAAGTTCGACCACAGACTACTGATCATTAAGACCGAACTTACTTGGTGCGCATAGATGGTATCATAAACAAGTGTCCACATAACCCCAGCAGAATAGAGAGGCATACATATGCTCCAATCACACACTCCTCTCACAGCTGACCAGCCCAGGAGTGCCCCATAGTTGAAAGTAAAGCCTAGCATATTGACATATGACCAAAAACTTACTCTACAAAGGAATTGTTTCCCTTAGCTTGGAATAATTTCTGCACTTCATGTACCATCACTGTTAATAGTAAAATACTGTTTGGCTGTGCAAATCTGTTCAGTGTCAATTTAGTTTGTGGAGCATCCAGATGAAGAATTTGTCATGTTTAGCTGTCAGAGCAAGGAGAGAACTGCTTACACTACCCAACAATTACAAGATAAAGCAAAGCAATAGGTCAGAACAGAAGCAAACAAGTAGCATGCAGCATGTATAGATCTAAATACTAAGGTCAAGGACAAAAAAGCAGGCTACATAAACAATGTTAAAATAGTTTAAAAAGAGAAAAACATCTCAATCAGTGCTTTTAAAAAAAAAAAAACTAAATGAGTGCATAAACTTTAAATTAAAACATTAAACAAATAAATCAAAGGTTTATCCATAGATCTGTAATTAAGTAGATTGAAGAATGCATTACCAATTACCATTTCTTTTTCTTTTCCCTTGTGTGCCTCAACAAGAAAGCTCTGATATGTATCAAATAAATAAATGCAATTTATGCGTTATGTAAAACTTACCAACTAAAAACACACATACGTCTTATTAGTTTTTTAAACTTAATTATAGTTTTCACATACTTTCACAACCAGTAGATCAAATGTTTTGCTATGGACAAGGCATCTCAAAAGTAAATAGTGAGTCTATGTAATGCTCAGACAAATATAAATATTCAAATAACATTTTGCAAGTTGGAAATCTTTTACAGTTCTTGTATAAGTATAGTACTCTTGAGTGTAACAGCAAAAACCTATTTTAATGTATATCACTTGTGGAAATACTACAAATGTTACAATTTATATGGAAAACCCAAACATCTGAAAGAACTTGGACATAATAGGCATTTCACAGACCTGTCTACTCTTCTGCATTTTGTGTGAAATGCCTATTAATATCCAAGTTCTTTCACTGCATGTGTTTTAAATAGGTTCTTGCTATTACATTCAAGCATACTGTACTATGTCTATGTGGGAACAGTAATAGAACTTGCAATGCACAATATTTTATTATATAGAGAAATTAAATTTATGTGTCTATAATTTTGCAGTATATTTTATATATTAACTAAATATATCATATAGTTTTAGAGCTTTCTTTACTCTCCCAAGAGCTTGCTTATGTTTCATCAGCTAAAATATTACACTAAATTTCTCCTTTTTATTATTATTTCTTTCTTTGATGGCAACATGCAGTTTTAATTGATGCTAAAGTTAAGCATATCTAATGAAAGAAGAGTATTTCTACTGACTAAAGAAATACATCAGAAACGCCAGTTTTCTCAACTACCAGTGTAGAAACAAAGTCAATGCAGAGACTAAAACAGGAGCGGGTTAACAGTTTTAATTAACAGCATTTCATGCAAGTGCAACTGACAGTTGACACATTTCCACTCTCCAACTGTCCAGAACAGAAACAATGTTACTTCAAAACAAAACAAACAAACAAAATCCCATCAAATCAACACAATAATAGTTCTCTAAAGAACTTGCAAGTAAAGCCCACTTTGTAAAAGAAGCAAAGAAATCTATATACAATTTATATTATAAATATGTGGCTTGCAAGCATGTCTTGTATAATATCTAATATGCAAAGAAAGGGAAATAATAGAAATATATGCTATAAACAATTTGCCAACAATTCCTGGCTTTCAAAGTGGACACTAATGTAATTGACACAATATAATTAACTGACACATATTGCCTTATTTTCTCAGTAACTACTCTGATCATAAACATTCATTTGCAATGCTTGTTCCTAACGCAAATCAGCAATATTTGTAGGTCAGGATATAGGAGACAAATTTCCTTTGGATCTAGATACCAGCTCAAAGATATAGGTGCTAGATGCCAGATGCATGCTTACATAAACACAGTTATTTTTTAAACAAAAACAGGATGTTTATAGTAACTAACATATTTAGCAAAATGTAAAAATGAGAGCAGAAACGTGTAAATTCACATAAACAAAAAAAATAAATTTTTAATTTTTAACTTCTTTAAGAAAAGGTCAAAACATTGATTACATGCAAAATTTAATTAACTATTCATGAATTTTGCCTTTCAAGTAATAAACCAAGTTAGAATGAAATTAAAATAGTCAGAATTAAATGGCAAGCATTAAAGAAAAAAATGGTACTACAACTGCAATAATGAAGCTTTTATCTAATGAATATAATATTTAATTTATTAAAATCCTAACTGCCTTTAGACCTACTGTTTACTTTAACACAGCAGATGGCATAGTCTGGGACTAAAATGGCAAAAAGAAAATACATTCCAAATAAAGGGGAAAAAAAGATTTTTCTTTGAAATCAAATTTTGTTGTGACAATGAAAAACTTGATATAATAATACTAATACCTTTTGACCAATGCTATATTGCTGATTTAATATGCACATTTTAACCTATAAACTCAATGTGCTCCTACCATCATCAATATCACAGCAGCATAGGGAATATTTTATTATTTCTCTTATCACAAACTAAGGTTATTTGCAATATATGTTTTCTGATAATTTTGATATAGTAAGTGTTCTAAAATATTCAACTAAAACAAAAAGTACAATTATACCACCAACATTATACACTAAACAACAATCAAAATAACTAAATAAATGCTTTTTCAGATACACTTTCACATATGATATGGTTTATTAGCATTATAAAAACTGTAAAATATAAAAAGCTATATATAATGATAATACAAAACTGTTAAAATTGTCAGTATGCTTGAAATCGCACACACTGCACCGACCTTTAACAAAAGACCATAATCATCCAACTGCAATATAGATGATAGCCATCTCTATTAATACTAAAATAATGATATACAATATATGTGCCATTTTAAAATTAAAAAATAAAAATATGTACTATTAATGAATTGGCAAGATGTTGCTAAACGATGATCAACTATCTATCTCTATTAACCATGAAAATAATGGATTTTTTTTCATCACTTGTTATATAATATGTATTATTATTGAACTGGTAAAATGCTATTAGAATGGGATTTAGAGAAAAAAAGAAAAAAAATCATGAATTTGTAGTTCTATGAAAGTGTGCGTGAGAGAGGTGAACATTAAAGAACACATTTTTAAAAACTGAAAATAAAATTAAAGAATAAGAAACTGGATCAAATGCGAGCAGGTGACAAATAACATACATTAGCATATATGAATATATGAATGCATGCAAGAATAAAACTTCCTTGTGGACAGCTAATACAGACAATTAGCTCCAACATTTCTGTAACTCTAGAAAGACAACAACCAGGGCTTGAACAACTGCTATATGACAAATTTTTCAATAAAAAAAAAAAAATGAAACAGTTCAATTTCTATTACCGTATAAACAAAAGTGCATGTACATTAATTAATGCAAGTAAAGCTAAGGCACAAAAATATACAGAGCATCAAAAAAGCGACAACCAGCTGAGCAAGAGTTAAGAAAAAGAAATGGTTAAGTAAACACACCCAAAACTGAAGGCGCAAATAACGCAAACTGATTAATTTTAACAAGAAACTGTATAACATGCTTTTAAAACAACTTTTGTGAACAAGAATCACTGTATGTTTGTCCCACTATTTCAGGAATGTGATATTTCAGCTTATGCTCTTACGAAAACATCTTGAATTTTATATTCAATTTTTTTTTCTTAATAATATTTTATTAAATTTTTGTTATTTCCTTAAAGTTTTAAGATTTTTGAATGAGTTATAAAATACACTGAAAAATATACTAAAGATGCTGTGTGGTAGCATTCTACTTGGGGGATAGGTCATGCTTTTTGTTGTTGTTTAGTTTTGTTTTGTTAATTATCATAGTTTAAAATCAGCAGAAAATATTTCATTATGTCTATAAGGAATTATTACTACAATAATACTTTATAACATTTTCATTTTTCTGTTTTAAAATACTGGTATATTCTTTCAAAGACAACACTGCAACAAGCATTAACTATCAGCAAAAAATTAAATTATTTTATTAATTATTTTAAAAACTTATGAAGTTAAAGTCTAAAATAAAATTTAATAAATGATTAACATAAGCATATTTTTTGTGACTCCTCTATCTTGTGTATATATATATATATATTAATTGTTAAGTTACCTGCATGGTGTATTACTTTTATTAAAACTTTTATAAAACATTTTTGACAATGTATTGTTAATTGAGCCACATTTGTCTAAATATATATACATTTTTGTAATAATTATATCTTCAAAATTACTTTTACATTTTTCACTTCAAGCAACTCTTTAATTTTAGAATAGTGTTTCACAGTTGAGTTTCTCCTCTTTCACCTTGCTAAATAATTATTGGGAAAGAAAGTATTTGCAAAATTATCTATCTCACTGATTCCTGAAACAACAGGAGTTAAATAAAGTTGCTTATATTATTTTTTTCAGCTAATGAGTAAGGATTGTTCAGTTCAGCCTTACAAATGTAATCTTAAATGCAATTATTCTGATTTTAAATCTGACTTTGTAACATTTTCAATGAAGATGTTTCTACAAAAAAACAACTGTGATATTCAATTATTATCTGTTAGATGTTTATTTTTAGATCAGCTGATATAGTGGTAAATAAAAATGAAACCATACATTAAAAAAAGTCATTATGTCCATGATCTTATAAATTTTCTGACTAAAAAATTATTTGAATTTGCTAAAGCATGAGATAGTCCATCATTAAATAAAGACAAACCCCAAGATGTTCTTTGACAGAAAACAATTGCACTGAAACAAGTTTAGTCTGTAAGATTGAAAAGATATAAAAAGCTCCCCTAATGAATGCCACTGGGGTCATGTGGCACTCTGACAAAATTAACACTTTAATTTCAATTCATAAACGGATGAAGAAATAAAATTCAATTATTAATCCCAGTAGAGCAAATCTGAGCATCTATTTCTAGAAGCAAGTGCCTTCAAATTGTTTATTTATTTATTAAAATTCAAGAAATGAAGAGGAAATTACAAATAATACATGTAAAGAGAAACTTTACTGCATTTGTTTACAACTGCAAATACTACTAATTCAATACATTCTTATTTAGGCATGGAATAATATGTATATGCCCTTACTTCACTTCAGACCTAATTTAGAAAAAAAAAAAACATAAATCAGGCATTCAGACAGAAAGCATTTGAGATAACTATTTCAGAAAACCAAACTTGGGCTTGTTGAGACTATACTACATGACTACAATAGCAACACCCACTCACCCTAAAAAAAAAAAAGTACTTAATAATATTTATGAGTGAAAATAAACTATACGTATGCACCAGAGTTGAACTAATAAAAAAAATGTACAAGAATCATATCCAAAAGAGTTATGAGTTAAAAACAAAGCAAAGTTCAATATTAAACAAAATATTATAAAAAATTAAAAGCTTCAGTAATAAATACTGCCCATAAACGTTTTTACTATACAGCATTATAGTTGTAACCTTTTAAAAAAGAGACATACAATAGGTTTGTACCAACCTAAATGGAAAATAACTCTTACACAAAGTAAAAGTTCATGTCCACTAAAGCATCATATGCATTTAATCTTTCAATATGAATTTGTTTGATTCTGTTGTGGGCAATGCTGTAAACACTCCATTCCATGATTATGAAATTATTTAATGGGTGTCAAGTAACAAGAATGATTTCCCATCTATTCAGCACAAACCTATTTCTCATCATTGTTTCAAGTATTGAGAAGTGTAGATTTTAGCAAATGACAGTGTAAAGCAGGGGTCTCAAACTCGCGGCCCGCGTGACGATATTTTGTGGCCCCCACTTGATATCAAAGTTTAGTGATAGTGCGGCCCGCACGTTTTTCTCATACAGCTTGGGAGTTTTTGTTTTTGTCACTTGTGGGCTACCATACGTCAGGATCGTGACAGTAACGGTGTGTTGCCAAACTCGGCGACTTTCTTTCCCAAGCCTGTTACATATTGCTACTGTTTAGCAAAGTTCAAAAGCATCCAGATCTAGCAAGCTAATTCTATATAGATTATAGACCCTACAGGCCTTACATACAGTTTCCAGGTTGTGACCATTTATCCATTTTCATTTTCTTTGTAAATAAATATTATACAATAAAATGCTAAATGTAAATTAATGTATGATTAAACACAAATTATCTTTATATATTTAAATACTGTTGATCATTTTGATATGTGAACCAACTCTGTAAGACGTGTGGTTTGAGATATGGAAATTTGCTCATTTACGTTTTCTGTATTAAAATTGGGTAATGTTTTTTTTGTTTTTGGTTAAAATTTGCTGAAATGGTCATTTTCAGCTTCTAATAATTTCCACATCTTCTTTGCAATGCCTTTGGAAAAACAAATAGGCAAATGATTTAATAATATGCATTCTGGTTGTGCTTTGTTCATCAATTGCATGTTATGATGCCATGAATGTTCCTGCTTGTTGCATTTTGCGAGCAATTTTATGAAACGGAAGCACGTTTTTTTGTAATAATTAAATAATTTTCTTGTAATTTGTAATAAACTGAAATGTCAATTTTGCATTATATCTGTTTGTTCTTGTTATCTGTGACAAAGTTTAATTCATTGCGGTTTTATTTTACTGGTAATGAAGTTGAAAAATCATACATTCATTATGTTTAAGTTGATCACAAATGACAATGCTAAATTAATGATATCCTCAAAGGTATTACAGCTATCACCATAATTGTTTGTACACAACCTTATTTTATCAAATCACATATTATGTGCAGAAAAGATTTCTACAATATTAAATAGAAAAAAAAAGAGACTACCTATTAATAAAGTATATAGACAAAATATCTTACCTAGGATGAGTTGTGGCCAGTTGGTGTAACGTTTGGCTAGTGGGTATAAAATTACCAGTATCATGTTCGCAGCGCCTAAAACAATACTGCAGAATCCAAGAAATATAATTATTTGATTATTATAAGCTAATGAAACAATGCTGTAAAATCCAGGAATAAATAATAATTTGACTTTCATAAGTTAATACAACACTGAAGAACCTTGACATAAATTTTATAATCTGACTCATACAATTTAAATAAATAACAGAACAATCCTGATAATTATAATAATTAATTATAATTGAACTATTTAATTAAGTTAATAAAACAACACTGAAGAATGCAGAAATAAATAGCAATATGATACTTAAAGCTCATTGAAAAAATTTCAAAATACATTTAAAATTCTTAAAGAATAATTAGGAAATAATTTACTGAACACTGCTTATCATATAGGTAAAAATGTGTAAACTGGAAATTAAACCCCGAATAAAATTTGTGAACATTAAAAGCACTAATATATGTATCAGTATTTTTGTAACTACATTGTATAAAAACAATTAAAGAAAATGATGAAAGCAAATATTGTAAAAAGAAGATAAATGGTGATCAACAGATATTTAAATGAACAAGAAATGAACAGAAAATATTCAACTTACATCCAGTAACATGAAAATGCCCTAAAGCCCTTTCAAGTAATAATGTACCATTATATTTTTAATTTTTATGCAATTTGTAGTAGTGTATGAAACTGCAAATGTGAAGATGAAGTTTGTTCTAAGGTTAATTACAACATTATGCTTAACAGTAATAACACGAGTTAGTAACTATCTAAAAAGTGCTATGAAAAATTGTGCCTAAACAAAATGTGCTGATGTATAGTTATTGTCATAAGCTTAAATCACAAAATTTTCAAACTGCAAAAGATAAATGTGTAAATATCATATTTAGTGCATTTATAATATTATTAATTTAGTGCAGATCACTGGAACATCAGTTTCATAACTATCACAAAGTGAATGAGAAATTCATTTTCATTACTGAATCTTTCCTTTCTAAAATTCTAATGAGTTTTAAAGATGAAACTAATAACTAAACAAGAAAATGATTATAATAGTACTGTAAGCACTGCGTGTCAATGAAATAAATAAAATCCTTATTACATGAAACAAAAAGGTAAAATCACTATTAGTTTTCTAAAAAAAAAATTCTTTAAATCAACTGATACAAGGACAGATTGGACAATCTTCCTCACAGACTCAGAAGTAGAGAAGAATTTTTGGTCTGCTTAGGGGGATTTAACACAAATTCCATAATTTTTTCAAGATCTGTGGTGTAAAACCTTTATTCTTCATATTTTTTCTGGGTTCAAATACCAGTTTTCTTATGCACTGTTTCAAATTTTATGCATCATTAGAGGCAGACCAGCTTTGAGTTTATATGTTTAACTGAATTGAAAATGATAAAATCACTAAAGAAACCCAAACTGAAAAGTGGTGGCAAAGAGAAAAGAGAACAGCTACAATGCAATAGGCAAGCTAACCTGTAAGTATTCAAATGAAGCAGAATGGCAAGAGCAATGGACAGCTGTGAAGCCAGAAAGACCAGGGCTTGAAAGTCAGTCAACTCCCCACTGGCAAGAGGTCGTAGTTTGGTCCGTTCTACCTGTTAAGTGAGAAGAAACAAACATGACATTTAACTTGATATAAAGTTGTTAAACTATTCTGTTATTTCAACAAATGTCTAATTCAAAGACAACAATTTGACTCCTCTCAAGCAGCCATCCCTTAAACAAAATTTATCTGTCTTTTTTAGAAAATAAAAATGGCTAGAACATGTCAGTAAGCTGTTATCTGCCCCCCCCCCCCCCCAATTTTTCATTATGTTTGGTATTTATTTACTGCTATAAAAGCATACAAACAAATACTGTTCTACATTTAAAGGTATGTATAAATGTCTTGACTTGTACAAGTTTAGAATTAATATAGGATAAGAAAAGTGCTTTGAAGACATACTAACGACTACACTGAAATACTCAAAGTACAGACAGTAGAAATTTTAGAGACATGTAAACTGATTCAAAGAATATCTAATACTTACTTCCAATATCAGGAATTGAAACTGATACTCTACTTTTTATGAACTAAAGTAATTAAAAGAAAGATTAAGTAAATTAGTACGTTTCTTGACTGCTTCACACATCATTTACTACACCTAAAATATATTACCCAGAATGGGAAATGCAATCTGAGTGAAACACAAATTGTCCACAGTGCATGAAGATCACAGCAATATATTAACTAAGGTTTGCATGCACTAAACACCTTCAGCTACAACACCATGTAAAACACCTTCCTCAGAAACAAGTGAGAGGAAGGAGACCCCACAGGAACATACCAAACCGAGAATGGCAGTTGAAGTCAAAAGGTTCCTACAGTTTCCTGTGGGAAAAGAAGTCAACAACAACAAAAAAAGCATCCACTTTACATATAATTGAATAATTTGTGGTTTAAGTGCTACTGGTTAGTGGACTGAGTGCATGTTGGTTGGACATGTAATGTAGGGGATGCTTCCGGCTTCCGCCACTTTCGCATTTGGAGAGAGGGGGAGAGGGAGGGGTGAGTGCATGTATTTTTAATTGAAAAATTTGTAGTTTTAGGGCTATTGGCAAGCCCCCTTATACTAGTTATAGGAAAGCAAGATTCTAATTTCTAAGGAACTAAGGTATACAAAAGAAGTCCAACCATAACAATTTTATTATATGTATTGATTACAGTATTAACAAATTTTTCCAAATATTAATCACAATGCAAACCATCATTATTTTTCAAAATATTTTGATTCAAATTGTGGTTCAGATTCACTGAAATTTTTCATTTCATCATACCATTTTGAATCAAACAATAGCATAATGATAAAATTATTGTTTACCCTTGAAAATCCCACTAGCAAGCTCGAAATTTGTGAGTGAAAAAATATAATTTGCAAGGTCAGAAAATAACAAGCTGGCTATAATAAGGCAATATTCTATCACACATGATTTTCTATCTACTTAAAAAAAAAATAATAATTACAGGCAATTAATTTGACTAGCATTTTCAGGTTAGACACAAGTTGCAATTGCTGAGAACATAAAATAAAAAATAATAATATACTTATATAGAATAAAAATAATAATGTACTTATATAGAATAAAAATAATAATGTACTTATATATAGAATAAAAATAATAATGTACTTATATATCTTGGATGCATGCCATGTGCAGGCGAGGGGCATGCATAGATACCCATCCCTTATGGCATGTGGTCAACTGCACATCTGTACTGAAGTAACTCAGAAATATTCGGATCAGTTCAAATTCAGAAAAGTCACTTGCATCAGCAGCAACCACCCTGTCGCTCTCAGGTATCACTCAGCCAATATGGGTTGTGTGCTACTTTCTGCAGGCTTTCTTTAGGATTCATTTGTTTTCATTTTGTGTTCATTTAAATCACAGTGTCTTTTATTCATCACCCACTTTACTGGATATTGTTTGCTTGAATTATTACTTATTTACAATGGCATTTAATATAGCTAGTTAAAAAATTCTAAATAATTAAAATCTTCAAATAATAATGAAGCAGTCAAATACATGTTTGTTTTTTGTTTTAAAAAAAAAAGTAATACTGAAACCAATTGCATGATCACTGCCCAATACATAACACTACAGCATCGATGAATTTGCAGGAGTGGATAAATCTATTGTTATTGGTGGGGTGAAGTTGTATTAATCAAATAACCAATCTAAATTCTAATGCAAATAAAAAAATAAAAAAGGTAACAGTGGCTGATATATCAGTTAATTAAAATATTTTTATAAAATCTGCCATTATCATGTTTAAAGGAAAGGAGTAATAAAACTGAAGTATTTCTTATTATTAAGACAAAGACAAATATATATTGCTTCACATATACCACCATTTAATAAATAACATTTGCTCTTAGTCTTACAAGGTGCAATAAACATTTCAGATATAATGGACATTACAGCACAATTAATTTAAATATCAAACAACTTTTTTCATTAAAAAGAATATTTAAAATAAAATTTAAAAAATGCTAATGTATATTATATAATACCTTCTTATCAAAGTCTTTGTCCCACATATCATTGATAATACAACCAGCACCTCGCATAATGAAAGCTCCTGCACCAAACAAAGCCAGCATTTTTGCATCTGGAAAACAGCCTGGGTCTGCTGCCATTGCAATGCTCCATGTACATGGCCAGAACAATAGCATAGTACCTAGTAACATCAACATATACTAAATATTGAAGACCTGAACAATTTATTTCATAATAATTGCATAGCACTCTACTCATTCTTTTGCACAATACTAAGACTAGAGTTAAAGTCACTTGATGTTCCAGGTATGCCAATAGTTTACTTTTTAATAAATGTATTACTATTACTAGTATTATATTACTATTTACTATTTAGTGTTATTTCCATTTCACCATAACATTTAGGTGGTATTTATCACAGTTTATAATAAAACAAGTCAAAAGAAAAGTGATTACCCCCCCCAAAAAAAAAAAAGTGGATTGGTTTATCAACTTTATGGCATAATACTTTAATAGAAATAATGTTATCTATTTTTTCCACCATGAATAAATAAACTACATATTATTATTAATAAAAATATCTTTATTTCCTGACTAAAAAAAGATAAAACAGACATTAGCAGTACACTACAGGATCAATCATTCATCCACCCCAACCCTTAGATTTAAAACAGATTCCACAAAACTTCAAATATTATATATACTTTTGAAATTTCTTGTATTTACATGCACCTTTTCTGTTCACTGTCGACATTAACTGACAAAGTGACAGTTGGCATGATAACTAGAGAAGAAAAAATAATCACATCTAAGCATGTACTAATAGTAATACATACCAATAGGTTTATCAAAACGTATCAATCGTAAGTAAGGTTGGAATGATGGTGGCGATGCTTCCAATATTGATTTTGGTAAGACACTCAAAGTTCTTGTAAAAAGTTGCTTACTGCTGCTCGGAGTTTCAGGAAATAAATTTGTTTGTCGATTGCTCGGTGATCCTTGAGGAGTTTGATGCAAATTTACATTCAGTACCGAATTCAGCAGCAGAGGCCATTTCAAAACAAAATTTGAATATAGTATCTTTCTCTTTGAGCTGTAAAAGTTCAAAATGTGACTGTAAGTGTAATGTCTGTTGTGAAGAACAAAAGGAGGCGCTTGGCATAAAGTCTCCGGGTGTTCGAACGAGCTCCTTCTAGATTTTGACTTGAATGATTTAGATACTGACATATATGAGAATGTCTCCACTCCTTCAAGCCTTAAATATAACGGTGGCACCATTGTTTTTAGCAGAAGATAACGGCAAAACATAGTTGTATACCTAGAAGTAGAAGTAGAAAGAAGAATTAAGACTGCAATGCTTTCCACTGTTGAGGTCACTAGCTTACATATTAAATAGACGGGGTGGGGTGGGGAATAAAATAGACAAACTGCAATAAAATTTAAGTTTTATGCCACGAAATTAAATTTTGATAATCATCAAATTCACTAATCTATTACTTTGTATCAGTGTAATATGAGTGAAACGGCGCCGACACTACTACTAGTAGATCGGTTATCTCGCGTCAAGGGGAAGGTCACAACACCAACATGTCCATGACCTTCCTTGCAATTAAGAAGCGATCACAATCGTTACTCTGAGAGCTATTAATTCATCCATGTTCAGAATAAATCATATAGATATCTGTGACATGCACCCCGTTGTTATTGGTTATGATTATTTTTAATTATTAATCATCCATAACTAATCACATGGAGAAGTCTTAATTTATGTTCATTAATAATTCTCCCAGGAGACAACACTAGGCAGAGAGGACCACTTGATTTTAAGAGATTTATGCGTATGGGTTCGAATCAAGGAGGATTGATTACTTCCGGTTCATTTGTTAACCTTTTGCGAAAACCACATTTAATGTTACACCGACAATGCCCCGACTTACAAGTAATTGTTATTGCACATGTTGTGTAGATTGTGATGTTGTAAGCTTCAAGTGTCCAACTTTTATCATTTCATACATTACCCAAGGATGAATAACTGAGAAAACAATAGATATTAAAAATCCGCAGAGACGAAGTATTTACAAGTCGGCTTAATTTTAATTTTAACCTAAATTAATAAATTATATAGGCCCCTAATTTTTGCTATGATTTTTGTGTGTGCAGTTCCTTAAACATTAGGCCCTATAGGCCTATACACTTTTCAAAGACTTTAAAATCTATTTTAGAAAACTAAAAAGTATGATCTCCATTTTTTATTTCACTATTTAACTCAATAACTGTATGCTTTTGTTAGTAAATAAATACTTGTGGCTCATCACCCATTTCCCTTAGGCTAATTATTGTGAAATATTACGTGACTTCTTTTACAATAAAGAACATTTTAAGAATTTATATATATATATTACACTGTTATTAATGATATTTAAAAAAATAATTATTGATTAATGAATTAGTAGGAACATATTTTCGCTGCAGTTAGTTACTAAGAATAAATTATTCAATAATATTCATAGTGATTTTCACTAGATGCCAGAGATTATTGGTGTTAAAATTAAAATTCTCACCACTTGTAATTAGTTATGGATGATTAATTAATTAATAATAATCATAACCAATAACTAGGTGGCATTGGCATCAAGCAGAGTAGATAGGAAAACTCTAAAGTATTAGTAGTATTAGTGGAAAATAATTTGATATCCAATGTTAAAATAAAATAAATCTGTTTAATTAATTAAAATTTACATAAATGTATAATTAAGAACTGTGATCTTCATCCATTCACACAATACCGAAGAAAAAACATGATTAAAGTAATCAAAGTGTACCAAAAACAAAGACTATAATTTAAATGAAATGAGATTGTACCTAATCCATGCAAAAGTTGCTTGTCAAAAATTGTTTTTTTGGTTATAAACATTTAAACACAGAATGTTTTGTACTTTATTTTGATGGAATATGCACACATTTGTAATTTGGTGATTCTAGTAGCTAATAACCATTCAAATGCATCAATACAGACTTATTTTTAGTATTATAGTAACAACTGTAAACCACTTCTACATATACCAAGCTAATACTTAGTGCAAATGTGAAAGATTTTCTGAAATCCACTTCTCTCATATATTAATATATGCATTCCAAAAGTAATTATAATTTTAAGTATGGTTTAAAGTTAAAAGATTGAAGTTAAAAGAACGTGTTATTTTTTAAAATAAAAAGTAATGTGAAGGGAAATTATATTTAGTACATTTATTTTTAATAAATTTTCATGTACAAACACTCTCTCTCACATATATTCTTTACCTTGCGACTTTATACTCTGTATAATTTATACAAACATATTTACAAGTTTATGTGTGTAGACATATTTTATTAATAATGAATGCTTTCCTTCGCATTGTCTACAGCACACTACACTAAAACTTCCACTAGCGCCACACACATACCAGTAGACAGAGATTTTGTGTATGTGCTTTGATTTTGAAAAATGAAAATAAACCTGAAATACATACACATTAAAACAAACACAATGGTCTGATTTTTTCAATAAAGTAGTTTTTTCATATGCAATGGCAAACTATTGTTGATATTATTTAATGATTTTATTCTGTAAGTGTAATGTTACAAATTAATATTTTCAAGGATGTTTATTTTCAGCATTTAAAATATAAAAGACTTTATCTTTACCAAATACTAAAACCAAAAATTATTAAAATAAATGTCTAATAAAATTAATCAAATATGGTTAAATTACTATGTTAAACCTAGGCATATTTTATGAATGTTTTTGAACACAATGTCTTCAGCACTGTTGTGTTAGGTTGGTATTCTCAAAATGGCCATATTGAAATTTCATTAGTGACATATTGGTGATGATTGCTATCATCAGATGTCCTCTCCATTTATATATAGCTCATTGGTTAAACCACTAAATTATAATTATTTGAATGTTATTTTAATTAGTAAAGATGTGCATTATTAGGTTAGCATCTCGATAATGACATGTCAAATATTATAAATATAATCATGATCTTTTAGGAAAAACAAGTTAAAATTTCACTGCCACACCCTCTCTCACCCACCAAAAAAAAAAAAAGAAAAAAAAAAAGAAAAAAATGAACAAAGGAACAAAGGGTAAAAATATAAAGTTCATATTTCACAGAAATTAACACTAATTTTTGTTTTATCGAAGAGAAAGTTTAGGCAATAATTTTATAATGATATTTTAATCAGTGTATTTACATTAAAGAAAAAAGGTATTTCATGTTGTTTATAATGCAAGAAAGATATTTTTTAAAGTTATTAATAAGAAAGTGCATATTTCTACAGAGACACATGAATAAGCAAATATTTTGTTTTATGCAGAATACTAATTTTTAATTAGTTTATATAATTATAATACTATTTAAAAAAATTATTTGTTCATGGCATCTTATACATGCTTAATTTTATAATACATAATGAATTACTGTCATATGAAAAACATTTAAACTGATCTGATATAAAATATTCTATAGTTGTATTAACTTTTATTAATAAATTCCTTGATTTTTTCAATTGTACTGCAGTGCTGAAGCAGTATTAGTTAAAGATATATAACAAACTGGTGGCTCCTGAAATACATTCAATTCACTGTGATTTATTTTGAAACAGAAAAAACAACAGCATGGAAGACAATTTTATATATTTTATTAGCAACACATCATACTAATTATCTTTTTAAAAAAATTAATAATTAAAATTGGTTTCTGCTGAAAATATAAAAATGGTCTGGTCTATCAATGCCAGTTTGAAAAAATAGAAAGCATTTAAGAATCACAAATACTTGATGAAACTTAAGCAGATCAGAAATGAAATTCTACACACAATTCTAATTTGAATTTCAATTGAAATTTACATAAAAGAAACAAGTGTCATAAAAAGGCATACACTAAAGTTTTAACTAATAACCAAAAATTTACATGATGGTTAGAACCGTGTGAGTGGGATATGCTAAGAAATAATGCTGGCAAAATGTCTTGCATGAATTGTCTCCCCAAGTGAATTCTTATTTTTTAGTTTAATTTTAAAGAAAGCCAAGGTACATTTTTATTTTACACCATGCAAGAGTGTTTGCACACATTTAAAAAACCTACATGACAATATTTTAAAGATCAAATGAGGAGTAATCCAGATCAACTGTGAAAGTAAGATAAAGAATGTATTCAAAGATAGAATGCTAAATTTGAAAGACCTATTTGGAGAGCAAGTATGTTGTCTTCATGAGTGATTCATGATATTGCAATTATTAATTACAGAAGAAACAAATCGTACACCTGTTGCACAAGGTTTTGGTTAAATGGAACAGTCTATGCTTTGAGGTGTAAACAATGTGTTGTCAAATGGAAGATGACACGAGTTGTACAATCTGTTTCACAAGGTTTTGTTATATATATTGTATATAGAACAATCTATATTGTTCTGAAGTCCAAACAATGTGGTGTCATATGGAACAGTCTATACTCTAAACAATGTGATGTCAAAAGGAAGGTAATAATATAGTTGTACAGCCTGTTATACAAGGCTATGGTTATATGGAGCAGTCTATATTCTAAACAAGGTGATGTCAAAAGGAAGGTAATAATATAGTTGTACAACCTGTTATACAAGGCTATGGTTATATGGAGCAGTCTATATTGTAAACAATGTGTTGTCAAAAGGAAGGTAATAATAATAATATAGTTGTACAACTTGTTATAAGGCTATGGTTATATGGAGCAGTCTATATTCTAACATCTAGACAATTTCAGAAAGAAGGTAACAACATAGTTATACACCTGTTGCATGAGGCTATAGTAATATAAAATATATATTCTAAAACCTAGACAATATGAAATCAAGAGGAAGGTAACAACATTAAGTTGTATAAACCAGTTTTACTAGGTTGTGGTTACATAACAACAGTCTATATTTTGAATCTAGACAAAAGGAAGGTAATGACAAGCTGTATAACCTGTTTCACGAGGCAATGGTTATATGGAGCAGTCTACGTTTTGAAATCTAGATAATATGATGTCAAAGGAAGGTAATGACAAGCTGTATAACTTGTCATGCAAGGTTGTAGTTAATGTCATAAGGATGGTAATGACACAACAGATACACTTTCTCATCCCTTGCATAATCTAATATGAATTAATATTAAGTAGGAATGACAACTATGTTAAAAGTACCAATGCTCCATACAACAGGAATGACAATAAGCCTCTAAACTGGTACACAATCTTGTGTCTCAATGAGTTCCGATTTTAAAATGTTATTTCTTAGACTTTACTAAAACTTTTGAAAAATCTTATATTATTTATACAGTACAATCCACTTACAAACTATATAGATTATAGGCATGTTCAAAGCTGGTCCCATTCAAACTACTATTTAATTATAAAGACTGAATTGTTTACAAATACAGATAGCATAAATTAGTTACCAGCACAGACTGTCAAGTGACAGGTCTCATTAAACAGGTGTTCAGTACATTAGTTGTATTATGTAAAATAAAGTTGTAGTGAAGCTGCCACTATAAGCCCAATTTCTGCTTGAAAACTATTTACAATGAAGGAAACAGACGAGGCTACCATCTAAAACTTGGTTTAAGATCATAAATATTTTTGGTAAGAGGAGTTGAACATTATGATACCCTGTTTTATCTGTAACAAAACCTGTGTTAGACACCAGTTTACCAGCTGTGCCCACTGTCTTTCTGTAAATTAGTTTTTTTTAAAGTGCTATATAAATTATGTTGTCTTTAGTAGAACCAGTGCTAGACAACCGCGTTCCAGCTCAGTGTCCATTGATTTTCTATAAATTAGCTTTTTAATTGCTAAATAAATTATATTCTCTGTAACAGAACCCGTGCCAGATTACCATGATACAAACTTTGGTGCCCAATGCCTTTCTTCAAAAGAGTTTCCTAAGTGCTATGCAAATTTATACTTGTACCTATATAAACTTTGCAATGAAATTATGATAACAAAACATACTAAAAATGAAAACAAAACAATGCAGTACTATTATAAGCAAATTCAAAGCTATTATACTGTTTTCTTAACCATCAATACATTTTGGCAGTCCTTGTTACCCACTGTTTAGGTGCAGTCTTCTAAACTGACACTTTAAAAAAAATAACCAGTTCACAGAGGGAGTATTTATGTAAGCATATCAATTAACAACACAGAATATATACTTTTTATTGACACCCATCACACACACATGCGAATGAATGCACTGTGGCTATATATAAAGAAGTGGTTCAATGTTATGCAGGTTTCATTGTACATTTGAATTTTTAAAAATAATTATAAATTATTCACTAAATCAGTAACCCTTTCGTGATCAGACAGATAATAATATACTCCCCCCAAAAAAAACAAAAACAAAAAAAATATATATATATAAAATTATAAGATATTAAAAAAAAAAAGCATTATCTCTTACTTTCAACAGCATAAAAGTGTATGCCACAGGTCATTTAAAAAATTTTAATATTTAGCATCTGTGCTTAATTCATGTTAAATTAAATTCAGTCTTAAAATAAAAATCAATTATAAACATATATATTTTTACAAAGTGATTTTTTTATAATCTATACACAAGTTATAATACTGTAATATATATATATAATTTACATACTTACATAAACACAATTATATGTTAATAAAATCTATGACTACGAATGTAGCATTCAATATACAGAAATTACAAAAGTGGGGGACAATGTAAAAATATGACAAAAATGCAGAATAATTGTGAAATATTAAAAACTGTTAAAAGTTCAGCCTGCTCTAGTTTAAATGCACTTAAAGAATCGAAGATAATTTTATAATTTAAAATGCACAAGCTATTATGAGCAGCTTTAAAATAAAAATTAAAAAAGGTATATTTAGGCAAAAACTGTACATTAGGTCAAGAATTTGTTTTATTTTTATCTTATACAAATATTATAACATAACTATTAGGTACTATAACTTCACATAACCTATTCTGAATGCAATATTACTGCTGCCTTTTGTCATGACTTGAAGCTTTCATTATTTTAAAAAACAAACACATTTCTCCATATATGTTCACATGAGCAATATTAACAATTTTAAATACGAAAATCAAACTATGTCTATAAAGTGCTGTTCAACTATATTTACAAAACCTATACATTTGTACATCACCAAACACAAAACTAAAATAATTTAATTTGTCCCTCCCCAATTTTGAGCTGAATATTTACAACACCACAAAACAACAGAATTGTAAATTACACACTTATATTTGGCCACTTAAAAGAGAAATGAAGTAGAATTAGTTTTATATTTCAGTGAGTACACATCAGCAACAGGTGCAGTGTACTGAGAAAACAACCAAGCACCATTCTTTTATTTTGTGGTGGATAAAGAACTTAATGGTAGAATGAAAAAAATCTTACTTTTTTCTGATGCAAGAAAAACTACACTTTTCATTATACATAAAAGTATCTTACAATACACAAGGGATGCTTCAAGAATTTGTTTTGGAGCATATGACAAATTAGCATATTACAAATAATGTTTTCCATAAGATTTATGTTACAAATAGATGATACCCCTAAGGATAATAAGGGATTATTAAAGCATGAATTACAGTTGGAAGTGAAACAGCATTTAAACTAAAATGAAAATAAGCAAGTGAACATTAAATACATTTTTTGCTGCATTAAATATAATAGTTTTTGCATTTTATATTCAATCAATAATTCAGGCAGATGTTTTTAATTGTTTGGTAATAAAGGTACCGTTTTAATCATTGCAGTTTTATGTTATGACAACTCAAAATATGAGGAAAATGTAATATATTTGCAAAGTTTTAGTCTTAGTCTATTGTATCGAAATCAGAGAAAGCAAGAGAAATATCTATTAAGATTACATTTTCAATTATTTCATGTACTGTACAGTACACAGAGCATATGTCTAATATCCCCAACATATATTATAAAATTAAAAATTCACTAAAAACAATAAAAACCAAAGAAATTAGTTGTAAATGACATGCTTACACCTCTTGTAAGATGATGTTTAAAGTCACAATATATAATGTGAAAATATGCAAGTCTGAATCAAATGTGTTTTGCAAGGTTTTGGGATTAGACCCCCCCAAAAAAAAGAAAAAAAAGAAAAGAAAAAAAAAACAAACAAAAAACAAACAAAAAACAAAACAAAACAAACAAACAAACAAAAAAGTATGAATTTTGTAAATTGCCAAGACTGTATTGCAAGGTTTATCTATGTGGAAAAGTGAGTGCAGAATCCAAGTGCATTGAAAAGTCAATCTATGAGGTCAATTTGGAATTAATAAATAGAAATGACCTTTAGCTAATGGTCTTATAGAAATATATGCAAATACTACTTAACTAAGTACAAAGTGTATATATTATTGTAAATCTAAATCATAATTTTTATGAATTTTAAACAATGAGAATCAATATCAGACAAAATATTTTATTGTGATTTTCAAAAGGAAAACAAGTGCAGCAATACCTTGAATATGAAATATTTCATGTATTTGGAAAAATGTAATTTTCAGATATAACTTTTGTGGTTTGTTCTGAAAATATTATGTACTAGCATCATGAATGAACTGACCTAAGACTTTATAATGAAATTGGAATGTTAAGATAGTTATCATCTGTTCCTCTAAGAAATTTTGGTATTGTTTAGTAACTAGTATGGTACTTTTTCAATTCCAATAATTTAGTTATTAGTGGCTTGATCGTCACTCCTCTAGAAGCAATTATTAATTGTCATGAGTGCTTACAATGGTGATTATTTGTTTTTAAAAATCGTTTTAAAATGGAGTCTTTATTTATTTATATTCACTTCATGATTATTAGTATATTTGAGATATATGACATTTCACAATTAGTAATTAAAGATCATGTAAAGCTGAAGAGAGCAAAACTTTAGTGTACCTTTAATACAACAATTTCAAGTATAGTAAATATGGAACCAAAATTTATCACTGAATCATTTAAATTTAAACAAAATTACATTAGCATATTTTATTAAAGGATAAAAATTGAGAATCAAAATAAAATACATTTCCGAGACCAACTGTTTTGAGATTTTTTTTATACTCAGAATTAAATTTTAAAAAAAAAGAAGTTTGTATGGTTACATAAGAAAAACAAAAAAAAACCCAGCTTAGTAGTGAGCAGTTCAAAATAACATAAAAACCGAAAGGAATCCATTTTACTAAAAAGAGCCCTGATTTCAATAATTTTTTCATGAGGCTTTAAAGTTAACTCACACTTGTCACAAAACATACAAAGGATGCTATTATTTAAAAAAAATAGAATTCAAATGCAACTTAATTCTTCCTTCAACACAAATCATAATAAATAATCAATTAAACCAATTTACAAGGAGAAAAAATTAAAGAAAAACAACTATAAGTACCATAACTTGCACACATGAATAAACTTTCACATTCAAAGAATAAGGAATTACAGGAATTCTTATTTTAGTAGTTTAACTACAAAATGTGTCTGGAAGACTATATGAAAACAAGATACAAACTATGATACTCTAAATTTCGCTTTTAAACAAATAATGAAATACTTTATATATAAAATTATCTACATTGTTTTCAGCATTGGTTTTGCGGTAAACAAAGTATAAAACAAACTTCTAAAAAACAAAAAATCCAAATGAGAATAAAAACCAATGAGGATCCTTTTTCCTTGCCAATATGAATTGCTATAGTTAATGGAGTGAAAATGATCATTAACATTTATGTCAGAAAAGGACCATATAATTTTACGAAAATTTAAATCACAACAGTTGTATGAATTTTCAACAATTATAATTATCTTCACGAATTTGTAAGTCTGTTGAATCACTTTCACACTTGCCTTTTTGATTAAATAAATACTATTTTCATGTAGCAATCACATTTGCCAATATCCATGGCACTGTACAAAATGTAAATGCTAGAAACAGAATAGGCAATATATATATATATGGACATATTTTAAAAACGCTTTTATTATTTTCTTTCAAACATCTAAACATTAATAAAAGTTTCTTAAAACAAAAAAACACATTTAAAGATTATCTATAACATTGACAAAAGAACCTGATTTCAAAAATTGTGATTGCTCTCTTTGTATTACAATATCAGTAGGTGTTAATTTTCAAATGGTGTTTCAACATTTGTGAATATAATGAAACTGATAATGAGACACAATTAGAGTTAATACAACATTCAAATGTTGATCCATATTTAAAGATGCTGACAGGTAGGTCAACTGTTTTAATGCTATTTTATAAAACTTTTCAAAAGTTTTTCTCTGCTCTGTACAGTACTTCCGTAGGTTGAATCTTGCTGCAGATTCACTTATGGTGGATACATACTGTACCCCCCAGTTACTTCATTTTATGAGGATAACTTGAGTATCATTTGATCCCTAGCTGCTTGTGATTCTCACAGAGCCATTTGTGATAGTCGTTGAGTTTGTGGTCATCGGGCTGGACCTGAACATACACAATGTGAACCACAAATCAAAATTAAAAATTAACTAGTATGCAATCAATCTTGTTCAGCTAATAATGTTTTTTTCCTTTTCTCTTTTAAAAACAATTCCTGCCCATTCTATCAAAGCATATGAATATAGATTGGGTTAACTTCAGTTCTATCAAAGCTTATGAATATAGATTGGGTTAACTTCAGTCACTGTTGCTTGCTGTGAATAGATTCTGTATATTTCATTAATTATTTTATTTAAACAAATTATAGCCTGATCAGAAATTTAGGCATACATTCAGTTATTACACTAAATCAAAGAATTTATTTTGAAAGTTTGAAAAAAAGGAATACATTTTTTTTTTTAAAGATGGATGGGCTAGGTATTGTCAATTTAAACTGGTGCACAATTTTCAAGATGTAGTCTTTTATTGATTTTCTAAATGTCACAATAAAACAATGTTTATTATTTAAAAATATATATTATTTATTTAATTTTTTTATATGCTCATCTATTCCCTGCTGTTCTGGTCCCAGTTAGGACTTATCTATTCACCTCCCATGATTCTTTATTTAAAAAATTAATTGCAAATTTAATTCTTCATTTCTATTTAATGCCAAATTTTCTTAAAATATTGGCTGAAGACCTTTAAATGTGTAAATTTCTAAATGTGATGTTTACAGAATTATGTTTTACATTATGAATTATAATTCTAATAATTGAAGAACTATCTGATTCATGAATTCTCTTTTGAGTTTTATTACTGAACCAAATAATCTATAATCGGTAAAATAATTTTATTAAAGAAAGTGATATAATTAACAAAAATTAAAATATATTTAACTAACTATAAATGAACTAATGCTTTCCAAAAAGATACTGAAACATTTTCAAGACATAAATTGCAGCATTAATGTCTGCTAGATTCTCATTTTATGTTAAAACCAGTCTGATGGTTGTTGGGATCAATCAAAGTTTGAGACCTAGTAACGACAGCAGGTTTGAAACATAACTGAGACAGATATGGCAAAAAATATTCACACATGACTATAGAAGACCAGTAACGAGGTCAAACTTCAGACATGATAGTCATATCAGACCTCTGACAACATTTGAATTCTGTTATATCTCCCACATGATAAAGGATGATAAAAGAAAAAAGAATAAACTTAAAAGCAGCTTTTGTTTGAATAAAAACTCTAAGCATTGGGATTATGGTGTGAACTATGTGAGAATTCTTAAGGAATTCAGAGAGAATTGGCAGGCAGTCATCTTCAGTTGTTTACAAGAGACATCTTCAATTATTGTAATTATCAATAATTCATTACTACTTAATCTTAAAACATGTACTAATATTTTATATATGTAACACTGTTGTTAATCAAATTTAGACTTACTGAATGAAGATTTGTAATCTTCTTGTAATTCTTTGTCTGATAGTGAGGAATGAGTTTGGACTTAAGTGTTGTTGTAAGACTTCTATTGATTCCTTATTTTCAGAGGCCAGTTTTTGATGGTTCTAGTGATCCTACTACTTGGTCCTGGTACTTTTCGTTGTTTATTTTAGCTCTTGGAGAAACCTATGAACTGACTTTCATTTGCACATGTGATGCTGACATAATACTTTCAACTTTTACCTGACCTGGAAGTTAATAAAGTGCATTTAGTCTTAGCTTGCAGGCATCAATACTCCTAAGTATGCACATCCAATTGTAAGATAAAAAAAACTAGAATCTATTAAACTCTCAATTCTTTATTGCAGTGCTAGGCTGAACAATATTCCACATCTGTGAAACTGATAATAGTGACATGGCAGATGATGTTGAAAAACAACTGTCATTATTTCAGTCTGTTACACAATGTCAAAATGTGCAAATTTTTTAACAGACTTTTCTGAACTAACACTGCATCAGTGAGAGATAAATGCTGCTATAAATATGCCCCAAAAGAGTGATGAAAATTTTTTAAAATATGAAATGTTGCAGCTGTCTCAAGTTGAAAGACCAATGAGTAAAAGACAAAAACAATAAATGAAAATATCCCAATTTGTAATGCAATAAAACAATCTGCTAAATGTTTTTGTCTTGCAATATGCTCATTTTTAAAAACCCAATATAGAATAAAAATGATGTTACTGTAGCTAATTGTCTTTTTCTGTGTGTGCATGCATGCGTGTGTGTGTGGTATATTTTAACACTGTGGCAGTAAGACCTCTCAAACTATTTTCAATACACAGTTAGGCCTTGCATAATGGTGATCTTGACTTACAGAAATGGAAGAGACCATAAAATCCATTAATTTTCAATTTCAATTACATGTACATGAAACTGTAGCAACATCCATTTGTTACTACTTAGAATGAGGCAAACTATTTCAGACATTGATGAATAGCAGATGTATGCCATTGTCAATGATACTGAAGTGAAAGAATGTTATTTCTGCTGATGTTTCTTTAATGAACATGACATTTACATACAAATTCTGATTTGTGCAATAAACCAGTTATTGAAAGTCTTTAAGAATGGAACTTGTAATCTGAGACCCAACTTTAAGCAGGTGTTCATGATAATCAAATTCAAAACTGATTAAAAAAAAAAAGTTCATAGATACCTGTCTCCATTCATTGATGCAGAAAATACGATATGAATCATTACCATATTTTCCAATTCCATGCAATTCTATTGGGTATTTCCAATTTTTGGTTATATATTCATCTGAAAGATTATAAAAAAAAAGTAATTTAAAAATTAAATTACAATCAAATATAAGGTTTTATTCTAATGAGCTATTTAATCAGGCAAATACCAAAGACAAGAAGTTTTTTATCTTACAAGCAATAATTCAACTTCGGATACTAACAATAGGGGAAATAGTCGTGAAATGATTCTCCTTAAAGTAGTTTATTCAAACAATAATATATCAGAGGAGAAATAAATGTGAAGTTGTGTAACATTTAAAAAAAACCCAGACAACAACAAAATTCTCAGCCAATCTGTCAGGAAAATGGATCTGAAACAACGAAACGTATACTTCAATAAACTGCTCAATTGAACAATAAAAAGAATCCACAATTAACGCCAGAATATGAGGCACTTACTGCACAGCACAAACTTCAACAGCAGTTAGATACATTGACATTAATTGCTTAATACCCTACTTCCAACATTCACTGATTTCAAGAAATGGGCTCAAAGGCAGAAAGTAGCTCAAATAAAGAAATACAAGTAGTTTGAATCATTCAGGTGATGAAAAATGCAGTATCTGGTTGACCTGTTGACCTTTATAGCCGATTTGAAACTGAAGTTAAAGATAAATGATTCTTGTTATTGCTACTAGTTTCTTGGCAGTACTTTCTGGTGCTCTGTACTTAGTTTTCCACCCTTGTTTGATGCAAAGGGTTAGCAACAGGGTAGCCAGCTCCTCATTCACCATAAAATTTCCAGAGATGGTAGATTGAAGGAATTATTTCTGTAGGAGTGAGGCAGGCACTGTTCTTAGCCTTTGTTTTGTTGTCAGCAATGGTGATAATGGCATTGGAAGTAAATTGTTCTTTTGTTGTCAGCAATGGTGATAATGGCATTGGAAGTAAATTGTTCTTTTGTTGTCAGCAAGGGTGATAATGGCATTGGAAGTAAATTGTTCTTTTGCAAATCCTGTTGTGGGAACTATTTTTATTGTTGTTGGTAGCTGGTGTCTATCTGTAGCTGTGATGGAGGTTGCAATGTAGGGAGGAAGCTGACGCCCCAAACTTGGTGCTCTTTTTGCTAAAATTTAGGTGCTATTGTTTTAGGTGCTGTCTATTGTTTTAGTGCTGTGTATTGTTTTAGGTGCTGTCTATTGTTTTAGTGCTGTCTATTGTTTTAGGTGCTGTCTATTGTTTTAGTGCTGTGTATTGTTTTAGTGCTGTCTATTGTTTTAGTGCTGTGTATTGTTTTAGGTGCTGTCTATTGTTTTAGGTGCTGTCTATTGTTTTAGTGCTGTGTATTGTTTTAGGTGCTGTCTATTGTTTTAGGTGCTGTCTATTGTTTTAGTGCTGTGTACTGATCTACAATTGAGTTAAGTCTATCTGGATAGATTCTATTCAGCTCTTTAGCTAGTGAATTCATGTCTTTCCAGCTAATGTGACTTGCCTCAATGATTAATAAATTGATGACATATAATATAATTTTCATGTTTGCCATTGCACTGACTTTAATGACTTGTAGCTCAGTGGTAGTGAGGCTTATATCTTCATTACCATGCTGATCTATGTGCTTGCTTTTTCAAGGTTAAGACCCTTTGTTTCCTTGTGGTTCTCAGTAAGAAACATATCTGCACAGGTTCCACATGAATAAGGTCATAATCATTCTCAAATGTCAAAGGGTGGCTAGACATTTATGTTTGACATTAATCATGTAAGTAAGTGTTCACAGAATGACAGTTTGCTTTTATTATAAAGTGTACTTATCAAATGGTGAAAATATGACCATTTATAGAGGTTAGAAATTGTCTCCTTTTTTTAAGTTTTGAAATGAATGCCTATGTTTTATAATTTAAGTTTGTATATTTACACAGAGTCAATCATATAGGGTATCTTAGGGTGGGACATTTAATTTTAATAAGGTCCCTTTCACAGACCCAAGCAATGTTATACAGATGATATATTGACATTTCTACACAATATAATCAATTATTTATTTAATAATATACTCAATACAAAAATGATTATATATAGTTAATAAAATAAACATTTTTTCGTCATACAAACAGGTACCACAATCAGGAGATAGCAACAGGTATATGTATTGTAGCCACATGGACAACCCCTTAAAGGGTGATATGAGATAAAAGCTAGAAAGTGCTTACCTAGCAAAATAGTGTTCCCCTTGGTCTTCAGTATCATTTCTGAGTGGTATGGGTTGGAAATTTTCTAGTATATTAGTTTTCTCACATTATTTTGCTAAGATTTTGATCTCTTTTCCTGTTGTCCTTGCCAACAACTGACCTTGTTTTATTAAGGACAAATATGTTTGTTTTTAGTGTGGTCTACCTAAAACATTTCCATACTTCTCGCATGATTTGAAAAGAACTGCAAGAACATTTACTTTTTGTGAATGATGGTGGGTTCAAAGTAGGGAGAGAACAGCACTTATATGTCTAGTCACCCCTTTGATAGTAAGCATAATGGAAATAAGTTGAGCATGGTAGAAAACAAGTTGACCATAATAACTAGATCAGATATCCGCTATTATGCACAAGCAGGAGAGAGAAGTTCAGAAGTAAATTCTAGAAGATGACACACTGAGTCTGGTTAGAATTGAGTCACTTTTGGCTCTGTTTTGAGGAAGGGGGTGAGAGTGTTATCCATATGGCTGTGGAGATTCTTATTTTACACGTGTAGAACAAGAGTTAAAAAATAATCAAAACTTGAATGCAACAAAGTAATACAAAAGTAATCTAATACAAATTTTATACCCAGAAAAACAGCTATGCATGACCATACAAAGCTGTGCAAAAATGTACCTGCCAGGAATGGATCAAAATGACATCATCTCTCAATGTTAACACCCACACCTTCATATAATTCTTTTCTGATCAAGCAAGATTGTGACCAATTATTAGATTTCTGTAATTTACATACTCTTTTATTCATCCCACCCTACCCACTACAACCACCATCCCACAATAAAATAAATAAATATGATGGCTTCAGGAAGGAAGCACATTCATAAATACCTGAAAATTGGATAATAATCTGTGCTCGTTTCTCATGTAGCCCGAGGGGTTGCAAAAGACGAGCCACAGATTGTGGGTCAGCACGCCTTGCTTGCTCTGGACTTGACCATCGGTTGAAAAATTTCCAAAGTAAAGGAATGGCAACCTCTCCTATAAAAAAGAAGCAATAGCAGCAAAGCTTTGATGGTTTATTATGATTAATTACAAGAAATTTAAGAGCTGTAATTTTTCAAGAAAAATGTGCCTACTTCAATGCAATGCCAATTTCAATGAACATAATTATCAAGAAATTACAAGTTATGTATTAGTTTCTTTCCTCACCCACAGAATGTGTTTTAATCAGGAAGAATCATAAAATTGAAAGAAAAGGTGTTATGTGCTAGGAGAAAGAGACAACTAGTGTTCTAAACTGTTGTAATACATTTTCTTACATAGATATTAATTTGTTGGTGTGGAGGATATACAGCATATCTTTCTGAATAAAAACGGTAATTTTGACTCTACATACCAAAAATGTTCTCTATAGTGAAACTTAACATTTCCAACTATTCTTTTAGTGTCCCTATATCGCAAATCTATTACTTCATAAAAACAAAACAGAAATATTTGAATAGAAACTTTATACTTTAATTTGATGAATTTTTTTTTTAATTTAAAATTTTAGCTACATGTATATCCTTTTAAAGAACATCTTTTATTGTTTATGGTCTATACAAGCTATAATTATATTTGCTTCACATGCCCAATGAATGTTAAATGCATCTAGATTTGCAGTATATATTGGTCTACAGTTCTTCATCAGTTAAAACTAGTTTGAAGAGATATTTAAATACATGGTCAATCTTTCTGAGACTTATACCATGTTTTCAGAACTATCTAAAGCCATTCTCTAAGCACTATTCAGCACTATTAAATAGAAAATAAAATATTAAAGAAAACACATACCCCGAGTTTTATTCAGAAAAATAGTTGAAACCAGCATTTTCCATGGATCATGAAAAAGACTCTCTTGAATCAGATTGAATGGAGATCTAGGGGGTGTCCACTTCTCATCTCGATGAAGCATCAGACGAGGCATTCGAGGTGCAGTACCATTAGACTTGAAGTAAGGACTTTCTACAGAAAAGATTAAATTTATTTCTGTGTTAGCTCATGATTCTGAGACAACAATTAAGCACATACATAAAATTACACTGGAACTTTTTTAAATTTAAAAATTCCATTCACTTCTGTGAATGTATTAAACTGAAAACAAAAATACAACCTAAATGAATTTTCAAAAATTTATTAAACATGCTTGAAATTAAAATATGAAAAACTTGTATGCTTAATATTGTATAGATTGTCACCAAAATTGAACTCTGATGGAAAGGCATATCAACTGAGTACAATACAGCACTATTATCCAGGAGCAACACAAATAACTACTGTAAATCCAGTGGTGGCTATACATATTTATATTTAATTAAAATTGTACCAAATCAAATTTTATTTTATTAAGTGAACAAGTCACTATCAATTATTTTACAAGTCTGAATTAGATTTTATCAATTAATGACTACTGATATAATTTAGTTTTATTCTTTTTTTTCCAGAAAACTGTATTCATAAATTGTTTTCTACATATAGGAAAAAACTCACTATTTGATAAAGTTAAGCTTGTATAATTAAGATTGACAATGTGTGACTGTGGATGAAGAAATATTTTAAGAACAATGAAATCTCCAATTAGACAGATTCTACTTTACAATTTGCATTACAATAAATCAGGGTGCGACAAATGTGAATGTCTAGGACAGAATGGAAAAATGAGGAACAGGAATAAACTGACAACAAGGAAAACTCAAGGCATCAGTTTCTATATTTTGAGATAGTATAATTTTAGGGACACGGAGACTGAAACATCATATCATTGCTAGTATCTGGCCAAATCAGAAAATCCTATAAGAATAGTACCAGCATCTTCAACAGATGCAAATGAAAGAAACTGCTTGTACATATTATCCAGTTTGTATGCATGAAAGAAGGAAAAAACTTTCTTATTTTTCACTGCTTGTTTGTCCACCAGAAAGGAAATAATTTTTTTGTTTGTTAGTCCACTGGGGAGAGCTGAGGTGAGATGTGGACCAGTCACCTCCAGCTATCTAAGGGTCAGACAGGCTAACACCTCAGTTGGACAGGTAAATTTCTGTTCTATTTGTCCAATGGAAAGGCTAGAAAAATGAATTTGCTGCATCCTGATTAATGATGAAAATTGGCATATGTGAACAGGGTAATTTATGCAGAAAAGTGCCAGATAAATGATTAATTATGATTAATGATGAAAACTGGCATGTGTAAATGTGTAAGTATAATTTATGCTATATGATGCCAGATAATACTTGAAGCAAATTGTCTAGAAAAAGAATTTCTGTTTGGTGCATCTAACATTTCTGTCATGGCTTTTACTAAGCACTGATCCCATGTCAGAACCGTCTAGTATGAAAGCAAGCTAGGGTAGGGGTTGGTGGTGGGTGGTGACACTGGACAGCAAGGTTGATGGATGAAACAGGCAGCACTTCGGTAGGGTTTATACACCCACACTTCCTCTACCAGGGTCATTGGGACAGAAGATGCGAATCAAAACTTAGCAAAAGATGCAATATTCTCACTTGGAACCTGACTTCTGCTGCACCATTTTCTCTCTGAAGAGGAAAACATTGTTATACAAAAACATCTAGATTTTCATCCTTAAAAAAAATGATAGTATTTTGGTAGGGGTTGGGAAGAAGGATAAAATCTCTCGGTACTAAACATTTAATTTAGAGAAGAATCAGAAATTACCACCACTGCTACCTCTCTTGATGGAAATTTATTTGGCTGAGTTTTCTCTACCCTTGGTGTTTTAAATGCAAGTGGGCATACAGTACTTAACAGGGAGAAAAACACTCATTTCCCTAGTCACTTTGTGTTTCATTCAAATGTATGAGTTATGTGTAAGTCACATTAAAGCCATCACTGTACTTCTATTTTTATCTGACTCAATATGGGGTACCGGAACCATTCCCTTTCATTATATCCCTCATAGTTGAGAAGAGGCAGTACTCTTATACACCCACAAGATTCGTGAAATATACAATAAAAGTTTTACCACTCAGTAAACCGTGTTAGCATTTATTTGCATTTGTCTGCTTACTTCATTAGTTTGCATGTGCACAGAGGAAGAATCTGAATGGGCAAGAGATATGTTTGCTGTCACTAGACACAAGTGCAACCAAATTATGTATGCTAGCAATTCTTAAACCCTTTCCTACGCAAAGTGAGTCAAAAATTTGTTAGAAGCAGTCATGTCAGAGATAGTTAGCCATGATGTCAGCAAGTCAATAAGGGAGAAAAGCTAGTATAAGGGTGTCAATGTCAGTCGGCAAATAGTAAGGAAACACACATACTATCACAAATTGTAGATTGAAAAAGTGATGATAGGAATGAATGGAATGGACAGTAACACACAAAACAGAATCAAACTGAAACCCTGAAGAAAATGTGCATATTTTGTAACACATCCTGAAGGTAATGAAGCAAGTAAAAGTAGTAAAGATGATTACCCCACCAGGAGGTACTGCTATACAGTGAGTATTTTCATCCTTTCTTTATCCAGGGTGATTTTATATAGATTTATCTGGTCATGCTTTGTACGTCTACGTGAATGCAAAGCTTTCTAATTATATGTACATCAGGCTGCATGATGGAAAACTATTTACCCTCCTTCCTCCATCACCACTCAGTAGTATAAATGACTCCTGCAACCCCTTCTTTCCTGCATAAAAGCTCTAGATCAAAATGCTGGGGCAATTAAGACTTCATGATCAAAAAATCATGAATTCAAAGATTAAAACAAAAACATTTACTTTTAATTATGCAAATATATCTTGTAACTGCTAATTCTTTTGTTATTAGTACTGTGGGATTTGTATGTAAATTAGCATTTAATAAAAAATCAAATGCTGTTCTTTTGATATGCTATTGTTCCTTGAGAACAATTAGATTATTTTTTTTAAAAAAGTATACATATGGCGATGGAATCTGTCTTCAATGACAACCCTTTCACTGACAGGATTATGTACCTTAAAATTTCACACAATAGTTAATTATTATTTTCTTAATTAAAAAAAAAAATCAACTTTTGATTATAAAACAATGATTGTTGTTAAAATTCAAAATGGGAAATGGTTTAGTTAACACAGCTTTAAAAATGTTTTACTTTAATTTACAGAGTTTTGTTGAAGTAGCAATCAACAAACTATTCATTGTGGAAATTTTTGCCACTGGTGGCAGATGAACAAAAATCTGTCTTCTTTTCAATTTCCAAGAAATTACCAATCTTACAAAAAGGCCTTGGTTTTATAGGTAAATATTTTACACTACTGTAATATAGGGTTGCAGCCTTAAAAAAAAATACAGTAGACTGAAGGAGATTTTGTAATGAGTTATTCCTTGTAAGAACTTTCAGTGTTATTAATGAGCAGAAATTTGATTAATAACAGTCTTTCATTAAAACCATCCAATTGAAATAAAGCAATTAAGAATTTCAGTTAAAGAGTGACTGTGGAACCAAACGTGCCTGCTAACAGAGGGTCCATTGTATCTTATTATGCATATATTTTAAATGGAGAAAACCCCTGAAGACAACTAAACATATAAACAAGGAACTGTAGCAGTTTTAAGCAACTTTTCATCTGTCTCAGAGACAATTTGAAATACCAGTTATGTGTTTATGAACACACATACAGGCATAAACTTTCTTCTCTTGTTACATTTTAACATTTTACAAAGGATAAGTAAATTTAAGGAATTATTAAAAATCTAATCTGATATTACTAAACTTCATTTTAAAGAAACATTTATGTATGTATGCATACTTTCAGTCTCACAGCTAGCTGGTGCTAAAGATTTTTGCAGCCGCTCAATTGCATCTGCTGATTTGCGCCGTTGAGGATTTTTTTCTCTTTCTATGTTCTCAAGATTCTCTTTAGAGCTTTGACCACCTAAAGTAGCTCTCCGTTTCCGGACTGATAGTTGACCCTTTGCCTTTTTGTCAGACACATCAGTTGATTCATGAGTGGATGTAGATCCTTCTTGACTATTTGAAGCTTCTGAAATTGCCATGTTTTGAACCTTAATAGTCATGTTCTGATTTTCATCTTCTTCTTGGGAGATCATTGACGTGTCAGAGGCTACACCAACAGATCTCATATCTTCTTCTGTTTCTAAATCACTCTCAGCCATTAAAGTTGTTTTGCGTCTCTTTGTAGAAGCATCTGAACTAGATCCAGATGGAGAGATTGATCGTTTACATCTGGCTATTTTGGGGTTAATGGATTTCATGAGCACTGAAACTAAATTTGTAGCACCTTTGCTGTTCAAAATCTTTCTGTTTTTCTGTTTAGAGGCAGATGAACACTCATTAGCGAATGGCTGGATTAGGTCCAAAGCATTTTCATTTTCTGATTCACTTTCACTGACTAATTGGTAATCATTAGAGGAGGCAGCCGAAGGGGAGTAGGTCCCATTACCCCTCTCTGCTTTAACAACTGTTCTCCGATCACCACTGCCATTAAGTTCCATAGCATCTTCTTTGCTACCTTCCTCATCATAGTCATCAACTGTATCCTGCTCTTCAGCAATATAAACATCTTGCTGATTATCATATTTTTCTGACTCATCTGCCTTTTTGCCTTCGGCTTTCTCTCTTCTGTCATTTTTATTATCCAAATGTAGGATTGACTGTTCACTTAATAATTGTACTGAGAGTTTCTTTAGATTCCCAATCACTGACTGGAACTTAGATTGTTTCTCAGGAGAAGGTTTTTCTCTGTCTTGTGGAGAAAAGGGCAATTTGACAACCAATTTTCCACCTGAAGACTTGGGTGTGTCCTTTTTTGTTGCAGAAGAGGTTTTCTTTGTTGCAGATGGGGATACTTTACGAGGTCGTCCCCGTTTTCTTTTAATGGTCACAACTTCATCAGACATTACAAGTGGTGTGAAATGTACTGAATCTTTGATATTCTTTACTTTAATTTCCATGGAAACGTGACTGTTTGCTGGAGATTTTGTGTCTAAAACACTGTCAAACTCTTTTGGAACAGCCTCAATGCTATTGTATTCTTCAACAACTGTCTGTTTAGTCTTCAGTTTCTTTGGAGTTCTAACTCTGTGTAAAACACTGTCAAAGTCTTTTGGAATAGCCACAGTGCTGCTGTTCTTTTTAATAACTTTTTTCTTAGTCTTCAATGTCTTCAACGTTTTAACTCTGATTACTTTTGATGACTTGACTGATTTGGTTTTGACAGAAATTTTTCTAGGTGTCATCTGAAATTCAGCAATATCAAAAGGCAGCCCATTTTCATCGATGTAACGCTTTATTTCAGCTAATGATCGAAATTTGGTTCCCTCTGGGCTGCAAAAAGATTGAAAGGATGTTATTACAATACAAATTGAAAGAATGTTACTGAAAGATTAAATAGCAAGGATAAAAAAAATTCTTTAGTAATCTTAGAAATCTTACACTCTGATAAGAACAAGTTGACTAAATTAATAAATACCAATCTTATATATCTTGGAGATAGCTCTAATAAGTGCTTGGATCCTTTAAAAAAATGTTTATATATATTTTGGGAGGGGCTCAAAATAGCCTTCAATGATATCATGATATTCTTACCTACAAATTACAATTCAAGTTATAATAAATGTCTGAAAAAAGCAACACTATTAAAACATATGCAAAATTAGAGAGAGACATAAATCCTTATCAAAAGCCAGTGACCCCTATCAGCAAGGAGAGCATACTTATACACAAGTAATTAAGTAATTTTTTTAAATCTAATGAAATGATGCAATGTTCATCAGCCATTCCATAAAACACAAGAAGATTGTCATTAACATAAGTACCTCAAAATTCTATGGCGTTTTGCAAATGTGCATATACTAATTTCTGTCAATATATGGTAACAATAAACATATAAGTGACTAAAACTCTCTGGAAGCTGCTGGATAAACATTTAACAATGCAAATGTACAGATATCGTCATGATTTCAAGACATGCACTACACTATTCCAACTTGAAACCATAATATACTCTCTTACACTCTGTGTTAACACCTGCTTTAAGCCTCCACAGATTTGTATGTTACCTATTGTTCATCATCTAAGGATATCAAATCAATAAATAATTTGATCAAGACAAAAGTGTAGTACACAAGTTTTTTTTTCAATAATTCAGTTGATACACTAACATTTTCTGAAGTTTTCACATTCTTTATGTTGTTTAGCAGCTTCGATCTCCCCTGAAATGGTTTACAATCAAATTTTAAAACCTCAGCAAAATCATGATTACCGAAGTATCATTTTCGTTAGATTTTTGTAAATAGAACACTTTTTTAAAAGTTGTACTCATTCATCCATTGCTATGTTTCTAGTTTTACTGTAAGGACAGCTTATTTTCCATCAAATATTTTTTCATTCAAAGATAACAAATTTGTCTTATTTTCTGCACCCATTGTTACCTTTAAAAAATAATTACCCTTTTATATTTTTTCTAGGCACTCTGTATGATTTTGTTCTTTACTTTCTATTTCCATATTGTCAAATTAATGTGATCATAAAGTTCTGCCACAATTGATGTTAGTGTCAGTTATATTTAACAGTTGCCCAATGCTTCTAAGAGCATATTTACATAGGTTTTAATATTAGATCCATGTTGTGAGAAATCAACTCTAAACAATACTACCTTAATGTGTTTGAACAACTTTGGCCTTTTCTATCTATCAGATATTCTTCATATTTAAATTGGGTTCCTTATTTTGCATAGTTTCTACATTATTTAATTGCATCAGATATATTGGACCAACAAAGGCACATGCTGAGAATGCAAGGTGATTTAACTATATAGTTAGCAGTCTTCATGGATATGATGATGTAATCAATTTACATTGTTTCTTAACTTTATGCACGTGAATTTACCTCTGACATCAACAGAGTACCCATTTAAAATATGAATTTATAAAGTTCAACAAGTACTTACCAAATATGTAGCAACATGCTGAATATAATCTGTCCACTTTAAAAAAAAAACTCTTTTAACTATCACTACCTCACCTCAGAGTCTAACACGGAATGTCAATTATTGCAAGTTTAACATACATATTACAACCATTAAATTAATTAGAGTCATAATGTTCTGCAAATGTCTCAAAAATACAAGTAATGTCAAATGAGTGGACAAATTATGAAATTCTTATCAAGAATTTTTAAGAATAAACCCATGACATATATGATAACAATTTCCAAATTTATTTTATTTTCAGTATAACTTTTAACTGACCCTAGCTGATTCCGATTAGTATCAACACAAACCTTATTTAGGTAAATGGATTTCAAACATCTCCATTCAAGTGGGAGAGGATGTAGATAAGTATATTGCAGGAATATCTGTTGATAATTCCGAAGAAAATGAATGTCAGACTAGGTGTGCTCAAATAGCCTTCTGCTCCAGTCATTCCAAGTTCTGCTGCCTTTACTCACTGAATCTAGGATTGGTGTCTTTATCCACTGTATCTAGGATTGGTGTCTTTACCCACTGAATCTAGGATTGGTGTCTTTATCCACTGAATCTATAATTGGTGTCTTTATCCACTGTATCTAGGATTGGTGTCATTACCCACTGAATAGGATTGGTGTCTTTATTCACTGTATCTTGGATTGGTGTCATTACCCACTGAATCTAGGATTGGTGTCTTTATCCACTGTATCTAGGATTGGTGTCTTTACAATGAATCTAGGATTGGTGTCTTTACTCGTTGTATCTAGGATTGGTGTCTTTACTCATTGTAACTAGGACTGGTGTCTTTACACAGTGAATCTAGGATTGGTGTCTTTATCCACTTAATCTAGAACTACTGTCTTTATTCACTGAATTTAGAAGTGGTCTCTTACCCAGTGAATCTAAGACTGGTGTCTTTACACCCTGAATCTAGGAGTGGTGTCTTAATCCACTGAATCTAGGACTACTGTCTTAATCCACTGAATCTAGGATTGCTGTCTTAATCCATTAAATCTAGAACTACTGTCTTAATCTGCTGAATATAGGACTACTGTCTTAATCCACTGAATCTAGGATTGCTATCTTAATCCACTAAATCTAGAACTAGTCTTTACTCACTGAATTTAGAAATGTTCTCTTACCCAGTGAATCTAAGACTGGTGTCTTTATCCACTGAATCTAGGATTGGTGTCTTTACCCACTGAATCTAAGGCTGCTGTCTTAATCCATTGAATCTAGGATTGCTGTATTTATCCACTGAATCTAGGACTGATGTCATTACCCACTGAGTCTAGGCTTGGTGTCTTTATCCATTCTATCTAGGACTGGTGTCTTTACTCACTGAATCAAGGATTTATGTCTTTATCCAGAGAATCTAGGATTGCTGTCTTTACCCAATGAATCTAGGATCACTGTCTTTATCCACTTAATCTAGAACTATTTTTTATTAATTGAAACCAGGACTGATGTCCATATCCACTTATTCTAGAATAGCTGTCTTTATCCACTGAATTTAAGACTCATGACTCTACCCACTGAATCTAGGACTGGTGTCTAACCCACTGAATCTTTAGAATTGGTATCTTTACACACTGAAACTAAAAAAATTAATAAATAAATAAATTAATAAATAACCATGGCAAGTAGAGTATGACTAAGGGAATATTTGTACTATGACTATGGGAACATGTTCTACTCCTACAGTATGCTCTTTCTGAAAACCTATTCAGGGAAAACTTATTTTTCTTAGCAAAAGGAAGAATTCTTTTTATAGATGCATATGTTTATATTAAGATCAATGAAGGATACAGTTAAAAGTGAGAATGGTAATTTTATATAAAGAAGATACCTGTAAATATAGGTGTCAAATTTCCCAGCTGACTTGCCATTCAAGCGCTGCACAGTTTCTCGCCTCCAACCAGAAGGCAGTGGTTTTAATTCTTCATCTATCTGGGCACAAGTGTTGTAGGTATGATCTCTCCTGTGAAAAAAAAAAACAAGCAGACCAGAGCAAATTTTTATTGTACAGTCTAAAGAAATTTATTCTGTTGGAATCTGGAGAATGATTAAAAGAAAGTTATTCTTGAGTATGGGGCAAAAGCAGAAAG
Organism: Sinotaia quadrata; assembly: GCA_028829895.1. Lineage (NCBI taxonomy): Eukaryota > Metazoa > Mollusca > Gastropoda > Architaenioglossa > Viviparidae > Sinotaia > Sinotaia quadrata. The sequence continues at coordinate 23,832,417 of CM054178.1, forward strand.
TACTGAACCCATATTCTACATATGAACTTTGCCTGTAACATCAGTGAACATAGAAGCAGGTTTTAAATACAAAATCAATTAATGTGTTGGAACTTGGAGAATAATTAATATTCCTGAGTGCAACCAATAAGACGAAACTGTTGAGCTCACATTCTACACATGAATCCTGACAGTAATAGAGACATAATTTGTTTCTATTATCATCCGGGTCTCTCAGCATATATGCAGTTTAGTGGTAGGCAAAAAGCAGCTGATCTTACACTTGTAGTTAATCTCAGTAGCTTCCAGCATAGTTTACACCATCTTGATGTCAGATCAAAATTACACTATGGAGAGAAACACATTAGAACTTGATAGTAATAAAATAACTCTACCCAATCCATTAAGAAAACTGGCTTTAGAATGGGAGGGAGATGCAGTTAACAAGGTTTTTTAAAAAAAAACAAAACAACAAAGTCAAGGCATTATTTTTATGGTAATTAATTTTAACATGGCTTTAATTATCTCATAAAAAACCAGTACTAAATAAAGGTAATTATAATAACTATCTTATTCTAATACAGTCTATGATATTTTGCTATTAATGTTTGTCATATATGTTAGTATTCCATCACTATATAGTACATTATTAAAATTTAATATTTAGACCGACTGAATAAAATATATTTTAAATGTACTGGTCTAATACAAAGAGTAATTAAGAGTGATGCAAAGCTGTTTATTTTGTTGAATTATTTCTTGGAGGAATGAAGTTACAAACAACTTTATCTGTTTGCTTTAATTTATTATTTGTTTTCTTGTTACTGATCTACATTTAGTAATACATTTACAAGTAATGATTTAGAAAAATAATCACTATTAAGAAGTTATACAATTACAACTCTTTTTTGAGTTTACAATTTAAAATGAACCAATCTGCCTTTGATAAGTAGGTCAATCAACTGGTATCAATTACATGTATTAGTTTTTCAAGCAAATATCCAGCTCTTTCTCCTATTACTTTTCTTCAGTAATTGAAAGAATAAAGTATACGAACCTTTGCTAAAACGTTTTGCATAATTAGGTGCGCAACAGTTTGTTACCAAATTTAAAATGTATTGCTGAACTGATTCTAAATGATAAGGCTTTCGCTATGGTTTGATTTCCTTTTGCCTACCACCACAACAGCAGATGATATATGTCACATAGTCTGTGAAATGGCAAAGTTATGTGCCTATATCAATGAACATAATAAGATTTTTAATACAAAATCAAGAGAAAATGAACATGCTGGGAGTTTGGAGAATAATTAATATTCCTGACAACAAGAAATTGCTAAATCCACATTCTACACTATGAAATCACTGAACATCATAGCATGTTTTTAATACAAAGTGTATAGAAACTGACTGTCAATAAAACAAAGAAAAAAAGAACTGGAACACAGAAATGCATTGCCATTTAAAAAAAAAAAAAAGTTGAGCTCATGAACTTCTTTTTGCATCATCATGTGATGCCAGTCCAACCAAAGCTTGGACTTAGACTTAATATATACTCATTGCAAGACTTTACCGTGGCTGTGAAGGAGACGAAAAATCAATAGATGGAACTATTTCTGCAGGTTCATGTCTGTTCTCACTTTCTGATTCAGACTGGTCAGAAGGTGCTGTCACTGTTACTATGGGAACTACCATTTTAGGTTCTTTTCTGGGTTTTGATCTGCAAAACAATCAAAACAATTATGTAAAACTGTAGCATTATTATAAGTAGAATACAACTGAGACAAAGTTGAAATGGAAGTATTTAAAAAATGTGCGCTTATCAAATTTTGTAATTTTTTCAATTAATGCGCACACTACACTTATCATTAAAATAACATGACAATGCACACACAGGACTTACCCAAAACATGTTTTAAGCAGATCTTACAGTGGTCAATTATAAGTTTTGACTATTTATTCTTTCCTTTATCATAATTAAAATTCTAAATAAATGAATGAACTTAAAATTATTGCATAATAAATTGCAATTAACTGAGCAAAAATGCTCTATCATCACTATCACAATGCAGACTCAGTGTCATTTTAAATTAAACAAATAGAAGAGAATCACTTCTAAAATTCGGATGGGATAACCAATATATTTATTTCTTCACAGGACATGATTTTTAAATGTAACTACCAAAAGAAACTGTAAAAAAGTAACTAAGAGACAACCAGTTGTGTTCAGGCAGAGTAAAGAATGAATTCAATAGGGTATATAAAAATATGGCCTGATTGGTGTATTAAAAGAATCATTACCTTGGCTTTTTTTCTTTGGGAGCTTTAGTGAAACCCAGAGCATTCAGATCAACTGAAATATCATGCTGCTTACAGTGAGCAATTATTTCCCTTTTTGACTGTAATTTGACCCCAATAGGACTGTAATAGGATATAAAGAAAATACATTTAAATGTCATTTGAATGTTCAGCCCCATAACTATACATTTTGACTTCAATGGATTTTCTTTATGAAGTCTATTCTAATTTCAATCTAAGCAAATATAATAAGTTAATTTAAATGAAGCCTATTATTAATAATACTATGATACAGTTATAAATATGTGAAGCTGCATGGCAAAACCTGGCTAAAGTGAAAAAATTCAAAAGTGGGTTTTTTGTAATTTATTAAAGTTCAGAATCTCATGTTTAATTTTTAAAAAAAAATTTAATTTATGTCAGATAGTTTTTCATTATACATTTTAAAAAATACATATCCCCACCCACCCTCAGCCTAACAAAGGGGATTTACGACTACAAATGGTTGTAGTGCAGAATTAATTTAAGCATCTTTAGCCAGGGTTTGCCATGCAGCTTCACATATACATTTTTAGTATGATGGTATGGGTAAGGGAGGTAAGGGGTAGCCTCCCCATAATTAAATCACCTTTAGGCTCTTGGAAGCAAGTCATGATAAATTCATCTAGAAAGACTTTGTGCATTAAGTACCTATTTTAGTTCAATATGAGATTTAGGGAAATAAATTTATTGTTTATACAGAATTGGCAAGCTTGCATCGTTTATATTTCACAAGTGACAGAAGAAATATGCCCCAGATTACCCCTAATCAGCTTGCTTGTGACAAACACAATGCCAGTGCAAAGCTTCAATCCTTGATGCCAGCAATCTGCTCAGATATTGTCAAGCAGTCTCCAGCTAACTCACTCACCAATGGTGAAATGTAATGTATTCAGGAAGTCCAGAGAACTATGCCACCAAGACTTCCTCTAAGCACAGAGGACAGTAAATTAAAAATTCAGTGCTCACTTGTGTTATACTGATTTTACACTTATCTTTTCTGCAGCCATTGTCTTTTTCCTTAAAATTAAATCTATCCTTAAACATTAGTTGTATTTGTATTTATCCTTTAAGTAACAGTATTGCCTCTATGTCATTTTGGGATTGGAGGCTCTACTCCACCTCTGGTAACAACAGATTTGTCCGCCCATATAGATTCACTGATTTGCTGGGCAATGATTGTTCGATGCAAATGGTTTCAATATTTCTTTTTTTTAAAAAAAAGAAAGTATATTTGAGTGCTGCACTGTCACTTATTGTGCTGAAGGTTTTAATTATTTAGATTTTTTATAGCTAGAGAAGTGGGTGACAAATAAGAGACATTGAAGGTTTAAATGAACACCAAATGAAAAGGTAGGCATTTGTATACAACCAAAGTCCCAACATCTCTGTAACCAATTGTCGTGTTTAAAATAACAAGGGTCTCTACATGCAATATTGAAGGATCAAATTTATAGGTACGTACAAAGTGTTAATCGATGCTATTTTAACTGCAATATTTACACAAAAATTAGCAAAAACCAAAAACTAAATGAGAAAAGAAAAGTTAATTAAAAGATAACTTTAAATGAAAAGAGTTTTAGCATATACATTTATTTTCTGATTTTTATTTGCAGATAATCCTAATCATAACCCTGTCTCTAAAATCAGGCAAAACATGACAGTTGTGTGCCACTTCTGGTTCTCTATGGATTAACTCCTACATGGAAAAGAATGAACCTAAAACAAAGCCCAGGGGAACTAACACACAACACAATATCCAAATAGGACACTGATCCAAATATTGTTGTGTTACTTTGATACAGATGCGCAGTTGACAATGCGACAAAAGGGGTGTGTTTTTATGCACTGAATATGCCTCTAAAAATGCATGCCTCTCACCAGCGCATGGCATGTTTATGACGTATGGGATTATTATTATTGTTATTCTAATTCTATGTTCTCGGCAATCATGATTCGTGCCTAACCTCAGATGCTAGATGCAAATTGATTTGCCAGTAATTAAATTATTTTCTTAAAAAGTAGAAAGAAAATACCTATTTTGAAAAAAATATCGTCTTATGATAACCTACTTGTTATTTTCTAAGTTAGCAAATGACATTTTTCCACTCGCAAATCATGAGCTTGTGAGTGAGATCTCTGAAGGTTGCTGATGCATGCACATCTTTCCTCATGCAAAAAGAGCTTATTAATAAAACCAACTTAAAGAAAACAAAAATAAAACATCTCAGAAAAATTATCTACCTGACAAAGTAATGGTCTAGGCGCCCAGGATATTTTCCCCCTTGTCTTTCTACTGTTTCTTTTTGCCAGCCATCAGGTAAAATCACCAAAGCTGACTGAGATTGTGAACTTGAATTGTAAGTGTGATCACTTCTAGAGAAGAAAAAGTTAAAATTACTAAACCAACATTTAAAACCATACCTACTCAATAAAAGTCACATTCTCACAAAATCATCGCACAAAATATTGAAATCCCATCATCGCGCAAAATACTTAAATCCCATCAGTTTACAAAAAAATATTGAAATCCCATCAGTTTACAAAAAAATATTGAAATCCCATCACTGCACATAAAAAAATTACCAATCAACTGACAAAGACCCAACAGTGTAACCTCTGCACTTACAGCCTTTAAGAAAAGAAATGGATACCGTGTAACCATCCAAAATGGCAATTAAAATATGTTCTTGAAACAAACTTGAAATCAATGCCTATATTTGTTTTAATCTGCAAAATTATTAGTCATTAAAAGAGTGTGATTCTAGGAAATAGTGCATATTTAATATATTTACAAAAATGTGAATAAATTATGCAGAAAAATCATTAGAAAAAAACCTGACATAGATAAATGACAAATGTTTTTAACTTAAATAGTTTAAGATGCATAAAAAAAATTTTTAATTAATATAATGACTTGATATCTAAAAGCTTACAATACTTGTTATAACGTTTTATATTTTCTTCTATCATGGAATATATAATAATATCAATATGCTAGGTGGCGGTCATGACAAATGCTATACATCATTACATGATTTATAAAAGAAAAGATATTATATTTTATATTGATACTCCTTATTAAAGATAAATTATATAGTTTTGTATACTTATTTTAAATAATTCAGCTGCAAAATGATTTATGCAGTCTAAGAAGTGATAAGATTCCAGAGAGAGTCATGACACAAAGTACTAAGAACATCAATGTCTGAATGTGTTAATATGATAGTCAAGCAAAGAACAATTGGACTAATGCGTTCATTTAAAACAACTCTCCTAATGTTGTAATGATCAGTTACACCTTACTGAATGATCTTTAATATATGTATATAAATATTGCTTAATTTATGCTATATTAAATATTAATGAGATTTTGAACTGTTATATTTGCAATAAGCATAAAATCAAGAAAACTTTTTGCATAAGATTTTTCAAATGTGAAATAAATTATATCTCTAAATTTAAAAAGAAAAGATTTCTTATGCATAATAAATATGTGAGTAATGGATAAGTAGCTACTTATAATAATAAATTTAACCTTTAAATTTAAATGATGTTAAAATGAAACCATAGAACCAGTAATGAGTACAATACAATTAAACCGGAATGACTACTTTAAAGAAAATATAAGAAGTGACTTACCCAATGTGAGATGGAGAATAGTCTAAAGGGATGTCTATTTCTGGCTCAACAGGACTCTGAACATCATCACTCTGAATATCAACAGGACTCTGAACATCATCCATTTCTATATAGTATGCTGCAGATATGTTACAAATGTCTGTCCAATAAACAGAATTTAACAAAAACTTTAAACATGCATATAGTCCACATTTAAGAGGAAACTGTTAATGTTGAATTAAAAACTGTAACCAAACCCGATAAAGATATAATGTGAAATACATGCCTGATGCAATAAACCCCAACTACAACTAGCAATGATATTTTTATCAATAATTAAATAATATGAATGTTAGAGAACATACAAAATAATAAACTATAAAGTATGCAATGTAGTAATGTGGTATTGCATTTAAGATTTTTTAAATTGTATAAATCTTAAATTATTCTGCATAAACAATAAACTAATTATTATTTCCTTTATAGCCTACCACTGCGCCTAAGTACGTTTCATTAATGCAGAGTAATGTGTAAAAATTAAAAGTTGTAGGCATCCCAGTGTTTGGTTACTTATTAAATATATATTTAAAATAAACGATCTAGATTTCCAAAGGCTTTTAAATTACATGGGATCACTGTTGAAAAATAACGCTAAACATTCATATTTTCGCTTGTACTGTTATTATTTTTAAAGTTTAAATCTAAATTAAATAAAAACAGATGACCAAACCATCTTGCATACTGAACCAAGTAACTAGGATAATTTAAACAAACACACAATAATATAATTGGAAATCTTAAAAGACAGTATATAAATTTAAAATGAACTGCAACACATGAAGAAAAGTAATAATTTTCAATCATTTTGTTGGTTTCAATGACTAGCACTGTAGCAGAGCGTGAAGATATTTGTACTAAAACAGGGTAACAAATATATCTTACCTGCAGAGAAACAACTTCGTTTTAATGCACAATTATAAATAAATCTAAAGCGATTGTTCAATAATTAAAAAAAATAAATAAAAGTTTGACGATACTCTCTCTTAAAACTGGAAATAAAACGCTTTTTGATAAAGCGAACATTGTAAACAGAATGGCGCCGCCATAATGTGCTAAAAACGTGTAAAATTAGATTCCAACGCCAAGTACCGATTGACGATTAAAGTAAAACATTTTATTAAAAATCTTTCTTTTTCAACATGATATACAAGCTTGTGTTACCGAAAAGAATAAAAGGACTAAATAGTAAATAAATATCACATTCAATGCATAAGCGTTTGAATTTTGATTTTATATACATTCAGTCTACATTCTCACTCAACAATGAAGTGTGAGCTTTCGTCACTTCTTTACCTCTTTTTAAACATTGGCAGCATCAACACCATGGCGGGAGCGAAAATATAATCTGAATGATATATAGATATATTCTCTTGTAGTGATTATGTATTTCACTGAGTAATCGGAACATTGAGTTTCAATACCAAGCGTTCCTTAAAGCGGTTAGTAGTTGTATGCTATAAATTTGGTTTCGTAAATTCTGATGTATTGTGTCGTCTGCTTTAGATTATGGAAACATTGCGACAAAAACATATAATTTGGATTATAATAAACAATAGGGGTCTTCAAAAATTAGCTATTACTAGAATAATTAATATAATTTAGTAAGGATGTTATAATTTAACTACTTTGAAAGTTTAAAATCTATGCACACAGCATGTTAAGGAGTAAAGGAGTCTATGATTAATCTAATTCTAAGGTACAGTTCTGAACTGCTGATTTGCAGTTGGAAACAACCTCATGTTTTTAATAGTATTAGTACATATATACAGTAGTAGTATAGTCATGCATGTTATTATGTGTAGTGTATAATACTATTTATTAATATACTGCAACATTGTATTAAAGTTGTATTTTGATGGAAATAAAATATCAAAACTCAACCTCTGCATTTGTTAATAATAGACATACTAGAAGAATAGTAGAAATAAAATAGCAAAAGCAAAATAAATACTGGGCTGTCCCAGTAATAGCGCAGGAGGAGGCAAGAGAAAATCACGAAATGTTTCTCTTTCCAACTTTAAGCTTTAAAGTACAAAATTAACTGTACTAAGTACTATTGAAAATTCATTTAGCATGATTTAAAAGCACATTCATTTCTTTCTAGTCTAAGATGTATTAATAGTAGATTTCAGTAAGTCTTTTGTAAATTTCACATTTAGATGACAAAGTAGTGGTTTTTAAACCTTACTACTTCAAATAGAATAGAATTAGAATAATTAACATTAGAATAATTCACTATATTGGCTAATATTTTTCATCATTCAAAGTTAATTTTCGTCAGAAAGATGGATTGCTGCTGATCACAAAACAGTAACTGTAAAACATTTTCTTTTAAAGCTATTTAAAAAATAATTGAAATTTAATAATTTAACATATTCTTTAAATATTTAATTCTGCACTTATACTTTAGCTGTGGTAATTCAATAATCTCTTTCAGTCTTTAAAAAAAAAAAATTAATGAATTTATTTATTATTATTTTAATTTTTTTTATTAATGAAACTGTTTTTAATTAAGAAATTCTGGGTTGAAATCAATGATATAGTGGATAGGATATTTGTTTTTGTTTTTTGAAGAATCCAAGAGTAGTTAACTCTTTCCTTTAATCTTGGAAGCATCAGCAGCTTATAACTTTGATTACATCTGTTAAAGTGTTATGTTATAATCTGATCAATGTAGAAAACTGTCCAAAACAAACACACAAAATGATGACATTTAATTGTATGTGTGGGTAAAACTCAATGCACTTTACCCTGAATTTCACTTTGTTTTTCATAGATTTACTTCCCCCCCCCCCCATATAATTATATTTATCAGATAGCATATAAAAAGATATTTTATTTTAAATTATATATGCTCTTAGGCACATCATTTGAAAAGTGAAAGTGGATGTGTATGAATATCCCACAATGGTGGCTCATTTTTGCAGCCACATGGGCTTCATGATAATCTTATAACTGTTATCCCACCTAGTATCATCTTTGTATGACATTGTGTAAAATATATACATTTCATTTATTCATTGGAGAATATATTATTTTTAGCAATCTACTATAGTAATAATGTAATATTTTTCTCACATAATGGTGTTCAGTGCCCCATTCTCTTCAGAATTACATGAACTTTCTAGTTACTGATGAACATAATTCTGTTTTAAAACTAATAAAAGTAAAAACATTTGTAATACAAAACAAACAATAGAACACTAAATTACAATATAGTTGTATGAATAAACTAATTAAGAAATAGTTGGAATACCCTGTAAGTAATCCATACTCTAAAACATTTGCAGTACTACTCTTGCAAAGCAGCAAAAATAATAAGTTGTGTTGCTTTTAAATTTAAGGCAATTTTTTCTGATGAGTCAACAATTGAAAACAATAATTATAAGAATTCAGTTATCTGCTAAGTAACTTTTCTTCCCATCTATTCAGATTTTTTTTCTCATAGTTTTACTTTATGAGGCTTATATATTTCTTTGTTTATCTGCTATTGTTATTAATTAGTATATTGTAATATGAGAGGGCTTGAAGGCCATTTAGCTGAAATGTTGACTGTTGTAATTGATTTAATTTAATTTATATTTATACCAGTAAAACATTTGAATTTTCATGTAGCATTGGTTTAAAAAAAAACCAGCTTACACTGTGTGTGTGTGTGTGTGTGTGTGTGTGTGTGTGTGTGTGTGTGTGTGTGTGTGTGTGTGTGTGTGTGCATGTATGTGTGTATGTGTGTGTGTGTATACAAAGTGGACACTCCCTTAGCAAGCACAGTTGGTTCCATGTGATAGAGTCGTTTGTTAACTGGAAATCTCATTTACTGAATCTGTTATTTCATTTGGATAGTTTAATATATAGATACTAAGATAGTGTATATGAATACTTTTTTTGCTAGTTAATACAATAGAAAGTCCTTACAGGAGATAACTCATTAACTAAATGTCATTAGTTGAACTACTCAGCCATTTAAAAATATGAATTAGTGTTTTTTAAAATATATACATATATATATATATATTAATTTGTTAATGATTGCTTTGCTTAATTTTATTTAAAGTAGTTTAACTTGAAAGAATGAAAACATGAAGCCTAAGCTGTGAGCTGAAATCTAAGATGGAAGGACTGCAATTAGCTAGTGCTGGTGATGATATAAAACTATGGGACTGTGGTAATGGCTTTTCTCTTCTTCATCAGCTGAATCCTCATGGCCAAAATGTATCATCATTATCATGGAATTTTGAAGGTTTGCTTAGCCTTTTTCACAATATTTTCCTACTATTTTATGGTGTTCCCACTTTTGGAAATAGAATCATAATCATTAGTTATAAATATAGAGATTAAGCTGCTTGGGGTTCAATCATCAATGCCATGAAAAATGATGCTTGGATTTTTTATTTAATTAAAAATTATTTAATACTATTACTAACACTAGTAACACTAGTAGTACTACCTGAACTCAATGTGTGTAAGATATATATTAATTGTTAATAAAGAATAATAAAAAATATACACTGTTTACTAATTATGTTATTTCATAGGAGTTAATATATTGTATAATGTCATGTGACCATTGAATACTATTTTATTTCATTTATTCATATATGGCTCTTTAGAACAGGACCCCTTGAATTTTTCATTGTTGATTCTGTATAGAAAATTAGTTCTGATCAATTGTAATAGCAATCATTTTACTCTCTCTCTCCCCACGAAAGTGAAATCGTGCACTTTTTCCATAATACTGCATAGGGTATGTTATTAAAATTTTTAAAATAAAACAATTCCATCATTTGATTATTGTAGAGATAATAGGACTTGTCTGTCATTCATTGTCAACAATTTCGTGTCATATTTTAACTTATAAACATGTTTCACTTTTGTTTATTGTGTGTTACTTTAATGATGTAATTGGTAGTCATTTTAAAGATATCCAAATAGTCTTTGAAATGACTACCAATTACATCATTAAAAGTAACACATATCCAAATAGTCTTTGAGTGGTGAAAGAGCATTTGTTATTGTAACAGAGATGTTGGTAATGGTAAATGGAATTGTGGGGAGCAAGGCATCATGTATCAAAAGAATACCGAGCCTTATTGGTAAGAGGTGCTGCCAGCTGTCTGTCTTGTTAAGTCACTCGCTGGGGGTTTTATCATTTCCTTCTCATGAGTGGGAGGAGGAAGAAATATGTACACTCAGCATTGGGTCTAAGACCTTCTTTCATTGGTTGATGAGAGCTGTTGGTTCATGTGGGACATAATCCCTGTTTGCAATCTCCAAATAAAGAAGGTGTCTATTTTTAGATAAAGGAAATTTAGTGCTATTATAGCATGATAAGATGTTGGTAGTGTTAAGCTACACAAGGAACAAAGTTCGTGCATCATCATTTGGATAATGAGCCTTATCAATACACAGTCACTCACCTAGTGTATATATCATTATTTGGATAATGAGCTTATCAATACACAGTCACTTACCAAGCATTTGTATCATTATTTGGATAATGAGCCTTATTGACAGAGAGCCACCTACTAGATGCCCATGTCAGCATTTGGATAATAAGCTTTGTCAATATGGAACCATCTACCAAGTGTCTGTATCAGCATTTGGATAATGAGCCTTATCAAGAGACTTAGAGAGCCACCCACCAAGTGTCTCTATCAGCAGTTGGATAATGTGCCACCAACCAACTACCTGCATTGTCATCAAAGTAATGAGCTTTATCATTTCAGAGCCACCCCTCAATTGTCTGTATCATCATTGGGATAATGGGCCTCATCAATTCAAAGCCATGAACCAAGTGTCTTCATCCTCCAGCATTCTGAGTTTTGATCAAATATTTTCTCTGGTGGGATGGAAAATGGGGTATATACACTTATATATTCACAACTACTATTGATTCGAGAACTATGGTATATAGTAAAGCATTAAAAAATTAAATAGCCTTTTCTCTTTTTTTTAAATATAACTTTGGAATAAGTATATTATTTAACATTTTTATGTAATGTTTTAGGAGATTTGCTAGCCAGTTGTGCTCCAAAAAATGACAAAGTGGCTTTGACTTACTTGAAGAATGGAATTTTGACAACCATAGAATTTAACTGTGGGGTATGTATATTTTAAGATTTTAAGATTTCAGAATAATATTTTTTAAGTGAATGGCTAAAGAAAGATTTTAATTATAAAAGCAAACATGCCTAAAAATATAATAATATAAAAGCAATAAAATTTTATGCAAGTTAAAAATTCATAGTAATACTATTTACTAAAGACAAGATTATTAAATGAAATCTTAATACAGTTAAATCTAAAAAAGCAAAAAAATTGTAATTGATAATTATAAAAATCTTAGTTTTGTATTATGTAGTCCCACTCAATTTTTTCTAAATTTGCCATTGCCGTTGCCATGCTAATACCGGGGTGGTAAAATTATGAATGGATCCCCTTGATATTGTGGCTTTTGGCAAAAAAAATGGGTAATGCAGAAATGGGGTGCAAGGGAAACCTACAGAGGCAAGCCAGTCATGCAATAGATGAGAGAACTGACACTGGTGGCTTGATTTAGCACACTTCATTCTCCCCCCCCCCCTTCAGTCACACTCGCATCCCGTTCGTAGATGGCGGCCTATTAAATAGTGCTGGCTGTGGCAACCGCTGTACCTAGATCTAATTATGGACGACATGGATCACTGTTGCTCGCGCCCTTTTCTGTGCTCATTAACATGTATAGCATGTTGATAAGATATCAGGAAACAAATTTTTCAGCATTTTAATGTCAATAATTTAAATAATGTTGTAATATTTTTAATATGGGTAAGACATCATCTGTGTGGAGTCACACCAAGCGATTGGATAGTGACATGGCAAAATGCAATCTGTGCGATGAAATTCTGTTGATTGAATTTGACGCCCTATTTTTAAATATGTTATTGTTGTTGACATTTTATTTAGTTTTAGTTTATGTAATGATTGATCATATTAAAATTAAAGTTTGTGTTGTAGACTTGTACATATAAAGATCATAACTAATAGTAAGTCACTAGATGCATACTACTGGCTACTGTGTGAAACAGAGTGAATGTTTAATGGTTAAGTAGCTTTGTGTAGAGATCATGAGTTGCGATGGAGATATGCTAATTTTCAAGCGGGTACCCATTCAAAATATGGACGGGTACCTGGGCAGCTTTTTAGAAAAAAATTGACAGCCCTAATCATAACTATCATTCCCTTTGAAATTTCTTTAATTTAGTGTCGTAATTTGTGATCATTTTTTAGACGTAATGAATGTGCAATTTGTCAAGTTCAGAACAAGTAAAATATAATCACACTGATCAACAGTCCAACATTTTAAATTAACAAACTCACGGACAAAAAGTAAAAACAGACATATTGCAGATTCGAAATTTCAGTTTATTATAAATTGCAATGGAAAACATCCTTTTGTTTCAGAAAATTGCTTACAAAATGCAATAAACTGAATTTTTAAAAGTTTTTGTTGTGTTCTTCATTTCTTGCCAGCTATAATTAACAAAATGTTTGGATTAAAATAAACTATTGTTGTCAACTAAAGACATAAATGCATACTTGAGGTTGCTGTAAGCTTAAAGATAGGAACAAGGAATAATAATGTGTTGTGTAACATTTATGAATAAGTATTTTCTTTATGCTTTAAATTTTGATCATCCTTAAATCCATACTAGATATTTGCCTGTGGCTTCCCTTACATAAATGTCGGTTTTCAGAATATGATGCTTAAAGTAAAATTATTTTTTAGTATTTTTTTTATTCTTTTATCACCAGGTAAGAACCATAATACAGCATGCTCAAAATGTGTTGTGTTTTTTTTAATTTCTGTATTGGAAATCTTAAATGTTAGTATGCCAATTTCTATTTTACAGATAGATTGAAATTTTGTTTTGAATTTATTGTGTGCATTATCCACTTTTCTTCTGAATAATCCATGCCAGCTTCTTTTGTGTTCTGGCACTAGAGCATGATTTTATTTTTAAAATAGGCATAAGGCCAGCACTGGGAGCTGGTAGAGTGAGAAAGAGATAGAAAATGAGAGGAAAAGAAAAAATAAAGGGAGAGCAAGAGAAGAAATAGAAAAGAGAGAAAGACGGAGAAAGAGATGGAGTAAAAAAGAGATAAAGAAGAAAACAGGAGGAGAGATTTAAAAAAAAATAAAGAGAGAGAATGAGTTAAAAGAGAGGAATTATGAAAGGAAGTGTTTGAGAGGAAGAGACAAAAAAAAAAGGGGTGGTAAATGAAAAAGAAAGACTTGAAGAGAGAGACAGACAAAATGAAACACACACACACACACACACACACACACACACACACACATAAGGGAAAGACACAGAATGAAAAGATAGAGGTAAGGGAGAATTAAAAAAAGAGAGATAGAGGAGTGGGGGAGAAATAAATGAATGAAATAAGGGAATGGAAGAAGTGAATAATTGAGAATAAGGAGAAAATATGATCAAGAGAAAGAGAAAATTATAGAAAATATGGTTTGATCTCTTTCGTGGAAGCAATGCAAAAATAAGAGCTAACCACACAGTGCGATGCAACCCACCAAAATCCAAAATAAAATATTTACTACAACCTAAAATTTAATACCTAGAATGTGAAATACAATCTGAGTGAAACACAAATTGTCAGCTGTGCATGGAGGTTAAAGTGATGTATGTCACAGCCCTTTTACTTTTAATGGTAAGTTCCCTTTTGCACTATACTACTTTTAGGGCTACTGGGATAGCATGATATTATATAACCTTTCTTGATTCTAGGGCACTGGAGTATAAAACAGTTAAACTGAAATCCATCCAGTACTCTTTTACTTAAACACGCAGAAACCCAATGAAAACAATTTTTATTATATCTATAGATTCAATAATATTTCATTTTGTATCAAGGCAGAAGTAAACCAGTCAAGAATTAAAAATGATCTGTAATTCTTTGCCTCAACCCTACTCACTCTTTGAGCCAAACATCTTTGTACTGAATGTTATTAGCTGATTCAAATGATAAAATCATCATATTACTATAGGCTGGTTCACATTGTAAAATTGCTGATAGTGATATACACAGTACAGTAATATCAGTCCACCTTTGCTTCAAAGCAGAACTTACTGTTAGTGTTACAATTGAAACGGTAATTAGTTGTAAAGTATTGCTAACCTCACAGGAGTTCTGTAACAAAATTTAGAATTATAATAATTAGATTATATAGTGTGTGTTTGTGTGTAGTAGTAGTAGTAGTAGTAGTAGACATAAAATTAAAATACCAGCATTATTGAAAACAATGGTATATACTTTTTTTTTTTTAAATTGATGCTGAAAATTAAAAACATTTTTGGTATAAAATTCATCATAGAATTTTTTTAGAATTTTAAAAATAAAATTAAAAAATATAAATCCTTAGTTTATTTTTAATGTAATTAACTTATAATTTGATCTCAGTGACCAAAAGGGCCAGGAAAAAAATATTGAAGATGTAATGACATAAAAAATTTAAAGTATATTTAGATTATAAGAAAGATTTGTTTCTTTTATTGATTTATAATATTAATATATAAAAAACTGATTGAAGTTGTGTACTCTTTCTTAATCCTAGTGACAATGCATTATTACAGTTTACCGAAAGTAGACTCTTTTGGGATCTTAGTAGCAATACTACTTTTCTGAATTTAGCAATGACTTTGCATAAGTATTTTTTTTTTATTGCAGCATGGAGTTCAATGCACTGACTTCAGTTCAAATTCATGTTTCCTACTTTGTGGAGGTGTTGGTGGCGTGAATATTTGGGATTTAAAAACTAAAACATTGAAAAAATCCTTCAAGGTACCTCTCAAAAGATATTTTTATATCAGGTGATAGAATTTATTATGTTGTTGTATTGAATAAATTTTCGCAATACTGGAAATAGATATTAAGTGTTGTGGGTTCTGTTGGCATGTCATTGCCAATCTATTTTAATGGCAGAGACAATAAACCTGTCGTCACCTTGACAGTAATTTTATAATTGGGTCTGTCTTGTTGGCAGAGTCAAATAACATAATTATTGGACACAACACATTAAATGTATACTTATTAAGCAGGCATATACACACTTGTAAACTTAAGTTCATTCTACAGTATTCATCCACAACAAGAGCACACAAAAATAGTATTCAGGTCTGTGAAATGTGATTTTTAGCTAAATTCTCTTTTTGATAAGTTTGCTATCATATGATTTTTATTGCATTCCTATGTTTCCAATATTTGTTTTTTTCTTCTCTTTTCTTATACAAGAAAAATGCACTATACTTATACACACATTCTCATGCTTACACATGCATTCATACACACACAAACACACATGCACAGATTATCTAATATTTTCAATCCCTGAATGAATAATAGATATTTGAATTGCTTTTTAAGTATTCAGATCAATGGCTTTGACATGTATTAGAGATCTTATGGGGAAAATGCTCTTGTGAAATTGTACTTAGAATGAAGTTATATAGCTCACGAGATAATATCAGTATCTGTTAAATAACATTATTTTTGACATTTGAATGGTACCAGTTAGCTGCTATTTTAAAAAAAAGGAGGCTGTAGATCAGATATAATGACATCATGAAATTACAAAGAGTAGAAAGTTGGCTGCTGTCTAAAGTGTCAGCAGTCAAGATAGTTTTGTCTAGTGACAGACTATAGCATTACACATAAAAATGGCAGGGACTGGTGATTCTTGAGAGACAGCAAAATGTCAGTGAAATATTGAAGTCAGCAGAGGTGATGCAGTTGTTTAAGGCAGGAAATTCTTCACTTGAATTGGATAAGTGCCTAAGCGGAAGCTGATTAAGATCAGATGTACAGTTCATCACTGGCAAACATAACTAAATAGTAAACTAGTGTTTGGCTAAGTACAATGAAGTTGCTTGTTATTTATGTAGGTCCTGTAGGTCTGATGAATTCTGCAACACCTGAAACAACATTTAGGATGATAAAGGTTTGAGCTCTTTCATGATAATTCATAGATGATGAGCCAACTTGCTCTGAAAAGGGGAGCAGAGCTCAAGACATCTGTCCAGTCTGATTATATATCATAACTCAAAATAAATTGCCTTGAGATTGTTGTATGTTACTTACAGAACCACTCACATGATTATGGAGTTATCTTTCCTATACTCATATGCACTGATGCTCAGTTTCACCTTTATAGTTGTCATAGTATTGAATTTGGTTAATTTCATTTTGATCTTCTGTGATTAATTATTCTTACACCAATTTATGCAAAGAAATGTTTTAGAAAAATTTAGAAAGGCTTCCACAACATAAACTTAGTGCCTAAGATGCATGTATTATTTATCAAGATTATTTCCTGCTGGTAACTGTGAGAACGCTTAATTTTTTTAAAAACCTGTCTAACTCTGAAATAAATTTGTACATGCCATACAAAAATTCTTGTGAGTAGCATAATTTTGCAAATGAAATGAACAGTTGGTTTTTTTTTTATTGATAAAAAATATGTTTTTGTATAAGTTAATAAGTTAACACATATATAAAGAGTTATACTTCTATCCTTGCTTGCCATCGGACTTTAAAACAGAAGCACAACTGAGACAGCAGGAAATGAAGGGATGACTTTGAAACAAGCATAACTGTGAAACAGCAGGAATGTTGGGTTGACTTTAAAACAAATGTACAAATGTAAGACAGATAAGATAAATAATGGGACTGTTGAATACAACATTTGGAGAAAATAAATTATGTTTCTGACGTTTGTATTGATGTAATATGTCACTTGATTTTTAATATGATTAGTCTACCATTCATTTGATAATGAGAGTTACAGCTCAAAAAATGTTTGATTGCTAATTAAAATTACATGAATTCATTCTGTATAGACATCATTGATATATAAAAAAAAATAAAATTCTACATTGAAAATGTTTTTCTTATAGTACTTTTGCACTTATTTTTGTGTATTTATGACCCCTAAATTTATAAGGTACAATAAATAATAAACATTTAATTAAATTTGCCAATTTTATTATTAAATGAAGGTCGCTTTATATTTTTGATTTTGCATTGTGTACAGGATGCTAAAAGGTCAATCACTACTGCACGCTACAACTGGAATGACTCATATATCGCTGCAGGTTCTGAGGCAGGTGAAATAATCCTGCACAATGTAGTTACTGGCCAGTCTAGTAGTCCTCTTGTAACAAGCAGTGCTCAGGTGTGAACAGTATTTGAATCCATTACCAATAATCACATTTTTCTTGATTTCATAAATAAATACTTTGCTTAAATATGGTAATACTACTAATAATTATATGAAGCATTTGGTATAATAATGATCAAACTTTCATTTCATTTTATCAATTACTGTATTAATGTAGTCTGATTATTTAAGAAAAAATTGAGATTATAGTCATTAGATTATTATCAAGTTATTTTCTTCCTCTTGATTTGCTTCTGTAATATTATTATTAATTTACTAGGCCATTCGTCAACTGGAATACTCTGCATTTAAAAAGTCAATGTTTGTAACTGTATCGGACGATGGGGCTGTAACATTATGGGATGCAAATACAAGGCGACAGTTGCACAGTTTCCAGGATGCACATCTTGGTCCTGCAACAGGTGTTTCATTTTCACCCATCAATGGGATGTTGATGATGAGTGTTGGTCTAGACAAGCGAGTCATTTGCTACGATATCCACAAAAAGAAGTAAGTAATTATAAAATAATGTTATCCTCTCTTGCTGTGGATTATTTCAATCTTTGCATAAACTTGTCCTCTTTAGGTAAATTAATAGAGGTCCTCTATTTATAAAACGCATTTAAAATTTGAAAAATGCAATAAAAATATATATATAAGACTGTAATTGTCTTTTATTGAGTATTATTGAAGTGAAAATTGATTATTTTGATTAGATATGACCTACTTCTGCTCTATGAGAGAAGTGTAACTAAAACTATAAAAAAAAAATGTAGGTTATTCTTTCAAGCATGTAAAGGGAGATAATTTGGAACCTTGGCCACATTGTGGATGCTCATTTTTATACCATT
This sequence comes from Sinotaia quadrata, assembly GCA_028829895.1. NCBI lineage: Eukaryota > Metazoa > Mollusca > Gastropoda > Architaenioglossa > Viviparidae > Sinotaia > Sinotaia quadrata. Next base: position 23,851,478 of record CM054178.1, read on the forward strand.
TAATAAGTGCACTCTATTTTACACACTCTGAACATTATCTGCCCCATTATTCAAATTTGTGCAGCTCTTGGGATGGTAACTGTTCCAAAGTCCTGAAACTGGGGACATACTAATTCATTACTGATATTTATGATGTTGAGCACATTTTCTTTCAAGCTTGCCAAAGATTTTATTTATTGTGCTGAAATTGTTTTACCAATTATGTTTTGGCTTCTAATGTTTTGTATGTTTGATGATATAGGCTGTCATTAATAGTAAAGTAGAAAATGTCAGAGGTAACTTTTGTAATTGTCATGAGCAAGCAAAATGTTATCTTATTGGTGTTATGTCCCAAATGCCGTTTTAATTTTTAAAATTGGGGAGTTAATCTAACATCATGCAAGCTTAAGCTTAATGTTTTGATTTTTATAGTATTCTGAAGACATTTGATGCTCAAAGTCCTCTAACTTGTATTAATATCATGCCGGATGGTGCTACAGCTGTCGTTGGCTCTACAAGGGGGAAGATCTACATATATGATCTTCGACAAGGCGGCAGTACTCCTGTTCATGCATTTCAGGCACACAAGACTTCAGTTCATTCTGTTCGGTTCATGCCTGTCCCAAAACTCAAGGTAAGGAAACTATTATTTTTATGGATTGCATATGTGACTCTTTTTCTAGTCAGTATATTTTTTTCATAATATACAAAATGTCTAAAACTTTATTAGAGTCTATTTTAGTGTCTGCACTTTTGTTCTGAATCTGTTTTACCCATGTCTTGATCATAACAAGCCATCAGTAATTTCAGAAAAGTCTTCCTTTATGCTGATTTATGTTGTTGATAACAGCATGAATTTTTTACCGGTTGATCCCTTTTCAGTGCAGTCCTTTTTATTCTTGTTTCTGGTAAAGCATATATTCTTTTTCTCTTTGTTTAGGCTGATTCTCCTTACTGTCTCTGTGTAAGTAGTCCTACACATTGTTTTCAAATAAAGGCTAAATATGAAAATATGTTAAAATAGCAGATGAGCTGAAAATGATATTTGTGATAATCACTGTCTACTTTTACATTTTATGACTATTACACCAAAGTGTCACTGTTGGCATAGATAAAATTTCTTAAGCATTATACTGATGTACTCTAACACCCAGTGAGACAGTGGCTTTTTCTTTTTCAACTCAGTATAGCTGTTACTGCAGTAATATAAATAGGCCTCTACTAACTACTAGTAATAATGACATTGCTGCTTAAAAATTATAAATAAATGGATTGCCACTTTATTAATTCAATAATTCTGGACACTGAATTTTTATTTTTATTTTTATTTTATTTTTTGTGTTACTCTGTTCTTGGTGTCCATTTTCTTCTTCCCTCTCAGTTTCCATGTGGGTTTTTTTTGTGTATTTTTTAATGAATTTGGCACATGGCATGGCCTCATGTGATTTGAAAGTTTTAAATGACACATCATTATAAGCATACAGTATCAGAGTGCTGTACAATTCATCCTATAAATCTAAGTAATAATTAATTTTTACAAAAGATTTCTTTTTATTTACAGAACTATTTTTTTCTTTTGCATTCCTTTAAGTATATCATTCTTCTGTACAGTAGACTTAAAACAATTGAAATTTCACCCCAAGTTTCAGTAATTTAGTTATGTACTATATACTGGATCAATCAGTTTCATTCAGTTTTAAAACAAATTGATAGAGTGATTAAAAATTACATAAAGATATTTCTCTTAGATCATTTCACTTATTTACATTTCACCACCTGAGCACTGATACATGAATATATCACTTTAAATTTTATTTCAAATAAACTGTGACACATTGCTAAGAAAGAAAGTGCCTTTGTATAGATGGCAATAATTTTGGAATAGCACTACTATGAGAATGATAGACAGCAAGACCCATTCTTCAATAGGTTATATGATAAACATTCACAGTTATATGTTTTCCCTAAGAAAGTGCCTTTGTATAGATGGCAATAATTTTGGAATAGCACTAATATGAGAATGATAGACAGCAAGAATTAAAGACCCATTCTTCAATAGGTTATGCGATAAACATTCACAGTTATATGTTCCCCCCCCCCCTCTTTGTTAAAAGAATGTGTTGATAGCTTAGTACCTTGTCACATAAACACAGAAGCACTACTTACTTTTGTCAAAGGCAGCATAATGTTAATTTTTCAACAGTATTTTTACTGGATGACATTTCTGATGTCCACCATACCACACATCTATAGGAATTAGGATCACATATCACATTGTCTTTAATGTGATTTGAGCTTTCATTAGTGTAAGTGCTGATTTGCAAAATTGTACTTTTGATTTTACTTCAGATAAGATAAGAAGTAATAATTATTCTTGCCAAAGAGAGTAAAAAGTTGTTTATTTTTATAAGAGCTGTGTATCTTGAGTTCAGATGTGTTCTAGGTCACATTTTTTGTATTAGTGTGTCATTTGAACACTTCAGCTTTAGGTTCAAATAAACATAGAAGCATTATTACTTTTGCTAAATATATTTTTTTTAAAGTATCCAGAACTGAATGTCTTTAATCTTTCTTGCTTTTAAGAATAGAAATGAAATTAAGAAAAATACTTTGGATGGTATAATTATAAAGGGCATAAAAAAGGCAGGCTTTGTTTAGAGTAATGCAGTGTTTCTTTTAAAGCACTTGACTTCATTCACTTACTTCTTCTTAAAGCACTTGACTTCATTCACTTACTTCTTCTTAGCACTCACCACATTTACCAAGACTGCTTTTGCCTTGCTTGGATTTGGAATGGGTCAGATAGGCTATTAAAAGTACTTGACTTCATTCTATACCACTCTTAGCATTGGCACAGTTAGCAAGACTGCTTTTGCCTTGCTTGGATATGGAATGGGCCAGATAGGCTATTAAAAGTATTTGACTTCATTCTATTACCACTCTTAGCATTGGCACAGTTAGCAAGATTGCTTTTGCATTGCTTGGATTTGGAATGGACCAGACAGACTTTTAAAAGAATTTGACTTAATTCATTTACCACCTGTTAGCAATGGCACAGTCACTAAGACAACTTTTGCCTTGCTTTGACATGGGATGGTTCAGATAGGTTTTTATTAAGTACTTTTCTTTCAGTTACCTCCTCTTAGCATTGGCATAGCCTAAAGGCTACTTTTGCCTCATTTTATATTATGGACATTTGGTGAGTACTCTGAAAAAAAACAACACCACAACACATTTTCCTTTCAAAGCATGCATGGGTATGGAGGAAGAGAAGAAATGGTTGTTTCAGACATGCTATCTTTTGTTTCTGGCCAGGGTGAGGAAGGAGGTGTTTCCCAAACTAGCATTTCTTCAGTATCATCAGCAAGGCGTCAGTTGCCTTCAGCACCTTTAGTTGTGCAGGACATAACATCTAATTCAAAAGGTATTTTAAAAATTTACCTCTGTATAGAATTTGAAATAGAATTTTATGGCTGTTGCTTTAAACACCTTTGAAAAAAATAACACAGTTAAAATTTAATAATTTGGATAATGTTTGCATAATCTTAGCCTTCTTGTTGGTCAGCAGACTTTCTTTCAAACAGTTGATATGTACACTCTACTTTGAGAGTCCATTAAAATTTAAATTATGATAATGGCGATGAACATTAAATTCTTTTAGCACAGCTATTGTTTGAAGGCAAATGAAATATTGAACTTTCCTTTATTCTCTGTTTGGAAAACTCTTTTTCTTCCACGAACTTACTGGATATTGAAGCCATTATCGAGATGAAGGGTATAATAATAAATCTTCACACTAAAAACTTTATCAGTTTGTGATAAGTGGCAGAGAAAAAATAAATTAGAATTATGTCCCTTCAGGATGTTTTGTCAGTTTTTGTAACTGTTCCTTCATTATAAAGTTGCATCAGGTCTACTTTTAGCTATTGATGCCCCGCACAGGTTACAGTCCTAGGTCTCAAGTTACTGAAGTGAGATGATGCTATATTTTGTGATTGTTCATAATGCCTTGTTACAGTCCTAGGTGTAAAGTTACTGAGGTGAGATGATGTTATATTTTGTTCTTGTTACAGTCCTAGGTGTAAAGTTACTGAAGTGAGATGATGCTATATTTTGTGATTGTTCATAATGCCTTCTTGTTCATCCCACATTGTCTCTTATTTTGTTTTTAAAAAAATGATTACCTTGCAGGCTTCTGATTTAAGACTGGTGTGAAAAAAAATCATCTGAATTGTGAGACATCTCACATTTTATGCATTAAAATATTTTTATTCCTGGCTTGTTATGTCTTTGAGGTGATTGTTAGCAACCATAGTACCGTAACCCTTAATCATAACAACTTCCAGTCCTCTGATTATCAGATAAAAAACAGATAAAAAATCTGTTGGCTTGTTAGGCATGTCACATTTTATTGCTTTTTATTCCTGGCTTTCATCATTTTTGCAATAAGGATAGGTGTGAAATTGTATAGAGATGCTTATGTTCTTAAATAATTCAGTTTGACTGGAGATGGAATGCAGCATTCAATAGTTATTTACTTCTTTTCCTTAGAAAAGTGGATAGTTGTTTCTATTTGGAGATTGTATTTTATGATCGGTGTCAAAGATAATGATTTAATTATAATTGGAAACAATAAGTTTTGAGATTAGAAAAACTTAAAATATTGGAATGAGTTCTTTGCCTAGAAAATAGGACATTACCTTCATTGCCCTACACATGTCTGTAAGAGTGCATCTCATTTTTGAGAGTTGTATAGTGCAGTCTTCCAAATAAATAGAAATTACTTCCACCAAGCACAGTGAATGTTTCATATAACCATCAAAAATGACATTCAATAATGACCAAAACCCTAAATGATTTTAACAGTTGCAAGATATGACCTTGATAAGCTATCTGATAATTCATATTCTTTGGATGAAGAGTTTATATGCCATTGCATTGACAACATGGATAATTCATACTCATGACTTTTTAACTGTGACAAGCCAAAGATGGAGAAGCAACTACATAAAAAGTTTGCTGCTAGCAGATATTTCAGCAGCTGACAAAGCTCATTATCTTAAAATATTGCAAAATATCTGTGCAACAGATAAAGATATCATAGGAGCGAAGACCAGGATTGGGGTTAAAAATGTCAGCAATGGCAATCGTGAATTATGGGCATGGGCTGCTCTAGTTGTGCAATATTTACTGATGCTGCAAAGTTTGAGAATACTTCTATATACTTATAGAATTCAGAAAGTATTTTAAAAAATATTTTTGTTTATATGCTTACATTATTAGAAAAATGGTGAATCATACTCATCACTTTCTGACTTTGACATAAAAAAAGTCAGAGCAAAAGACAGAGAAACGATAATGTAAACAGTGTGCCATGTTAATTTACTGTGGAAAAAATTATTTAAAGTCATTAGTAAATTTCCAACAACTAGAAAAAATTTCTTAAGTCTGCTGAAAGTCTGTTGTCTTACAAGACATTAGCTGAACTTTAATTATATTTCTTAAAAGCTCTTAAGCTTACTAAAAAAATTATCATCTTTCCATTTCCTACAAACTCTTATGCATATTGAACAGGCTATCTCAAATGTCGCGGGGTGTGTTGTTGAGCCGCCTCCTCGATGGGTGTGTGGGGGGGGTCAGGTCAGCTATCGCGACTTGCTGAGACCACACCGAATGACTTAAGTTGTTAAAAATAAATCACTCTCACACACAGATACCAACGATGTTCTTGTGGGGAAATATATTTATTCTGCATGTGGGGTAAAGTGTGAAAGTCAGCGTGTATGTATGACAGCGGAATGAATGTATTGTGAGGGACGAACAGAACGAACAAACAAACAACCGTACCAACACACTTTCACAACAGAGAGAGAGAAGAACCCAACTCTTGATGAAGAGAAAAAAAAGAAAAAGAAATTTATTCTAATAATAAAATGGGCTACTCTCTCGTACGGTGTTAGTCATTCATTCAACAACATCCACTCAGCAACATTCATGGGATAGGGGGACCAGAGCGATGGATATGATGAAATAAAATAACAAGCAAAATTAATAATATATCTGGCGGTGAAGACCGCAATACTATATCAAATAGTATACAAAAATCTTTTATTACCAATCTGTGGGTAAAAGCCCACCACAAAAGATAAATACAGAAAATGGTGATGACCACAAAAGTTATCACAATAAATTAAATATACATGTAACACAAAACTATCTCAAACAAATTAAATGTCTGTAAAAAGTTTTAGGGTAAACACCCAACATCAATAATAAATGTCTATATTCTACTGAAATATTTGGGGTGTAAACCCAATCCACAATAATGTTCAATGTTTTCGCAGAAAAATGTCTTTATAAGGAATTTGTCATTAGAATTAATAGACTAAATAACTAAACAAACTAATCTAACTTACCTACCTAAATGAATGCACCACTAACTTAACTATTTACTACTTACAGTTATTGAAGAATACTGAAACCTTAAATACTGTCCTGAAAATGTCCTAAAATTATCAACTACGTAAATGGCAATACACTGGCCACAAAATATGAAGTCCAGGAAAAATTGTAAAATATACAATGAACAGTGCACTTTCCTCTCGCAGGGAACAGGAAATAATAACAATATCCCTGGTGACCTCCCCCTGGTCAGGGATTGGGGTAAAATAATACTGGCTGACAATGTAAAAGAAAGTCAATAGATAAACTCGCCGGCCCGCTGACACGGTGGGTTAAAGAAAGACGTAGGCACGGCCGCACTGATGAATGGGGTCCGTGTAACAATGAAAAACAAGTCCCACACACGACGTACCATGAGGTTGCACTGAAAAATGCCAATCTCTAGGGCTGGTGAAGACCAAAGCACCCAGTCTTTCGCTGAAGAGCGCAAAGATTGCAGTCGTGACGGCTGAGTGATGAAAATGTCGTCTTTAGGTGCCACAATTAACGTCATTAACTCTTCGCATCAAGACATTAATACGTTACGTTGTCCACTGAAGCGGAGACACTCTAGGCAAATTCAAATTGTGGAAAATTTGCAATAAGCCTTTGTGTGGAGCCCATTCGTGTAGTAGCAAACAGCCGTTGTTGTTAATGTGGGGAACGCTTCCGGCTTCCGCCGCTTTCGCGTTTGGAGAGGGGGGGTGCCTTTCTGCTGCTGCGTGTGCCCGTTGAGAAAACATGTCTGGCCGGCAAAGGCGGGCTCCAAACCCGGTGGTCCGTGGGTTGAAGTCGATGTTATTGTTGTTCCTGGCGGTGGCGTTGATGTTGCCGTTTCTGGTGTTATGGTGAGGGGGGGGGGTGTCTTACAGAGCCCAGGCTAGTAACACACCAGATCTATACCTAGTGTGTACATGTGCCCGGGTTGTTCGACTTCCCGATCTCTTCACTGGTGGCGTTGCTGATGTTGTTGTCGTGGCTGTCCCCGGTGTCCGTTGGGATGCCTGAAGGTGGGCGTTGGCGGCCAGTACAGATGGTCGAGTAGCAGTTGGATTAAATCAGCTCTTGGATGGTTAAAATAACCCCAAGAGGGGTAATGTTGTTTCTGGTACTGCCAGTGTTGTTGTTGTTGTTGCTGTCCGCGATGTTGTTGAGGTTGTTGTCGAGGGCACTGTTGTTGCCTCCGAATATGTGGTGGCGGGCGCCGTCTTTTTTTCTTTTCGCCCTGTTTTGTTGTTGGTGGTGGTATGGGCTGGCATTCTGATGTTGATGCTGTTGTAGTTGTCGCCGTTGTTGGTGGTCGAGGCGGCGTGGCTGGTATGGGTGAGAGGGGTATGGCCTCGAGTTCCCTTGAAACCTGGTCCAGTATGTTATCAAATTCGTTCGATTGTTGAGGTTCGTTCTTGTGGACGTTTGTCGTTTGGATTTTTTTTTCTTTCGTCTCGATGTTGGTAGTCTGTGTATTAGCGGCTTTATGAGGTTTTTCCTTTTTCTTCTTTGTCTCTGTTTGAATTTTCTTTTCCTCACTTGTAGTCCTTTGCGTTTGGGTTTTCTTTTCTTCCGAAGCTGGAGTTGGTGTCTGGGAAAATGTAACTTTGCTGTTAGTTTTTCCAGTCGAAGTCTGTGTGGCGTTGACTTTTGTGGTTGGTGGAATTTTCCACACGATGTGAGTGTTACTTTCTTGGTCACTCGTGCTGATGGCCGTTTGTGTTTCGTTGTCAGCACATGTTGTAGATTTCTTATCCTCTATTTTGACGAGGTGACAATTCTTGAAAATTGTATAGCTTCACGCACGCCTACCTCACTTGCTTGGTCGAATACTTCGCGCAGTAAATACCTGTATGCTCTATTGATTTTTTCGTTGCCTGTATCGATTTGGAGGCAGTAAGGTGCAAGATATATGCGGCGGTGGGCACGCACCTCCTCATCATATACTTCTACAAATCTGTGCCGGTGGTGTCTTCTTACTTTGTCTTGCTCCTCCCGGTCTGTAAAAGGCAGGGTAGAAGTGTTGATGGTAGAGCGGGTGGTACGTTTTTCCATAGTAGCTTCCTGCGTGCTTCACCGTCGGTGGTCCGATGCGAAGTGAGCAAACAGCCATAATGCTCTGACGCGTCTTATACTCAGGCCACACGTTCATACACTACTGGAAAAAGTCCCTGTCATTTATATATATATATATAACTCACTCTTCCACGGCCTTCTAGAAATAAAAGGCACGTGAAAATAATTGATGCATTCATTCTAGTGGTGCATTGACTAAGAAAATAGTTCCTAATTAAATTTATATTTAAGAACTAAAAACTGACTAAATATAACTTCTATCTACTATTAAAATAACTATCTAACCCTACCATAAATAAACAAACAAATGACTATATTTATAAAATACTAGAATTACAAAATAAGCATTTACACTCTCGAACATTCTAACAAAGCATGAACTTCGCGCCACTCGCTCATTAACGTATGAAACAAAAAAAAAACGTAAACAAAAAGTCAGAGAGCAAAGGGAGGTAATAAGGTAAAATAAAAAAAATAAATTTTTATGATTACTCTCCCCTTTTTCCCCGTGACATCAAACAAGTTTAAGGAGTTGGGAGAAATGTAACATTCAGTCATAAGTCTGAGATAGTCTTTTCAGGAAGTTTAAAAGGTTGTAAGTATTAAGGTTCATTCACTATTAGAGAGAAAGAGAGAGAATGCACTAAACATTACTTAACACATTAATTAACTGACATGATTATATGCAGTCTGTCAAATACCTGGCCTCCCATTCTTAGATGCAGAGGAGTCACTAACCATAAGCACATTAATTATGCTCATTCTGGTAGGATATTTACTCATAGTTGAGGTACATTGTTTGGTTAATGTTTAAAAATTTATAGTTTTATTGTGTTTATGTGTGTATAGTAAATATCTGCATCTTTATCTGTCAATTTGACCAACCATTCATCCAACTAGATGTCTGTTTTTTTTCTTTAACTATTATTTTAGTTCAAAAAACGACATCTGATTCTGTAATATCTTCATATCGAAGAACTCCAGAGCTGAGAGGTCAAGGCATGGACATTTTCTCTCCAACTACTGAAGGTTTTATTTGTTTCTTCCAGTACACTATTTGTTGATGTGTATTTTAATGTGGTACAGCATTATACAAACGATACAATTTAAGACAGTTATAACATCACAGTTTTTAGCACAATACAGTTTATTAAATGATTGAGAATCTTGTCTTTGAGAAGAGAGAGAATTATTTAGATTAAGAAGGCTTGTCTTTCTATCAGGACAAACTTTATGACTGCTTTGTGCATTATTTTATAAGTCTTGTAAAGTTATAGACAAAATTTTTATATTTCTCTAATAATAATTTGTTATCTTATAGAAAAATGTTTTATTTTCCTTTTTAAAAAAAAAAAAAGAATTGTTATGCAGTTTAATGAATCATGCATCTGATATATATATATTAAATTGTATATGCATATGTAAAAATGTCTCACTTGTCATATAGTTATTTAACTATATCTGTTAGTTAATTACTGTTTTGATTTATTGATTTGAGGGTGGGTTGGGTTTTTTTGCTCATTACTATAAACAGTTATATAATTATTACTATTTATAACATTAATATTTTATTTTTAAGGATTGCAAAGCTGTCAGTCATTATCAGCATCTCATGTCAATCTTTCTCTCAGTCGAGGGGAAAATTCCTATACAGGTATATTGACCATTGTTTCAAGAAAGATAATTTAAAATGCTCAGTTTTATTTACTTGTATGCTATAATGTAAACTGTTTTGACAATTTGTTTCAAGAAAATTTAAAATACTGGGCGTGATATAGACTTTTCTTTGTATGCTATAATGTAAACTGTTTTGACAATTTGTTTCAAGGAAATTTAAAATGCTGGGCGTGATATAGACTTTTCTTTGTATGCTATAATGTAAACTGTTTTGACAATTTGTTTCAATAAAATTTAAAATGCTGGGTGTGATATAGACTTTTCTTTGTATGCTATAATGTAAACTGTTTTGACAATTTGTTTCAAGAAAATTTAAAATGCTGGGTGTGATATAGACTTTTCTTTGTATGCTATAATGTAAACTGTATAATAATTATAATTATATCATTTCAAGAGAGACATTTTAAAAATGTTGGTGTTGATTTAGACTTTTGTTATATACTTAATGCAAACTGTACAATAAAACTATTGTTTCAAGAAGGATTTTTTACATGCTGAGTTTAAGTTAGACTTTTTCCTTCAACACTATGTGTAAACTGTACATTAAAGCTAGTTTCAAGAAGCAGGAAGCATTTTAAAATGCTGGGTTTTATAGACGTTTCCTTACATGCTAACATGTAAACTGTACAGTATTCTTTTGCTAATTCAGATTCACTGATGCGATGAAGCAGTAAATCATTGTGGTCCCACTAAGTGTTTTAATACCAGCATTTCCATGATATAAACATAAGTTCATAAAAATTCAGTGAGAATGATAAATGGTGGTCACTTTACTGAACTTGTTTAAATGTAATTCGGTTCAGTTCTGTTATTTCATTTTTAAGTCTGAATATATTGAGTATTAGTGTAAATAGTTTAGTAAAATAGAAATATCATATATTAACTTTTGCTGTGAAAATTACAGACACAATTCTCTTGATACTTTTAAAGTTTGTTAAAAAAGCAAAGAAAAGTCAATAGAAAATTACAAACAAGATAAATGGTTATAAAAGAAGCAACAACTTAGGCAAACAAAAATATTTTTCAATGACTGTGTGTGTTTGTATTTTTTGCAGGTTTATTCTCACCATTAACTGATGGAGTTATAGAAGGGTCTACCTCCCATTCAGTTAAAGCATCTAATTCCTTTCTCTCATCACCATCATTTTTAGGACAGGTTTGATAAAAATTTTCATCTTAAGCATACATTTTTGCATGTCCTTATATACTTTTTCTTCATAATTGTGTGGCATATTTTCAGACATATATTTAATTATCTAAAATGATATGTTGTTACTGTCCTGATCCAAATAGACCATAATTAAAATTTCTTTCTCAAGCCTACCAGCAAAGTAATGTTTCTAACTTGGCATTGCTTTAATATAGAGCTATTCAACTTGTTGCCTAATACTGAACAGATATTCTTTGTGTTTGGAGATGCAGTCTGTTTACATGATTTAGAGATAGTCTGTATACATGTACTTGTAATCTAGAGACAGAATAATGTGAACATCCATTTTACACACTCTTGATCTGGAGTTGGTAATGTGCAGGCTGTATATTCATTATCAAATTGGCAAATGTGCAGTCTTCACACAAATGTTCAGGAAATGGTATTTTCACTCGTGCAGTCTCTCTCTCTATATATATACATGATCTGGAGACAGTAATGAAAAATTAATGTGCACTCTGTATACTTATGTTCTGGAGACAGTAATGGCAACTGTGCAGTATCTATACATTCTGGAAATTTTAATGATAAATGTGTAGTCTACACTATCATTCTGGAGGTGGTAATAACAAATGTGTAGTCTACACTATCATTCTTGAGGTGGTAATAACAAATGTAAAGTCTACACTATCATTCTGGAGGTGGTAATAACAAATGTGTAGTCTACACTATCATTCTGGAGGTGGTAATAACAAATGTATAGTCTGTACTCTCATGATTTGGAGATAATAATGACATTCCTCATAATAAATTTGTAAATTTTACTCTCTGTATATTAGATTAGAACATTTTTATTGATAGAATTGCCACATGAATGAGCTTCCAAGTTTTGTTATACATGCATAGTTATAACATTCCTCATAATATATTTGTTAATTTTCACTTCTGTAGGATAAGAACATTTCTTTGGACAGAATTGCCATCTGATTCTTTGCATTGTAATGTTGATAAATATATTCTTTATTAAAGTTTTGTTCATTTTGCATTTGATTGCAAGTTATCCAAAAGTGGTGAAAGCTTAGCGAATTTATTTGAATATTTTTTAAAAGTTTATATCACAGTTTCAGAGATGGCATATGTTACTCAGACTAGCACTGTGAAAAGAATCCAATGTGCTAGCGGTTAACCTTGTTATTTGTTTATCATTTCCCTTGGTTACATCATAATTCTATTTATTCAAAGATACCAGATTGCATATTTCACTTGTGATATGTGCCTACTCCATAATATGATTCTATTCTGTTTCAATTAATTTCTTTGCTCTTCTTTTTGTATTTTTTGTTGTTGTCTTAATGATTGTCTGTTGATATTTAATGTTTAGTATACTTTAGGTTTTCTAATGATTTAATTGCTTGTTTTATGTTCACTTCTTGCTTACTCATTGAAATGGTTTGTCAAGAAATACTTCTTTCTCCAGAGGTCTGTTAACTTTCACTCCCCTTTGAGTGTGCATCATTCCTACCACATGTCCAATGGCTTGAACAGTTTTACACACCATTCTTTAAATCACAATACCAGTGGCAGAACAGGTGAGGGTTCTCCATTTATGAAGTTTTACTAATACATACTCTACCTAAAATGTATGCTAGTGATTTGCACTGAATATATATGTATATATTCCACTTTATATTTTTGACTAATATATACTATGCCCCTCAGTTTGGGATTAAAATAGCATTCTGTCTTTTATGAAACCATTTATAATACTTAAAAGAAAAAATTATGATAATTGATTGCTTTACAATAAAATTTAGTTTAAAAAATAAAATGGCTTAACATTTGCCTATAAATTTGAGATTTTCTGAATGATGAACTCACAGTTGATTTAAAATGTATTCATGCATTTTATGATTGATGGAGGTTAAGAGAGTTTTGCTCCAGTGCTGAGATTTTCAAACTTTTTTATTTCACTAAGCATCAGTAACTAACCACCTATCTATCTACCTACCACCTTCCCAAACCTACTTAAATTATGCATATGTGATACAAGGTGAACAAAATAAGCTTGAGAATCTTTGATCAAGCCACTAACTTCTACTAGCTGGAAAGTGGAAATAAATTTCATGCTGAAATATTTATGGTATTATTATCTGTATAATTTTCTATAATGTAACATTTAAATTTCCTGTACAAACACATTAAAAAATGTCTGCATAGAGATGGTTAAGAAAGATTTATTACAGAACAGTATATTTTTTCTTTACACATTGCTTCCAAATAAATTATTGTCATTCATTTCCAGATTGTAATTCCAGTGCAATTGTTCCACAAACCTCAAATCAATTGTTAAATCATCCTGTGAGCAGTTCTGGATTACCAGAGTCAGGGGTTAACACTTCATCTACTTTTTTAACTCAACAGCCCATACCTCCCCTCCAGTTGTCACAGGTGAATTTTTTAAATGTCAGATTAAGGAATTATTAAATACAGCATGCACCTTCTCAGTTCAGAAGTGGGTACCTCTCCTCCAGTTGTCTCAGATGAATTTTTTTTTTTAATATGAGATTACGGAAATGTTAAAAAAAACTTCCTCGTTACAATGGCAACTTTTTCTTGATAAATATATGGATACATTGCTTACTAGACTGAAGCATTTTGCAGTTTCCGAAGGGCATTTGGCCTCTATCCACTCTGTTGCATTGGTATTTTGTTATATTTAGTGGTTTACCTTTCTTGCATAGCAAACCTTCACATTTTTTCCTCCATTACCAGCATCAAAGTAATTAATTTTGCACTGGTTCCAAGAAATATGTAAAGTTTTACTTTTAAAACATTAATGCTCTCTTCAAAATCAGAACTATCAAATTTGATTGTCTTCAAAATCTAATATGATTAAAAATTACTTTTAATTTGCTACCTTTCCCTTTAACTCTGGATTTCTTGACTTCTTAATAGGATTCAGCATTATTAAGCGGTGGTGAAGAAGATGATGTTGGAATGGACAAGAACACAGACAAAAACTGTGTTCCAGGACAGTCATCTGCATCAAATCAGCCATCTCAGTGTGCCTCACCAGGACGTAATTTATTAACGCAAGACCGGCTAGCATTATACAAGATGATGAAAGCAGACCTGAAAGAGTATCGAGAACAAATGCGCCAAGAGTTCTCTACCATGCTTTGGGGAACTAGTGGACAGGTAAACTCGTCTTACTATTATGTATGGCTCTGTTTCTGTTTCTGTGATCAATTATTTTGTATAATTTAGTATAGATATTTCAAATTGAAACCATTTCTTAAATACCAAAATGTAGGGTTGCATAATAACATAATTTTATTGTTGTTTTATCTAGTACCTGTTAATTTGAAAGAACAAAATTAGAAGGGAGCATGAATGAGAGATTTTGAAATTCTTTGGTTGTGTAACACCCACACATTCTTGACTGTACAGTTTTATTGGCATCTGCCAGTGGCATTTACATATCACTGCAAGTCACATTTAATATGATGAATATTATATACTTAATAACCTGCTAAGTCAGTAATGATTCATGATCAGGAAAGAAGAGGAGAAAATTTCTTCCTGTCATGCCTCAGTAGTATTGTTAGTGCCAGCATTCATGATAAATAAAATACATGCTTTGTCTGAGGATCCCACAAAAATGTCCTCAGTAATAGGTCAGTTATACAGCCTCAGTAATAGGTCACTTATAGAGCCTCAGTAATTGGCCAGTTAAACTGGTTATGAATCCTATTTTCATGGTTAAAAATAGGTAGTCATCTCACTTACTTTTATTCTAGTTAATAATGTACTAATCTTTTATGCTTAAAATGTGTGATCTGATAAAATAAGGTTATGTACAAAAAGATTATGATGATAGCTATAATACTTTTTTAGATATCAATTTAGTGTTATTTATGATCAATGTTTTTAGAGTTAAATGAATGTGTGATTTTTTTAAGTTCATTACAAATAAAATATAAATCTTCAAAAAACAGCCCAATAATTCTAATATACACATTCTTAGATGATAAGAGAAATCGAATATAATGAAAAATTGTCATTTTAGTTTATCATAAATTGCCAAGGAAAACAAGTTTATATTTCGTAAAATTGCTCACAAAATGCAACCAACAGGGACATTCATGGCATCATAATATATGCACAAAAGATATGAGTATACTAGAACAAAACAATTTTAATGCAGTAAAATATAAGGTTCCTTATACACAGATACTGAAAGTAGTATACAGTTTTACCAAAATTAAAAGTAATAACATTTACTGATCAGTCTTCATCTAGAATCAGATTCTCAGCTCATGTAGTCAGCAGCTACAATCAGTCCCAACATAAATATCTATTAAGCCCTAAATCCTTAAATTTTTTATTTGGTCAAGGGTAGCTAACACTCTCCAGGTAACTTACACAAACAATCATTATCTTTCTATCAGTGACCTAAGTAGTCTAATTGCTTGAATCCAGTTGTGCACTTCATCAGATATTTTGAGCTCTTGATCAACAGCATGTCTTTCTTCTCTTAGCCTATGGTGGTAGGTAAAGTTTACCCTTAACCAAAGTCCTGCATTAATTAGCATGGGCTAGATCCCACTAAATGACACACTCGGTCCTGTCTTTACATGATCAGAGCAAGTGTCATTCTTTTCCTAGGTTTTATCTGAGAGTTAAGCCTTCTTGCATTTCTGACCTATCTACAGTGCATTAGCAGCTGTCCATTTTTCTCTTGTAAGTAATTTTTCCAATGCTTGTATTTGCCTAAAATAAAATATATACCTTAAATACTATGAGAGAAATAACTGCCTCCTATTCATCATCTGGTTGTATGATAACATAATTTTGTTGTTTCTGAATGATTACTTGGCAGATTTCCTTGCAGGCTGCCCCAGCCTCCCTGCTTTATTGGTATCTTAATTTTTGGGGTAGTAAGGATTGAAAAACATTTCCTTTTTCTCTGAATGCTTACCAGTGGTCATGCTTACAGATTTTCCCAACTTTATTGTTGACTATTACTATTAGCAGTACTTTTGCTCGTATCGTGCTGACAGAGGAACTACACTGCTGGATAATGTTTTTAAGTTGATCTTCCTCTTGGGAGTGGGCCTTATAGCTACTTTGACTTGTTTGAGTATGGACAATGGATATCTCCTTCTGTATGTTTGTCTAATAACTCTTCATGGAAAAGGTAGAAAATTTCCTATTAAAAAAAAAAAAATTAAAAACACAATTAATCTTTTGACTTTTTCAAAAGTAGGAAGACATTATTCTTTGCTCTGGCTATACCACCAGATGGGTAAAAAAAAAATACCAGCAAAATCAGAGTAGTGGCTCTTTACAGCTGCATACCTCCATTTTTATTCTCATAGACATTTGCTTCGTGCAGCTTCCTGGAAGTTCTGGTACGGCATTGGCACCAGGTCAGAATGTAGAGACTTCTAATGGCAGTTTGGGAAATGTTGGAGACGTGAGAACCTTTCAAACAGAATTTATTCGTCGACTTATTGAAGATTCAATGGAAGAGGTCCGAGATGACATTCGTCGCCAGATTCAGTGCCTGCATGTAGAGATGCTGCGACAATTCCACACTTTTAGTGTATGTACAAAACTCTTTTATTTTAGTTTTTTTCCTTTTTAAAGTGAAAGAATAATTTAATAGAACAGTAAATTGTGTATCATATTGGCCTTTGTTTTATGACGTTCTGTTGGAACTGTGTGTCTGATGAAAAATTGAATGTGTAAGGCTTTAGCATTTAAACACTATAAACTAAGTGTAATTATTCTTTTATAGTCTCTTTTCTGAAATATTTGCCCTATATAAGAACACCTTCATTGATACTGTAATTTTTTGCTTCAGGCATAATATATAATAATTATACTTGTTCTTTTCTTTTTTGAAAGTTAAATTTTGTATATTGATGTCAGATTTGATGTTGAGACTGATAAGTGATTTTTATTGTATTTTATTGGATAAATTGATTTACTCATTCACTTGCTTCTCTTTGTAACAGAAAGAAATCCATTCTACCATGTCTCGCTATGCAGAAATGAACTGTGAACTTTTATTGCAAGTTCAGCGTCAAAAAGATGAGAACAAGAGACTTAAGAAATTTTATTAATTCAAGATTGATTTTAAATTGGGTAAGCACTTGCTGACATTGGGCTTAATAACAATGTGCCGAGTCACATTAACTAACGTGAACAGTGCTTTGCTAAATCTTGTTTTCTTTATACAATGAAGGTCATATTAAAAGTCTACAACGAAATAGTTATTTGTTTTCAAGTGTTTATATCTTAGGCAATTAACATAGAGGTTTGGATATATTTATTTCGTTTTGGAGGTTTTCTTTAGTAATAAATGGCTCACTGATTTTCTTTTTCTCATAATTTAGACTTGTATATCAAAAGCAAATGTAACAGACAATATTAATGTTAAAAAACAAAACTATATTTTTATCTTTACTCTTAGAACTTTAACGAATTTTAGAGTTAAAAAGATTATATATATCTCTATATATCTATATCTATCTATCTAATTTTGTGTGATCATTATCGCAAACTGAGATGAGACCAGAAATTATGCACAATAGCACCTTATTAATAAGATTGTTCTCAAGATGAACTTCACTGGAATTATTTTGATGAGACCTATCAATCAGAACCTGGTATTTTACAGTTTGACTTTGGTTTTATTAAGATTTACCAATCAGAGCCTGAGATTTTCATATTTTTGATTTGACTTAGTGACAGCTATCTTATAAAAATAAGAGATTCTTAAAATTGTTTAATGACATCTACCATTCAGAATAAGAGACTTTATATATTTGATTTCTTTGGTAGACTTATTTTTTGAACTGAGTGTTATATTTTAAGGAAGATGTTGATATTTTTAAAGAGTTGTTATTAAAATTAACAGTTGAGTACAAAGTTCAAGGCCACCTTAGTAATGTCAAGTGTCTTACTATATAAGTACAAAGTCATTGAGAAACAATAACTTTGCTAATCACTTTGGTGTCTACTATTGAGAACGGCTCCACCATTCACTAGAGCTCAGCAAACCTGTCTCCAGGACTGTTGCTTCCGATGATTTTCCAATTCACTGCTGGATCAGACTGTGTTATTTCTCATTTTTCAAATGTCTTTCTTCTAAATTGCAAAGCTCCCCTTTCCAGCATTGTGTTCACATGCACGTAAAGTGCCTTTTATATGAAGGTGACCATGTTGTCACAATGCATTTAATTAAATTAATTTTTCTTTAAAATATACTTTTTAAACAATAAGATGACCTTGTCATGATGCATTCAATTACATTTCTTTTTTAAAAATGTGCTTGTAAAACAATTTGCTTGCTTAAAGTTTCATTGGAATTATTTTTATGATTAAAAGGTACAATTTAGATAAAGTAATAGTAATACTTGTTCCATCTGAACTAAGTGCTAGTCTCACAATTTAGGTACAATGAATACACAGTAATTAATTCAAAAAGTTGAAATACTTTTAGTACATTGAACAGATGGGTTGTAATACTTATATGTATATTTTTTTAAATAAAAATTATTTGAATAATGTAATGTTTTATCTAACCAAACTGACAAGAAAAGACTGCACTACCTCCAAGAAAAAATGTTGCAACAACTCAAAACACAAATAGATCGACATGAAACAAATTTACGTTTTGATACATAAGGTCACTGTTTTTTAGTTTTTATAAAATTATGCCATATTTGTTAAGTATTCCTCCACAACTAAGGAACATACCTGTATTTTGTTAGCATATAGATGAGTTGTGACAATAGCTGAACAGGCAACCCCTTGAACTGACAATCCACTTGGCTCTTGATGTGCTGCCTTAATTAAGTCAAGTATGTTTGTTCTTGAGCCAAAAGACCAAGGAAATGGAGGAAAGCTAGGTAAAGCACTGATATAAACCTTGATGAACATTTATTGATTAATAACAGATGATGAGCTTGAAAATAAAGTGCAAAAAATACTTTTGAAAATAGTCATATCCTTCCTGAGTGATGGATGTCCTATTTGAGCATATGTAAATATAGATCACTTATACTTTTAAATTTTTTTTTCTCAGTGGGAATGGCTGTATGGACATTGGGACATATTTAGGTCAACAGTTTTATAGAAAGAGTGCAGTGATATGTATTCACATATACTACACTTCAACCTCTGAGTTTATTATTTGTGATGTTCCCCTAACTCCAGTCTAACTGGCTACTTATTTGATTCGCTACTAAAATCATGAACAAAAAAATGGCACAGTAGTGTACTAACAAAAGGCACAGACTTTCCCAAAGATCTTATGTTAGTACATGAACAGGTATATTTGATCACTATTTCTTTCTTGCCAGAATGAAATTTTCAATAATATTTCAACTTATATCTGGCTCTACTTGAATGACTGACTCCACTTGCAGATAGATTTCAACCTATTAATTAAAAAAATGATTTTCATTTATAGACTACTCCCCCAGGATATTTATATATAGACTATTCCTCATGGGATTTTATTTATAGACTACTCCCCATGGTTTTTATTTGTAAACTCCTGCCCATGATTTTTATTTATAGACTACTCCCCTTGATTTTTATTTATAGACTTTATAGACTACTCCCCATGATTTTTATTTATGGACTATTCCCCAAGTAACATTAAGATTCTGATTTAGCACAATTTATGCACAATCATGGAATGTTCTAAGAACTGAAATCAGTTGTACTTTTCATGCACACCTTCCCAAAATAAAGTTTTGTATCTTGCTGGCATTGCCACATCTCATTCCTTCTCATTGCATCTTTCTGAAAGCTAATTCTTTCATTTAATTTTGACAAAGTTTAGAAATAAGACATTTTCTGTTAAAGTTAAATAGGATATCTAAATAAGTGTTTTGGGAAAAAAGAATATATTAAGCACACACACATGCTCACACACACTCATATGGATTTTTAGCCCTCCAGTACCACATTATATAATAATGGAATTGTTTTTAGTTAGAATAAAGCCATGCACCTGCCACTAAGAAAAAACAGCGGCTGTGGGCTGAGGTAGAGGTTGTGTTTCAGGCCACAGCAGAGAGGGAGACTTTCTCTAGTTCAAAGACTCTCTGAAGCTACTTGAGATGGCAAAGTGAAGCATTAGACAGAATGCTGCATCCAGGTATAATACCTTTTGAAAGGGACATTAAATCCCAACCAAACAGCCAGGCAGATACCAACTTGAGCAGTCTTTTTCTTTGCATGATGCATCTTCCATGGGGAGGGATGTGGAGGCTTTGGTACTGGACTGCTCAGAATTTCTTGTCAGTACTGTCTGTTTTGGACACAGTAGTTTAGTTTGAATAGTTTTCCTACTTTTATTGATTGAATTTGGGACTGTTCACAGTGAGTTAGTTCATTTTAGTTCACTATTTATGAGTAGCCATGGCTTCAGAATAGAATAAGAAAAGAAAAGATGTTGATGAATATGGAACATTTCAAGCAAGGTGGACATACCTATACATGTTTTATTGAAATGCAAAATAAGCCAGTTTGTTTGACATGCTATGTGATGGTTTAATTTCTTAAAGAGTTTAACCTGAAGAGGTATTACCACACTAAACACACATCTACATTTGACAAATTTTAAGGTCAGTTTTGCAAAGACAAGCTGTTTGAACTGAAAAATAAGCTGTTAGGGCAGCAATCCTTTTTCAAGAATATGTCTTCCAGTAGGAATCATTGGTCAAAGCAAGCTATATAATAGGTGAAATTATTGCCCCCTCCCCCCAAAAAATTAAAACCATACTCGGATGGTGAATTTGTTAAAGAATATTTGAATGTTTTGGAGAGCTGAGGGTCAGCATTTGTATTTTGTCCTATAACTGTCTTGTCTGTTTCATCTTGTCACTGAAGCCATATGTGGCTCCTGTTTACTCATATTATCTACCTTTAGTTTCAATATTATTAATTAACAGAGGGGTTAGTTTACCACTAAAGATTTTTGCCTTGATGTATCAATGAATGATTTTTTTTTTTAATGAATTTTATTTTGACAGTTTTCTTTTATTCTTGATTTTGCTTGAAAATATTTACTTCCTGGATTTTATCAATGCTTTTACATTCTTGAATTTTATTAAATTATTATTCTTATTTTAAGGTTTTCAATGTCTGGTTCAGTTGTATGTCTTGTGACTGTTTTATCAACAAACTAACTGTTTCTGGCTGTGTTATTGTGATGTGTGTGTGGCATTGTGTGTATTTGTCTTTTCACCTCTTTGCCTACTAATTGTGATGAACAGCCACCTGTTTGGGGTGGGGTGGGGGTGAGCTGAGAAATAGTATAGGTGCTGTGAATGGGAAGATGGACCCTTGGATTATGGTAAGGTGTAACTGAAGAGTAGACTGTTAATAATTAGAGGCTAAATTAATCGTGTCAGTTGGAAGGGACCTTACATAAAGTGGGCACTCTGTAGTGTCATGCTTTTCTCTTGTGAAATCAACGTCCATGGTTGGATTTGGGAAACCCTAGACATTAGAGCATTAGCACTTAAATATAATGGCTCAATTTTTTAAATAGCTTATTTTATGTTTTTTCATTTTTCATTTGTTAATGCATGCACACTTATTATTTGTGCAATCTATATTTGTTATTAAGAAATATGCATGTGGTTGATGTGTACCTAAGATTCATGCATGTAAATGATTGTAGATTTGTGATAAATGGTCCGTTTTATGCTAGTCCGCATGATTATTTTATTGTTGTGGATACTTTGCAACTATTATTTTTGATTTGTAACATTGCAGAAATTGTTGCTGTGTGTTACTATAACTAACACTTTTGAGAAATTGATTGTAATTTTGATATAAGTGTATGGGTACTACATATGAATGAGTGACACATATTTTCACGTTAAGTGTTCTGAAATTGCATACTAGTTGTAGGAAGTTGACCTCTAGTATGCTAGGTAGTGATTTTACTGTAGTAATTATGCTTGATGAATACAATAAGTGGAACAAGGAATACTTTGATCCAAATGGCTGAGTATGCTTTTGAGATCTGAACTCACTGGAACATTTACATGATTTTTGAATAAGAACTGTATTCAGTGAGCTATTTTTGTATTAACGACAGAGAGACTTATTATTTTTTAGCAGGTCTTTGTGGAAGAACTGCATATTAATGAACTCTGATAACATCAAGGGACTGTTGAGCTTTTGTGCACGTAAGGTATAAATCCAAAATTGACTGTATCTAAGTTAATGCACTATTGTACCTTTTGAGTCTACTATGCTGTGTAATTTTAGCTAGCAGAAAATCTAAGCATTGCAATTGTTTTGATTGTGTTAGCATTATTTGAATTATCTTGCTAGATGATCTGGGTTAGTGGATAGTTGATTTATGATGTGGTATAAGTGACCCTTTTAAGCACTCCCATTCTCTATTAAGCAAATCTGCAGATAGACTGTCAGTGAAAGAACATTAGCAAAAATATGTCTTTAAGACATATTAAGAGTTCTAGGATTCTGTTGTTAGGATTGTGTTGGGATAACCTATCACCATGGCACCTCCAGATAAGACTAAGCAATGGATCATGCCAAGGAAGCAGCAGTATCCTTGAAAGCAGAGGAGGATGTTAGCAACATTTGTAGGTGACCTTATACATAAACAAGAAGAAAGGAAAGAGAAAGAGGAGAGGAGAAAAGAGAGAGAGAGGATAGAGAAAGAAATATTGTTTGAGTTCGATAAAATGGATATTGAGCAATGGTTTAAACTATAGATGAATGAAAGAACTGAGAGGGTAGAACAGCTACTAGTTAGGGAAGCTGAGGTAAAGTTTTGGTTTAGGAACTTTGAAAGACTGAATTGGTGGAAGACTATGTTGCACAATTTGAAAAGGCAGCCATGAACATGAACCTACTAAGTGTCAATGGTGGATACAGTTAGTGATGCGGGTACATGGAGAAAGGGAAGTTGTATTCACCCAATCAAGGCATCCCACGACATTTGAGGCATATAGGGATAAACTATTAAATTATTTTAAAATTATTAGTTATTCTTACCATCTTGGTATTCTCTAAACTTGACCTCACCAAAGGTATTATCAAATATCGATTAAAGAGACTGATAAGCTCAAACTTGCTTTCAGCATGCCTGAGGGGCAATATCAATGGAGTATGATGCCATTGGAATTCTGACAGCCCCTGCAGTATTTATATGTATAATGTGTCTGCTAATTTATCCTCTGCAAGAGGAAACCATTTCAAACTTCATATATGACATCTTGGAAGCATTAGAAGCACTTGAGGGACATCTGAAGGTCCTGTGACAATTGCTCTAGTGCCATGACAGAATGTAGCTTCACTGCTCGACTCAGTAAGTGTCATTTCAGTTACCAGAAACTCGAATATTTGGGGCACACCATGGGCCAGGATTACTTTGGCCAGATGCATCCAAGGTGAAAAAAACCTCACTCCAAAAATAACATAAAATCCTTCCTAGGCCTTGCTGGTTACTATCGATGTTTCCTTCCAGCTTTTAGCACCATAGCAGTCTCATTGATTGAATTAATGTGAAAGGGCCAGCCCTCTATGGTCCAGTGAGGCAACATTTGTGAAAAAGCATTCAAGGAACTCAAAAACAGACTGGCCACCCACCCAGTATTATACCTCCCTGACTTCCAGAAGGAGTTTATCCTCAGACTGATGCCAATAAATATCTGGAAGGAATGCTCTTGCAGCAACATGGTGACACCCTGCACCTTTGGCATATGCAAGTCGGCGACTGCTTCCTGCTGAACTAAACAATTCAGTGTCAGAAAAAGAATGTCTTGCTACCCTTTGGGGTATCTAAAGTTTCAAGCCTACATCTATGGCAGGAAGTTTACATTTCAGACCATCAGCCACTTGCATACATTGCCCATTCATCGAAAGGAAATGGGCAGTTGACATACTAGTTACTCTTTTTACAACAATACCGATACACTGAGGAGGTAATAAAAGGTACAGCTGACCAGGAATCTTTGGTTTTTTATTTTAATAATATTATAATATTATTTTGGAAAACTTAGGAGATAACTTCAACATGTTATGTAACTTAAGGCATTATTATATGTAAATAATAAATACATCATTGATTACTGAAGAACTTGTGCCATTTATTATGTAACTTTTAATAGTATATGTACTTTTAACTTTATATGATAAGTTTGCTTGCACTTTTTCTTGATTGAAATTGTTTCATAATCATTATTTGTTTTGAAAACTGACAGTCTCAACATTATTTTAAAAACAAAATCATATTCTAAATTTGCATGACAATTTCCAGCTGTTTATTGTATATATGTTATTTATTGACTAATAAAATATGAGGAGATAAGGAGTTATGAAAAAGATGTATAACTATTTTCAAATGTACAGGCACCCCTCACTTTATGAAAATAATGATTTACAAGATTAACTTATGTGAACAGTATATTTTATTATCAGTTTTCCTAATAATGAACACATTTGCTTATATAAGTCTGTTCTGAGAATGCACACCCAGTCAATTCTTTGTTATCCAGGGTAAAAGGTAACATGGATCATGGAAAACATTACAATTGCCTTGCTGTAGTCTGTAATGAAATTTACTGCATTACTTAAGAAATGCACAAAATAACTCAAAATATTCTTATAAAGGATATAATGATATAAAGTGTTTGCAGTTCAGAAATTCCATTAATGAAAATAGAAAATGATGTGCATTATGTTAAATTAAGTGATATGTTGAGATAGTTTACTGACATGATAACATTTCATCAATAAAATTGTTTGCCACCTTGCAAAGGCAACATTTTACTGCTTTGAAAGTGAAAAAAATCACTTTAATGTTATGTATGTTTATAAAAATATTTGCTGGTTTAGTTTTCCAGAAATTTCTGTTTTGTTATTGAAATGGTGAGTTACATTATTTCTCAGATAATTTTATTATACTTATCTGTCATTAGAGAATATTTTTTTAGAATTTAGATACTTGCATGAGTATGATTATACATACTTATTTTGCATATATGTATTAAATTTTTTTATGGCTCCAAAATGCAATGAAGGGATTTTAGTTTAATAAAGTTAGGAGGTCATTATTATCCATGGCACAAGATTTCTCCTAAATCATCATTGAGACATTCTTCTTTCACACACATGAACACAGAGCACTAAGAGATGTAATTATTTGCAACAATGTTTTTAATAATTAAATACAGTTAAGATGATTATGTGCAATAGCAACATTTTTCTACATTGTCCCTTTCATTTGCAGCACACTTAGTATATTGGTTCCCAAACTTCTATCACTGCCAGAAAGGCAGCTTATTAAAATGCTTTTGAGTGGACCAGACAAGGGAAAGTCACAATGAGCTGGATTAGGACTATTTCAAGGATGCTTGAAAACCTCTGGGTTCATTTGTTACCTGTTGACGGATCCACATACTCAAAAAGGCATTACTTTTATTATATTTGTTCATTAGGCCTCAGCATTTTGTCAAGCAGTTAAAGCTCTTTGACTTGTTTTGGAACTCTTCATGCACAAGCTTTATAAAATGCAAGTTAGTCCTGGATGATTTCTTGAGCTTGAATCCATGGATGATGATGAGTCACTTTGTTGATTATGAGTAGGTTCTGGATTGTTCATCATTGACACTTGTGCAGTAGTTTTGAATATATCAATATCATCCATTCGGTCCCAGTCTGTTGTGGTAAAACACTGTTGACATATGTTATATGTCTTTGATAGTTACACCTTCATTCCCTAAAATATCTTATCATTGAACTGTATAGAAAGCAGAGTAGCCATTATAACTCTCACAGCCATGCTAAAGCTGTTAGCATTGAAAGTATCTCACAAGCACATAAGAATTGTGTGCTCTCACCTACAATGAAATGAGCAGCGCAGCCAATACAAAATATGATGCAAATAAATAACTGCAGAGACTTTGTAAATCATTCTTCCACCTATCCCCCAATTAAAATATTTGATGATTAATAATGTACAGATGGTAAAGCTGCAACAATGAGAGTAGTAGTTGTCACTGGCTTATTTTTATTTCTAAAAATGTTTCATTAAGCTAAGTACAAAGCAGTTTGATGATGAAGCTGAACAAACTAGGAATGTTTCAGAATATTTACAAAGCTACACTTTTCATAAATTACAGTGAATGCCTTTCTTTCTTTCTTTCTTTTTTTTTTTTTTATAGTTCAGGCACTGATTAGGTTTGCATTGGAGTTCTCACATGTGCATGTATGTCCAAGTGCAGTAAAAGGCTGCTGGGTTCAGTTATAAGACAAGAAACAGTTAAGCTACATTCACTATATCTAAAATAAATCAGGAATTTTTTTTACGTATATACTAAAAAACTATATTTTGTTAAGAATTTGTTATAGTGATTCCTCTAGATTTTGGATATGTATTTTAAGGTTTCACATGTAAAGTATTTGGAATTTAACTATTTACATATAAGATTTCACTGAGCCAATTTTTTGGAACAAATTGAGCTTGTAAATTGAGGGATGCCTATAATTGTATGTGTGCCAATAATAAGTCTGTTTCAAATATTCTTTTATTAAAAGAAACTTTGAGAAATAGAATTTAAACGAATGATGTGAGTGAGGACAAAGTACCTAGTCAACTCCATGTCATGAGTCTGTACAGAAAAATTAAACTGAATGAAGATGTAATGTTTTGCTGGTAAAGGGACAAGATGTTAATTCTCCACCATCCTGGGCCATCTGTAACCTTAGGCTAATCCCCAAAACACACATCTTGGCTAGCTACATGTGTTGATAGATAACATAGAATAAAAGAGTTATAGTTCTAGAAGATAGCTCGAGCTCCCTGATAAGTACAATCAGGATAGTAAGTAAATACATGTGACAGACTACAACATATAATATATAAGTGAGTCTCTCTAACACGAGTGTTCTATGTATCAACAATAATTGTATTCAACAAGAAATAATATAAGACAGCATGGTTACATAGAGCAAATAGTTCAACAGTTACAATTAAAGTTTATTATTGTTTATATTGCATAATTACAACCATGTGGTGTCGTAAGAGAATGTTCATTTTGAGTCTTATGGACCTGTAATGAGTTATAACAGAACACTGAATGTTTCTGAGTGAACTCTAGAGTACTTTGGTAAAGTTTGTCTTCAACTTTAATAAAGCTGTTCAGCTTGTTGGTTTTATAGTCACATAGCTTTGGTTCCGTGACATGACATCTGGGGTCCCTGTGTTATGTATGTATATATGGTTGCATGTGAGGTCCGTGGAATTTCTCTGGTTTGTGGGTCGTTCCGTTCTGGCATTGCTTCGCGGCTTGATGCTCGAAGAATTCAACAACTGAGATGATGTCTCAGATAAAGTCTCATACAAAGTGCTGATCTTCAGCAGTAATATATATAGAGGATGATTTCCTTCTGTGGATAACTGGCAATAAGGTTAGTAGTATGAATATACTTTGTTAACACCAGAGCCAAAATACACATTGCCTCAATGGCTAGCTGCATTCAACTAACAATTTACAATGTGCATTTCTGGTACATTTATTCACTGAGTGGTTAGTTTAATGAGTTGTCTAGAACATTCAGGTATGTTTCCAGCCTGGGGATAAAGGTCAGCCTTTCTAAAGGTAAGTTTATGTGCAGTATAAGAGGGGTGGGTGTGGGCTACATAGGCCGTTATGTGACAGAAAATAGGATAAACCTTTGTTCAAGAGTTGAATGGCTACTGCTTGCAAATGACACATATAAATAATGTGTTATTGGGTTTTTTGTTGTTCTCTGAATTGGTTATATTGACACAAACACTTTTTCTTATCATGTGGAACTTCTACTATAAAGTTAGTATGCAAAAGAAGAGGAATAATTTCTATTACAGGATGTAAATACCTGTTTTTTGAGTTGTTTTTTTCTGTTCTTTCAATTTTACAATTATAAATAGTTTTTACAATCAGATAATATTCAACAACAATTATCTATTTCAGTGCAGTATGTTATTCTTTTATTTGCTTGTGATTATTATTACAGTGATTGCAGTTACAACCATTTAATTCAAACAAAATTGAAACTGCCATGCTAATTGCTTCAGATATAAGAAACGTGCACTTTTTATGTAAATGTAAATAGTGATTTTATTTTTGGAATCCAACATCTTACCTTACAAATATCAAAACACTAAGGAAAGAGATGAAACCATAATATGCAAGTTTACAAATATTTATTAAATAAAATCAGACATTTGGTATTTTTTTAAAAATCATTTCAAAATTAATCATATGCTGCTATATGTATTTGTGTTTCGAGTGCTTTTGTAGTGAGGTTGCAAACCAGAATTCATCTATATATGCTATTAAGAATTCTGTGTTGGGAGTTGTAGTTGACTTAAGGCACTCAACTTTACTATGGTATTTCAGAAACCAAGTATGATATTGCAGTCATCTGTATTTTCCTTTTCTGGCAAAAAAATTAGCTTCAGGGTGCCACAACTAACTCACAAGGATGATGCGGGATATTTCAAATTTCCAAGGGAAACAGAGTTGCCCCTCTACATTTTCTAACTTTGGGCACCATGAAAAATATTCTGATACTTTAAGGATGCCATGAAGTGAGAAAGTTCTGTTGTGGCTTCCTGTGAACCATATAAATATTTCTGTTGTGGCTTCTTGTGAACCATATAGATATTTCTGTTGTGGATTCTTGTGAACCATATAAATATTTCTGTTGTGGCTTCACATTATAGTCGGTCAGCCTTTCATGTCATCTAGCCTGGTGGCCCTTGGGTTTACCCATTTTGGTTATGGATTATAAGTGCTGTTGTTAGGAATAAAATTCATATAACACTTTTCGATCACATTACAATCGGCCAACCTTTCATGTCATCTAGCCTTGGTGGCCCTTGGGCTTACCCATTTTGGTGTGTGGATTATAGCACTTTTGTTTCGAATGTTTGGTTCAGATGTGTTGGTTCGTTTGAGGTTCACACGCAGTTCAAAAGAGTTTTTACCATTGCCGACTGTGAACGTTTTGCTTCTTGGCCTCGTGTAAGTGAGATCTGCTGCTGAAGATATGTAGGCCAAATCTACTGCTGAAGATGTGTTTTCAGCAACTTTTGGTGCCATGCCCATAAAGGACGATTCAGACAGCTGTGCCAAATTGGAAACAGAACTTGCCTTGGATGTTCTACTGCTCATCTGATCTTGCAGTCTGGCTGCATTCTTGGGACCCGAACGTACAAATTCTAACGAGTTGTAGGAACTTGTGAAGGATGGCCGCAGTTTCCGTTTAGCATTGCTGCTGGTTGTCAATGACATGTAACTGGGACAAGGGACTTTTTGTCTTAAGGGGTATAATTTTGAAGCATTGACACTGGAAGCCAGTGACAATGAAGAGCTGCCATTGGTTGAGGTACTATCTGAACTATTTCCTGCAGCAATGAGCATTGTTGGAGGAGACATTGGTACCATACTCTGTGATGGATGCAATATCTTTGGCTTTGAAGCATAAACATCACCCAGGTGCTCATATGAAGGAGACTTGCATCCAGCGTGCACTTCAGCACCAGATGTTTCTGTTCTTAGAGGAATTGTTGCCAGCATGGACAGGGCAGAAAAACCTGTCTCGGTGCCGGAGGTCATAAACTGTGGTGAAAGCTGAGGAGTGTGGTGGTGCCAGAGTTGGCTCTCGGTGTGATAACTGCCCGCAGATTTGACTTTGCGCCAACGTAGGGGATGAGCCTCCTCATACCTGGCTGGTAACAACTGATCCAGGTGGGTTTTTGTCGCTTGTCTCAGCGCAAGGTAGGCTCTGGTTGGCTTGATATGGATTGTGGTCACCTGATAACAGATTGCAATGAGAACAGTGTGAAAGCAGCATTGGATACATTTTTGTAAAATGAGGACTAATAACAAATAAATCTAAGTTATCAATGTATAAAACTAATATCATATTGTGACAGTAAATTTGCCTATCCCTATTTCTAAACATAATAATTATATATTGTTGTCAGTGTTAACATGACCCAACCTTGAGCACTGCTTATGATTATATTTTTGTAAGTGCCAGAGTTGGAGTAAACAACTTCAGTGGAGAATGCTAGAACTTGCTGATGCAATCCAAATCAGTTCCAAGTAGATAAGTAGTTTTTCTGACTAAAAGTCTCAAGCTTGTTCATAACTTCATCCAATTGGGATGGACTGAAAGAAAGTTGAAGAAAGTTCTATATTGTAAAGACTTTGATAAACTAATTTGAGTCTGGTCATAAAGGCAATCATTAACTCATGGTAAGTTAACTGACAGATAAAGAAAGAATGGACTTAGAATAGTTCATACCCTTGTTATTAATCTATGATTTAAATTGGAGAATGGTTTATGTAATTGAACCATTATTTCTGTGTTCACTAATTTGATTACATTTGTACATTATACTTGAGAATTTTGATCAATGCTATATTTCTTATGCTGTGTATGTATTGGGCTAATGAATATTGTTGCAGGATTTGTAAGTTGAGAATATGTGTAAGAGAGAAGGAGTTTTAGAGATGAAATATGCCTGAAACTTAGCACTGCCTTAATTTGACTTTTGCAGAAAGGAGTGTGCCTTTTTTGTTTGTTTCATAACCTTGTATTCACTTCAGACTGCAGTGACTACAGTACTCTATCAGATCACATTGGCATGTGTATCAGTAAACTGTAAGTTGATTCCTGTGAATTCTGTTCAAGAGCTAATATGGCAGAAATTGAGGCTTGAGTTTGGTCTTGAGAATTCATGAAAGTTTCTTGAACATTCCTTGTGGTGTGCTGAGTAGCACACATGAAGATTCAGGAACATTTCTCCTGATGACATTCTGGATGATTCTCCAGTGTGCTTTGTGATCACACTGAAGATTTTGGTACAGTTGTGTAATTTGCCTCGAAGGGGTACTTTGGACAGTCATCTAAATAAGGCAGTGGCTTGTTGCAAACCACGTGATTGTGAACACATGCTAGTGACAGTAGCCATCATTGAAAAGGTTATGTACATTGACTATAATTATCTCTCTGAAACTCCACTTTTATTTCCATGATGAAACAATAGCTATGAACTTGATTATAGTATATATATATGTTAATGGAATTGCTGCTGATGTCTATACTAGGATAACTGATTGAGTGTCTATTATTTAATCAAACTTTGTGATGTAAATGTCAATACTCTTTTGATTTTATTCATATGTTGTATATTTGATTGTTGATTTAATAAATTTATTAACTTTAACATATATTAAAACTTGTGTTAGAATAATAGTGGGTGGAAGGGTGTGTATCATTAAATATAAAAAAACCTGCAGTTTATTACCCCTAGTAAGAAGTTTCCACCTGCAGAAACGCTGTGACAGTAAAACATCTATCATATTATTTTGTAAAGAATAGGGTTTTATGACAACCCCCCCCCCCCCCCACATTATTATAATCTGCCAAGTGAGAGACACGTTAGACAATAGTGAGGACTAGTAAACGTGTGTATGACACCAACACCACCTAATGGTCATTATTCTTATTAATTAACCATCTATAACTAATTACAAGTGATGAGAATCTTAATTTAATAATTTTCCTGAAGACACCACTCATCTCTCTCACTTGGCGGATATGTGGGTGCTGTAACAACATTCCACAACATTCAAGACAAATATTTACCATCACACAATATTTCCATAGGTAGAAAACGTATTACTAAAGGAGAAGACAAATCCGTCTTTAATCTATATTTAGCGAGCACCCATCCACCCACTTTCTTGTCCATCATAAAGTTATCATAAGGTAAAGTCAATAAATTTATTAAACCAACAATCGAATATACATATAACAAATACAAATATTACTTGACATCAATATTTCCACAAAACCATGTTCGAATAGTTTTAATGCCTATACAGTCTTATATCCTAAAACAATTCAACAGGTTAGTGCAATACAAATCACAGGATAGTTCTTATCAGTGAACCAGAAATAGAGTTATTTGAGATAAGCAATAATAGTTTCTACATAACCTTGTTTAAGCAAAGCTGCAGTAGTCTTTTAATAACAAAGCCACAAGTTCATGTTATTACTGTCAATTCCACGTGTTTCCCTTCTCACGTTGTAGCTGATTAGCTGCTATTCTCTCAAGGCTAACTTAGGTGCTCCTTCACTGTATTAGCTCTCTCAAGCAGAACAATTGTAGCAATTTCCAGTGACTTCCGTATACCAGAAATTCTATCATGTAGTCAGCATACTTTGCCACCATACATCAATGAAGTGCAGTGTATTCCTTACACTTACACATTGCAGTAGATACTCCTCATGTCTACCATGGTTGTAGCGGTTTATAATCAGTAAACCAGGAGATTCAGGTAAAACAAAGGCAACTTATTCCCATTAAGGTAACAGCCATCTTTCATGATCGGACTTGGTTGCCACACCAAATTCAAGGTGATTAGGCAATAGAATTCTCTAATGCAGGTAAACCTTTGATCTCAGCCCATTAGCTGGTCTCATTCTCATAAATCTTAATCATTGGATAATAAAAACTACTCATCCAGTTGGAACATCAGCAGTTTCTAGTATATTCTCAACTTGAGTTGTTTACTCCAACTCTGACATTTACAAAAATACTATCATAAGGAGTGCCCAATGTCGGGTCTCTCTGACAATTTATAAATCAATTAAGCCTAGAAAAAGGGATAAGCAAATTTACTCCACCACAGTGTGTAGAACTAATACTGCATGTTCTAACGTGTTCTCACGTTCACCATACCTAGTGTACTCTTAGGCAATAGTGAGGACTAATAAAATGTAAAGACAAGTTATCAGTGTGTAGAATTAATACCGCATCTTCTAACGTTTTCTCACGTTCTCCAAACCTAGTGTACTGTTAGGCAAGTTGATACGTTTAGCTCGTGACCTTGCATCCAGTATGTTCAGTGATTTCGAGGGGTTATAAAAAATCCCCAAGCATATCGGTTCAGCTGTTCAACAAGTGTACTGTTTGTAGGCAGTTGGGGTTAAAGACAAACCCTTCTAGTTTAGAAGTGGCAGAACAAAGAGCTGTCCAAAGTACTCTGTTTGCAATGTGACAATCGTCATCCTATCTTAAAGCAAATTGCTGCATATGACAATGGTCAACCAGTTATAAGATGTCCTGTTTCATTTTGACAATGGATATCCCATCAAAAGATGCTTTATTGCATTGTATGAATGGTCAACCTGTCAAAAGTGTTTTGTTGAATTGTGACAATGATCAACCTATGAAAAAGTGTTCTGTTGAATTGTGACAATGGTCAACCTATCAAAAAGTGTTCTGTTGAATTGTGACAATGGTCAACCTGTCAAAAGTGTTCTGTTGCATTGTAACAATGGTCAACCTATCAAAAAGTGTTCTGTTGAATTGTGACAATGGTGAAACCCTTCCAGCCACTGCAAAAGTTAAATGATTTTAAACACTTTAATATAAACATCTTCCTCACCCAGTCTACAACCCCCACCTCACATCTCCACACTTTCACCTTTAAGGGTTTTCTGAAATAAATGCATAGATGTTAATTTTCAAATTAGGAGTAGAAATGGGTAATTGCCTTTTCAGACAGAATCGGTTATGAAGTTCATTGACCGATGTGAGAATTATTTGAGAAGCAAGGAGACTGCGGTGAATAAGCTTGAATCAGTATTTTAAAAACGCCTTTACGTACTTACTGTTTTATCCTCATGTACATGGACAAGAAATACGGAAAGTACAAACATTTTACACGATTAATTCACTCACTCCGTTACGTAGGGACTGCTGGTTTTCATTCTTGGATTCCACGTCAGACTGAACAGGGCAGAGCGACACCGCCTCTTTGTCCTCGTCAGTCACGGCAACGCTAGCGCCCTCTGGTTGCTGATTCTGTATTTCTTCGCTCATGCATGTTGCCGTAACTTCTGTCACTGGACGTACGACCCAAGAATCCATGCTTCCTGATGTCCGTCTTTCTTCCTGCTTCACACCGTCAATAGGTAACGATGCTTTACACGTGGATTCAGGAGTAACCTTTTTCCTCCTCTTTCTTCTTTGTTTCCTCTGAAGATGGTCTGTTGTTGAGCTTGGGTAAGCCACCTTGATCTCAGAACTGATCTCCTTGCTGGGAGGATTCGAACCGCTACTCTGGCGACCTTGGTCGTTAACGCCTCCAACCAAGTCGCTGTCTCTGTCTTCGCCTGTCAGCGGACTAACAGCCGTCACACTGGAATTTCTTTTGACCGTCGACGAAACCAGGTTCTGCCGATCTGTCAGCGGACTAACAGCCGTCACACTGGAATTTCTTTTGACCGTCGACGAAACCAGGTTCTGCCGATCTGCAAGCGGAGACCAATCCGAACGGTCGCTGGCGTGGTAGCTATCGTCCCAGCTGTCATCATCGCCTTGGTCGCTGACGTCAGCCTCTGCCACCGACGAGGACAGCGACCTGTTTTCCGACTCCAGCGACATATATGACGTGGCCATGGAGATGGGGCGTGTCGGACGACGGAGACGTGGAACGCGCTGCCGGGGTTTGACTCCAGGAAAGAGGCGACCATCCAGGATGTCGATCATCTCCACCAGGTCAAACAGTTTGCGGTCGTATGCCATTTGCCGGCAAGAATATTCGTACCATTCCAGGATGTGACCCTTCTTGTCGGGATTGTCTTTCTGCTGCTGAAAGTCGGACGGAGCGCGAGAAAAAACAAGAAAGTTTTGGTGATGATTCTGAGCAAAATCTCTATCAAAGGCGACTTAGCTAACTATTGAACTAGAGCAATATTTTTTTTCTCTAAAATAATGGAATGCTAATGGACAGTGAATGAATAACGGACTCAGTGGCCCAATCCATTTATTTGCCGTTCCACCTAGCCATTTTAAACTACTATAAGAAGCCAGAGGTGTATGTTTAATTTATCCATAGATATCCGTGTATAGTGGTGATTTCATTCCAGTTTTACTTTTCAGTAGTTATTTAGGATGATTGGTATTTAGATACGTTTTGCTCAAGTGTCTGTATTAATGTATGCAACAAATTAGACTGCAACTATAGTATATGTTTGTGCATGTGTCTTTCTTAATGTATGCAACAAATTTGACTGCAAGTATATTGTATGTTTGTGCATGTGTCTTTCTTAATGTATGCAACAAATTTGACTGCAACTATAGTGTATGTTTGTGCATGTGTCTGTCTTAATAAAATCACCCATTTGACTGCAAGTTTATTGTATGTTTGTGCATGTGTCTGTATTAATGCATGCAAGAAATTTGTCTGCAAGTATATTGTATGTTTGAGTATGTGTCTGTATTAATGTATGAAAGAAATTTGACTGCCACTATGTTTGTGCATGTGTCTGCACCAATGTGTCGCAAATTTGATTTCATGCTTATTGCATACTTGTGCTTGAGTGCATTCAAGTATTTGTCTGTAGATGACATACTGTAAGTGAGTTTGTCTGTAGATGACATATTGTAAGCGAGTTTGTTTGTAGATGACATAGTGTAAGCGAGTTTGTCTGTAGATGACATAGTGTAAGCGAGTTTGTTTTTCTGTAGATGACATATTGTAAGTGAGTTTGTTTGTCTATAGATGACATATTGTAAGTTTGTTTTTCTTCTGGCCTATATCTAAAATCTCTAAGAGTGCAGATACTACTCTTCAGTTAGTGTTAATTTTGCACATTAGAATAAAGTTGAAGTACACATGACAGAAGACATCAGAATAATTAAACTTACAACCATTTTGGTGATAAAACTGTGATCCACACCGTTATCCAGTAAAAATTCCGCCATTTCTATCTGTCCTTCCCGAATTGCCGTCATAAGTAAATTCTCCTGAAACTAAGACGACATAGCTGAAGTTTATAAATAGCGCGTGCCTTGTTGTGTCAAATAGAGCTTTACACCTGGAATTATAGCACAACTACCTGCAAATCGCAAGCACATGCCACTCAAATTTTCACTCACAACTCACTTCACAATTGGCAAATCAATAATCATTTCGCAAATCGCATTCACCAATCAGCACCATTTTCCAATCAAACAAGTCGCATTAGTATTTGCAAATCACATACCTATACGCAAATAAGTCACACTTTACACAACTAGTTGCAAATAATATTCACAAATCACAACACTACTACAATTCACAGTATAAAAATCACATCACTTATTACAACGCAACAATAGCTAAAACTCGCAGTCAAAAAAATACTTCACATGCAACAAATCGGTCACGACTGCCATAATAAGTCTCATATCAATCACAAATCATTAACTGCAAATCATATTCGGTAAAATATATAAAACATGATCTACCGAATTCCTGTGTCTAAAGAAAGGGACACAACAAAGTATCTACTTAGCCCCTTGGAAAAGATGTGCTAGTCTCGTGCGTACTAAAGGTCCCTATGTACTGACTTGACTTCCTTGGATTCCCTATGTACTGACTTGACTTTTCTCCTTGGATTCCCTATGGAACAAAGGGCCTCGACAACAGTTCTCCATCGCACTCTATTCTGGGGCAGCCTTTTTCACTTCACCCCACGACAGGTTGCAGCTCTTCATTTCCTCTTCACAGAATCGTCTCCAGGTGGTCTTAGGGCGACCGACCCGTCTCTCCTATGTACTGAACTCAATGTAATATCTTGTGATCATATAATGTACTAAACCTAATGTAATATCTTGTGATCATACAATATACTAAACATAATGTAATATCTTGTGATATACAGCGTACTGAACTCAATGTAATATCTTGTGATATACAGCGTACTGAACTCAATGTAATATCTTGTGATATACAGCGTACTGAACTCAATGTAATATCTTGTGATATACAGCGTACTGAACTCAATGTAATATCTTGCGATCATACATGCATCGAACTCGATGTAATATTTTGCAAGGACACAGTGCACCGACCGCGATGTAAATCCTGTGATCATACCGCACACTGGACTTAATGTAAAATCTTGTGATCATACAATGTACTAAACATAATGTAATATCTTGTGATCATACAATGTACTAAACTTAATGTAATATCTTGTGATCATACAATGTACTAAACTTAATGTAATATCTTGTGATATACAGTGTACTGAATTAGTGAGATAATACACTTCTGTAACATCATTTCTAGAGCCTGATTTTACTAACGTTCTGCATCGTATTTATAATATAGAAATAAAACACAATTCTGTATCACTTCTATCTTAAACGCGCAATTTTATCAGTTTATGTGACGAATTGTTTCATTACATTATTTTTCCTTGGTGGTAGGGGACTGGGTTGAAGTGATTGAGAGAAAGAATGCGCAAAAGAAATAATCACTCTTAAATAAGAAAAAAAAGCACACACACACTCAACACCCCACCCCCAACAACAACAACAACAAAGAAACCAACAAAAAAACCTCCCAAACCTCAAACACATAATACAAACAAAAACAAAAAACTCAGCGAAAGAAGCAAAAAATAAATTAAGAGAAAAAAGTCATTGTTTCTCATAACCCTTAAGCTGGCTTAACTGATTTTGACAAGTGCATTATGCATAAGACTGACTTGAAGAACATAAGATTTGACAACACAAGTATTTGTATATAAAGTTTTTTCTACCTTACATTCTAAAACCAAGGAAACAAGCTAAAATCAAATTAAAAATTACAAAACAAATTCTACATAGCACTCTAAAACCAAGGAAACAAGCTAAAATCAAACAAACAAAATCAGAAGAATAAGGAACGATAAAAGGAAGACAATTACTCTAGCCTTCTCTCCCCTACTCTGTTCTTAACCTCGCTAAAGAGTTGGAAAAGAATTTGTCATTATTTACATATTACAAAACTATTTATGAACAGGCTTTTCTCCATGACTGAAACAGTAAACAAACGGCATATCGTGAATACAAGTTATATTACCCAGACAAAAGTATTGAAATTGCACCAAGTGCTCGCTGGGTCATGCTTAAATTGTGAGAAAAAGTATGGGTCTTGCATATATTGAATTATATTCATTATATTGCTTTCAGAGGCGGTAAACTTTTAAGAGCGCGGCCGGATACAACTGTTGGAACAGTTCGCGGGCTGGATAGACGACCAAAGGTCACAAAGTCCAGAAAGTTCAGAATATAAAATGAAAACTAAAGTAATTTAAAAAAATAAAACTCAGTTTGAACGAAAAGTTAATGAGATGGATGGTGTTGCTTACAATGAATCAGTGATTCAATGATAGGCTTAATTGATGTGGTGGACAAGCGGGCCAGATGGCAATGTTAACTGTGAATAGCTTCGCGGGCCAGACAAAAAAAAAACTTCGCGGGCCAGAGTTTAAATATATACACTTTTCCTTAAAAGGTCACTTGGGATAAAAGCAATAAAAATGTAAGAAACTTTGAATTAAAGGTTACTTCGTTCTTTTAAATGGAAACTGCAAAAATTAACCGATTTTATAAATAAGTAAAACATTAAAAATAAATCGAAAAAGAAAATTATATAAATTAATAATTAAAAGAAATAAAACGAAGAGGAAAGGGAAAAAAAATAAAGACAGAACGATCTGAACATTTTTAAAACTCCAGTAGAGATATTAAAAAAAAAATCTTATCTACGAGCTACAATTTAATCAGTTTAACAACAGACTGGAGGTGGAATTTTGGAACAGCAGGAAATGCTCGCGTAGCTAGCCACAGTGAAAACTGACGGGGATTAAAACTAAAACCGGCTTAGTTAACCCTCAAAGCTCACTTAAAATTGATTCGTGAACACATTACCAGGAGTGGGGTCGTTCGGTCCATACTGCGGAGCTGACATAAAAGAACTATACATATCATGGGAATTTTACAGTCATAAGTCATTGATTTTGTTTTATGGACTACTCAAGGGTGAACTTAACATAAATGAAAGAAATATAAACAATGTTGATTACAGAGTTTGCAGTTTAGATGCTGAACATATCGACGCGAAATCGAGCGTAGTGTACCAAACACTGTGTATGTATTGATTTAATATAGATTCGACAAGCGTCTCACTACATTTAAAACCGGTTTTGTGTGCCTATTTGGCTTTGAAAATAGTAAACAGAAATTGTTTACGAATACACATACTGTACACATGGACATACACTCTCACTGCTGCTAAAAATAGACCACTACCAAGAATTTAAAAAGGGCACAGAATGCAGGCGATGATTTTTTTTTTTAAATGGGTCCCACGACCACGACCTGTAGACCTGTATAATCTATGAAATATAAAAGGTAGATATTTCAGTCTGTTACGTTTCCAGTATTTATTTAAAGACCCTGCTTAGAATAATTAAAAGACTTTAAATATAATTAATTCTTCCTCTCATATTCTACGCAGACTGGTTGCTCAATTTATTATCTGACTAATTAAAAGTGCGTCTTGTAGTTCAGACGACAAATTTACAGACTAATAAACTGCGAACTTTTAGCTAGATTTGAAAACAGTTAAGTCCCTCTAAATTAATATGCACTCGTCCTCAATCTTTCTGCTCATCCGCCCCCATTCAAATCTAAGAATTAATCTAATTGGTCTATTGTGCATAGAAATCAACTACTAAGAGGTATTAACAAAGAAAATAAGATTTAATAAAGTTTAACAAATTAACAATAAATCGAATGCAACGCGAATAGTCTTCACTCTGTCTTTACGCGCCTATGCCTGATTTTTGTCAATCTAAATTGCCAGAAAAGTGTTCCTTTGAGATCTGTACACTTGATTTTGCACTTAGCTCTATTCTTGTATCCTTGGTCTCAACACTCAGTCATGCCGGTTCGTTCCCTCAGTCCCCCTTTAACGACACACGTGGTGCATAAGGAATGATGTCCCTTGTTAGTGGCTAGGAACTGGAATTTTTGCAGCATGGCCCTCAGAGTGGATTTCGACACGCTTACACCAATAAGCTAATGCAGGTGAGGCATGGTGAAACATGAACCATGAGCCGACCTGTGGATGCAACGTGTTTGGATATAATTCTCAACCTAACAGGCCCTACTTAGGCATGGCTCAATTAAATGCGCTGAACAAAGAGTTTCGACCTCGCGTCGCTTACAATTAGATTTTTAGAAAAATATAATCGTCTCACATGTGTTCCATTTAACAGTCATGACGTATGAAGCAATAAAATAGATACAACGTTAAATTAATGTTCATACAAAGAGGTAATTCAAACCGACAGAGCGCTTCACAATTTACAATTAAATTACACGCAATAATTGAATTACATGAAGAATTCATATCGAGCGCAGCATTCTGGCTCTTAGTGAATTAAAACAATATAAATTAAAGTACAGAAATGGAAAAATGGTTACAATAAATTTATATTCCGTAACGTATAGGTTTTCAGCTATTTCTCTGAACCATGCTCAAGTGTATATGGAAATCATATAATACATAGCACAAATACATACTTAAACAATACATAGGCAAATACTATTAAATAAAATGATACCTTTGAGAGAAGTCGAAGGGTACCTTGATTCTCTATGGCGCCGGCTGCCTCTCACGACCCGAGTAAGCTGATGGAATTAGCTAAAATGTGCTCGAAGT
This sequence comes from Sinotaia quadrata, assembly GCA_028829895.1. Classification (NCBI taxonomy): domain Eukaryota; kingdom Metazoa; phylum Mollusca; class Gastropoda; order Architaenioglossa; family Viviparidae; genus Sinotaia; species Sinotaia quadrata. Next base: position 23,892,413 of record CM054178.1, read on the forward strand.
GAGGGAGCGGAAGCGTGTGGGTACATATATAGAAAGGTATATTGCGTATCACGTGACTGTTCGCAAAGCATGTGGTTGGTTCGAGAACTGGACAATGGTCCTAAAGTTACATAACATCTTGACCTGTTCTAGAAGCACCTAGAAAAAGGAAGCTTGGAACAAAGGGCCAAGGGTTTCAAATATTCGAATTTGAAGTAAACAAGGCAATGTGGGTCATCAGGTCGGACATTTTTATCAGACTTGTGACACCCCCTTGCTTTTGAGGCGTTTATCTTACCAAAGATAAAATGCCTCCTACAAATTATGTATGATAAAATGTAGAAGTCCACAATGAAGAAAAATTTACACAAAAAAAATTTCGACATTCCTAGAAATAAAGTGTGCAACTATATTTCATATTTACAGGAAGGAATCCGTAGGGTTCAGTTAATTGATTAAACAACATTCTATCAGTACCGGCACTTGATGGCATCAAGCACGACTCATGTAATCTGCGCCAACATTCAAAGACCCTTTGATGTAATGAATATTTGCGTCATACTGTGTCAGAAACAAAGACCAACGCATTAAACGGCTGTTCGTAAATTGCGCCTGTCCGAGAAAGGCCAACGGCTGGTGATCGCACTCAATGACAAAGGTTTTTCCGTACAAATAGTTTTCGAACTTTTTTATGGCCCAAACTATTGCAAGACATTCCTTTTCACTGGTGGAATATTTCTGTTCAGTAGTTGTGAGTTTACGGCTTGCATATGCAACTGGGTGTTTGGTGTCATTGTGTTCTTGTAATAACACTGCTCCTAATCCTGTGTTGCTAGCATCAGTCCTTAACAAGAATGGTTTTGTCAAATCTGGCAGTTTAACAACTAAATCTGAAGTCAGTCTAGATTTCAGTGTGTCAAAAGCGTTTTGGCATGCATCAGTCCACACTACTTTTGTAGGCATATTCTTACGTGTCAAGTCAGTCAGAGGACATGCAATGGCACTAAAATCTGGTACGAATTTTCTGTAGTAGTTAGCAAGACCAAGAAAACTTCTAACTTGTGTTTTTGTTAGCGGTTGTGAAGTGTCCTTAAGTTGTGCTATCTTAGCTTCACTTGGCGACATAGTTCCATGACTCAACTTGTGTCCCAAGAAGTCTAAGGAGAATTGTGCTATTTCACACTTCGTAGGGCGGGCAGTGAGGTTGGCTTGCTTTAATCTGGCTAGCACGTCTCGTAAGAGTGTCAAGTGCTCCTCCCATGTCTGGGTGCCTAGAATTAAATCATCCATGAAGTTCTCAACTCCACGTCCGTACAGTGGTTCTAACAATGACCGCATCATTTTGGAAAAAATGCTTGGAGCGTTTGAAACTCCGAAAGGCATAACTTTCCATGTGTAGTTTCCTACTGGTGTAGTGAAAGCTAGTATGTGTCGATCAGTGTCCTTGACCTTGATTTGCCAAAAACCGCGTGACAAATCTATTTTGGTATAGTAATGAGCGTTAGCTAGCTTAGTGAAGATGAGATCCGGATCAGGAAGAGGTTCGGCGCAAAACTCTGTCACCTGATTGAGTTTGCGGTAGTCTACGCAAAAACGGAACGAGTTATCACGTTTTTTAATCAACACGATGGGTGATCCGTAGGCACTGTCAGTCTTCTCTATGACCCCTAGATCTAGCATAGTCTTAATCTCACGTCTAACGTCATCTATCTTAGCGTGTGGCAACGGATACGGCTTCAAACGTATCGGTTTGTTGTCAGTCAGCTTCAGTGAAAATTCTATTAAGTCTGTCAACCCTGGTTTGTCTGTCAGAGTAGATGAGAACTCATTAAGCAATTCATTCACTTCTTTTTTCTGTCTTTCTGTCAAGGCTTCATTTACCCTAACGTCTTTGACAGTTTCGTCCGTCTGTAGAGGACAGTTTGGTAAAGTACCAGTGACGCAATCAGTATCCCCCTCGTCTTCTGTAACTATCGTCGCTACGACAAAATCAGCTTGAGTGGTTTGATCCTCACGGCTTATGTACTTTTTGAGTAGGTTAACATGAAAGATTTTCTCTCTCTTTCCTGTCTGCACCTTATAGTTCAGTCCCCCTAGCTTGGCGGTAACTACAAAGGGCCCCTTCCATTTCATCTGAAGTTTGTTATGTGCTTCAGGAAGCAACAGTAACACTTTGTCATTAACTTCAAATTCTCTAGGTTTGGTGTGCTTATTGTAATATTCTGCCTGTCTAGACTGAGCTATCGTCAAGTTTTCCCGTGCTATCTTGCCTATAGTTTCAAGACGGTTTCTTAAGTCAGTGACGTATGTATAAGTTGTCTTAACTTCGTCATCTGTCTTTTCATCAGTCCAAAGTGCCTTCAAAATCATCATCGGTCCGCGTACAGTACGTCCGTAAAGTAGCTCAAATGGTGAAAACCCGGTGGAAGATTGTGGCACCTCCCTATATGCAAATAGTAGGGCAGGGATGTATCTGTCCCAGTCTTTCGGTTTATCTGTGGCGAGCTTTTTAAGTGCTGTTTTTAATGTCCCATTGTATTTTTCAATCAGACCATTTGCCTGGGGGTGGTATGGTGTGCAAGTAAGATGTTTGATGGAAAGTAAACGATTTACTTCCTTCATTACGTTGCCTATGAATTGACTCCCCTGATCTGTCAAAATTTCCGTAGGAATTCCAACACGACTCCAAAGACCGAAAAGGGCTTCGGCGACAGTTTCAGTATCAATGTTTTTCAATGGCACTGCGTCGGCGAATCTCGTTGCGTAATCAATAGTGGTCAACACGTATCGATTACCTCTCGTTGATGTGGGTATTATAGGCCCAATCAAATCCAATGCTACGCGCTTGTAGGGTTCACTGATCAGTTCAGGCTCTCCTAACGGTGCGGGTCTGATTGAATTTTTAGACTGTGTTCTCTGGCATGTGTCGCAACTTAACACGAATCTACGGATATCGGCAGTGATGTCCGGCCAATAAAACTCACTTGTAATACGACTAGTTGTTTTTTGTACACCCATGTGTGCACCAAAAAGACTCTCATGACCTAATCGTAATACGTCATTTCGTTTGGTTTGTGGAACGACTAATTGTTTCCGAAATTCGTCTCCCACTTTCGAATAGCGGTACAATAAACCCTTTTTCAGAATAATGCACGCTTTCTTATTCGAATCGTCAGTGTTGACGTCACTAACAGGTACAGCTTGCTTGCGTAACTTGTCTAGTGTTTCGTCCTCAGCTTGTAATATTTTAATCTCGCTAACTGTTGCTTTATCTACGGCTGGTGCAGCAGACATCGGTGCAGTCACAGATTTGTCTTTACTACTCGCTGCTCTGGTTACGGCGTTAACCAGTGGTGGTTCAGTTGAAGTTTGTTTTTTGCACGGCAAAACATACTTGCAACCAAGGATCACGTCATGCGGTGAGTTTTCCATAACTGCCGCTTTGACTGTTCCTTCTACAAAGTCTGAAACAATCGAGACTTCAGCTACTGGTAAAATGTCTTGTTCGCCGTTTGCAAAGGTGACAGAGATTGTCTCCCCTGTGTAGTCGGTACGGTTAACTAATGATGCATTTACTATAGCGTCCAGCTCACACCCTGTATCAAGCAAAGCGATTGTGTCGTGACCGTTTGCTTGTACTGGTGTTCGATTCGACTTTTCCGTTTTAGGTGTATGACTTTCTACTGCGTAAACTTTAGCTGTTTTCTTTTCAGGACATGTTCGTGAAAAATGGCCACTATCACCACAAGTGTAACATGCAAGATTCTTTTTATCTTTCTGTTTGTCGGACTTGTTTTTAGTGTCGGGTTTAGATGTTTTATCATCACGCTCACTATGTGCCTTCCCGTCATTTTTCTTATCCTTTCGAGTCTGCGGTTCGTTCGGTCGAGACTTGTTGTTCGCGTGTGCGTTCGAGAATTGAGAATGTGCGTCATCAAAGCGATCGGCGGCGTTGCCTATCTCCTCTAGCGTAGATTTTTCCCTTATTGCTAAGTGAATCAGTAGATCTGATTTGTATGACCCGAGAATATGGTCTTTTACCATTTCATCCCTAAGACCTGCGTACGTCTGTGGAGTTTCGGCTAGATCTATCCATCTTTGGAACAAGTCAGCTACGCGTCGTATGTACTGTGCGTGCGTCTCTGAACTGGCTTTAGTGGCCTGTTTAAACTTACGTCGGTATGTATCTGCTGTGAGTTTGTAACGTTTCAATAATGCGGCCTTGACTGTGTCGTAATTATCTGACTCAGAATCGCTAAGCTTATTGAACTCGTTTTTCGCACTGCCCTGCAATAACCCCGATAAATTTATCGCCCAATGTTCCGCTGGAATGCTTGTTGCTCTGGCTAACTTTTCAAACGTTTTTAAATACGCGTCTATTTGATCTTTGTTCTCATCAAATGGGACCATATTTATCTTTGGAATGATATTTTCAATTCTACTGTGATTATTTCCATCGCTAGAATGCGAATCACCACTGCTTCTGCGATCACGGTCTGGGTTGGTAACTTCTAGTTTCTTTACTTCCCATTCTAACCGTTTTATTTCTGCGTCTGCTGCGATGCGTTTGGCTTCTGTGTCCGCTGCGATGCGTTTTGCTTCTGTGTCCGCATTGGCTGCTATGCGTTTAGCCTCGGTTTCGGCTTCTAGCTTTTTAGCTTCGGCTAGTCTATCAGCCTCTAACTTCTTAGCTTCGCGGGCAGCTAACCGTTCTTCCCTTTCTATCTCTTGTCTCTCTTTTTCCGCTTTTTCCGCTTTCTCTAGCTCAGTTTTAATGTAGCTAGTCAGTTCGTCACCCTGGTATCCTATCATGATACCGGTTTCTTTCAGGTCTTCGATAACCTGTTTGCGATCCATTTTACTGTCTTAGCGCGCTGGCTACAATAAGAATGTATCTCGTGAATTGTGTGTTTTAACCGTCGGCGATAACTACGCTTATCCCGAAAATAACTTTTAGGCTACAACCTTACAAAAATTATTTAATTTACTCAGAACACCTTCCGAAATAAATTACGCGTTAACTCTTACACGTTTCACCTGCTTGTCACAGTGTCCGCTGTTCCAAGACTTTCGTAATGTCACGGCTCCTACCATACAACATTACACATTATATCTAGCACCCTAAATATAATAGTCCGAAGTCTGTTACTACCGATAACTCTCCTAGCTGGCGGTATAACCTTCGACTCCTCACAATGAAGTACTCAGTAACACAATACTAAATAAATCATTCAATAGCTAACATGACATATTTAACTACGCTTAAATATATCAACATTAACTAACATGCACGCTACTCTGCAAAAGAATACATGCACATGTCACAACAAAAGCAAAGAAAATCAGTGATACAAAAATCAAAAGAACAATTGGCAATTTCTTTTCGTTCGTTCGTTTCTAGGTTATGATACGCCCTATGTATAAAAATGTTACAAGTTACAATTTAATACATATCAATCCCGCGACGACCCACACTTGTTACGTTTCCAGTATTTATTTAAAGACCCTGCTTAGAATAATTAAAAGACTTTAAATATAATTAATTCTTCCTCTCATATTCTACGCAGACTGGTTGCTCAATTTATTATCTGACTAATTAAAAGTGCGTCTTGTAGTTCAGACGACAAATTTACAGACTAATAAACTGCGAACTTTTAGCTAGATTTGAAAACAGTTAAGTCCCTCTAAATTAATATGCACTCGTCCTCAATCTTTCTGCTCATCCGCCCCCATTCAAATCTAAGAATTAATCTAATTGGTCTATTGTGCATAGAAATCAACTACTAAGAGGTATTAACAAAGAAAATAAGATTTAATAAAGTTTAACAAATTAACAATAAATCGAATGCAACGCGAATAGTCTTCACTCTGTCTTTACGCGCCTATGCCTGATTTTTGTCAATCTAAATTGCCAGAAAAGTGTTCCTTTGAGATCTGTACACTTGATTTTGCACTTAGCTCTATTCTTGTATCCTTAGTCTCAACACTCAGTCATGCCGGTTCGTTCCCTCAGTCCCCCTTTAACGACACACGTGGTGCATAAGGAATGATGTCCCTTGTTAGTGGCTAGGAACTGGAATTTTTGCAGCATGGCCCTCAGAGTGGATTTCGACACGCTTACACCAATAAGCTAATGCAGGTGAGGCATGGTGAAACATGAACCATGAGCCGACCTGTGGATGCAACGTGTTTGGATATAATTCTCAACCTAACAGGCCCTACTTAGGCATGGCTCAATTAAATGCGCTGAACAAAGAGTTTCGACCTCGCGTCGCTTACAATTAGATTTTTAGAAAAATATAATCGTCTCACATGTGTTCCATTTAACAGTCATGACGTATGAAGCAATAAAATAGATACAACGTTAAATTAATGTTCATACAAAGAGGTAATTCAAACCGACAGAGCGCTTCACAATTTACAATTAAATTACACGCAATAATTGAATTACATGAAGAATTCATATCGAGCGCAGCATTCTGGCTCTTAGTGAATTAAAACAATATAAATTAAAGTACAGAAATGGAAAAATGGTTACAATAAATTTATATTCCGTAACGTATAGGTTTTCAGCTATTTCTCTGAACCATGCTCAAGTGTATATGGAAATCATATAATACATAGCACAAATACATACTTAAACAATACATAGGCAAATACTATTAAATAAAATGATACCTTTGAGAGAAGTCGAAGGGTACCTTGATTCTCTATGGCGCCGGCTGCCTCTCACGACCCGAGTAAGCTGATGGAATTAGCTAAAATGTGCTCGAAGTGAGGGAGCGGAAGCGTGTGGGTACATATATAGAAAGGTATATTGCGTATCACGTGACTGTTCGCAAAGCATGTGGTTGGTTCGAGAACTGGACAATGGTCCTAAAGTTACATAACATCTTGACCTGTTCTAGAAGCACCTAGAAAAAGGAAGCTTGGAACAAAGGGCCAAGGGTTTCAAATATTCGAATTTGAAGTAAACAAGGCAATGTGGGTCATCAGGTCGGACATTTTTATCAGACTTGTGACACAGTCCTATTATTGTAATATGAATATCATTGTCTTTTAAGACGGTAAAAAAAAAATACAGCTGTCCCAATAAAACACTGATTAAAAACATCACTTTTTGCAATAATGATTTGAAATAAGAGTCAAGCTATAAGTGTATGACACTGTCTGAAAATGGTTATGGCTATAAATACACATATCTGAAAACTGTTACACTCCAAAGTATACAAAACTCTTCAATCTGTTAGTGAAGAGATGTTTCTTCCATAGGTAAAATATACATATCTGTCGCCTTTAAATGGTATACGGTTTTTTCATAGGTAAATGACATCTTTTCACACGTAAATGTCATATCTTTCACACGTAAATGTCATATTTTTCACACGTAAATGTCATATCTTTTCACACGTAAATGTCATATCTTTCACACGTAAATGTCATATTTTTCACAGGTAAACACATAAGTCTTTGAAATGGTACGTTTTTACATTTAAATAAACAAAAGCAAACCAGTCAATCATATTTATTTATTAAAATAGAGTAATTTAAAGTATAATTTAAGGGGAAAGTGGGATAAAAATTAAAAACTCACATTTTAGTAATAAGCTATAAAATCCAACAAAACACCTGGGAAACCAACCCTCCAATATATACACTCATTAATCATAAACCAAAACTAGCCCCCTTAAAGTCACAACTTACATAGACCATTCTGATGTCTGCATTGGGCTTGTCAAGCAAGTCTTCTAGGAGATTGATGTCCCCTTTCTTCACCGCTTCCCGCATCGCCTGCATACACAAAATGGGAAATTAGATTTTACAACGGCCAAAGGGATCTCTGGACACGCCAAGTCAGTCAAAATTAAACAGATGCACTATACATACGGATTTCTCTTCCGGTGTCATCTCTTTATTCCCCTCTGCCTCCTCTTCACCTCTAGTGGCACCTTCCTCTCCTATGTTATCTTCTCCATCTTCTAAAACCAACCCCGTGTCAAAGGCGGCAGAGACTGCGATGTCGACGTCATCAGCATCTTTGACGTCATCAGCATCTTTGACGTCATTTGTATTCGGCACCTCGTCCGTTGCGGCTGAGAGATCACGTATCTGCAAAGTACTTTTGAAAATGTCATTCTGCCCACAACAAAGACAGACTGTAAATCCCTGTTACATTACTTGTAACACATTTGTATATTTGGTTTTTCTTCAGTGAAAAGAATAATTGCTTACACATAGCGTTGATGTTCCTTAGTACCTTTTTTTTTCAGTTACAAAAAGTAAACATGTTAAACGACTGATAAGAAGAACAAAATATTTACAAATATAAATGTCAGCATAACAGATAGACCATGAAAAGATAGACTACTATATAAAAGACTAAACTGAACAGCCCACCTGGTATTTAACATTCCTTTCTAATGCTCAGCAAGATGAAGGGGTGTTCATGTTCTTGTCTACATATTTTGTTCTCTACCGGTCACTGCTTACGTTAAAATATACTAAAAAAAAAACTACTTCAGTCTATGATACATAAAAATATACAAATCTAAATTTGGACAATGTGTTTCTCTTGGAATGGACAATGTTGCTATAGAAAGAAAAGCTAAAGTTAGATCTTGAGGAAAAGATATATATACTTGTGCGAAACTTGTCTCGCGAAAACGAACTCACTGGAATGACAATCATTTCGTAAGTTGTCTACGGCCAGCGTTATTATAACGAGATCCGTTTTAAAATGTGATGACAAGGAATTTCAGGATGAATGAGTAGGTGGTACCGGAAGAAGCAATTGCTCCAATTTGCACAAACTTCACAGCATAGCTTATCTAAAGCTATTCTAATCACAGTGACGAGCATAAAGGCGTATACAAAACCCATGCACATACACGCTCACGGACATAGTACATGAAACAGAAAACATTTTCTAAATAAATGCTTCACTAAACAAATGTAAATCTGTTTAGTTTGCAAACAATGTCACGAATATAATGCACAGGTAACCACCTTTATGGACGCACAGGTAAGCTGGTATGGTTACTGAATTATTCTTAGAATCAAATTATTTCTGCGTGAAGCAGTCTGCACAGTTCTGAGAGCTGTCTCGTGTGCATTGTAGTCAGGCACTGGTGGCTTTCCGCTTCGGTTACCCAGTAGAAAGGATGCGATCGATCGAAACAAATTTTTATTCTCAATAGCCAAAATAATTTGAGCAAATCACTTTGTCCTTTTCTGGGAAATAAGTTTATGTTTCAATTACTGAACCACTAGTACTTTTTTTTTTTGGTCTCAAAGGCATACAATGTAAGGGTGTACTAGAGAGTACTGGTCAAAGGGCCACGATGCAAGGATGTACTATAGACTACTGCACATAAAGACATGATACAAGAGTTGTACCAAATAGACATGGACACATTATACAAGGGATGTACCATAGAGTACTGGCCACAACGACCCATGATGCGAGTGGTGTATATTTTAGTACTGGATACAAACATAATACAACCATAGAGTACTGGATACAAAGGAACATAATGCATAACACAAGAGATGAACCATAGAGTACTGGATACAAGGGTGTAGCTTAGTGTACTGGACATGAGGACACATGATACAAGGGTGGACTATAGAGTACTAGACTCAAGGACACGTAATGTAAGGGTGTACCATAGGACATAGAGTACTGGACACAAGGACACATGATGCGAGAGACTATACTGTAAAGTACTGGACACAAGAAACTGCCACAGAGTATTGGACATGATACTACAAGGTGTATACTATAGAGCACATGACAAAAAGGTCATGAAAAAGGGGTGTACCATAGAGCACATGACAAAAAGGTCATGAAAAAGGGGTGTACTATAGAGCACATGACAAAAAGGTCATGAAAAAGGGGTGTACCATAGAGCACATGACAAAAAGGTCATGGAAAAGGTGTGTACCATAGAGCACTGAACGAAAAACACAAAGCGTGTACTATATATTACTGGAAAATCTCACACAATACAGGGGAGGGGGGGAGAGCATAGTAGAGGATACACAAGCACATGATAAAACAGGTGTGCCATTGTGCCATTACTGGACGAAGTACATGTACCTGTTTTTATTACAGCCATAAAAATCACACAGTTTAGTAACATTTTCACATCACTTGTTGGACAGATTTAGAGTTGTCTACCCGTGAGCTTAACAGACACTGTCAGTCGTCCAATCTATTTAGTATTTTATCATTCTACTATGATTCTGAATACATAATAAATTGGAAAATATATGACAAATTGTTCTGAAATGGGAAAATTAGAAAATTCTGTGGCAGTTAAAGGGCTAATAAATGTTCCAAATGACGATAGAGTACCATGGTTTATGGGCGCCTTTTGAATTTAGATAGTACCTTGATTTATGAGTACCTTTGATCAATTGTGTTATCTTTAGAATCGCTGAAATAACCGAGCTTTTAATTAGCCAGTCCAGTCTCGAACTCAGCCGATAACAGTGTAACTGTAAATTTAATATACCCCGCCCACGAAATAATGAAACGAATGGAAAAACCTACGTGTAAACACACTTTACTTGAGAAGGTCTGAATAAACAAGTCAAAAAGAGGTTTAGCGACTTTGAGTTATGTGAGAAATTTCAGTACATGAATTTAGTTAGTTTCTTTGACTTATTCAAATTAAAAGTTTTTATTAGATTACATTAATGCTACTATTCTGAAACAGTTTTAAACAAGACTATAAACGTGTACATCTCATTAGTCAAGTGTTTTTTTCTAGCTCACATATAATGACCTAACGATATAATATAATTTGTAGAATTTAAATTATATTTGTTATATATTGTGTAGTCAAAAAATTTAAGAGTTGGTAAAGTTACAGTATCTAGTGAGCAACATGAGCCGTGGCTGTATTAGTGAATATTGTGAGCCATGAGTATCAGTGAGTATTGTAAGCCGTGACTATCAGTGAGTATCATGAGCCGTGAATATCAGTGAGTATTGTGAGCCGTGACTATCAGTGAAGAGTGTGGGCTGTGACTGTCAGTGAGTATTGTGAGCCGTGATTGTATCAGTTCTGTATCACTGAACAGTGTGAGCCGTGACTTCCAGTGAACATTGCAAGCCGGACTGTCAGTGAGTATTGTGAGCCGTGATTTATCAATTCTGTCTCACTGAACAGAGTGAGCCGTGACTACCAGTGAACATTGCGAGCCGTGACTAAACCAGTCGCGCATTAAGAAAACTGGTTAACTAACACATTAAATGTATATATATGTGCATTAGCTTGTGCATCTCTTTCATATAATTATATTTATGTATGTGAACTCATTTATGTATGTGAACTCATTTATGTATGTGAACTCATTCATGTATGTGAACTCATTCATGTATGTGAACTCATTTATGTATGTGAGCTCATTTATGTATGTGAACTCATTCAGGTATGTGAACTTATTTATGTATGTGAACTCATTCATGTATATTATTATAAACATTGTGAATAAATCGTGTACCTTTATCCACGTTTATTACTATACAAAATGTACATTAACCCACTCTCTACATGTATCTGTATCCACGTATTTATTACTATACAAAATGTACATGAACCAACTCTACATTAACGTGTGCAATGTTATCCCGAAATTCAGTTAATAAAAATACTAGCCTAAATCTTGCAAGTCGGTACATTAAAGATCAAAGGTAAGGTAATTATACAATCTGCTGCATGTTCGTTTAATCTTGTAAACCAGTCTTTGGTAAAGTGGACACCAGACGCCTTATCTCCAACTGGTCCGACTCGTGCCAAAATAACCGACAAAGAGACCTCGGATATAACTGGTCGTACATAGAACCAATTAATCGCGCACTAAACACCTGCAGGCAAGCTATGTACATAGTGCATTTTAATGCTGCGTGAGTAATATTCAGGACTTACACATCAGTGGTTCTTTTTCTTCCCCTCCTCTATATGAATAATTGTCACGAACTCCGGGTATTACCGCTGTTGCTGATGCACTTTACCTGGCTTGCGAGCAGGCCCACTAATTACGTAACAGTCTGCATGAGTAGAGTGAGAAAATGTCTTCACAGGCCCACTAATTACGTAACAGTCTGCATGAGTAAAGCGAATGAGAAAATGTCTTCACAGGGACACTTTACCTAGCTAACGAGCAGGCCCACTAATTATGTAGCAGTCTGCATGAGTTAAAGTAAGTGAGAAAATGTGTTCACTGGGACTACTTGATACTGCTTACAACCATTTCGTGATCTTTTATAAAATTTTATTAAACAGTGCGCGTTGGTATGGGTGGTGCTGGTAACGCTAATAGTTTCAGTACACAGACGCAAGATCCCATTTTAGATGGCCAAGAATTAAACACCCATTTAGAATTTTACATCCTTTTGCATAAGGTTAAGTCACCATAACTTTATACTTCATGAAAACTGACAGTGATGAAAGTGACAGTGACATGTTTTTGATAAAATTATATTGATGTATGATTGATGAAAGTGACAGTGACATGTTTTTGATAAAATTATATTGATGTATGATTGATGAAAGTGACAGTGACATATTTTTGATAAAATTATACTGATGTATGATTGATGAAAGTGACAGTGACATATTTTTGATAAAATTATATTGATGTATGATTGATGAAAGTGACAGTGACATATTTTTGATAAAATTATATTGATGTATGATTGATGAAAGTGATAGTGGTATACGTGTTTGATGAGCGCCACAACCATGTTTTGTTTTATGAAAGATCAATCGTACGATTACCCAATATATCGGTTATAATCAGAGATGTCGTATGATTTGAAAGTGTGCCATTCCAGACGGGTCTTACAGTCTTACGACTCCTACTAACGCTGCATGCTTAGATCACTTCCTATTGAAGGTTATTTTAGACTTAAATGTCACCCATCTTTTCACCCTACCGTCTTCACACCCCTATTTTACACGCACCATCTTCACCCGCCCCATATCGTTCATACAATTGCCTGGCCTTTTGCACATATTTAATACAAGTATTCTTTTTGACTGTTACAGCGCATTAACATATTTTTTATTTATGGCTACTAATATTTTTTTCTGGCTTGAGTTGTTATAAGAGTTTTATGGATTAATTATGAATAGTGTCTTAGATGTAGTCGCAAAGAATACTAAATGGAACACGCACAAACCACGGGCACACGTACGCAAGCATTAACAGGTTCACACACACAAATCCTAACGTCTGAGTCTGTATAAAGGCAAACAAACAAACAAACAAATACATACACACACACGCGCGCGCGCCGGCATATTTTCATGTACATGCAAAACTGCTTTCTTATATCACAGACCTAGATAGATACCTTTAAAGGTCTATGCTTACATACACGGACATACGCATACACAAGACCTTCTCCGCAGCCCAAAGAAAGCTTATTTACCTCAGTAGAGTCCGTTAATTCGTGTGCATTTTTTCTAAGCGTTGTATCAGGAATATTTGCATTTTCGTCGACCGCGTCATTGTTAACATCACCGCTGAAGTTCTTTTCTGGCTCTGTCGTCATTTTCACCCCAAAAGTCTCTGCAGGTGTAGTAGAGCTGTCGCTTGTTGTGTTTGCTGTCACGGAATCATTGCCAGGTCGGGGCTCGTTTGGAACTCCCATAGCACCTTGGCTTGAAAGGTTATGTTGTTTTGTCCGGTGTTTACACATTCATTGGCTCAGCAGTTTTTCTGTAGAAAAATATTTTTATTTCATATCACCAGATTTAGATCAGTTCTTGTCTGGGGAAAATATTTTATTTTATATCACCAGTTTTAGAACAGTTCATGATAGTATTTTATTTACATCACCAGTTTTAGAACAGTCTTAAAAAAACTATTGAGTAAAAAGAGAAAGACTGAAGGGAAAAACTATAGAAGAGATATAAACTTTCCTTGGAGAGAAAACTAGGAGATAGGAAGACGAATTTTAGGACAGACTAGATCTCTCTGTGACAGTTAGACTAGAAATTGAAAACTGTAATTGAGAATTGTAATTTGATTGTTTATATATTTTTAAAATATATTTATTTTTATATAAATTCTTTATTAATTTTTTACTCATCATTGCATCATTCCTTATCATTTTCACTTTCTGTAAATTTCATTTTGTAACGCTTGTATTGTCTATGTTTCCATTCTATATTTAGTGAAGACTTCTTCACTTGGGGGCTAAATTTCATTTTGTAACGCTTGTATTGTCTATGTTCCCATTCTATATTTAGTGAAGATTTCTTCACTTGGGGGCTCGTAGAACTACCGGAAGTTAACTTCAATTAGTTGTGTTGTCCTAGATTATTCATTAGTTCACGGGTAACCAACACAGTTACATACATACACTTACACTCACATATATACACAATAAGACGCACATATATACTTACACACATGACAAAAATGCACTTAAACTCACATATATACACTTACACACACACACACACACACACACACACACACACACACACACACACACACACACACACACACACACACACACATATATATATATATCCACTTACATACATAATGCACTTACACTTACATATATACAGTTACACTCATATACATTTCGACACTCATATATACACTTAGACTTACATTCATACGCTTACACTCACAAATACTCACTCATATATACTCTTACACTCGCATATACTCACACATACATACGCTTACACTTACACATATACTCACACATAGATACGCTTACACTCAAATGTACTCACACGTACATACGCTTACACTTACACATATACACTTACACTCGCATACACATTCATATGTAGGGCTACACACACGCCGTCATACACTGGCTGAAGGGTTAAATTTCAGCTTCTAATTCTCGTCATTTGAACAGCTACAGGTATTTCTGGATAAAGAGACGCTTGGAAAGGTTGGAAAGGAGTGAAATACGCTTTTATGAATGTGTCAAGTGCACGAGAGAGAGAGAGAGAGAGAGAGAGAGAGAGAGAGGGAGGGAGAGAGAGAGAGCTTTAAGTGTTATTGTGGTGGATCGATTCGACTTCAGTTGGCCTAATCCCAGAGCACAAGGACATGGCCACACGATCTCACAGAAAACTGTAGAGTGTACGTTATAAACCAACAGAGAACGTTTGGAAGTGAGACTGTTAGTACTATATACCACTCACAATAAATTCAAGCTGCACTTATATGAACAGGAAATCGTTACAACAAACCAAAATTATATGAACAGGAAATCGTTACAACAAACCAAAATTGCATAATTTAAAATAAAAACTCGTGACAAAATTTAAAATGCAACATAGTGCAAAAGAACTCGTTAAAGTAAACTAAAACTGATTGTATTAATACAAGAGCCCATGACAACAAATGAAAACTGATTGTATCAGAAGGACTTGTAACAACGAATGAAAACTGATTGTATCAGAAGAAGGACTTGTAACAACAAATGAAAGTGTATATACTAAGAGAACTACTAGAACACATTAAAAACTAGCAAAAACAAATAAAAACTAACTGTTTTAGGAGAAGAGCTTTCTAACAAGAAAGTTGATTGCATTAGAGCAGCGCTTCCCGATTCATTTTTCACCACCACCCCCACCCCCCGAGACTGACGAAGCCGATCTCGCACGCACCCCCCCCCCCCTTGTTTTAAAGCTGATCGAGAAGCGCTGCATTAGAGCAAGAACTTGTAATAAGAAATTATAAATGCTTGCATTAGAACAACTAGTAACAACAAAGTAAACATGTATATTAGAAGTAACGACAAGAACTTGTAACAAGAAATTATAAATGATTGCATTAGAACAACTAGTAACAACAAAGTAAACATGTACATTAGAAGTAGCAACAAGAACTAGTAACAACAAATTAAACTATGTTTTAGAATAAGCACTAGTAACAACGAATTAAAACAGTATTTAATAGAAGAACCAGTAAGAAAAAAAGTAAAATTATATCAGAAATAGAACTAGTAACAAGACCTGTACGCATTAGAACAAAGCCTCAACGTCATGTATTAGAACAAAACCTCAACGTCATGTATTAGAACAAAACCTCAACGTCATGTATTAGAACAAAACCTCAACGTCATGTATTAGAACAAAACATCAATGTCATGTGTTAGAACAAAACCACGAACCAAGAAATTAAACCTGTTGTATCGGAACAAAACTTAAAACCAAATTAAAATTGCATGTATTAGAACAAGAATTTGTTGCAAGTTCAAAGAGCAAATATTAGAACTTTAGTTAATAATTTAAAATTATTATCAATAATGCATGTCATTGTTTATTAAATTGTGCAATGCTGCCTGTTTCATAGCTGAACTTTAGGAAAAACGTTTAAGAAAAAAAGCAACGGACTTTTTAAACATTTATTATCATTCTTAAGTAAATCAAATTTCAAGCAGTAGATTCACCATTAAGGCAAATTTTGACTACAGTAACAAATTACAATGCTTTATATCTTAAGTCGTTGCCACCTTTTCGATGGGGCTACATGTTCTGTTTACGACGTTGAACTTGTAAATGGTTAATTGCATAAGGTGGGAGAAAACAACTTAACTCTCATCTGATAGGATTTTTAAAGTATTATTAAAACCAATTGTATGTTTTTTGTTCATACTCACAATTCGCAAATATTCACAACCAAAATCATGCTCTTTATTATTAAAACAACATATACACACAGACAGTTCCACACACAATCAGAAATAAATATGGTTAAGAAAGTTTTTGGGAAACAATGTCACAGTGAAGAACAATGATTGAATAGCATACAGAAATTGTTTTCTAAGAAGATTTCAGGCAGCATTTGCATATATCGGTTTTGTAGTTTCATTTGCAGTTATTAAAAATATTCTTAATATTTGTTGCAGTGACAGATGAAAAAGAATCAATGTATTTATAATTTTATTTTTTAAACATTATATTTGAACGTTTAAAAAATATTAACTGGAAACGGGATGAGGATAAACAACTATAGTCCAATAGAGCCCATTTTTATCGATTGATCGAACCCAACCACCTCACCCCTCTACCTGGTAATAATTATAAAGTTATTTTCTTCAGCCATTCTGATAGAATTTTCTGTATTGAATCCCACCAATACGTTATTTTTTTAACCGCACATAACTGTATTTCTGCTCTCAGACAAAACATTTTATCGATTCACCCTCAGACGACAATATTTCGCCTGCTTATTTCCGGCACTGATAATCAGTCTTTTGTACACAACTTCCTTAACTTATCGACTTTTTTCTGCTCACTTCTGCAAGATACACTCAACATTTTACGTAACCATTTGTGGCATATTTACATATTGTCTGTCTAGACTAGATTTTATTTCCGCCAAACTTCCCGTCTAATTTTCTCTTCTGTTGAATGGCGCTACCCACACCGCTTTCACCATACTTTAACCGTCAAAACATTCCACCAGTTATCCAGTACTATTTACTTTAACCGTCAAAACATTCCCCTAGTTATCCAGTACTATTTACTTTAACCGTCAAAACATTCCCCTAGTTATCCAGTACTATTTACTTTAAATGTCAAAACATTCCACCAGTTATCCAGTACTATTTACTTTAAATGTCAAAACATTCCACCAGTTATCCAGTACTATTTACTTTAAATGTCAAAACATTTCCACCGGTTATCCAGTACTATTTACTTTAAATGTCAAAACATATTTATTCCCTATATAAGGAAATCACTATAACATATGCTCTATCAGTTTGAGTCTTGAAAAGTATGATTTACTTACATCAAATATTCAACCTATCCTCTATCCTGTTAACCACTTCAATTTATCTTCTATCCACTGTAACCACTGTAACTTATCCTTAACCAAAATTCCACTGCAACTTATCCTTTACCACGTTAACCACTGCAACCTGTCTCATTTGTCACAGCATCCCTTCTTGCTTCTTTAACCAATCACATTCCTTACTGTCATAATTTCAGCAGCCATCACTTTCCTTTTAATAGTGTCTGTCGTTAACAACTTCCACACTGTATTGCTTCTGACGCTCTCGACTTCCGCATTATATTGTTTCTGACGTTCACGACTTCCACACTGTATTGTTTCTGACGCTCTCGACTTCCGCATTATATTGTTTCTGACGCTCACGACTTCCACTCTGTATTGTTTCTGACGCTCGCGACTTCCACTCTGTATTGTTTCTGACGCTCGCGACTTCCACTCTGTATTGTTTCTGACGCTCACAACTTCCACACTGTACTATTTCTGACGTGACAACTTCCACACTGTTTCTGAGGCTCACAACTTCCGCATTCTGCTGTTTCCATTGATGGTATTTTCTGTACTGAGAGCCGCATAAGTTCATTGAACAAATTGTTTCTTCTCATTTCTATTCAGTTTACCGACACGCACTTCCTTCACGAGTCATAAAACTTTGGCAACGCATACAGATCTAATGTATCCTCATATAGATCTACACACACATAGCCATTGCATACAGACATACATATATAGCTAGCTCCTGCATACAAACATAAAGCTCCTGCATATAGACCCATAGCCCATGACCCATAACCCTTGCATACAGAACCTCAACTCCTGCACACAAACTTTAGCCCTTTCATAGAGATCCAGTCTTATAACCTCTAGTTTAGAGATCACTAGAGATCCACTACCCCCTCACCCCTCTTGCATACAGAACCTCAGCCACTGCATACAAACCTTTTTATTCCGAGTTTCTGCAGGAAGTCTTAACGTATCGGCATGCATTCAGACCCACTGTCCTGTAATCTTTCAACAGCAACTGCATATAGACTCACTGTCCTGCAATCTTTCAACAACACCTGTATATAGGCAAATTGTCCTGAAATGTTTCAACCTTTCAAGACCTTTCAATACAGTATTGCCACACTTACAATGTTATGATCCCAACGTGAAAACAGAAATGAATAGCTCCCAGTTTGTTGTCGTTTTGTCGACGATACACTTAGTGTTATTTTTTTTTAAACGAAAACAGTTTTAGTAAAAGGAAAAGAAAACAAATCAGCGCAAAAGGTAGAAAGACCAGTTCTCTATCAAAGGCTCTAGGTCTTTAAATTACTTCAGATTAAGTATAACTGAAAAGAACTGGTTTGGGCCTCGAGTAACAGTCGAGAAACCATGGACCAGACTACACGCACGCACGCACGCACGCACACACACACACACGCACGCACACACACAAGACTTTGAGAACAAGTGCAGTATCTGCCTTCCACAATGATCACGGGAAATGAAAGCGTATTTACAGAAAGTGAAAAAGTAGTTCTATCAAAGTATTATAATATTATAATATTAATATCGAGTAGCGTTAGTAGATCAAGTTATTATTAACATGCTGGAGCGTTCACAGTCACATGCTGTTTACTTTTCCCTCGACTGAGTTTGCTATACATGAAGACTTATACATATTTCAAAAGGCAATTTTAGTATTAAAAACATCATCACTTAGAAACCTATGTTTGCACCGCAAACACAGTATATAAAACGATCGGGAGTAGTGTGGGGATGGGATCGTATTATTTTAATAATTCTTGTAATATTATTTTTTATTTCACTTTTGCTCACTTATTACAGTTTACTATAACAATGGGTGCTAAACTGTTTATTAGATTAAAGATTTATGGAAAACTTACAAACACGCACTCAAAATCACACAGACATACACGCAAATATACACATATACAAAGAAAATAAAGAGAAAATGGAACAATTAAATAATGAACATTCAAACAAACAAAACATTCAGATAAATAAAGACAATTCGACATAAATTTATGTCTGATTAATAGCATTCATGTACATTGACGAATATTTAACGATAACCCCTAAAATACAAACATTTTGCGATATTTAGACATGAAAATTACACAACAAACTCCATATGTTTTCACGCCACAGATTACACAATACAAGTCACTCATACTTGATTTGTATGTCCCGACTACAACCCACTTCTTACATATTTTACTGATAAGTCATTAACTACAACACAATTTCTGCATACTTAATTTATACGTCCATATACGACTGACCATAATACCGACTTTCTACACATATGATGTTTAGCTGAGTACAAAACACTTCCTACAGATCTAGTTTGTGAGTTGCTGCTGTAACACAGTTCATGTATACACGCCTTGTAAGTCACTGACAAGAATACATTTCCTACATACTTGACTTGTACGTTACTAGCAACGCACTTCCTGCATTCTTGACTTGTACGTTACTAGCAACACACTTCCTTCATTCTTGACTTGTACATTACTAGCAACACACTTCCTGCATTCTTGACTTGTACATTACTAGCAACGCACTTCCTGAATATATGATTTGTACATTACTAGCAACACACTTCCTTCATTCTTGACTTGTACGTTACTAGCAAAATCTATATACTTGATTTTTACGTCACTGACTGCTATACACTGCTAAAGATCCCTTGAACTAGGACTATGGCTTATATATCGTTACAAAGATATCTCCTGAACTAGAAGTATGATTGCATAACTCTGCACACAGAATCTTGAACAAGTGGTTAGGAGTGTATACTTCTACGACTGATCTCTTGAGCAAGCGGTTAGTACTTCTACTACGTCAACGCCTTTTCCATCACTATGACCTCTGGCACTGGAACTCTTTAGTATAGAAAGGTGTATCATCAGTTATGTTATGCATACACGTATATTGCACTCCCCTTTTCCCGGCCTGTAAACATTACTTTTGGGTCGTGATTTTCTTAAACTGTTTCGTGTGATAAATCAAAAATCCACTAACCCTGCAGTACAACTGTTTAGTGAAACTTTCAGTTCACCACAAATCATTATTATCAATGAACACTTGCACAATTTGGGCCTGCGGTAAACATTTACTCTCTCACTCATATAAACAATTCTTCAGATAATGTCTGCTGATTTAAATTGAATAGGGAACCTACTTTTTAAAAAAGTAATTCATCTTGACTTCGTGATATAATTAATTTATATTTTGTCATTCAACTCCACACGTAATTTGATTCTACACTTACACGTACGTATGCGTGTCTGTCTCTATGCATGTATAAATAGTTCTTGTATAAGAAAAAGAGAGATCTTCGTTGATTTAATGTATTCTAAAGAGATTTTAACATTACAGAAATAAATAACATACCACTCTCGTGTATAAATATAGACATAAGAATTATTTGTCCATTAAAAGACTGCATTATGTCCACTTTATAAATAATGATACTTTTCCTTTAAGTTATAAAACAATGCTTTCAGTATGAAAACAATAGAAGTTTTAATTTACCATTGTTTTATTTACTGTTTAAATTTTACTTATCAAGGAAAATATTTAAATTAGCTCGAGGGGGGGGGGGGCTATATTACATACGTCTCGGTTCTCATAAATATTTTTTTCTCAAAAGAAATAAAAGAAAAACTACTGTAAATCTGGGGACTCATATGACTAAAAGAAATCCTATACGCAAAGTTAGTATTCAAATGACACACCCAAAGCCTTTGCTATGAGTCAAGTATGGTCGCAATGATTAAATTGTCATTTACGAAATTGCTTTGTTGTTTGAGTTCTTAAAAAAAACACCCACTCACCATACAAATGACAGCAATACAAACAAAGCCTGTTGTATTCTTTAGAGCAGTTATAAATAAGGCTGCATATTTAAAACGATATTAACTCCTACACTTATAACAACAAGATGTAGCCATGGTTACACAGATTAGCAACCGCAAAGTCTGATGTGAGGGCGGATATACCTCTCCATTTGCCTCCACCAAACCTTTTTATGGTCCCAAACATCGTATTTACAACGACTTTCTCGATAAAAGTTCGACAATTATTTTTTTTTTTTAAGTTGTCACAAAAACAACAATGTAAATAATGCTCGCAATCAGAAAATGAGTTCAGGTTCGGGGCAGCCTGAAGAAAAGATTCATTATAAATGGCTGTCAAAGTTTAGCTGGATAACAAGTGCTTCTCCCTCGTGGTGGGTATCAAGTTGCGCGCGCGTTTGTATTTGTGTGCGTGTGAGATATTTAAATTAAATAAGTCACGGCGAGAAAAGTGAAAATTGCTTACCGTTAGGTCCACGCATTACATATTTTATACATACATACATAACCACAGGACTGCCCAGTCCATCAGTTGGAAATAATGACGTCATTGACCGGGCTCTGTGGATTAGGTCAGAGATAGTATAGCAAGGGGATGCGCAACTCTCGCTTGCCTTGTACCGTCTGCTTTAACTCGAGTGCAAGATCCATCTGCTCAGTGACAATCGTACAATGTTAATTTCCGGCCGGTGAATAGACTTCGAGATCTGCGAGTCATTTTGTGATGTAGTCTTGGTTACAGAGCATTATTATTCAAGTGGGTTTTTTTTATTATCAGAATAAAAGGGTTACAGGAGTAATGCACTTTCAGTAAGCTAGGAAGGAAGCACCTTTCTTTTGTTGTCTTATTTTTTAAATTCCACCCCCCCCCCACTCCCGACTTCCACACACACACACAAACACACATGATTCAGTTTGAGGATCTGTCGATACTTTTGATTTCACCCCTTGCCCAGTCTTTTGACTTCAGCTCAATCGTTGTTCATTGCTTGCCATGCAATCTGTTTACTTCAATCACTGTTCATTGCTTGCCATGCAGTCTTTTGACTTCAATTCAATCGCTGTTCATTGCTTGCCATGCAGTCTGTTTACTTCAGCTCAATCGCTGTTCATTGCTTGCCATGCAATCTGTTTACTTCAACCACTGTTCATTGCTTGCCATGCAGTCTTTTGACTTCAATTCAATCGCTGTTCACTGCTTGCCATGCAGTCTGTTTACATCAGCTCAATC
The DNA here is from genome assembly GCA_028829895.1 of Sinotaia quadrata. Lineage (NCBI taxonomy): Eukaryota > Metazoa > Mollusca > Gastropoda > Architaenioglossa > Viviparidae > Sinotaia > Sinotaia quadrata. The sequence continues at coordinate 23,915,282 of CM054178.1, forward strand.
GCTGTGATTTTCCTTATTTACCATTGCTCACCAGTCATGAAAGCATGCATGCAAACAGTATATTAAATCTACATATTTAAAGTAATACTATAAAGACACACAATTCCTATTTCTATTATGACAACTGACAAACAGCAATCCTTTTCAGTTAACTGGCGCACGATTGTTGTGGTAAAGCACTGGTCCAGATTAATTCTTTACTTTTTAAATGTCCACTGGCTTTACTCATTGCCATTTTAGTTCGGTTCTGGTCAGACTGGACTACGGATGTAAACTGTCTGTAGTAACACTGGCATGTTTTTACTTGGACCACCGTCCCCACTAAACTTTCTAGTGCTATTGCATCAAACCAGTGAGTTCGAAAATGGTGTAACTAAATGCCTCTGGCATTCTTCGCTTTCTAGAAAGTCATGTGAAGTAATGTGGAGTCATGTGAAGTTATGTGGAGTCACGTGAAGTATGTGGAGTCATGTGAAGTTATGTGGAGTCATGTGAAGTCGCGTGGATCGGGCAAATCCAAATCCTGCATTATGTAAATTTCATGCCCCTCAATGAACTAAATGTATCCATTAGAAAGGGTTTTCTTTAAAATCACGTGACTTCATTGATTCCGTCCATTAAACTATTCACGTATAAAATGGGCAGATAAAAAAGCAAACCACGAAGCCTGGAGATTTAGTTTTTTGTGTATTTATGTATGTATAAATTACAAGCAGCAAACTATGCTGTACATCTTGTGATTTATCACCTGACCAGGAACCGACAAAGACTCCTTATCAAGATTTACGTCGAGTATACACTTATTGCTGGCCTGAGTTATCCCAAATCTTTTTTTTTTCTGGCTTACGGAGAAATTTCTTTTCTCGTATATAGGGTCAGAAAGTCATACACACTGCAATTTGCATCGACTGGACCAGCTGAACCGCATAAAGATGTAACATACTTATATGATGCTGTTTTAGTTATTAATATCCTGAATTAAGGTTAGGATAAAGTTTGGGTTAAGAGAGGTTAATACTATATGGGTTTCGACCTGACTGGATTAAAGTTAGGATGGAGTGTGGGTTAAGAGAGGTTAATACTAGCTGGGTTTCGATCTGACTGGATTAAAGTTAGGATAGAGTTTGGGTTAAGAGAGGTTAATACTAGCTGGGTTTCGACCTGACTGGATTAAAGTTAGGATAGAGTTTGGGTTAAGATTAAAATTATCTGACAGAGTTTTGGTTAAGATTAAAATTATCTGGGCTACGATCTTCTTTTAACTTTGTATACTACTTTACGACTTTAAAGGAGGAGAGACATTATAAAAAATGACTACTCTCATAAGTTCAATCTGAAAAAGAATGTCAATTTCATGCGGTATAAAGACTGAAATCATTGACGTCACTGATTACATCCCCTAGCTTGCACCAACTTAAAGTGCGCATAAAATATTTCTTGACAGGTTGGATTCGATTCCGTTAGTTGGCGCTGGAGTTGACACAAAATGCCGCAAACCTCGTAAACACCCTTGATAATCTTTCAGGTTTACCGCTGACTTAACCGAATTTCATTCACGCTCCAGACATAGACACAGGCTAGTTCGGCACCAACCATTTCGTATCCATCCACAACAGCAGAATAACAACGGCTGCCGAATTCTAAGCATGCTATTTCAAAGTTTTCAAAGCTCATAAAGCTGTGGCCTAAAGTCCCCTTTTCCTTACATTTAAGGAAAAAAGCAAATTCACAGATATATGATACATAGCAGTATTTTTTTTTTAATTTGAAAAAGTTGTGTGTGTGCGTGTGTGCCTTTGTGTTGAGTAAAAGTTTGGATTAATTCTGCTACAACTATAGTTGGTTAAAAGTGTTTGTGCTACACAGTTTACACTTAAGAATGCGACACCTCTGAAAGGAGGAGGTTAAACTGCACAAAGTAGCATGTGATAAAAAAAAAAAAAAAGGCGTTTTGCACCAATGTATAAAAGGTCTGCGGACGTTTTTGTGAACATAACTTGCACTTGTTTGAATTATTTTTTACTTTGGAAAAGAATTGTCATGACTAGTTTTTCTTTCAGCAGTGTTAGACATAACATATTCTATAATTAAAAAAATTACCCAGTTTTATATAGCATTCTTTCCGAATCAAGTGTTATTTTAAAACCAAGGAAAAGAAATAATTGCGAAATAATATTTACTATTCAAGCATGACTGTCGTCCTTATTTTATTGACATTTAAATTAATTAATTAACGAAAGATTGCCTCTCTACCTTTCCTTTAATCCCCCTTTCCTTTAATCCCCTATAGTTCTGAAACGCAGTTAAATCAAAGACACAATTAAACATTTTATAATAAAGATTCCATACGCGCCACATCACGAAAAGCTTTCTCTTTCTAACACAATGGCTTTCTGCCTTTGAAAGAGTCTCTAGATAATATCTATAATTAAATTCAAAAGTGGAGAAATCTGTAAAAATTGTTTACAGTGCCATGAAATGCAAAGCATTTCTTCATGAAAACACAAAACTACCATCCCACCCCATGGCAATGTTAACGTTTTTGATCATGTCGCTGCAAATATAGAGTAGGGTGCCTGGCAACAGATCAACAATGCAGTCAGCACAAACAATCCCTTATGTAGATTTATATGTTTGGATTTTGACGTTACTGCTAGCAAAGAATCAGTAATTGAAAACACGATACTAACGCGGTAACCAAAAACAGATTCTCACCAAAAATGTTTACAAGTCATTCGTAACGCCTGTCAAGACAATGAAAATTAAGACGAAGATTCCACACACTGACTGACTAGAATCTTACTGATCATGTATGAGTGCTGGCTGACTAGACTACATTTGACTGATTAGACCACGGGCTGACTGATCAGACCATATACTACAGGAAGCAAGCAACTATAAGGAACCATTTATTTGAATTTTAGTATAAAAAGAAACAAGAGACTATATTTAAATTTGAGTGTGAAAGAAACCAAGCGACTATTAGGAATTTGATTGTGAAAGGAGCCAAGCGACTATTAGGAATTTGATTGTGAAAGGAGCCAAGCGACTATTAGGAATTAGGAATTTGATTGTGAAAGGAGCCAAGCGACTATTAAGAATTTAATTGTGAAAGGAGCCAGCGCCTATAAGGAATTTGATTGTGAAAGGAACCAGCGACAATAAGGAATTTGATTGTGAAAGGAACTAAGCAACTATAAGGAATTTGATTGTGAAAGGAACTAAGCAACTATGTGATTTTGTTTTTTCCCCTCCTCACTACTTGTAGAACACATCTGAAGAAATCTAATCTCCTTTGTTTCACATGAAGTTCTATATCACACACTAACAGAGCAGAAAACATTCAAACAAACATGCAGTCATATGGAAATCAGAACATTATAAACTACTTATATAATGCATTTTAGTGAAAGCTTGAATAAAATAATTATTTGCATCAAAAACAAAAGACAACCGCTCTCTGGTTATTATTAATCTTCCTAGCTTTAAACGCAATTAGAGAGATCCACCCCACTTAACACACACACACACACACACACACACACACACACACACACACACCACTCCCCCGGCACATATACCCTACCCACAACCTCACTTGAAAGATACCATAAACTAAATACAGATCATAAAACGCAAACACATGCGATTTCCTCCTTTTCAGAAATCAGTGAATAAGAATGCAGCAAGAGCTAACACTGTCTGCACATAATCATTGAATAAATGTCATTAAATCTTTTTTTTCTGTTCTGTGACTGGACGCGAAAGCCTTCCACTTCTAATTCTTGTTCTAGATGTCATTTTCCACTCACCTGAAGCTGGCGCGAACGAAGATCGTGTAAGCGCGACCGATTAAGTCCCCTTACAATAATCCCAACCGTGTTCGGGCAACCGAGTCTTTGAAAATTGTTATCAAGGAATTAATTACACATACCAAGTGCCTACTCCTGTTTCACCGGCACCGACGTCTGCAAAACCCACACACGGATTACTTCGCCAGCAGAGTTACATCCCCTTTGCACTTCGTGGAGAGTTGTATCGAACCTTTTGTGTAAAATAACTAAAGCGTTGAAAGGAACTTCAGGGTTGGTCAATACTCCCGTCCCCACTCAAACCACTACTGATTGTTCGTGAATGACATAGCACTATAAAACGACTAATTGTTGGAGCATTAGTTGTTGACTAAAATTGTGACTGTTAGTATTATTCAGAGTTAAACTGAATGTTCTGATCGGAAAAGAAAAGAAGCTTTAGTAAAAAGAATGAGTTTGTGGGTACTGGCAATAGACTTTTATTAAAATAAATAAATATGAAATGTCTTCTGCACTATTAACAATTTAGGTTTTGAAACGCTCATAACTCTACATATAATTAATCTGTATTTATATTACCTCTCCATTTTCTTGGAACAGGATCAACGGAAGATTGTAGACTTTTGCTCAGTTTTCTCGAATCTCACAATTGCTGGTATGATCTGCTGCAACAGAACCATCAGTAGAGCAGGTCACCTTTTCGCGTGAATAGATCTGGAGGCAGTGGTTAGTTTTCTAGTATCGTTTCGTATTCCTTTGGGGCACAATGCCTGCCACTTAGTGACTTTGTGGCCCTCGGGTCCTCTGTGTTCCAGTTAGGACAGAAAGAAAGACCACAAGAAAGTGCCAGTCTTAGTAGATATATGTAAGTACAGATCTAGCACTGATCTGAGTCTCTGTATACTAGATCTTGTACTGATCTAGATCTTTGCATGCAGCACTGATTAATATCTGTGTATAAATACTAGCACAGACATATCTAGCAAATCTAGAAATTCTAGCACTGATTGTGGTCTCTGGTAATAAGTTCTATTCTGATTTAGGTTTCTCTGTACACGTTCTAGCACTGATCTGACAATAAGTTCTATTCCTGATTTAGATCTGTGTATGGGTTCTAGCACTTTTAGGTCTTATATAAGATTTATCATTGATTGAGGTCTATTTGTAACGACTTTGATTAACTAGGTCTATTTGTACGACTTTAGCACTAAGATTTTAGTATATGCTCTAATGCTGCTTTAGCCTCTCTCTATTTGTTCTTGCACTGGTAAGTAAGGTACTCGATAACTAGCGTAAAGTCTCTCTAGAACTCACTTAGGCTTAAGCTTCTGTATATAATATATACACTGGTATGTGTCTCTCTTGAAGTTGACTCAGGTCTTTGCATACAAGTCATCTATCTATCTCTATAAACTTGCCCTAGCACTAACTTATGTCTCAATAATTTGTCCTAGCATTGACTTAGGGCTTTATGTATGTATATTCATGTCCTAGAATGGACTTAAATCTCAGTATATGGCTTTGATATAATACTCCTAAAACCTCTAGACTCACTATGCTAGTTTTTATATGAAGTAACTTCAACACAGTAGCACTGTTTCACGCTTTAGTAGTGTTCCTGTCAACCGTTTTGCCCAACAAAACAATATCTAGAACTTTGTGTCCATTGAAAATTTGACTGCTGGGCACACTTAAAAATTGCGAGGCTCGTGCACACAGTTCCAGTTAGCGAGACACGCACCCTTTCACAGTGAATCAGTTGTTCTGGCATCGCATAGATAAGTGCCCCTTTTGATCATCACCAGTCATGAAGTTTGCGTTACTCAGTTTAGCATTCCACTCGCTTACCACGGGAGTAAAGAAATGTTTCAAGTCCGTTCACTCCCAACCTTCAGACGTGACTGAATATATTTCAGGATCTATTTTGTTCTCTTTCAGGAAAAGAAAATGAATGAAGGGTCAGACAGGTACAGAGAAAACTCGGCCCTTCTTGCAGTAGTGACTAATGTGTTGCCTTGTCACTGTGTTAGCGCCCTGTGAGAGCAGGCGAACAATAAACCCTCCCCCTGCCCTTGTAGGTGTCACGCCAAATCGCCTGGCGCATAACGATAGTGTCGTGTGCAAATATCTTTAAACCTTGTAACATCTCATATGAATGACAGCTGCCAGTGCGACATTTTGTTTAAGTTTTTTTTTTTTTTAATTTCAATACTGAATTTTCTTTTTACCAGAGTAAAATGACCCAATCTGCTTTTTGAAGTGGCTGAGACACAGGAAGCAGTGCAAACCATTCACTGAACAGTAAAACAGATTAAATTAGCACACACTGAATGTGTCACAATTTTGCACAAGTATGTCACGTTTCACGACAGCTGATAATCGCGTTTCATGTAACAGATTTATGGACATCTGAAAGCATGCATACATTAAATTGATCTCTATTTATGAAATATTTCCGTGAGAATATGCGCTTGTACCACCATATTATATAGGGCATTTATTTTTGTATTTTACAAGAAAAATATTTATATCAGTGTGTTTTAATTAGTCGACGATTAACTTGGCTCAGTTTTTGAATGAAAGATGCACCTGACAACTGAGGGGGGGGGGGGGGAGGGGAATGAATTCACAAGAATCACACCGTGCGACTTCTGGACACAGCAATCACCACATGCATGATTTAAGTTATTACGTCACCAGTACTGACTGGCAGAACTCTGCTGAGAGCGTTACAGGATGTGAAATTCAAACAGACCTGTGAATTTTGACAGTGATAACTATATGGCGCTGGTTATGAGAATAACTCGCACATTATTTTCAGGCCAACATTCTGGCACTGGGTTTACCTGCGCATTGTGAACAGCTGTTAGGTGAAATTGACGATTCAACAAAATAGAGGCTAGAGTTTCTCATTGAAGTAGTCAACACTTTTACCGGTAAACATTAAAGTCCAATCGCCATCGCCTTAGCACTTTGAAGTTAGCCAACAGCAAGAGAGCACTTTGAAGTTATTTGACACCAGAAGAATACTTTGAAATTATTTGACACCACGATAGCACTTTGAAGTTAGCCAACAGCAAGAGAGCACTTTGAAGTTAGCCAACAGCACGAGAGCACTTTGAAGTTAGTTGACATCACGAGAGCACTTTGAAGTTAGTTGACATCACGAGAGCACTTTGAAGTTAGTTGACATCACGAGAGCACTTTGAAGTTAGTCGACAACGCGAGAGTACTTTTAAGTTAGTCCACAACACGAGAGTACTTTTAAGTTAGTCAACAACACGAGAGTACAGGTATTAGCGATTTATTACCTCAGATAGTGTAATAATGGTCTCTAGACTCTCACCACGTGACACCTCGAACGATACTCGCGTCAGCACGTCAGTGATACGGTAATCTATATCAACTACAAGTTTTCCAAAGAAAACTTACCACAAAAATATATCAGATATAACATATTATTCTTAAAAAATCTTCAAGTAAGGTCCGATCAAGTGACTATGTTATATTTAGGTCAGTGGCTGCATCACAGCCATCAAAGGTTCCGGAATCCTCTCTCATATAGGATTCGATGGAAACGGTCAGGTGTCTGTTTACCTTTGTTGTCATCAGGTTTCCGATCCTGACGAATACCACAAATCCACTTTGTTGTTGTTGGTTTAAAGTGTTTGCTCATGGAACAAAATAGTTGTAAGAAACAATGTGCCCAAGTGCACTAGTACTGCTCTGCTAGTGTTTTCTGTCGGACATCTTCAATACGTATTGATTTACACATAGAATTGTCTGCTTAAAATAATTTCCCCTCCACCACCACTCTTATAGACCAACGACAGAAGTCACATGCGATTTGTATTGTCCAGTAAGGCACACAGTTGCTAACTGTGGACGATATCGACAGTAATGCCAGTAACGAAAAGATCGATGTAGCAACTGCTTTCAGGAAAACTAAGAAAATATTGTAGCAAAAGTGTGTGTTTGCTTCCCCACCCCACCCCACCCCCGACCCACAGTTACTCTCCATCTCTCCCTATCCCCTTTCATGCCGATTCCTTGAGCGGTAACTTTTACCATTTATTGGATAGGGCGTGCTGCTTAGTGTCGTGCGTTTTACCATTCATTGGATAGGGCGTGCTGCCTAGTGCTTGTGAAGAAAACAATGAGAGAAACACTAGGCTGTGTGAATGGCGTGTTGTTCTGATGTAGGCCTTGTGAAAAAAAACAATGAGAGAAACAGTAGACTGTGTGAATGCCGTGCTGTTCTGATGTAGGCCTTGTGAAAAAAAACAATGAGAGAAACAGTAGACTGTGTGAATGCCGTGTTGTTCTGATGTAGGCCTTGTGAAGCGGAGATGTGGGTGGGCATATTCATCTTACCTGATTGCTTTAACTTTATGTACACAGAATATCGCACAATAATGACATTAATATTCGAATTGCGACACATGGTAAGCTGTTGCCATCACATAGTAAACTAAATTTCGTATACGACACATATCGTAGTAAAGACACTAATATTCTGTACACCACACATAGCGCGCTAAAGACACAAGAAATTCGAAACACCAGACATGGCAAAAAAAAAAAAAAAAAAAAAAAAAGACCTAGTATTTGAGACACCACATATAGCAAACTAAAGACACTAGAATTCGAAACACCACATATAGCATAATAAATTACCATTAATGAGACTCCAGACATAGCAAACTAAACACACTAGTATTCGAAACACCAGTCATGGCAACAAAAGACACAAGTATTTGAGACACCAGACATAGCAAACTAAAGACCCTAGTTGTGACGCCTACGCCACTTAGTTAATGGTTATTATTATTAATTAATTACTCATCCATAACTAATTACAAGTGATGGGAATCTTAATTTATGTTATTAATAATTCTCCAGCAAATACCACACGTCTCTCTCGCTTCACGGATATGCGGGCACTGTAAACGTTTTCTCTCTTCCACAACATTAAATACAAGCATTTACCGTCACACAATATTTCTGTAGGTGGAAAACTTCTTACTAAAGGAGAAGACAAATCCATCTTTAATCTATATTTAGCGAGCTCCCATCCACCCACTTTCTTCTCCAACATAAGGTTATAAATATGTGTAAGAAGGTCAATAAATTTAATAAATTTATTGAATCAACAATCAAATATACACATAACAAATACAATGAAAAAGATTACTTGACATCAATATTTCCATGAAATCACATTCAAATATTTTTATACTACACAGTCTTATATAAAAAAAATACAATTCAACAATTCAATACAAACCACATGATAGTTCTTGTCAGTGGAAGGCATACATTTTGCCTGGACTCACATCAATAATTATTAAAAAGAAATATATAAAGAAATAAAATCTAAATACAGATGTATGAGGAAGTCTAGTACAAGGGCACTTTGACATGGCTATTTATGTCATCAGTAATTGAATTAGATGTTTTGCTAGATCACAGAGAAGAGGGTTAGCTGAAGTAAATGTATTCTTTTTATCTCCAGTCATCCAACCCTGGCCTTGAACCATGTCAATGGAAAGTGCAAACAGAAATCCGCACTTCATTGGGAGAATGGCTCTGAAGTCTGGAGGTAACTTAGTGTGTAGTTGTGAGTGAGTGAGCATGGGAAGTAACTTTGACCCTTAGGCCAGACTGGCCAGTCTTGCTAAATAGACAAATTAATGATAGGAGCTTTTCTCACTGGATTTTGGTGCATCTGGATGAAGATGTATAGTGCATAGCGAAGGTCTGGTCTAAATTGTAGAAATAGATCGAGATCTGTATGAATGTATAGTCTAAGAAAGGCTTAATTGAAAAAAGAGTGAATGTGATTCTGATGTAAAATCCAGGAGGTGTTACAGATGACGTTTTGGTCCTTTTGGCTTTGCTGAGCGAAAAAGGTATGAGTTGAGCTTTATGAAATTTTATGATTAATACCTTGTGTAAAGTGTAAGCAGGATAATTTGTTATGTATAATATGTATAATCAACCCACATTTATTTCATCTTAGTGGAATTGTGCTCAGAGAAAATAGATTTAGCCATTACATAAGAGCACTTTATAGCTTGCATATAGAAGTCTCTGATTACTGCAATATAATTTATTATTTGCTGGATCCATCCATCCATCTGTTTGTTTATCTATCTGTCGTATTGCATTGCATTCTGTTGGTTAGTGGCCCTTTTGGTACATTGATGCATCGACCTGTTAGTCTGTATGCTGAGTTCTTGTGAAAGAGGATCTAGACTAGTAAATCATTGAAAGTGTTGGTTGCTTGGTTTTCTATTTTTAGCTCATAGTCTCGTGGTGTCGTTGAGTATGTATAGATGATTCCATCGTCTTTAGTTTCGACACCATAAAGTTTGTAGTCGGCGATTAGACTATCATCAGCTTGCAATTCCTCATGGCTCTTACACTATTTTTTTCATCTTTGTTAAGAGGTCATGGGAGAGGTATAGCGTGGTTGGTTGTATTGTTTCTCCGCCATGAAATGGGCTTGGGAGTGGGCAGTAGAGCTATTATCCCAGTCTTTCCTGACAACCTGGCACGGGTGTCTTCTGACCATCCTTGTTTCGGTGAACCGCTGAAGAAGGTGTGGAGCAGAGAATAATGACAACTAATCAGATCAGCTGCTTGAAGTCGAATGTTTTAATTTAGAATGAATGGAATGAGTAAAGAATAGAATTTCCACCGTGGTTTTCTTACTCTTGAAACCACGCCCATCTCTACCTAGATCCAATCTTGACCCATTCAGATTCAAAATCCATCTAGAAATTATTAATATTTATGACTTTATCACGCCTTCCAACCCACATCCTGTCAACACAACTAAGACGACAGATCTAATATTTTAAGTGATACACTACTACTTAGATGCCAGTGATCTAGCGTTCTCACGAACAATAACAACAGACCCACCCCGCGGCAAAATTTTCTGCGCATACTCACTCATAATCTCCCCTTTCACTCTTGTCCATTCTGGGCTTTCACTTCAAAAATAAACTTATTGCAACATATCTACATCATACAAATCACATATCACATCTCATTCAAAAATTATAGATCAAATGTGAAAATTTATATTAAAAATATGTAGGAGAATTACCCGTCATATGACATTGATGTCTTTGTATTCGCATGATTTGTAACCTATGTCACCTGCTTCTTTACCACCCACTCGTACCATTTCTTTACCACTCCCACACACAGCCTCTTTACCACTCACTCGTACCGCCCCTTTACTACTTATCCGTACCGCCTCTTTGTTATTATTTGGCAAATAATATATTTTTCTGCTTATTTTCTGTAATTACTTCATTTATTGTGACAAATTTGGACAATATGGACAACACGAATTTAGTCATAATGATCTTCTCTGCAGCACACACACATATACACACAAACACTTATACACACACACATACAACCCTCCGCCTTCCCCCAAAAGAAAACAAAACAAAAAACAAAACAACCAAAACAAAAAAAAAAACCGCTATTGCTTAAACTGCCCAAACCCTACAAACCCTACCGTTAAAGATAAAACATCAGAAGTATAAAGTTATTCATAACAAGTACAAAGCAATTCATAAAAAACAGTTAATGATACATTTATTTTGTTGCGGTCACCTTATCCCTTAGACAATATCATGTTTCCCCATTTCTTTGTATGTATAAATGTAGAAAACTCAGACCAGCTATAGAATAGAGTTTTCCTTCCTCTCCACCCCCCGCATTGTTATGGCCTGATAATGATCTATCAAGTCTAACAACTAAATGGGTCAAAATTTTAAATCACTTTTGCAATGAAGTCTGCTCAGAGGGGGTCATTTAAATTACCGATATCCGTTTGTGTTTGTTCAGAATACATTTCTACAAGGTTGTTTTGTTCAGTATACAACTTGGAAACGCGACACTGTGACACCACTGTTTAGTGCAAAATCACTCTAGCGGAAATCCTTTAATAGGAATGGCATGTTACATTGTTTCATTTATTCTTCTAAGAAGTAAACAAAGAAACTGTCACATATATCTATGACTAATACTGTCACCTATATCTATGACTAATACTGTCACCTATATCTATGACCAATACTGTCACCTATGTATGAACAATACTGTCACCTATATCTATGACCAATACTCTCACTATTTCTATAACCAGTACCAATTGTCATTCATTTTTTTTAACCAGAATCAGAAGAAGAAAAATTGTTTTGCATTTCTACGGATGTATGTATGGCCACTTGAAGAATGGCTAAAAATAAGAGAAATGGATAGTCCATAAAGTAGCCACAGATACATGTCGGTAAATATAGAATTGAGCCTATTGCTTGTTTGTATTAACATGTTTAAGTTTTGGCCTACTTCTTATGTGTATAAACATATAACCCCATATAAGTATATAATTTTATGCCATACTCATACATATAACCCCATAAAAGTATATAATTTTATACCTTATACATATAGCCCCACAAAAGTATATAGTTTTATACCTTATACATATAACCCCACAAAAGTATATAATTTTATACCTTATACATATAACCCCACAAAAGTATATAATTTTATACCTTACGATATTACTAATAAATACAAGAGTGCAGAACACAAAACATACAATTTCTCATTTTCTTTTTTAGTGCGTGTCGCCACCCACCCTCCCTTCTCCGACAGGAGGGGAGAGGGATGGTGGCTTGCCGGCTCCACGTAGGACTTGCATAAAGAGAATGACAAATCCACACACAGAATACCAAGATGTTTGTTTGGCTCGAATTTAATTCTGCGTGTAGGTTACGTATTGCCGACATGTTTGCATGTGTGCTTGCATACGGGTAGGGGTGAAGTGTAGACGGCACAGACGACACAACGTATAACAACGACAGCAACCACTCTTTCGAAACCATAGACAGAAGAAAGGCCCAATATCGGAGTACAAGTTCAAATTTATTGGTCTATAGGTTTCCTCTCACACGTTGGTTAGTCAGTCAGCCATCCACACTCACACCCATGGGAAAGGGGGAAGAAAGAAGAAAGAAAAATGATAAATGATGAATTAAAATCAAAGAAATACAAAACTCAATTTCTTCATGCAGTACTACTTCTAACATTGCTTAGGCATTTTACAACATAATAGAACAGTCATTATTTCAGAGTCCTGGCGCCACTACTTATATCAATGTTCAATAATAATACACAAAGTTCAAAACAAATGTCATTTAACTTGCAAGTCTTTTCAATGGTTCCATCAATATCTTTTTACTTCAAGGTTTACTTCTAATTTTAGTTTAATGCTTAATTAAGATTCTAGTTTTAGTTTTTGGGTTCTAGTTTATACTTATGTTTACGTTTATGTGCTACGTGCTCTGAGATTTCCCTAATTAGTTAGAATTTTCTTTTACTCACATAGGTATTGTCACGTTCTCCTTGTTCTCTGCTCTTATAACTCGTTACTCTCTCTTGTTCTCTGCTCGTATGGTTCGTTACTTTCTCTTGTGCTGGGCTCACATCGTTATCGGCTCTTTCTCCATGTGCTGGGCTCACATCGTTACACTTTCTTCTTGTGCTGGGCTCACATCGTTACACTTTCTTCTTGTGCTGGGGGGGGGGGTTCTGATGATACAACAAAACATCGTCGACGTCTCGACCTGGCCGCCTTCACTGTTACGACGGCTGCTACACTTCTGCTACACTTCGCGCTCCCGTGCGCTTCTCTGCTTCTCTTGTTAGGCCTAATTTCTTAGCTCTCATTGCGTTCTCTCTTCTCTCTTCTTCTCTTCAGTTTCTGCTCATTTCATCTCTTCTCTTAACTTCGTTTCTCATCTCTTCTCTTCCTCACAACTTCGTTTCTCATCTTCTCTTCTCTTAACTTCGTTTCTCATCTTCTCTTCTCTTCTTCACAACGGCCAACCTTTGCCGTTCTCGGCGGTATGCCTCATGCATGACCGCTACTGCTTCCAACGATAGTTACTACCACTATGTAACATCTCGTTCTGTAACATCTCCCAGCGCCGTGACATTAAACTTCCACCAGGAATTTGCCTTCTGCCTGGAAAATAATCGATCACCCGCGGTCTTTGACAGAGTCTTTGAAAACCTGAGATGGCTATCTGATTTGATTTGGCCCATCTAAAAACTGCAGCGGTCTTTACGACGCGCCTCATACGCAGCCAGGTAGACTTTCTGGCACACTGTTACAGTGGTCAAGAATCCTCCTTCTGTTTTGCCTTCAGAATCGTAGAGTCTTCTTGATCCATAAAGCAGGGAGAAACTCACACGCTACATTTTCCACGTCGCTCTTCCACGTTTCTCATTTGCTTCTTTCTCTGTATCCCCTTTTATACACACAGTTCTTTGCACATCCCTTTCTGTGAGATGACTGGTACACACCCCTCCTTCCAGCACAGACGCTATCCCCCTTCCAGCACTGTACGTGCTTAGGAATATTCTCTGCCCATCCTGGCCACCTCTGGCGTCCAGTTCTATCAGTGCCAAAGTATCAAGTTCCCAGTTGGCACCTGTGATTTACGTATCCATTTAACCTCTAGCTAACTCTCAGAGCACACACTAACTAAAATCTCAGAGCAAGCTGTCCTACTCCTATTTTATTTTAAAACTATAGTTACTGGCAGCTCATGGCCACCTGGCAAGCAGTACACACAGACCAACCTTTTTAACTTAGCATACAAATATTAACTTTCCAATAACTCAACTTCTATTTCACTAAGTACTTTCACAAAACAATAGTAATTACACAATAGCAATATCAACTTAAACTACCAAACATTTATAGTGGTGATTCTTACAATGATGTTTACATTTCCAAAAACTTAGTCTGCCTCCGTCACGGACATAATTGGCGTCCTAGCATCTTCTCACGAACTTGGTACACTGGCCTGCCTTGTACTTCTACTCTGACACAGATTTATGGGCGTGGGTTCCTGGCCACAGAGGGTCAAGCCAGCATTCTCTTGCAAGCTAGTTATATCTTTTCCATTCCCCAACACGAACTTAAAGCTAATGTTTCCGACTTAGTTTTTCCCGTTGTTGACAAATGGTCATTTTCACCCTGTCCCTCTTTTAATTAACTTAGCGGTTTCGTTCATAGTTTAAAGTTAGAAGTTACTTAGAGGGAGAGAAAAAAAATTTATTAATATTTCTTGATCTTTGTGACAGTGCGTATAAAGAATTGGTAACAGAAAACTGAGCAAAAAATATACATTTCAAACAGCGTGAAAACATTAGTTGTTAAGTAACAGAAATGGATATTAAATAAAAGTGTATTTAAAGATTTAAAAAACATTGGCTTTAAGGTAACAGAAATGGACATGCAGAAAAATATTTAAGCAGCAATAATGCATTAGTTATTAGATAACAGAAATGAACAGTAAAATGTGTTTAAACAGCAAGAAAGCATATAGTTAGATAACAGAAATAACATTAAAAGTACGTTTAAGCAAAAAAGAAAGTATTAGTTTTTGCAAAAATGTCCCTCGGGAAATGAAATTAAATCATCTTTCATATTATTTTAGTGTAAGGTCCATTCCAAGACGACAGGATAATTTAAAATGGTACATTTCTAGATCTGGTTTCAAAATAATAAGTGTGATACAGTATTGTTACGTTTCCAGTATTTATTTATAGACCCTGCCCTAGAATAATTAAGGATGTTAAATATAATTAATTCCTTCTCTCATATTCTATGCAGACTGGTTGCTCAATTTACTATTTGACTAATTAAAAGTGTGTCTTGTAGTTCAGACGACAAATTTACAAACTAATAAATTGCGAACTTTTAGCTAGATTGAAAAACAGTTAAATTCCTCTAAATTAATATGCATTCGTTATCAACATTCTGCTCATTCGCCCCCATTCAATCTAAGAAATATCTATAGGTCTATTATGCATAAAAATTAACTACTAAGAGGTTTTAACAAAGAAAATAAGATTTAATAAAGTTTTAACAAGTTAACAATAATCAAATACGAGCACGAATAGTCTACTTCTCGATTCTTTGCGCGTACATGCTTTATCGGTTAACTAATGAATTGCCAAATCAACTGTCCTTTCGATATTTGCATAAACACTGAGTAATACTCAGCTGGATTGTCTGTATCTGCCTGGTCTCTTTTACTCAGTCAGCCAGTCTAATTTCACAGTCTCACTACAGCGACGACGCACGTGGCATCTAGGAAGGTGTTCCTTTATGTTGCTAGTGAACTTGAATTTCAGTGGCGTGGACCCTCAGAGATGAACTCACACGTTGAGCTCAGACCAGTTAGTACCAGACCAAAGCAAGGCAAGGCAAAGGTAAAGCCAGGGCAAGGCAAAAGGAAAGCCAGGGCCGACCTAGAGAAGTAACGTGCTCTAATGTAATTTCAATTTAACACATTCCTACTCAAGCATGTCCCAGTTTAAATGCGCTGAATAAGAGTTTCGACCTCGCGTCGTTTTACAATTAGATTTAGAAAAAATGTAGTCATCTCACGGTGTTCCATTTAACAGCATGACGTATGAAGCAATAAAATAGTTACAACGTTAAATTAATGTTCATACAAAAAGGGGTAATTCAAACCAACAAAGCGCTTCACAATTTACAGTTAAAATTACACGCAATAATTGAATTACATGAGGAATTCATATCGAGCACAAGCATTCTGGCTCTTAGTGAATTAAAACAATATAAATTAAAGTTACAAATGGAAAAAGAGTTACAATAAATTTATATTCCATAACTTATAGGTTTTTCAGCCATTTCTCTGGACCATGCTCAAGCATATATGGAAATAATATAATACATAGCACAAATACATATTTATAATCAAGATAGGCAAAATACTATCAGATAAAATGGTACCTTATTATGAGAAGTCGAAGGTATCTTGGTTCTCATCTGCTGTCGGCTGCCTCATGACCCGAGTTAGCTAAATGGGTAAAGCTAATGTGTTCTCGCAGTAAGGGAACGGAAGCGCGTACCCACATTTATAGAAAAGCATAATGCGTATCACGTGACTGATCGCGAAGTATGTAGTTGGTTCGAGAATCTGGACAATGGACCTAAAGTTACATAACATCTTGACCTGTTCTAGAAGCATCTCGAAAAAGGAAGCTTTGAACAAAGGAGCCAAGGGTTTCAAAATTCAAATTTGAAGTAAACAAGACAAGTGGGTCACCAAGTCGGACATTTTTATCAGACTGTGACAAGTATAAACACATTTGTGAATACTGTATCATAGGTACCATTAATAGTTTTAAATATATCTAGAAATAAAAGGATGTGTGTCAAACGCTGGACACACGGTGAATGAATTAATTTGCTTTTCCTTTGTTATATCAAAACAACATCTCTCTCTCTCTCTTACTTTCTCTCTCTCTCTCTCTCTCTCTCTCTCTCTCTCTCTCACACACACACACACACACACACACACACACTCTCATATATATATATATATATATATTCACGGCTATATTTTGTACCAGTGAAATGTATTAAATAAAATGTTACTTTATCTATTTCACCTCTAAAAAAAGTCATAATGTATACAGTTCTGTTAATGACATCTGCTTAATTTATATAAATAAATATAATATATATAATTAAATAGTAGTCGACATACCGATATTATTATTATTATTATTATTATTATTATTACTATTATTATTTGACAATGTATGCAAAGACCAAACTGATTCGTCAAAATAACAACTCCTTGAGTATCTCGTTGTATACTGATTTCATTCTCAAAGCCATAACACGTTTCACACAGTTTCTGAGAAGACTGGAATTAACCCTTTCACCACTCACAGTCAAAGGTCATGTTTTACTGAATAGTGAATGTAATCACCAGTCATTTAAAAACAAAATAAATGAAAGATTTAAAAAAAATGAAACACAAGACCTTTCCCAGACCTTAATGCATTGTTATTTCAGTGTCTGGACGATGCGGACCTGTTGAGGAACCTTCGAAAGCCCCCTTTCAAGCGCCAAAAGAAGATGAAGGGGTTGGTCAGGCTGTTCACGAAGGGAAAAAGAGACAGAACTATGTTGCGCGTCGAGTTCACCTCCACCATGCGATCCTGATTGGTCGTGATGATCCAGATATAGTAACAGCCTAGAGGGAGGTAAGCCAAGCAAAACCAACCTGCCAGCAAAGCCGTGCTCAGAGTGGCTCGAACTTGCCAAGAGGGTGAAACAGGAGTCAAGTGGTTGGCTGCGGTCGGTACTGCTGACAATTTCGAGGGGAGAGAACGTTCCCCATAAACCACCTTACCTTTGTCCAAAATAGGAAGAACGCACGAGGATGGGGCAAATTCAGCCTGGAATTTCGTTCCAGCTGAAAAATCATTGCTTAGAGAAGCTGCCTGGGAGTTTCCTGGAGATTTACGGAGGATCTCCTCATTGGCAACGTGACTGTTCTGGGTATTTTCAGGCAACGGCTGACGTTTAGCTGATAAAAAGGAAAATGAGGATGTGGAGGGAAATGATATCCGAAATGCATCATCTATTGCATATTTGGGGATGTTTACATTGGAGAATTTACGTTCTTTGCTCGAACTCTTTTGTCCGCAGTTCAAAGTTGAAGGTAATTTATTATTTAGTGAAATCAGCAGGCTTGAATTATTTTGAAAAAATGTCTGACTTTCCTCAGTCAACATGGGCGTGCTGATGATGTCTGCTACCAGAGGTGAAGAGACGGTGAGAAATCTGTTATGATCTGACAAATCAGTTTTTATATTTGACGTCAGAATCATGCCTCTAGGATCAACTGTGCAAGGTGAAGAGTTGGCTCGAGATCTCATGGGATCGGAAACACGTTTTATCCCAGTGAGAGGTATTGTTAGAGAACCGACAGAGGAAGGCGAAATGCTCATGGGAAGTCTGTGATCTGTAGCACAGGTATCTCCAACTAATGTAACGTTAGAGTTGGTGCGATATCTCGTGCGATCTATTACTGACACTTGATCTGAGGCTTGATCTGAGGCTTGATCTGGGGCTTGATCTGAGGCGTGATGTAAGACTCGATCTGAGGCGTGATCTGAGGCTTGATCTGAGGCATGGACAATGTTTTCCATACGTAGCTTGAGCCTGCAGGCAATGGCGAAGTACATGGCACCAACAGTTACAGAAACCACAACAAGCACTAAGCCTTGTAGTAGCAGCCAGACGTCCGAAGAGCACACCATAGGGATGCATTTCAAGGTCGGATCATATTCCACAGGTAAGGACAATATCAGTCCCAACGCATTAAAGGCCCACATGCACACAATCACCAACAGAATCTTTCTCTTCGATGTGCAGTATCTCCGATAGTGATGAGGGTAAAACAAGGCAGTGGCTCGCTCACCTGCAATCAACAGGGTGGTCAAAGTTGTGCCACCCACACAGAGAAAGAAACAGGAGAGGGATATTTTGCAAAAATTCTTATCAAAATACCCACTAGAGATGAAAACCGTCGAGATGACTGCAACCACCATTGCCCCAAGATCCGAGGAGGCAAGGTTCGTTAGTGTCACTCTCAAAGACAAACTCATGTGACTGTGGCAGGAGATTGCAGCCAGAGTCAAAGTGTTTAACAGTATTCCAACAGAACCGAGGGCTATGTTGCGTGTCCGTAACTCAAGACTCCAAATCACTGTATTATTACCTTCTTCAGGGAAGCTTGAATTATGGTCGCTATGCATCTTTTAACAATGAGGTAAAGTCTACCATGAAGCATATTTTGCAGAGTTAATTCAAGGTTGAATATTTTTCCAGAATGAAATAAAGTCTACCATTAAGTACATCTTGCAGACTTAGTTCAAGATTGAATATTTTTCCACGAAGTATAGCTCTACGCCACAATTTTAATTTGTTTACAGTGAAGCATTGTTTGCAGAATTATTTAAGGGAGTATGGACATTGTAGATGCCTGCGAATTGTTCAGGAATCCTATGGCAATTCCCACAGAATCCCCAAACGACGACTTCAGGCAAGCGCACCTAGACAAAGTAGAAGTATACGAACCAGAAACGAAGACCGCCGAAACACAAACAGAAGTGCCACCCTCTACAAACACAGCCACAACCCAGACGGACCCACCAGTGCCCACAACAACCAGTATACAGTGCGAGTACACAGTGACCGACAGCAAGGAAACTCAGATAAAACAAATAAGACAAAGGTGGCAGAAACTCAAACAACCAAAAAGAAGCCGAAAAACGAAAAGCAAACCGAAGAAAGCCCAGGAATCCAGAACAGCAGACCAGACAACCGAAACTGTCACAGCCGAAGCCACTGAATCACAAACTGAACTAAAAGTACACGATAACTGAAGCCAAACACCAATAGCAACAGTGGTGACCACATCGAGTGAGATTCAGAAAACAGTCAACAGGACTCACTACACTGAAGCAAGCTTCCAAACAACAGAAAACAGTCAGCAGGACTCACTACACTGAAGCAAGCGTCCAAACAACAGAAAACAGTCAGCAGGACTCACTACACTGAAGCAAGCATCCAGGACAGAAATTGCAATCTGCAGAAAATGAAGTGTAGAGTCTGAGGGCACAGTTCAAGGCTTCATATATTTTCCGGTGGAAGGCACTGTTGAAGTGTATTTCATATGTACATTTATATTCATAGGTTATATTCTGCTGTTCGAAATTCCTTGGGATTTGTCCATTCGAGGTGCTGCGTAGGCATAATTGTTTTTAAAAACTGTTATATTTTCACAATGCTATAGTCTGTTATGTCTGTTCCTTTTGGGAAATATACTTTTTATGGAACAGAAAGTTTGCTACGAGCTCACTAGAAATTTCATCTAATAACAGAAATACTGTCCATCGGCAGGTCATAATCTCCAGTTCAGTGTTCACCAGTTCATTACAAATTATCAGAACTAGAACAGAACAAACATATATGATTTCCTGAAGTGACTACTTAAGCGGGAGTAGTCACATAACTTGATGGCAAGAGCATTAGACATGTACAGAGAAGATTCCTTGCTGCTTTGTTTGCATGGTTGTATGTGATTTGTTGCCTTAGAGATTTTGTCTGATAGATATTATCTACGATTTGAAGATTTGTTTTTTAAGATAAAGTGTGAGAGATCTATTAGGTCTCTTGCCTGACTGATTGTGTTTATCTTTGAAAAATAGATATGTTGTGGATCTGCCGTCTGAGATATGCTGTTTGGGGGCTGTCCGAGATCTGTTGTCTGAGAGCTATTGTCAGTGTCTACTGAATGAAATCTATTGTCAGAGATGTTGCCTGAGATCACTTCATGAGATCTCCTATCAAATAGCTGTTTCTGTGAATTCTGTCCTTTGAACAGCGAATGACCAACATTTCAGATGTGTTTTTATCCACTTTGATTCACTTTGTTTTATATCTATTACACATCTTAACTAAAGTCACAGCCTTCAGCAATGTTCACTTTGATGTATATCCATTATAGACCTTAACTAAAAGCCACAACCTTCAACATTTCCTTGCAAGTTCGCTCACAATGTAGATGTGCTGATTCACAGACTCACATTTATCTAAGAAAGCTCACAATGTAGATGCACTGATTCACATTTATCTAAGAAGTTCAGTTGAAAAGAAGTCGGCTAAATGTATTAAATCTATTGCAGCGGTATCTTCAGCTTCTAATTAGCAAGACCACAATTATAAAAAAACCCAACTATTTGCTGATGTTAAAAAAAAATAATGGATGCGTGACTGACGATGATCGATTTTTATTTTTAAAATTGGACAAAAGAAAGAATTATTTTATATAAAAAAGGAAAAGGAAAATTAAAGAAACAAATTACAAAAGGCAATGCCTTTGTTAATAAATTATTCGAGTAATATGACGTGCATAATCCAAGCAACTCGAAACATTTTGTGAGCATATTCGTTTGTAACCCTAGCCTTTTGTCAGATAATATTTTGCATTCATCTGTCCGTCAGATGGTGGACATACAACAAATTTCGGTTATGAGATCAACAAATACACAATGTGCGTGTTTCTAAATATATTTATTTAATTTCATATCTAATCATTTTCAGTTGAGTTAGCGAGAGCTGAAAAGAAATTGGTTGGCGATTATAATTTGTTTCAATTTTAGTCTTTTTAGGTGAAGCGGCTGTGTGTGTGTGTGTGTGTGTGTGTGTGTGTGTGTGTGTGTGTGTGCGCGCGCGTCTTTGATGTGTGTGCGTGTATGTATGTCTTAGTGTTCATCAGTGTACCTCCTTTTTGTGTGCGTGCTTGTGTGTGTGCATGCTTCTTTTATGTCATCAGTGTATATCAACGACACATGCCAGGTGTGTAGCAGAAGCCCAGATTTCGACATAGTGTAAATCTGAAATTCTGTGTGAATAATAAGCCAAAAGGTTTGACAAAAGAGTGTATGAGATTTTTTAAGGTAATCCATAGGCTATTGTTACAGATTACTTCAATCCTTGGTTTTTGCTGAATGGAAGGTACACTTACATTATAATATTTTATATGATTAATAATAGTGTGTAGAATGTAATTATGATAAATTACCATGTATAATTAGTTCATGTTTAGTTCAGGTTAGTGAAATTGTGCTCAGAGATGATTAACCTTTATTTAAAGAGCACTATGTAGTTAAGGTTAGCAATCTCTGAGTACTGTATTTATAAATTGCAGGATTTTATTTTTTCTTATTTCTAAGATTAAGCTAACTTTTGCTGTTTAAGAAAGGTCTTGAGAATATCTAGGATACTCAAACCAATTCAGGGTATTGCACTGCATTCGAGTATCTTACTGTTATTATTTTACAAAAAGTAATGTGAAATAACTACAAAGCTCGTTTTCAAATTTGATGTATAACTAATTCTTTGGAAATATGATAGAAGAATAATTCAGGGTATTGTACTTAGCTTATGAAAAAGACACAGTTATAACACTACTCAGTATAATAAACTTCAGTATATTTTTAATTTTAATCTTATCTAAAATTTTTTACCTAC
Organism: Sinotaia quadrata; assembly: GCA_028829895.1. Lineage (NCBI taxonomy): Eukaryota > Metazoa > Mollusca > Gastropoda > Architaenioglossa > Viviparidae > Sinotaia > Sinotaia quadrata. The sequence continues at coordinate 23,938,067 of CM054178.1, forward strand.
AATAAGTTCACTGCCTTGTTTTAAGCTTAAAAGCCCGACTTTTTTGTTAAAATATAGAGTTTAAGCTTAAGTTTAACGTCGGCCACTTGATATTAACCGTAGCATATTTCTATAAAAGAAAATTGTAAGGGAAGTAAGCCATACAAAACTCTTTAGAAGCAGAGGGGTGAAAATAGGGTAAACAAATGGTTAGAAACGAATCATTCAGCGTGTAAATGGACGAATGAAAAGTAAGTTACAAACTTGAACATTAATAGTGAACATAATAATGATAACTAAATATTTAATAGAAACTGTAAACATTTTGTCATCATAACACTCGAATATGGTTTTATTATATTATATTAAAGCCAATCTATAGGCCTACATGTGTGTGTTTATTCAGACTTCGGAAGTTTCTTTTATTTCACATATAAAATTAATACACTATAATCAATCTAGTTTGCCCTTAGTTCGTATTTGTTTTCCTTTTATGGTATAACCGCGAAATTTTCTTTCATGTCCAATATTACTGGAATAATGATGTTTATTATTCTGATTATTATTGTCAGATCAGAGATGGAGCAATACAGTATTCTTGGTCGCATTGGAGAAGGAGCTCATGGCATTGTCCTAAAGGCCAAACATATAGAGGTAATTAAATTGGAGTAATAATATTTTTTCATATCTTTTGCCTTAGCAAGGTTTATTATTATAAAATAAGTGGAAATGTTGGTCTTGTTTAAAATATTTCGTTGGTTTCAATAAATTTAGTGTATGAAATCATAACAAAAATCTTGTAATACAAAGCCCAATTTTGTTGTTTTTTGCAGAATTAATGAAATCGGCATAACAGATTTATTAATTTAATTAATTAAATTAATTTATTAAAATAGTTTATCATTTACTATTCAAATACGAGTAATTTTAAAAGTTATGTGTAATTCTGCCCATGTTGCTAAGATAATTATTTGCAGCTGGTGATTATTTGTTATGCTTATTTTCATGTTTAGTTACTTATATTCTTTTATTGTACATTGAAAAGCACTTTGCAGTCATTTTTGTGTACATTGAAAATTTTTTTTATATTTTTGACTGCAATTTATTATATTTGTCTAGTTACTGGTAGTTGTGGGGGATTATACATTTAAAAGTTGAATAACCCAGACCCTAATTTTTGTTATTAATGCTGGTTATTGAACTAATTCATGAATTCATCTGTTAAAAAATGTAAATCAAAATGTACATTGAAATCCTTGGCACAAAAAGAATCAAAATTTTTCCTTTTGTTGAAATATGGAGTGAGTAGGAAAGCATGCAAAACTTAGAGTAGAAAAGACATAATGAAAAGTCCGATATTACAGGAATATATACTGTATATAGGCATAATTGAATTTAAGTTATTTAAGTAAGAGAAATGTACAGAATCCCAAGTCATGGTAACTAAAGAACAACTGAATGAAATTAATCCACCATAAATATACACATTTAAGTTTTAGTCTTTACAAATAACATTGAATTTTAATTAAATAAGTATATTTATGGTGGATTACTTACACAATGACCAGATCACTTAGTATAATTTTACACAATATTAACAAGTGGCTTTCATATGCCTAACTGTCATATCATGAGTGTAGTATCAAAGCAAACAACTTGTGAAGGGTTTGCATCTATACCTGTTAGTATTCCTGTATTAGTGTATAGTAACCAATTCTGCATAATAATACTTATTTTGGAATGGATCAGTCATAATGAGGGGCATACTAGACTAACAGATAATCATCATATACATATTGATCCACTTTATTTTAAACAGTTTATAGTTATCTGCACCATTGTAGTATTAACAAAAGTGTGCTAAATAAGCACATCATACACACAGTTCTCTACTATTTTAAACTGTTTATAGTTGGACCATTACAGCATTAAAGAAAGTGTACTCAATAAGTACTTCATATACACAGTGCTTCACTATTTTAAACTCTTTATAGTTAGACCATTACAGCAATAAAGAAAGTGTATTAAATGAGTAATCTTGCACAGAGTCAGTAGCATTCCATATCAGCCCCTCCCCCCCCCAAAAAAAAAAAAAAATATATATATATATATATTGTAATTAGATACTTTTGCAACATATTTATGTCTGTCTGTCAAATAATCTGTGACTTGAATTGAATTCACAGAGTGGTGAGGTTGTTGCTTTAAAGAAAGTTTCCCTGAGAAACCCAGAGGAAGGCATTCCAAATACAGCTCTCAGGTATTACCTTTTATAACATTGTGCATACAACTGCAGTAAGTGAAAGCATTACATCAATTCACAAGTCATTGATTGAAATCCCATTTACTTACATTTCTCATCCTTGCTATTCATGCACCAAGAATAATCCATAATGACCTCAGTGGATGAGTGCTGTAACATTGGAACCAGTCTGAAGCAGCTATGATTTATGGGCGTTTATTGTATTTTTTTTTCTTAATCAGAAGATATATTTTCAACAGTACTTTTAGTATGTACAGGTGTTCCTGGGGTCATCTTAGAACTTTTCAAAAGCACTGTTGCAAATAAGTGTGCTCAGGTGTGGGAACTTATTTTATAAAGTATTTTTATAGTTCATTTTATAAAATGAAAATAAATCTGTATACTTTTCTGTGTTGATCAGAAACTGTTGTTAATGAAAAGCAGCCACAACAAAGTTTTTGTATCACTTTATATCAGTCCCAAAGGTTAAAAATTATATACAAGCATACCCCCCCCCAAAAAAAAAAAAAAAAAAAAAAAAAAGAAAAAGGAAGAAAAATATTAAGAAATACTTTATATATTAATAGTTTAATCACTAAATGCAGTCAGAGTGAATTTATTTGATTTGTTTGCCTGACTCCTGTGTGCAGATACTTGAATAAATGGTTGTATAAGTGGTCATTAAATCCATAATATGTGTGATGTGGGTAAAATTATAAAGGTGTGGACAGAATTATAATGAGTGTGGACAACATTTTAAATGTGTACACAACTTTGCTTCCCACATTTACTAGGCTTCCTCAGTGTATCTTTTATCTCACATTCATTCGTATTACAGCACTTTATCAAATAAATAATTTAATCTCTTATTATATTATGTCTGTCTTTGATAGATAGTTTATTTGTGAACAAAACATTGTTATATATAATTATTTGTAGACTGTGATAAAAGTTTTGCTTCATTTGAAATATGTTGCAATTATTATTTTATGTATTTATTTAATTTTACAAATTATGAAAATTTGAATGTTAAATTATATTATAAAATAGTAAAATCTTGCTAATTATTCTATGATTATCTCTTTTATGTAAAACTGCTTAAAATGTGATCATTTGTATGTATACATACCTAAAAGCAATCATAACTGGAATTTGAGTTTTGTGTATGTGTGTGTGTGTGTGTGTGTGTGTGTGTGTGTTTATTGTGCTTTTCCTACTTCTCAATCATTTTACTCTATATTCCTAGAATACTAACTCTTTCTGGTGTATAACTTTATAAATATAAAATTTATATTTTCAAGTTTTAGTTGTAACGATTAATAAAAGCAACCGAGTGTATCTTATTTATTTAATATTAATTTCATTAATCTTTTAGGGAGTGTCTTCAAGCAGCTTGGGAAATAAAAAAAAGTGCATTGTATCTAATCTATGGCAAGATAATTTTCTTAATTATAGTGTAAATTTTATAATCTGTTATGTCTAATTTGTTTTTAAAATTTTTAATGTATAAATACTCATTTTCTGTTTGTAAGCAACCTTATAGATTTTAATGTGATGCATAATGACTCCTCCCATTGTTGGCCTTACACAAAGATGTTGCAGATATATTGGAATAAATTGACAAGAGTCATTACCCAATAGCTATTTTTAGACAAGATTGAAGAATGAGCTTTGGGAATTACCCAAGAGAAGTAATATAATTATGAGGTTGGAGACAGCTCACATTCAAATACATGTATTAGGTTTTACAATCTGGAAAACATAATTTTAAAATTGTTTTGTTTCATAATTGATCTTTTTTGTGCATTATTTTTCTATCAGAGAGATAAAAGCACTTCAGCAAATTGAAGACAATCCATATGTAAGTACATTTTATTTTGTAATAGGTATTTATTATAATTATACAAATCATAACATTCTTGTCTAATGTAAAACTTGAAGCTAGAAATATTAAATGTTGATGAAATAAAATAATGATTTGATTGAAATAGCTTTGATGGTGAGAAATCTTTACAGATGAAGTGATATGAGCATCTGGTCTTTAGCATATTTAAACTTTCTTGATTATGTGGACTAATTTGAACAACATATCAGGCATAAGATTTTACATGAAATATTAATATGCACGTCTTATAGATGTCTTTTTGAATTGTTGTACACTTGTATGTTTTGTGGATTTTTGATTATAGTAAATAAAATATTTGTGTTATTTATTTTGTAATGTATTATAATGCAATAATAATTTTATGCAAAAAAATATATGTTTCAGGAACATTATGTCACTGAATCATTTTATGTGTGGCTGTTGAATTACATCATTGAGTCTTGCTTTCCTTTTGAATGTAAATTGCAGGTAGTGAGACTGCGAGAAGTCTTCCCCCATGGCTCCATGATTGTCATGGTGTTTGAATATATGCTGTCGGACCTTTCAGAGGTTATTCGTAAGTCTGAGCGGCCACTTACCGAGGCTCAAGTCAAGTCCTACATGCTGATGCTGTTCAAGGGTCTTGCCTTTCTTCATGACAATAACATCATGCATAGAGTAAATTTAGTTTTTGAATAATTTTTCCATCCAACATGTTTAGAGTATGCTTAATTAGAAGTTTTACAACTAACTTCTTTTTAAATCTAGAGAGAAAGAACAAAAATATCCAAAAAGGCTTGAATGATACAGAATACTCCAGTAGTTCTGATTTTTTACATAAAGTACTATATAAAATTTAAAAATTATGCTCAGCTCTAATCACTATGACTGAAATATTGCCTACTATTTGTCACAGTGTCTGTCTATATGACTGTTTGTCTGTGTACTGAATGAAACCTGAAAAGGCTTGGGATTTAAGCCTTCAATATTTCTGGAATTTCTGTATTTTAGATTCCTGTTCTAGTATAATAGTGTGCTGCCAGCAAGTAACTTGATGTCTATATGCATGTAGCATGTGCAAATTTCAAGTTGTGTGGTCATGAGTCTTTAATATTCATATGAACTGATCCTGACATTTCTGACTTAAAAATAAATTTAGTTTGAAAGACTATTAATTTCTGTCATTTTTTTTTACATTTTTGTGAAGAAGCACTTTTATTCAAATGTTAGCAATAGCTTTGAGACTAATCTGTCAACAAATGATGATATATTTTTTTATTGTCTCCCCTCATATCTTGATAGATTCTTTGCAGACAATTCACAGGAAAATGAGAGAAGCTTTAGTTATGTAAAGCTATTTATTAATTGATCTTTCTTTTTGTGTAGGATCTAAAGCCAGCTAATCTGCTCATTAGCTCAACTGGTCATCTTAAATTAGCAGACTTTGGCTTGGCACGAGTCTTTCACAACAAGGGAGAGCGCCAGTACAGTCACCAAGTTGCTACACGGTAGGTCCAGCTTAGCCTTGGGATGTGCATGCAAAATCTTTGTTTATAAAGTTAATTGATGACATTCAGAAATACTAAATGCATAGTAACAAGGGGAAAAAAACCTATTCTGGAATGTATATTATGATGTTTGTAATAATTTGTCTGATTGGTTGGCATACACCTAAATTAACATACTTTCAGCATTATCTTAAAATTGTTTAAGGACCAAGTATTTTTCATTGGCATACATCTGCATGACATGCTTTTAACCTTATATTAAAATTATGCAAATGTTCATTTGAAATTTCTTGTTAAAAGACTTAAACTAAGACTGTATATGTTTTCCATAATTTGCATTTCCTATTATTATGCTTCTTCTCTTCAGTGTCACATAGCATTTGTCTGAAAAGCTCACATACAAGATTGGTTTCTATTGAGAACTATATTAATACAAGAATTATCTTTTTTATTTATAGTCACTTCTGCTGGTTTCTGAATAGCATCTGCTAAGTTTTGTGTTTCACATCTGTCATTAAACATTGTATTTCACTGCTGTCATGAAACATTGTATTTCACTGCTGTCACTAAACATTGTATTTCACTGCTGTCACTAAGCATTGTATTTCACTTCTGTTAAAAAACATTGTATTTCACTCATGTCACTAAACATTGTATTTCACTCATGTCAATAAACATTGTATTTCACTCATGTCACTGACATATGCACATTTTACTTCCATGTTTTAGCCTTGCACACCTTATGATAGACTTGTTAATCCGAAAAAATTCTTTGATTGGAAATTATGTATTAGGTTGCCAAGTGTTTTCTTTCAAATTTTTGTGGTGAATGTATAATGTATCAAATTATAGCATTGATGCTTCATCATACACTTTAGTCAGCAGTTATTTGCTTGACAAAAAAGGGAGTGGTTTTTGCATTTGCCATTTTGCCGAAACCCCACCTCCCATTAAATTTTTCTTAGTAAATGTTTTTTCTTCCATTAGTTTTCCTTTACATTCACATCAAAGTAATTTTCATGGAGCAATAACATTGAAATACATGTACATAATAAAGCTTGACACTCAGATGGCAAAAGAATACTTCTGTAATTATTTCCCTTGAAAATGACAGAGTTAATAGGTAAACATTTCTAAGTTTTGCATTACTAATTATTTTCTTAAATTCAACACATAGTGGACAACAGAAATGCTGCTCTTTGTAGTAATAATTAATTTACAAATTTTGTATGTAATAATGGACTGCAAAAAATAACATTGGATTTTGCATTGGAAGATCTTTGAATTAAAAGTACTGTTGCTAGAGAAGGTAGCATATTGTGCTGTATGTACTTTGAAGACCCCTCGATTGCAATGTCTGTGTCAGAGATGGTAGAATGTTGTGCTCATTTTGAAGACCCCTGGATTAAAAGGCCTTTTGTCATAGATGAAAGGGTGTTGTGTTGCATTTTGTAGACCTCTGGATTAAAAGGTCTTTTGTCATAGATGGAGGGGTGTTGTGCATTTTGTAGACCCCATGGATTAAAAGGTCTCCTGTCATAGATGGAGGGGTGTTGTGCATTTTGTAGATCACTGGATTAAAAGGTCTCTTGTCATAGATGGAGGGGTGTTGTGCATTTTGTAGATCCCAGTGTCATACATGGTGGAGTGTTGTGCTGCAGTTTGAAGATCCCTGGATTAAACGATCTGTTGTCATAAATGATGGAGTGCTTGTGTTATCTGTGCTGTCATGGATGACCATAATTATATTTTATTGTAAAATTATGTTGAATTGAGTAACATATCAAAACTACTATAATTTTCAATTCTTCTGATTAAAGCTTTAGATAGTATACCATTTATGTTGGAAATATACTTATGTTTAATATCTTTGAATTCTACAACATTTAAACAAGTGTTTATGTAATAAATAAGATCAGAATAAGAGCATGAAAATTTTGACTTGACATAGGACATTACCTCAGAAAATGTTTATAATTTTTTCTCAGGTGGTACAGAGCCCCTGAGCTGCTGTATGGTGCCAGAAAGTATGATGAAGGAGTGGACCTTTGGTGAGTTATGTCCACATTTACTCAGTAATGTAAATATAGCAGAATATATTAATGGACACTTTGGAACTTGACTCAGAACTCAATAATGTAAATATAGCAGTACAAATTAATGAGCAGTTTGAAACTTGGCAAAGAATTCATTAATGTAAATACAGTAGTATATATTAATTTACAGTTTGGAATTGGACACAGAACTTAGTAACAAAAATATAGCATTATCTATTTTGGAACTTGAGTCATAATTCAGTAATGTAAATATATCAGAATGTATTAATGAACAGTTTGGAACTTGACATAGAAGTTAGTAACAAAAATATGACAGTACATATTAATGAACAGTTTGGAACATGACACAGAAGTTAGTAACAAAAAAAATGGCAATACATATTAATGAACAGTTTGGAACTTGACACAGAAGTTAGTAACAAAAATATAGCAGTACATATTGATGATCAGTTTGGAACTTGACTTTTAGTAAGCAGAGTGATGTAAAGGTATTTTTGTGACAATGTGTTTCATAAGAGAAACTGTGAAAGAACAAGTTGGGTGGAATAAAGTATAAGCGAGTAGTTGGCTAGCTGTATTAATGATGAATTGTGAGCAAATTATTCTTTGCTGAAGGATGAAATACCCATATTTGAGTAGCTTGCCATCAACACTTCAGGCTTTTTCTGTTAAGCTGTATAGAAATAAATATAACTGGATAATTGGATCTGAGGTGTGGAATGAGTCTGTAAGATATATAAAGATAATAATGACTGAACAGATGTATCTGTAGTATGAAATGAGATAAGTAGACTTGGAAGACATTTAAAAATAAACATGAATGGACAGATGGGTCTCTGGCCTGGAATGAAGTAAGAAGGTTTGGGTGGATGTATACAAGTTTTGACTGATACATTACCAGTCTGTTATTTTGTGCAGGAAAACAGGATGTATATTTCATGACTAATATATGACAAGTCTTTTATTCTCTGAAGGGTGTATATATGTGTTGACTGATGCACTAATAGTCGGTTATTTTGTGCAGGGCAGCAGGATGTATATTTGGTGAGCTTCTGAACAACTCTCCAGTTTTTCCTGTAAGCACTGGGAATAAATTATAATATAATATTTAACCTTCATGAAAAGGGAAATAATTCTGACACTGGCACAATAAAAATGAAATCACTGATGATTAGTTAGAATACATTTAAATCAAGTATTAAATCTTTATCTTATCATGGGGAAAAAACTGCAAATTGATCTGGAAAACTGTCTTCAGAAATTGTTAGGAAGTGTTGAGGATTTATTTAATATTTAATTTCTAGCATATTCTCAACTCGAGCGTTTACTCAAACTTTTGACACTTACCAAAAATACCTTCAAAAGGAGTGCCCAAGATCGGGTCACTTTGACAATTTAATAATTTATATAACAATTAAGTTTAGAAATAGGGAAATAGGGAGAGGCAAATTTACTCTGCCACGGAGATAAAAGCAGCAGTTGTAAAGATAACATTTGCATAATTTTAATTCTAAAACATGATAATGTATTAAAAAAAAGTATGAATGTTTCTTATTCTTCAGGGAGAAAATGACATTGAGCAGCTCTGCCTGGTTATTCGTGTTCTTGGCACTCCAAATGAAATGACATGGCCGGTACTCTAATTTATTGTATGAGTTAAAGGAGGAATTAGTTTCAGTACTTATGTATATTAATATATATGTTAATTTTGTGTGTTATAACATTTTATATATAAATATAAATTTTCTCATAAACAAGTGCTTCTCCGGATGATAATTATTATTTTTAATTTATTCCTTGAAAATTACTCCTTTCAATACATTGTCATTTATTCTTTACTGTTATCCTGTACTTTGTAATTGTCAGTTATTCTTTTAAGAATCTAACTTGGCACTGTTCTCTTCTTAATTTTCATTTGTTGTTTTAAGAAATTTTAGCTTGGTAATGTTATTTTGTCTCTTTCTTTTTTAATTGTTTAGTTGTTTTTTCAAGAAACTTTTATCCTTGTGTTATATCTTATTTATTGCAAATGTACTAAGGTTATTGAAAGGCTGCAAGCAGTTTATGTGAGGATTGCCATTTTAAATTTAAAAAGATTAAAAAACAAACAATTGACTAAAGGAGACCTAGATTTCTGCTAGGAAAGGAATGATAGGAGAAATAGTTTTTTCTTCTTCTCTGTTTTGATCCTCTTTTTCCAGCTCCCTCCCCCTACTTCTTTTATTTTATTCTTCTTCTTTCTCATCTCTTCTTCCTTTCCATCTCGTCATCTGCCTCCTTTTTCTTTTATCCTTGTGTTTATTTTAAGCACCAGGGGCATTCATGTTTGGAGCATTTTTCATTTAATACAGTTATCACTTTAAGGTCATCTAGTTTTACACTTTATAGCAATCCAGTTTTACACTTTAGAGAAATTCAATTTTACATTTTAGAGTAATTCAGTTTTGCACTTTATAGTAATCTAGTTTTACACTTTATGGTAATCTAGTTTTACACTTTATAGTAATCCAGTTTTACACTTTAGAGTAATCCAGTTTTTTGCTTTATAGTAATCTCGTTTTACACTTTAGAGAAATCCAGTTTTACACTTTAGAGTAATCCAGTTTTGTGCTTTATAGTAATCTAGTTTTACACTTTATAGTAATCTAGTTTTACTGTTAATGATCTGTTTGATCATTCTAGTGCCAGTACTGTACATTATTATTGTTGATAAATCTTGCTAAATTATGACCTTAACCCAGAGCATATTTCTTCTCTTCACTTTGTTATTGTTGTAGTTATTATTGTGGTTGTGGTGGTGATGGTTTCTTATATGTGTGGGCATTTGTCCCTTTCTAATTGATTGTTATGTCTTATTTCTGTAGACTGTTAGTTCTCTTCTTTCAATGGACTGATAGTTCTGTCTTATTTCAGTGGACTGTTAATTCTGTCTTATTTCAGTGGACTCTTAGTTCTGTCTTCTTTCAATGGACTGATAGTTCTTTCTTTCAATGGACTGTTAGTTCTGTCTTCTTTCAATGGACTGTTAGTTCTGTTTTATTTCAGTGGACTGATAGTTCTGTCTTCTTTCAGTGGACTGTTAGTTCTGTCTTATTTTAATGGATTGATAGGCAAATTCAGACATGGGAAGCTTATTTTCAGCTTGTATAAATGATATAATTTCAAAAAACATATCTTTAGGGCATGAATGAAGAAGATTTGCCAGATTTCCACAAGATCTCCTTTTCTGAATGTCACCCATTCCCTCTGGAAAAACAGTTCCCTGATGCTTCACAGGAAGCCTTGAATCTGATCAAACATTTTCTTGTGTACCCATCCAAAAAACGCATCTCTGCAAAAAAGGCAAGTTATGCTGCAATATTGTACTAAAAATTAGCATGAATTATTTTATTTATTATAATGTGTGTGTGTGTGTGTGTGTGTGTAAAGTAGTGGGAGAAAAAATAAAAATATATAATGGATTTATATTTGCAATGTGCACTTAATCTTTGTATTAAAGCCTTTAGCACTTTTATTCAGGTCACCTGACTTACAATCCCAAGATGAGAGGAATGTATGAGATGGAAAAATATCGCAATAAGTGGGGAGTTATTTGAATTCCAGACAGACTGTTTGCAAATTATTTTAGACCTTGTAGATCAGTTACATTTTTCTCTTATATTACATAGTCTGTGATTGTTCAGAATAGTTTTCAGTCATTCCACAGTAAAGTTTTGTTGAGGTTATAGGATGATAAACAAATGTGTAACAAAATTAAAACTTGTTATGATTATTATTATGATACAAATTGTTCTCAAATTTGTATGCTCTTTTCCAGGCATTACTGCATCCTTACTTCTTCACAGAGCCATTGCCTGCTCATCATTCAGAGTTACCCATCCCACAGCGATCGACCAGAAGGAATGGCTTGCACCTTAAACACCAGACACATGAATATAACATTGATCTCCCAATGCAAGACATCATCATTGATCCAGACCTTATTGCACCTCATGTTATCAAAATGAAATGACATGTTGATGCATGAATATGACATTGATTTCCCAATGCAAGATGAAATCATTGGTCCCAGTCTTATTGTACTTCACACTGTCCAAATGAAATGACATGATGATGCATGAATACACAATCATGCATGAGTGAATGATGCATGAATACACAATTGTGCATGAGTGAATGATGCATGAATACACAATTGTGCTTGAGTGAATGATGCATGAATACACAATTGTGCATGAGTGAATGATGCATGAATCTCCCAATGCAAGATATAATCATCAGTCCTGACTTATTGCACATGATCAAAATGAAAATGAAATGATGACAGAAATGTTGGCTGTAGATTTTAATTTATTTAGTTAACAGCTGGCATTGTTTGTTCACTGATATTCCATAAAAGCTGACTTTAATCTTAATCAAAGTATTTTAATATGAATGGGAAATGTTGAAAAGGATAATGTAAAGTTGAGTCCTAAGCAGCAAAAGTTAAAAAAAATCATTTTCAGATTGAAAATACTAGAAAACATTAGTATTTGTGTTAAATCTGCCTATTTTTGACCCATCAGAAAATAGTCACACTTGGCTACATAAGTGCAATGTCACAGGATTAACTGAGTGTAGATTGATGCAATGAGCCACAGGATCAGGCTTGTGTTCTGTCACAAGATCAACTTTTACACAGAAATGTCGGTGCTATAGGATTGAGTTAAGATAAATTCATCTGATGAATCATAGGATCATGTTTGTGGCCTGTCATAAAATTAAGACACGTCAGTGAATAATTGCTAAAAAGAAATTAACATGTACTTGTATTATTGCTTAAGATGCTTTGATCACTTAGCACTCTACATGTCACGATTGAGTTGCTGAGATAGGGAGATGTGTTGATTAGTGAAATTTCACTGAGGTTGTTGGGCCACAAATTGGCTGTATATATAAATCTCCTGCACAAGACTCCAGTGCCTAAACTGCTTAGGATCACCATTTGACAGGATCACCATTTGACAGTGAGACTAGACTATCCAAGGTGACTGCACTTGAGTTGATGTCATTGTGTGAAAGGTTACAAGTCATTTTAAAATGCATTCAAAATACACCAAGGAGGCAGGGCATTATCTTTTGTTTTTCCTACATGATAAATTTACTTTATAAACCCAAAGACTGTTTTAAGTTATTAAATTTATAGAGGCTGCTAAATTTTCCCTTTCTAAATTTATTTTCTGTTACTTGATATGCTTCTGCATATTTTTTATACTGATATAATGTAACTATGTCTTATATTATAAGACATATTATTAATGTTTTTATGCCAGTGTATAGTTTGTATTCAAGACCATACTGAATAAACACACATGAATCAGTATATTAGTGTGATAATTTGTGCTGTCAAGAGAGATTATTATGTTATCAGTTTGATAACTTGTGCTTTCTAGGAATCCATTATTATTACTATTGGACAGAGTTTATTATCATGTGATAAGTTATTATGATGTAGAGTCTCGGGTCATTGACTTCCCAGCAATGAGAAATAAAAGGTTTATTTTATTAAATTAAAAAAAATCACATTGTATTTCTTTCAGCATTACACAATGTATTTAAAAATCTGTAAATGATAATACTTCTTAATACCAAGGGAAATAACTCATACTGGAACATAAGTTTAGGTGATACTTGAAGTAATTGTGGATTTGCTGTTTATTATTTAAATTCTAAATAATGCACTTTTAACATTTTCTTAGATTTAAGCAGGGACAAAATATCAATTTAAAACTCATTTTCTAAAACATTACAAATGGATGCTGGAAAATGTGTACAGTCATGAATGCAATTTTTCTGCTGTTTAAAGCTTGTATGACACATGTCTATTTCTTATCCCAGAAATTTGTATGCATATGTATTTTAACAAGCTATGGCCGCCAGGAAGATAAGTTCTTCTTGATGGTCAGCCCTGCTGCTTTATGAATACTTTATATGTAGTGATTATTGATTGATTGTCCTGTAAAAATTGTATGACAAGACTACAACTCTAACTGCAGTAATATGGCTGAGTGCACTACCTGATTTACATGGCACTTCAAACTTGAAAGCATATTTAAATGGAGTGCACTACCTGATTTACATGGCACTTCAAACTTGAAAGCATATTTAAATGGAGTGCACTACCTGATTTACATGGCACTTCAAACTTGAAAGCATATTTAAATGGAGTGCACTACCTGATTTATATGGCACTTCAAACTTGAAAGCATATTTTAATGGAACGCACTACCCGATTTACATGGCACTTCAAACTTGAAAGCATGTTTAAATGGAGCACATTACATGATTTACATGCACTTCAAACTTGAAAGTAAATTTAAGTGGAGTGCAATGTATCCTCTTTGCATTGTTACGAAATAAGTGGAATTTTGAGAATTAAAATGTATGTTCAACATAATTCATATTAAATATGCATACAGCTCCACTTCAAATTGATCATAGTTTTAATTTGTAATTATATGTTTATTTTAGGCACTGTAAGTTATAAAATTTTAATTTATAAATTATTTAAACATAATTTATCATTACATTCATTATTGAACTTTAATAGTTTTTTTTAATAGCTAATTTACTTTCATTATTTTTATTTCCATTACATAACATAGTTCACTGCATGCAATACACAGTAAAATAGATAAATATATACTTAATTTGTCTAAGAAAAATAGATTTTCACTTAGTCTGAAAGCTTTACCTATCTGTCCAAAAGACAGATGAAACTGAATATGATATATAATTATTATCCTTGAAACTTGAAACATTTTAAATTAAATTTGTACATAATCTATTGACACCAAAGGTGAACACTACCAAACAATATTTCAGTTAGGTGCAGTTTTTGAAAGAATTGTCAACATTATAATTTGATAAGCATTTATGCACAATATTATTGAATTTAGTTATTAATTAACAAATATATAAAATAAGGTCTGTTAGTATCTACAAGTGAAATGTTAATCTTTAGTGTGTGTGTTACAGAAACTAGGCATATATAAATTAGTGTATACCTATTATAAACACTAAACACATGTAAATTAGAAGTGCAATGTTGAGAAGACTGTAGCACACAATTGCTAAAATGTCTTCATGATACAAACATTATGAACATGATCTCTCCACTTTCTTTATACTGGAACCAGGGGCAAGGGGTGGGGTAGGAGACATCAACCTAAGATGCTCATTTTGTTAAAAATTTAGCCTTTGTATCTTGAAGACAATAAAGGCTTTAATTAAAACAGTAAAAATATGAGATTTCTTATACAACCTCTGTGCATTTACATAATGAAAACACGCTGGTATCAAGAAAAATCTTTATGTGCACTTCTGCAAGATTTTAAAAAATTACTAATTTGTGTATGTCTATATATGTAATGATTAGACACTTGCACTGCATTTGTTGATAATACAATTAACTTGCTTTTTATATAAACCTTCGGCTAATCGACCATACGATACTGTCCTATTTTTTCTCACCGTGAAGTGTAATAAGTAGGTCAGTTTTCAAGCTGGTGGGAAATTCCCACTGACAGGGGATATCCCAGATAATCGACACGTTTTACTTTAAAAGACAAAAGCTCTGATCACTTGCACCCAAACTATAAGCCATTTAGTTTCAGAACTAATTAATTTTGCAAAACAAATAAACGGAATGTACTCCGTTAAAATTAGTCAAAGAAGAAGGTTCTAGAAGCTGCAGTTTTGGCACGGAAGGGTATTCCCCACATTTAAAAAGTATACTTAAAAGAAAAAAAATATATTTTATAACCTATCTCTTTCATATATTTTTCTTCCAATCTTTCATCTAATCTTAACAACTATCAAATCTTACAATATTTTAGATTAATAACACCTTGCATTTTCTTAATCGGGTGTTCCCTGACGTCATCATATTTATGTAACTTCCTTGATGTTTTGGTCTTCCGTCGACCTTCACCATCCCATTTCCGTCAACAGAAGCATTTTGAGCTGTGTACAGTATGCGACGCAACGCGCAGGCCGCGAAAACATTATCACTAACTAGATCAATTTAACTTTCAGGTTGTTTGTATTCATTCTGTTGCTTTGCTTTCTAGTGATCTGGATTAATTCTATTTATTTAGTTCAGGAAGTTCATTTTGCCTGCTGCTTATTTTTTTTTTTTGCAAGTGTATTATACAGCACATTTGATAGTCACACACATACACCCATTAGTTCATTCCACCCACCACTATCTTGCTTTTAAGATTAAAAGCATGTCAGTGTTAAAAATAACAGAGTGCATCTAAATATCAACAAGCACAAACTCCATTATCTTTGTCTAGCTGTAATTTAAATAATTTCAGAGCGTTTTCTGATTCCTGATTATCTAAATTTGACTTAGGCCTAAGTGGACTCTACATATTTGTATTGAAAAGCTACTCAAAGACATACAAGGCGCTTTGATATGGCATACTCTAACTTAAAAGTGGCGCTCTGAGTACCACAATGATTTAGTGAATGTCGATATAAATTATATTTACATTGCATATGTACATCCATAAATGTTTAAAATGTTACTTAGAGATCACCAGCTGAAGTAAATAAAATCAACAACTTAGCTTACGATATTTGAACCTCAGTATTCCGAACTACAACTACTACTTAATTTAGTCAATCCGTTTGAAAGAACAGCAACTTAGGAAAGTTCCCCGCACTGAATTACTACGTGACAATCATGTACAATATAGCATCAACGCCTTTTCTCCAGTTTAGCATCGGCAGGTGAAAGAGTACCATCAATTTAAGTAACTTTAAATTAAATTAAAGTAAAGTAAATTTAAGTTGTAGTTTGTAGCATCTTTGCTTTGTCTCAGGTGGTGCAGTACCATTAATTTGTCTTAGTTTATATAACATCTTTACTTTGTCGCAGGTGGTGCAGTACCATTAATTTGTCTCTTCTAATGTAGCATCAGCACTTTGTGTCCTAGTGACACCACTATGCTCTTGTGCTTCCCTTAGTTTGTCAATAATGTCTTCACAGTGCTTGGCTATTTATTGCCCTTTTTGTCTATAATGTCTTCATGGTACTTGGCTATTTATTGCCCTGTAATGTCTTTACAGTACTTGGCTATTTATTGCTCTTTGTCTAAAATGTCTTCACGGTACTTAGCTATTTATTGCTCTTTGTCTAAAATGTCTTCACGGTACTTGGCTATTTATTGCTCTTTGTCTAAAATGTCTTTACAGTACTTGGCTATTTATTGCTCTTTGTCTAAAATGTCTTCACGGTACTTGGCTATTTATTGCTCTTTGTCTAAAATGTCTTCACGGTACTTGGCTATTTATTGCTCTTTGTCTAAAATGTCTTCACGGTACTTGGCTATTTATTGCCCTTTGTCTATAATGTTTTCACGATACTTGGCTATTTATTGCCCTTTGTCTATAATGACTTCACGGTACATGGCTATTTATTATATCTTTCATTGTAAATATCTCAATTTGGTCTGTAATATTTATAAAACACTCTCATGCACTAAAGTTTATGAGGTCATGTTCTTGATATGTTTATATTTTCTCGCCTTGTTTCTATTTTGAATAATCATCTTCATTTGATGTGTTATTTGTAACATATTTTTACGTCTTCACCTGAAGTATTATTTGTAACATATTTTTATACGTTTTCTCTTGGTGTGTTATTTGTAGCATATTTTTATACGTCTTCACTTTGTGTGTTATTTGTAACATTTTTTCGTCTTTACTCGGTGTGTTATTTGTAACATATTTTTACGTTTTCTAAATTTCGTGGCTGTGTTCGTGTTTTGTTGTATTTGTGTTGGTATTTCTGTTGTATTTGTGTTGGTATTTGTGTTGTATCTGTGTTGGTATTTGTGTTGTATTTGTGTTGGTATTTGTGTTGTATTTGTGTTGGTATTTGTGTTGTATCTGTGTTGGTATTTCTGTTGTATTTGTGTTGGTATTTCTGTTGTATTTGTGTTGGTATTTCTGTTGTATTTGTGTTGGTATTTCTGTTTGTGTTGTATTTGTGTTGGTATTTCTGTTGGTATTTGTGTTGTATTTGTGTTGGTATTTCTGTTGTATTTGTGTTGGTATTTCTGTTGTATTTGTGTTGTATTTTGTTGGTATTTGTGTTTTATTTGTGTTGGTATTTGTGTTGTGTTTGCGTTGTGTCTGTGTTCTATTTGTGTTGTGTTTGTATTGTGTTTGTATTGTGTCTGTGTTGTATATTCCCTCACACAGTGATAGCCCGTAAATCGCTTTGAGCTTCTTAAACATTAAGCTTTCTGTTAAATCATCGTTATTATTATTATTAATAACGCGCAAAACAACAAAGACAAGCAAACACACTGATGGAAAAAAGAAACAACAGACCGAAGGACACAAGTAACGAAGATTATGATAGTCATTTCGCTGTCTGTGCACTGAGAAAAGGAATATGGGTCAATATTAAGATGTGATGTAACCCAGAAATTAAACTACTGTGGAGAGAATGTAAATGATCTCAAGATAAGAAGTTTAGGTAAAAATTATAGGATCTTTTCCAGATAAGCCCCGCCACTAATGCAAAAAGTGCTCGCGCGAAAAGTTAAGCCCCGCCACTTTTTGCCAGCTCCAATTTAATGCACGCACGCAACCTTGACCTATTTATGATGTCTAGACATCACGCCATAAAAACAACTCCTTATCCGCCTCTAACCCTAACACTAAACCTAACTGTAAAACTAACCCTAACCCTAACCCTAACACTAACCCTAACCTCTTCAATAAAA
This sequence comes from Sinotaia quadrata, assembly GCA_028829895.1. NCBI lineage: Eukaryota > Metazoa > Mollusca > Gastropoda > Architaenioglossa > Viviparidae > Sinotaia > Sinotaia quadrata. The sequence goes on from CM054178.1 coordinate 23,956,501, forward strand.
ACTAAAAGTACAAGTTTCATATCCTCTTTAATCTTTTTTTTTGGGGGGTGGCGGGGGTTAACTTTTTGGCGGGGCTTATCTGGAAAAGATCCAAATTATATTGGGAACAAATATGACAAAGATTATATGTTAATGATAATATTCCTGTTAGCGAATCGCTTTGTGACACGACACATAGCCAGGTACCGGAAATGTGTCTTCAACATTTATTCAGAAAAGATAACCAGCATAGTGCACACTTATTACCATATGTATTATTTAAAGATAAAAAAATAATTGTACTATAGTAGAATTTTAAAAAAATAATAGCTTAGGCTTCGTCCATTTCTTTACAATATGCAAAGTGATTTCCCTATAAAGTCTAAATCAAACAAGATCATGTGTGCAGAAAGCGATACGCATGCGCAGAACTTTACTAGGCTAGAGGCTCGATCTTTCTCTTGCGGACTGGACAGCAGCCATGGCGGGTGAGTTTATTTCGCAGTCTGGATATTTAAATAATATCTGCCAATACCGATCAATTTATTCCAAGTCAGAAACGGAAAATGATTTCTGCATCTTTTATTTTCTGTATAATTATGATCCTTTTAACGTGTTAGCGGTTTTTCAATATTTTTTTCCTTTAACGATCTATCCACTCACATGTAAAATAAAATGGAAATCTTCAAAAATACTTGTACAAAACATAGTAAATTCTAATTACAGCAGTGTTGTCACACTTAAATATTTTCATTGTTCTTTGACTGAATTTTAAAATTATTATTTCTTTTGAAAAAATATTATTTGTTTGTGTTTTTTAATTTTAAATTGATATTTAGATGATAACCACACATTCTTCCTTTTATCTTTGCGGATTAATATACCTGCATCTCGCTTCTCAAAACGTTTTCAGTGTACACACAGCAGTGTACATGGAGAAATAACTGATTATTCAGTAGTAATAAGTGCCGAACTAATTCACTATATTGAAAAGCAAACTTAATTGGTGTATGCTCAGCAGAACGGTGTATATGGAGAAGCAGTGTGTATGCAAAAGTAGCAGTGTTTATAACTCGATACACTCAGAAGTAATGGTTTATATGGAGTAATGACTATAATGTGTGTTTAAGAGAACTCGATACACTCAGAAGTAATGGTTTATATGGAGTAATGACTATAATGTGTGTTTAAGAGAACTCGATACACTCAGAAGTAATGGTTTATATGGAGTAATGATTATAGTATATGTTGAAGAGAACTCGATACACTCAGAAGTAATGGTTTATTCGAGCTGACTTCCTGTAAGTAGCAAAAGTAAACGCGGAGTAAGATGAGGCGAATCTCAGACCGAGTTTAGACGGTTATTTAATTAAAATCCGATGCTCGCTTCAACGTCTGAAAACATTACGTTGTCTTAATCCTACATCAAGTAATGGGTGGCTTATTCCCCATCCTGAAAGAAAATCATACATACAGTTATATACTCCTCTTTTAAAATAACAATGTATTCTGCGAAGTGCAAACAGACGTATAAAATATTTTCTCAGATTCAGAACGAAAATACTACTGGTAGTTGCTGTAAAACCGAAACTACAAACTATGTGTTTCTTAGTAACTATCAACCTTTTGAAATTCCTTTTGTAGAAGTTATAAATAGATCATGTACTTAGAGGACTTGAGGTCTGCAATTTGCAATGTCACATAGTTACTGTGTAACATGTAGTATCACAAAGCTTGCTACCGAGTTCAATTTAACAGAAGACTTACTCAGATAGATTAAATAAACAGTATTAACTGCCAAACATGCGTCGAATGATTGACTGGCTAATTTCTACTTATCATCTAGTAAAGATTATTCGCTTAGTAGATTGTAAAAGGATTGAAATAACAAAACATTCTTTACAAAACAACACGTTATTCCTTTTGCTGTACAACAAAAAGCTAAACAAAACAAAACTGAATAAACAAAAGTATGAGTTTATGATTTATAACTATTCTTTACATTATCCTAATTCTTCTGTTTATTTTACCAAAACCTTTCCTGCAACGTAAACATTTAAATTTTGTTGCATGTCTCAGGCGAAGTGTGTATTCTTTACCGTTAGATCCGCAATGTTTGCAATTCGCAAATAGTATACGTTTGCAAAGCACCCGAAGAATTGCGTTTGTTTTCTCTCGTTATTTCGCTCCCTCCCATTTCTCAAGAATTTGGAAATGATGATTTTCCTTGGGAAAAAGGTTGGAACTAGTTTAGTGGCTTTCTTTGGGAAATACTCGTGATTAGAATGAGTTTAGTGGCTCTCTTTGGGAAATTATTAACTCATGATTAGAATGAGTTTAGTGGCTCTCTTTGGGAAATTATTAACTCATGATTAGAATGAGTCTAGTGGTTCTCTTTGGGAAATTATTAACTCATGATCAGAACGAGTTTAGTGGTTCTCTTTGGGAAATCGTGATAAAAACTCGTGATAAAAACGAATTTAGTGATTTTCTTAGGGAATTAAGTTACTCATGATTAGTCCGAGTTTAGAAGCTCTTCTTAAGGAAGTAATATACTCGAGATTAGAACGAATTAATGGCTTTCTTTGATAAGTAATTAACTCGTATTTAGAACGAGTTTAATGACTCTCCTTGGGAAGTTATTTACCTGTGATTAGAACGTGTTTGGTGGCTCTCCTTGGAAATTAATATACTATGATTAGAACAAGTTTAATCGTTCTCCTTCGGAAGTAATTTATCCATGATTTGAAAGAGTTTAGTGGTCTCCCTGAGAAGTTCTTTACCTTGATTAGAACTAGTGTAGTGACTCTTTTTAGGGAGTAATTTCCCCGAGATTAGAACTAATTTAGTGGCTCTCCTTGAACAGTATTTTACCCGTGATTAGACGAGTTTAGCGGCTCTCTGTGTGGGAGTACTATATCAGTGATTAGAATTAGGTAGTGGCTCTTTGGACAGTAATTTACGCGTGATTAGAACTAATTTAGTGGCTCTCACGTGGTTAGGGTCGCACGAGGTGTAGTTCGGAGGTGTTTACGTTCACCCCCCTCCCCCCCCCCCCGATGACTCTTTTTCTCAGTCGCCCACAGGACACAAGCTGGTTGCATGAGTGGTAAAAAAACAAACTGCCAACGAAAGGTAGATGAACAGTCACGAGCCATGAAAGAAAGCCGTGGCTCTCATTTCATTCCCATCTTTAATTTTTATTTAATATCTTGACTTTATTTTTATTTTTTTAAAAATAACTTATAATAAAGAAAATTATAAAGTACTAGGCAAGAGTAAGTCTGGGATTTATTGTATCTATCTATCTATCTATCTATCTATCTGTCTATCTATCTATCTATCTATCTATCTATCTATCTATCTATCTATCTATCTATCTATCTATCTATCTATCTATCTATCTATCTATCTATCTATCTACCCATCCATTAATCCATCCATCCATCTATCTAAACAGGAAACCGCCATGTCACTGGCCTGCTCTCTAACAAGAAGAAGAAAGTCAAAATGAAGAAAAATGACGTTTACCAAAAGAGGAAGATGCGTGCTAACTCTTTTCACTTGGATACTGAATTAGATTTTAGTGCAGTGAAAAGGTTTGCGATTTTGCTAAACCTTGTTCTAACGTCCATCTATTGTAACGGTAAGAAAATCTTATTTTCATAATATTAGATTTGAGTTGAGTGGTAGAGTGAAAGATTAAAAGTGCTAAGTGACGGATTTTATTATGACGTAATACGAGTGCTAAAAGGGCAGATTCTGAGTGGTAAAGCGACCAGTTAAGGGTAGGATTTTAAGTGTCGAAGTGAGAAATTGTAAATGAAAACAAAATGTTATTAAACTTGTATACTCTCGTCTTCCACAAACATTCCCTTTTTATTCAGGACAACCTAGGAATTAATGAAATATTTCAGGATTGTATCTAAGGCTAAATCACTTTTGGCCATAGAAAAGTATATTTCTAGGGTCCCCATATCATATACACATTTTCCATTAGTATATATCATACCACTGCATGTATTTTGAGAACACATTACAAAAACCTAAACTCTAATAAAAAATGTCCGAATATTTATATTGTTTTCTGTTTTTCTTTCAGATAACACAATAAAACACGCATCAAGGAAGCATAACCTCATGTATAATATATTTAATACTAAGCATAAAAATAAAATAAAACACAAGTATCAATAACCTCATGTGTAATATATCTAACACTATGCCTACAAATAAAATAAAACACAAGTATCAATAACATCATGTGTAATATATCTAACACTATGCCTACAAATAAAATAAAACACAGGTATCAATGTAAAGAAGCATAACCTCATGTGTAATATATCTAACACTATGCCTACAAATAAAATAAAACACAAGTATCAATAACATCATGTGTAATATATCTAACACTATGCCTACAAATAAAATAAAACACAAGTATCAATGTAAAGAAGCATAACCTCATGCGTAATATATCTAATACTATCCTCATGCATGTCTTGACAGATAATCACGGAGCCACAGCGTACAAGTCTAAGGATCGTGGGATGTTCCAATTAATTTTGCTCTGTTGCTATGCAGGTAAAGTTTATTATGAGTTATCCTTCTTCGGCTTTATGACTCGCTGTGACGAGTGCATGCATAATACTAGAGTGAAGCAAATAAAATAAAATAAATAAAATATAAAATAAGAATGTCTCATAAAAATTGATAGTCTTGCGTTCCTGTCTTCTATTAACAAATACACTGGCACGTAATTTATGTGACATGATTTATTGTGATTAATAGATGACAGCATTTAGTCAATCACAGTATAGTAGCTGACGCTATTTAATTATAGACAGTTTAGTAACTGACGCTATTTAATTATAGACAGTTTAGTAATTGACGCTATTTAATTATAGACAGTTTAGTAATTGACGCTATTTAATTATAGACAGTTTAGTAACTGACGCTATTTAATTATAGACAGTTTAGTAATTGACGCTATTTAATTATAGACAGTTTAGTAATTGACGCTATTTAATTATAGACAGTTTAGTAATTGACGCTATTTAATTATAGACAGTTTAGTAATTGACGCTATTTAATTATAGACAGTTTAGTAATTGACGCTATTTAATTATGGGCAGTTTAGTAATTGACGCTATTTAATTATAGACAGTTTGCTTGTTGACGCTATTTAATTATGGGCAGTTTGCTAGTTGACGCTATTTAATTATGGGCAGTTTGCTAGTTGACGCTATTTAATTATAGACAGTTTAGTAATTGACGCTATTTAATTATGGGCAGTTTGCTAGTTGACGCTATTTAATTATGGGCAGTTTGCTAGTTGACGCTATTTAATTATGGGCAGTTTGCTAGTTGACGCTATTTAATTATGGGCAGTTTGCTAGTTGACGCTATTTAATTATGGGCAGTTTGCTAGTTGACGCTATTTAATTATGGGCAGTTTGCTAGTTGACGCTATTTAATTATGGGCAGTTTGCTAGCTGACGCTATTTAATTATGGGCAGTTTGCTAGTTGACGCTATTTAATTATGGGCAGTTTAAGCTGGAGCCAGAAATTCGGTCATCATGATCTCACCATTTTTACGCCCATCGAAGTTTTGGCAGATTTTTTTTTTACATCATACTACCTTCTAAAGTCAGGAAAATTCAGACAGTCTGTAACAAATTTACTGTAATCATAACCTTAATTCTTAAAGGAATCATATTCCTATATATTGAAAATCGAAGCACAATCTTTGATATTTAAATACCTTTGTTTCTATAAACGTCCTTTATACAATCTATTATGGAATTGTTTTGGTAGAGACAAATCTGCCTGTACTATAAAATTAATAAATTAAAAACAAAGCAAAAAAAGAAATGATGAAAGTGCACTTAAGTCTGAAATTTCTCTTTAACTGTTAAAACAGAGCATACCCGTATGTATTAAAACATATTTAACCACTCGCTCCCACATATCCACCACTCTATTCCTACACATTCCACTCTATTCCCTTATATTCCACCCAAATCCCACATATTCCACCCACTCACACAAATTCCAACCCACTCCTCCAAATTCCACCTCACTCCCACATATTCCATTATATATTCCCACGTATTCTACACATTCTCATATTCCACCTCACTCCCACAATATTTCACCCATCTTCCACATATTACCCAGCTCCCATATATTCTACCGGAATCTACCCTATTTCTACATATTTGTCTACTCACAAATATTTCACCCCACTCCCACATTTTCCATCCCGCTCCCATATACTGCAAAAACACAAAAACGAAATTTAGCTCTGTTTCAGAGACGCAGTAATCGTTTATACATTTATTGTAAAGATTAATAACAGGTTTTAAAAGAAAAAATAACCACACAACCTTTCTTTTCTACATGAAAACAGCGTTTAAATCAGTATTTTTTTAATTGCATTTAAAATAAACTCATGTGATATAATTAAACTTTTAAAAGCTCGTGTCTTTATAGTATGTGTGTGTGTGTGTGTGTGTGTGTGTGTGTGTATGTGTTTGTGTGCGTGTGTTTCAGTTGGAAACTGCCATAATACTGGCTTGAGATACAACAAGAAGAAGAAGGTAAAAATGAAAACTGATGTTGAGAGTTGCTGTATGAAGTCGCTGGAAGATCAGTTTTACCTAGAATCGGGTACAACCAAGCGATCGAATCTTTGCCTCTCGAAAATGCTTGTTAAATTTGTCTTAAGGATGCTGCTGCTCTCTTGCTCAGGTATATCTCACATTTATGCACGCTCATATATGTATACCCTAAAAACCACAGCCCTCCGACATATACATTCACATATATGAAGAGTGGCTTACTGACACACAGTCACACACACACTCACTGACAGACACTATACATCTTCACTCTCTCCCTCACACACACACACACACACACACACACACACACACAGACACACAGAGACTCACACACACAGAGACACACACACACACAGACACACACACAGAGACACACACACAGAGACACACACACAGACACACACACACACACACACACACACACACTTACACAATTATAAATACAAACACACACATTACATTGTCAAACGCCAGAAATACACAGGCACACACTCATAATGCACAATACTCTACATTTTGCCTTTTAATTTAATTAATTCACTACAGCCATTTTATAAATAACCTATGCATATAATGACATTTTCTTAAAAGTGAACTCTAGAAATGTCAAGAAAAAACTAAAAAAAAAAATGATCAGCTAGTTTTGGTTTGGCCCCATTATGTTTCATTTTTTGTTCTGACCCACGAATACCATAAGAGCAAACTATATCTTTACGGTTTATTCGGAAATTGATAATAGCAGTTTTGTTTTGCTATGTAAATATTTTATTTACTAGAAAGAATTAATTTCAAATTTACTGATCACATTTTTTATAACTCTTACATAATTATTAATAAGCATATTATTTTTAAAGTGGCCATAGGCAATGTAAATATTCAGTTTGAATTGACAATTTTTATGTTGTCTAGTTAAAAGGAATATGTACACTGGCATTACTACAATATTTAGGAAATACAAGCAGTTGAAAAACATTAATAATTAATTTGAATTAAAAATATACATTAAAAATATATTCTTTTTATCACAGAATTGGAAATAAAATTATTTTCATATTGTCAGAGATCTGTTACAACGTATAGTATAACTCTCTTTTCCAGAATGTTTTTTGTAGTATAACTCTCTTTTCCAGAATGTTTTTTGTAGTATAACTCTCTTTTTCAGAATATTTCCTGTGGTATAACTATCTTTTCCAGAATATTTCATGTGGCATAACTCTCTCTTCCAGAATGTTTTCTGTAGTATAACTCTCTTTTCCAGAATGTTTCCTGTAATATAACTCTCTTTTTCAGAATATTTCCTGTGGTATAACTATCTTTTCAGAATGTTTCCTGTGGCATAACTCTCTTTTTTGGGAGTATCTCCTGTGGTATAGCTCTTTTCTGGCAATGTATCTGATATTCCAATTGTGCCAGGCTTTATTATCAAGATAGTTAATGATATAATCACTGAGATAGTCATCAAGATAGTCAATGAGATAGTCAGTCACGAAGCTTGACGTGCATAGCCATTTGCTGGATGTGTCAGTTAAAATTTGACCTTAGCAATCGTTTTGACAGCTCTAGGTATCTCAGAATTTCGAGAATATAGCCACCCCTCCCCCTTTATTTTTTCAATGCGCATCACTGGTTTTTGTCTTCTTTCTATTTTTTTTATTTTGCATTTCATACTAAATGTGATAAGCTCGTTATTTATCACACTGCACTGTGTTTGCTACCATGACAGAAATAATGTTAGATTTCACGTGTCTTTCTATTTTGCCAGAAGAGCATATATGGACAATTACTACAGTACTGTGTGATACTAAGACAAATACTGTAAGATTTTAGTAGTCTGTTTACATGTGTTTTGTCATTATAACAATAAGACTATATGGCCTGCACTACACTGTTGTGTGTGTTACTATGACAGGACAAGTTTTAGATAACACGTCTGTTTTGTCACAGTAACATGTAGGGCGTTGTTAGTAGTCATTTGTAATTGGGTAAGGATGTAAACATTTATCATGTTTGGTTGCACCATAATTATGACTTTGTGGGTCGATGTGCGTGCATGTGTGTTTGTTTGTTTGTTTGTGTGTGTGTGTGTGTGTGTTTGTGTATTTTCAGACAAGTTCAGCAGGACACTACAGTATCCAAGACACTCGCCAAATGAGATTTCAAAGAGCATTTGGTGTTGTTCTGGCACCAAAGTTCTTCTGAAGCCAGTGCTTAAAGATAAAATTCAAAAAGTGGGCGTGTCAACAATGCCACATAAGTCTATAAAAAGTTCAGATGTAATGCACACACCATGTAACGCAGATCGGTATACATCTCGCGAGACAAGCTCGTGTTGTATTAGTCATCTCAAACGTTTGTTGGGTTCGGGCGACCTTGTCCTGATCCTGGCTTTAAGAAATGGCCGAGTTTTAATGTTTACACAATTCAGTCTCGAAAAAACAGAAAGTTTTTCTTGTTCAGTGCTGCGTTGTGTTGATAAAAACCTCGGATGGTCTGGTTTGGCTTTTGTCCTCATTCCGTTTGCGGTTCTGGTTGATTCTGGCATAAGGGCTGAATGCGTATCCGTACACGGTCGCAACGGGTCGTTGTTGTTAATGTGGGGAACGCTTCCGGCTTCCGCCGCTTTCGCGTGGAACGGGTCTATGATAGAATCTCGCTATTCACGATTCAGATGTGATATTAGTTCACTGCTGTTTCGTATTAATGCCATTTGCAGTTCGGAGTTAGACAGTGAGCTGTATGAGCACATTGGTAGCCCGATTTTGCAAAATGGCATCCCCAAGCAGTTAATTTACTATCTGCTAGGTTGTTGTGTATCCTTGCTCTCCTGTATGTATAGCAGGTCACTGGGTCGCATACAAATATGCGCTCCTGATCTCGAACAGGGTCAAGGTCTAGAAAACTTGTCGAAGATTGTAAATCGGTCTAGATTTAGAAGCAGGATAAGATTTTATCGATCTCTTCTGGTCTGGATCTGTAATTACATGATACAAGTTATATGTTTGCCTTTTCCCTCGCGAGTTGGTAATGGCAGAATGGCTGCTAATTACGACCAAAGTGAAGAGGTAAAATACGTATCTAATTGCTGCAGATCATATTGTCCTCTTTCAAAGAGAGAGTATTATGTTCCGCGGTATGTTAGCTTACATCGCAAGTACGAAAGTCCGGCATCGTGCCTGTTGTCTGGCTACGACAAGCATGTGCGGAAAAAATCGAACTTGAAGTCATTGCAGAGTTATCTACGTTGGCGGCTCAGCAAGAAGTATAATTATAATTATCTTTCTTCGCTGTTCAACAATGATTGTAGACTTGTCTATAGCAATAAGTTGTCCAAGAGGCGTAGATATTCTTTAGGGACAATTGATTCGTATAAGTACGCAAAAGTTATAGTTGATTCTGTGTCGCTGTTTTTTAATGGCGGCAGGTTTCCAAATAACTTTGAAGACCAGAGTGGGCTTATGGAAGCTGTTACTGATTCCCAATGTATTTTTAGAATTTCACAGGTAAGCAATGTGTCACTGTGTGTCATGTTCATTTCCTGTGGTTTCTACCAAAGTGAAGAGGTAAAATATGTATCTAATTGCTGCAGATCATACTGTCCTCTTTCAAAGAGAGAGTATTATGTTCCGCGGTATGTTAGCTTACATCGCAAGTACGAAAGTCCGGCATCGTGCCTGTTGTCTGGCTACGACAAGCATGTGCGGAAAAAATCGAACTTGAAGTCATTGCAGAGTTATCTACGTTGGCGGCTCAGCAAGAAGTATAATTATAATATTCTTTCTTCGCTGTTCAACAATGATTGTAGACTTGTTGTCTATAGCAATAAGTTTTCCAAGAAGCGTAGATATTCTTTAGGGACAATTGATTCATATAAGTACGCAAAAGTTATAGTTGATTCTGTGTCGCTGTTTTTTAATGGCGGCAGGTTTCCAAATAACTTTGAAGACCAGAGTGGGCTTATGGAAGCTGTTGCTGATTCCCAATGTATTTTTAGAATTTCACAGGTAAGCAATGTGTCACTGTGTGTCATGTTCATTTCCTGTGGTTTCTACAAATTTCAGGTCACCATCTCGCGAAGTTCTGGTTTTAATGAAGGTATTTATTATAAACCTGACAAATACGAGGTGGTTGGATTTGAATTTTTCGTTGATCGTTTGACAAATGTCAATGATAATTATTTGTTAAGTGTCAATGATAGTTTGTCAAATGTCAATGAATATGTGTCCAGTGTCAATGATCGTTTGACAAATGTCAATGATCATTTGACAAGTGTCAATGAATATTTTTCCAGTGTCAATGATCGTTTGACAAGTGTCAATGATTATTTGCAAAATACCAATGACAAATTATGTTACTCGTCCCTCCTACGTGATTATGATAATTACGTTCGACCGCGAGAGGAACATAGGTTGGAAACAAACGTTAAATGTCTTTTCCAGTTTGGTTCTCATGACATTTCTACGTCACAAGAAGGGGATTTTGAAAGTCTAATTTCCGTTTGTCCTGTTTGCAGAAGTGTGCACACAGAGACTTACACGACATTTCATTTACCGAATGATTATTTCGCTTACAGTGTCAGCACTGAGCAATTGCGTCAGTCGCTAATACTTTATAGGAATGAAACGGATGAAATTTCCTTTCTGTCCCATTACAAAATGGCATCTAAAATTGTTGCAGATGCTCAAGACGAGCGAATAACAAGCGAGACCTTTGAAAATGTTTTTAAATATAATAATTACTATTCAAATGTCATACCTCAGGATTCTCCCTGCAACATGCTTGAAAGTTTTCGCTCCATTCACAATAGACAGTCCACACTGTCTGTGGATCACTCCACTCACAATCGACAGTCCACACTGTCTGTGGATAGCTTCACTGACAATCGACAGTCCACACTGTTTGTGGATAGCTCCATTTACAATAAACAGTCCAAACTATCTGTGGATAGCTCCATTTACAATCAACAGTCCAAACTATCTGTGGATAGCTCCATTTACAATCAACAGTCCAAACTATCTGTGGATAGCTTTGAGAGCATTGCCCATGCTTCGTCAGGCAAGCGAGTGCAACACACGGTTGTTGATAACTTCTCTAAGAATTACGATTATTCTCGAATCAATGCTTATCGGTGATGATTCGCGAAGATTAATAGTTATTCTCAAATTAACGCGTATAGGTGGTGGTGTTGATTCGCAATTGTTAATTAGTTTAGAACTAATAGTTAATTGTTTTACTCAGATTATTGAGTATAGAGGAATGATTCGCAATTGTTAATGGTTATTTTAAAACTAATAATGGTTAATGGTATTTCTCAGATTATCGAGTATAGCGGAAAGATTCGCAATTGTTAATGATTATTCTCAAATTATCGCTTATAGGGAACGGTTCTGGTTAGCGGTTATTTTTAGACCAACAATTATACGGGACGATTCTCCAAGGTTAACGGCTATTCTTAATAGAACGCTTATAAGTTTTGCTAGGCCTCCGATTAGTGCCCCGGCTTTAGTTTAGCCAGTAAACAGTTGCAAGATTTGTTGCTCTGGTTTTAAAATCTCATTTACAGTTTGCCGATTCATTATATGTCCTGTTAGTCTGTAGATCGTTTCTTAAAATAGGCTTTCAAAATCGTGTCGCCGTCAAGAGTAATCATAGTACAAGAATATATATTAGCGACTGTTTGAACTTGCTCACACACACATAGACACATAGACACACACACACACACACACACACACACACACACACACACACACACACACACACACACACACACACACACACATAAACGCGCGCAATCATATAGAAACTGTGTATTTCATACAATCAATAAATATTAAAAAAAATATTTCACACTTGTAATTTGTTTGTTGTACAATTCTTACTGCTATTTACGGATGCATTGTATTCTGTGCTTATATATATTTACAACTTATATTATACCACTAATTCCACTTATTATAACCTTTCTTTCTTTCTTTCTTTCTTTCTTTCTTTCTTTCTTTCTTTCTTTCTCTCTGTCACACACACGCACACACACACACAAACACACACACATACACCACACACACACACACACACACACACACACACACACACACACACACACACACAGTGGCATAATGCATTCGAAATCAGCAATTGTTTAAAACTGACATCAAAACCATTAAGCTAGTTACACCTCTGGCCAGTGTGTGTTGTGCGTCACCACGTGATATGCCATGGGAAGTTCATTTGTAACGAGACGCTGAAGTTCAAACCACGCCTTGGTCGATGGGATTTTTATCCATCAACCCACAGACGGCACTTCCTTCAATCATGAAATTTGTGCTGAGCCGACACAACCTCAAGTAGCTTGAGTCCTTGAGAGTCAGCGCCAAGTCGCTAATCACGTGACCATCAAGTGATGAAAATTTGTCATCAATTTATCTCCAAAAGACAAACTGGCTTAGGATCGCCACTGGTTGAATGATTGGCACGAAATTTCCGATAAGCGATTTTATGTGTTTGTGTGTGTGTGTGTGTGTGTGTGTGTGTGTGTGTGTGTGTGTGTGTGTGTGTGTGTGTATGTATGTGTGTGTGCGTGTTGGTTTTAAAAATAATTTTTATAAAAGTTGGAGAAAACAAAATCCCAATAAAACGCAGTTATTCAAAAAAAAAAAAAAGCACACCATAAAACTTACAAGAGCCAACTGCTAAGTAATCAGTCAACCATACTAAGCACCAAACACCACTGCGAACTGATATGAAGTAATAAACAATATCTGTACATGGTCTTGAAAAACAGGGGAATACCCTGTCCCCGAGCTGCTGACAGTTGGTTCCGCAGTTAATATCTGAGTTTTATTTTGCTGTTTTACTTAAAATATCCAACTAGCAGCTTTAAACTTTTTATTTTGTTACTATGTATTTTAAATCTTTGACAATATATTTGGACTCTCAACGGAGAAATGAAGCAAATTTATTCGTTCTGAATTTTAATAGTGACTGAGAATGTTGTAGAAGTATAGGCGAATATTAACGGGTATTCCCTTTATTAATGTTTGGTCTGCACATATCTTGCAAGGTAAACTTAAAAATTATAAAGGTATTTTTTCTACAGTAGTTTTCTTCTCCGCACCATATTTCTAAATAATAATCTCTACCAGCAGAATACGATAGTTATTGCAGTTCTATTTTTGCGGCTTGTGTAAAACAACAACAAAAAATCTCCTGACGTAAGCAAGATATCACTTCCTGGTCTACGCCTTGGCAAGAAATATGGCTGGTAAGCACCTTTTTTTTTTTTTGGTGTTGCTGAATAGCTTGATCACTTAGCTTTCTGACTAAGCTGGTTGTACCTCAAAATAGCAAACACAGTTTTCCGAACATCTACTAGGTCACTAGGAGATTCTTGCTCGGCTTGAGTTTAATTTTCATGTAGTGGATTGATAAATTAACTACTACATTGAATCGTTCATTTACAATATTGATCGGTTTATTCTTGCTTAACTGACAGAGTCGTCATGTCTTAATTTAAGCCTACAGCTTACATGTCTTAATTTAAGCCTACAGCTTACATTAAGCCTATTACAATTATAAAAAGATTATGGTTTAAATTATGTGCTTTCATCATTCCACTAAGTAAACTAGTGTCGTCTGCCTGTAGTCTACAGTCGCAGTCCTCGAGCTTGGTGGAACGAAAACGCTGCTCCACAAAACAAACAACAATCGAGTTATAAATAGAAGATCCCTTTAATATTCGATCGAAAACTTCCATCCATTGAGTGCTGTGGACTGAGCAGCGAAGTAATCGTGTGATAGTGTAACTGACTTTTATTTTTAAAACTGAGATTCGATAGAGTTTGATTATTTGAGTGCTGAAGATCACACTGTCATGTGTGTACACTCGTGTTTTTTTCACTGACTATAACTATTTTGTTTGATTTTATTTCTATTACTTTTATTAACTATTTACCACATACTCAGCTCATATTAGTCGATATTTATTTCTTTTTCGTATCAGAATCTAACCGTGTTGAATACGTTTTACAAAATATTACAAACGCTATATATAGACGGCTGTTTTGCAATAGGAGCAGTCTAGAAAATTCGAGACGTTTGTTTGACAACAATCACTACTTCCTGACTGCGCATGCGCGTATTTATGTGATAAAATTAAAAATGTCAGTAGGGCACGGATTGCTGTGTTTATCAACAGTAGTTACTATATCCGCCTCAGTGAAAATGTCTTTTTCCTCTTTCGTCTATATTTCTGTCTTGTTCCTTTCCTCTCTCGTCTATATTTCTGTCTTGTTTCTTTCCTCTGTCGTCTATTATTTCTGCCTTGTTCCTTTCCTCTCTCGTCTATATTTCTGTCTTGTTTCTTTCCTCTGTCGTCTATTATTTCTGCCTTGTTCCTTTCCTCTCTCGTCTACATTTCTGTCTTGTTCCTTTCCTATCTCGTCTACATTTCTGTCTTGTTCCTTTCCTCTCTCGTCTATTATTTCTGCCTTGTTCCTTTCCTCTCTCGTCTACATTTCTATCTTGTTCCGTTCTAGTTTGCTTTTTCTTCTTTCTTGTGACAACAGCCCTATCTTTTGTTTGTACTTAATAAAGATTTCAGTGGTCAGTCCAGTCCGCGTGACCGCTGGTCCTACCTATGTGACCAATTCCAAAAACTTATTTCAGCAACATACACACACACACACACACACACATATGCGCACGTGCACACATTTGTAATATGGTAGTTCATATAATCTTACTTCCCGTCCTATAATTAGAAAAAGATCATTATACACGTTTTCTTTAAATAAATCACTTAATATAATTGAAAATTATCCTCTCCCCCCCAGTATACTCATTTTCTTTCAGTAAGTTACTTAAAATAATTTGTAAATTGTTTTCTCCAAAATATACTCGTCATTTTCAATAAGTCACTTAATATTGTCGTTTTCTTTTCGATGGCAAATTGTAGGCTAAAACTACAGAGAGTCTTATTCTGCTCGAATTATCGAAACAATTATCAACAAATTAAGTAATTAGAAAAAGGAATATAAAGAAAATAAATAAATTTATACAACAACAACAGCTACAACAACAACAACTACTACTACTATCAGTAAATATGGTAATGGTCGGAGTAATTCTATTGATATTTATAGTTTATAAAACAAACTAAGTTTTAATTTCAAAATGATACGGAACTGGTTGATCGTCACTTGATGTACATACATATGTAAATGGCGATCAAACATCCCAAGAGACAATCGTAGGGCACTTAATGTGGTGAATGGCACTATGGACTCCTCTGGCGTAACGGCTTTCAGAATGTCACTTGTCAGAGAACATTCAATTCGGGGTGCATGAAGGCACCACATGAAGCAGAACTTTGGCAAAACATATAAGAGTTGAAAATTTTACTGAACAAATACGAGTTATAAGCAAACAAGCTGCATAACAACTGTCCAATGTTACGGATTTGTTGAATAGGCGACAAATAACCTAGCTACTTCTAATTCCAGTTCTGCTCGGTTTTATGGAACAATAAAACGGAACATTTAATTTTCCCTAACGATGCAAGCATTCGACGTTACTCTGAAATGGCAAAATCTATCTATCTATCTATCTATCTATCTATCTATCTATCTATCTATCTATCTATCTATCTATCTATCTATCTATCTATCTATCTATCTATCTATCTATCTATCTATCTATCTATCTATCTATCCATCTTACGAACTACACTCTCTCTCTAACAGTAAATGATTACTAACTCCAAATAAAAATGCGCACAAAAATTAAAGTCATACTGGAAAAGCGAAAAGAGTAAATTTTGTAATTTGACACAGCAAATAAATTATACATTTTGATATGCTTAATAAAAGCTTGAAGTAATATATTCTACAAAAAAAAAATTGTAAAAGACACACACATATAGGCACACACACACACACACACACACACACACACACACACACACACACACACACACACACACACACACACACACACACACATTTACCTATATTATATAAATGGCGACCTAAAAAAGAAATGTACTTTGTTTACTTTTCCTGAGACTGATCTGTACTGAATGTTGCACTTTAAATTGCTTTTAAAAGAAAAGAAACCTTACGATCAGACTCCTTAAAACACGCAGCTTTGACTTTTAAATGGCAGCATCTGTAAACCTGTTAGTGTTTCTCTGTAGGGTATGTTTACGTGCTGCGGGATTTTAAAATTAAATTGATAAATATTTAACGCTTTTATATTTAAGATTTTAAAATAAACTGTAGTTTTTGTTTTGTTGCTATTAGTATTTTAGAAAATTGATTGTTGTATAGTGTTAACAATTAATAAGTATACTGTTAATGAGCAAACACCTCAAAATAGTTAGACATAGCTTTCGGCTGATTCTACCTACTATTTCGTTCCTCCTCGACAAGAGGCTTCCCCTACCCCCCCCCCCCCCCGATGGAGGGCGGTTGAGGGTGTGCGCCAAACTAGGTGCGACTTGTTTCACCACTTTCCGCCAGCCCTCCTGCCCTCTACCTCAGACGCACCGCGAGGCTGTGGGGCTCCCCCCAGAGGCAGCCCAAGACTGAGAACATCGTGCAGATGAAAGGTCTTTTGCGGCTTCTGGGGCGAGAGAGAGCGTAACAACAACAATGCGTTCTTCCTCGTTTCTTTCTTTCTAATTGCTATCAATGTTGAACTTATTAGGTCGTAGAAATGCTTGTCGCCTGCGTGTAGGATGTATTGTGTCCAATGTTTGATTGTTAGATTTGTAAGGCTTTTCTTTAATTTATAAAACAGTTATTTTGGTGTCGGTAGGAGAAATGATCCATACAATTTGTTTAAGTATTAAAAAATAATAGTTTAACAATCTGTTTTCGTAGTATCTTTGTTTGCCTTTGTATTTATAAAGTTGTGTGCTAAAAAAACAATAGTTTAGCAATTGTTTTCGTAGTATCTTTGCTTACCTTTGTATTTATAAAGTTCATGTACCTCCAAACATGTAAAAGTGGACGATACAGTTCGAAGATGTTTTCGTCACTTCTTTGTCAAAAAATAAATGGTTGCATTTTGTTGTTGAATTTTTACAGACTCTACTAAGAAAATTAAAACTGACCTGCCAAGCAAAATGAAGGAAAGGAAGCGACTTGAGACTGCAGAAAACATCTTAAGAGATTTTGGAAATGGAACTCGGTTCATGCGAGATTATTTACTAGGGGGTGGTAACTCTCCGAAATGGAAACTGATCAGCTGGAAATGGATGCAGTTGTCAATGATGATGATGATGTGGCAGTTCATGAAGGCGGTTATACAGTTATTGAAGGTGATGTTTGAGGCAAAGATGGCCGAGGCTACTTCTACGTCACCAAGAAATGTTGCTTTTCATGACTGCTGTATTCAGATTGGTAAACTATTGACTCATTTTCACTCTACAAACAAGTACTGTTCTCACACTACTGTAATGAATGTTTAAGTACTTCAAATGTACCTATTTTATGCTCTTAATATTGCTTTCACCTTCAAAGTACTAATACTATACTCTTAATATTGCTTTCATCTTCAAAGTACTCACACCGTAATATTAATATTGCTTTCACCTTTAAAGTACTCTCTCTGTACTCTTAATATTGCTCTCACTTTCATTCATACTAAACTTGTTTTACTTTTGCTGATGAAGGAAAGCTAGGTTCATTTCGTCACATCGATTTTTCTGCCCCAAATATAAACACCACTAACAGAAGCTAATGAAGTACGAAGTGCTCATTGATAGCAAGAATTTTGAAAAATTAAGGTAACAGTTTGAACTTAAGACTTCTCAGTAATAAAAAGTGTTTTGTCTTATATTTTGGGGGTATGACAGGGATTCATAATTTCAATTGAGGCACACTAACAGAAAATTCAGTTTAAAACAGCACCGAAATTAAAATAAAAGAAAAACTACAAATATTATGATTGCATATTTATGGAATTAACTATCACTCTAAAAACTGTAAGAAATAAATGTTACTTTAAGCTGTTAATATTACAAAAAGCTGTAAGAAATAAATGGTTACTTTAAACTGTTAATATTAATTTATTGGACTACAGTACAGTCCAACAGAAGTGTGCTTCGTAATTTTACGTGGAACAGCAACACAAAGATCAATCACAGACTTTCATGAAAAGTAAATTTGGAAGTTTCTGCATTTTTTACATCAGTATTT
The DNA here is from genome assembly GCA_028829895.1 of Sinotaia quadrata. NCBI lineage: Eukaryota > Metazoa > Mollusca > Gastropoda > Architaenioglossa > Viviparidae > Sinotaia > Sinotaia quadrata. The sequence goes on from CM054178.1 coordinate 23,975,310, forward strand.
GAACATTATGCATCATATTTCATTTAAATCTATTTATGGTTTAATTCACTTACCAGGTATCAAAGAAATTTGACGTCAGCAATATTGATTTAAGAGATTAGAGTCGTCATTAATCTGCAGCACAATGGGACCTAAAATAACATTTTACTTTCAGACCTAACATAATATTTTACTTTCAGACCTAACATAACATTTTACTTTCAAATCCAACATAACATTTTACTTTCGAATCTAACATAACAGTCTACTTTCAGATCTAACATAACAATGTGGTACTTACAAACCTAACATAACATTGGTTTGTACTTTATTAACATCTGGTTAGCTTGTTAGAAATAATTTGAATGGTATTTACTAAATGTCATTTTGTAAAATTAGGAATTTGGATAATTCTTCTTGTTATGATAAAACCCAATTGATGAAGCAAAACTGTACTTCTGTTTTTAAGGAAACAATCAAATGAAGATGAATAGCCTGGAACAAGCCTCGCGTTGGACACCAGCGAGATGCAACGGCGATGTTAGTGATCAATTAGGATGTCCTCATTCACATTTCGAATTTTCAAACACGCATTCAATGACATCTTCAACACGTCACCATCGAACCAAGCCTGCGCTCATGTTTCAAGAGCCTGTTCCCTGTGCAGATGAATCATGGAAGTCACGTGATAGTGATGATAGGAAGCATAAAGTTTCTTCTAAAAGTATGAAATTATTGACATCTGTTAGTTTACAGCTTAAAACTACCCAACAAACCAAGACACTGGTTAATATAATTATCCAGTTATAATTGTCAAACCCGATGTAAGGGAGATAATTCAAAATTATTCTCCGATGATTAGAAAAATGATTTTAATTTATTTTTTTCCCAGTTGAACTTATCATAAATCTCTCAAAACTTTTGTAAAGATTAAATAAATAATAAATAACAATTAAAATATTTGTTAACATTTTCGGATTATTAAACTAACTGGACAATGGCATTTAAAGCCAACACACTAGAGCTAGCAACTTATAAAGTACCAAACGAGTCAATAGTTAGAATAGATTTAAATATCACAGAAAAATCGCATAAAAAAAGTTAAAAGGCAGTCAAATCTGCATTGATAATTTCCGACATAAAAACTGTTGTTGTTGTCTTTTTTTTTTTACATGGAAAAGACCAGACGATCATTCGACGAAATCTAGATTGATAGTGAATAATAATAAAAAAAAAACTGAAATGTGTTTTGCTAGGAAACATTATATAATTAATGTTTCATGAAAGTGATGCAAAAGACACAACTCTTGCAATATAGTATGTTCTACTTTCGTACTGACATCTGAATCACAAAATGCAAGTGAATCAAAACACACAGGAAAGATAACTCTTGTAATATACCATGTTCTACTTTCGCACTGACATCTGAATCACAAACATATGCAAGTGATGCGCAATTGACAAGCTGCACCACCATGTTAGACTGTAAATCTATATTTGCCAGAAATAAAGAAAAATAAATCTGGAACAAGCCTGTCTTTAAGAATAGTGGTGAAAGGTCATACGATGACCTTACGGGTCTGTAACTCTTTGTTTCAGTGACTACTTATAAAGACAATGTGTGGTGTGGTGTGTGGGTCATTTGCATAAGTCTATTTATTTATGGTTTTGAGCGCCCAGACTATACAGCAACATAAACAGCTTCACTCACACTAAAATACAATCAACCGTCAGGGTTACTGAGCAAAGTAGAAATAAAAGGAAAGACGAGAATGACTAATTAATGAGCTCCCAGAGTTATGTTCCTTTACTCTTACATTCATACAATACTACACAAATTAACTAGGACAGACAAGTAAGGTTTAAGATATAAATTTAATGTATAGAATTAGGTAATAATTGGGAGAACTAATTAAATGGTTGCCTGTAGTACGAACTGTGTTATTTAATCATATGGATAAAGTATCTGCTGTGTGATAGACTTTAGCAGTTGGCTTAAGCCAAACTTAACTGACAGATGATTACGTGACATATCTCTCTTGCCAAGTGACTGTGTTTCAGTTTGGTGCACGCTTCTGCCACTGGCTTGGCTGACAGTCCTATCAAGCCCATGGAAATGGTGGCCTTTAGGTCCTTGAGTTCAGGTCAGCTTGGCGAATTATTGGCCTTTTTCTTTCCCTGGGAGAACAGTGTGGCTTGTGCTCTGTGTTTGGTGCATCCAGTATCAATTGGGAGTTATATACCTATTTGGTGTCGAGCTAGAAATTTAACCTAATTAACTTTCTTTCATCTCATAGTGCCACAGCCGAACTGAGGAATTTCCCTACTAAGAGCTGGCTGGCAGTTATTGGGGGGTGGGGGGAGGGAGGGAGAGTGTGTAGCAGAGACAGGTTAGTCAGGAGGGATGGTCTTACACACATAGAACTTTGCTTGTAAGAAAATTATGTGTGGCCTACCACCAGCTCATGATACACTGTCAACCATGACTTACATTCATACTTTATATGGTATAACTTGTGACTCGTCCAGCTTTCGTACAATACTGACACTGTAAACCTTACAAAATACAATTTCATGTATAGCTGTAAGACTTTCTTTGTGACAGTGCGTCATTTCATGAGTCTATTTGTATAATTTTTATTTTTCAGCAGGAGACACCCTCTCCGATACCAATAGGCCTACATTAAACCTGGAGGACATTGGCAAATTCGGCAAGGCGTGCCCTCGTTCAAAGGCTAAAAATAAGACTAAGTCGATGTCAGCCAAGACCAAGCCGACGTCAGCCAAGACCGGAAATGCGGATGATGTAAAGCAAAGGCTGCATGCTTTTTGGGATGACAGGAGTCGGGATCTGAAAGCACCGATGAAACACATGATGCTGATGGAATGCAGCCCCGGCTCTTACCCAGAAAATATGAAATTTTCTGACTGTAATGTCCAGATTGGTGGTAAACCAAAATTCTCTTTGAAAAGAAAAAAAGTTATTTGCATGACACTATCCTGCAGTCATTTAATTATACTTAATTGGTTTTTTTTTTTTTTTAAAAAAAAAGATTGAAACTTACACTTTTAGTGTTATTTCTTTTGTAGTAACAGCAATATCTGCAGTAAGAATTACATTGAAAATAAGAAAGAATAAATCACATTAGCTAATGCCAAATGTCACATCATTCATAATGAACATGAAGGCTATAATGGAAAAACAATCAGTCGCATTTTGCTTTTTATTTTTAGTTATAGCCCTTGGTATATAAATTTAATGTTTTTATTGATAGTATTTTACCCTTCATTTGAAATAGCTGATTGTCATTCAATCAAAAAGGAGATAGTGCTTCAGTATATCTTATTTTTTCATCGTCCTATAGCCCGAGATCTGATTTTTACACCAACCCTCCCCCCCAAAAAAAAATCAATGGCCAATCGTTGTTACATTTTGTTCTTTATTACATTACTCTGTATTTAAAGAAAATGACATTTTATTTTCTGCATAAATATTATAAATACAGTTATATATTTTACAAAAGCTAACAGGTAAATTACATTTAAAGAGAAATCACAATATTAATTAACAGCAAATAATATTACGAGAATATATTTAATAAATTTCCAGAAGCAAAGGGACTACATATATTTATGTCTCCTTTCACGAGCACTGAATACATTTACATTTCGATTCAGTAGAAAGATAATGGACTACATACGTAATATGTGCAAGCATAAATTCTAGTTAATGTGATACACTGAAAAATTATTACAGGAACTCATTTTAATTTTTGCAGAAAACAACACCATCACTATCAATTGCAAAATCTCGTCGCAACAGTCACCCCCAGAACAATGGCTGAAATCAGACATGCAGAACGACAGCTTGGCAGTAGTCTTGCATGATCCCGTGGAATGTTCAGAACACTGCACACCACGTGACTGCTGTGAAACCGACAGTGGCTTTGACAGCACCTCTGAGGCTAGCGACCTCTGGGAATACAGCGGCTTTGACAGCACCTCTGAGGCTAGCGACCTCTGGGAATACAGCGGCTTTGACAGCACCTCTGAGGCTAGCGACCTCTGGGAATACAGCGGCTCAGAGGTGTCTGACGTTTGGTTACCTACCGATGATGATGATGATGATGACGATGTTTTAACTATTTCAGGCAAATATGCTGTTAGCAATCAGAACATGGACTTCCTTCTAGATTATTTGGACGATATTGATGAAGGGGGGATAATCTCTGAATGCTTGTTTCCTTTGCCAACATATTTTGGTTTCTTGCTCGATTCCCGAGATCCCAACAGGCCCTCGCTTATGTCTGAGAGTGGTTCGACTGACAGAATGTTGACTATTGGGTTAGATGTTAATTACGGGGATGACGATTATTATAGAGTTTGTCAAAGGTCAAAGAGAAATATGCGTTCATTTAAAAATAATGTAGCAGCCAACATTTCCACCAATAACAAGGAGAACAAATCAAATGGAATAATTGCTGATGAATCTGCTTCTAGTGTTGACGACCATGTCCTTGCTTGCTCCTCAGATCTTTCTGGCATTCCAAATACGGCTGTTTTGAGTGACGTATGTCCAACCGAGGCTCTAGCTTTCCAAGATGGCGATTTCCATCCGCCAGTCCAGATTGCTGATACTTCAGAAGGTATTTTCTGGTATGGAGCAGACAGGGCAGATTCAAAATCTATTTTATTCTCGAAAAATATCAACAAAGGTGGATTTGCAAAGGTTCCTTTGGTCAAGAACAGTAAGCGTATGAAGTCAGGGCACAGCCAGGTGTCAAATTCATTTTCCCTTGTTAGGGATCATTATGATGTACCCTCTTCATTTAGTTTCGTGAGGCCACCCGCTTCTGAAAATGTCGGGCCACCTTGGTCCAGGGTGGACTGTTGAGACCGCTTAGATGCACGTATAAAGCCTGAGCCTCGGTGCCGCTTTGTCTGCTGTTGTCTCCTTTGATGGCTGGGCAGACATATATATTATGCATATTGTCCCATTAAAATATTTTGCATGGCATAAGCAAACTATTTTATTATTATAATCTTTAGTTTGATTTGCTTTTTTTGGCACATTTTTTTTTTAGTTATATTCTTTGACAAGTTTATGGATTTTCTTATAACAAGAAGTCTCACCTACACAGACTGCAGAATGAATTTGATCAGGTTGTAAAGGTAATGTCTCACCTTCATTGACCTCGATCGGGTTGTATAGGTAACGTCTCACCTACACTGACCTTAATCGGATTGTAAACGTAACGGCTCTCCTACACAGACCGTGATCGGGTTGTATAGGTAACATTTCACTTACATCGATCTTGATCAGGTTGTAAAGGTAACGTCTCACTTACACCTATCTTGATCAGGTTGTAAAGGTAACATCTCACCTACTCCGACAGTGATCGGGTTGTAAAGGTAACGTTAAGCCTAGACCGATCTTGATTGGGTTGTAAAGGTAACGTCTCGCCTAGATTAATCTTGATTGGGTTGTAAAGGTAACATCTTTCCTACACTGACCTTTATCGGGTTGTATACGTAACGTCTCGCGTACATCGACCTTGATCAGGTTGTAAAGGTAACGTTTTGCCTCCACCGATCTTGATCGGGTTGTAATGTGTAACAATTCACCTACACCGACCTTGATCGGGTTGTAAAGGTAATGTCTCGCCTACACTGACCTTGATCGGGTTGTATAGGTAACGTCTTGCCTAAACTGACCTTGATCGGGTTGTAAAGGTAACATCTCGCCTACACCGACCTTCATCGAGTTGTAATGTGTAACGTCCCTCCTACACCGATCTTGATCAGGTTGTAAAGGTAATGTCTCTCCTACACTGACCTTAATCGGGTTGTAAAAGTAACATCTCGATTACACCAACAGCGATCGTGTTGTAAAGGTAACGTCTCGCCTATACCGACCTTGATCAGGTTGTAAAGGTAACGTCTCGCCTATACCGACCTTGATCGGGTTGTAAAAGTAACATCTCGATTACGCCAACAGTGATCGTGTTGTAAAGGTAACGTCTCGCCTATACCGACCTTGATCGGGTTGTAAAGGTAACGTCTCGCCTATACCGACCTTGATCAGATTGTAAAGGTAACGTTTTGCCTCCACCGATCTTGATCGGGTTGTAATGTGTAACAATTCACCTACACCGACCTTGATCGGGTTGTAAAGGTAATGTCTCGCTTATACTGACGTTGATCAGTTTGTAAAGGTGACATTTTGCCTCCACCGATCTTGATCGGGTTGTAATGTGTAAGGTCTCGCCTATACTGACCTTGATCGGGTTGTAAAGGTAAAAACGTTTCGCCTACACCGACCTTGATCAGGTTGTAAAGGTAAAAACGTTTCGCCTACACCGACATTGATCAGGTTGTAAAGGTAAAAACGTTTCGCCTACACCGACCTTGATCAGGTTGTAAAGGTAAAAACGTTTCTCCTACACCGACCTTGATTAGGTTGTAAAGGTAAAAACGTTTCGCCTATACCGACCTTGATTGGATTTTAAAGGTAGCGCTTTGCCTGCACCGACCTTGATCAGGTTGTAATGATACCATCTCTCATACACTGACCTTGATTGGGTTGTAATGTGTAACGTCTCGCCTTCACTGACCTTGATCAGCTTTTCATGCATAACCTCTTGTCTACACTGACCTTGATCAGGTTGTGAAGAGTAACAGTCTACACTGATCTGCAGTTCGTTAAGTATATGGGGTCGGATGCACTTTAAACTCAAAACACGTCTTTTTCTTTAAGAAATGGAAATCACTTGAGTACAAAGTGCACAAAGCATCGCATTCCGCAGAGTATAACAGTCTTCAGATTTCTGTAGTTGGCACATTAAACCTACTCAGAGAGAGAGAGAGAGAGAGAGAGAGAAGCACCGCTACAGATTATCAGAGTAAAAATGTCTCATATTCCAAGTATTTGACCAAAACTGCTGTATTTTGACAGTTGAAAAGCTCCTTAATCAGTGTAACACTGTTGTAGATTGATATGTAATAGCTGCAACACCGACTCTGTAGACTGGCAGTATAACAGCTGCTCAATCAGATTAGCAGTACAACATTGATTTTGTAGACTGTCATTGTAACAGTTGCTTAATCAAATTAACAGTGCAACACCGACTTTGTAGGTTGTCAGTGAAAGAGCTGTCTAATCAGATTAACAGTATAATACCCTCTTTTAGGCTGGTAGCGTAACAGCTGTTTAGTCAGATTAAAAGTATAATACCCTCTTTGTAAGCTGCCAGTGTTTACGGGGCTGCTTAATCAAATTAACTCCATTTCATGGCAGTGTAACAGCCGCTTAATCAGATACAATATAACACTGACTTTATAGGCTTCCGATTGGGCACCTGTGTATAACATCATCTGTTGTAGTGACCCCAAAGGTCAAACAAGAATACTGGCTTGAGGACATTATATTTTGATTGCACTGTTTGTTTTAACAGTGTTAATCTGTCTTGGTGCAGTAAAGTCACTCTGCCTTGGGTAGACTTGTTTTAACAATGTTAATCTGTCTTTAATGCAGTAAAGTCACTCTGTCTTGGGTAGACTTGTTTTTAACAATGATAATCTGTCTTGGTGCAGTAAAGTCACTCTGCCTTGGGTAGACTTGTTTTAACAATGTTAATCTGTCTTAATGCAGTAAAGTCACTCTGTCTTGGGTAGACTTGTTTTAACAGTGTTAATCTGTCTTGATGTAGTAAAGCCACTTTGTCTTGGGTAGACTTGTTTTAACAGTGTTAATCTGTCTTATTGTTTGGTTTATTGGAACAATGTCGTTCTAAGATGTATTATTATAATAAGATCATTCTGTCTTAAGATGAAATGTTGTAATAATATAATTTTAAGTTGAATTGTTTTAATAATGCCATCCTGTCCTAGGCTGAATTGTTGTAATAATATCAATCTAAGTTGAATTATTTTAATAATGCCATCATGTCTTAAGCTGAATTGTTGTAACAAAATCAATCTAAGTTGAATTGTTTTAATAATGCCATCATGTCTTAAGCTGAATTGTTGTAATAAAATCAATCTAAGTTGAATTGTTTTAATAATGCCATCATGTCTTAAGCTGAATTGTTTTAATAATGTCAATTGGCTGTATGCTATTTTTGCAACATTGTTACTCTTCCTTAATGTGGTTTACTGGAGCATTGCAACGGTTCTACCTTTGACAGAGTGTCCGTTGGAACCTAAACAAGTTTGATTATCAGTTTTGCAAGTCGGGTAGAAGAAATATACACAGGAAAGAGTGCATCTGTTTGCATGTATATTAATTATGTTGAAATGCAATTTTGTACACGAAATATTTGTAATTTAAAATATATTTGATATAATAATAAAATATTATATACTATTATATTTATTATAATATACAAATTATTTTAATTAAATTTATATACACCATTATTCACAAATAATGAATTATATTTGAATGTAGTGTTGCTTTGTAAGTATCCGTGACCACAATGCACAGATGTACACGGACGATTTACTTTCTCACTTTATTATCGGTAGTTGAAATAATAAATCGCGTCCTATTTTTACTTTAGTCTTCTTTTTCACGTTACAAGATATTTTAAAAAAATTTTAAATACAGAATTTAATCTTCTATTGATTTTACTTTGCAGTTGTAACTCGTGTCATTGAGGAAAGTTTGATATATGTACTCTAGTTAAATGTAGAGTGAATCAAATTCTAGTACTTGTAGAGTGACCCTCTCTACACACTCTAGTTAATGCAGAGTGAATCTAATTCTAGTACTTGTATAGTGACCCTCTCTACACACACCTTTAGGCACATTCTATACTTGTAGAGTGACCCTTTACGAACACTCTAGTTAATGTAGAAGCTAACTCTAGAATTGGTAGAATGATCCTCTATACATACTATTGTTAATGTAGGGTGAATTTCTCTACACACTAGTGCTTTTAGAGTGAACCACTCTGCACAATTTAACACTTGTGGAGTGGAAAAATACACGTTTTAGATTGATAGGTATTTTGACTTTAACTCGTACGATAAGCACACCAGAGACGTCATAACGTATTCGAACAGACGTGCTACTGAGACAGAGATAATTTAAACCATCTTCGGAAATCTCCTGAAAAGCATTTTGTTTTAAGTCAATGACACGTCGAGGGTGGGTGGAAGCGTGTTTAAGAAAGAGACGTGTCTTAATCCATTGCCATTGCCTTGTGTCAGATGTCAAGACACCACTCTGTCTAATTACTGTTTGTTTTCAGAAGAAATCTCTGCCTCATAACGTTTATATTTCCCTTTTAGAAAGTTATCTCACTTGATAAATTGTAGCTGTCCAATATTTCCTTTAAAAAATATTTTCTACATGGTGCCTGCAAATTTTGTTTTACTCGCATCACTATTTAGATAATAATTATTGTAAACATAATATTATTGTTTTAGAGTATACATATAAATTTATATTAGAAGTGTATGTTTTGGTGTGTATTCTTTCATTTTTTCTTTGTATGCTTTTAACAAGTAATAAATGTGTTGATTTGTTTTCATTTTTTTAAAAAGTCATTTTTTGTCGCACGTGTGATTTTTGTATGTGCCGGAATGGGATTTGTTGAAGATTTAATCTGACTTTATTCATGATGACGAGGGGTTAACATATTAATAATATTTGTACAAATCTGGATGCCCTGGGATTAATATAGTACTCATATTTGTACAAATGTAGATGTGGAGTGGTTAACATAGGAATTATATTTGTACAAATTTAGATATCCAGGGGTTCGATTAATAATAATATTTGTACAAATCTAGATGTCAAGGGGTTAACATAGCACTCATACTTTTACAATCAAGGCGTTGAGGGGTTAATATAGTACTTATATTTGTACAAATCTAGATATAAATGATTTAATAGATTATTTATACAACTGTAGATATTGAAGGGTTAACATAGTAATTATTTTTGTACAAATCTAGATGTCCAGGGTTTAATATAGTAATTATATTTGTACAAATTTAGATGTCAAGGGCTTAACATAGTACTTTTAATTTCAGAAATCTAGATGTCGAGGGGTTAACATAGTACTTACACTTGTAGAAATCTAGATGTCGAGAGTTTAACATAGTACTTATAGTTTAGAAGAGATATCGAGGGGTTAACATAGTACTTATATTTGTAGAAACCTAGTCGTCGAAGGGTTAACTTAGTACTTATATTTGATGTCGAGGGTTAACATAGTACTTATATTTGTAGAAATCTAGATGTCGAGGGGTTACCATAGTATTTCTATTTGTAAGAAATCTAGATGTCCGGGGGTTAACATAATACTTATATTTGTAGAAATGTAGGTGTCGAGAGTTTAGCATAATACTTCTATATGTAAGAAATCTACTTACTGAATCTCAAATAACGTCCATATCATTTTCCATATCGTTAGAAGACCCCAGTTTACAATGCTTGTTGGCATTTAGAGAAAGGGGACCGTTATATCACAGTATATTGCGGATTAACTCATGGTTACCCTACATAGTCAACACTGTGAACTTTATTACTACTGTGCATGCACCAGGTTAGTTAAAGATCTGATGGTATGAAATGATGATTTTATAAAGAATATGTTCAAGATATTTATTGTTTTCCAATGACATAATGATTGCCACATCAATTGTATTACTTTGGACAGACGAATGGCAGAGATATTTATATCCGTGTAATATTGCTCTGTAACAAGTTCCTTTCCGTGACTTAGTAGCGTATATTACGTCATAGCTTTTGCACAATTTGTGGATCCACTGTTCTTTGCCTTTTGTTTTGTCTAGTCCCGCTCAACCTCGTTGTGGACCTTTTTGCAGCGCACCTTGATGACAACTAGGACACATTATTGTCCGTCAATTATGTCAAAACATTTTAAACCCTCCAGCACCATAGAAATGGATTCTAATTTCCTAGTTATTATTAAATCGTTAAATTTAAAATTGTGAAAAATTCTGAAATTGACGGCGTTTTTTTTTTAATAAGTCGCCCTTTAATTTTTTTGTATCAGTACATCTAAAGTGTCTCTTAGTAATTGCTGCTCGTTTTGACTGTGACTGGCAAGATCAGAAAATGATTCAGATTGGTTGAAGATAGTCACCAGCAGGGTCCTCTGAAACAAGAAGGGAAAAAAAGCAATCAACTAAAGAATTGTATCAACGTTTAGAGATTATATTACCACCGTTCGAAATTTAAACAAATTAGTTGCTTATTATCTGCGATGGTCTGTCCTTCCTATTTGACTGATAAATATAGTCAAATCAGAGAACTAGTAATGACATTATAATTGGCTGACCAGAGAACTAGTAATGTTATTATAATTGACTGACCAGAGAACTAGTACTGACATTTTAATTGGCTGACCAGAGAATGTAATAATTATTATAATTGACTGACTAGAGATCTAGTAATGTTTTATAATTTTGTGACGCCAACGTCACATTAGTTATTGGTCATGATGTTTATTATTATTTAATCATCCATAACTAATTACAAGTGACGAGAATCTAAATTTATGTTATTAATATTTCCCCCAAAGACACCATTCGTCTCTCTGACTTGGCGGATATGTGGGCACTGTTAACGTTCTCTCACAACATTACAGACAAACATTTACCGACACACAATATTTCCATAGGTGGAAGATGTCTTACCAAAGGAGAAGACAATCCGTCTTTTAATCTATACTTAGCAAGCCCCCATCCACCGACTTTCTTCTCGAACATAAGGTTATCAGTATGTGTAAGAAGGCCAATAAGTTTATTAAATCAACTATCAAACATACATGTGAATATAGTCAAAAGAGCTTTGACATTTACATCACTTCACAACAAACTTCGATTAACTCTGGACAATCATTCAATTTATCCTAGCTTAGACACAAACAGTCAATTCATTTAAATATACAATTAAGTTCATGGATATCATCATGGAAAGAAGAGTAGATTTTCATAGAATAAATGAAAGTCAATGAGCATAACCTTTTCAAAGATGGAATATGTCATCGGCACAAGTTCACAATCATGCAGTTTGCAACAAGTCACTGTCTTTCTTATTCAGGCGACGGTCTCATGTGTTCCTTCTAGGCATGTTACATAACTTCCAGTATCTTCAATGAGCTCACAAAGCACACCATAGAGAATCGGCCTGAATTTCACTTGCTCTATCAAGTACATCAAGAGGAATGTTTTCGAATTTCATGTGTAGTACTGAACACAATACAAGAAACATTCCAAATAAACTTCATGAATTCTCAAGACCAAACTCTAGCCAGTATTTCTGCTGAATTGGATCTCGAATGGAATTCACAGGAATCAACTTACAGCAACATGTTTTACTAATACCTTGATGACAATCCTGGATTCACATACTAATGTGACTAAGCAAGTTCAGTAGTCACTGTTGCCTAGGCAAAAGGAAAAAAGGCATAATTTCTTTGCAAAAGTCAGGTTAATAAATTTCAGACATATTTAATATCTAAACTCATCTCTCTCTCTCTCTCTACAAACATTCTCAATTTACAAAATCCTACAACAATTTTGTTAGCCTGATAAACACAACATAAGAAATATAGCATCAATCAAAATTCGTGCTTGATAATTATGTTCGAGGACTGGGATAAATAATTTCCAATTGGACGTACAAGTGGTGGCGTATTTTAAATAATAATCTTTATCTTCGTATCCCAATTCAAGCCTGTCGCTGAAATAATGCTTGATATATAGAGATAGATAGTTATATAGATAGATTTGTGTGTGTGTACAAGCTCACTCCAATTTATTATTGGTACACTCATACACAGGTATATAAATTATTTGTTTGTCCTCAATTCCGAATCCTGCGTACACCTTTAAAACTTATAAAAATAAATACCATTATTAGAATGGGTCCAGACTTCGTTCACATGAAAATCGTTAATATAATTGTAGATGTTTGAGTCTCTTTCTATACACTGATGCTCCAACTGAACTGTCGGCTTAGTGAAGTTGTCTGGGTTACTCATTTCTAACCCTTCTTCTCGACGGGTTTGTGGGTGATCGTAAGCACGTGCGCCTGTGTGAAAGCAAATATAATACATAAAAAGGACTGTTTGACATTGCAATAAATAAGATAACTGTTAACTAAATAAAAACTATTTATTATACATACATATCTAACATGTAAAAGAAGTTGGAATTTGAATCGAATTAATTTTTTGTTGATGTCAAACACTGATATTACAATGCATTAAAAATATTTTACTTGTAGTCAACAAAGGGGTGGTGGTGTATAAACGTTATAATGTCTCCCTGCACACACCTCTCCATTTTATGATGACAACGACAACCATTACTAAGGCAAGTGTTACAATAACTCCACCACTGGCCACACCCACAAGACGTAGAGTATCCCAGGAGAGCTTAGTTGTTTGATCGGTACCTGAAATTAAATTTTAATTATATTTATTTATTTAAATCACAAACAGATAATCTTGTTCGAATGGACACACATGGGCACACATAGATAGATGGATGGATAGATAGACAGATCGATCGATTGATGGATGGATAGATAGAGAGATAGAAAGACTGATGGATGGATAAATGGATAGATGGAGAGATAGATAGATGGATAGATAGATAGATGGATAGATAGACAGATAGACAGACAGATAGATAAGATAGATAGGAGCTAAAGGATTTGACAAAAAAATTGAATGAAAATTTGATAGAAGGATTTATAAAAAAAAAAGAATGATAATTTGATAGAAGGATTTATAAAAAAGATAATAAAAGATTTAGATAAATATTCCATCAGTTATAAAGACATATCCTACAGGGAGATTAGTCTACTGACTCTACTCCCTATTAAGTCCTTTATGTTAGGACAGCTACTTTGAAATGTTTTAATTCACATCTATAGGGAGACGCGAGAAAAACACCCCTGGTTTAGGGTAACACTACTGAAATATATGGTTTGTTGGCTTTACGTACATTATGTTTCCATAGTAATAAATTGCAATGAATAAAACAAATCATTTTTATATTTGTTTAGTGTTTCTGGGATAAATGAATTAATCTGTCTCTCAAGAGACTACCATCCCCTTTCTGAAGACTATCACTTAGTGAAAATTATTAATATTAACACACATGTATTAATTCTGAAGTCTATCACATAGTAGAAAATTATTAATAATAACATACATGATTTAATTATGAAGTCTATCACTTAGTGAAAATTATTAATAATAACATACATGATTTAATTATGAAGTCTATCACTTAGTGAAAATTATTAATAATAACATACATGATTTAATTATGAAGTCTATCACTTAGTGAAAATTATTAATAATAACACAGATGTATTAATTCAGAACGACGCATAAAATAGCTGTTCATTCTGCATCCATAGCCATAAATTTTACTCATCAAGTAATAATCAAAATATCAAATTACAACTTTAAATTAAAATATTAGAAACTTAAAAGATTACTTATTTTTATAATTTAAAATCTCAGATTATACTTATAAAATAGATCATTCTTTGGTTGAATGCTAAATTATTTACGTCACTGTTCGCTCGTATTCTCTATATCCTATACTCTACTTGCCCATCCGGCTCAGGTTTCAGTAAACAATTACCAGTTATCAACTTCCATATCAGAACCAAGTTACGAAATAAATATATATCCTATACTCTACTTGCCCGTCCGGCTCAGGGTTCAGTAAACAATTACCACTTATTAACTTCAGTATCACAGAACCAAGTTTCGAAATAAATCTCAATCGAAGATTCCTGAATCCAGCAAATTGTCACGTATTCATGACAACAATAATCATCACCCAGAAAACTACCCGCTCAAGTATCAACAAAATCTGTCCCAAATGGAAACACAACAACTAATAAAACAGCGGGATTTATATATACAACTCTGTGTGTTTATTAAATCATCATCGTCATAACAAAACAACGACTACTCAATCAAAATGTCCATACAGCCTCAACAATTAAGGCTACAACAAATTACTACACTATTAAGATTCAAATATCAAACGCAATCTCAAATTAAAATATCCACTACAAACTACTAAATAAAAGTTTCCAGTCAATCGAATTACTACATAGTTACAATTTATAATGTAGTATACATCAATACTATCTACAAATCTCTGTTGCTGCTTCATCTTTCGTAAAAATATGTCGCTGTCATATTCCTGTAAAATAAGAAAATAAATTCTTTTGTGAATAGAGACAAAATTGCAGGGCATACTCTAGAAGCATTGGAAAAAAAAGGAGAGCTCAAAACTGTAGGGCATGCCAGAAACTTTCAACAAGAGGTAAGAAGATTGCAGAGCATTCCCAGAAACATTAAACAAGCGATAAGAAAATGGCAGAACATTCAAGAACATTAAACATGAGGTAAGAAGATGGCAGAGCGTTCCAGAAACATTAAATAAGAGGTAAGAAGATGGCAGAGCGTTCCAGAAACATTAAACAAGAGGTAAGAAGATTGCAAAGCATTCCAGAAACATTAAACAAGATGTATTAAGACTGTACAATATACAAGTACCATTGAACAAGACAGGATATTGCGTAGTACTCCAGAAAGATGGAACAAGAACAAGAAAGAAGATCACGTAGGAGAACCATTGGACAAAAGAGAACAAATCTGTATGATAATGACGAAATATGACCAAAATTGAACACGACCGAATGATAGTGAAGAAACGTGACCAAAAATTAATATGATCAAAGAAAACAAGACACAAACGATAGTAAAGTAATATGACCAAAATTGAACACGACCGAATGATAGTGAAGAAACATGACCAAAAGAAAACACGACCGAAAGATAATGAAGAAATATGACCAAAAGAAAACACGACCGAAAGATAATGAAGAAATATGACCAAAAGAAAACACGACCGAAAGATAATGAAGAAATATAACCAAAAGAGAACAAGATCGAATGATACTGAAGAATAATCAGTGTCGCCAAACACAAGAGAATGCGATGGTACTCATATGCCCAAATACGAGTTTATTTATCTACATTGATTTCAAGTGAAAAGATAGCAACATTACTAGATAATCCTCATTCTGGGACATTTATTTGTAACTTTAGTGTCTTGTCGGCGAGAAGATGACATGAAGGATTCACCTTACGAACAACTTCCTCTCTAACGTAGCTCACATTTCTCTTATGATTTCATAATGCATTGCTATACAACGAGCTTTATTCTTTGTTATTTTATAACAGAACAATAATTATAATAAGAATGTCATTGAGCATTCTATACCTCAGTAGAATTTTCTATTTGTTCCGAGACACTCAATCAATATCAAAGAAAGTCTTCATTTTGGTATTGCTGCACTTTTGTTTCTTGCATCAACGGCGTGAATTTCAAACACCGTTACTCTTTGCTGTTCAACCAACATAGTTTTGTTTTCCTTCCACCAAACATACTTGAAAACAGACTTGCTTCTGAAAAGCACAATTGTCTTACACCACAAACTTTGTGGAAGTGTAACACAATATATTTATTGTAAAGATTCTTGGAAGTGTTACAAACACAAGATATTTATTGTAAAGACTCGTGGAAGTGTTAAAAACACAAGATATTTATTGTAAAGATTCTTGGAAGTGTTACAAACACAAGATATTTATTGTAAAGATTCGTGGAAGTGTTACAAACACAATATATTTATTGTAAAGACTCGTGGAAGTGTTACAAACACAATATATTTATTGTAAAGACTCGTGGAAGTGTTACAAACACAATATATTTATTGTAAAGACTCGTGGAAGTGTTACAAACACAATATATTTATTTAAAGATTCGTGGAAGTGTTACAAACACAAGATATTTATTGTAAAGATTCGTGGAAGTGTTACAAACACAAGATATTTATTGTAAAGATTCGTGGAAGTGTTACAAACACAAGATATTTATTGTAAAAGATTTGAAACACTCACCATTCACTCTCAACGTTCTCGTGTCACTAAGTCTGTACAAAGACTCCTGTTGCCACAGTGCCGTGCAAACACATGTAGAGCCATTGTCACGTGTCTTGAGAGGGTTGATTGCGAGAATACTCAGTACTTCAGTTTCACTTTTTATGTCTGGAGTGTCCGGGTGTTCTTTACAAAAAAACAAGACTGTCTGTACGACGGGTTTACCTCCCTTGACCGTACATGTCATCGTAAGGCTTTCGTCTGATTGAAGCATTTGGCCGGTCGTGTAGCCATTTATTATTGGGGCTAAAGATGGGGGATCTAAAAGAAAAGTAAATATTTTATCATATATAATAATACATTTTGTTATTTAGTTAAAAGTAAAAATTTAATAATCTCAACGTTTTGTTAGATGGTAATTTGTTGTTTTTATTAAATGTTTATCCACACAAAATTTATTACAATATATTTCTTAAAACACACAATACATTTCTTAAAACACACAATATATTTCTTAAAACACACAATACATTTCTTAAAATACACAATATATTTCTTAAACTACACTATATATATCTGAAAACACACCATATATTTCTTAAAATACACTATATGTATATCTGAAAACACACACTATATATATATCTTGTATCTTGACTTTTTACATATAATACACACACAAATACTATCTATATCTTAAAGCACCCACACACTTTGACTGCGTACAACTTAAATACACTAATTAATTGCATTTTAAAGCACATTCTTTCTATCTATAATATTAAACAAGCTGTATGTAATTTAAAACACAGTATCTATATCTTAAAATATCTGATTATCTATATCTTACACAAACTGACTATTTACATTGTAAAACACACAGAAAATATATTTCTTAAAACACGCCTGACTACCTAAATATTAAAACACACACTACATGTATTTACATTTCAAAGCACACTGGCTCTAACTTAAGGCACACTGACTATCTACATCTTAAACCACATACACACACACGCGCGCGCGCGCACACGCACACCCCCACCCCCACCCCCACCCCCACCACACCCACATATACTATCTACAAACTGCACAATATTATACCAACTATCCTTTTCTGTTAATTGTAAAAAGTACACTTTACAATAAATTATCCAAATAGTGCAGTAAATCCACTGAACCACCCGAGACGTAGTACAGCACTATCCTCAGTATTTTAACATACATACTCGTGTATCTCAACATGCCCGTTTATCTTAACACACACTCGTGTATCTTAACATGCCCGTTTATCTTAACAAACACTCGCGCGTCTTAACATGTCCGTTTATCTTAACACTCACACGCGTATCTTAACATTCCACTTACTAAACAGCTCTCTACATCTCAGTGCGCAAAATTATGCCAATTTTACTCAACGTAAAATATTTAGTATGATACTAAATGTTAGAAATAACTTACAGTTTAACTCAAGGAGGTAAGACGCGGTGGCTGACTGACCATGCACATAATAAACTGTGCAGATGATTATCTTCAGGTCATCTTCTGGCGGTTGAGGTTTGAAAGTGCACGTGCTGTTTTGCTTGCGAATGCAGTGAACATTCCACGTAAATTCCACAATGCGCTTTAAGTCATCAACGTCACAGGTTAAGGTCAATCCACGTGACCCGTCAGTCTCAAATGTTCCACTTCCTATTATCCGCACGGGGCCCAGTGGCAGAACAGATGTCATCATAGTCGATGGTGTGGTTATATATTCTGGAATAGTCTGTACACTTATTAATTGTGTATACAAGATAGAGGATGTCAACAAGATAACTGTTGTAAATTATGAAATAACATACTACGGTTGATGTTGATAGGCAATGGCATTGTCTGTATATTTATTTATTTATTTATCTACATTGATTTCAAGTGAAAAGATAGCAACATTACTAGATAATCCTCATTCTGGGACATTTATTTGTAACTTTAGTGTCTTGTCGGCGAGAAGATGACATGAAGGATTCACCTTACGAACAACTTCCCCTCTAACGTAGCTCACATTTTTCTTATGATTTCATAATGCATTGCTATACAACGAGCTTTATTCTTTGTTATTTTATAACAGAACAATAATTATAATAAGAATGTCATTGAGCATTCTATACCTCAGTAGAATTTTCTATTTGTTCCGAGACACTCAATCAATATCAAAGAAAGTCTTCATTTTGGTATTGCTGCACTTTTGTTTCTTGCATCAACGGCGTGAATTTCAAACACCGTTACTCTTTGCTGTTCAACCAACATAGTTTTGTTTTCCTTCCACCAAATATACTTGAAAACAGAATTGCTTCTGAAAAGCACAATTGTCTTACACCAAACTTTGTGGAAGTGTTACAAACACAAGATATTTATTGTAAAGATTCGTGGAAGTGTTACAAACACAAGATATTTATTGTAAAGATTCTTGGAAGTGTTACAAACACAAGATATTTATTGTAAAGATTCGTGGAAGTGTTACAAACACAAGATATTTATTGTAAAGATTCGTGGAAATGTTACAAACACAAGATATTTATTGTAAAGATTCGTGGAAGTGTTACAAACACAAGATATTTATTGTAAAGATTCGTGGAAGTGTTACAAACACAAGATATTTATTGTAAAGATTCGTGGAAGTGTTACAAACACAAGATATTTATTGTAAAGATTCTTGGAAGTGTTACAAACACAAGATATTTATTGTAAAGATTCTTGGAAGTGTTACAAACACAAGATATTTATTGTAAAGATTCGTGGAAATGTTACAAACACAAGATATTTATTGTAAAGATTTGAAACACTCACCATTCACTCTCAACGTTGTCGTGTCACTAAGTCTGTACAAAGACTCCTGTTGCCATAGTGCCGTGCAAACACATGTAGAACCATTGTCACGTGTCTTGAGAGGGTTGATTGCGAGATTACTCAGTACTTCAGTTTGACTTTTTATGTCTGGAGTGTCCGGGTGTTCTTTACAAAAAAACAAGACTGCCTGTACGACGGGTTTACCTCCCTTGACCGTGCATGTCATCGTAAGGCTTTCGTCTGATTGAAGCATTTGGCCGGAAGTGTAGCCATTTATTATTGGGGCTAAAGGTGGGGGATCTAAAAGAAAAGTAAATATTTTATCATATATAATAATACATTTTGTTATTTAGTTAAAAGTAAAAATTTAATAATCTCAACGTTGTGTTAGGTGGTAATTTGTTGTTTTTATTAAATGTTTATCCACACAAAATTTATTACAATATATTTCTTAAAACACACAATACATTTCTTAAAACACACATTATATTTCTTAAACTACACTATATATATCTGAAAACACACCATATATTTCTTAAAACACACAATATATTTCTTAAAATACACTATATGTATATCTGAAAACACACTATATATATATATATATATATATATATATATATATATATATATATATATATCTTGTATCTTGACTTTTTACATATAATACACACACAAATACTATCTACATCTTAAAGCACCCACACACTTTGACTGCGTACAACTTAAATACACTAATTAATTGCATTTTAAAGCACATTCTTTCTATCTATAATATTAAACAAGATGTATGTAATTTAAAACACACTATCTATATCTGATTATCTATATCTTACACAAACTGACTATTTACATTGTAAAACACACAGAAAATATATTTCTTAAAACACGCCTGACTACCTAAATATTAAAACACACACTACATGTATTTACATTTCAAAGCACACTGGCTCTAACTTAAGGCACACTGACTATCTACATCTTAAACCACATACACACACACGCGCGCGCGCGCACACGCACACCCCCACCCCCACCCCCACCACACCCACATATACTATCTACAAACTGCACAATATTATACCAACTATCCTTTTCTGTTAATTGTAAAAAGTACACTTTACAATAAATTATCCAAATAGTGCAGTAAATCCACTGAACCACCCGAGACTTGGTACAGCACTATCCTCAGTATTTTAACATACATACTCGTGTATCTCAACATGCCCGTTTATCTTAACACACACTCGTGTATCTTAACATGTCCGTTTATCTTAACACACACTCGTGTATCTTAACATGCCCGTTTATCTTAACACACACTCGTGTATCTTAACAAGCCCGTTTATCTTAACACACACTCGTGTATCTTAACATTCCACTTACTAAACATTTCTCTACATCTCAGTGCGTCAAAATTATGCCAATTTTACTCAACGTAAAATATTTAGTATGATACTAAATGTTAGAAATAACTTACAGTTTAACTCAAGGAGGTAAGACGCGGTGGCTGACTGACCATGCACATCATAAACTGTGCAGGTGATTATCTTCAGGTCATCTTTTGACGGTTGAGGTTTGAAAGTGCACGTGCTGTTTTGCTTGCGAATGCAGCGAACATTCCAAGTAATTTCCACAATGCGCTTTAAGTCATCAACGTCACAGGTTAAGGTCAATCCACGTGACCCGTCAGTCTCAAATGTTCCACTTCCTATTATCCGCACGGGGCCCAGTGTCAGAACAGATGTCATCATAGTCGATGGTGTGGTTATATATTCTGGAATAGTCTGTACACTTATTAATTATACAAGATAGAGGATGTCAACAAGGTAACTGTTGTAAATTATGAAATAACATACTACGGTTGATGTTGATAGGCAATGGCATTGTCTGTATATTTTTCCTTTATCACAAACCCAAAAGAGATTTTGTAAGTGTATGTAAAATTCAGGATTCTTAAATTTTCAAAAATAAATATAAGTGATATGAAGTATCTATTGTACACTAGAAGTTAATTTTATCAACTCTATCTGTCTATGTCTATTATATCTGACATGCGCTCTCCAACTCTCGATTTATACATAATATATATAAGACAACAGTGTTTTAAATTATATTTATAGGACTTTTGTGACTACTTAATATCTTCTAAAATACATATAACTGATATTAACTATTGTACCCTTGAACTTGATTTATGGTTAACTAAGAACATGACGCTTCTAGGACAGAATAAATCAATATTTATTTTTCATTTTGCAAACATAAATTTACCATCACGTCTGTCATTAAAATTAAAGTGGTTCTTAACATAGATAAAATGTAGTGAATATATCAAATACAAGTCAAAAACACAACAACCGTCTGAATGAGGGTATGAGTAATAATACCTGGAAAACAAGTTTTCTGATTGGCTGCCAAAGATTTCCCTTCAGGACACATGCACTTAGTGCTTTGGTTCGTCGGTATACAGATGTGGCTACAACCGCCATTACCGTGAGTGCACTTATTTGACCCTAAAGACAAGACAGAACGAGTCAGAAGCAGGAGTTTACAATACGTAAGACAAATTCCTAGTGAGGGAGTCCGACAAATTATTCATCATTTCAACTGACTATGGTCATTACAATCTAAAGAAACGTGTCTCGACTACACTGTATTGCTCTATGTGAAATCTCCAGTGATACATCGTACTCGTCACTCTGGTTGTAGCACTATTTTATATGGTTTACCATCCATCTTCACCCCTCCACCCACATCAATACCTGATATGAATATATAGCACTATTTTATATGGTTTACCATCCATCTTCACCCCCCCCCACACCCCATCAACACCTGATATATGAATATTTACATAGACACTGGCAATAATTATGATCTCTAATATAGAAAGCTGTACACAGACAAATGTACACGCCACAAAACAAACAGCTGAAAGTATATAAAGTATATATATATATATATATATATATAAGTACTGAACAGACACAAATACACGCAAAATAACATGCAGCTTATATATAGAATATATGCTCGTTGCTGTAATTCCTCTTTTCCTCTTTGTTCATTTATCATCTCTTTCATTATTTTTCCACGTATGAGTGACGTGCGTTTGGTGTGATAACCACCACCATATTGTTCACAATATACTTAGGGGATGTCAATATTTTTTGTAGACTTGGTATTTTATCTACCACATACACCATCAGCTATCTGCTGGCATTTCGCCTGCCATCTTATATCTCCAGGGGTCCGATTACTCAGGCCATGGGCTGACAATGCTCTCTCAACATTCAAACTCAAAACCTACATGTACCTCATGTGTAGCTAACTGATCAACGCGAGAATCATGCATCGCCAGGCACAGTGGTCGCAGCTTGGCAAGTCCCAAAAGGAAATAATTATACAAACTCCTTTCAGCTGCATTGTGAACACAGAGTAATATTGTGAACACTAACTCCTTTTAGCCGCATTGTGAACACAGAGTTCAATTGTGAACACTTATGTCGTACTAGTGTCATCGTGATTTAATGTCGGTATAAACTCTTTCCGCCACCATTACTGTTTCTTATACAGTTTTTATTTTAACCTCAAGCTCATAAATATTTGTTTTCCTATATATGTTATCTTTTGTCATCGTATTTTGTCAGGTCGGGACTGGATGTCTCATTGTAACCATGCTGGTCAAAAGACAATCCTCTCATACAGACATTTAAGGGTTTCATGTAAACTTGCAGTGGCCATAGCAAGCAACAAACTCGACCAGGGTTTACGTTACTGGAAAGCTCGAAGTCTAATTAAAATGTCAGAGCTTCAATTGGAAAAACTATTTATAAACATTTAAAGTGGCAATGTCAGAATTATTATGACTATTTAAATAATATTTATTATATTTAAAATATTAGTATGAATTAAGATAAATTTATCTTTCATTATCTTAATAAAAGCGTGAGAAGGTGGCCGGACATGCCACAATTACATCAGCCTGAAAGCTGCATAACCACATAACCACATAACCAGGTCAAAACCAAGACTACAGACCTAATGTTTTAAGCTGTCATGCTATTGCTTCGATCAGGGGGTCGCCAAACTACGGCCCGCGACGTCAGTTCATCAGGCCGCCGACGGTACTTTTATTTGCTTGATAAAACGTATGGATCACGAGACGTGACACAATTTAAATTTTATGTTTAGAATACTAGGAGATCTTCACACGTGCGGACAACTCCTGACTGCTATGTGCCTTAAATTTACTAAATTATTGTATCTAGATTTTCTTGTTTATTGTAATGTTTGCTTATTTCACACCATCCCAAGTTCTTCCCCTTGGTAGAAAACTTTTCTCATTTTAACTGTTTCAAAGAGTTTTGCACTACAATCACCGAAGATGTCAACCTCGATTTTCCGAAAAAAATATTCGTGACTTGAAGAAACATTTTTTGAAGAGAGAGAATTTCAAATCTTGACAGAATTGAGAGTGACATTCTTTTGTTCCAGAATCCGTTTGATTGTAACCTTGATGATGTGCTAGTTGAACTACAGTTGGAGCTACTTGATTTGCAGTTGAAAGAGAAGTACAGAGAAGGAACATTTGTTGAATTTTACCGCTGCTTACATGATGTTGAGTTTCCGAAACTGAAGAAATTTGCCGCTTGTATGGCATCAGTGTTTGGAACAACTTATGTTTGAGCAAACATTTTAAAAAATGAAGTATGTGAAGTCAACACATTGAACGAAATTGAATGATGAATATTTGAAAGCAATCTCTTGATTGGATGCAGCAATTCCAAACCAAACATTGATGATATCTTGAAAGCTAAATGTCAGTTTTACAAATCTCACTAACCTTTTTTTGCCGTTTTCCACCTATGGAAATATTGTGTGATGGTAAATGTTTGTCTATGTTGTGGAAGAGAGAAACGTTTACAGCGCCCACATATCCACCAAGTGAGAGAGACGAGTGGTGTCTTTTGGAGAATTATTAATAACATAAATTAAAATTCTCATCATTTGTAATTAGTCATGGATAATTAATTATATAATAATTATTATAACCATTAGCTAAAATGGTATTAGCATCAGAATAAAAATCAGTACTACACAGACACAAATACACGCCACAAAACAAAATTACTGATTGTTAATGAATATCGTGGTTGATTACCTAGGAGAAAACAGCACTTTATACCTGATTTAGTGACGTCACTCACAAATGCTCTCAACAACCGCCAATCTGTCTTTGAAATAAACAGCAATCAAAAAAAGACGCCATACAGACACAAATGCTCTCACACACTGCCAATCTCTGAAATAAAACCATCAGTCAAGATGGCATAAAGACACACACAAGCACAAACACAAAAGAACATGCTCACATGCAATGGCATAATTCTTAAGTCTAAAAATTGCAGTGTCTTTGAAAATGAGCACCTGTTGATAGCTAAAAGTAGCATAAATAAATACTGTCTAATGCATACTACTGACACTAATAAAGGTCTAATTTTGCATTGCTTTATGAGCGAGTATTTTAATAACTTTATAAAATATTATGTCACTGTTCTAAAACCTGAAAAAAGTACAAAGTAGAATAACATTATTACGTCATAATTTTATTCCCTCACATTCAATATACTCACGTGACTTTCTGCAAAACGGGTGAAGAACTTCTATTTCTGAAGATCTAGAATTCCTTTACTAAGCATTCACTTACCATTTGTAAGTTGGTTTGAAAAGTTTGGAATTTAAACTGTAGATACCTTTAGGTCCAATGATTTCCGAATAGATATTTATGCCATCGAAACGAGCAGAAGACTCAATTATTGCTGACGCATTGACCTCATTAATTTTCATGCGATAAACGCGGTTTTTGACAGAGGGAGCCCTGAAATCAAAATCAAGAAAAATGTGTTTAGTTTGTGTTGTCGGTGACAACTCATTTTGCTACAGGGGTATTTAATTCCATGCAAATTTGAATCTTATATGATAATTTATTGAAATTAATAAGTGTTTGATAATTCATACGCGATAAAAATCATTCCTATTTAATATTGAAAATTATAATCTCCAGTCGATATCTCTAAACTTTTGAATCTCAATTGGAAACATGTCAGTAAAAGAAAAAAACAACAGCAAAACAGTTTTGTAAGGGATTTATTCTTTTGTGTGTACTTGTAATGATAAATTTTGAACTGCTCCAAAGTGTGTAGAATATTTCACAAGCATTTAAAAATAATTAAAATAAAAATTTAAAAATAAATCTTTAAAGTGTGTAGAATATTTCACAAGTATTTAAAAACTACGAGGTAACGTGTGGCAAGTACTTCTTTCCCTAACGAATGACAGATGAAGATGAAAGTTTTATTGTGACTGACTTTAAGCATACACATTATACTAGCTTAGTTCTTCTCCTCAGTGCTCTGGTCTTCACTACTTCTTGATGGATTCAATCATTAATGTTCTGCTGAAAAGATTATTATAGGGAAGCAACATTGCCCAACAGAATAGATTTACTGATTGTAAAATGTTCAAAACTTTCATTTTATTGGTGCTGATATACACGAGCGTGGTAGGTTTCGGGTAGATTTGACATATTCATGCATTAGATACAAACCATTGTGAAGAAATTTGTTAATTATAGCTGAATATTTTAAGGGTGAATCGGTTATATTTTTGTGCATGATATTTTACACTAATATGTATACATTTTACAGTGAAGGATATTAAATGCAAATGAATAGTATTTAGACCTGAAATAATTAAAATATTTTACTAGCGTGATTGGGTTTAAAAGATAACTGTAGATTGCAACTACTTGACTTAACTGCTTTAGTGGGAGTTTTTCCTTTTCAGGCAAGTACACATATACTCACACAAACACCCGCCGTACCTACAAATCTACCTATGTCTCTCACTCTCTATACATGTATGTAAATGCGTATGTACGTGTTTGTGCGTGTACTGAATTATTCACACAGCGATTCAAAAACGAGTGCTCCTGTCTGAAGACAATATCTTTTTTCTGATGAGGGGAGATAAATCCATCACGAAAAAGGACTTAGACCTATTGTTCACAGCATAATCATAGCACAGCAGTGCTCGATCCCATTTTCGTATCGCTGGAAGTTGATTAAAGTAAGTAGAATGACAATAGAAGTTAGGTATTGTCTCTCTCTCTCTCTCTCTCTCTCTCTCTCTCTCTCTCTCTCTCTCTCACACACACACACACGCACTCGCGCGTATATACATATTCCGGTTTAGTAGACATGTCAATTGCAATAAAATTATATTTTCTAATGGTGGTAACGATGAGGTGACTATAACGATGACGAAAATTGAGAATGACGAAGATGAAGCTCTGATATAGATCACGATATTACTCATACTGGTTGTACCGAGTCTATTTATAGCCTGAACACGTTGTTTGTACATTGTCTATATTTTATTTTGAACACGTTGCTTGCGCATTGTCTGTCTGTATTCTGAACACGCTGTTTGTATATTGTCTGTATTCTGAACACGTTGCTTGTGCATTATCTATCTATACCCTGAACAAGCTTATTGTACATTGATTTTCTGTACCCTGAACACTTCGTTTGACAAGTGATAATGACAATAAAAGTATTTACAACAACATACATTTGTCACAGTGGTATTTGTAGTGAATTATAGCAATATAATTTACCCTGTGGAAGTCCAGGCTGTAATATAAACCTGACTGTTGTACACGGCTAAACTTAAGAAGTGGGTATCCAAGCTGGATTCGAACAGTGCTTTGCGGTGCCTGCCATTTGTGTCTGAGCTCTCTACTCTGTCTGTCCATGCATCGATCCAATAAAGTCGATTATCTGCAATCAAAAATGGATGAACTAAAACAGTAAAACAATTATTTAAGGTTTTATCTCTACAATGTCCAGACACATAGTCTGCACATAGGTGGGGTTACCTTAACGATAATATATTCTTACTCAGAAATTTAATTTAAATAAAAATAAGGGAGACAGGAAAAGGTGTATGTTGTTAATATATTTTTAAGAAGCAAATTGAACATACATCTGCATAAAGACGAAGCTTAAGAAATATATAGAAAATATTATATAACTAAGTATATAGCACTTATACATTACTAGTTAACAAAAGCTAATTTTATTCACCTGTAAGGTCCAGTGCAATGCCGTTTGGAAGTGAAATATCAGAATTAATTAATATCCTGCGACCACTGCCCTCATAGTTGGCTCTCTCGATTCTTGGTTGTGTCCCCCAGTCTGTCCAGAACATCACTCTGCAGACAACAAACAATAATTATGAAGTTCGTATTGTTGGCTTATTAACATTCTATTTAGGCATAGGAGATCACTTTCAAACATACTCCTTCTAGGCAGGTCAAAGGAACAATGCTCAGTTTGTAAAATATTTCTAAATATATTTATAAACACAAAATACTTCTAAATGCATTCATAAACACAATATAGTAAACACAAAATACTTCAATACTTCTAAATGTATTCATAAACACAAAATAGTAAACACAAAATACTTCTAAATGTATTCATAAACACAATATAGTAAACACAAAATACTTCAATACTTCTAAATGTATTCATAAACACAAAATAGTAAACAAAAAATACTTCTAAATGTATTTATAAACACAAAGTAGTAATCATAAACACCGAGAAGCAAACAGTTTTCAACAGTTCACCACTACTGCAGCATTGCCACAAATTACGTCATAAATTGTATCCATTCTTATAAAACAAGTATTGATCACTCAGAACAATAGCGAAACATAAGTCAGTCAGATGTTTGAGTGTCAGAAAAGAAATAATCATCAAAGAGTCCTTCCAAAATAGTATACTGTGTCAAGGGTCATAAACGAGAGTTTATCGGATTTGTCTCTTGTGAAGTGAAGATCAGGCGCCATGCCGCCCAAACTTCCTCTTCGCGAATAATGTAGTACGAGACAAACACAACAGTCACTTTCAACTCCCTTGTTGGTCGGACATTGTATGTAGTACGAGACAAACACAACAGTCACTTTCAACTCCCTTGTTGGTCGGACATTGTATGTAGTATGAGACAAGCACAACAGTCACTTTCAACTCCCTTGTTGGTTGGACATTGTATGTTCTAGGCGGACAATTTGGTATCACTACACGAAATACAAATTCAGACACGAGTAAGAGAATATACATATCTTTCTTTCTACAGATTCCAACTGTAAACAAACTCTAAGTCTGGAAGTTCCTTCCCAGTTCCTTCGGCTTGAGGAATGAGAAAGTGTGATTTGCCAAGGAGAACTTATCAAACAGATTCGAAAATGTCCACAAAAACATTTGATAATAAGATCGAGTGGCTGGCCTCATTGGACATTCACGACAATTTTCGTGATATTTACAGTAGCGCACAGTCAAAACTACATGACAGGCTATTTTAGTTTTGATGTAAAATAGTAATTGTCACTTGTAATGACAGAACATCGTAGTAAGTGACAAGCATTGACTTGTGACGAAATCCATACGCATTCCAACAGTCTGCAATAAACACGAATCTTTATTAACACAGAATTATAAAACAACCACTACTGCTACTACTAATGGAAACTTAGTAAGACACCTAATATTTTTAAGCTTTGAGCTCTTTACAATAATTGTTCATAAAATACCCATATGTGAATGTACAAAAGAATTTGGAGTAACAAACAAAAATGAAAGTGAATGCACTGACAAATGGACAACAGCAGGTCGACACTGAAGACTGTGGAGTGACCTCGGAGCTCTGGGACTATTCTCGTTGCAAAAATCTGAACCTTTTGAAGTGTCTTCACAAGACAGAGTGATAAACCACACGGATAAGAGCCGATACTAACGCACGCACACGGGTTTTGCAACATGAAAACTTACAAATTGTACTGATTCATCTTTCTTCTAGATATGCCACTCTACATGTATTGAAGTCGTGTTGTGGCATATATAGAGAGTTGTCAAAAAGTACACCCTGCTTTTTAAATGGTATACTAAATGTAATATAAAATACATTCTATGCATTATTCTTTATAAACACTCTGGGACTTATCAGTAAGACTTAGGCAGGATGGTTTTCGTATAGTAAAATATACTTTGCTGTTTCTCTTGTCTTCTCAGAATATGGCTTGTCTCCAAAGTCTCAAATATTTCCCACATATATTATAATATATAATAATTATCTGTGGACGGATCGCGAACTGAAAGTCTTTAAATAATTATAAACGGATTATAGATAGAAGACTTTCTATGCCAATACTTGTCTCTTTATATAATCGTTTTTGTGTATGAACCGTAATAATAATGCTTCTGTGGCGGAGTAAATTTACGTATCACTATATCTAAACTTAATAATTATATATTTGTTGCCAATGTTAACGCAACCCGAGCTTGGACACTGCTTATGACGATATTCTGTGGGCGCCAAAGTTGGAGTAAACAACTCAGGTGGGGAATATGCTAGAACTTGCTAATGCAATCCAAACCAGTTCCAGCTGGATGAGTAGTTTTTCTGACTCATAGTCTCACACTGCTCAAAACAAATTCATCCAACGGGATCCGAAAGTTAATTTGTTGAAGAAAGTTCTATAATCTAATCACTTTGATTTTTGACTTAACTCAAGTCCGGTCATAAAGGCAATTGTTAGCTTATGGTAAGTTAACTGATTGATAAAAAAGAATGGACTTATAAATATTTCTTACACGTTGCTATTGACATATTATTTGACTTGGAGAATGCTTATGTAATTGAATCATTATTTCTGTTTACCAATTTGATTATGTTGTACATTATATTTGTGAATTTTGATCTATGCTATAATAATGTGTATTGTCAATTTGCAATGTTTAGCGTCATCTTAGCATAGTTGTTTGTATTCATCATTTATGCCACAGTGATAGGTAATGGGGATGTGACGAATAAAAGATAACAATAATGATTTAAGTACCAGACTATCTACAGAAAAAAAATAACATCCACAGTCGATTATATGCATTGGCACCTGTAGTTGCAGTTGTGCATTAAACCTCAGTGCAGCTTATTTAATTGCATAAATATCGACCATCCCAAATATCTGTCGACAGTTACTCAATATTGATATATAACGTTATTGAAAGATGAAGGTGGCAAGAAAAGTAAATACAGAAAAATACAAAGTACCGATTGATGGTGTCCAGAGTAATTGCCCTTGGCTGATCGAGGTCTGTTGTTATGAGAAGCGTGCTTTCGAATGTGGAGATTGTAATAAGAGCGATGACGTCATTTCCGGTGTCAGTATAAAAAATGAGCCTAGACTGCGTATCCACAGCAATACCAACAGGAATGGCATCTGCAACATTTCAATATTCAAGACTCATGAGGCCATTGTATTTTGATGATGTGCTGGAAGAAATAATAAATTCAATAATAAATTTCTAATGTTATTTATGTGACTAACGATATATATGTCTAATATCATGCAGACATATATCGTTAGTCGCATAAATAGCACATAATACACGAAGCACAAGGAAAGACTTAGCAGATGCAATAAATAAAACGTCATCAGTAGAGCAGATATGAAGCAAAAAAAAAAACGACCAGAGAAAATAATAATAATAATAATAATAATAATATTGAAGGTGTAAAATATTAGTTGTGTGAGCGACATTAGAAGACATTACAGGGGAGGTTACTTCACTGCATTTGAGTTTAAAGGAGGATTTGTTCCCCGTGACAGTATCTTGATAGGACGAAGAACGATTAACAGAATGCATAAGCATTCATGACGGGCACTCTAAAGATGTGTGTGTGTGTGTGTATTAGAACTAGTGCAAATATCGAGACAGATCTTATATGTCAGTGAGCAGACAGGGTTTAGACATGGATGAGTTCGGACTGTTATAGTGACATCTTGTATGTCAGTGAGTTTATGGATGAGTTCGAATTATTACAGTTACATCTTGTATGTCAGTGAGTTTATGGATGAGTTCGAATTATTACAGTCACATCTTGTTTGTCAGTGAGTTTATGGATGAGTTCGAATTATTATAGTGACATCTTATATATCAGTGAGCAGAAAAAGGAACACGATACTCGATTTTGAAATAAACAGAACCAGCCAATGCACGAAGAGAAGAAGATCCATGTGCTTGTGCCCTGTGAGCGAACCGAAATATTGAATTTTGAACTTCCTGAAATTTGTACAGATTTACCGAACAGAGGAGATAGACTGAAGGTAGAATACAATGAAAAAAGCCTGCAATTGCAATTTTAATTTTATAGTTTATTTCTCTAGATGAGGGTGTTGCTCCTTATATATTGATTGTGTGATAATTTAATGTGGGAGTGTTGTCGACTTTGACACTGCGAGGTTTGGGAGAAACATGATGCAGATGTTTTGATTGAAAATTATTGAATGATTTTTACATGACCTTTCAGAGAATTACTATTTCTAATGAAGGTTACTAAAACGGTGACCTTTTAGAGAACTACTATTTCTAATTAAAGTTACTAAAATGGTGACCTTGATACACAGTTTTTCCTTTTCAACACATTCACGGGAAAATAATGTGCAAATACAGCATTTATGACACAGTCAGTACCAATACATAACAAAGATCTTTATGGGTTGAAAGTAAGTAGATGGGGTGGGTGGGTGGGTAATTGCAGTATTCAGGAAAGAGGCCCGATGACTCTAATTGAAGAGAAAATGATAAGGACATTTCCAAACTATCAGTTGGTTTTCATAATTTATTCATGTCAGTAACAATTAAGAAATTATAAGTCAGTCACTAAGAATGTTATTCATACATTTATTCTAATTCGGTGGGAGAAACATTTTCTATATGTCACAGTAAAAGGGGGGTAATCAGAAAAAAATTTCTTTAAAGTATTTTATTACCTCCCTATGACCTCGTGTGATGTATTATTGTTATCTGGAGCGAATGAGTGTCAAATACATGCATTGTCAGTGTTTGTGTGTGTGCATGCTTATTTTGTGCTTTCAGCACTAATTAAATTCATTTGTTTAATTATGTATATTAGAATTAGTTATGTTAGCAACAGATAGATAATATATTTAGCCTTTTATGGTCCCTATTGTAAATTTTAGGTAGGGATTATATTTTGTATTAGAAGTGGATGCATCTTAACTGTAAATGCACCTTTTCTTAACAATAGGAGACACAGGTTCACATGCTTATTGTGTTAGTCTTCTAGAAGGCCATGGAACATTGGAAAACTTAGCAGTTATATAAAAGAACTCTGGAGTAATTTTTATCTTCAGTGTGCATATTTTATCCGAACTTCAGAGAGGTGTGAGACTACATATTGTTTTTCTACACCAAGTTCTGGACGTCTTTCTATCTTTGTAATAAACTGGAGAAGAAAGACATTTTAAAAAAAATGAATATTCTCCACATATTGTATAGAGTTGGTGTTTGTTTTGCCAAACACCATTCTTTTATGACAACCTTTGTAGCATTGTCATTGCTCTATTGTGGATGCAAACTTCGATAGTAGTTGACTCATCAGGGACAAGCAGTACTGAGGGAGCGAGACTGTGCTGAGAAACGAATATTTGACGCCACTCATATTTTGTTTGGTCATCACCATTGACAACTTCCATGTCCTTCAGCACAGAAGGTTCCAGCATTTTTCAACGTGGAACAAGTACCATGAGTCTTCACTTGCATGCACAAGTGTGTGCCTCCACTTGTCAGTGTGTCTTCCGACCTTTGTGTTCTTGCGAGCAGATCCATTTTTCAGTGGCCAGCTAATGTGTGTGCTTTTTGTGACTTTTGTGTTTTTCTGCCAGTGTGTTGGCAAGTGCGATCCAACCACCACTTTCCTGCAGACATGTTTTTCCTTCAGCATCATTCCAACATTTCTGTCTTCAATATTTGTAAGTAGGAAGTAATTAGAAGTTAAGTTTAGAAGGTGCATTACTAGGTAGGGCTAGGCAGGTTATAGTTTATTTTACTGATTATTCTGAACTTTATTATCATTAACACTTGGGTTTTCACCCTGAACTTTTTCTGTGAACATTTAATAAATTTGGTTAATTAATTTTGTGACTATTATTGTGATTATCACCACTACTGTAATTAAAACTCCATTGTTGACATTGGGTTTTCACCCAGAACTTTTATTCAAACATATAGCTTTGTGATTGCTTTTTGCAGTTATCACTGCTATCATAATTAATGATTCATTATTGGCATTGGGTTTTCACCCACATATTTGTAATACAGATTTTTATTAGTGTTTGATATTTGCAGTTATCACCGCAGTATTAACTGATCATTTATTGTTGGCATTGGGTTTTAACCCAGAGAATTGTGCCACTAATTTTATTTGACAGTTGTTATTGCAATCATCACAACTATTCATAGTGTTGATTTTTGCTTTTTATTTTATTTTATTCATCATTCATCGCTCTTGTTCCCCACCCCATCATCATGAATTTTATGTGTGGACATTTCTGAATGAATGTCTAACAGCCGTGTGAAAGTAGCCCCACCATTAGAATATATTTTGTTAACTCTTTTTCAAGAGTTGGGCTTTTCTTTTATCTGTTGAGGAAGAGCATTGGTGCGGCTGCTTGTTCTTTCATCCCGTTCGTCTCTCATATCTACATTCACACTTGCCTACTCACACTCACAACCGACTTTCACACTTTACCCACATATCAGAATAAAGTACCCCTCCCCACAAGAACATCATGGTGTCTGAATGTGAGAGTTGGTTATTTTATTTTATTTTGTCACTCGGTGTGATCTCGTCATCGCAACTGATTCTCCCCCGCCCCCCCATCCAGGAGAGGAGGAGAGACCGGTCCGCGACACTATACATCGCATATTTAAAGGTCCTCAAAGATATTTTAAGAAAATGAAAGTATTTAATGGAAATGGAGAAAACATAAAATTAGAAAAGCCATAACTCAATGAATAAATATCAGATAAAATAAGGAAGGATATGAATTAAAATTAAGTAGAAAGCCTATTTATAAATAATGAATAAAGGTAAGTAAATAGATACACCACAGGCTCATGTATCAAAGATTGGTAGAACTTAATAGAAATGCAAATTAATTTAACTGACATTGGAAGAGTCTGAGTGCAAAGAGAACTATGATGTTGGGGGTGAGCAATTTGATTTCCAGCTTATTGTGCATATAGAAATGATTGTTTTGCACCTTTGTAATCCTCTGTTTGCAGCTCTCTTTGTCTCAGTATTCCTATCACTCAAAGCTATTCACCACTATCCTCCCTTTTCATCTCTTCAGCTGTCTGTCTTGTGTCGACTTTTTCTTTTATTTCGTCGTCCTTACCACAGTTTACAAACATATTATATTATACACTTTTATTTCGTCATCTTTACAAACATATTATACTATACACTTTTATTTCGTCATCTTTACAAACATATTATACTATACACTTTTATTTCGTCATCTTTACAAACATATTATACTATACACTTTTATTTCGTCATCTTTACAAACATATTATACTATACACTTTTATTTCGTCGACCTTACAAACATATTATACTATACACTTTTATTTCGTCATCTTTACAAACATATTATACTATACACTTTTATTTCGTCATCTTTACAAACATATTAATTATTCATGGTTAACGGATTCATGAAATCGACGTTTCTTTCCAATCGTTGAGAGCTTAATAATCTCTCTCTCTTACACACACTCACACACACACACACACACACACACACACACACACACACACACACACACACAAAGACCCCCCAATCACTCCCCCCCACACACAGAGACATAAACACACAATGCACACATATACATATGTAAACTTTAATCTGTTAGTGATAAAAAAATTCACACCTCACCTGAACCTAAAGATTGAACAAGTCGGTTGTCCGATCCATTGAGAAAAGCGCTGCGTATCTCTTTCAGATGAACGTCTGTCCAGTAAATACGGTCATCAAAGTAGTCGTAGTGAATGCCCACCGGCGAATAGACTACGGATACTGGCACCCTAATGATACTTAATGTGGGTATATCTACCCGGTATATGCGTCCAGGTGAACCAGTTATCAGCATAAATTCTTGGGGTAATATGGCTGTAAAAGGAAATGAATTTTGCTAAATGAATCAAAGTCTGACCGCAATATCGCCGATTTCGCATTTACTGACAGTGTTAATGTTAATATAATGAAGAACATTATATTGATAATCATTCACATACAATCAAAAACTGAAGCGTCCCTAAGGATGAACTATATATAGCTAAATTGAGTGTACTGGACATAACAGAGAGTAGACAAATCTTCCAGGACAGTATTGGATATTCCTTCATATTTGATGTAACATTAATCTAATTCTCACAAATGTATTACCATTTTACAATTTTTAAAATAATTTTTCATTCACTTGTCTCCTTTATCCTCGACATCTTATGTAAACATCAACATTATAAAGTACGCATTGTCTTCGTCGTTGTTATATGTCGGCCGATGACCACTGTCTCTGTGGTTTAAATTAGCGAGCTACTGGTTCGATTCATCATCCCAATAGTCCCCATCGCCCTGGGTAAATGACAACATTTCATTTCAAATACTTACAGTGGGCAAATGATATCTCATTTCAAATACAGTGGGCAAATGACAATATCTCATTTCAAATACTTACAATGGGCAAATGACAATATCTCATTTAAAATAATTACAGTGGGCAAATGATATCTCATTTCAAATACTTACAGTGGGAAAATGACAATATCTCATTTCAAATATTTACAATGGGCAAATGACAATATCTCACTTAAAATACTTACAGTAGTCAAATGAAAATATCTCATTTCAAATACTGTGACGGGCATGCCACTTAGTTAATGAAAATGATTGCTTTTATTAATTAATTAATCTTTCATAACTAATCACAAGTGATGAAAAATCTTTATTTTATTAATGATCCTCTAGTAGACACCATTCGTCTCTCTCTCTTTCACTTGTCGGATATTTGGGCGCTGTAAACGTTTCCTCTATTCCACAACACAAAACAACACTTACAGTCACATAATGTTTCCGTGAGTGGAAAATTTCTTATTAAAGGAGAAGACAAATTCATCTTTAATCTATATTTAACAAACCTCCATCCACCCACGTTCTTCTCCAACACAAGATTATCAATATCAATATGCGTAAGAAGATTAAAATATAAATTTAACAATAAATTTATTAACGAACAATTAAATATACATTTGACAATTACAATGAAATAGATTACTCATCATCAGTATTCCGCGAACTCTCACTCAGATAATTTTACGTTTCACAGTCTCTCTCTCTTTAAAATAATATAATTACAATTCAACAATAGAGTCAATGCAAATCGCAGGTTAATCCTATCAGAGAATAGAAATGGAGTTATAAGAGGTAGGTTATCATAATCATTTACTTAACCTGGATTAATCACTGCTTTGACAGTCTTTCACTTGCTTTTGCAACGATGTTACAATGTCTGCTGTCAATAGGTGTCAACAGGTGTCCCCTGCCGCACGCATGGAAACAATGATGCACACTTTCCTCTCAAACTGCTTTGGACACTCTGCTCATTGTGTCCGTTCCTTCAAGCAGAACATGATCACAATGATTCTTGTAACTTCACTGCACAGATGTATTTAGCTCCCTTTGCCTTGATGCATCAAAAAGTGTGTAGTGTTCTCCCTTACGCTTACACACTCCACAACAGACATTCCTGCATTTTCCGGTCATTCAACCCATAACTGTGGAGGATAACTATAACCTTGAAACTTGAAACTCGAAACTTCACACTCAAGACTCAAAGGTAAAATTCAAAAGTTGAAACTCAAGCCAAAACTCGAAAATCAAAAGGCCACTTGATTACTGCAACGTATAATTAAGGAGCAAACCTAAGTTTCCTGTTCATCACAATATAACTCCACTCTAATTACACTCTATCCTCAAATTACTATTTCCTGCAACAGTATTCATTAGTTTGATACATGCTCACAGCAAAATAAGTGCATCATTTCAAACATCTTAGTTCAAATATTTGTAGAAATAAAAGTCAACTCACATAATACATCTATGTACATGTATAACATATTAATAGTGAAAATGCATGAAATATTCCTAAGTACTTTCGCTCTCAATCAATCAGTTCAACTCGCCCTCAAGCTAATGACTGCCTTTCAAGCTGGACTTTCTTCTTCTACTTCATATTCAAAAGTGATTAGGGAGTAGAATTTGCTACGTGAATTCTTTAAACTCAGCCCATTGGTTAGTCTCGTTCTCATAAATAATAATTATTAGATAATAGAAAACTATTCACTCAGTTTGCATTTCGTCAGCAATCTAGAATGTTCTTGCCTCGAGCTGTTTATTTGAACTCAGGCAATTTTAAAAATAACACCAAAAGACGTGTCCAAGGTAGGATTACTCTGACAATTCCACATAACAATTAAATTAAAAAATAGGGAGAGGCAAATTTACTCTGCCACAAATACTAAAGGGTTTATATTGATATCTGACTTAAATACCAAAGTGGTTTTACTGATATCCCATTTCAAACATAATGTGTTTATATTTAGCCCATTTCCAATACATAAGTTTTTATATTATATCCCATTTTAAAAAAATCTAAAATGTTTATATTTATATCCCATTTTAAAAAAACTAAAATATTTATATTTATATCCAATTTAAAAAAAGCTAAAATGTTTATATTTATATCCCATTAAAAAACTAAAATATTTATATCCCATAAAAACTAAAATGTTTATATTTATATCCCTTTGCAAATACTAGACTGTCAGTTTATATTTATATCCCATTTCTAAAACTAGTGTTTATATTTGTATCCCTTTGCAAATAGAGTGTTTATTTTTATATCCCTTTGCAAATACTAGAGTATTTATATCCCTTTGCAAATACTAAAATGTTTATATTTATATCCCATTTCTAAAACTAGTGTTTATATTTATATCCCTTTGCAAATATTAGAGCGTTTATATTTATATCCCTTTGCAAATACTAGAGCGTTTATATTTATATCCCATTTC
This sequence comes from Sinotaia quadrata, assembly GCA_028829895.1. Classification (NCBI taxonomy): domain Eukaryota; kingdom Metazoa; phylum Mollusca; class Gastropoda; order Architaenioglossa; family Viviparidae; genus Sinotaia; species Sinotaia quadrata. The sequence goes on from CM054178.1 coordinate 24,014,150, forward strand.
TAAAACTAATGTTTATATTTGTATCACATTACAAATACTAAATAATTCGCCTTGTGGGTTTGAAACCGTTATTTTACAGCGATTTGAAATTAAAATATTTACATTTCATATTACACGAGTTTTGCAATTAAACATAGAATGTAAATTAAAACAATATCACTACTGAAAATATAGCCTATAATATATGTTTTATATTAAAGTTTCAGTTAAAATGTATTACCAGAGTCGTAAGAGGCCATGAAACCATTCAGTGTGGTAGAGTTGTCTGTCTTGAAGAGAATCAGCATAGCGTTCTGTGTCGTTCTCTGGACTGGCAGTTTTCCCGCCTCGCAATACCTTTTATTAATTACAGGTGAGGTCAAAGACCGACCATCATGTATCTGTATAAACAAGGCCGTATTTTATGAACATATTTATGGAGAGAGAGAGAGAGAGAGAGAGAGAGAGAGAGAGAGAGAGAGAGAGAGAGAGAGAGAGAGAGAGAGAGAGAGAGAGAGAGAGAGAGAGAGAGAGAGAACAAATCTGTATCTCTATAAACGAACAGAATATATAATATATATAAACAATGTTGTATCTGTATAAACAAATAGTGCATGTGTATAATTAATGTTGAATCTGTAAATAAATAGTGTATATATAATCAATGTTGCGTCTGCAGAAACAGTGTATATATATATATATATATAAGCAATTTTTCATCTGTATAAACAAATAGTGTATGTATAAGCAATGTTGTAGCTGTATAACGGCAATTTGTATCTGTATAACGTTGCATTTATAAGCAATGTTTGTCTGTATAACGGTGTATGTATAAGCAATGTTGTATCTGTATAAACAATAGTGTATTTATAAACAAGGATGTGTATGTAAGCTTAATGCCGTATTAAAATGGTCACTGTCAAAATATTACCCAATGTAAGTTTATTCTGATTACTAGGATTGAATGCTGTTCTGTACGTGAAACAATACTCAATAGAAGTTTTTAAAGATAAGGGAATACTAAAAGAAATACAAATACAATGATAAAATGTAGTCTTTAGAATGCATACCACCATTATTTCCTATCTATCTATCTATCTATCTATCTATCTATCTATCTATCTATCTATCTATCTATCTATCTATCTATCTATCTATCTATCTATCTATCTATCTATCTATCTATCTATCTATCTATCTATCTATCTATCTATCTATCTATCTATCTATCTATCTATCTATCTATCTATCTGTCTGTATATCTATCTATCTATCTGTCTGTCTGTTTGTTTATCTATCTATCTATCTATCTATCTATCTATCTATCTATCTATCTATCTATCTATCTATCTATCTATCTATCTGTCTGTCTGTCTGTCTGTCTGCCTGTTTGTCTGTCTATCTATCTATCTATCTATACAGTCAGCCAGCTATATCTAATCAATATGTATACATATGTGCCATTCCCATTTGTCACAAAACGGGAGGCTCGTTACAAGCCGACCCCGAGCTGAAGTTAGAGATGCAAGGGGTGAAGTCTAATTTTGGCCTGCTCCGGTGCACCTCCAAGAGAAGCTCGTGTGACGTATGCCAGTACTACGTCGTGTCAGGTTGTTACATAGACACACACGACATACACCATTGATGTTTGGGTGGGGCCCACTTTATTAATGTCATGCCAAGGAACGTTTTATTGGCGGTGTGTGTTGTGAGTGTGTATCATAAATGTGAATAAATGGACGAACAGACGAACGGTGCAAAACAATAGTACAAATTCTTTCGTCCCTCTCAAAAACTATGAATAACAAGAGAGTTGAAAGATGTTTAAATCAGGTTATTTATTCCCGATTTAAAAAGGGGCACTACTCTTTCGCACAGTGATTAATCATTCATTCAACTTTCCAATGTCATACACTCTGTGGGAAATAAGGGGGGATGAAAATGATGAAATTCAAAATATAAAATAAAGATTAATTACACAATTCTTATGCGGCAAATGGGGCCGCTTTAACAATAGTTCACATGTAAAATAAGCATTACTTTTAACATTAGAGTTCTTATTTTGCAAACGATATAATAGTGTTCATTTTCTTAGAGTTTTAGAGTTTAGTAAATGCGTTAGCCGTGCTAATTATTACTCACTATTAATGTCAGAGTTCCAAGGAGATGACGTAATCTCACACGTCACTTATAAGAGGCACTTCAAAGTGAAGACAGGACGCAATTGAGGCGTCGCATTACAGGTGAAGATTCTGCAGAATCTAGGCACCACTTTCAGATTATCACTGGGGAGAAATCTGAAATTTAGCTGACTGTTGTCGGCCTCGATAACTGTCGTTGGAAACGGACACCCCAACGACGTTTAGCATTATCGGGTAGAGTCGTCCAGTGGGATGTGTCGTCGCATTACATTGAGTGTAGAAATCCGGATATGTATCTCCGGCGCTAGCCTCCTCAAAAGCGGGATAGATTGCCAAACGAACTCAGACAGGGGGAATACAAAATTGATCCCTCGTGTCGTTAACTGCATACAACCAGTGTCGCATACATTGGGTTTTTTTTGACAGCGAACTTTCCACTTTGCCAAAAGTTATACTGAGTAATTTTGCCTCGTTACTCAATATATGGCATCAGACGGATGGAAAACGGATGGAAAGAGATTATTGCAGCTTTCCTTTATGAAATCTCTGTACATGAGATAATTCATACGTGAAGTTAGACTGGCTTCAGACGAATCGACGTTTTCAACATTGAGAGTAAAAGTCTTCATTTTGCCTCTTATATAGCTTTACTGAAGGTCTCCAAAACTTCCAGAAGCTATGTCCTGTGACATGATTTTTGCCTTGGATATATAGTGGTAATCGTGATGCACGCTTTTCTGTGGTCAATTCTAATGCGCACTGGCCATTTCTCTCGTCAACAACATGTGACTGTAGTGCGCAGTTGTCCCATTGTTTAATATACATATCTTTCACAAACTATTATATATATTCAATGTGATAATTGACACACACTGCGTCACGAACGTCTGTCTACTAAAGAGATCTTAGGTGACCGTTACTGGAAGTTACATGCTACATATGAAAATAACAAAACTCGGTTTACTTCAACTAGTTTTGTTAGCGGTTTTTTAAAATGAAATAAAATATAATTTCTATCCCTCATTTCCTGTGACACCATTTATGTAATTACATAATATCTGTGCATTTCAACGTCATAAAAACATCTTGACCATCATTACACAACGGAAAATTGCGTGTATAAAGTTATAATTATAATTATTATAATGTTATAATTACGAGGCATATTAACTCGTATAATAAGAAACATTTATGTTTGTACTCTATTTACAATGAACACGCCTGATTCGTTCATCTTGCTTTTAGCTTCGTTTGTGTGTGTGTGTGTGTGTGTGTGTGTGTGTGTGTGTGTGTGTGTGTGTGTGTGTGTGTATGAGTCACAGAGAGAAAAATCTATGAACGGATTTACCTAATTATTTCTTTAAATAAATAAGGAAAAAAATAATAGAATCCTTGATAATAAGATAAAGGATGGATTACCTCCACAAAATCGAATGAACACAAAGAACTCTCTTCTAGCTGGAATTTGAGGAATGTAAGAGTGATACGGAATCCAGGAGGTTGAGTGATGAGGTAGGTACAGTTTAAGTTGTTGTCATAGTTACGTGGATAATGAGGAGATGTAATTATTCCTTGTTGCGTTGTAAAGTGACCTCCACACTCTGATATGAATAATGTTATAAGGAGTTTAAAGAAACATTGCAAAATCAGTAATATGTGAAAAATAAACAACATCGTTTTTCTAATATTTCGCTAGGACATTAATTAAAAACATTGTGCAATTCTTAAAATGATGATAAACACTAGCCTCACCCGACTCGATATGATTAAGGATATGAAATTAATTATTATATAACAATATCTGTGATTCCGCATTTACAGGCTAACCACTCTTCTAGGGTGGGGGAGAAACGATCTTCCTATTAATCATTTGTGGCTGAGCCATTCACCCCTGTGGTTATACAACGAGGGAAGGAATATTTAGAATGAATATTAAAATGTTAATGGGATCGAATGGAAACATTTCATATACCCCACGGGCTTAAAGTCGAAGTCAACAGCATAAAGAACAACGAAATATTACAAATTCTACTATTTAATAAAATACTGAAACAGTGAACGGTGAAATAATGTGAATAAAGAAATAATTACAAAAGTGTAAATTCAAGACAAAAAAATCAGCCATCCTATTCTAGACATTCCATTCAATGTTCTGGAATTAGTCAGTTCGAATATTCACATATGTCACAACTACCTTAAGTCACACATATTAATCTTATTATCAGCAATGAAGGCTTCTCGAAAATCACCACTAAAACTTATCTTAATTAATATTTTACAGAGGACACAAGAAATCACCACTAAAACTTATCTTAATTAATATTTTACAGAGGACACAAGAAATCACCACTAAAACTTATCTTAATTAATATTTTACAGAGGACACAAGAAATCACCACTAAAACTTATCTTAATTAATATTTTACAGAGGACACAAGAAATCACCACTAAAACTTATCTTAATTAATATTTTACAGAGGACACAAGAAATCACCACTAAAACTTATCTTAATTAATATTTTACAGAGGACACAAGAAATCACCACTAAAACTTATCTTAATTAATATTTTACAGAGGACACAAGAAATCACCACTAAAACTTATCTTAATTAATATTTTACAGAGGACACAAGAAATCACCACTAAAACATATCTTAATTAATATTTTACAGAGGACACAAGAAATCACCACTAAAACATATCTTAATTAATATTTTACAGAGGACACAAGAAATCACCACTAAAACTTATCTTAATTAATATCTGACAGAGGACACAAGAAATCACCACTAAAACATATCTTAATTAATATTTTACAGAGGACACAAGAAAACTTTCATTCACTCTCAGAAGCTCACTTAAGTTCCGTTACGTATATACGTTACGTAAAACATGAATGTCAAATTACTGACACATGCTCATTGCTGACAGCACGTGTTGCATTTCCTCCGTCAACAAACAGGAACATTATTTGTGAAACAATTCTTTTCGACATAAGTGTTGCCAAAATTCATCCATGTTCAGAATAAACCAGTTTCATTTATACCAGCTTTTTCTCCAATTCTAGTTTCCTTGTGCTGATATTTTGCTGTTGTTGTTGCTGTCTAATAGGTAGCAGGAACGTCTTTTGTTGTTCTTCTGGGGCGGCCCATAGAGCTCTTGCCCCAGTTCTTTAGTTTTGTTGTGAGTGACCCTGGTTGTTGTTGTGCTGGTGATGTCTTTCCTTTGGGGGAAGAGGTGGTGGGAGGCTCCCTCCATCCAGCCAGAGCATCAGGCTCATAGTCCGAGATAGCTGGATGAAGGAGGGGATCGTGGGTGGGAGAGGCTCTTCTTGACCTTGTGCTTCATTTGTTTGTTTCCCCGTCCTTTTTTGGTGAGATGGCCATGGGAATATATATATATATTTCTTCCCCTTGGCCTGCAAAAATGACGTAAACGTGTCGGCGAGGGGCGGTGAAGAAATGTTGCCAGCTGTTAACGTGTTATTTCCCTTTAGTACTCAGTTGCATGACGCAGACGGGAATGAATGAGGGTGTGTCATATATGCTGAACACAACTGAAAACTGACAACTCACAACTGAAAACAACGCTAGAACAGCAGAGAAATGTATAACATGGCGATGATCATTGTACTGTCGGCTTGCACAAATAACTTGCTGATCAAAAAGTGTTTTCTTGCTGAAAAATTCATACAGAAAAATCGAGGATTATATACTCCCCCAGTTGATATAAAAATCGAGGGTTATATACTCCCCCAGTTGATATAGGGATTTGTAGGAATTACATGTCTGCAGATGTGGGAATCTCTGGTGGACAAGGGTTTAATCAGTCAGACCAATGCCTTTGGCCACTGCACAGGGACGGTTCAGTGCACTAACATGTCTTTCCTTTGTGGACATTTTTTGTCAGCAACCCGATATTAGGAAGTGTCACGAAAATCAAGGAAATATTAATAATTTTTTTTCTCTCCCTCTAAGTATTTTCTAACTCTAAACTATGAACGAAACCGCTAAGTTAATTAAAAGAGGGACAGGGTGAAAATGACCATTTTGTCAACAACGGGGAAAACTAAGCCTGAAACGCTAGCTGAGGAAAATAGGTTTCGTGCAGGAGAATAGGAAAACGTATAATTAAATGCTGGCTTGACCCTCATGGCCAAAACCCACGCCCATAAACCTGTGTCAGTGCAGAGTACATGGCGGCTATTCGTGAGAGAGAGCTAGGATGCCAATTATGTCCATGAAAAGGCAAGCTCTGAGTTTTGGAAATGTAAACAACTTTTTAAGAATCACCACTATATAAATGTTTGGTAGTAGGTTGATATTGTTATTGTGAAATTACTATTGTTTTGTGAAAGTACTATTGAAATAGAAGTTGAGTTATTGGAAAGTTAATAATTGTATTACTATGTTAAAAAGGTTGGTTTGAGTGTACAACCATTTCTTGCTGTGAGTTAATGTATAGCTTGCCAGGTGGCCATGAGTTGCCATAGTAACTGTAGTTTTAAAATAAATTACGAGAGGACTGTTGCTCTGAGATTTTAGTGTGCTCTGAGAGAATTAGTTAGATAGGTCAAATGGATACGTAAATCATAGTGTCAACTGGGAACTTGAGACTTGGCACTGGACAGCAGAGTGTGGCCAGGATGGGCAGAGAATATTCGTCAGCACGTACAATGCCGTGCTGGTTGTAAATGGGGGTAGCGTGTGTGCGGGAAGGGGGTGTGTTCCAGTCAGCTCAGAGAAAGGGATGTGCAAGAACTTTGTGTATAAAAGAGGAGATGGAGCCAGGAGCAGATGAGAAACCTGGAAAATGTAGCGTGTTGTAGTAAGAGCGGGATGCTCTCAGTTTCTCCCTGCTGGTTTGTATCAGGGTCCTCTACGAATTCTTCAGGCAAAACAGAAGGAGGATTCCTGAATACTGTAACAGAGTGCCAGATGTCTAGCCGGCTGCATATGGAGCGCGTCATAAAGACCGCTGCAGTTTTAGGTGAACCAGTCAAACAGGACAGTCATCTCAGGTTTTCAAAGACTCTGTGCAAAGGCCGCGGGTAATCGATTATTTCCCAACAGAAGTGATGAGTTGGCAGTATAATGTTACAGCGCTGGGAGATGTTACAGAACGAGATGTTACATAGTGGTAGTAACTATTGTTGGAAGCAGTAGCGGTCATGCATGAGGCATACCGCCGAGAACGGCAAAGGTTGGCTGTTATGAAGAAGACAAGAGAAGAGATGAGAAACGAAGAAGAGAAGAGATGAGAAACGAAGTTAAGAGAAGAGATGAGGTGAAATGAGCAGAAATTGAAGAGAAGAAGAGGGAAGAGAGAACGCAACGAGAGCTGAGAAATTAGGCCTAACGAAAGAAGCGCACGGGTGCGTGAAGTTGTAGCAGCCGTCGTAGCAGTGAGGATGGCCAGGTCGAGACGTCGACGATGTTTTTATGTATCATCAAAACCCCCCAGCACCAGAAGAAAGTGTAACTATGTGAGCCCAGCACAAGAAGAAAGAACCGATAACGATGTGAGCCCAGCACAAGAAGAAAGTAACGTTGATTATATGAGCAGAGAACAAGAGAAAGTAACGTTGATTATATGAGCAGAGAACAAGAGAAAGTAACGAATTATATGAGCAGAGAACAAGAGAAAGTAACGAATTATATGAGCAGAGAACAAGAGAAAGTAACGAATTATATGAGCAGAGAACAAGGAGAACGTGACAATACCTATGTGAGTAAAAGTAAATTCTAATTAAGGAAATCTCAGAGCACGAGCACATAAATAAAAACTAAAACTTAAAACTAAAAGCTAGAATCTTAATTAAGCCTTAAACTAAAAATTAGAAACAAATCTTAATATAAGATAATATTGATGGAACTGTTGAAGGAGACTTGCAAGTCAAATGACATTTGTTTATTATTATTGAACTTTGATACAAGAGCATTGGCGCCAGAACTTATAAATAATGACTGATACATTATGTTGTAAAATGCTTAAATCTATTTAGAAGTAATACTGCATGGATAAATTGAATTTTGTATTTCTTTTATTTATTTCACTTATCATTTTTTCATTCCTTTCTTTCCTTTTCATTATTTTCTTTTCACGGGCGCCGACAAGCGGTGCCCCTTTTTCTTTCTTTCTCCCCCGTTTCCCATGGTTGCGAGTGTCGATGGTTGACTGACTAACCAACGTGTGAGAGGAAACCCATAGACCAATAAACTTGAATTTGTACTCTGACATTGAGGCTTTCTCCTGTCTATGGTTTCGAAAGAGTGGTTGCTGTCGTTGTTATACGTTGTGTCGTCTGTGCCGTCTACATTTCACCCCTACCCGTATGCAAACACGCATGCAAACATGTCGGCAATACGTAACCTACACGCAGAATTAAATTCGAGCCAAACAATCATCTTGGTATTCTGTGTGCGATTTGTAATTCTCTTTATGCAAGTCGTACATGGCGTCGGCAAGCCACCACCCTCCCCTCATGTCGGAGAAGGGAGAGGGGGGCGGAGACAGGAAGCTTGGTTGAAACTTGCTAGACGATCTGTCGCTGTGGTCATGGATCACTCCCCCCGCCTCCCCTCGCCTCCCCTGCTTCCCTCCCCTATCTCTATCACTACTCATAACCTGCGTCTGCCGGGATAAGACATCTTGTAACCCAGGCGATTGTCTAAAATCTTCACGTGTGGTGCTCAAGTTTTAGCGTAGCTTCGAGGTATCAAAATAACCCCCTAAGTCAGCAACTAATTCTAAGCACGCTCACTCATAGACATACGGATTTCAAACAAATAAAATGGCAACAAAAGAATTAGGTTGCTTCAAATTATTGTACAACACAGAAATTTATACGTCATAGAAAGGCGTTGAGATGATCTAGCAAAGGAATAAGAAAAAGATTGCACTAGAAAGAGGACATGAGCCTCATGTTATCTTGCACATTGTTACTATATACTAGTGTAATAACAAATCTACCCCAAAGTTATTATTTTTCACTGAATTAAATTATTTAAACGAGAAGTACCTTGTGCAGTAGAATCGTGTGCCAATGAAAGCATCAGGGTAAGTGTTATATAAATGCATTTCTTGTCATAGCTCTGGTCTGAGAAAGAAACAAAATATATAATAGAAAAAGAGAATACATTTCTCGTACACTAATAAATTACATGTACACTAATAAATTACATGTACAATTATTAAATTATTAGTAACTCTATCTTTCTAAACGCTCGTCATTGATTGATGCTGAAAGAAATTATGGGCATCTTATTTCTTGTTGTCTGTGCTTTGTTTTGTTTAATTTCTGTGCTGTGTTTAATTTCTATTAAATACCGTAAATTAATTTCTGTGTTGTGTTTAATTTCTAATAATACTGTAAATTAATTTCTGTGCTTTGTTTAATTTCTAATAAATACTGTAAATCAATTTCTGTGCTTTGATTAATTTCTAATAAATACTGTAAATTAATTTGTGTGCATTGTTTAATTTCTAGTAAATACTATAAACTTTTAAGCGTTGTCCGTGGTGTATACACTCTTAGGGCGCCACAGTTACCTCTAACTTTTCTAACACTATTACTATCACTGTGTTATGTGCACATATTATTTTAAACGACGAGATGGTCTCTTTAGTTATGATTTAGTTATGAGAATATTATCATCTCTCCACAGCTATGATAATACATACCTCTCAATTTGCGGGCAACGGACTGAAAGAATAACCCCCCATAATCTTTCCAGAGCAATACCCGATATTGTAAATAAACACTACAGAATAACTCTGACCTGGCAAATGTCCAACAGAGCAGAGGACACTCTCTACAAAGACCTACACCCGTCTTATTAATTAGTAACCCTCTCCCACTACTCCTGACCTTTTAACCTAGTTGTACATCACGATGTCGAGGATGTTGATAAACAAAGAAATAAAATGTATTAACAATATAATAAACTACACACTACACAGAGGTTGTTCAATGCACCTTCAGGCCAAAGAGGCTCTGTCAATAACTATTTATAATATTGTCAATAACTATTTATAATATTGTCAATAACTATTTATAATATTGTCAATAACTATTTATAATATTGTCAATAACTATTTATAATACTGTCAATAACTATTTATAATACTGTCAATAACTATTTATAATACTGTCAATAACTATTTATAATATTGTCAATAACTATTTATAATATTGTCAATAACTATTTATAATATTGTCAATAACTATTTATAATACTGTCAATAACTATTTATAATATTGTCAATAACTATTTATAATACTGTCAATAACTATTTATAATACTGTCAATAACTATTTATAATATTGTCAATAACTATTTATAATATTGTCAATAACTATTTATAATATTGTCAATAACTATTTATAATATTGTCAATAACTATTTATAATATTGTTCCTGAAAATTATCTCTGTCTCTCCCCAGAGACTCATAGAGAGAACAATATTTATTAACAATCTCACTTCAATTAATTGACATTCAGACACATTGAATAATACACATCACAGAGTAAGGAAAGCTCAAAATTTATTTAATAATGTAAAACTTGACCTGAAATGAAGTTTCAACTATCTGTTTCCTTTCCACTGCACAGTGGATGACATCTGTTACATGTCCAGTTTTTATTTAGAGACCCTGCTTAAGAATTTTACAGAACCTTAATTTAATTAGATAAATTAATCTCTCCTCTTTCTTTAAACAGATTGGTTGCTCAAGTTATCTTTCGTCTCATATGAAAATGCGCCTTTGTAGTACAGACAAACAGATTCACGAACAGACAACTTGTGTACAATAGCCGGCTTGGAAACCATTAACACTCTCTTAAATCTTTATGCACTCAAAATGTTACGTTTAGCTCAGTCGATCCCCCATCCAAACCACGATTAGGTCTATATGCATAAAAATCACTACGAAAGAGGTATTAACAATAAAAGAATTTAATAGTTAATATTTAACAATAACAATCAATTACGAAGACACAGCTTCAGATCTAAACTAAGGCAAGTTCAATGTGCTTATTTTAATCCTTGAAAGTTAATGTTCGAGAAAGTTATTTTTGCCAGCACATTCCTTTAATTCAGAGTCCAGTTCAGTTTACTTATCTGTCTCAGTAGTCTTGATTAAAGTGTGGACTAAGGTCAGTTCGATCCTTCCACATCAAGCGATGTTGCGTCATACGGTCGGTAGCTTCCAGTAACTAGTCGTCTCTCGACTTGTCACGCTAGAGATCCGTCAAAGCATAACATCATCAACGATGGCAGCAGGGTATTTGAACATCGTCCGTCCAGGGTTGAACAAAGGAACACGCACCCAACGTAATACGAAAGTGGCAATAATACGTAGAACGTAGAATAAGGTAGAGAAGAACCCGCTCTGAAATGAGAGTTTAATCTCTATGAGTGATTTGCGTTTACATTCGCAAATCCTCCGAAGCACGTGACTGATAACAATGCACATAGTTTAGACCTTCGACTATCGGGTCTTTTACAATATATTTATATTCATAAAAGATACAATATAATTCACATGTGTGTTATTTTTAACATTACATGAACGTATGAATTTCCAAACATTTACTTCATCAAAAATGGAATTCATACAAGGAGAACAAAATATAATTCAAATTAAGCATGAGCACTTTACAATTTAACAATGAAATTACACGCAAGAGAATCATTTGAATTACATAAAAATTCACAATGTGCACAGACGTTCTGCAGCACAAGAGAATTAAAGTTTATACAAATTAAAGTTAAAAGGTTACAGTTAATTTATATACAATGAACTTTTAGGCTTTTAGTCATCCTTATCGAATCACATATGTTCGGAAGAGAATTGTAATAATTCGCACAATATACATACATAAATTCATATACAAAAATACAATAGTAAAATGCAATAACACTGTAAGAAGTAGACGTGTTACCTTCTTATAATAGACTTTACATAAAGACAACGGGTTCCTATGTTCCTTTCCGACTCAGCAAAATATTCGGCGACTAAGATGCTCGTGAGCTGAAGTGTATGTCGGCTGGTCTGTGTGGTGAGTGAAGTATATTACCACGTCAAGAGTATTTATTTGAGTGTATGAATGCGTCACATGACTAGATCACGAGGTAGGCTTGTTGATTCGAACTTTCTCGACTATTGTCTAAAGTTGCATAACAGGGTTGAACTCTCTGTTGTTTTTTCCTCATGCTGGTGCATGACGGGAAGGTTCTAACAAAGGAATTCAATTCGAATATGATATTCGAGTTTCGGATGTGGGTCAGAAGTTCGTGACACAAAATCTGGTCAGAGTCTGTCACAACATCATACCCTTTCACAGGCTCACTTTGCCCACTTGCAAAAACCCCACACACTGGCAGGGTTCAGGGTTAGATCCAGAAGTTCAGTTTAAAGAGAATGTAAAAGGGAGTGCCACCAACAACTGTAGAGAAACAATAATAATTCATCTGTAGAAATTCAGCTGGACAGATATAACTGTCTCTCTTAATAATGACTGAATACAGTTATTTAGTTCACAAGTGAACAATGAATTCAGGCTATCCGTTCTCTCACAAGTTACATACTTTTACAGATACAGTTATGCAGTATTAAACAAAGTAATGCTAACAGACCAAAGAAAATGGAAATAAAAAATCAAAAGTTGTAGGCAATATTTTGACAAATCAAGGGTATGATAGAAAGGTCTCTGAATCATAACTGTTATTTTACAGAGATCTAAATTTGTTGCTCAGACTTGCCACAGTGTTCCAACAATGGCTACATATGTTACAAATAAATTTATATTAAATAATGTTGAACTAAATAAGTTAACAAGAGATAGAATTATAAGCTACACATGTTAGTTACAAATAAATCAACCTTAAATAATGTTGTACTAAATAAGTTAACAAGAGACAGAATTATAAGCTACACTTGTTAGTTATAAATAAATCAACATTAAGGGTATGGCATTTGTACTAAATAAGTTAACAAGAGGTATCGTAGAATTACAAGGTTATACACGAAAATTAAAAACACTAAAAGAAAGGTAAAAGAATTATATTTCTGTTTAGCTGAAAATGAAAATAAAAATTACAATTTTAAAAACTTATAACTCTGTGTTTACTCACGATTAAGGCTTTCATCATGGGACTCCCCGAAGGAGATCCGGAGAAAATACTGCATGCAGTATTTCTCGGCAAGTGAGGGACCAAGGGATAATTTTCCACAACGTGGGTTTTCAGCTATAGTTGACCAGTAGACGACCATTAGTTAGCCCTAACTGGCTAGCTCCTCAGAAATGCTTGTAATATTTGATAAGTTATTTATCTATAAAAATATTTGAGAAGTTGACCCACGCGTTCAATGGAATTTACACTATTGAATTCCGCCAGGAATGCCACTAGTGTCATTTAATTATAATACTACTTCAGGCAAGGTCCAGTAATCCATTTTGGAGAACTGTTGTGATTTTTTATTGCATGTTTACCTAACGTGCAGTGCACGACGTCTACCTTTAAATCTTACAAAAATATCAGTAATATGAATAAAGTGCTCCACAATTTATCACAAAATATATAATAAATATCAGTAATATGAATAAAGTGCTCCACAATTTATCACAAAATATATCAAAAAATATCAGTAATATGAATAAAGTGCTCCACAATTTATCACAAAATATATCAAAAAATATCAGTAATATGGATAAAGTGCTCCACAATTTATCACAAAATATATAATAAATATCAGTAATATGAATAAAGTGCTCCACAATTTATCACAAAATATTTCATAAATATCAGTAATATGAATAAGTGCTCCACAAATTTCATCACAAAAATATATCATAAGCAGAAGTATATGGAAACAAAGAACAAATAAAGGAAGGGGTAACTATTTGATACATTGTGTGTATGCACTCTCAGGACACAGTTAACTCTACCTTTTCTAAAACTATTACTATCACTGTCTTATGTACTGTCAGGGCGACACAGTTATCATTCAGTCTACTTAATCAGTACTAAAAATGCTCTTGCTGTTTTAATTGTTTACTGTAAGTGATACAGTCTGTTATATTCCTATTTTGTTGATCTCATTAGCATTATTTCTCTTACTGTTCCTAAAAAATCTTACAACTACTTGCAGTAATTCCACTGAGAAAACAAAGTAATAATTATAAAAATTACACCATCACAGTTAGTACTACCATAAGTTGTTTCCTGCTTTGTCATTTTGCAAATAACTGGGTATGCTATGTGGGCAGGTTGTTCGAACCAATTAACAGGAACGGCAAATTAAATCTAATTGCCACACTCAAACAAGATAAATGGATGTGTATAGATTAAGTTGTAATATAATATTACAACAATATTAAAAATCCTGCAAGATTACCTGTTTTGAAATCCATTAATGCGTTTGTACAAGTCCATAGACAAATGAAGAGTAAATTTTCTTCCTGCTTCTTAAGGAATTACTCGATAAATAATGATAAAATTAGAAGCCCACATTTCCCAAATTGTGCTTAAAGTCATTTACGACACATATATAGGGTACAACTCAAGTGTGCGAAAGACATCACTTGGAAAACTTTCCGTGACATTAACCAATCTAGGGTTTTGAAATTTATTTTTTTATCTGAGGTAATGATGAAATTAATGCGGATATCAACATAAGCAATACGTTTAGCATTCAAAAGTGAGTGCAGTGTACAAGACAAATGACATACTAACAGGACCCTTGTATCTATCGTCCACTAAATCATAAATGCATTTTCATTAAACGTAAAACACCTATAAGAAGCTGTTAGATATATAGATACATAATACCAATAATGATAAGATTGGTATACACATATCAGTAATGGTAAGTTATATAAGTACATATGAACAATAGTAAGATATGTAGATGCTTAATATCAGTAATAGTAAGATATATAGATACAATAATGATTGATTGATTGATTACTTATGGGCAGTGCTTTCGGCTTGGGTCGACTTTCTTGCTGGGAAGCAGGTGGTTTGGGCGGGAGGGGTATGGGAGGTTGAGCTTGATTGAGGAATTTTAGTGGGGACAAGGCCGTGCTCTTAGTTATATCACCATAATCTGAGGCGCAAAGGGCATCCATCCATTTTAACGCATTCTACTGCAAGTAATTTTTCTCCTCTGTTCTCGAGACTGTCATAGTTGTGTGTATTTTTTCCTTCTGTTCTAGGAGACTGTCATAGTTGTGTGTAGTTTTTTCTTCTGTTCTAGGAGACTGTCATAGTTGTGTGTATTTTTTTCTTCTGTTCTAGGAGACTGTCATAGTTGTGTGTAGTTTTTTCTTCTGTTCTCGAGACTGTCATAGTTGTGTGTATTTTTTCCTTCTGTTCTAGGAGCAGTCATAGTTTATGTGTGTAGTTTTTGTCCTCTGTATTCGGGGCTATCGAAGTTGGTGTGTGTATATTTTCTCCTCTGTTCTCGGGGCTGTAGTAGTTGGTGTGTGTATATTTTCTCCTCGGGACTGTGGTAGTTGGTGTGTGTATATTTTCTCCTCGGGACTGTGGTAGTTGGTGTGTGTATATTTTCTCCTCGGGACTGTGGTAGTTGGTGTGTGTATATTTTCTCCTCGGGACTGTCGTAGTTGGTGTGTGCATATTTTCTCCTCGGGGCTGTCGTAGTTAGTGTGTATATTTTCTCCTCGGGGCTGTCGTAGTTGGTGTGTGTAGTTTTTCTCCTCTCTTCTCGGGGCTGTCGTAGTTGGTGTGTGTAGTTTTTCTCTTCTCTTCTCCGGGCTGTCGTAGTTGGTGTGTGTAGTTTTTCTCCTCTATTCTCGGGGCTGTCGTAGTTGGTGTGTGTAGTTTTTCTCCTCTGTTCTCGGGGCTGTCGTAGTTGGTGTTTTAGGTTGTTCTATCTGGTACTGTTTGCTTTGAATGGTTTGTTTCCTTGGTTCGAAGTGAGGTTTCTATGATGGCTCTAAGATTCTTATTTTATTTTTAATATATTTTAAATTAATTATTATTATCATCACCATTATTATCATCATCATCATCATCACCATTATTATTATTATTATTATTATTATTATTATTAGTATTAGTAGTAGTAGTAGTAGTAGTAGTAGTAGTAGTAGTTGTTGCTGTTGTATCATTATCATCTAATATAGAAGTAGTAAAGTTGGAGTTGCTATTTGGCTTCTAATATAATTACCTGCCTAGTAGTTGTTCTCTCTTTCTCCTCGTACATGTTTTATCTTCCTAATGGTTATTTATTTACTTACTTATTTAGTTCTAAAAAATATGTTTGTAATATTTAGGGAATTTTACGGGTACATTTACATTTGTAATTATTGTCTCTATTATTTTATTGTAATTAGTTAGTGTTTGTAATTATTGTCTCTATTATTTTATTGTAATTAGTGTTTGTAATTATTGTCTCTATTATTTTATTGTAATTAGTTAGTGTTTGTAATTATTGTCTCTATTATTTTATTGTAATTAGTTAGTGTTTGTAGTTGGACTTCCCAATCTTTAGGTGGCTAGTCCTAGGAGTTGGGAAAGTCATGGAAGTGGTGGGGCGGTAAGGGCAAAATGGGGGCACAGATAGAATTCATAAGATATATAATATCAACAATGGTAAAATATATTATCATATTATATCAGTAATAAGAAGAATACATTTATACAATTGCTTAGTATACTTATTACACTTTTGGACGGGCAGTGAAAGAGTGCCTATACTTTTTAACGGACTGTTTAATAGAAGTTCGTTAAATAACTTACAATCAGTATATATATAAAAAAGCTAAGTTAATATCCTGGTAAAGGATATTTAGCAGAAACGTTGAATGTATGTGTATGAATTTTTGTGCATTTGTGTGTGACTTTGTGAGCCAGTTAGGTGTTTAATGATGCTATTTCATTTTTATTTCTAGAACGATTGATGAAAATTTTGCGGTTTGGGTCAATTTGCATTACCAGAATTTTTTCGTCGACTGGTACATGATTTCTGCTAGTCAAACATTGATATGGTACTCTGTGGCGTCACTAGTAGTATATGAATAGTGTTATCATTTTCTATAGAACTTATCAACATCACTAGTAGTAAAATAACAGTGTTATCATTTTCTATAGAACTTATCAACATCACTAGTAGTAAAATAACAATGTTATCATTTTCTATAGAACTTATCAAGAAGTTTGCTTATGAAGTAGCTTAATACAAATCACAATATAATTTGTTCTTTCTTGTATTAAAATGAATGGTGATGTTTTATTCGTCCCCGTTTTCTTACTATCTCTAAGCCTTGAACTGAACAGATTTCTATTTCTTAAACAATAGTCTACGTCATGTAAATAGCTCTTCTATTTTATTTGTAGAAGTAAGTAACCTGACGAAATATATTGTTAGATTGCTGCTAACACTAGGGGCGTGGTCCATTGTGCGTGTCTCTCGGAAGTAATTGAAGTACACACACACTGGTATACAGCGTTGTAACAAAATATATTTTGTTCCGGGTCCAGGTCTTAATAGCAGTTTCGATGCAAACAGGTCACCACAATTAATCCATTTGTTAATATATCTCTTACATACAAAAAAAGCACACACATACGTCATTCGACACTCATCTATGGTCTCTACTTGCTCTTTCTCTCTCTGTGTCAATGTGTTTGTGCCTGTGTAAACAAAAGAACATCTAGAGTTGTACACAAATCAACACTTCAATTTCCTTTGAATGACTCGTAATGTGTGGAAACTCAAAAGGAGCTAAAACGAAAGGTGTCATTGAGTATGCATATATACTCTTAGTTTATACTTAACATTCTTCTTCGTATCTCAAGTACTTAGGGACACTTCATGTAGATATACTCTCAACAAACAGATACACAAAGCAAACACTAATGTTGTGGAGGAGAGAACACGTTTACAGTGCCCGCATATCAGCCAAGTGAGAGAGACGAGTGGTGTCTTTTGTAGAATTATTAATAACCTAAATTAAGATTCTCATCACTTGTAATTAGTTATGGATAATAATAATAATAATAATAATAATAATAATAATAATAATAATAATAATAATAATAATAATGTTGCATGATATTATTTTGAAGTTTTTAAAGGTGCAGCATAAGCGAACTCCTCAGACGGCCTTCACCTCTCTGAATTTTTGTATATACTCCTCGCATTCTATATGTACTGATAATAACTCGTGCCAGAATAGCATACACATACTTTCATATTAATTTTCACAAAGTATTAAGTAAGTCTAACAAATATCATAACAGACAGGTCAGGGCAAGAACGTTTGGATTTAAAGATAGGAAAGCATACAGTCAAATAAGAAAGTAGATTACCATATCATTCTCTTGCAACAAGCGGTCAATAGGTAAAAGTAGTTTCAAGTCGTCCCGCATCAGTGAATTCGATAGGCAAAGATCGGGGTCAATCGAGAGAAGTTCTGAGCCAGAAAATAGGAACGATATTGACCTTGTTCAGAATTGCAACAATAGTCTATTTATTTTCCTTACTTATGTCTATCTTTCCTAAATTTTAATTCAGTTTATTTATCTTTTGATTTTAAAAAATCTATCTCATGGTCATATATATAATGTCTAACAGTTGGTATTTATAGACAGAATTTTCTCACTTAAAATTGCACTTGCGAGTTTTCCCAGACGTTCTAAAAGACTTACTTAATACTGTGACTTTTTTCATAGCAAATCTTGTGGCTTTTTTTCCCGCTTACCAGCAATTTCACGTGACGTTACCGAAAACACGGTACCGAACACTCAAGAGTTTTGCGAAATATAAAATATTTGACACACTTTTGAAATACTGTTTGTAGAAATTATAAATAGCAATGCCGTCTCACTTGACTTGTTAATGCGAAGAATACCAAACCCCACAAAGGGTTTAAGAAATATAAAACATTGGACACTGTTGTAGAAAACCCGAGCAGCTCGGCGGTTTCCTGAATAAAAACCAAATCCAAACATTGAACTAGAATTCTTAAACAAAATCACAGTTAGCATTACTTTTGCTTGATTCATTAGCTACGTCATTAGTGACGTTTTGAAGTATCAGCTGACTTTCTGAACATGTGTATGCGTGAATAAGAAGAGTAGGTTACATACTCCCGGCTCTAATACAAGTTAACTTTAGCTCGTTTGAGCAACGTATTTATGCAGAGCAAAACTGGTGTAGTTCTTTTTTTTCTTTTTTAAGCGGACTACACTTAATATATCGAAATAATTCTCAATGATATATTTATTTTTTTTATGTTGTTTACTCATTCAGCCCTTTTGTTTGTGTTTTAACTCCATTTGAAATGACAAAATTTAATGAATTAATAAATAAAGAGAAAGAAGTAATATAATTATGTGGACTGGTCTGTGATATCAGCAGTTGTTGGAAACGAATTTTAAACCCTAAAGCCAGCCGAACATCTGAGGTAGAGCCCTCTCCAAACAGTGTTTTAACAGTGTGTCAACAATTGATTAAAATCGAAAGACCCCCCTCCCGCCCAAATGAAGTAACACACGGACAAATTCACACACATACAGCGCGATACACATACATAATATCATATATACATACACACATTCATACACGCATACATATATACATACATATACACATATATACGCATAAGCATGTACACATATATATATATATATATATATACGCAAATACAAAAGTACATGCACATATATACATAGAGAGATACACATAACACACAAAATTTTCACATATACACAAATGCACGCACGCATTTAATAAATTTCAAAGGAAAATAAGGTGAGTCTAACATGGCAAGTTATGGATAGAGAATAAGTAATATTGACACTGTCTACGTGGAAGGTGGTTCCCCTTGTGAATAATTGACCTGTGCAGCAATAGATATGTGCCACGTAAATGATGGACATGCGCAGAACTGTCACACGTCGTGATCAGTAACTGTACAGAATCTCAGTCGAAGACCTGACAGCAACTATGGCAGGTAAGGGCATTGATTTCACCTAACCCACTTCTCCACAAGACACGGGTGATTTATTTATTTTTAAAAACAGTTACTGGAGGTGATTTAATCACATAATTTGTTTTGATCCAGATATTTTAGTTTGACATGGCGAAGATTTGTAAAAGACTCACAAATTAAAATAAATGAAGGCGTACGCCTACATGGCACTCTAAGGTTGCAATAAATGTAGAGTGATAAAATAAATATAAGGAGATTTGATGATATAAGCTTTGGTAGTGTGACGCCTACGCCACACTAGTTATCGGTTACGATTATTATTGTTAACTAATCATCCATAAATAATTGCAAGTGATGAGAATCTTAATTTCGAGTATTAATAATTCTCCAGAAGACACAACTCGTCTCTCTCAATAGGCGGATAGGCGAGCGCTGTAAGCGTTTTCTCTCTTCCACAACATTAAAGACAAACATTTACCATCACACAATATTTCCGTAAATGGTAAACTTCTTGCCGAAGGAAAAGTCTTTTAATCTATCTTTAGCGAGCCCCCATTCACAATCTTTCTTCTCCAATATAAGCTAATCAATATGTTTAAAAGGGTCAATAAATTTATTAAATTAACAATCAAATATACAACATATGAATATAATCAAAAGAGCATTGACATTTACATCATTTCACAACATTGTTCAATTAACGCTGGACAATCATTCAGTTTATCCTAGAATCGATGTTGCAGTCAATTAACATAAATATATACTCAAGTATATCACAGGAATGAGAGTAGAGTTTCTGAGAATAAATGAAAGTCAATACATGTAACCTTTTCAAAGATGGCGGCTGTCGCTGGCACTTGTTCACAATCACAGGCTTTGCAACGTCACTCTTATTCAGGTGACAGTGTCACATATTCCTTTTAGGCATCGCACACAACTGTTCCAGAATCTTCGATGAGCTCACAAAGCACACCATAGAGGATCATCCTGAATTTCAATTGCACTCACAAGCATATGAGGAGGAAAATTTCTCCAATTTCCGTCTGTAGTACTCAGCACTACACGAGGAACATTCAAAATAATCTTCGTGGATTCTCTAGACCAAACTCAGCCACCATTTCTGTTGTAATGGCTCTTGAATGCAATTCACAGAAATCAGCTTACAGCAACCCATTTTACTGATAAGTTGATGACAATGCTGGATTCACATACCAACGTGACCAAGTGATTATAGTAGTCACCATAGCATAATACGACAAAAGTAAAACACAAAGACCTGCTCCTCTGCAAAAGTCACATTTATTCAGCACTAAATTTCAGGCATAGTCAATTCTAAAACTCCTTTCTCTCATACATTCTCAACTTACAAAATCCTGCAACAATTTCGTTAGCCCGATACACACAGCACAAGAAATATAGCTTCCATCAAAAATTCGCAAGTATAATGTGCAATGTAGAAAAATTAGTGAACATAGAAATAATGGTTCAATTACTTAAATCATTCTCTATTTCAAATCGTAGACCAATAGCAAACATGTACGAAAATATTCCAAGTCCATTCTTTCTGTATCAGTCAGTTAACTTACCATAAGCTAACAATCGCCTTTATGACTGGACTCGAGTTATATTTAAATTCTTCGTGATTAGAATAGAGTAGTACATCAACAAAGAAACTTCTGGTCCATCCCCATTGGATGAATTTGTTATGAACAAGTGTGAGACTATTAGTCAGAAAAAAACTACTCATCCAGTTGGAACTGGTTTGGATTGCATCAGCAATCATCAGCAACCCAAGTTGTTTACTCGAACTCTGACACTTACAAAAATACCATCATAAGGAGGTCCAAGATCGGTTCACTTATGACAATTTAACAATTTATATAATAATTAAATTTAGAAATAGTAATAGGCAAATTTACTCCGCCACAGTAGTAAGCTTGTAAAGAGACAAAAATGCTCTGTGTCCTTAATATTGTAAAAACTGGTTGGATGCTGTTTAGAGAATATATTTACATTTAATATCGTACAGATGGATAGTAAATTAGACAAGCGACAATTATTGGAACATTTCAAATACGTTTATTTTGTTGTCATTGTAGTAGTCATTTTACTTAAAAAATTAAGCATTATTTATTTTTCAAATTATATAATATATTTTAATTTAAAATTATCATATTTTAAATATTAATTATTCTCCATTTGATACGAGTAATTTAAATGCAGTCCATTAGTAACCATGCAGTCAACGCTATAAATAGCTTAATAAACAGCACGTTGCCTAGTGCATATAACAATTCACTACGGCAGGCAGAAGTCTTACAAAAGTTATAAATAGCAATGTCATCTCATATGACATGTTAAAGCATTAGGTACCGACCACACAAGGGTTTTAAGACATTTAAAGCATTTGACACACTGTTTATAGAAGTTATAAATAGCATTGCACTCTCACGCGTTAAAGCGAAAGGTAACGAAGGCTTTAAGAAGTGTAAAACATTCGACAATGTTAAAACACTGTCTGGAGAGGGCACTACCTCAGATATTTGGCTGGTTTAGGGTTTAACATTCGCTCCCAAGAACTACTGATATCATAGACCAGTACACACATTTATATTTACTTCTTTATCTTTTACTTATTAATTCATTTTGTCATTACAAATAGATTAAAAAACAAACAAAAGTGCTGAATGAAAGACACTGAAAGCGTCAACATAAATATATCTATCAGAATTCTTTCGATATATTAAGTTTAGTCCGATTTAAAAAAAGCAACACCAGTTCTGCTCTACATAAATACGCTTCTCAAACAGCTAGTTAATATGTTTTAGAGCCAGGGTGTTTTATCCATCCTTGACCTTGTTTGTTGCTGTTCCAACAACCTCTACGTAATTTATTCTTAATTCACGCATGGATGTGTTTAGAAAGTCAGCTGCTACTCCAAAGCGTCACGAATTACATAGCTAATAATCAAGCAAAGATAATGCTAACTGATTTTGGTTAAGAATTCTAGTTCAATGTTTGGATTTGGTTTTTGTTCAGGAAACCGCCGTGCTGCTCGAGTTTTCTACCACAAGAAAAAGAAAGTAAAAATAAAGAAAAATGATGCCCGCAAGAAAAAGAAATCACACTTCCATATGCTTCTGTTTGATCCCGAAGAAGACAAGACGTCATCTGGTGTGAGTGCAGTGGAGAGCATGTTGCTAAGTATTATCTTGACGCTGGGTTATCGCGGAGGTAAATTCGCTTGGTTTATTATTGAAGTCCTTTAGAGCAATGCATCTCAAACTATCTGATATTACCGACTTTCAATTTTTCCTCAGTATTCGAGGGACCAGCCTTGCCGACTTACGGGTATTAAATAATTGAAGAGTTATTAATTTCTTAATCTAAAATATTAAAACAAGATATTGCATTCAGTTGAGAAAAAGAAGCAAAATAATATCACTATTATGTATCAAGATGGCAAAGATATCAGACAAACAAAGACAGCCTGAAGTGCTCGTTTCAGAAAACAAATACTCTCGTCTGGACTTTGTCCCGTGACAAAGAACACATATTAGCATGCAACAGGAGTTGGCTAAGATCAGTCTCCGTATAAATATATAATATATAATAATACTCTCGAATTTAAACGTTCACCTTTACATAGTTTACACTTTATAACTTTGCTTTTATTTGTAATAAAATTTTGTAATAAGATTTTCTCGGTGAATGAACAGTACATTCAAATGCTAGGGCCTTGATCTTGGTAACCATCATGGAATTCTGACATATTCTTGCTGCAACGTCTTCAGATCATCCGCATATAGAAAACTTAATATTCAAACCGAATGACCAACGACGTAGTCCTTCATAGCCTCCGATTCCACGCATCTCCAATCCACCCGTTTTCATTTCAAAACATTTCCAATTTCAATTCACACATCTCCGATCCATATTAAAGCGAAGCTCTTTACATTTCGACAACTGAGCACTCATTTTCTAAGGGCCCACAAAGAAGTCCCTCTTTATAACTTTAATACAATCCTTTTTCCAGTTGTCTTTTAGACATTCGTGAATGCACGCTCATTATTGCGGGCAAATATTTCACCCCAGGGCATTGAGATTTCGTGTGGGCCCTGTGAATACTTTAGTAGGCCCCATCTTTTGAAAAAGTTTGATTGCCTGCAATAATAGTTGCAGGACTGCCCTGCCATGAAATGTATATGTTGTAACATGCACTTTATAAGTTAATCTTTGTACTAAGAATGAACATAGTGTATATAAATGAAACCCCCAAAATTGAAATGTAAAAACAATTTGTTGTTCAGCTGTTTTAGAAGAACGATTTGATTTGTAATCTGCTTTATCCTGGTTTGCTTGACCATTTAAATCATAGTGCCAACCTTTCACCTTTTAAACTGTTGGAGTATCTCGGGAAAAACCTTTACCATCCTTTGCATGCCACTGTCTCAACAAAGGCTGGTATTTTTAAGATGAAAATTTATTATTACTCTGGAGAAAACTTTCAAAACTATATTAGTTTGAGTTATTTCAACATTGGGAATGTTAGCTTTCACCAAGAATAAAATATATTTCATCATCATCATCGTTATCGTCATCATTATCATCATCATCATCATCATCACCACCACCCCATCATCATCATATCTGAACATATCCATCAAAATAAAGACCGTTTATAAGTTATTCGCCCTTTTTATATTTGTTTGAACAGAAGGAATCATCTGTTTTGACCTTGACAATGAAAGCGATTCTATGGACTCTGACATTCTAGAACTGATTCGTCTAAACTGTGTGGCAGGTAAACATCATTGGGAGTTCAGTTCTTTTGCAATAACGGAAGATATGATGAGCCCATTTATGGTGCCGTAATTCAGTACCAAAAAGAATACAAGTAGGAAAATAAATTTTAAATACTTTACTGAGCTCTGCAAATTGCTACTTACAATAGCATAGATATGCACTTTCGTACAACAACAAAGCTGTTTAAGGGCGTTTACTACAGTGCGATTTTTTCAAAATCATGCTTATTTAAAAGTGTTTGGAAATTAAACATTTTCTTGAACAAATAAGTGTAATTTAAATTTAAGTTTAATAAAATCCTAAAGTGTTTATTGATTATTGAATACTAACTCATAAATGTAATACATACATACGCACACACACACACATGCACACACATACACACACACACACATACTTTGCATTGCTAAGGGAAATACCGTGACATTACACATTAAAGTATATTATTTTGTTGTTTCACTGACAGGCATAATACTAAATAATTACTTACACACCATGAATTAGCAATATCACTTTTTCACAGTTTTCTAATTTCCATTGACTTACCATTGTTGTTGTCATAGAAAACTACCGGAAAAACAGTGTGTTGTACTGGAAGAAAAAGAAGGTAAAAATGAAAAATGGTATACCTGGCGAAAACCTCCTTCAGCAGCGGTGTACGTCTGCTACTTCAGGTCAAATACGCGGTCTAAACGTCTGCAGCAGAGATTCGGCCGTCTGCACCAGAGTCAGAATTTGGCTCCGGAAATATGCTCGACTTCTCTTGCGCAGGCTGTTGCTGACTTTTGCTGGTGAATAGGAGTATTTTTACTTCCGGTTCCGTGCAGTCCCTCCTTCGTTCATCCAACCCTTCTTTTCTTTCTCCATCAATCCATAAACTGTTTCACGTACAAATTAGTCCATCCAGTAATTCATTTAATCATCCAGTTATCCATTTAATCACCTATAATTATACATCAGACTAATCACCCACCATCCATTCATCTACTGACTGGACGTCTGTCTTCCTCATTTTACAGTTAAAAACGTTTTGTATTAGCGATATATTTTCATTTTATAAAAAGCCCAAATGCTACGACAAAAATTAGAAACAAACTGACATAGTGACATTTTAGAATGATATAATATATATAATCATGTGAATATTTTTTCCTTTAAAGCGTTACTCAAGCCATTCCATGCATACAATGATTTTATTTGACAATACTGGAGCTTGGCGCCGATACTTTCCAGTATTTGTTCCTCTTCCTCTTCTCACCACCACCATTTTCTTTCTTTCTTTCTTTCTTTCTTTCTTTCTTTCTTTCTTTCTTTCTTTCTTTCTTTCTTTCTTTCTTTCTTTCTTTCTTTCTTTCTTTCTTTCTTTCTTTCTTTCTTTCTTTCTTTCTTTCTTTCTTTTTTTCTTCAAAATCAAAATCGTTATATTAAAAAATACATAGTTGTTTTAATTAGATTAATATTTAATTGTCCATGCAATCAGTTATATTTTTTGGGTAATTATTATTTATCAGTAACACTTGAAGTGACAATTGTGTGTATATATATATAATATATATATGTGTGTGTGTGTGTGTGTGTGTGTGTGTGTGTGTGTGTGTGTGTGTGTGTGTGTGTGTGTGTGTGTGTGTACGCGTGTATATATTCATATATATGTATATGTCTGTGTGTTTATGATTTCTTTTTTCCAGGAAAAATAATCAAGACACTTCGTCTGCGGGACCTGTCTGGCAGGCAGTCAAGGAACAGTCCTCGTTTTCCTGTCAATGCTGTTTTTGACCCTGGAATGAAAGCAATGCCGAATTATTTGGTGTTGGTACACCCAGTTAATAAATCTGTTATTTGTATTGCAAGTGAGGGAAACAAGTGTAGATGTTTTATGGAAGAATTTTGTTATAAAAGTTATATAACTAATGCTTATTGTTCAGGTATTTTAGTTTATGCTGTAAGCAAGAAAATCCTGAAGATGACGTCCTTGTATTTCAAGTGTAAGACGTGGCAATTAAGTATTAGTGGCTTGGTACGTTGTTTGATAAATAGCGATCTGAACGGGGCGTATTCACTTGACGCCAAGTCTAGTAGTGTTGATACGTACTCGTATACCGCCGTTTCTTTGCGTGATATATGTCCGGATAAACGGACAGCAAGTTTAAATGGCAATTTAGAGAGGAAGTTTTATTTTTGGTGTAGTAAAAAGCATCAGCATGACGGCTTTCTTTTGTCTTCTGCTAGTGTTGATCTTACCGGGTATGAAGATTTCGTACTCGTTGGTTATATGTATGGGTTTGTCAGTGTGACAACTGATATTCCTTATAAGTTTGTTTTTCCTGTGTTGGTTGTTTTTGTCAGCAGCGAATGTGTGGAAAATATTTGTTCTTCACGCAGGGTAGAGCAAATTGTTAAGTACACTTCGCTGCCTGGTGTTTGTGACTGTGTCAGTGTTTATGCTGATGAAACAGTCTTTGAAAAATTATTGGTAATTACTGAATATTTGAAGTCCATTAGTAAAGGAAAGGATAATAATTCTCATTTCAAATGGATTAATGGATATTTGGTTGGTGTTAATTTATTCCAGAGTAAGAAGAATCAATATGAATTGAAATGGATTAATGGATATTTGGTTGGTGTTAATTTATTCCAGAGTAAGAAGAAGAATCAATGCGAATCTCTTCTGAAATGGGTTAATGGTTATTGTATTGAGAGTAATCTATCTCAGAGTAAGAAGAATCAATGCGAATCTCTTCTGAAATGGGTTAATGGATATTTTGTTGGTGTTTATTTATTCCAGAGTAAGAAGAAAAGTCAATATGAATTTCTTCTGAAATGGATTAATGAATATTTGGTTGGTGTTAATTTGTCTCAGAGTAAGAAGAATCAATATGAATTGAAATGGATTAAAGAATGTTTGGTTGATGTTAAGTCATTCCAAAGTAAGAAGAATCAATATAGATTTCTTCTGAAATGGATTAATGAATATTTGGTTGGTGTTAATTTGTCTCAGAGTAAGAAGAATCAATATGAATTTCTTCTGAAATGGATTAATGAATGTTTGGTTGGTGTTAAGTCATTCCAGAGTAAGAAGAATCAATATAGATTTCTTCTGAAATGGATTAATGAATATTTGGTTGGTGTTAATTTGTCTCAGAGTAAGAAGAATCAATATGAATTGAAATGGATTAAAGAATGTTTGGTTGGTGTTAAGTCATTCCAAAGTAAGAAGAATCAATATAGATTTCTTCTGAAATGGATTAATGAATATTTGGTTGGTGTTAATTTGTCTCAGAGTAAGAAGAATCAATATGAATTTCTTCTGAAATGGATTAATGAATGTTTGGTTGGTGTTAAGTCATTCCAGAGTAAGAAGAATCAATATAGATTTCTTCTGAAATGGATTAATGAATATTTGGTTGGTGTTAATTTGTCTCAGAGTAAGAAGAAGAATCAATATGAATCTCTTCTGAAATGGAGGAATGAATATTTGGTTGGTGTTAATTTGTCTCAGAGTAAGAAGAATCAATATACATTTCTTCTGAAATGGATTAATGAATATTTGGTTGGTGTTAATGTATCTCAGAGTAAGAAGAAGAATCAATGTGAATCTCTTCTGAAATGGATTAACGAATTTATACTATATGAGACTTGGTCGCTTAGTGGGTCACATATTTGTAGTTATCTCTCTTTGGTTAGTAAAGCAAAGTGTATTTGTAAGTTTTTGCAATCGAGTGATGATAATTCCCTCTTATGTAATATAGAAGTATCATGTAAGGTTTCAAACGATATTGTTTGCCGTAGCTGGTGTAATGTAGCTGATGTGTGCAAGTGTTCACAGCCCAGGAATATGAACTTGAACTACAATTCCACATCCTGTGAATGTGATTCCAGCAGATTGTATCATTTTTGGAATGCTGCGTCACGTATTATGGATAGCAGTGGATCGTATTTTCAGAAATCAGACAAATACGACCTGGCTAGATTCATCGATCAACAACACATTTCTGACCTTTCAGAAATCAGAAATGAAGGGTTGCTTTACTCTTTCATAACAGACGAGCAGTCTACATTCATTGATCAACAACACATTTCTGACCTTTCAGAAATCAGAAATGAAGGGTTGCTTTACTCTTTCATAACAGACGAGCAGTCTACATTCATTGATCAACAACACATTTCTGACCTTTCAGAAATCAGAAATGAAGGGTTGCTTTGCTCTTTCATAACTGACGACCAGTCTACATTCATTGATCAACAACACATTTCTGACCTTTCAGAAATCAGAAATGAAGGGTTGCTTTACTCTTTCATAACAGACGAGCAGTCTACATTCATTGATCAACAACACATTTCTGACCTTTCAGAAATCAGAAATGAAGGGTTGCTTTACTCTTTCATAACAGACGATAATGAATCTATGGTATATTTTGGTTCTTGTTCGAACGAGCCGAGTTATAAAAGATGTTTCCCGTATAAATACGACATTGGGGAGCAGATCAAGGTCACGAATAACTCGTCAATCGATAAATCTTCTTTAGCAGTCATCAACGATAATCTCTTGTACTCGCCGTTTAGTTGTAGGTCGTTACTAGATAAACATCCTCTTTAGAATTAATCACGGAAAAATTGCGTTACCCACCACTCGTAATTAAAACTCGTGTGAATGTGATTCTTGTAAGTTTGATTCTTGTGAATGCGAATTATGAATGTATGGGGTTTCTAGTTTCTGTCTTAAATACAGTATCCTGATACTATATTTCAGTGTTTCAGTGCAGAAGCAGTGTGCTTGTAAAGGCTGATAGTATGTTATCAGACAGTAACTTCTTGTTACGCGTTAGGTATGACCACTTACGTCACTCGTTGATATCTCGCTCTCGTTAGTCACGTGAATGTTCGGAGTCTTCTGTGCATTCGTCACAAACCTCTTTTCTCAAATTAATGTTTTAGGTGATGATTTTCGAAGGTTAATGAATATTTTGAAATTAACGCAAATTATAAACTAAAATAACAAGCTTTGGCGGGCAAGAGTAAATTTTTTTTGTACTTGAAGGTGTCACGGGCAGTGCTTCATTATTGCGAAGGTGTCACTGGGTAATGCAAAGTTACTGTAAAGATGTCACGGGGTAGTGCACCATTATTGTAAAGGTGACACAGGGTAGTGCAACGTTATTGTAAAGGTCTCACGGGTTGTTTCTTCGTTATTGTAAAGGTGACACAGGATTAGTTCTTCGTTATTTTTAAGGTGTCACGGGGTAGTTTTTTAGTTACTGTAAAGGTGTTACGGAGTAGGTCATCATTATTGTAAATGTGTCACGGGGTAGTGTTTCGTTATTTTTAAGGTGTCACGGGGGAGGGTGTCAATATTGTTAAAGTGTCACATTCATCAGTAGATTTATTTCCAGATAAATATTTTATATTTTTGTTTATTTTTCATTGTCATAATTCCATTAGTATGTGTTTGTGTATCGGAATATACACGTATGCATTTCATTTTATTAGTACTCCTGTGTATGTATTGTAATATACATTTACATATTACATTTTGTATTTAATATCACTAATAAACGTTGATTGATAATTGTATCACGTGTCTGAAATTTTAGTTTTTGCAGTAATGTAATTTAAATATAAATATTTAAATTGGGTTTTATGTCTGCTTAACAAACATAACATAATTAATTTGCATGTTTTATGTTTTTATGTTAGTGTTTGAAAGAGAGAGGACGAGCAAGAGAGTAGTAAAATCATAAAGATAATTGAAGGGAGATAACGCTAATCCAGTTCTTGTTGTTTAAGTTCACAAATAATTACCAATATTCATAACTAGCATTTAAAGTCTTTGAAATCTAACGTAAGAACGACTATAATGCTGAGTACGAACTACACAGAAACATAAGCATTTTTTTTTCAGATATGCAAACAAAATAAAACCAGGCTAAATTCACAAGCAAAATACTTGAAATCTTATCAATGTCTTTAAAGCGAATTTAACCAAAGACGAAAACATGCATACTTAACCAACGAATTCAAGACATTGTGAACAAAGCAAAACAGCGACATACAAATCAATTCAAACATCTTTCTTGCTACCTAAAATAGACAACCGTATACAAAATACAGGTACTATTGGAAAAACATGGAACTTCATTTTGGAGGGATCAAAGTTTTGTTATGTAACCTATGCTGCTGTAACACGGAGTTGTGTTGAAGTATTTGCCATATTTTGTAGAATATATTTCTACCATGATAAATAGTGAGTCTTCGATGTACTGGTTGTTTGACTCACATATTCACAATTATTTTTGCAATGGGATGTCATTAATATTTTTCGCTGTGTTAAAAAGTTTAGTGATCAGCATCAATCAGTCTTCTTTGTATAAATAAATAAAAGACAACTACAAAGCAAACTATTTCCTTGATATTACATTTATATTCATCTCTCTAGTTGAGATATTTCACATTACTATAACGGTCAGCATTCTAATTAGATCTTTCACATTACTATAACAGTCCGCAGTCTAATTGAGATCTTTGACATTAGTACAACAGCCAGCAGTCTGAGATATTTGACATTACTATAACAGTCATCAGTCTAATTGAGATCTTTGACATTAGTACAACAGTCAACAGTCTGAGATATTTGACATTACTATAACAGTCAGCAGTCTAGTTGAAATCTTGAACATAAATAAGAGACTAGAATCTCGGCAGTTGTTTTCATAAAAGTAGAGCCAAGGGTTGACTTTAGAAAATATTTTTAGCTAAGGTCCTTTAACCCAACTCCCCCAAACAAAATAACTAAAAACATCTGGATAATAAATCCTGAGGGCAGTAAGACAGTTAAGCACTGAGAGTCGTGGGCATTGATACGGAAATTCGATTGAGATCAGTTCAGTTTGTAAAATATGTCTTGATTATTCATTTTTGAAAATCTTGGATAATGGATTAAAATAATCTAATGAAAGCTCTTGAATTGTTGTTCTATTAATGAAGGGGTTCTGTTGTGCATCGTTGTGGAACTGATTTCTGAAGCGCACATTTGCTTTTCACCTTGGCAGATGTTTGTGAAGAAATAAAGGAGGTGGCCAGTGGACAATGAGGTTGATAATGATGTAGTTTTAAAATTCGCAGCAATTCGTTGTTTTACTCTGGGTTAGGGAAGCTGTCAGTTAGGATGAATGACAAATGAATTATGTGATCTCCATGACCACAAGCAATTTTCATTTTGAAACAGGTAAGTGGTGGAGTGACTTGTTGAAGTACTGTGAGACAACAAAACATATATTTGTATATTAAAAACGATTAATAATAAACAAATAAAATTTAAAAAACAAGTAGTGGATGGGAAGAAACTTTCGATAAAAAACTATTTTAAAGGGACCTAACTCTCAAAGAATCAAAGAGAGTACTTGGTGCATTAAAACAACAAATCACAGTTATGTAATTGCTTCACTGCTAATCCACTCAGCCTTAAAAGCAGATACAGAAATTTAAAAATTCTAGATTCGCTGACCTAATGGAAACTGAGTGAGCAATTTCCTATTATCCAATGATAATCATTTATGAGAACGAGACTAGCCAATGGGCTGAGTTTAAGGAGTTCACTTGCTGTAGCATGAGTAGTGAGTTCAAATTGGCTGATTGAGAAAGAATGGACTCAGAAACATTTAATGCATTTTAATATGATATGTTGTACTTGTGTTTATGTAGAAATGACTTCTTGAATTAACTTTTATTACTATAAATGTTTGAAATAATCTGCACCCATGTGGTATATTAATATGTGACTTTGTTTGACACACTGTGTTTATTTTACCATGTGTATGCTTGGGGATAATGCTTGATGGCCCAAGAGACAGCAAGTCACCAAGGCTGGCTTGTGAATCAAAATATAACGGTCTGGTCGAATGGGTTGGCCACGTCCAAGGAAATAATTCTCTCAACAAATGTAGAGCGATATATTCCTCCTGCCTCATCCGCTCTCCCATCTCTCTATCATGGCTTCTGCTGAAGACTTTTCTAGACATTCTGTTTTTGGGCGGCGACTCTGAAGATCGGAAAATCACTTGAGATGATATGAAGATAGAGCGAGAGAGGTGTTTTGTGGCCAGGGTGGTGGTTAATTAATTACAGATACTTATCAATACTGGCAAAGGGGCGTGGTAAGTGGTCACTACTTAGTATTTCACAGTGTATTATGTTTATTACGACTATACTTCATTTTGTTCATATGGTTCATTACTCCACATTATATGCTTATCACATACTACATGTTTATTACGTACTATAGGTTTATTTAGTAGTGTGGAGAACATAGATTTTAAAAAAATAAGGTTAAGCGTTCTTATCGGCGTTGTTGTTATTATTTTTAATACTATTATGACTGTAATTCAATGCATGAATATTAACTTTGAAATAAAGACGAGAGACCAAGAGACAGTTCCATTTTGTTCTATTATGGGTAATGTTTTGTTCAAATTTGTCAGCTGTGCTTAAGATGGGTAGATAACCAGGTTAATCTTTGCAAAGGGAATTCCCGGAATGTTTTTGGTCTGTGAATTATGTGAGCTTATAATTGTGGAAAATATTTCATTCACTCGAATTTTCGTGTAAAGAAGATTGATTCCTTACTAGCAGTAAAGAAGAAAGTTTACCAAAGCATGTGCTCGCTGCTCAGATGACAAAACTCAGAATTTAAAACTTTACCTGTTCAAGGTCTACGGAAGGGAATTCCCCGTTGATCGTCTCGGTAAGCTTAGACTTGGATTACTAAATATTACTACTGAGCTATATATAAATATATGTAGAGAACTCGGTGAATATTAATGTATTTTACTCCAAGCCTATCTAGTTCCCCAATGACAACTGAGAAAAACGTTAAAAAATTGAAATAAGTACAGTAAACAAAATAATATATATCTTTTCCTTGCTAAAATATGACGTCATTTAGGTCGATGTGACCTTTTCCCGCTGACAACCTGGAAACAGCCATGTCGGGTAAGCCTCTTTTAACATAAACATTTAATACATGATTTTAAACAGATTAAAGCGTTTTTGCTTTCCACACAGCTGAGAGTTCTTTTGTCAGTTTACCACTACCATTTACCCGTAATACAGTTTTTTTTATAAAAAAATAATATAGTGGAAACATACCATCAGGGGTGTCCACACTTTTTGCAAAGAGGGCCAGATTTTTGCGAGGTGAAAAGATTTTGGGGCCGAACATTCAGCATGAATTTATGGGATAAAGTAAATTTTGTCTGATTTGATTTTATGAGGCCTCTGCGGGCCGGTGAAAATTTGAACACGGGCCGCAATTTTGCCCGCGGGCCGGACTTTGGACACCCCAGTAAGAGACTGTTCAGTGTTTATATTCAGCGATTAGTTATAAACTGGACCAACTAGATTATAAATATTTAATCAATATTTTCTTTCGGGAGGCAAATTGCACGTCGGGACTGTTAGCTGTTTGATTTGGCTTTCAGCTGCCACTTTTCTTTGTGGCTGAATTTGCATTATGTGTTTATATGGAGGCTATTAAGCTATTAACAAACATTTCAATTTACTAGACTGGGAAGGATGGAAGGTTATCATGTACACCTACTGTCCTACATTGTACACCGAGATTTTATCAGCAGGACATATCACGTCATGCACCCAAACAGAACTGCTAGCGCATATATTGGTTATCTTATGCGGAAATAGATTCTAAAAATAGGAATACGGTGTGTCTCTGACCCTATTTCGATGACAGATGAATGTCAAAAAACAAACAAATAAACCCCACCACCAACAAAACAAATGCAACAAAGAAGTTATTGTTTTGCAATAAATCAGATAAGTGATTACTGTAATACTTATTGCTATTTTTATTGTCTGGCAACAAATCAGATAAGTGATTACTGTAATACTTATTGCTATTTTTATTGTCTGGCAACAAATCAGATAAGTGATTACTGTAATACTTATTGCTATTTTTATTGTCTGGCAACAAATCAGATAAGTGATTAGTGTAATACGTATTGCTATTTTTATTGTCTGACAATAAAGCAGATAAGTGATTAGTGTAATACGTATTGCTATTTTATTATTGTCTGACAATAAAGCAGATAAGTGATTAGTGTAATACGTATTGCTATGTTTAATTGTTTACTCTTTAAACAGTGACTGGCTTAATAAACTTTGGTATAAACCATTTGAATAACTGATAAAGTGATATATACCTGGAATTTATTTTTTAAATAAACAAATTAGTCATTATAAACAATGTGTGTGTGTGTGTGTGTGTGTGTGTGTGCGCGCGTGCGCGCGCTTTAAAAAGCAAAAGTAATAATTAAACTTAAAGAAATTTCTAATATATAAATGTAGCTTCTTGAATAGCATGTCTAAATTAAAAAAAAGAAAAAAGAAATACATCGCCAACCAATTACTGACATGCCTATCGCTGTGAAATTTGGGTCAACGCTTTATTTTGTGTCCATTATCTGAATGAATTCCTGAGTGTGACTCAATATAACTGTAAATATGGGAACTTATTTTACATTAATATGAAGAGAGAAAATCAACAGCCACAATTATTAGAAATACAATACAAAAAGACGAGACAGAAGAACACACACTACGAGAGTGTTTGAAAAGTTCGTGGCCCAATATAGAAACAAACATGTTCATTTTAATGTGCTTTAAGTTTCAGCATAGCCCCCATTAAAACTAAGCACCTAGTCCTCTAATGTTCCATATACACTCCTCGTACATTAATACGGGTTTCCAGCAAATAGGAGATCTCAGGCAATGACAGTCAACCACGGGCCAAATACGACATTCTACTTGGTCACCACAGCACAACATAACACAATGCACGCACACACACACACACACACACACATACACACACACATACACACACACACATACACACACACACACACACACACACACACACACACACACACACACACACACACACACACACACACACACACACACACAAACTCGTAACCCACTCTCGGATTTGGAACCCGATTATATACAATGGGAAGCTAATCCTTGCTAATATTTCCGAGTGTTGGGGGTATGATGTTTAAAAACAAAAGTTATGTTAAAACATATACCTTATGGCCATACGATTAGCCTGGCTACGTTTTGGGATATCCTACTATTAGTGTCGCATAATAGCCGGATATGGAGCGACTACTCGTGTTACAGACGAATTTCCCACTCTAAATTGTTTTCAACCATAAAGATGTCAAGGACATCGAACAAATCTTGAGCCTTTAAACTTGAAGTAATACTTTACAAAAGAGGTCGTCCACATTTTTTTTAATATCTACAAACGGAATGAGAAAATCAAATGAACATCCTTGTTACTGTCCTTGGCTTCATCCCGCTGCAACCCGAATTCTCTCCCTTTCATTCTTTCAATTTCATTTCTTTGATTGATCATTGAGGTCTTCAGCCTTGTGTTGGATTGTGCGAGTTACAGTGAAAAGCACTTTTGACAGCAGTTTTCCCGCTGATTCACAACTAGAGTGTTTACCACATCCATTGCAACCGGTGGAATCAGATCTGCGATCGTGTGATCTGATTTGTGTGTGTGTGTGTATGTGTGTGTGTGTGTGTGTGTGTGTGTGTGTGTGTGTGTGTGTGTGTGTGTGTGTGTGTGTATTTATTATATCACAGGTAGAGAACAAAACGGTTTAAGGTCAAGGTCTTATATATAGTAATATTCTAGCAGCGCAACAGTCCATTGTCCTATGTGCAATAAATTAACATCAAATTAATTAAAAAACTATAATCTTGGTAAGCGCACGGCTGAGTTAAATGTAGCTTTTTGTTCAATTAATTTTTATGTTTGTCACATAAATGAAATCATAGAATGTAATAGGTGTTTGCAATTGTGTAATATCTCGGTTCTATATTTTTATTTCTTAACAGAGGAAAATCCCTCAATCGATGGATTCTTGAAGAAATTGATTTTCAAGAAGAAGAAAAAATCCAAACGTCTGAAAAAGGATTCTCGTCTGATGATGCAAATTCTTAAAATAACTGCTGCCTACAGGTTAAAGAGAGAAGATGCTCCGCCAAGCGAAGAATTCATTGCGTATGTGGAAAGCAGGATGATGAAGCTTGTTGAAAGTAACAGGAAGCATTTTGCTGATTTAGTTTCAGAATTGGAAATGATGTTCACCGGTTTCCCCAAGAGTATTGAATTCAAAGACTGCCAAATTCAAATGGGAGGTAAGACTTCTATTAATGAAATATTAATGATGCTGCCAGAAAATATCAGTTTTGAAAGATTTAAACAAATCCAGAGCATCATATTTGTGCAAAAGATACTATTGATTTACATTGATGCCCAGTGTCAAGTAAATATTTTTGTCCGTTACGGATCAAAACTTGACTGCGTCATGTTAATTATTGAAGCTGATATAATCTTAAAACCAGAATATTATTTAGAGTAGAGGGTTTAAAGAACTTATTTAAAAATCTTTTCAATTAAGAGAAAACAGTGATAAGCAAAATGAACACATTGATTGCTAAATTATAATGATATATTAAGCTTTAATAAACCCTGAATTAAATTTAGAAGATTGCATTTTTGTTATGCATATTTGGTAAATATTATGTATTATTATTATTTTTATGATTTTAAATTTTGAAGTTTAAATAACGTGCTGAATTGCTATAATATTTATTTGACTGAAACAAATTACTGGTTATGTATTGTAATTAATAAATTTTATTGTTACACTTTCATCATTATATTTCATATGAGAAGCAATGTAACTTGCAATATATTGTGCTATAGAACAATATACGAAGGCTCAACGGGTGAGTAGGATAGAGGATGTTGCCTTGCCAGAGGTCTTTAGCGTTTGTAGACGGGTTCCAACAGCATTTAGAAATTAAACTTTCTTTTACCACAGCCATATATATATATTACCATGGTAATGTAAGAGATGTTAACAAGTAAGCAAATAAATGTAGATGGTTAAAGAACTTTTAGTTTTGTTTCGGGCAATATTATAATTATAATTATATAATTAATGTTTATTTTCACGAAAGGTAACAACACCATAGCCATCAATGGTCAAGAAATACCGCACAGCCAAGAGACGGATCCACCGTCACAGCCAACGACAGAAACGGTT
This sequence comes from Sinotaia quadrata, assembly GCA_028829895.1. Lineage (NCBI taxonomy): Eukaryota > Metazoa > Mollusca > Gastropoda > Architaenioglossa > Viviparidae > Sinotaia > Sinotaia quadrata. The sequence continues at coordinate 24,052,186 of CM054178.1, forward strand.
AGAAAGCAGTACGTTGATGATCCAAATTTGCAAGAGCTGCAGATTCCTATTCCGTGTTCCGAAGAGGTCTCTGAAGCTCGTGATCTGGAAACAGACAGCGGTATCGACAGCATGTCCGAATCAGATACGAGTGATGACGAATTACCGGAATCAGATACAAGTAATGACAAATTACCGGAAGCAGGTACGAGTGATGACGAATTACAAAAATCAATTATGACTGATGACGAATTACCGAAATCAGTTTATGCATCTGACAGGAGAGGTTTTGCTTTGCCGTTTGAGAATGGGAATATTGTCAAAGATTATAGTTTGAATCAGAGCGCCCTGCGTTTTACTGATTGCGCACTTGATGAGAATTATTATGCAGATAATCTAATTAATGTAGGTTATCAGAAAGAAGCCAGGATCAACCCAGAGTTTATTATGGACGATATAGACGAAGGAGGCAATGTGTACGATAGTCGTGAGCAAAAGTCGATTCCAATCCAAAACCAAGACACATTCATCACGGAGAACCTTTTACAAGACACAATGGTCAATTCTTCAGTTATCTCCCTTAGTAATGAGATCCCAGAAAAGGAGAGTGTTAAAGTTAATAGGCTAAATAAGTCAGGTTCAGAATTACAGGAGTACGTTTTTAGGGATAGAGGCAAATTTCTTTATTCCATTCCTCGTACGTCTGGTCTTTCAGGAACACGTAGTAAATCTTTTCAACAGCACATTCGAAGAGCTGATGTCAGTGCAGGGGAAGATAATGCAGGTACCCAGTCTAGTGTTGGCAATCTGTCTTCTGCCAAGCAGAAACTCAAAACTGCTTGCAGTCCTTTTCGAACAACTTTTCTTCAAGAAACAGGTGGCCCTGAAAGACGGAATGATCTTTCTCCAACTACTGGTTCTGTTGAAGGTTTTCATCATTCTGAAACTACTGGTTCTCGTGAAGATTTTGGTCGTTCTAAAACTACTGGTTCTCGTATAGATTTTGGTCGTTCTAAAACTACTGGTTCTATTGAAGATTTTGGTCATTCTAAAACTACTGGTTCTGGTGAAGTTTTTGGTCGTTCTATAGCTACTGGTTCTGGTGAAGATTTTAGTCGTTTTAAAGCTACTTGTTTTGTTAAAGATTTTGGTAATTCTAAAGCTACAGATTTTGAAGAATTTGGTCATTTTAAAACTAATGGTCTTGTTGAAGATTTTGGAAGCTCTCAAACTACTGGTTCTATTGAAGATTTTGATCGAATTAGAGCAAGTGGTTCTTTAAGGGATTTTGTTGATGCTGAAGGAATGGGTTACTTTGGCCATCGAATATTCCCACAATCAGTTGATTTCGCGGTGCAACCTGAAGATGAGCTTCCCCTGTTGAAATTGATGACATGGCAAAGACTGATGACGCGGATCCGTGTTCCGGAGAAAAGCACAAAAAGACTGACGTCAAAGTAATCTGACAAAGTATTGCCCACACCTACACAGAGACTTCTATCGCCAGAAGGGCGGTTTCTGTGGTTAGATTGAGTGAAAATACTTCGAAATAATTACACTACGTTAGCAAACTACAGCACCACTACAAAAGTAAAACAAATCAACAAAACTACAACACGTCAGCAAAAGTACAGCAGATCTACAAAACTGCAACACGTCAGCAAAAGTACAGATCTACAAAACTGCAACACGTCAGCAAAAGTACAACACGTCTACAAAACTGCAAAACGTCAGCAAAAGTACAGCAGATCTACAAAACTGCAACACGTCAGCAAAAGTACAACACGTCTACAAAACTACAGCACATGAAATATTCATACAGTGGTTCATTAAAGACATTCTCAAGTAGGCAAAAGTACAACACGTCAAAAAACTACAATACACTTTTTAGACTTGGCTAGTTCGTACTGCTGGTGTTGAACTGTCTGTCAATGACACGAGAAGCTGTCATTTTATTGTATTTCCATATTATTTTTTTTACTTATTTCTTCCTCTCTTCAAATGAACGCTTGACTTCAGACTTAGATCGTCAAACAAGAATGTTTAAGTATGAGAATATTGGTATTGTACAATACATTTGATAATATTATGTATTAAATAATGAATATGAATTTTGATCATTCAGCATAAGATTCAATTTAAGTAATCGTACATATGAGAAAAGTAAGCTTAAAGTTAAATTAAAGTAAATATGTATAAATTATGAGTAAAGTAAGCTTAAGGTTAAATTAAAGTAAATATGTATAAATTATGAGTAAAGTAAGCATAATGTTAAATTAAAGTAAATATGCATACATTATGAGTAAAGTAAGCTTAAGGTTAAATTTAAGAAAAAGCTAGTTTGACAAATGCTGACTAGTCTATTTTTCCTGTACAAAATAAAACTTAAAATTACTTTTGGGTGACATTTAATTTAAGCGAAATATAAGAGAAATGATGAGTAGATATTGAATCAACTACCAAAGTAAGCATAATTTTTAATGACATAGAATATGTAGGATGAATTATGACTAAATATTTATCTTGTACAAAGCTGATCTTCAGCTTACATTTACACAAAAGCATGCACTAAAATGAGAAACTAAGTATGTTGTCATTTACACAATAAATTCAGTGTCAAGTTTAATTAAAAGCATGCACTGCAAACGATGACTAGTTTTAGTCCTTTACCAATTTAAGTTTAAGAATTGCCTCAAATAAAAAATATATATATACTAGTTTTGTATTTTGTCATTCACATTGACTATGATGATAAGTTACTAATGAAGGTTACACATTTGGCATTCACATTGACTATGATGATAAGTTACTAATGAAGATTACATATTTGGCATTCACATTGACTATGATGATAAGTTACTAATGAAGATTACATATTTGGCATTCATATTGACTATGATGATAAGTTACTAATGAAGGTTACATATTTGGCGTTACATGTATTAGAGTAATGAAGTACGAAATTGATCATTATTATGCAAGTACCTCGTGACAAATGAATACCATTCAGAATTTATATAAAATCTAAAATCTATTAAAATGGTAGTTAAATAACTGTATGTTTGCGGTCGAATTGCCGTCTATTAAAATGGCAGTTCAGTAACTGTATATTGCGGTCGAAATTACGTCTATTAAAATACCTTTTAAATAATGTATGTTTGCGGTCGAATTTACGTCTATTAAATAACTTTAAAATAACTGTATATTTGCGGTCGAAATTACGTCTATTAAAATACCTTTTAAATAATGTATGTTTGCGGTCGAATTGCCGTCTATTAAAATGACAGTTAAATAACATAACTGTATGTTAGTGGTATAATTGCCGTCTATTAAAGTAGTATCATAGCCGTCTATTAAAGCGGTATCATAGCCGTATATTAAAGCGGTATCATAGCCGTCTATTAAAGCGGTATCATAGCCGTCTATAAAGCGGTATCATAGCCGTCTATTAAAATAACTTTTAAATAGCTGTATGTTTACAGGGTAATTGCCATCTATTAAAATGGCAGTTAAATAATTCTATGTTGGCGGCGGAATTACCGTCTGGTATGCGTGAAAATTTGAGCTCCTTGTTAAAGACAGTATAAATCTGAAGTCAAGTGTTCAACATTTTTTTTTCTATACTTCATGTTTTCTCTCTCCCGCCAACCCCCCCTTAATTTTTCTTCCATTTACTGCTACTGTTGTTTTTTTTAAAAATGTGTTTGTGTGTGTGTGTGTGTGTGTGTGTGTGTGTGTGTGTGTGTGTGTGTGTATGTGTGTGTGTGTGTGTGTGTGTGTGTGACTTTGTAGAGGAGAGGGTTGAAGTGTTAACAGGATTTTTTCTTTCTTTCTTTCTTTCTTTTCTTTCTTTCTTTCTTTCTTTCTTTCTTTCTTTCTTTCTTTCTTTCTTTCTTTCTTTCTTTCTTTCTTTCTTTCATTCTTTCTTTCTTTCTTTCTTTCTTTTCTTTCTTTCATTCTTTCTTTCTTTCTTTCTTTCTTTCTTTCTTTCTTTCTTTCTTTCTTTCTTTCTTTCTTTCTTTCTTTCTTTCTTTCTTCCTTCAAGTGGGATTTATTCGTTTGTTTTTGAAAATTTACTTTATTTAAAATATTGTACTTATATTTTATATAATTTTTAATTTACTTAATATTTTTTCATATTACTTTTAATTTAATTTAATTTAGGTTAATTCAGTTTATTTTATTTGGTTTAATTCACATTTATTTTATTTTATTTTATTTTAATTTTATTTTATATATCTTTAAATATTATTTTGCATATATTTACTTTAGTTTCATTAATTTTCCTTTATTTATAGTTTTTATTTTTTTGCCCGAAAGATCTGATGTCTAAGCAAGGGCATTAATATTTTTTTTTACAAATCTAGCTAAAATAAAATCGAGCTGCTAGATACGCACCTAGATTATCGAGTGTACAGTGGTTGGAGCCGGGTTGATGGTATCTTTACCCGGATTACTTTATATACATACTTAGACTTCAGAGTCTATACAACTTTCGACCACACCTTTCTTTCTTTCGTACTTTGTGCGCCCCACATTACTTTCCATGCTTTCTGAGTTGTAAACTCGCCATTACTATTTGCCCTTTGTTTCGGGTGGCAAAGGGCGTTGTGTGTGGGACGCTTAATCTAGTGCATATAGCAAGTGTCTATTTCAGATAAAACAAAATTAAATATTTTAGTTAAAACAAAAGGTGAACATTTCAGTTAAAGCAATTGGCTGTTAAAAGTTTCAATTTAAAGCTACGATAGACACTTTAGGTCTTAAGTGAATGTTATCACATAGAACCTGATATTCACTTGTTTTCATTCGCTACGTCAGACACCTTAGGACTTAGGTCATAAGTGAATGTTATCACATAGCACCTGATATTCACTTGTTTTCATTCGCTACATCAGACACTAGGTCATAAGTGAATGTTATCACATAGAACTTGATATTCACTAGTTTTCATTCGTAGCACTTGCAGAGTGAATTAGTTCAGTCTTTGGATTTAGAGCCACCGGATTTTGTCTAAGATTTGAAGCTCCTCCAAACGGTCGTAACTTCCAAGAATGCACCCACTTCCAGGCAAGTTTGGGAATGACGAGTTGGTGCCTGCAATAAAAATTGGCATTCATAGAATATTCACTAGTGGCTGTACCGCTTGATAAATTGACTGACTTCCGATTAACGCCCATTATATATCAATCATCGGTGGAAATGGCGGACGTAATATACTGACTGGCACATTGACTGACTTCCATATAATGCCCACTTCCAGGCTTTGTTGGATTACGCGGACGTAAAATGCTCGCTAGCAAGTTTTATAGTATGAATGATAATTTCTTCCCTTATGGAAAATATAAGTTATTCGATTAACTTCCATTCATGAGTTTATAAAGGAAAACTAATAGTAATCTGAGGAAGCTTGTTTTAGTTTACACTCACTAAGCACTTCAGTAAGTCATTCATCATTTTTAATTTAAACAAAACAATTTTCTAATAATAAAAACTGATTCCGTGAAATTATAATTCTCTATATCACGTGACTAACTCAAATCAACCATGACAAATCAAATACTAGCAATGATTAAAGTTCCGCCAAGCAATTATTAGCAGTAGTAAGCATGCAGTGTTCTAAGTATCACCAAGCAATTATTAGCAGTAGGAAGTAGGCTGTGTTCTAAGTGTCACCAATCATTTGTTAGCAGTAGTAATCGACAGTGTTCTTTCTAAGTGTCGCCAATCATTTTTGATTGTTGCATGCAAGCAGAATCCATGATTAAACAGTCATTTTTGACAACAGTGCGCAGCTACAGTTGGTCACAATTCGTCGCTCACTTTTATTGGCAGCATGTGAGCAATAATTAGCAATTCATCAGTCAGTCGTACCAGTAGCACATAAGTATTTATTCACGATTTTGTCAGTCAGGTTTTTGACTGTAGTAGGCAAACAAAGATTGTAGCCAGTCAGTTACTGACAATTAATACAAGAAATAAATTCAAGTTGCACAATTGAATTATATGTCAGTAACATTCAAGTTTATTATATTATAACAATACGCGATTCTCCAGTCAACGGCGATCTTAGTAAAGTACTGATTCTCCAGTCAATTGCGATCTTAGTAAAGTACTGATTCTCCAGTCTACGGCGATCTTAGTAAAGTATTGATTCGTTATTTGCGTCATTTATGACAGGAATACTCAAGAAGTGGATTCATTTACACTTTAACTTATGAGAAGAAAGAAAATAAGACTTGGCTTAATTAGAATACAGAATAAAATAAGTAAAGAAAAACACCCAGCTAGTTGAATTAGTTCATTTAAATTTTAACTTATGAGAAGAAAGAAAATAAGACTTGGCTTAATTAGAATACAGAATAAAATAAGTAAAGAAAAATATCCAGTTAGTTAAATTAGTTCCAGGTACTAAACTTCAAAGCGAAAGACTGGTGTAATTTGATTCAGTTTGAAGACACAGAGAGAAAATTGCACTGGCAACGGGACGATAGAAAGTAATAATCAGACTGTTCATTAGTATCAGTTCTGTATCATTAATGTCAGTTCATTATCATCAGTTCTGTATTATTAGTATCAGTTCATTATTATTAGTATCAGTTCTGCACCATTAATATCAGTTCTGTATCATTAGTGTCAGTTCATTATCATCAGTTCTGTATCATTAATGTCAGTTCATTATTAGTAGTATCACTTCATTATCGTTTATGTCAGTTCTGTATCATTAGAGTGATGACAATCTAGTTTAATTTGGATAATTTAATTAGTCTATACTAGGCTCAGTTCTAGTTCACTAGGACGACATATGCTAGTTTAATTTGGAACTATGCCTAGTCTCTACTAGGCATAGTTCCAAATCATTAGAAGGATTACACAACTGGTTTTGTTCGGGGCAATTGATTAGTCTGTATTAGGCATAGTTCCAAATCATTAGGAGGATTACACAACTGGTTTTGTTCGGTTCAAATGATATCTCTTCCTTATCAATAGATAGAAGATGTAATTGTTTTAATTTGGATCAAAGGATTAGTATTATTGAAATTTTAGCTTCCAGACCTTAACTTTTGGCTTTGTGTGGTCTTTATTTTTCATTTGCATATAATCCTTTATTTTCACCTTTTATCTCTGACATATTACCACGTTGAATTAATTTGGATCTAATGATTTTGATTTCTTTCCATATCTATTGGTTTTTTTTATTTGGCTAAAAGGTTTTATATTGTAAAGTTTAAAAATTTTTTTTAGTTTCTATACATCAGCACTATTGGCTTTGTATGCTTTTGATCTGCAAATGATTGATTTCTTTTTCTTTTTCACACTGTATAATATAACGATATAAAACTTGATATTACGTAATCCTATTCCAGTTTGTAATGCTCAGTTACTCAGCAGTCTGCAAGGTGCAACATGGCAAAAGTATTTTTTGTTAGGAAATGGACGAAACAATTTGCTTGAGAGAAGCACCAACATATTTTTAGAGGGGAGGGAGTAGGGTACTTTTATTTGATTAACTTTATTGATCCCAAATGGGTGTACTTTAACGATTCACTCTTCGGATAAAAGGCAATTGTTCAGATGTAAAAAATGTCCCTTTTGGATTCAACAATATGCAAAATGTTCACGTGTGTATAGATAACGATATCATTTTGAAAGGTTAAATAAGACTTATGTAATTTAGATATTTACGTAAGCCATTTAAATCTTGACAATAGCCATTTAGATCTTAACAATAGACAATTAGATCTTGATAATAGACATTAAGATTTTGATAATAGACATGTACGTCTTGATAAGAGACGTTTAGATATTGATAATAGACATTAAGATCTTGATTTAGATATTGACAATAGACATTTAGATACATTAAGATCTTGATAATAGTGATTAGAATTATTATGCAACGAACATTGCTCCGCATTTTGCTTCTCATTGCATCGTACATAGACTCTCGCTTACACACAAACCCCAAACACACTACATAGACTCTCTCACTCTCTCTTACACACAAACACCAAACAAACTACATAGACTCTTTCACTCTCTCTTACACACAAATAACACACTACATAGACTCTCTCACTCTCTTTTACACACAAATACCAAACACACTACGGTCTTGTCGAAAGTAATACAAAGCTCAGCTGACAATTTCCAAATAAAAATAGTCATTGTAGCTCTGTATTTTCCACAAAATAAATTTCTTAGCAACAGGAAGTTGCTACTCATGCACAAAATGCATAATCGTCGCAATAATTAATTTTGAAAAACAAAATTATGTGCGTATTAAGAAAGAGAAGTACCCCAGCATTCTTTGCAGCTGCTGAGTAGCTTGACGTTCCAGTTTTGATACTGATCAGACAAAAATACAAAGAAAAGAAGTGCATGATCTCTTTTAAAATCATATATTAATTTTTTTAACTTTGTAGCTATTGATTTGCTTTGTACATTTAAACAATCACGTAATCAGCAAGGGTGTTTTTGGATTTTATAATATTTGTTGTTTGTTACTTTTATTTCAAGTTTCAAGTAAAGGATGTTGACTATGTTCAATACAACTCTTAAAAATACATCTAGAGCTGTCTAAAGAGTGAAAAAGTACATAATGAGAGGTTGATCCACTCTGCACTTCATCTGCAAGTTCGGACACTGTATTGTCTTATTATGTACTCTTGCTCTGTACTTTCGCATTATGTACTCTTACTTTGTACTTTCGCATTATGTACTCTTACTTTGTACTTTCGCATTATGTACTCTTTGTACTTTCGCATTGTGTACTTGTAAACTCTATACGTTTTCACTCCATACTTTCTTATTATGAACATTTATTACTGCGTACTTTCTCATTAAGTATTTTTTTACTTTATACATTCTCATTGGTATCTTTCTTACTGTGCACTTTGTCATTAAGTATTTGTTTACTTTATACATTCTCTTTGTGTACCCTTTTTACTGTGTACTTTCTCATTAAGCACTCTTTACTGAGTTTTGTAACTTGTATACACAACCACTCTCCTGGTTGTCTACAAGCCCAGATGCATTGTACTTTTATTTTCCTCTTTCACATTCTGCTGGTTGTCTACAAGCCCAGATGCATTGTACTTTTATTTTCCTCTTTCACACTCAAGCGTTTCTTTTCGTTCAAAGATAATCGCACTATACTTGTTACTTGTACTCTCAATCATCTGAAAACTGGTGTGAACATTCAGCCACATTGTACCTTTCAGCCTGCCTGTTCAATCAGCCTGTTCACTGTTTGCAGACACGTTAAATGCAGGGTGTCACTACAATGTACTTTTCGCTTTTTGTACGATCGGTGTCGGCATATTAGATGTTTTCTATATAGGCATAGTCAGTGACATCTCTAGATGGAAATGAAATTGTAATTTTTTATATAGGCATAGTCACTCACAACTCTAATTGGAAATGCAATTATCATTTTTTTAAATAGACACTTTAGATTAATTCAATTTTAGGAAATATTTTAAATTTTATTTTGTATTTCTGCTTTATTTTTAAATAGTTGCTTCTGTAACGCACAATAAACTGTGAAAATGTCACACGATTTTTGTTATTCTTTATTGCTAGCTGAATGGTTTAATTATTAAGCGAGCTATCAAATACTTGAATATTTAAAAAAAAACAATTTCCATATTTGAGAGAATTAAATAATAAGGATTTACTTAGAAAAATATGTCTTCTGTCAGAAATAACGCAAATTTACACACTTACTACCTTGCTCTCAACAAACAATCAAATCGAACATAATTCACAAACAAAAGTTTATAAACTATAACAAACAGGAATCAGACAATGTTTATTGACATCTTATTCACATATAATGTATTTATTCACATATAATGTATCTTATTCACATATAATGTATTTATTCACATATAATGTATTTATTCACAACAACAACACTGAGAACGAGTCAGAGCAGTTGACTAAATGCTATTGGAAAGTCTGATGATGTGATTAAACTATGGTGTCAAAAATAAGTATTGTAAAATATTAAATAAAACATTTCGTAAAATTGTTGACTATATGCTATTGGAAAGTCTGAAGATGTGATTAAACAATGATGTCAAAAATAAGTATTGTAAAATATTAAATAAAACATTTCGTAAAATTGTTGACTATATGATATTGGAAAGTCTGAAGATGTGATTAAACTATGATGTCAAAAATAAGTATTGTAAAATATTAAATAAAACATTTCGTAAAATTGTTGACCATATGCTATTAGAAAGTCTGAAGATGTGATTAAACTATGATGTCAAAAATAAGTATTGTAAAATATTAAATAAAACATTTCGTAAAATTGTTGACTATATGCTATTGGAAAGTCTGAAGATGTGATTAAACAATGATGTCAAAAATAAGTATTGTAAAATATTAAATAAAACATTTCGTAAAATTGTTGACTATATGCTATTGGAAAGTCTGAAGATGTGATTAAACAATGATGTCAAAAATAAGTATTGTTAAATATTAAATAAAACATTTCGTAAAATTGTTGATTATATGCTATTGGAAAGTCTGAAGATGTGATTAAACTATGATGTCAAAAATAAGTATTGTAAAATATTAAATAAAACATTTCGTAAAATTGTTGACTATATGCTATTGGAAAGTCTGAAGATGTGATTAAACAATGATGTCAAAAATAAGTATTGTAAAATATTAAATAAAACATTTCGTAAAATTGTTGACTATATGCTATTGGAAAGTCTGAAGATGTGATTAAACAATGATGTCAAAAATAAGTATTGTAAAATATTAAATAAAACATTTCGTAAAATTGTTGATTATATGCTATTGGAAAGTCTGAAGATGTGATTAAACAATGATGTCAAAAATAAGTATTGTAAAATATTAAATAAAACATTTCGTAAAATTGTTCGAGATCAGAGTGTCTTCAGTTTGTAGTAAACTTGTGAATATTCTGAACTCTTCAAACAAAATGTAACAACCAAAATGTGGCGTCTCTGAGATAAAGGGAAACAACTTGTATGTCATTTTAAGCAGTTGGCAATAACTATTGTGAATATTTCTTCGGTAAACTAGGATTTGATCCATGACTATTGAGCACCATATAAGTTAACATTTTAAATGAGCATTCTACAGACAAGGCATTCACGCACAGACACACACACACACACACACACACACACACTAACAATGACGTCATATTATTTGCAGCCAATGAGAAAGACGCCAGCAAATGTATGTTTGTAAATATTATCGTATGAATATTAGTATTGTCTTATTTATTTTTAGTTTAAATATATAATAATAACTGTTAACGAACCCTTTTATACAATTTCATTTTATTGGTATAGTTAAATAGCAAGAGTTACAGTTAGTCAATTAGGCCTTGGCAGGACATCATTCATTTGGTAAAATATTGAAATGTAATATTTGTTTGAAGTTGCCATTTCTCTCAATGTCATATATGTTGTTTCATGACAGTTCGAACTCAAACCAAAGCAGTGATGTTTATCAGCTTTGTTCTTCTATGTAAAATATTCTATATACTTTGACAGTTACTAATTTGAAGAGTTCTTTATATTGTATAGACTCGTATGTATATAATGTTAATGAGTGTGTTTGTGTGTGTGTACTACAACGACTCTCGTTATTAGATTCAATATATTTTGTATTATATTTACATACTTACTCTTCATTACAATATTAGTATTTCTGTATATGTTTCTTTTTTTAAAAAAAGGTATAACATCTTCACACATCCAAGCACCGTAGTATTACTGAATAAATTTCTTATTGTAAAGTACAGTATCAATAAATGAAACACGTGTAAGAGCTTAGTGGGTATGTGTAGATATTTTTAACAAACTTTTAGTAGTTAACTAACAACGATTCAAATTACAAAAGTCTTGCCGAAATATCTATTTTATCTTTCAGAGCATACATAAATTATTCTCGTTGATTTCCATTCTGATGTTTTCCACATCTTGTTGACTACTGTACTCAGGCTATCATACTTTGTGGTGTGATTTTCACACACCACACCACACACACACACACACACACACACACACACACACACACACACACACACCATACACACACACACACACACACACACACACACACCATACACACCACACACAATACACACACACCATGCGCACACGTACACACACATACACATACCACACGCACTCACGCACACACACACACAGGTTCTTTATTATCAAAAAGGAAGTTATGCCCCTTTACGTAAATGTGATCACAATCTTGTTTGATTGATGAAATGTTCAAAGAAAATTGCCACATCTCGACTAGTTGGTCTCTTGCTGGCCTCGGATTCCCATCCTGATTGGAGGAGATTTGCCCAATCATCGGGTGGCTTATGTGGCATTGTTACCGACGGTCTTAAGCCAGACATAATTTCGTCACCAAATTTTAAGTTGACGTGCAGACGAGGTTGAATGTAATTAACCACGTCCATGCCATACCACATCTCCCACAAGACGATGGACAAACTGTTGAATAAAAACAAAATAACATTACCAGAGTAAAGGTGTACAGGTTAGCCGCATTGCCCTTGGATGGAGGACCTCTCGTGCTAGTCCCAGAAATTTTAAAATACGAACAAACTTACTTTTCTATGAACACAATTCTGTTAAACAAACTTACTTTTCTATGAATACAATTCTGCTTGCCTAAACAAACCTACTTTTCTATGAACACAATTCTCCTTGCCTAAACAAACTTACTTTTCTATGAACACAATTCTCCTTGCCTATACAAACTTACTTTTCTATGAACACAATTCTCCTTGCCTAAACAAACCTTGCCTAAACAAACCTGCTTTTCTATGAACACAATTCTCCTTGCCTAAACAAACTTACTTTTCTATGAACACAATTCTCCTTGCCTAAACAAACCTGCTTTTCTATGAACACAACTCTGCTTGCCTAAACAAACATCAAAGCAAAGATATTGTCATGTGAAAATCAATAAAAGAGGCCACTTGTGAATACGTATTATTAAGCAATAACAAAATTCCAGAAATGTATTCATCCTCTGTTTATAACTAGAACGGTAAAACTATAATAATCGCTACTTTTTCTAATTAATTACTTACTCAAAGCAAAAATTGTCAAACTTCGGATATTTTCCAAAACAAAATTTGTCAACCTTCGGTTGTTTTCCAAACCATTTTGCCAAACAAATAACATTTAACATTAAGAATAATACATATGTCTGATATATACACCTGTTTTATTGTCAGCTGTTTGATAGGATTATAATTGTCAGCTCTTTGGAATATCCATTAGTTTGTCTTCAACCTCTATACCGTTGTTTTATACCCTCGATTATAAATACACAAGTTTTAAGAATGTTGAGATTAAATTATATATCCTTCTACTTGATTTTTATAAATACAAAAGTTTATAGAATGTTGAGATAAAATTATCCTTCTACTTGATTTTTCTAGATTCACAAGTTTTGAATAAATTGTAAGATTTTTAAAGAATACCTGTAAATGTCCACTTTCGTGTCGTACTGTCCCTTGCTGAGAAGTACTTCTGGCGCCATGTACGCCAGCGTGCCACTCCAAGTCCCGGTGATAATCGAAGCAAGTTTAGCCACGCCCACGTCAATCAGTTTAACTACATTCGTATCCGTCAGCTGTTAGAAGTAGGAAATAAACTTTACCAGAGTTTTCCAAATTCTGGCCACAACCACCAATAATTTTACTTCAAAATGTTTTCTTGTTGAGAATTATTGCAAACCACCACTTACTCTATAAAACTACAAGTGCACTATAATTACAGGGTAAGTGCACTATAATGACAGGTCAAGTGCACTATAATTACAGGTTAAGTGCACTATAATGACAAGTCAAGTGCACTATAATGACAGGTCAAGTGCACTATAGTTACAGGTTAATTGCACTATAATTACAGGTTAAGTGCACTATAATTACATGGTAAGTGCACTATAATGACAGGTCAACTGCACTATAATTAAGTGCACCGATTATTTTACAAGAGCAAGCAAGTCAGAAAAGGAGCGATAAATGTGTGTATGTTATCAGCAACAAACATTTTCGCCACATAATTCGAGTTTACTAAAACAAATAATGGGAGGATTGATTACGTAAGAAGTATAAATGTATATTCAATATCTAATTCTTTGTAGTCTACTATGAACCTCTAATTTGAATTCAAAACTAATATTGGACTTTATATATGGATGAGGTAAGAATACATGAGTGAATGAATGAATCTATTATTCATTAGATCTTTTATACAATATTGTTGTCAAGCTCATACCATAATGTTATCGGACTTCAAGTCCCGGTGAACAATGCCCCGGTCGTGCAAATAACAGAGAGCGTTGCAGATCTGTAGCGCGCAGTGTGCCATGTCACGCATAGCGTCCATGCGCAGAGACACAATCTCAATACGTCCGGGCACATGCGCTTCCGGATCCGAAACGAAGCGTTGCTTGATCGTGCGCGTGCAGTACTCAAGAACCATAATCCAACAGATGTTGTCCTCTTTCTGTTTTTTCGCTGCACCATAGTAACGGATAATATTCTCGTGTCTTAAGTCCCTGTGGCAAAAAGAAAACGATGTACATAAAACACAGGTAACTGTAGTAATGGTTCTTTTTTATTTTAAAAAAAAATGATGCATTTAAAAAATAACGTCTGAAGGTACATCTAAGCCAGTCGGTCTGACATTTATATTACATTAATTAATTCCCTTTGTTAATGGACAAGCATATTTTACAGAGAAGCTGTGTCTACTGAAGCCTGGAGACGGTACGGAATTTATCACAGTGAAACAATACCTGTTTTACGAAGGTGAAAGTTTGAAATTAAAAACTCTTAGTTTCTAAACATTAAAGGCGTAACGTTTCAATAGTTTGTACAATGCTATAAATGTGATCAAATTTTAGATACAATGAATAATTAATCAACAATATATAATTCACGTCTACTGACCTGAGTGTTCGATCCTCATACAAGACGTCAGTAACATTTTCGCGGCTCAGTGCTGATCGCTGAATTTTTAATGCCACAGTGAACTCCCCTTCTAACCCGGCTACACGTCCCTTGTACACGTCAGCAAAGCTCCCATGACCGATCCTTTCCTCAGGATCATATCTATCAAGTACATAGATCATCATCATCATCATCATCATCATCATCATCATCATCATCATCATCATCATCATCATCACCACCACCATCATCATCACCATCATCATAATCATCACCACAATCATCATTGTCAACATCATCGTCATCGTCACCACCACCACCATCCCTACCACCTTCACATTAATCATCCTTACCACCACCACTCATGGATCTGTTAACGGAATCACTTGAGCTCGTCCATGTTAAATTCAAACGCCATGACACTACACTACTCACTTGATCTCGTCCATGTTAAATTCAAACGCCATGACACTTCATTACTCATTTGAGCTCGTCCATGTTAAACTCAAACGCCATAACACTACACTACTCACTTGAGCTCGTCCATGCTAAACTCAAATGCCATGAGGCTCTGGGCGAAGAAGAGGTCAAGGTCCCCTTGCAACGCCACGCACTTGCTGACTAGGTTTGGGTACATGTTGTTCAGCATCTCCTGTTCACCCTTGACCTCCTCCTGCAGGCGCTGAAAAAGCATCTGGTCTGCCTTCAGGAACTCTGGCAGGAGCCTGCTTGCCGCGTCGAACCGCTTCGCAATTCTATAAAAGAAAACAGACTGCTGTATGATGAAGAGACTTTTAATAAAGGAAGCTTTAAGAAAGAACGACTATCTAGTCTTAGTGTTGCAATAGTTCTCATAAAGGAAGCTTTAAGAAAGAACGACTATCTAGTCTTAGTGTTGAAATAGTTCCCATGATTGTTTGTTCACGTGACATAGTGATGGTTGAAATACAAAGAGAAAACGTATCAGAAAACGTCCATTAACGGAGATCAAACAGACTTTTCGTCATAGTCCAGCATCAAACAAAGCAATAACAGTCAGGTAAGGGGAAGTAATAGAGCCAGGCTGGATTTAGAGTATAATTCAGCAATCTTGCAATAAGAAATGGTAGGTGGATGTAATAGAGCCAGGCTGGATTTAGAGTATAATTCAGCAATCTTGCAATAAGAAATGGTAGGTGGAAGTAGTAGAGCCAGGCTGCATTTAGACCATAATTCATCAATCTAGCACTAAAACAATCGCTGGAAATGTACTAATAAAAATATGTAGCTTTCAGAACATACTCAGAAATATCAAATTGGATAATTTTACAGAAACAGAATTTAATGTAAAGATACTAGAAAATCTTCTATAAAATAATTCGGCAAACAGACTTTAACCAGGCAGTGCGAGAACAAGATGAGGAAAGTTTGCAAGCTACAGGCCTTTTTCTTATAGTTTCAGTCATATATGGTTTGTGACTCCAACTTTGATGTAAAAAAGTTATATGTGTATGAGAAGCATTTTCTAGCGTTTATAACAGAAGACCTTTCATACGTAATACTTAAAAAGATCTATGGAAATGAAAACCTTTTCTCAAACATAGGAAGATCGAAATTTCATATAAATAAAACTTCAGTACGATGCTAATATCTTCCCAAACACTCTGAATATAGACTTTTCATTTATTATATTAAAATTAAACACTTACAAGAACTAGTTCTTGCATGGACTGTGAAGAATTACCAAATCATACACTCATTATTTTGTCAAAGGTAGTTTAGCGATCTTGCTGATTCAGCAGTTTGTGTGATGTTTCTTTGAGGAATGGAAGACGAAACGATGAAGAAATGGGTGTTCAATCCAGTGAATTAATAGAAGCTGTCGTTTTCATCATCTATGAGAACTGGGTTTCCTATTATTCTTGTAAAATATTTTAAAGGTACCTGTCGAAATATTTATTGATTGCAGACGTGAAGTCGTCTCCCTTGTATTGCTGAAGGAAAGCATACGTCGCCTCGGCCATGGCGGATGGACTACGGGCGGCGTAGCTTTTGAACAAAGGCTTAAGGGCTTTACTGTCGAGGGCCTTGCATCCACTGATCGCGTTTCCTAAACTCATGAAGCCAGAGTCGCCTCCCCGACCTTTGTCTTTCCTTGCTTTCTTCCACACCTTCATAGCAATTCGAAAAAAGACATTTTCTGAAAATCAATATTTTACTTTTCGAACAATCCAGAAAACACATTTTGTAACAATTAATACATCTTTTTTTCTTTTAATGAAAAATATTTATGAAAGGATGTGTTTTCATAAACATTCATTTTCAAAAGAGAAAAAATGACCGGCAACATATTTATAATTTGCTAAAATAATATTTTAAAGCAGAATAAAATATCCAAAGTAAAACAAAAATCATGTTCAGATTATGGGATTTGCAAATGTGTAAAAGTTTATTACAAAATAAAATAAAATAAAAACTACAACACCAAGGACACATACGAGTAATGACACTAAATATGCGTTACGTTTTCTTGATTTGTATTAGTATCATGACATTAACCCGTTTTCTTTCATTGGACAAAACAGAATTTTCAGTGTATGTGTGCCATTCTCAAATTAGCTCTCATTTATATTCTCTATTAAAACATTCAAGAAATTTGCACTGTCCCTTCTTGTCGCCACTACTGAAAAGACACGTTATTCTTCCACTAAAAATGAATTTAAAATTGTCATGCTGATGTTCACCATAGTGGAGGTTCCAAAAGGAAGTTTATTTTTTCAATAAGCTAAGCATGAAAATATCGGCCTGTGTACGACACAGTTCTGGGTTTGAAACGTACGTCACAACACACTTCGTTTTGAATAGTACGTCACCAAATACCTCTGGGTTTAAAAGTACGTCACAACATACTTATAGGTTTTAAACTTAACGTCACAATACAATTTTGGGGTTTTAAACTTACTTTTTTCACTGGCATTTGCACTTTCAACAATGGAAGGAAGTCAACAATGGCGCTGCTGTTAAAGTCCTCAAAAAGTATCGCTAGATAAAGGCAATGAGACAGAGGTATAGAAAAGAAAATTATGTCAACAAATATTTTTTCTCAACATTTGTATTCTTGTAATATTCATTTTAGCCAGTATTCTTTCCATGCTACCACTTTATGAGTACATGTACTTAATGAAATGAAAGTAAAAGTAAGCTATTGTTCAAAATCTTGATTTTAAAACTTAGTATGACATAAATCACTACCTAAATTTTATCGAATCTAGTCTAAATGTCAAAGTCGATAAAATGCATCTTTTAAAAAATCTATGCGCTTTCCTTGTAATTGTGCAGTGCACTCTATATCTTTTCTTCATGCCGGTCCACCTTTCTTCATGCGGGTCCACCTTTCTTCATACCGGTCCACCTTTCTTCATGCCGGTCCACATTTCTTCATGCGTGTCCACTTTTTTAAACAAGAAAAAAGAACGTGAGGAAGAAAGAGACTTTCTTTAAGTTTGCTTTTACTCGTTGACAAGGAATCATTATGAACATCATTATGAATTCCTGAGAGACGAATTCAACCTTGTATATGTCCTTGAAGTATTTGCCCGAGGTCTGAAGTCCAAGTGTACATACAGGTAGATCTCCTTTGTCTCAAAGTATACGCAGGTGGATCTCCTTTGCCTCGGAGTGCACACCTAGGAAGATCTCCTTTGCCTCGGAGTGCACACCAAGGAAAATCTCCTTTGCCTCGGAGTGCACACCGAGGAAAATCTCCTTTGCCTCGGAGTGCACACCAATGAAAATCTCCTTTGCTTCTGTGTGTATACACGGGTACATCTACTTTGTCTGAGTACACACAGATAGATCTAATTTGTCTGTGAATGTACACACAAGTAAATTATCGTTGTCTCTTGAGTGTACAACAGGTAGATTCCTTTGTCTATGACTGCACAGTCATGTAAATCTCCTTTGTCTATGAGTGCACAGTCATGTAAATCTCCTTTGTCTATGAGTGCACAGTCATGTAAATCTCCTTTGTCTATGAGTGCAGACACATGTAGATCTCTACATAAAATGTTGCTTGTTCTGGTACTAGATAAAAGTTTATTAAAAATAAAATGCCGATATTCATACACAAATAAATCACTAACACACATTATGACAAGTATTGACTAATTATAAATAATTGCTTATGTTAAATATTTTCTATTATTATTTTCTACCCTCAATTTTCTTCATCTGATCCTCAAAGAGATCCAGTTCTCTTTGGAACGATTTGAGAATTTTAGACTTGATGTTGGACACTAGACTGCCCTGTCTCTCCCAATCGTCCACGACCAATGCCAATCGTTCTGAGAACTTGGATGCAGCTTCTTTGGCAGTTTGCTTCCAGTTTTTCTCCGGATTAGGGCAATCATGCCGTGTCCATCTGGTTAGTTGTCTCAGGCATTCTTCTGTCTTTAAGTATTTAGTAAGTTCCCTGTTAGCAAATATTTTAAAAGAATTATATGATTTTTGCAACGAGGAAATAAACGGTGAGTCAAATAAAAAGTTCGTGCTTCAAACACTAATAAAAGCAGCAAGAATACCTCACGAAAACATCTTCTAAATAAAAATAAAACAACAGCAATATGTTACCAGAAAAAATTTAAATACCAATAAAACTAGAGCAAACATCACTAAAACATCTTCAAAAGAAAAAATAAATTAAGAAGCAATACGTCATCAATAATATCTTCAAAACAACAATAAAAACAATGCAAAATGTCACCGGAGCGTCGTCGAAACAATAATAACGATAAAAGTAATACGTCACCAAAAAATTTTCAAACAATAATAACAATAAGAGCAATACGTCATGAAAATATCTTCAAAACAATAATGGCAATAAGAGCAATACATCACCAAACCATCTTCAAAACAATAACAATAACATAACGCCCTGAGAACATCTTTAAAACTATAGCAATAAGAACAATACATTAAGAAAACATCTTATAAACAATAATTACAGTAAGATCAAAGCATCAACATAAACATCTTCTAAACGATAACAACAAGAAAAGCAATTAGATAATAACAAGAAAAACAATGTGCTACCATAAACTCTTAAAATCAGGAATATATATATATATATATATATATAAACACTGACGAGAAATCTTGAAAAAATAAATTAAAATCGTTATTTTGACCTGTGTTTTCATTAATGCACAGAGCACAACAATACGATAACACAAGCAAAGAGAGGGCAAAAGAACACTCAGAAAAGCATCACACTAAAAAATAAGACAAAAAATACAATACCTTATCACTGACTCCACCTCTTGTCGAAACCCGATTCTCATGACGTCAATGCGATACTCGGCGTCTTGCTTCAGAGCCTCCATCTGGATTTTGACGCTAAGAAGCATGGCCGCCTTTTCTTTCATTTCTCTGCGCCCGATAGTTGCAGAGATTTTTAGGGAGTACAGTGAACGTTTCAGGACACCGGACAACCATCTGGAATTCAAACGCGAAGCTCATTCACAAGCTTCTTGTGTTTTAAAACTACATGTTGAATTGGTATTCTGGAAACATTCACTTTCGTTGAAACATGCGTGCAATAGTAACTCAGTAGTAGTAACAACAATTTTTAGGATTTGAAAATTGTATTATTTCTTTATTTTGAAGTATGTCCTTCCTTCCTTTCACTCTTTCTTCGCCCCCTTTCTTCCTTTTATGTTTCCAGTCCTCCTTTCCATTCATCCTTTTTTCTTTCTTTGAAACATGCAATTAGCATGATGACGTCACTGTGTCTAAAATTTAAAATGTTATTGCGTACTGCCATTTGAGGACTTTTTACAGAGTTGTAAATGCAGTATTTACACCCCATATTACCCCATACATACAAAAAACACCCACCCACCCACATATATTTATACAATCTATACAAAAACATCGGCATTACGATAATTTATAGCTAGAGTAGGCTGGAACTAAATGGGCAGTGAAAACTGATGGAATATCCTTTGACAGATTGTTTGGCTAGCTTAAAATTAAAGATTCTTCTTCTTTACTTTCAAAATGAAATCCGCACGACATTAAAGTTTATATCACCAAAAGAGTAAAATACAACCATCCAGATATTCCTTTTTTGATAGTGTCCACCGTGATAATACCTGTAATATGTGGTCAGTTTGCTTGTACCTGTAATATTTTAGCAGTTTGCCGTTACCTGTAATATATGGTAGGTTTTCATATACCTGTAATATGTAACCAGCTTGCCTTTATCCTTAATGTATAGTCTGCCATACCTGTAATACGTGGTCTGCTTGCCTTACCTGTAATAAGTGAGGTCTGCTTGTCTTTACTGTAATGTGTGTCAGCTTGCCTTTACCTGTAATGTGTGTCAGCTTGCCTTTACCTGTAATGTGTGTCAGCTTGTCTTTACCTGTAATGTGTGTCAGCTTACCTTTACCCGTAATGTGTGTCAGCTCGCCTTTACCTGTAATGTGTGTCAGCTCGCCTTTATCTGTAATGTGTGTCAGCTTGCCTTTACCTGTAATGTGTGTCAGCTTGCCTTTCCTGTAATGTGTGTCAGCTTGCCTTTACCTGTAATGTGTGTCAGCTTGCCTTTACCTGTAATGTGTGTCAGCTTGCCTTACCTGTAAAGTGTGGTCAGCTTGCCTTTACCTGTAATGTGTGTCAGCTCGCCTTTACCTGTAATGTGTGTCAGCTCGCCTTTATCTGTAATGTGTGTCAGCTTGCCTTTACCTGTAATGTGTGTCAGCTTGCCTTTCCTGTAATGTGTGTCAGCTTGCCTTTACCTGTAATGTGTGTCAGCTTGCCTTTACCTGTAATGTGTGTCAGCTTGCCTTACCTGTAAAGTGTGGTCAGCTTGCCTTTACCTGTAATGTGTGTCAGCTTGCCTTAACTGTAATGTGTGTCAGCTTGCCTTTACCTGTAATGTGTGTCAGCTTGCCTTTACCTGTAATGTGTGTCAGCTTGCCTTACCTGTAAAGTGTGGTCAGCTTGCCTTTACCTGTAATGTGTGTCAGCTTGCCTTAACTGTAATGTGTGTCAGCTTGCCTTTACCTGTAATGTGTGGTCAGCTTAGCGTTAAACGTTCTAGGCAGCACTTGGCGTATTGCCTGAATCAGGTTCATGTACTCATCCAGGATTACTCCTGTCTGCACGGCGCGCATCGCCTAAGACAGAGTAATAAACATCCATTACATTTGCGAAAAATCTGACAGAAAGGATTGTGTTAAAGGCATAATATCCTCATCATTTGACTATAAAATGTGTCAGAAATAGACTTTTAAATAATTATGAAAAATTAATACATGTGTGTGCATACGTGAATGCGAGAGCGTGAGTGTGTCTGTGTAGGTGTACATGAATGCATGCATGTATAGAGATTATAGTAAACAGGCTGACTTAATAATCACGAGGACACTCGCTAATTAGATGTGCGCATGAAAAATTGAAAACGAGAGCTTGGTAGGTAGAAAGATTTCGCAAGAACACTACTGACTGATCAAGCGATGACAAGAGATTTATAATTTCCAGACTCACATAATACATTAGTTAATGAAAATCTTGAGAGTTATAATGATTTCATCCTCACATTAACTGACGGGTTTGTGACGACTTACAAGATTTATATTAATCAATTACTTGTGACGTTTCGAGGAATATATTGAATCGTATAATTATGTGTATTTACTTGTAGATTAGTATTAATTAAAGGTTAGTGTCGATCTCAGGGTCATAATAATTCCAGTCTCACACGAAACTATTAATTAATGGTAACCTGTACATTATAATGAATTATTCGTACCTTAATGAATGACTTAGTGACTTTCTGAGGGTTTGCATAATGATTCCCAGATTCACCCTAATGAATGAATTAGTGCCGACTTTAGAGTTATAATGATTTCAAAGCTCACATTAAAGGATGGAGAAGTTAATCTGTGGGTTATAAGGATTTCAAAGTCTAACAAAGTATGAGTAAATGGTGATTTGAGGGTCACACTGATTTACAGAATAGCGGATGAGTTTGCGATGTCCCGGGGATTAAATTGATCTCTACACTCTCTTGAATCTTTGATTTAGCAGTGATGCTGTTTGAGACGGTAACTATGGAAGCCAAGAGAACAATAAATAGTTGGATGGTAACTAGGGAAGCCAAGAGAACAATAAAAGGTTGGATGGTAACTAGGGAAGTCAAGACAAGAGAACAATAACAGTTGGGATGGTAACTAGAGAAGCCAAGAGAGCAATAACAGTTGGGACGGTAACTAAGGAAGCCAAGAGAACAATAACAGTTGGGATGGTAACTAAGGAAGCCAAGAGAACAATAACAATTGGGACGGTAACTAAGGAAGCCAAGAGAACAATAACAATTGGGACGGTAACTAAGGAAGCCAAGAGAACAATAACAGTTGGGATGGTAACTAAGGAAGCCAAGAGAACAATAACAGTTGGGACGGTAACTAGGGAAGCCAAGAGAACAATAACAATTGGGATGGTAACTAGGAAAGACAAGAGAACAATAACAGTTGGGACGGTAACTAGGGAAGCCAAGAGAACAATAACAATTGGGATGGTAACTAGGAAAGACAAGAGAACAATAACAGTTGGGACGGTAACTAGGAAAACAATAACAGTCTCTAGACTTACATTAGTGGACGACATAGGAACGATCTGAGAGCTTTGAACACCCGGCCACACTTTGGAAAGTCGGTCAAGGATGACAGTTCGTGCTCCTTGCTCTTCTTCACGCTTGACCTGGTCCCACCAGTTGCACACAAATAAGGCGGTGGAAGGGTCCAATCCAGTGTCACTGCCCTCTACAGCTTGACGTAATAATCGTCCGAGCTAAGAGATCAACCAGTTAACTTATTTTAAGAAAAAAATTCTTGGTACAAAAAAAAAAAAACAACGCAAGAAATTCTTCATGAACATTATCGTCAGTAGTATGATTTTTGCACTGCATAAATGCAACATACAAATACAATCGAACATGTGATTACATCTCAATTTAAATAAAGTGACAAATAAATACAAAATAACCCCCCCCCAACTCCCATCAAAATGCAACGTAATAGAATCAACTCGCCGCACCCTGTCTCTATGGATACCTCCAGCGTTGCTGACGTTGATGACGTAAATGAAGCCAAATGCTCGAGCCATGTACAGTTCTAACTGACGTGACAACGTGTTGCTATCTCCGACACCAGGACTATCGACTATCACAACGCCTTCCTGTGGAACAAATAAAGGACAAAGAACGTCATTTCTTCCTTTGTCTTCACTCTATTGTCCCGACTCTTAACCGACACAAAACACTATGCTTGTTTGGGTTAAACATATATCGCAAAAATAATGGCTATCACTGGGGAAAAAAATAAACGATTATAAATAGACACACAAGCCTATAGACATGTAGCCATTACTGATATAAAGTTACACATGATAATGACGTAGCTCCAAGCCGGTACGTGCTCATTTCGTGTTTGTGTCATCTTTGGGACAGCAAAAGAGAACATAACCGACAGCTAAGTCGACGATTCTAAAAATAAATATTCGAAGTGCAATTTGCTACTGAATATGAAACATAAATATATCTATTGCACAAAGATGCAAGGATACAGATATACACAAACACACAATATACATAGAGAGAGAGACAAACAAACATAAGCAAACAATATTTTCATGACTTTAGAAAGTAAAATAATCTTTAGATTTCAGGAGTTTTAATATAATGCTATAGAGTATTATATAAATATTTATTAATTTTGACAATTCAAAATAAATAAATAAATAAATAATTCAATAAAATAAATAAATCAATCAATAAAAATATCTTCAAGGACACGCACAATTGATAGCGGAGAGAGAATGATATTGCTAATTGACAATTAGAAATTTAATATTTGCATTACTGTTTGAACACATTGATATCATTTTTTTAAAATGCACATAGACTTAAAGTTGCTTACGAAGATGTCATAGACAATATTTTAAAAGATGAAATTTTTGTCCTACACCAAGAATTGGAAGGGGCCAGTAGATCTCGATCTTCTCGTAAGGATTTTCCTTCAGAGCTCTGTCTATTGTGGTCACGTGTTTAGCGAGCTCCAATCGAAACAGCCCAACGTCACTGTCGTTGAACTGGTACACGTACGGCTGCTTTCCGGTTGTTTTCCAGTAGTGAAGCACAAACCGCCGGGTGTCCGAGTTCCGCAGTTCGCAGATTGTCTTGGTTCCGTTGATCATGTCAGTTGGCAGGATTTGGCAACCAGCCAAAAGGTTGATGAGACTGCTTTTGCCGGCTCCAGTTTCACCTGTAGGAAAGAGAATGCTATTGCTGTAGAGACTGTCACATGGGATATATTTTGACTTCTTTTCAAAGTGAGATCTAACTTGGCTTAATTTCAATGGAAATAGCAACACTATACCTGTTTATAATTCCCAGCTTGTTCACTAAAGGTACACTAAACATGGAGGGTTGAGAGGTCGGCAGTTATTTCGTTTAGTGCACTAAACTCTTTCTTGCGTTGCAAGAAAGAGCCACAGACAATATACCTTGCTCACCTTGTCGAGAAAAGAATTCTAAGAGTCATCTTGAAATTCAATTGAATTGCAAAGACCTTTGAAGGAAATCCTTGAATATTTAGCAATATCATATTGTCGTATTAAGCAACTGTCACAAAAATCAAGAAATATTAATAAATTTTTTTTCTCTCCCTCTAAGTAACTTCTAACTTTAAACTATGAACGAAACCGCTATGTTAATTAAAAGAGGGACAGGGTGAAAATGACCATTTGTCAACAACGGGAAAAACTAAGTCGGAAACATTAGCTTTAAGTTCGTGTTGGGGAATGGAAAAGATATAATTAGCTTGCAAGAGAATGCTGGCTTGACCCTCTGTGGCCAGGAACCCACGCCCATAAATCTGTGTCAGTGTAGGGTACAAGGCAGGCCAGTGTACCAAGTTCGTGAGAAGGTGCTAGGACGCCAATTATGTCCGTGACGAAGGCAGACTAAGTTTTTGGAAATGTAAACATCATTGTAAGAATCACCACTATAAATGTTTGGTAGTTTAAGTTGATATTGCTATTGTGTAATTACTATTGTTTTGTGAAAGTACTTAGTGAAATAGAAGTTGAGTTATTGGAAAGTTAATCATTGTATGCTAAGTTAAAAAGGTTGGTCTGTGTGTACAACCATGTGAGTGATGTATAGCTTGCCAGGTGGCCATGAGCTGCCAGTAACTATAGTTTTTAAAATAAAATAGGAGTAGGACAGCTTGCTCTGAGATTTTAGTGTGTGCTCTGAGAGTTAGCTAGAGGTTAAATGGATACGTAAATCACAGGTGCCAACTGGGAACTTGATACTTTGGCACTGATAGAACTGGACGCCAGAGGTGGCCAGGATGGGCAGAGAATATTCCTAAGCACGTACAGTGCTGGTTGTAAATGGGCAGTGTTGGATGGGGGATAGTGTCTGTGCTGGAAGGAGGGGTGTGTTCGAGTCATCACATAGAAAGTGACGTACAAGAGTTTGTGTATAAAAGAGGAGACAGAGCCAGGGGCGGATGAGAAACGTGGAAGAGCGACGTGGAAAATGTAGTACAGGGGTGAAGGTCACCTCTGAGTTTCTCCCTGCTTTTATGGATCAAGAAAACTCTACGATTCTGTGATGGCAAAGCAGAAGGAGGATTCTTGACCACTGTAACAGTGTGCCAGAAAGTCTACCTGGCTGCGTATGAGGCGCGTCGTAAAGACCGCTGCAGTTTTTAGATGGGCCGAATCAAATCAGATAGCCATCTCAGGTTTTCAAAGACTCTGTCAAAGACCGCGGGTGATCGATTATTTTCCAGGCAGAAGGCAAATTCCTGGTGGAAGTTTAATGTCACGGCGCTGGGAGATGTTACAGAACGAGATGTTACATAGTGGTAGTAACTATCGTTGGAAGCAGTAGCGGTCATGCATGAGGCATACCGCCGAGAACGGCAAAGGTTGGCCGTTGTGAAGAAGAGAAGAGATGAGAAACGAAGTTAAGAGAAGAGAAGATGAGAAACGAAGTTAAGAGAAGAGAAGATGAGAAACGAAGTTATGATGAAGAGAAGAGAAGCGAAAAGAAGTAATGAATAAGTGAGGAGAAATAGGCCTAACGAGGAGCGTAACAGTGGCAGTGAAGGCTACTGTATTTGGGTTCCAGGGAGCGGACCCGTGTCGAGACGTCGACGGTGTTTTTGAGCATCTTTAACCCACCCACCCACCCCCAGCACAAGAAGAGCCGATAACGATGTGAGCCCAGCACAAGAAGAAAGTGTAACGATGTGAGCCCAGCACAAAAAGAGAGTAACGCTGATTATATGAACAGAGAACAAGGAGAACGTGACAATACCTATGTGAGTAAAAGAAAATTCTAACTAATTAGGGAAATCTCAGAGCACGTAGCACATAAATATAAACTAGAACCTAAAACTAAAACTAGAATCTTAATTAAGCATTAAAACCTAAAATTAGAAGTAAACCTTGATAGAAAAAGATATTGATGGAACCATTGAAAAGACTTGCAAGTTAAATGACATTTGTTTTGAACTTTGTGTATTATTATTGAACATTGATGTGTGGCGCCAGAACTCTGAAATAATGACTGTTCTATTATGTTGTAAAATGCCTAAGCAATGTTAGAAGTAGTACTGCATGAAGAAATTGAGTTTTGTATTTCTTTGATTTTAATTCATCATTTATCATTTTTCTTTCTTCTTTCTTCCCCCTTTCCCATGGGTGTGAGTGTGGATGGCTGACTGACTAACCAACGTGTGAGAGGAAACCTATAGACCAATAAATTTGAACTTGTACTCCGATATTGGGCCTTTCTTCTGTCTATGGTTTCGAAAGAGTGGTTGCTGTCGTTGTTATACGTTGTGTCGTCTGTGCCGTCTACACTTCACCCCTATCCGTATGCAAGCACACATGCAAACATGTCGGCAATACGTAACCTACACGCAGAATTAAATTCGAGCCAAACAAACATCTTGGTATTCTGTGTGTGGATTTGTCATTCTCTTTATGCAAGTCCTACGTGGAGCCGGCAAGCCACCATCCCTCTCCCCTCCTGTCGGAGAAGGGAGGGTGGGTGGTGACAGCAACCAAGTGGATACTATGCATTTCACGCAAAGCCAGTTTGTTTTTCAAATGAATGCTGGCGTGATGTTGGACTGTGTAGTATTTATCATTTGCACCACCTATTCTCTCGCTGTCAGTCATTCCTAGCATCCAGAGCTGTGCCTAGGTTAGCCAAAACTATACTCGCCCCGGACTGGACTCTTGTGTTCCAGGTTAGCCACCACTACACTCGCTCCGGACTGGACTCTTGTGTCCAGGTTAGCCACCACTACACTCGCCCCGGACTGGACTCTTGTGTCCAGGTTAGCCCACCACTACACTCGCCCCAGACTGGATTCTTATGTCCAGGTTAGTCACCAATATACTCATCCTAGACAAAACTGTAAGCTAGCTACATCTATACTCATCCTTGCCAAAATTCTAAATCTAGGTTTGCATCCACTATACTGTCCTAGACAAAACGTTGTGTGTAAGGTGTGTAGTTTTGTACTCATTCTTGTGAAAGTTCTGAATATAGGTCTGCATTCACTATACTGTCCTACACAACATCTACGTGTAAGGTAGGTAGCTCTATACCCATTCTTGTGAAAGGTCTGTATCTAGTTTGGCTACTAATAAACTCATCCTATTCAAAGCTATGTATCCTCCATTCTCAGTCTGTAACTCTGCCAGGACGGACATTCTAATCTGAACTATTTATCTAGAAGTCTTTATTAAGTGGACTAGCTCACGTCACTACATTGGTCATTTAAGAGCCAAAATACTGATTTAATAACATTGACTACTAGAACTACAGGTAAATGTCTCTGGTGTGTGCTCTCGTCACTACATTGGTCATTTAAGAACCAGAATACTGATTTGAACATTGATAACTATAATACAATTAAAGTGATGTCTCTGGTGTGTGCTCTCGTGACTACATTGGTCATTTAAGAGCCAGAATACTGATTTAAACATTGACTACTAGAACTACAGGTAAGGTGATGTCTCTGGTGTGTGCATGTAGAACAGAAACAACGATAGTTAAAGTGCAGAGAATCAACAAACCCCGTCAAGAAAGAGTAGCCAATGGTGAATTTCTTTACAGTGTTTTTCACGAGATATATACCGGAAGAAGTCTCGAATTAATCTCATGACACTTATATGGGCATGTACTTGTTCAAAGAGTGGTGAAAGTTATCCGTACCAAGCTAACTGGTACACCCCCCCCCCCCCGACACACACACAAGTAGAGATAATTAAATACATGAATGAGTTATTAAAGAATACATGACAGCGCTCTGACGCGCGTGGTGCACTGTACAACGGTTTAATCTTTATTGTGATTTTAATAAATCAATGAAATTTAATACTTGACCTAGTTTACTTTATTTTACAGCTGTTAAGGGATGCTTAGTTTCACCCTCTATTAATGGCGGCTATATAAATAAGGGAATATAAACGATTATATGATATTTAAAGTGATATTTCATAGGTGCGGAATAGATATTAATCCTAATTAATTGGCACTAAGATTAAAATAATGTCAGAGGTGGTAATTATTAGATCTTGGAAATAGATTTTAAATATGACAGGAATATCTTGTCAAATTGTTGGACCAATTATTATCAAGCCTTCAAGAGGTTGCATACTATATAAAGAAAAAGCTATTATGATTAACTATATTTATTTATTAACAAACACTGAATTTCTAGAAATGCTTCTGCATATAAAGATTAAAATATTAGTAGCCATGGATGTTAACTGTTTAATTACATGTCTGATATAACAGTAACATTTGGATGAATAACTTGTGTTAAGTTAGTATTAACTCATTAAACTGGGATTAAAATTAAAGGTTACATTAGTGTTTATGACACATAATGTAGTTTTAAAAAATGCATTATAAAGCCTTGGTTTTATAATATTTACTTATTTATTATGCTAGTAATCCTTTGTCTTTAGATAACGAATGATATCTATTACATACTAAACTTTGATACTAGTATACCTGTTCATTATATTAATAAACCTTCACATTTAGACAGTTAATGGTGCCTATCATACTTTGACATTAGAATATGTGTTTATTATGTAGATGAACATTGGCATTTAAACAATGTATGATGTTTATCAAATAGTAAACTTTGACACTAGTATATGTATGTTGATTAAGTTAATGAACCTTGGCATTTAGACAGTTAATGGTGTATACCATATAGTAAACTTGACAAAATTGTATACGTCATGTTTATTATGTTAATGAACCTTGGCATTATACAAGGTGCTGCTCACATTTGACTGTAATTTGGCCTGAATTGAACTCTGATTGACAGTGTCAAGCTAAAAGAAGCAATTGATAATGATTATCCCAACGACAAACATAGTCTTAGCCGCTACAACAATTGATAATAATTAGCCTAACGAAAAGCATATTCTTACCCGCTAAAAACAATTGATAATGATTATCCCAACGACAAGCATAGTCTTACCCGCTACAACGATGGTACTCTCGTTTTCCCCCAGAATAGCAGTTGTTGACTTCACGACACCCAGAAAACCTGGAAATATATGGCCAAGGTCTTCCTTAAATGGGGTGGGTAGTTCCTCCAGGTATGTGATTGCTCGTTCATACAGTTTGGTTAACGTCTGCCTGTTGGAGCGGTCAGCACTTACGGCTTCCTGCATATCGCGGTTCTGGGCAGTGAGAAAGACATGAGAATCATCCTCTGATACAATGATTCACGGTCTGCTGATTCTGTTGCTTGTATGCCAATGACCTTGACTACTTCCTAATACGACTACCACAACAACAACTGCGACTGCTTCTATTAGTAGTACTGTTACTACAACAACTACTACAATTACAAAAAGTACTACTACATTAACCACTATTGCTTCTCCTAATACTACTCTACTACTTAACACCTAAAACAACACAACAATTACTACATTAAAACTACCGCTACTGACCACAACAACTGCTACTACTTTAGTATTATTACTACAACGATAACAACAGCAAAAAAACCCACCAACTACTACATCAATAACAACTACTGCTTCTGATATAAACTCCAAATAGAACTGCAACTACTACGACTACAACAGCAATAACAACTACTACTATTTCTACAACCTCTATTATTACTCTTATTTTTATACTTCTACTACTGCGACATATATTAATACAACAGATGGAGTAACAACTACTACTATTCCTACAACCTCTATTATTACTCTTATTTCTATACTTCTACTACTGCGACATATATTAATACATTTAATTAAATGTAATAAAGAGTAGAGTTATGTACCTTGAATTAAAAAATACAGCCTACTCTAAAGACAAAGTTTCATGTTGGAGGGTAGGAGTGTTCTAATTGTAATTAGAACATTTTAGGTAACTATCACATAATGGCTTATGTAGCCCTCAACCACCTCTCCTCTAATAATAGACTACACATAAACCTACCTTCTAGAAAGGCTGACTCTTATTCCCAGGCTGGGAACATACCTGTATGTTCCAAACAACTTACTAATTTAACCAATCAAAGCATAGCTCACCATGTGAATGAATGTACCAGAAACTCACCAGTAAATTGTTAGTCGAATACAGCTGACCATTGAGACAACACGTATTTTGTCTCCTGGTGTTAACAAAGTATAATCATACTACTAAACTTATCACTGGTTATCAACACAGCAGGAAATCATCCTCTGCTGAAGGTATGTTGTTTTGCTTGCCTAAACTAATATTATACTCATGTTTTATCTCTTGACATTAACTATATTTTATATTTTAATTTTTCCTTATGATATTTAAATGTATGATAACTATATAACTACATAACACATGAAGATAAATTCTTAGCCCATGTGCATTTTACTGGAAGATTGTCAATTTATCTTGGATGTTGGTTTGATGAGTGCTTAGCTTCAAGCAACACCAGATCAGAATGACCCTTGGGCTAAAGACCAGTTCAACAGACCACTTGTATGTCTGCTAATGACATTCACTGAGATCCTAGACTACATGTCAGGCAATCTAAAGTTATGTAATTATAACATCACAACCACACAGCTTCAAATATTCGATTTATACCCACATCATTTTGTATTTAAATACTAAAAGCAGTCTACTGCCCCACCCCTTTCGGAATGCAGAGCAAATAGTAGCTTACCTGTTTCAGGTCAACTTCAGGCACTGGAGTTCTGTGACTTAGAATCTTCCTGATAATGTTGAGAGCAGTGTCCAAATCAGTGACGTCAGTATTATCAATATGTAACTCCTTCATCACTTTCTCTGCCTGTTCAAGGTCACGGATCTTCCAAAGATCTGCCTCGCTGACGATTTGAAAATCCTCCGACATTTTCTGAAATCCAGTTAATGATAAATGAATTATTTAAACATTGATAATGAATTATTTAAACATTTATCACATACAAGAGATGTTGTTCAGTTACTCTAAATGTGTTAAAATTTTAGACACTTCAAGAATCTGTAGAGTCCCAAGCTAGTGAATTTGCATATATTGCACATATACCATACTTCCGGCTTTAGGTAGACAATGCTTTAAAAACCAACATTAGATGGACCTCAGTGTATATATACAACCTTTAAAACCACACTTGAATTCACAGGAAAAACTATTGGAATGTGAAATATGTCAAAGGTAACTACAATAAAGAAAGAGGAGAAAATGGCGAAATGAGGTTTTACTTAAGACTTAGGCAGACCTCATATTTGTCGACATAAGGCTGATTTTTAAGCATGTTTGATCTGCTTAGGTCTGTGGGTAGGGTTATATATGTATTTAGATTTTATTTCTTTCCAGATTTCTTTTTAACATTTACTCACGTGAGTCCGGGCAAGATTTATACCTTAGACTGACTTAGACTATCTTGGGAGCACTTATGAAGAGGAGCACTCTCTTTGTCAAAGTTAAAATTGATTTAAAACTGTTTCCGACCAGCCACTGTACATCTCTTCCTTTGCCTTGCATTGCGTCCCTTTCTAATTTAACGAGCTTGCCGGTTTTACTTGTTTTGCAAGGGAAATAATCTCGAAAAGTTATGCACCTTAAAAAAAACAACTAACATTGAAATATAATTCAAGAATTTATCTTGGTTTTGCATTTTAAGTTTTACATTTTATAATAACTTTTTCTTACAACCTTTCAGGAATTAAAAAAAAATGTGTGAGTGATTTTTACTTTTCCTTAGGCCCTTGACACAACATGGCCTACTGTATAGGAGAGATAATATGGCCCTTGACACGTTGTCTACAGTATAGGACAGATAATACGGCTCTTGACACATTGCCTACTGTATAGGATAGATAATATGGCCCTTGACATATTGCCTACTGTATAGGACAGATAATATGGCCCTTCTCAGTTCAATTCATTACAGCGTAGTGTCAGTGTAGTAACTGCTTTGCTAAAAACTATACAGACGAGAAAACCACCCATCGATTGGTGTTTGTGAAACATAATCAACTTGCTGACGGCCGATCTTATATCTGGTATCAGTTATGAATAAGGATATCCTACACTTTTAAAAAACAAGATGTATCCTTTTAACACGATGTGTGTACTTATGCAATTGTGTGTGTGTGTGTGTGTGTGTGTGTGTGTGTGTGTGTGTGCTGTGTGTGCATATGTGTGTGTCTATGTGATATGTGTGTATGTACGTGTATGTGTATGTGTATGTGAGTGTTTATGTTCAAAACGAGAGAACAAAGAGTAACCAACCGGAAATTCGCCCTGCGATGAAATCAGAAGCACGTCAAAGTCTGCAACACATGTAGTGTGCTATTGAATGGTCGTTACACAAAGACTGCAGTGGCGTAGCAGGGTAGTGGGGTATCCGGCCGGCCCTTTCTAGAGTGAGGCAAGTTGAGCATTTGTTGATAAGAGTACTAGTGTACCATAAATAAAGTGAAGTGGGAACGTATTTTTGGTAGCTGGACCTGGGGTGGAGGGCACTTTGCCTCACTACGCCATCAAAAGAATGAATAATTTACACAACAATAGTGCAGTACACCTGTATTGAAACAAGAAAAATAGTCAAATAATTTTACCTTTTCCTTGTAGCCGCACAAGGAATACTTTACACAACAATAGTGCAGTACACCTGTATTGAAACAAGAAAAATAGTCAAATAATTTTACCTTTTCCTTGTAGCCGCACAAGGAATACTTTACACAACAATAGTGCAGTACACCTGTATTGAAACAAGAAAAATAGTCAAATAATTTTACCTTTTCCTTGTAGCCGCAATGATACTCTCGGCTGCAATGTCCGGTTCAAGCATGAAGGAAAACATTTAGACCGTGACGATACCAGCTAGCATACTTCCATAGGTATACTACTGAATCAAAAATGCGCCATCAGTGTTTAACGAGATCGTACCCATCCCCCCCCCCCCACACACACACAAACGCAGTTTCTTTCAAAGTTTTCTTTCGTGTTGACTGTTTTATTGCTGTTTGACAGTTTTATTATTTTTAAAAAACCTATTATGACGTCATACATTTTGCTTCCTGTTATGTGATAGTACTTTGACTTTTGAGTCAGTTGCTATTTTTAATCTTTTAATTCCTTATGTACCTGTTTTCTACTAGTAAAGATACATTTTCGTCAGAGACTAATTTGATTTTGATAACAAATTGAAATTCAATCTGATCTCGAGAGAAGAAAACTAAAGAAACAATTTCAACTGAACGAAAAGCCCAATCAAACAAGCCACAACAACCAGAACAAAAAAATGAAAACAAAGCAAACTTATAAGCTAGCATGGCCTTAACCCATCAAATGAGTTTATAGTTGTAGATCAGAACTTTTAGATTAATACTGCTAAACCATTACCTTTAGAACCAATACTGTTAGACCAATCGGTTTAGACCAGTACTTTTAGATCAGTAGTTTTAGACCAAAACGGTTAGAACAGTACCTTTAGATCAGTGCTATTAGACCACTAGTTTTTAAATGTATATGTACACACAACGATCTTTGCACTGTGTATTTCAGTTCTGGACCAACTACACACCAATGTATGAAATAAAGTGACAACCACAAGTCTGACGTCACCATTACACTTAGACACATATTTAATGGCTCTAGAAGATATTAATCGTCCAGTTGGTTAAAGTAACATATTAATTTAGTCACTTCAGTTTTATTTAAATTTTTAACCGTAATATATTGTCGTCGTCTACACAGTGACTTGTTTTTTTATTCTATACATATCCCACTCCTTTGTAACAGTCAGCATCTAAACGGAGTTTAATTTAGTTCACCTGCTTACTTTGATTTCTGAGGCGGATTAGTTTATCCACATTCCTACTCTGACCCTGGTAATACTCGTCATGAAAATCACCGCTATACGTACGTCATCATTTTAATAATAAAATAATGTGACTTTCTGTATACCAAGTCACTAAACAGATTAAATATGGCTTCTTCAGTCTACGGCCCTTAAATAGTCCTTTAATGCTAAATCGTATTAATATAAAATAGCATGTATATTTACTTAATCGTACAAACTATGTAAATAGTTATTACATATTGTTTAGACGAGTGATCATTCTGATGTGAAATAACCTATTCTTCATAATAAGTCATTAAACAAAGTAACAGATTATAAACATAGTTTTGCGCTTAATGGACATTTTATCAAAAGATTACATAATTACTCAATGCTCACTAATTAAACTTAATTTATATATCTCTTCTTTCAACAGTAACCAAACTTTGAAAAAATGTTAAGTGTACCCATCATAAACTAATACAGATGCAAACATTCTTTCTCATAATTAATTATCAGCGTTCTGTGCTTCGGAACGAAACTGCCTTAGAAACTAAAAGTATAGCACCCTTATTGAAGAAAAGTTCTTTAAAAGTGCTTTCTTCAGCTACATCTGTTTTTCTTTCAAGATACTCTTTGTTTATTTGCTTTATTTAATGCTTATCCACCTCTAAATGTTTTCTATTATATCTGAAAATATTCACCTTTGGTGTTACTTGCTGTTTTATGTTATTTAATCTATCTATCTATCTATCTATCTATCTATCTATCTATCTATCTATCTATCTATCTATCTATCTATCTATCTATCTATCTATCTATCTATCTATCTATCTATCTATCTATCTGTCTGTCTGTCTGTCTGTCTGTCTGTCTGTCTATATATCTATGGCAGAGTAAATTTGCCTATAACTATTTCTAAACTTAATTGTATAAATTGTTAAATGTCAAAGTGACCCGACCTTGGCAATCCTTATGATGGTATTTTTTGTAAGTGTCAGAGTTGGAAGTAAACAACTCAGGTGGAGGATATGCTAGAACTTGCTGATGCAATCCAAACCAGCTCCAACTGGACGAGTAGTTTTTCTGACTAATAATCTCACACTTGTTCATAACAAATTCATCTAATGGGGATGGACCAAAAGTTAACTTTCTTTCTAATCAGTTTGATTTTGAACATAACTAAAGTCCGGTCATAAAGGCAATTGTTAGCTTAGGGCAACTTAACTGACTGATAAAGAAAGAATGGACATAGAAATATTTCGTACATGTTTGCTATTGATCTATGATTTGAAATGGAGACTTCTTTATGTAAATGACCCATTGTTTCTATGTTCACTAATTTGATTACGTTCTACATTACATGTGAATTTTGGTCGATGCTATATTTCTAATTCTGCGTCTGTATTGAGCTAATGAATATTGTTGCAATTAATGGTACCATTATTATTATTTAATCACCTATAAGTAATTACAAATGATGAGAATCTTAATTTATGTTATAAGTAATTCTCCAGTAGACACAAGTGAGAGCAGATATGCGGGTGCTATACACGTTTTCCCTCTTCCGCTTTAGGTGGAAAACGTCTTAGATAGATAGACAGACAGACAGACAGATAGACAGACAGACAGATAGATAGATAGATAGATAGATAAAGAAGACAAAAAAGGAGATAAAGGAGAAGACAAATCCATCTTTAATCTATATTTAGTGAACCCTCATCCACACTTTCTTCTCTAACTTAAAGTTATCAAACTCATAGAAGGTCAATAAATTTAACAATACATTTATTAAATCAACAATTGAATATAAATATAACAAATACAAAATAAATTACTCGACATCAATACTTCCATAAAACCACGTTCGAATAATTTAAATATCTATAAAGTCTTATATCCTAACACACAATTTAAAAAATTTATAGTGTCAATACAAATCACAGGAGAGTTCTTATCAGAGAACATAAATGAGTTAGTAGAGTTAAGCAATAATAGTCTGACATAACCTGATTTAAGCACTGTCTCAATAGTCTTTCATGCACTTTTGTAACAAAGTCACAAGTTATTTGTTCAGAAATTACTTGTCAATTCCACATAATTCCCTCCTCATGTTACAGAACACTGATTCGCTGCTATTCTCTTGAGGTTAACCTGACACTCCTTCATCATATTAGCTCCCTCAAGCAGAACAACAATTGTAGCAATTACCAGTAACTTCCTGTATCAGAAAGTGCTCGACAGCATACCTTGCCACCATACATCAGTGGAGTGGAGTGCATTCATTATACTTACACACTGCGGTCATAGCTGTCTATAATCAGTGAACCAGGAGATTCTGTAAAACAAGGAAAGGCTGCTTTTCCCCTGTAAAATATAATCAGGGAACAATGCTAATTTTCCAGTTGTATTCCTTTTTAACTCCATTCTTTCTTACATTCAAGTATATAAAGTTGCAGTTTCCTACATTAGTATTAGCCCAATGCACTCATAAATAATAAATAATAAATACAGCATAAGAGTTTATGAAGAGGTTCGCAAGAAAGAATGTCAAGTGTTTAGCATACTACATATAAGCATTATAGTTCACAATTTGTAGAAACAATAGTCTAATCACGTGATACATCAATGTAAAACGCGAGTATAACATATAAATAGTCAAAGTGCACGAAATATTTCTAAGTCCATTCTCTCTCAATCAGTCATTTAACCCACCATTAAGCAAAAGCCTGTCTTTCATGACCAGCCATCTTGCCACCAAATTCAAGTGATTAGATAATAGAATTTAAAGAAAAGTTTTTTGTAACATTTTGATCTCAGTCGATTGGCTGGTTTCGTTCTCGTAATTCTTAACCATTGGATAATAAAAACTACTCATCCAGTTGGAACTGGTTTGCATTGCATCAGCAATTTCTATCATATTCTAACTTGAATTGTTTACTCCAACTCTGACACTTACAAAAATACCATCATAAGGAGTGCCCAGGGTCCTTCACTTCGATAATTTAACAATTTATTTAGCCATTACGTTTAGAAATAAGGATAGGCAAATTTACTCCGCCACTGTTGTGTATGTCCACATTTTTTTATTTGATTAAATGATGAATTATGTGTGTGTAGATACATTTATATTGTTAATAAATTTTATTTCTTTGTTGATATCCACTATTTCCGAGAAATATATTTGGAGAGCAAAGGCTGTTTTTCATGGTGACGTTGGTTTTATATAGTAATTAATAAAGGGTCTTTGATTGTGGTTGTTCATACGAATTTTGGGACACATGGCTAGGTCAGGTCAATGCTAGCCCATGGTGTTTGACTATAATATGAAGGCTAACACTGTGATATATGTCAGGTCAATACTAACCCGTGGTATTTGCCTATAATACGAAGGCTGTCAGGTCAATGCTAACCCATAGCATTTGCCTATAATACGAAGGCTGTCAGGTCAATGCTAACCCATAGCATTTGTCTATAATACGAAGGCTGTCAGGTCAATGCTAACCCATGGTATTTGACTATAATTCAAAGGCTGTCAGATCAGTGCTTACCCGTGGTATTTGCCTATAATACGAAGGCTAACACTGGGAAGAGTATGCGTACATGGAGACTGCTGTACCGATCCATGTCCGTGTTGGAGAGGTGCATTATAGATGAAAATAATATAATCCTCGAAATTTAAGGCACTTCTCCCTGTTTAAAATACCTGTCGCATATACATTACTTAATGGGAAAGACACTTCCCTTTATACAACAATTTATAAACAGCCGTATATAATAGATGTGTGAAGTGATGTTTTTCAGTTGATCGAAGTTCTAAGAAATGCTTAGAATAGTTTAAAAAATCCATTACGTTAAAGAACTAACATAGGCAACATTTCGAGTTTCGAAACTATTGTCAGTGTATGTTAAAAGCATAGGGTCCGTTAGCAATAGCCGTTTAATCAAAGGGAGTTAATCCTATAGCCCTGAAGGGATAAGGGGAAGGAAGGGGTAAATTTAATGAATGCAATGGAAATATTCTATTGCAGTTTTTGCCACAGAAATAAAAAATCCTAAGTTTGCCTTAAAGGATGCCAGCAACATGGAACTGAATAAATAATTTCTATCAACATGAAATAAAAATGTAGGGGGGGGGGACGATACGTCTCTTTGTACACGACAAGCAAGCAAGCAAACAAACAAACAAACAAACAAGCAAGCAAACAAACAAATACAAGTAGACAGATAACGTTCAAATCGCAGTTTGTGCAACCTGAATACTCGAATTATTAAAAATTCAAGACAAAATAAAGCAATGAGCTAATTAATCAATCAAACAAGAAAAGCAGACAAATACGCAACATACGCTCACACAGGGAAGAAAATCAAAGGCAAACACAGTCATCAAGAAAAGTAATTGTAGAATCAGTAGTAACATTTTATTACTTGAAAATTATTTTTGCAAGTAACAAATTGAATAAAAAGAAACAATACCGTTCGAAAAGAGCATGAATGCGCATTAAATCACTATAAGGTGTGATATGGTGTATCATGATGCAATATGGTGTATCATGGTGTAATATGGTGTATCATGGTGTAATATGAGGTAATCTGGTGTAATATGGTGTATCATGGTGCAATATGGTGTATCATGGTGTAATATGAGGTAAGATGGTGTACATAATATATCTTCTTTTTGTCGGCAAGGATTTCATACAGTGCATGCAGTCTTTTGATTTTCCGGTGATAAGTTGTTTTTTTATGCAGTTACCTGCATCACGAAGCCCTACACTAGACTGAACTGATAAGCATATCGACTTCTAACACAGTCGCAACATCTCAATGTAGCACTTTCACCACTATAGTGCAGGATACATCGTTAATGTCCGGTTGTGCACACTTTGCTTTAATATAGAAAAAACTACGTTGAGAGTCAGAAAAAAAACTACCTTTTGTGACGACAAATTGTGATATAAAACTTAGTTGAGAGTCTGATAAGATTCATGTTTTGTGACGACAAACTGTCGTCATATAAAACTTAGCGAATGAGTTGGTTCAATCAGTCCCTTTGACATAGATGAGAAGTTTCGCAGTGTTTTATTATGAATAGTTTGCAAAGATAATGTCTAACCCGCTGTGAGATTCTGCAGCGAGTATTCTTATCAGTTTGACTTTAACCGGATCAACTGGCACTAGGAGAATGTTGAACACAAATCAAACAACTCCCCGTCCCCCTCCCCCCAAAGATGAATAAAATAGACTCATACATAAGCGACATCTCAACATTCATCATGCTTTCATAAGTGTATTATTTCTCACGGTCATGAATTAACATACATATCGACAGCAGATTACAATAATATTAATTTAATAAAATATTTTAATGGCTTGAAATATACAACTAAACTAAATTTCATAATAAATGAGAATGAAAATAAAGTTGCAGAGTTTGTACAATCTTGAAATGATATATTCCTAATATGGAATACTATTCCTTTAAATGTACTGCATATTTATAACATGAAAATCCCCAAACCTTTTTTACAAAAGAAACATGAAGAAAGAATGTAACAAATTCAACAAAGAAAAGAGAAAAAATAAATAACCACGAATAAACCGTTACCCAAGAAAAATACTAAACTCATTAAAAAATAATAAACAAGAACAGGAAATTGATACAGGCAGAGATGTGCTTAGAAAAAACATTATTAAAGACAGATGACGAAATAATTATTAATTGGTTGTACTGTAAAACAAATGAAACTCGTTAAAAGTCCGCTAATAAATACAAAAGTGAAATTTTATGAACAATAATGCAGTTATGTTTAGACATAGTGAATATATTGTTATTACTACAGCCGTTTTAAAAAGAATCGTTAGAATTGTTTAAATATGACCATTAGAAATTTGTAATTGTATAAATGTGACCATTAGAAATTTGTAATTGTATAAATATGACCATTAGAAATTTGTAATTGTATAAATATGACCATTAGAAATTTGTAATTGTATAAATATGACCATTAGAAATTTGTAATTGTTTAAATATGAAAATATGACCATTAGAAATTTGTAATTGTTTAAATATGAAAATATGACCATTAGAAATTTGTAATTGTATAAATATGACCATTAGAAATTTGTAATTATATAAACATGACATTAGAAATTTGTAATTGTTAAAAATATGAAAATATGACCATTAGAAATTTGTATCTGTATAAATAAGACCATTAGAAATTTTTACAATTGTTTAAATATGACCAATAGAAATTTGTAATTGTTTAAATATTACCAATATACATTTGTAATTGTATAGATACTTGTCATTAGAAATTTTCAACAAAACAGCAGCAACAAAACCCTTATAAATGATTTTATCATGGTATCTCTTTAACTCGAAGTTCAAAGTCAATAAACCAAAATATGACTAAATGGTTAGCGGTTACGTCCCTTTGATTAATATCTCAGCTTGGTCACTGATGTTTGAGGAATCGCTCAAAGAAATTGGCCACCTCTCGACAACTCGGGCGTTTGTCGGCCTCAAAGTCCCAGCCTGATTGGAGGAGTTTTATCCAATCGTCAGGCGGCTTATGTGCCATTGTTATGGACGGTCGAAGCCCGGATTTGATGGCGTAGTCCAATGGGCCGAATAAGTGAGAGCCGATGTGGTCGGCTGCATCGATTCCGTACCACATTTCCCACAGAATGACGGATAAACTGCAAACCACAAGGACACAGGAATTTTCGAATTTAACGTTTTGGAAGGTGTTGTTGATAAGCGTGTGGAGGAAACTTGTGTTTTTCAAAATGCCCCCAAATTAGACCAGATATTAAAACGAACAATATCATAATCTCTTTATGTTAAATGTACCTCAAGGCTACTATAGTAAAACAGTTATGTATTTTATATATGGATACAACTGTTATGATTAAGAGTTGTTATATATAATTTCCATTTTCTGTTATTTGTCCCAATATGAAACATCAGTTCTAGTAGAAATCACTTACGAATTACAGCTACTGTTTAAGATTTAAGATCTGTTTATAAATGTGTACTTTACCCTTCATGACTACAATCTGTGATGCGTATAATAGATTATTTCTACTCGTGTTTCTCAAAACATTTTTGCATTACTAATTTCCCATTCTGTTAGTATAGACAATTGCACGTTTCTAGAATTACCTGTAAATATCTGCTTTCATATCGTACTGTCCTTTCTGCAGGAGTATCTCAGGTGCCATGTACACAGGTGTGCCAGCCAAGGTGCCAGAAATGTCTATAGCACGCTTAGCAAGTCCAACATCAATCAGTTTAACCACATTTTTGTCCGTCAGCTTATGAAAGAAAACAATTAAATTATAACAAATACCAAAAACATAAAGTAGGAAGAGGAAGAATTAGAGGGAGGGGGGAAGAGAAGGGAGAGGAGAAAGGGTAGAAAAGAGTGTAACATACGTTAATTTATATAATACAAAATTCGAAATTAGAAAAAAAATCTGTGAGTACTGTAAATAACGTAACTGACTTTGTTTCAAAGGTCCTAGTACTTTCGTTTAGTTTGAACTGATCAAGCGTTTGAGATAGCAAATGGCATACTAGACTATTTTAAACTGCAAATGGCATACTAGACTATTTTAAACTGCAAATGGCATACTAGACTATTTTAAACTGCAAATGGCATACTAGACTATTTTAAACTGCAAATGGCATACTAGACTATTTTAAACTGCAAATGGCATACTAGACTATTTTAAACTGCAAATGGCATACTAGACTATTTTAAACTGCAAATGGCATACTAGACTATTTTAAACTGCAAATGGCATGCTAGACTATTTTAAACTGCAAATGGCATGCTAGACTATTTTAAACTGCAAATGGCATGCTAGACTATCTGAAAAGTTGTTTCTAAAACTATAGCTCCCATTTTAGTCATTTTTTCCAAATGAACAATGTTAATTTTCCAAGAATATGAAGATCGAAGAATTACAAGTCCGTTTTCGGTTTGATCCAACAAGTTTACTGCAACTTTAGGATATTTTTGTTTAACTTTTCTTGCACTCTGAACCACACAGTGTATTGTAAGACCTTGAACCTGCTGGTCTAAACAACTTTAGGATATTTTTGTTTAAATTTTCTTGCACTCTGAACCTTTAGGATATTTTTCTGCATTTCACTTGAGTTCGCTAAACTGTGCATAACAATACATGAAGTATGTACATTTCATATGTTAAAATATGTCTGTGTGCTTTTGTAACCTTAGCTGGTGTAAAACAACCAAAAACAATCTTTTAGTTTAGCTTTATTGTAATTTTAAACAAACAGAATTTTTCACAATTCTCACATTTGCAAAATGCAAAAGTACCCGTATAGACTCTTGATGAGTGAATAAAAATACCTGTATGCACTGCCAGAAAACGGCAATATAGAGGTCCACTGCCTGAAAATGGTCAAAAACTGCATGTTTCTCGTCACTGACTGGACATGGTCACGCCATGATTTAGCGCGGACAGTAAGCCAAGAAATTATTCATTACTTCGAAAACTTGAGGTAGCTAACTACAGACCCAATATATTCGTATATCTTGGGAGATTAATACGGATCGAATGCACTTAAACCCTTAGGGAGTTTCATGCTATTTGCTAAATTGCAGCTGTCATGAGTGTAAGTATCTTGGAGACATAAGCTTGATGTATTTGAATAATAATACATTATTGAGGTAGGATAAGGAACGTTGAGACACGGGTCGGTTGATGTATACGAAACATTTATTACCAGTCGAATGCTTTCTGTTTAAGAGTGATGTAAGGTGTGATAAGTTTCTTTGGGTTTGACTGTTAATGAATCTGATAATATGATTTGACTATTACGAGATATGACTACGATATTTGACTATGAGTCTTGACTGTTACGAGATTTTACTGTTAATGAATCTGATTATGTGATTTGACTATTACGAGATGTGACGAGATTTGACTGTTACGAGTTTTGACAATGAGATTTGACTGTGAATGAATCTGACTATAAGATTTGACTATTACGAAATGTGACTACGAGATTTGACTATGAGATTTGACTGTTACGTGAGTTGACTATTAATGAATCTGATTTTATATG
Source organism: Sinotaia quadrata (assembly GCA_028829895.1). Lineage (NCBI taxonomy): Eukaryota > Metazoa > Mollusca > Gastropoda > Architaenioglossa > Viviparidae > Sinotaia > Sinotaia quadrata. Next base: position 24,096,648 of record CM054178.1, read on the forward strand.
ATTTGACTATTACGAGATGTGTCTACGAGATTTGACTGTCGCGAGATTTGACTATAAGATATGACTGAATGAATCTGACTATATGATTTGACTGTTACTAGTTTTGACTAGCCTTTGTTTCATGAATATGATCTTGTGTAATTGCAGCAGACGGCAAAATTTTCTAGCAGTAATGCTGCTCCTTCTGACATACAATGAACAAAAGACATTTCAACAACGGCTCAAATCAACTTTCAGAATACTTCGTCTTTTCTTTTTGTCTTTACTTATGCCTAGGATTGAATCAACGTCCCGATTTATATACAATGTTAAACATCAGTATACATTATCTTGCATTCATCACCACTATATTTAAGTTTGACTTGACATTTGCTGAGTCATTTATAGTCAGCCTTGACTAATATTTATAACAACAGCTCAGGAAGCTACTTATGTTCAAGACTAAAACAATACTCAAAATAAATAGCGACTTATAGCTAATTATTATTTTATTCAAAAACTCATTGGCCTCATATTATTTTAATCATGGCTAACAATCCATTTCATTTCAATCTTTATCAAAACAAACTTGACCACCAAAACCAGCGAGACTTTGCATTCCGGAAATATTTACTTAACGCTGAACTTTGCATACTCATGAATGAACCGTCCACTCAGTGAGGTAAACAGTCCAGTCATCAATTAAATCGGGTAAATCGTTAATGCAACACATCAGTCATTTCAAAATATGGTCACCCACTCTTTTAATATAGTAAAAAAAAAAATCAACCTATTTAGCGCACTAATCCACCAATCAAGGATTGCATTTGTACATTAACCAATCAGTCAACGCAATTCATCAGTCTGTCACGTTGCGTACCAGAATGTTATCGGACTTCAAGTCCCGGTGAACAATGCCCCGGTCGTGCAAGAAACAGAGGGCGTTGCAGATCTGTAGCGCGAACTCTGCCACGTCACGCATGGCGTCCATGCGCAGAGCCACGATCTCGATACGTCCGGGCACGCGCGCTTCCGGGTCCGTAACGAATTTTTGCTTTATCGTTCTCGTGCAGTACTCAAGAACCATAATCCAGCGGAGGTCGTTCCCTTGTTGTTCCTTCGCGGCACCATAGTAACGGATAATGTTCTCGTGCTTCATGTCCCTGTGGAAAAAAAAAATCATGTAGGCATCAACTCTTTCTAGAACTGGACAGCGGAGTAGTTGTTTGTACAATTGTACCATTCATTTAAGTAAAATAAAGGTCATAGCTTGTTTGACTGAAATCATTCATGTAACTAATATAAAGGTGATAATTTGTTTGACTGGAATCATTCGTTTATCTAAGATAAAGATGATTACTAGTTTGGAAGGAAAGTTCTATACAAATAAAAATACTGACACTCGGCTTTATCATAAAATGTTTTGTAACTGTCACACTGTCTATGTCCTGAACAAAGTGATATTTGAAGCAAGAGTTGAATTCCTGCAACTACTGTAATTATTTTGGTAGGGTGTTCAATTCAAAGGGACTCTTTTTAATCTATCTGAAAAATTTTAAAGAAATACAAATTAAGGTACTTCTGTTTGTGGACTATGAAATCATTGTAAAGCTTTTAAAAATTGTCTGATATTACCTGTAATGTCATACTATATATTTCACAATAATAACACACAAAAATACCCCACCCCCCCACCCCCCCGCGAAAAACTCAAACCAAACGCCGATATTATTGGAATCAAGTTAGAACAATATTGTTTTGCCAATGCATGCAGTAAATTTAATCTACACAGGCTATAAATAGTAACGCACAGAATGGCGCGAAGAAGTAATCAACCAATGGCTACAAGTTGCACATACTAAATAAAATGCATTAATTGATTTTTCAACAAAAGTAAGAAAGGAGGGAAGGGATGCCATTTTGTTTACGTTTACATTCATAATTACGACACTTAACATCTTCTACAAATAAAATTAAGAAGGTATATGTTTTATTAGCCATTGTATGAATTAGATTTTCCAATAACCCTTTCAAAATAAAATCTTCATAAACAAAATGGGTGACATATATGACCAGAAGCAATTCCTTTGCTTAAAAGGGGCCCTATAGACAGATGTAAAGATCAAATCCAAAGTATACAGAGTGATGTATGAATCACAAAGTGTTCACAGTGTTGTCTGATCTATACAAAGTATAGAAAATGATGTATGATATATACAAAGAATAGGGGTTGATGTATGATACATGGAAAGTATAGGCAGTGATGTATGACCTATACAAAGTACAGAGGAGTGGTGTATGATACATACAAAGTATAGGGAGTGATGTGTGATATGGACAAAGCATAGAGAATGATGTAAGATATTATACATATATATTTACAAACTATAGGGAGTGATGTATGATATATATATAAAGTAAAGAGAATGATGTGTGATATGGTCAAAGTATAGAAAATGATGTGATATATATATAAAGTATAGGGAGTGATGTATGATACATGCAAAGTATAGAGAACAATGATATAGACAAATTATAGGGAGTGATGTATGGTACATATAATGAGCTTGTGTTATAAACTTATAAGGTTTTAGAGACCTTTACCACATGTCATTTTTTAAAATCCGAAGATGTAACACTACTCACTGATTATGGCGGCTTAAGAGCACACACATATTTGCTGAATATAATGATATTTATATTTTAAATGTAATATTTTGAGCATTAAAATTATAAATGAAAGGAAAATTAATAATTTATGAATTAGTTCCTGCTAACCTTAGCGTTCGGTCCTCATACAAAGCATCAGTGACATTCTTAAACGTAAGCTTCTCTCGCTGAATTTTTAATGCCACAGTAAGCTTCCCTTCTGTCCCAGCCACTTCGCCCCGGTACACGTCAGCGAAACTTCCACGGCCTATGGGTTTCCCGGCGTCATATCTGGCAGACAAAAGTTCATTAATCAACCAGTAGTAGTTAACTCCATATGTTTACTTTTAAAGTTATCAATTAGTATGTTGTTTAAGTTAATTTGTGAGAAATGTGTGTATATAATAATAAATAAAATAAATATCATACATAGATATTTGGATAATAAGTAATACATATGTTAGAATTAAGAGATAAACATGAGGCTGAATATACTGTGAGAGAGCAAAAGTTGCCTGCACATATTTATGAAATAATTATTGTATTTATGCTGAAATTATTTTATTTATACTGCTAATATTGAATTTGACATGAATTGAAAGCAAACTTCGTGCATTGCACGATAAGATAATATGTGATATTAATGATTCATAAATGCCATTAACTAGGCAGATTAATGGTCTATAAGTGCTATTAACTAGGCAGATTAATGGTCTATAAGTGCTATTAACTAGACAAATGGTTTGGTAAGTTTGGTACGCTTTTACGTGCAATTTTTAAAGTTTTTTTTTTTTGCACTACTTGTTAGTAATTGTTGTCTCAAACTACTTTCACTAGATTAAATGTTTCAATACTAATACAATTTTATTAGAATGAGCTGTTGTCATCGTTACTGAGAACAAGTGTGACTGCAATGGATTACAAATTATATTTGAGCTGACTGTGAAGAGGGTTACTTTACACTCAGCAGTATCAAAGAACAAGGACAGAGTTTCTTTACATTCGGCAAAGACAAAGAACAAGGACCGAGAGAGTGGGCGATATCAAAGAACATATGTATATTTGATTGTTGATTTAATAAATTCATTGAGCTTCCTACACATATTAATAATGTTATGTTGGAGAAGAAAGTGGGTAGATGGGGGCTCACTAAATATAAATTAAAGACGGATTTGTCTTCTCCTTTAGTAAGACGTTTTCCACATAGAGAAATATTGTGCGAGAGTAAATGTTTGTCCTTAATGTTGTGAAAGAGAGAAAACGTTTAAAGCACCTGCATATCAGCAACTGATAATTAATAATATAAATTATGATTCTCATCACTTGTAATTAGTTTAGGATGATTAGTTAATTAATGATAATAATAACCATTAATTAAGTGGCATTGGCTCAGAGTATGGGATGAGAATGCTGATTGTTATGGCTAAATGAAAGGTTTTGGATGAAGATGAACATTGCTATCGCTAAATGAAAGGTTTTGAAAAGTCGCCACCATATCATCATCACCATCATCATCATCACCACCACCACCACCACCACCACCACCACCATCATCATCATCATCATCATCATCATCATCATCATCATCATCATCATCATCATCATCATCATCATCATCACAAGTCACTGAATGTAACATTACTACTTCATCTTCTCTAATAGGCTTTCACAACACTTAGTAGAACAGTAACACCACACGTCTTTGGTTTGCAAAATGTGCAAGGTGAATAAACAGGAAGCTTCCACTACATTGTACAACATTAACACCTCACGTCTTTTAAAAAATATGGGTTTGCAAAAAAGTGTAAATTGAATACATCAAGCCCTTTAACTCAAAACTTCCCCAACAGTGGGAATGTCACTCAAAACATCAAGCTCTCTGGTGGTATGGCTCTGCACCTTGCACTCGGTTGAGCTCGTCCATATAAAACTCAAACACCATGACATCACGCAACTCACTCGAGCTCGTCCATATCAAATTCAAAAGCCATGACACAGTACTCAAACGCCATGACACCACACTACTCACTTGAGCTCGTCCATGTTGAACTCAAACGCCATGAGTCGCTGGACGAAGAACAGGTCCAGTTGCCCTTGCAACGACACGCATGAGCTGACTAGGTTTGGATACAAATTTCTCAGCATCTCCTGTTCACCCTTGACCTCCTCCTGCAGGCGTTGCATCAGCTTCTGGTCTGACTTCAGGAACTCTGGCAGGAGCCTGCTTGCCGCGTCGAACCGCTTCGCAATTCTGTAATAGAGAATAAACTGCTGTGTGCTGTATAATGTAAGAGACAAATTGAAATGTGTTAGACACGTAATTGCTTACAATATAACTCACTTGAAAAAATAAAGTAGCAACACATGGCTGTGCACGCAGACTTAGGTATTAGGAAATGTTTCAAATTTCGTACAGCTATTTATTCGTTATTGCTAATGTCAATACTTTGGTTCTACTAGCTCGATTATCATTCATTTCTTTTCATGTAGCAAGTTGTTTCGCGTGTAACAGTTACATACTGACTTGCTACGTTTTTCTATAGTTGGAGACCTTGCATTGCCAAGAAAGCTATTTCCTTTGCTCACCGAATTTGCGTGCAGAAATGGGGGTGGTACGGACCGCTGTGGGTAATAAATACGAGTGATGATTAATGAAGCTACTGGAAGCAATTGTGCATTAAATGCAGAAAATGAAATAATGCGACGGCGGGTTTCCTTCACCACCTATTGTTAAAACTGTCTAATTAAAATTGCTTAAGTTGTAATAAGAGCGTACTTAAAATTGCTTAATTTGTTATAGTGATGTAAAACAAGAGACAGTGACACGGATGAAATATCTTTGAGAAATTAAAAGGAAGAACCCAAGAAAGATAGTACAACAAGAAACATTGACACGGATGAAATATCTTTAAAGGAATTTCAAATTTCAATTTCAAGAGGAAGAAGGCAGAAATGTCCTCTATGATTTCAATCTGATCTAAGCAAACGATCTGAGCGGTGGACAATACCATACATCCTCTTTAAGAGTTTTAAAGATACCTGTCGAAATATTTCTTGATTGCAGAAGTAAAGTCGTCTTCCTTGTATTGTTGAAGAAAAGCAAACGTCGCCTCTTTCATGGCGGATGGATCGCGGTTGGCGTAGTTTTTGAACAATGGCTTGAGGGCTTTACTGTCGAGGGCCTTGCATCCACTGATCGCGTTTCCCAAACTCATGAAGCCAGAGTCGCCTCCCCGACCTTTATCTTTCCTGGCTTTCTTCCACACCTTCATAGCAATTGGAAAAAAGACATATTTCCTAATGTTCAAAACATTTTCTTACAAATTTGCGTTTCTCTGCAATTAGTAGTCTTTTTCTAAAATTTAACATAATACACAAGATCTAATGCTGACTACCAACATTTCTGATCTAATGTTAACTACCAACATTTCTAATCTAATGCTAACTACCAACATTTCTGATCTAATATATAAGCGTAAACTGTGTGTCTGTCCGTTTGTACTGATTCATGGGTGCAAGGAGAGAGCTAAAAAATGTTTAATATCAACAAAATGGCGGGCTTATTTTTGTGTTATAAATTTTCTATAGATATTTTTTCTGCAAATATATTTTTGAAAAAAATGAAAGACATATTCTCTAGTGATAGATACTGACTTCATAATTCCAGGACATGAGTTTTTCAAACTCGTCGGTGATTCGCCATAAGTAGATCGAAAGACACGCGCCGACAGATTGAAATATAGATAGATAGACAGAGAGACAGACATTTAGGTAGACAGACAGACAGATAAATAGATAGATAGACAGACAGATATATAGTTAGACAGACAGACAGACAGATAGACATACATACATATAGATAGATAGACATACATACATATAGATAGATAGATAGACAGACAGACAGACGGATAGATACATAGATAGATAGATAGAGACAGATAGATAGATAGATAGATAGATGGATGGATGGATGGATGGATGGATAGATAGATGTCTTTGTGGACTTACGTTTTTCACCGGCATCTGCACTTTCATTGAGCTCTGGAAGTCTGTGATAATGCTATTGTCAAAGCCCTCAAACAGCACTCCTGGAATTGCAGTTAACAAGGGAAGATGATCTTTTATGTAAGTTTAAAATACGTAATTGAGAAATTGAGAATTTTTTCAAGACATTTGTCTCTGGAATAAATTATGTTTGTGAGTGTGATGTGTGTGTGCATCTGTTTTTATATGTGAACGTGCTTATGTTCATCTGTAAGTGTGGATGAATGTACATGTGTATGTGTGCACGCGAGGATTTGTTTGACAGTTTCTTTTCATTAGAATTGTCCACTTTGTGAGTAGCAGGATCTTTATTTTAAAAAAGAACCCAAACGAAACAAATAAAGAAAACATCGCCCAGACAACATTTCGTACGTTTTTTTATAACAGTGATTGTCGGTTTTAAAATGAGGACGATTGTGTTTCAGAATTAGAGTTTGAAATAGATGTTCGAAAAACAACTAAAATATGTTATACAACAAACAAACAAGTATAAATACTCCATTTTAAATATTATATATTGTGTAATGGACTACAGATGTTGAAATTATTTTCCTACCTTCGATTTTCTTTATCTGGTCCTCAAAGAGATCCAGTTCTTTTTGGAATTTTTTGAGAATTGTGGACTTGATGTTGGACACCAAACTGTTCTGTCTCTCCCAATCGTCCACGACCGATGCCAGACGTTCTGAGAACTTGGATGCAGCTTCTTTGGCAGTTAGTTTCCAGGTTTTTTCAGGAAAAGGGCATTCCACGGATTGCCAATTGGCCATTTGCTTTTGGCAAACTTCTGTTTTCAAATGTGTTACAAGTTTCCTGAAAATGGGATTAGTGAATTAGAACACCAAAGGCCAATTAATTATGTCATGCATGTGTTACAACGAAAGAAAGGAATTACTTTTAAATAAACAAGAATATTTTTATACCTCACAGGTGCCCAGCGTATTAATACAAATGACCCGCGACATCAAATATGTAGATAAGAAATTAATGTACATCAAATATGTAGATAAGAAATTCATGTACATCACACACCCTATACATCAAATATGTAGATAAGAAATTCATGTACACCACACAAGACCCACACCCTGTACATCAAATATGTAGATAAGAAATTCATGTACATCACACAAAACCCACACCTTGTACATCAAATACGTGCATACAAATTTTTGCACAGCAAGAAAGCACGAAACTGATTTCAATATATATAAAATATATAAAGAAAAGCATATCAAACGCCTGGCAACAATCATACGTCAGGAATACGAACCAATCAACGACAGCGAAACTAACAGGCACACGTCTTCAGCAGTAATAGATCACAACACCATTATAGACTTTAACTTTGGAAACAATTAAAGATTTTAACCTCGTAACGTCATTCTAGACTAACCCAGTATGTAAACATTTTGAACAGCATAAGAAATAAAAAAAACTACAACCAACACAAAGCAACATTATAAGAATGCTACAACAATGAGAAAAATACAAAGAGAAAATTAAAGCATCAATCAACATTTGGAAGAGTCATTAAAACTGCAAAATAAATACAACAAACTCTGAACAGTGACGTAACATGCAGAACTGATTCACACAAATAAATACAACAAACTTTGAACAGTGATGGAATAGGCAGAACTGATTCACACAAATAAATACAACAAACTTTGAACAGTGACGTAACAGGCAGAACTGATTCACACAAAAAAGAATTTATTCAAGCATACACCACCTCATCACCGATTCCACTTCTCGTCGAAATCCGACTCTCATGACGTCAATGCGACTCTCGGCGTCACGCTCCAGAGCCTCCATCTGGTTCCTGACACTGAGGTATGTGGCTTCCTTTTCCTTCATCTCTTTGTGTCCGATGTTCGAGGATAGTTTCAGGGAGTATAGAGACCGTTTCAAAACACCGGATAACCATCTGTTATTAAGAACTTATGAACTTTGAATAAACTCACGAGATTAAAAATTAAGTTTCTGAAACTGATGCCTATGTAAATATATTGTGTGTGTGTGTGTGTGTGTGTGTGTGTGTGTGTGAGAGAGAGAGAGAGAGAGAGAGAGAGAGAGAGAGAGAGAGAGAGAGAGAGAGCGTAAAGGTTGTAGCAACAAAAGTGGAACCAGTTTAATGTTTCAACATTTTGTTTTTGCTTTTTCAATCGCCAAGAAGCATATTCCACAATCATGTGTACACATGACATTAGCGGCACCAATATTATCAGGTCAAAAAGACGTATGTGTACAGGAGATATTTTGAAGTCCATTATAGAGCGGTGGCTAAATTAGAGAGACTTCTGAAAGAAAATCTTTGATAATAAATTTAAAATGGGAAAATATGAGAAACAATTTTTGCGCTGCGACTCAGCTGTTTCGGTGGTACCACACGAAGTTAGTTCTATTGGTTTCGTGTTCTTTTGCGACTGCCCGAAGGAACAACAATGTGTTTGTAGGTTGTAATTTGTAATATGTACATCCAACCAATCAATACGAATATTCTTTAACTGGCATCAATACAATCACTTTTTAATAAGATTATAAGTGATCACTTTGATTTTGGCCTGTAACATGTGGTCAGCTGGACTTTAACTGTAACAAGTGGTCAGCTGGACTTTACCTATAACATCTAGTTTACCTGTAATACGCAGTCAGCTTGACTTTACCTGTAATAAGTAGTCAGCTTGACATTAAACGTTCGAGGCAAAACTTGGCGTATTGCTTGAATGAGCTCCCCATACTCGTCCAGAATGACCCCATTCTCCACAGCACGCATGGCCTGACGTCACGACAGAATGACAAAGCAGCTTGAAATGTGAACCTCTGGAAACTAACTCTAATATAAATCCGAAATCTAAACCCGAACACAAATTAATTCTATTACTGTCTTTAACATATCTCATACAAATGTAATTACTATTTCAAATTTATTTATTAAAGCCAAGACCTAATGTTGCATGATAATCAAATACACAATATGCAATACTGTAAGGCTTAATATTACATGATAAGCAATATTGCAAAACCTAATATTGTGTGATAACTCTAAATTGTAAGATTTAATATTACATGCTAATAAGGCCTAATATTGCATGTTAAGACGATATTGTAAGACCTAATATTGTATGATAAATCAATATTGTACGATCTAACATTGTATGATAAGCCAATATTGTAAGACCTATATTGCGTGATTGCCCATTATTGTAACACCTAATATTGCATGATATTTCACTATTGTATGATAAGTCAATATTGTAAGACTAAATGTTGTACGATAAGCAAATATCGTAAGACTATTGTATGACATGCCAATATTGTAAAACCTAATTTTGCATGATAAGCCAATATTGTAAGACCTTATATCGATTGATAATCCAATATTGTAAGACCTCATATTGCGTGATAACCCAATATTTTAAGACCTAATATTGCGCGATAATCCAATATTGTAAGACCTCATATTGCGTGATAACCCAATATTGTAAGGCCTCATATTGTATACTCAGACCTAATATTGCGTGATAAGCCCAATTTGTAAGACTTGATATTTAATGGCAGGTGTGCTTTGGCTGACTTGACCGTATCTAGCTTTCGAGAAGGTCCGGGAGTGAAAACCTTTCCTTATGATACAGACAGATGAGTAACGAAACTAACACAGATACTCATTCTGTGTTGATTTAACTAAATGGTATGAGGATTTCTGGAAACATGTCAATAAACAAATGAATGAAAACTAATGAGTTTAAATTAATGAGAACTCATGAGAACAAATCAGTGAAAATTTGTAATAGGAACAGGTCAATGAAAACTGTTAATGAGAACAGATCAATGAGAACACGTGAGAACAAACATTATACAGTTTCTAAACTCACGTTAACAGACGAGATCGGCACGATCTGGTTTCGTCGAACACCCGGCCACACTTTCGAAAGTCGCTCAAGCATAACAGACAGCACGTGCTGGTCTTCCTCACGCTTGACCTGGTCCCACCAGTTGCACACAAACAGGGCAGTGGAAGGGTCAAATCCGAAATCACTGCGCTCCACGGCTTGACGTAGCAATTGTCCAAGCTGTAGTGACCAAACGCGACAGACTGTTAAATGTGTGAATGGCAACACTTGATCCTCGAGTAAGTAAGTAAGAAAGTGGTATGTATGTGTCTTTTTTTCTATGGCAACGCTTGATCCTCGAGTAAGTAAGTAAGAAAGTGGTATGTATGTGTCTTTTTTTCTATGGCAACACTTGATCTTCGAGTAAATATGAAAATGTTATCCAAATAATTCCTGTGAGGTTTTATTAATCGAATTTATTATTGAACAATTGATAGCAAACACTATTTTTGTTCATGATAGTCTTAAAAATGTTAAAGGAAATTTACAGTTATTTCCCTTCACACACACACACACCCATATATGTGTAGAGTGTAAACTGGAATGTAACAGGAAAACATAAGAAACAAAATATTTGTGTTCTTTTAATTAAAACCACGTGCAAAACTTTAAAATACAATTTTATAAAAGTCAGTAAATAGGAAGGTGACGGCCAAGACACCACGTACTCTGTCTCTATGGATACCCCCGGCGTTGCTGATATTGATGACATAGATGAACCCAAAAGCTCGAGTCATGTACAGCTCTAGCTGTCGTGACAGCTTATTGTCCCCGACACCAGGACTGTCGACTATCACAACACCGTCCTGTAGAAAGAAAGTAATCGTGAAAAAAAAAAACACAAAAAAAACTCACTAATTATTCAAACCCGCCCTACTGACGTTTTTATCCATGCCATGAAGACAAATATCAGGGTTGTTTTGCTAACGTCAAATAATTATCTTCTGCACACAGAGGTTTTCACTTAAAAAATGAAGTGCAAAGCGGTCGCTGTATTAATAAAGAAAATGTTTGCATAATGTAAAATTCACTTCCTTCTTCGGTCTTCTAAGGGACGATGTAAGGGAAGATATGACCCTGAAGTCTGTAGCGGCAAATGCACTTTATAGGTTTACAGTTGATTATTTTTTCCAATATTTATTTATGTTCTAAAATAAAAATACTTTCTCACCATTCACATCCTAAATTTGCATGCAAGCAGACGTTAAAGCCATATCAAAATAAAAGGAAAACAATTCTAAAGTTTAAATTAAATAATGATGACAGTTATAACGATTATTCTGACAAACTAGGAGACAAAATTTAATAATATAGTATTGAATTCCTGACAGTTTACATAGAACAAATGCAGGTAAAACTGAGGCAATGGACCGAGAGAACTGAAGAAAACGATAAGAAAATGTTTGTCCTACACCAAGAATTGGAAGGGGCCAGTAGATCTCGATCTTCTCGTAAGGGTTTTCCTTCAGAGCTCTGTCTATTGTGGTCACGTGTTTAGCGAGCTCCAATCGAAACAGCCCAACGTCACTGTCGTTGAACTGGAACACGTACGGCTGCTTTCCGGTTGTTTTCCAGTAGTGAAGCACAAACCGCCGGGTGTCCGAGTTCCGCAGTTCGCAGATTGTCTTGGTTCCGTTGATCATGTCAGTTGGCAGGACTTGGCAACCAGCCAAAAGGTTGATGAGACTGCTTTTGCCGGCTCCAGTTTCTCCTGCAGGGAAAAAAATTGAGTGACCTAATTGTTTTAGTGGATATAAGAACTGATTTGCAGCTTTAAATAGCAATGGTTTTCCATCTTATTATTAAGACTTTTACCAGCTCAGCTGTTTCCAGTTACAGTAGAACAAGCTAATTTTCAGACACAAATGGAACAATCTAGATTCCAGCATTGATGGAACAAGGTAATTTTCAGTCATAATGGAACAATATAGATTCCAGCCTTGATGGAACAAGCTAATTTTCAGTCATAATGGAACAAGCTAGTTTTCAGTCCTAAGCTAATTTTCAGACATAATGGAACAATCTAGTTTTCAATCCTAATACACTAAGTTAATTTTCAGTCATAATGGAACAAGCTAATTTTCAGTCATAATGGAACAATATAGTTTTCAGTTCTAACAGAGCTATTAAAGGTTCAATCCCAATAGAACAATCTAGTTTTCAGTTCTAACAGAGCTATTAAAGGTTCAATCCCAATAGAACAATCTAATTTTCAGTTCTAACAGAGCTATTAAAGGTTCAATCCCAATAGAACAATTTAAGTTTCATCCATAATGCCAGTCTGGATTCCAGCCATAATTTAACACTCTTTTTTTCAACCACAGTGTAGGAGTCTAGTTTTCATCTATAGCAGAACAATCCCAATCCCAATGATAATACAATAAAGTATTTTTCAAACTGAGTGCAACATATCACAAAGAATGGATTATATATAGATATATATATATAAAGACAAAGTAAATGAAATTGCAAAATTTAATTGCAATCACAATTCACGTTCTGCTGGGAATGAAGTAGAATGGCGTACTATAATTCACAAGACAGAATGGAAATGTAAATAACATTCACAGTTTAAATTAAACAATGTGGCTTGAGGGGTGGATGTATGGTTACATGAATTAAACACTGTGGCGTGAGGGGTGGATGTATGGTTACATGAATTAAACATTGTGGCCTGAAGGGTGGATGTATGGTTACATGAATTAAACACTGTGGCGTGAGGGGTAGATGCATGGTTACATGAATTAAACAAGCAATAGGAACCCTAACATGACAGGCCACGCCCCTTACCACACTTTAAGTTTTATGTCATCTGTACCGTAGTATTTAATAATTAATTGGTAACTAACAACTGACTACTGAAGCCTCAATCCCAAACTTAACAACAAAGAGACAATGCTAGTGATTAATGATTTAACGAAATACTGCCAAACAATTAGGGATTTATTTATATTGTAGAAAGAATGCATAACAGATTGCAGAAAAATAATACAGGGAAAATCAATACAATAATACAAGGAAAATCACTTCAATAATACAGGGAACACAGTACAACAATACAGGGAAAATAACTTCAGTTAAAATCACAACAATTATGCAGGGAAAATCACTACAATAATAAAAGGAAAATTACTACAATACCAGAATGAAAATCAGTATAGTACTACTGAAAATTACTACAATACTAAGTCGTTACAATAATACACAGAAAATCACTCAAATACTACTGGGAAAATCATTACAATATAAGTGGGAAAATCACTATAATACTACTGGGAAAATCACTATGACGTCACTAAGTTGTTTAGGTGAATTGCTGGAAGCCGTGTGCAGCTTACAACTTGCTCGTATGCCTCTTTTCCTTAAAGTTATTAAAGCACATGCATGTTGAACTTTGACCTCTTTCTAACAGGTGTGCGTACTTATGATGACTTAACGAGTGGACGGGTACGTGGTGACAACCAAGTAATAATGCAAAAGAATAATTATAAAAGATAATGACAGCTTGGAAAACCTCACCTGCCACCACAATTGTGCATTCGCTTTTTTCCAGAATTTCTTTCGTCGCTACCATGACATTGAGAAAATCGGGAAACATGCGGCCAAGGTCTTCCTTGAACGGCCCTGGCAATTTCTCCACGAAGTCATTTGCTTGTGCATACAGTTTCGTTAACACCTGTCTGTTGGAGCGGTCAGCTCGAATAGCCTCCTGCATGTCGCGGTCCTGGGCAGTGAGAGAGAGAGAGAGAGAGATGAAATTAGTTGCGGTCCTGGGCAGAGAGAGAGAGAGAGAGAGAGAGAGAGAGAGAGAGAGAGAGAGAGAGAGATGGAATTAGTCCTGGATATCGTGATCATCTTGCTACAGGAAATATTTCACTACTGCCCTTGCAGTATGACTGGTTTATTATGTTTGTGCGTATGGGTCTGTGTTGATGTACTGATGTCTGTATTGATATATATGGATCTCTCTGTACACGAGTCTATACTGATATTCTAATGTCTGTATATACGAGTCTCTTTTGACATACAAGTGTCTGCAAGTGTGTGATGTGTGTGTGTGTGTGTGTGTGTGTGTGTGTGTGTGTGTGTGTGTGTATCTATGTCATAGATGTCAAAGTGTGTGCATCTATGTTATAGATCAGAAGTGCATAAACCGCGGGCCGCACGCGGCCTGAGACAGCTCTATGCGCCCCCCCCCCCCCCCCGGAGGACTTTTGGATGTTACCATTATTACGAATGTAAAGCACATTATTTCATTATTTGTGTTGTTTTTTCTACTGACCCATCCATGTGGCGGCCCTCCATGCACTATCAATTGGAAATTTGGCCCTCTGGCCTAAAAGGTTTGTGCACCCATGCTGTAGATGTTAGTGTGTGTGTGTGTGTGTGTGTGCGCGCGCGCGTATGTATGTGTGTGTGTATCTATGTTATAGATGTCAGTGAGTATTTATGTTACAGATTTGTATGTGTGTGTCGATGTTATAGATGTCTGAGAGTGTGTGAATATCTATGTTATAGATGTCAGATTGTCTGTTGTGTACATGTAGATACACTAGTGCCATTTAGAAATAAAAATAAATTAATGTTTGCATATATCTAGAGGGGTAGACGTACTATATGTTCATGTATTTCTATGTCAAAGTTTAGTTTGTCCGATACCTGTCAATTCACACCCATTTAATCAGTTAGCAAAGCGCACGACATGACACATGCAATACACACACAACTACAACATGCAATACAGACACAACTACAACATGCAATACACACACAACTACAACATGCAATACACACACAACTACAACATGCAATACACACACAACTACAACATGCAATACACACACAACTACAACATGCAGTACACACACAACTACAACATGCAAACTAAACAACCGAGACATAAATATTTGCGGTATAAACTGAACAAACTCAACAACCGAGACATAAATATTTGCGGTATAAACTGAACAAACTCAACAACCGAGACATAAATATTTGCGGTATAAACTGAACAAACTCAACAACCGAGACATAAATATTATTTTGCGGTATAAACTGAACAAACTCAACAACCGAGACATAAATATTATTTTGCGGTATAAACTGAACAAACTCAACAACCGAGACATAAATATTTGCGGTATAAACTTCACACAAAATGTATTCACGCATCACGCGTACGTGAAGTCCAAAGCCTTAAAAGAAAACAAGAATAATAACAATAATCACAGACAAACCATCAGCACAAAATACTATACAGTTGGGGTGGGGGTGGGGAATCTCGAAGTCTGTCTTCTTTTGTAGCAGTCGACGTTCTCTGTTATAGTTTTGAAATCAACCCGAACTTCCCGATCATGTACATGTAATTGTAGCGCGGACACCACGATATTCAATCCGTTGGGACACGACAAATTGCTCTCACACGTGAGCATTGTGCTTTTGAGTCTTTTCTCTCATCACTCAATAGGAATTCGAGTGTAGCGTCGATTTGTTAGGGGAGAGAATACAAGGGAGGGGGGGGGGAGTTATCGCCAGTTTCGAAACCACATTACTATCACCGTGAGTTGACGGTGACTTGTGGGGAGGGGTATGGTTAAAGGGTCAAAGGTCACTTCGCGCTCTTCATTGTTCATACTACGATAGTCAGCTCTCCGTCTCGGGGAACAATGTGGACTGGCTTTAGTGAAAAGGATTATGCACTGGTATCATTTTTTCTTGCAACCAATATCAATGCAGAACACTGAAGGGAAATTCCCAATGTTTTTTTGCCGTCTTGTATTAAGAGCAGTCTAGAATCGTGAGTGCGTAGCAGACAGAGACACGTACCGGTAGGCGCAATGCTGTTGGACGCAGTAGGGCGATGAGATAAATGTTTGGACGCAGTAGGGCGATGAGATAAATGTTTGGACGCAGTAGGGCAATGAGATAAATGTTTGGACGCAGTAGGGCGATGAGATAAATGTTTGGACGCAGTAGGGAGATGAGATAAATGTTTGGACGCAGTAGGGCGATGAGATAAATGTTTGGACGCAGTAGGACGATGAGATAAATGTTTGGACTCAGTAGGGCGATGAGATAAATGTTTGGACGCAGTAGGGCAATGAGATAAATGTTTGGACGCAGTAGGACGATGAGATAAATGTTGGGACATTACTTGCGAGCACTCACGCATGCATGCATCCGAACGCATGTACACACATACGTACGCATATATACACACATGCGCACGCACACATATATACGCGCGGGTACTCATATTTTAGCTTACAACCAAAGGAAGAGTTCAAATGGCGGCGCCACAAATCGTCTTGTCAATCGAATTTTTAAGATTGTAAAATTGTACACATGGAACACTACATGAGGAATATTCATTCATCCACTCGTGGAAAAAAAATAAAAGGTCTCCATTGGTCAGAACACGCTTAGACGTTTCCACTTCATTATCAAAGACAGAGTCGTAAATTTTCTCATTTTTACACGATTCCCACAATATGTTTAATCCTAATTCTAATTCCTTCAAGCCCCACCAAACGTTTATTCAGCGTAAGAATAAATATATCATTATTATTCTGTTTAAATCTTTCTCTTTTCTCTCGATCCATCTAATGATCTATCTATCTATCTATCTATCTATCTATCTATCTATCTATCTATCTATCTATCTATCTATCTATCTATCTATCTATCTATCTATCTATCTAAATATCTATCTATCTATCTATCTATCTATCTATCTATCTATCTATCTATCTATCTATCTATCTATCTATCTATCTATCTATCTATCTATCTTTCTTTTTCTCTCTCTCTCTCTTTCTCTCTCTCTATGGCCTCAGCATACTACCATATACTTGTGCTCGGTATTAACCCCTTAAATGCGAAAACGAGTCGTAGCAAGCATAGAATAGAGAAAAGAAAAAGAAAAAGAAAAAGAAAAAAAGTATATGAAAAAGTCAAACGTCTCTTAGACGTAATGAAACAACACATGCACAAGTCAACAAGCTCTATACAAATCAAACTTTGACAACACGCACGTGACGTAAACCGTAATAGTTATAAAGTCAGGACCACCGATATCACACAACACTTTCACGGCAAAGCAACTCGGAAATCAAACGTCCTCATTTACTGAGGTCAGTAAGGATGGAACTGAGTGCTTGCCTGCCTCTGACAAGAGACACACAGTGCATTATAGAAAAATCAAAACAAAATTTCAAACAAGCAACATTTCAAAGCACACAGTCATTAATCTGTCAGAAAGTGACAATATTTTATTCAATGAGGACTTGCCTATATTTATTCAACATTTTTCTTTCAAAAGAGATTATCTTCTTTGTAAACACTACCAAGCAGGAAGAAATTAAATTCCGTTGGCGCTTATCATTTTCTTTTGTCATGGATTTAGTATTATTTCTCCGAAAAGTTTGATGATGGAGCACGCAGTGAGTGAAATGTGTGCTTGAAGGGCAATGGAAACCTGCGACCACATGAGCCACAGTCGGATTATACATCCAGATTTACGTAAATGAGTCTGCCATAGTCACGTGCTTATGCGACAGAAATGTCAGTAGATATCTTGTTACAGACACATACTTTTCCACAGCAATAAACAAACATTTGATGCGCTTTACTTTTCAACATACCAAAATTAACACTGACAGCTTTCCATGGATAGTTCTTCCCCCTTCCCCTTGAAATATTTCCCTCCTTTGGACCATGCTAATTGCGTTTTGATTCTGTTCCTCTTCGCCCTATTTTCCAGCCTCTTTTCTGATTGGTTGGTCTGATTAACCTCTTGCCTGTCAGGGATTAAGTTGGTCTGGTTAAATCTGATAGGAAGTTGTCATTTGATGTGTACTTTATTTAAAATATTTGAAACATTTTGTTAGTCTACGATGTTATGTTTTCGTCTAGCTTTTCTTTTCATTGGAAGGTTTGTCGATCTGTGTTGAGGGATTGGAAAGGTTTGGTTATGTCAGTGGCTTTAACTGAGCAACTAGTTTGAAAAGGTCTCGCTTTGCACTGGTTGTTTTGGCCGTCGGCCCGTTGTACAACAGCCTTGGTTATCAGTCTGGCGGTTTTGTTATTGGACAGTAAAGCACAGTGGAAAGAAAGCAACACTAAGTGAAGGTCACACTTTTCAAGAAAGTCATTTTTGTACATAACGTGGCGTAATTTATAAAAGTGAATCATTTACTGCTGGCGCTATTTTAAGCGCAAATACTTTTAAAGTGTTTAAACATATAGTTTAAACATAGATTCCACTAATTGTAAAATTGTTTATTTGTGTTATCTTGAAAAAGTTGATTTTCGTTGAGTGTGGTATGATTGAAACATGGTGCAATCTTAAGTTGCCGATGAAAGTATGAAACAAATAAAAGGATTTGATATAAACCAGGCAAAATCAAAAACAAATACAGAGTATTTAAAAACCTAATCAATAAACGAAAACAAAACATTTATTTTGCATAAATATGCAGAACATGAAAAAACAAACGAATACAGAACGGACTAGTTAATAAAAACAACAACAAATCAATGAACGGAAACAAAACATTGTATTTTGCATAAATATGTAGAACATTAAAAGAAAATAAATACACGAACAAAAGTAAAAGCAAAACATATTCAAATAAAGTCTTTACGAAAATTGCACACAGCAACGTAACACTATTAACGTAATGTAATTATATGATTTAATTTTTAAAGCTCATTTATTTAATCTAGTTTTGAAGTATTATTAATGTAGTTTAACTATTGCAATTTAATGTCTTGCATAAGAGACATAGAAACCGTGCTCACATGCGTTTGTTGAAGGAGTGGTGGGTAAGCAAAAGCGAGTGGAGTAATGGTTACCCCTCGGCTTTTCAGGCCCCGAAGGGAGAAAATAAAAATAAGACCTGTTTTGACATAACCTATTCATTATCTTCCCTTAAGTTCACAGATTATCGCCGTAATCAATCCAAGCAGAAAACACATGCACAATAGGGTCTTGGATTTTTTTAGCTAAACGTGAGCCATAGAGGTAAGGGTCGCAGAATGGAACGATCGTCCTAGTCAAAAGAACTACGTGAAGGGCCTCATGAGCCAGCCACATTGATCAAAGATTACCTATACACCTAACGGAATTACCGACAGATCTTAAGACAAGCGAGCATGAGATAATCATAAAAGCTGTCATACAGGCTGGGAGGTGGAGACAAGAGAACGTAGATTCACAGTTAATAAAAGAAGAAATAGTCTAATGTTTCTCACCCTAGATAGAAGGGGTCATTTGTTTGTTCCACGAGCCAAAAAAAGAAAAACGTGTGTTGAATAAACATTACGTTAGCACTAATGTGATGTGATGTGATATCCACAGAGAACAGTGAAAATTAATTCTGGTTTAATGCAATAATGTTGTGAGTATGCTATTATTTTCTTTTTAACGACGGCTAATATAATGTTATAGTAATGTGATTTCTCCGACAGTAACCATTGGCAAGCATATAGATATTTTTACTATGACCAGAAATATGGAGTACTATGTGTCCGGCGACTGTATGTTATTTTTACTATAATCAGAAATATGGCGTACTATGTGTCCGGCGACTGTATGTTATTTTTACTATAATCAGAAATATGGAGTACTATGTGTCCGGCGACTGTATGTAAGTTTTACTATGGACAGACAAATGGCGTACTGTCTGGTGCTGTTGTTACTGAACAGTGGTTTGCTAGTACGCTTGCACCGATCTGATTGTACGGCATTTTGTTTTGACGTGGCAGAAATATTACATAATAAGTGAGAAGTTGTGGTAAATTAACATACGTGACATATATTCTTGTTAATTGACATATGTGACAGATGGTGTAAATCATTAAAATACATGACCGATGGTGTTATTTACACACACGCACGCACATATGCACGCACACATGACTTGATCGATGGTGTTATTAACATACTTGACAGGTGTTGTTTTTGATTGACATACATGACTAGTGGTGTTGTTAACATATTTGTCAGGTGTTGTTTTGATTAATATAGGTGACTAGTGGTGTTATTAACATACTTGACAGGTGTTGTTTTGATTAACATAGTTGACTAGTGGTATTATTAACATACTTGAAAGGCTTTGTTTTTAATTAACATAGTGACTGGTGGTGTTATTAACATGCTTGACAGATGTTGTTTTTTAATTAACATATCTGACGGGTGGTGTTATTCATAAACTGCGACTCTTAGTAAGTATGCCTAATTTCATTATTTTATATGTCTTCTGGCTCAAAGACCTAATGTAATAAATGATAAGCAATGTTATTAATTCATATTACTAATTAACAGTAAATGTGCACTAATGTAACTATAAACTTGCACTAATGTGACTGTAAACGTGTAATATTGTGAGTGTAAATGTGCACTATTGTGACTGTAAACGTGCACTATTGTGACTGTAAACGTACACTAATGTGAGTGCAAACGTACACTATTGTGACTGTAAACATACACTAATGTGATTGTAAACGTGTACTATTGTGACTGTAAACATACACTAATGTGACTGTAAACGTGCAATATTGTGACTGTAAACGTACACTAATGTGACTGTAAACGTACACTAATGTGATTGTAAACATACACTAATGTGACTGTAAATGTACACTAATGTGACTGTAAACGTACACTAATGTGACTGTAAACGTGCACTAATGTGACTATAAACGTACACTAATGTGACTGTAAATGTGTACTATTGTGACTGTAAACGTGTACTATTGTGACTGTAAACGTACACTAATGTGACTCTAAGCTAGAGGAACGACACCTCTAATACAATACGTATCAAGAACGATTCACTGAGCCGTTTGTAAGCATGCTTTAAAATGATAGTATGTTACTTTGAGCACAATCTAGAGACACTGTATGATGTGTGACAAGCAATTTTACTAATTAACAGTCACACAGTTGTCCACGGAGGTCAAAACGATATATTAGTAAATGGCCACACGCATGCGCTTTGAATGGAAAATGTTGGAAGCCTTGGGGATACTGGCGAGCTCCCATAAGGGATAGGGTGGTGTTATATAGCCTATCTTGATTCTAGGGCACTAAGCTATACAACAGAAAAAGTAAGCCCACACAAACCTACAATCATAACATTTTTATGTACAGATTAAGCACTTAATTTAGTCCTCTTTTCTTTTTCTTTAATTTGATAGCTTGTGGCCTTTCATCACTAGGTGCACATTGATAACTCTTGGCTTTTCATCACTAGGTGCACATGATCCACATGTTAAAATGTGTTAGAGAATCAAATTCACACCTTAAGATTAAAACTCTTTGAAGGGTTATCTTTATACATAAATTGGCTACATACCTAAATTGGCTACATACCTAAATTATGAAGCAATTAGCAAAAAAGAAAATTGTCAGAAATGGCGAAGTTTAAAATTAACTACACATCTAAAATGCGAAATAATGATTCACAACAGAAACTGATCTGATGTATAATACTAATCTCATAATGGTAAGCTGTCAAAAGTGACCAAGTTGAACAGCAAACTTTGCAAACTATGTTGTTACAGTAACAACAGTAAAATATAATAATTTGCCTGCACAAAATATTACTAGAAAATAATGCACCCATATATTTTACTAGTGAATCAGATCACTATGGCCAAACAACAAAAAACAACAACTATACTATCACTGCTACTACTGCTATTACTATTGTTACTACTACTCAAGAATTAATAACGAATTTAATCTTATAAATGCTTTCAGTTGTAAACATCATTATACATAAAACACACAAGGCCTATATACAGACTACTTTAAAACTTAAGATAAACTAAAAGTAAAATACTAAAAACCAAGTGGAAAATAATATATTACACAATAACTGTATTTAGACAAGAGAAACAAATGATCGATAATCTTGTCATGTCATTCAGGCCAGGTCAAATCAAGGTGACACGGGCAAAGTGAGGTAACTTCACGAAAGACAGTAGTAGATTTTTTTTTTTAGTCGACCCAGTTTTATGTGTGGCTATTTATGCTGGCTGGCAGACTAACAAACTATTTCAGTTCAAATTTGGTGAGATTCTAAGCGTTTGGAAAAGTAAGGGTCGGTCGGGTGGCCAGAGTGACAGTCATGATCTGGTAGGATTATTAAAATGGCACTGATGAATTTACAAAAGTCTAGAAGAACTGGTAATTGTTCTATAACCAAAGATTTATTTTTATGACTGTGTGGAGGAAGATTGATGCATAATAAGTTTAATTATCTGATTTGAAGAGGAAGAGTAGATTGAACTATTTAAAAAAAGAAAAGAAAAGTATGCAGTAGATATCAAAAGAGAAAATGACGCCCATCCCTGAAAACGAGAGCAAGACTACATCAATTACGAGGAAATGACGTCATTTCGCACTTCAGGTATCAAATCTACACGTGTCCTGCTGTACACAGAAAGCTTTCAAATTAGGAACACCATTTTTATTTAATATCAGTATTAAACAAACAGTTAATTTTTCTGGTGACCCAACCTGTGGAAAGAAATAGTAAAGAACACAGAAAACTGTGCGAAAAGATAAAATATACGTTGAAATCGAAGACACACTTAAACAAAACTTTTTGTAAGCCGAAATTTATAGACTGTTTGAGGCTAATAAATCGGACACACAATTACAGAATACAACAAATTATCTATCTATCTATCTATCTATCTATCTATCTATCTATCTATCTATCTATGCATGTATCTCAAAGCATTATTTGCAAGATAAGAAATAAAAATATGCAGATGCGACACTATCTCTACATCTTGATCAGAATTGGGAAGAGTTGCCAGTTTTGGCACGATTGAGTGACCAATCTATAATACACAAACATAATTATGTGCAACACACAACAACAACGTAGACATCCCGCAGAGGTCTACTTTCGCCATGCATGTATAACTAGATAGCATACGACACGGCTACACGGGACCACAACTTCCACGAGTGACCAACATAATTACCTAGTAATATAACTACAATGAATTTCACGCAAGTGTAAGGACCCTCTAGAATGAAATAAAATTGAAACGGGTGGATATATTTCTACTCAAAAATCTAATCCACTAAAGGTCTAAAGTAGCGAGTCAGGATTTATTTTCTCCATGATTCCAAAAGTCAGACACATTGACATTTTTTCGGAAATGTTCCATACGTAGACACGTAGACAAATAGATACATGTATGTAGATTGATAGATATTATGCCTAGACCCAATTCCCACCAGGAAGTACTTTTATGAAATCCAGACTGGGAGTGTCAAGTGAGTTTTCGCCCCTTTCTCACTCACGAACTATGTTCACTTCCGCAATTTACGCAACTCTTGCTTTGGCGATAGTTAACGCCGTGGTTTGTAAAGGGAGATAAGTATGCAATATATTAATAAATGTGATGTATATATTATCTGAACGTGCAAGCCACACCGAATCCACCAATTAGATAAATGACTGAATTACATGGTTCATTTGTTTACTTGGTTTTAAGTGAAAAAATATCAATATTTAACGACAAATTACAATTAGCCTCATTTGTCAATTTAACAAGGAAAACAAAAGAAAGAACTGTTTACATGTGTTTTGTTCATTATGAAGAAATATTTCTTCTTATTTTAAAGTTTTATTGTCAATTGCTTATTTTATTAAGAACGTTGATATTTCTTTTAATAATTATTAATAATATTAACAAAATCACTGAAGAATATATTGCTAATTATTACTTTGTAATCACTATTTCTTTTTCATCCTCTTCTTCTGTCTCTCTCTCACTTTAGGACAACCATGCACTCGTTGCTGAAAATATCTCCATAAGCACACAAACACACACACACACACACACACACACACACACACACACACACACACACACACACACAGATGAAATTATAAAAAAATAAAATAATTCTTCTTCCAATCAGACTGAGCAATTCGTCTTCCAAACAGAATGAGCAAATGATTTTCCAAACAGAATGAACCATTATTTTTTCGAACAGACAATTCATACTCTAAACAGACTGTCATCCAGCAGAAATATAAAACAACAACAATATATATATATATATATATATATATCTTCTAGATTCTTATATTGGTTTAGAATAACACATTATTATTTTTAATTTAAAGATTGATAAAGAATCTATAAAATAAAATAATTGTATCATCACTTCAGCAGCAAGTGGATTAGAGTGACACTGCACATACAAATCTCTCTGGTGTCCATTACTAAATCATTTCTTATTAATATTTTCAAGCAAAAGCGTTACTTCGTCTGCCTAACAAAACAGTAAAAACTAGTAGTGTCCATTACTAAATAATTTCTTATTAATATTTTCAAGCAAAAGCGTTACTTCATCTCCCTAACAAAACAGTAAAAAGTAGTAGTGTCATTGCAAAGACAGCAGTGAAAATTAAAAAAACCCAAGTGTTACATTCTTAAAATTTATTATAATATCTTAAATGCAAATTAAATAATCGACTGCTCTTATTTCTTGTTCAAACTGTGGCTGGATTATTTAAGGCTGCATTCAAAACCGGTCCTTATCTTTCTTTTTTGGTTTTCTGACACCGGCTTAAGGCGAGCGCCATTTCACAAAGGGCACGTGACACCGTGTGCAGTCAGGACACGTGACGCCGTGTGCAATCATAGGACACGTGACGCCGTGTGCATTACTGCTCACAAAGGACCCAGTGACGTTAGAGTGTTGCGCATCAAAGTCACGGGGCTAAGCTGCGGGATTAGGTGTATTATATATTATCTAACACTTAACCAAGTCGAGCAAGCATTATAAAATGCATTCAAGTACATTCAATTTGGCTTTCAAATGACATCAGGGGTTCCGTGTTCGTTTATCTATCTTCCTGTTTTCTCCTTTTGTATACTATTTGCATGTGTACCGGAAATTAGTGAAATTTATCATTTTACAAAGCAGGTTGAGGGTGTGCGCCAAACTAGATGCGACCTGTTTCACCCCCCTTTTGCCAGCCCTCCTGCCCTCCACCATAGACGCAACGCGAGGCTGTGGGGCTCCCCCCGAGGCAGCCCAAGACTGAGAACATCGCGAAGATGAAAGGTCTATTGCGGCTTCTGGGGTGAGAGAGAGAGCGTAACCAAATGTCCTATTGTACTTTTATTTCCCAAGATACAATTAGGCTATTGCATAGGAATCGCGATGTAATGAATTGACGTCATAGTTGTATATAATTATCACTTTCTTTTTTCACTTTTAGTGCATGTTCTACTAGCTTTTCTATTTTCTTGATAATATATCAGCGTGATATGACATTCATACTAAAACATCGCAGCTTGCGAAGAAACGCGAGTTAGTATTTTTTTCTTTTTCTATCACCAGCCAGCCTTCTTTACTTTAAAACAGGTACGGCCTTGTGAGCATTACCTTCTCTTCTTTAAATGAGATACGGCCTTCCAATCACCCCCTTCCAATCACATTCACGTGGCAGGACCTCATGCGAAAGAGCTTGAATTGAATTTCTCGTATCTCAACTCAAACAGTCACATAAAAAGTGAATGTAGAAAGATACAGTCACAAGATCAGAATTTGCTTTTTGAGGAAAGAAAGATGAGAATTTGCATTTAGAAATTGAGAATTTGCCTTTGAAAGAAAATAATGGAGATTTTGCGGTGGAGATTTTCTTTTTGAGGAAGAAACAGTTGAGTTGAGAAGTTGTTTTCGATATGAGAGAGAAAGACAGTCTTAGTTGTGAATTTGTCATTTGGGAGAACGTGGTTTGTTTTCAACATCAGAAGAAATGATTTGTAAGCATAATTAGTTATAATTAGGATAACATGCCCAATTCACACACTATTACAAAGATTCATCTGTCGCTATAATTAATATCTAAATCAAGAGAATTAATTTGAGGAGACTGAATGGTGATTCTGGCAACCAATATGTACTCAGCATAGGTGAAGTGTTAACATTAAAAATCTTTAACTCCTCATGCTGAGACAAGGTCTTTAAGCAAATGATGGAATGTACCAGTATGTAAGGCTAAATAAAAATTTGAGATTTAAATTATTATCCATTTTATTATCCAACTGTTGGGAAGCTGAGTAGCTCCTGGACATTTTCTGACATTTTAGAAATAATTGTATATCTTGCATTATAACTGTGATAGCAGGACCTGCCACATTATTGTGTATTCTGAATTTGTTGTTTTATCATCACTCCTTGTTTATAAGTTACCCCTGTTCCCAGAGAGAGTGTTTATGATGGATGGTTTATAGTGACCACATGAGAGAGACCCCGTTAAAATAATAAACTTAATTTATACTCATCAAAGATAAATATCTTGTCTGCTATCAGTTTGAGGGGGGGGGGTGAGTGCAGTCGGTTACGTTAGTCCTGTACCATCCTGTATTGTTTACATTTTTCATTCCATATGCAGTCTGGCATATAAACACGTCAGTACATGTAACCCTTGCACGCATAAAGCAAGAGCCAGAAAAACATCCATGGTGTGTGTGTGCGTGCGTGTGGACAACTGTGACGGACAACAAACAGGTCCTCCATGGTACTGACAATCACTGCACCCATCTGCTTCACTCTCAGAGCTGGAGGGGAGTGTTGGTGATACACATACACACTGATACCTACGACTTTATACTTAATGTATATATTGTGACTTTATTTCCTGTGACTTTTTTCCATGTGACGTTTATTCCTGTGACTTTATTTCCTACAATCTTCTGGGAAAATAGCTTTATTGCCCACTCTCATGGCCACTTCAAAGTGGGACAAACCGTATGTGTTTAAGCCCGAACACCTATCTAAGCTGCAGGCACAGGAACAAATTAGGAGAGACAAAGTGAACAAAAGAGGAGAGACAAAGTGAACAAAAGAGTGGAGACAAAGTGAACAAAAGAGGGGAGACAAAGTGAACAAAAGAGGGGAGACAAAGTGAACAAAAGAGGGGAGACAAAGTGAACAAAAGAGGAGAGACAAAGTGAACAAAAGAGGGGAGACAAAGTGAACAAAAGAGGGGAGACAAAGTGAACAAAAGAGGAGAGACAAAGTGAAAGAAATACAAGAAATATATGATGACGACTGGGTAGAATGTGACTGCAGATTAGTTTAGATAGATCAAGAAAGCGAAAACGTGTTCACACGAGAAATGTTCACACCTTACAACTTTTCACTTCAACAGAAAATAAAGCGCTCAACAACTCCTTCAAACATTTACTAAGGACCTCTTTCATCGAAACAATGGGGGTGGGGGTGGTGAAGAAGAAAATGAAGACTTAATTCAGCAAACTATTGTTAGCTCCCTTAATTTTTACAAGATCCTTTGAAATCACCTCCAACAATCGCGCAAACCCACACTGAAAGACTGAAATTCAAACCAACATAATTTGGTCAATACTGCCAGAAAAGAAAACCGGCTATACCCATACTCCCAAAGAAGAAAAGAAACAGGCTTTCTCACAAACCCCCACTACCATCAAGGAGGAAAAAAGAACCAGACAAAAACTATCACCTCAGAGGAAAAGAAAGTTCAAACAATGCCCGCAACCAACAGAGACAACAACAAGAAAAACCTCGCCAATACACAGACTACTACTACAACAAGGAAGGAAAAATTCATACAAACAGAACACCACACCAAGCAGCAAGACACCAACAGAGATCGAGGCCGCCCTTGACAAATACACAAGACCGCTTGAGATTCCCCCTCTATCACCATTACCAGGGACCACACCAAGAGCAACACCAACAGCAACCACAACAAACATCCAATCATCAGAACAAGGCCCCAAACATAAAAGACGGCGCCCACCACAACACATCTGGAAACGACAGCAGCAACAATAGCAACAAGAGTCAAAAACAGCAACAACAACGCCAACAGAACCACAACCGACAACAACGTCAACAATGGCAACACAGTGAGCAGCAATACATGCAGTGGGGATATTTTAATCATCCCACTGCGGTCACGATTCAACTGCTGCTCGACCACCTTTATGGCCACCAGCGCCCGTCTTCACGCTTCCCAACGGTCACCGGTGACAAATGCGACATAAGCGCCAACAACAACGACGACAACACCACCACTAAGGAGGACAGAGGGTTGAACATCCCGGGCGCACTAGGTACAGGCTTGGTGTGCTAGTAGCCTGGGCTCTGTAAGACACCCCCTCCCACTCAAACATCGGGAGCGACAACAAAAACTTCCACCACAACTTTAGCCCACGGATTACCGGACTGAAGTCCGCCTTTGCCGGCCAGACACGTTTTGCAACGGGACGTGTCTTTCTACTGTAGCGTTGTGGTTTCGGTGGTTGATGCAAGTTGATACAACTTCAACGCCACAGACACAAGAAATAGAGGATACATAATTCAAAGGGAACACAACTCACTACAAAAACATCAACAGCTGACGACAACATCAAGTAAGCACCAAGACAAAACTCCAACAGCAACACCACCGACAGCGCTCCCCAAATACTCCGTAGGAGAACCGGTCCCACTGGAGCACTACAGAACAGAGAACGTCTTATGTTGAAATGAACCCACTACCATCACCACCACCACCACCACCACAACCACCACCACTCAGCAATCCCTTATTTTCTTTTAAAACAGGCACGGCTTTCCTAACATTCCCTTTTTTTCCTTTGTTTTTTTAAAACAGATAAAGCCTTAACCAGCATTCCTTTCTTTTATTTAAAATAGGAACGCCTTCCCAGCATTCCCTTCTTTCCTTTAAAACAGGAACGCCTTCCCAGCATTCCCTTCTTTCCTTGAAAAGAGGCACGGACTTTCCTGCTTTAAAAAGACATATGCATACCTGCAAGACATGACAGCATGTTCCAAGAAAAGATTATTAGAACGAATATAGCAGAGCCAACTTTCCACTCAAAGGGCGAACTCAAATAATAGGCCTAATAATAATACTGATAAAAGAGACTTGACAAAGCGTTTAATCTGATAAAGCCTCGAAATGCCTTACTATAATTACTGTCACCACCCACCCTCCCTTCTCCGACAGGAGGGGAGAGGGATGGTGGCTTGCCGGCTCCACGTAGGACTTGCATAAAGAGAATGACAAATCCACACACAGAATACCAAGATGTTTGTTTGGCTCGAATTTAATTCTGCGTGTAGGTTACGTATTGCCGACATGTTTGCATGTGTGCTTGCATACGGGTAGGGGTGAAGTGTAGACGGCACAGGCGACACAACGTATAACAACGACAGCAACCACTCTTTCGAAACCATAGACAGAAGAAAGGCCCAATATCGGAGTACAAGTTCAAATTTATTGGTCTATAGGTTTCCTCTCACACGTTGGTTAGTCAGTCAGCCATCCACACTCACACCCATGGGAAAGGGGGAAGAAAGAAGAAAGAAAAATGATAAATGATGAATTAAAATCAAAGAAATACAAAACTCAATTTCTTCATGCAGTACTACTTCTAACATTGCTTAGGCATTTTACAACATAATAGAACAGTCATTATTTCAGAGTTCTGGCGCCACACATCAATGTTCAATAATAATACACAAAGTTCAAAACAAATGTCATTTAACTTGCAAGTCTTTTCAATGGTTCCATCAATATCTTTTTACTTCAAGGTTTACTTCTAATTTTAGTTTAATGTTTAATTAAGATTCTAGTTTTAGTTTTAGGTTCTAGTTTATACTTATGTTTATGTGCTACGTGCTCTGAGATTTCCCTAATTAGTTAGAATTTCTTTTACTCACATAGGTATTGTCACGTTCTCCTTGTTCTCTGTTCATATAATCAGCGTTACTCTCTTTTTGTGCTGGGCTCACATCGTTACACTTTCTTCTTGTGCTGGGCTCACATCGTTATCGGCTCTTTCTCCATGTGCTGGGCTCACATCGTTACACTTTCTTCTTGTGCTGGGGGGGTTTTGATGATACAACAAAAACATCGTCGACGTCTTGACCTGGCCGCCTTCACTGTTACGACGGTTGCTACACTTCATGCGCTTCTCTCGTTAGGCCTAATTTCTCAACTCTCCTTGCGTTCTCTCTTCCCTCTTCTTCTCTTCAATTTCTGCTCATTTCATCTCATCTCTTAACTTCGTTTCTCATCTCTTCTCTTCATCATAACTTCGTTTCTCATCTTCTCTTCTCTTAACTTCGTTTCTCATCTTCTCTTCTCTTAACTTCGTTTCTCATCTCTTCTCTTCTTCACAACGGCCAACCTTTGCCGTTCTCGGCGGTATGCCTCATGCATGACCGCTACTGCTTCCAACGATAGTTACTACCACTATGTAACATCTCGTTCTGTAACATCTCCCAGCGCCGTGACATTAAACTTCCACCAGGAATTTGCCTTCTGCCTGGAAAATAATCGATCACCCGCGGTCTTTGACAGAGTCTTTGAAAACCTGAGATGGCTATCTGATTTGATTCGGCCCATCTAAAAACTGCAGCGGTCTTTACGACGCGCCTCATACGCAGCCAGGTAGACTTTCTGGCACACTGTTACAGTGGTCAAGAATCCTCCTTCTGCTTTTCCATCACAGAATCGTAGAGTCTTCTTTGATCCATAAAAGCAGGGAGAAACTCAGAGGTGACCTTCACCCCTGTACAACACGCTACATTTTCCACGTCGCTCTTCCACGTTTCTCATCCGCTTCTTTCTCTGTATCCCCTTTTATACACACAGTTCTTTGCACATCCCTTTCTGTGAGATGACTGGTACACACCCCTCCTTCCAGCACAGACGCTATCCCCCTTCCAGCACTGTACGTGCTTAGGAATATTCTCTGCCCATCCTGGCCACCTCTGGCGTCCACCTCTGGCGTCCAGTTCTATCAGTGCCAAAGTATCAAGTTCCCAGTTGGCACCTGTGATTTACGTATCCATTTAACCTCTAGCTAACTCTCAGAGCACACACTAAAATCTCAGAGCAAGCTGTCCTACTCCTATTTTATTTTAAAAACTGCAGTTACTATGGCAACTCATGGCCACCTGGCAAGCAATACATTCTCACAGCAAGCATGGTTGTACACACAGACCAACCTTTTTAACTTAGCATACAATGATTAATTTTCCAATAACTCAACTTCTATTTCACTAAGTACTTTCACAAAACAATAGTAATTACACAATAGCAATCAATATTAACCTACTACCAAACATTTAATAGTGGTGATTCTTTAAAAAAAGATGTTTACATTTCAAAAACTCAGTCTGCCTCAGTCACGGACATAATTGGCGTCCTAGCATCTTCTCACGAATTCCGTACGCTGGCCCTACGCTGACATATATTTATGAGCGTGGTGTCCTGACCGCAGAGGGTCAAGCCAGCATTCTCTTGCAAGCTAATTATATCTTTTCCATTCCCCGACACGAACTTAAAGCTTATGTTTCCGACTTAGTTTTCCCCATTGCTGAAAAATGGTCATTTTCACCCTGTCCCTCTTTTAATTAACTTAGCTGTTTCGTTCATAATTTAGAGTTAGAAGTTACTTAGAGGGAGAGAAAAAAAAATTATTAATATTTCTTGATCTTCGTGACAATTACAAATTGCATAAAATGTAATATATAAATCTGTTAAATACATAAAATGACCACAAGCAATGTAGAAGAAAAATGAATCCGTTAGAGATTTATTATGTAAGTTTTGAGTAAACAATCCAGGCAGAAAGGTGGCACTTTAATGATTTATCCATTCAATGTTCTATTTGATATGACCCATCCCCCCTCTCCCCAGGCTTCGATACTTGAGAACCCAGAGCCAATTAGGGTTAAGAATGTCCTAAGATAAAAATGGCGTCCTTCCTAAGTGAGGAAGGACGCCAACAACTAATACTACCATAAAAAAAACGAAATCTGAGAAACTCGTAAACCACCAAGTGAAAATAATTTGATTTTCAGGAATTAATTTCATCATGCTTCCTTTCTTGTGACTTTAGGCATTAATTTGTTACAAATTCCTTAATTTGTTATAAGAGTTATAGTCATTTTTTCTTAATTTTTATACTTGATATATTGCGATAATATTTCTTTTCACGGCTTTCAAACAAATCATTAGTTACGCAAATTAATAGATTTAATTCTTAGTTACGCAAATTAATAGATTTAATTCTTAGTTACGCAAATTAATAGATTTAATTCTTAGTTACGCAGATTAATAGATTTAATTCTTAGTTACTCAATTAATAGATTTAATTCTTAAAGTTACGCAAATTAATAGATTTAATTCTTAGTTACGCAAATTAATAGATTTATGCTTAGTTACGCAAATTAATAGATTTAATTCTTAGTTGCGAACAGCACTGGCTTGCCTTCGTAATCTGTCATAATTAAGTCCCCTAAATATTAATAAAATCATCCTGTTCATATTAAACAAAAAATTCTATATGACTTGACGCGTTCTGTGCGGTGCAAGTATGTACACATGTCCGGTGACCTAGAAAGGAGTGTTGTCAAGATTTCGACGAACTGCGTGATTTCCTGTCAGATTAAAGCGTCTTTAGGGTGTAATATTTATACTGAATTGTGTTTTACAAATCTTCCTCAGTATTTGGCAGGGCCACTCAGTAAGTGTGACATTGACAAGGTTATCTGCTAATTGAATTAAGTCACATGATCTTATATATTTAGTAGTTGTTAATAATAGAGCGAGTTTTGATGTCCGACCCGCCAGACAGCTAACCGGTTCTGAGTATTTCTTCAAGGCAAGACCGGAGTTTTGAGTAGAGTCCGAAACCCTTGCCCGAGGGGGGTAAGGTCTCTCTATACCAGTCAATTTAATGAAGGATTGTTATGTTTACAATAGATAGCCACGAACCACATGGTTGTCTATATGATAACACCAATGAAAACAGTTCAGTGATATATAAAGATGGAAACAGTTTAGCGATAGATATTCATGAAAATAAAACAACAGCTTAGTGACGGATGTTCATGGAAACAAACAGTTTAGTGATTGTTTCGATGTATACTATTTAACAATGCAGTACTGTTCACTCCCCACTCCCTGTTTCTGTCGAACTTGGTACTTGTCAATGCTCGGACCAAGTTCATGTTCTCATCAATGCTCGGACCAAGTCCGTGTTCTTACCCATGCTCGGACAAGTCCGTGTTCTTGTCAATGCTCGGACCAAGTCCATGTTCTTGTCAATGCTCGGACCAAGTCCGTGTTCTTGTCAATGCTCGGACCAAGTCCATGGTCTTGTCAATGCTCGGACCAAGTCCATGTTCTTGTCAATGCTCGGACCAAGTCCGTGTTCTTACCCATGCTCGGACAAGTCCATGGTCTTGTCAATGCTCGGACCAAGTCCGTGTTCTTGTCAATGCTCGGACCAAGTCCGAGAGATAGAGAAACCAAAGGAATGTCCAATAATAAAAACCGAAACAATGGAATAAGTCTTTGCAGAAAAGTAAGCTAATAGTGCCCACTTGGAAAGAACTATAACTCTAGAAGACGACGAAGACGCACAAACGTAAATCAAGGTTTGGGGATTACCCATGTTTTTTATTACTTGAAAATACACAAAATGCTAGAAATAAATTAAGGTCTGGGGATTATACATGTTTCTTATTACTTGAAAATACACAAAATGCTAGAAATAAATTAAGGTCTGGGGATTGTACATGTTTCTTATTACTTGAAATACACAAAATGCTAGAAATAAATTAAGGTCTGGGGATTGTACATGTTTCTTATTACTTGAAAATACACAAAATTCTAGAAATAAATTAAGGTCTGGGGATTGTACATGTTTCTTATTACTTGAAAATACACAAAATTCTAGAAATAAATTAAGGTCTGGGGATTGTACATGTTTCTTATTACTTGAAAATACACAAAATGCTAGAAATAAATTAAGGTCTGGGGATTGTACATGTTTCTTATTACTTGAAAATACACAAAATTCTAGAAATAAATTAAGGTCTGGGGATTGTACATGTTTCATTAACTACTAACGTAGATCGTAATATAATCCTACGCTTCTCCCTGTGGAACACTTTAGCCACCCCCACACCCCGAACCTTCCTAAGTAAAGGAAATGCCATTCACGGCTTTAAGTGACAGTGTCAAAAGTGATACAAGTGTCCAAGACCTGTCACTGACCTTGAAATATCTGCCTGTGCGCTCTTGTAGTAAATTTAACATTCATCTACCTGAAACTACCCGAACAGTGAGGCATTTGAATTTTACTGACATTTATAGCACGCCCCAAGAAACGCCATGTCTAACTGAAAAGTGCAAACAAGTAAGTAGTAAAATTTTATGTCCCAATTGGCTGTGTGAGGTGTCATGAGTTGTCAATTTTACACACACACACACACACACACACGCACGCACGCACGCAAACACACACAAACACACACACAAACACACACATAGACACACACACATACACACACACACACACACACACACACACAAACACACACACATAGACACATACACACACACACACACACACACACACACATTTCAAAATCTCGCTCCCTCATATATAATATAATGAAATTAAATTTTTGTCTTTGGATAACTGAATCCAAACTATCCATATATATATATTAATTTGAAATAAATGTAATGATACTTCATTTTATGTTTCATGAAAGTGCGATACAGAGTAAAGGGAGGGAAGAAGTGAACGAATGTGTGTGTGTGTGTGTGAGAGAGTGTTTACTGTGTGTTAAGCAGGAGCTTCACTCTGTTGATTTTGCTCACGGTTATGCATCTCTAACCGCCTGCCTAACATGGTGGAACAGAACCGTTGGAGAACAGGATTAAACCGTCGATTGTAAATCAGAGCGCGCCACTCGTGACTGACCTGCATGAGTAAACAAACGTAATGCGCAGGTGATTCCCTAGAAAACGAGTCAAAATTGGGACTTCTTCAAACGAGTCACTTTTCTCAGACATTTTCTGAGAAAAGTTATTGAATAAAATGCACATGGGGTCATTTAGCAATTAAGTTAAGGGTAATCCCGAAGTCACACGTAACTGTCAACCCGTGATGCGTCACTCTAGCATTCATAGTGATGGAGCAGACATTTTCTCTGCGTAATATACAATTGTAAGGTTAGACTATCGAACAAATCGCATACTTGTTTTACTTGTGGTAATCGAGGACACGACGACGAGAACAGAGACGACGAATTCCTCTCCCCCACTCCCCCTCCTTCCTCTCCCTCCCCAAGCGCGAAAGCGGCGGAAGCCGGAAGCGCCCCCCTAAATGACCAACCAACTAACCAACCAACTTGTGGTAACCAGTTAAAGTTTGCATTTAAGAATTTTTCTATCAAGGGCGGTAATGCTGATCGTTCAGTATTGACGAGTATCGCTGAGGTACAATAGTATGACGTAGGCAAAAGGATAAATTACTTATTTTATTTATTTAATGGCTGAATTATATTTGGATTACAAATTAATATATTTATGTGAGAGATTGAAGAACGAATGAAACTAATATTGTTTTTTTTTCTCTGAGAGTCTGCTGTACAGGGTACGAGTGTTAGTATAATTGATTCGTAAAATCTAACGGTACACGCCGTTTCCCCCCAAAAAAATTGTTCGGAGCTAATAGATAGATGTGCCGCATCAAGAAACAGCAGCTATTTGAGGCTACCAGTACAGCTCAAGATTCAAGGACTCTGTTCGAAGCTACCAGAGTATCGCTCTTTCGAGAGTTAAGCGCTATCGTAGTTAGGATTCAAATATATATATATATATATATATATATATATATATATATATATATATAGTGTGTGTGTGTGTGTGTGTGTGTGTGTGTGTGTGTGACTTTGACAGTAATCTAAACCCTGCATAAAAAAGAAATAAGAGCACGCAGCACACAACTATAAGGATTAATAATAATTTATCAAGAGCAGCCAATATTTACAAAGAACCACACATCTGTAATAAACAGATATAACTGCTACACACAGTTATATATAACAGTTCAAATGCACCCAACTTCGAAAGTGAATGCACTGAACCTACTCGTGCCCATAAGTCAAAGAGTGGCCATCATCAATATTTAGCTATACATATGTCTATATGAGGACAAACCTTTGAGCAAGTGGGAGATGGGTTTTTTTTGGGTGAGCTGGTATTTTCATATGGCCAGCTTTATATTGCATTGTCGCGTTCACGAAAGGGAGACAACATCAGAGACTCATTAAAAACGACGGGGTCAAGATAATCTATAAATATAATTTTTCAATTCTGTGTATACCTCTGTATGAAACGCCAAACACCCTCTTTGTTTGTCGACTTGATTCTCATGGGGGAAAATAGTTTTCGCAAATTTAAAATGGTGAAGGCCACTTATTTCAACCGAGTGATGTCAATTTGCCATTAAGTATTAAGTTGAGACGCAGTCAGTTCTCAGTAATGCCTGTTTTTGCAATGCTATTAATAAGTCGCAAGGACACTTTCGAATACGTGGGAGGTCTTGTCATTCACGGAACAAAAACAACATCACAGTACTCATAAAAAAACAGACGGTCAAGGTCATTTGTTAAATGATCCTCAAGTTTTCGTTCACAATGTGACTTGTAATCAAGCCTTCCAATAAACAAATTCATTTATGCTCATTGCAATGCATTCATTTTAATTTCCCACCTATCATCTATTATGTGGAAAGTACTCTAGTCAGCAAATAAAAACATAATTATATGTAACAGAGGCGCCAGTCCAACATAACATTGCATAGTTTACATTAAGTAAAGGGGCAAAGACCTGTAAGAGAACAACTTCAGTTGGACTGTAGTTAAAATAAGAAGCTGGAAAATACAGTCCACAAAGAGCCATTGGAGTGACCTGGAAATCATTTTTCCTTCTTGACCTAAAAGGCCAAGACGCAAATACAATTCTCCAGAAAATCCTATACATGAGTGTAAGGAATGTGTGGGGGTGCATGCGGTTGCAGATGTTTTGTGTGATGCACTAGTAATGCAATCACAAATGCAAATAATTGGCTGCACACTAGACTGATCGAGAAACAGATAATAGCTCACCCCATTTACACTCAATCATGCCTAAAAAGGTGTAGACAGGTGATAGAATAAATACAAGTCTGATGAAGAAACTGGTGATACTTAATGGGCAACGCAAGGCTGGATTGAAAGCACGGGATGCCTAGAGATGCTCCATCAAGGTCCAAACAACAGTTTCAGTTGATAATTTATGTGCAAAATCTTTAATTAATGATACAGCAAATGTTACATGCAATGAAAGGTAACGCTGGTTGATAAGCTCAGTCTTACAAAACCTGTACTCTACAAAGTAAAGTTGTGTAGTCCCTTGTCTCTGTTGGGAAGGATGCTTCTAGAACATCAGTAGTCATTCAGAGGATGTCTCCCACAGACAGGATTGCTGAATGAGTATAGGTAACTGACAGCTTTTTCTAGCATGACATAGAATGGTAGTTAATAGAAATATCACATTTCTAGAATGGCAGCAGATAGCTTGGAACTAGAAGTAGGCCGAGCGGGAGTTAAGTTTCTATATACCCAATGTACGAGTGTTTCAGTAGGAACATTTTAACATAGAAAAAGCTGTAAAACATTTATACTCCAACTTGTTGAGTGTAAGAGAATAGTGTGAACAATGAGCCACTTTAGATGTTTGATTATTTTAAATAATAAGTCATTTGTAATGGTTTGACTAATGTAAATAATAAGTCAGTTTGACTAATGTAAATAATAATTCATTTATAATGGTTTGATTAGTTTGCTGCAGTGGTAAAACTCTGTAATTTATGAGTTTGAAATTATTTGACTATTTTAAATAATATCATTTCATTGGTAAAACCTTGTAAGTAATGAGCAGTTCATAATTATGAAATAAAATAATCTTTGATTATTTTAAATAACAAGTCATTTGAAATTCATTGATTATTTTAAATAGTCTAATGATTGTAAATAATAGGTAATTTTAAACGTTTTTTCATGTAAACAAGAAATGATTTGTTTTGTTTACATTTTATAATATATGTTATTTAAATTTGTTTGATTAATTCAAATAATAAATAATCAGTCAGACGTAATGGTTTGATTACTGTAAATAAAGACTTATTTGTAATAATTTGATTTCTGCCAATATTACCATTTATATTGGTTTATTACTGTCAATACTGAGTCATTTGAAATTGCTTCATTAATGTAAATAAAATATCTGGAATTTGTTTGAATCATGTAAGAATTAAACCATTTTGAATTGTTTGCATACTGCAAATAATAAGTCAAGGTAAATAGTCTGATACTGTAAATAATGTAATGTGAAATAGTTTATTTACTGCAAAAATAAGTAACTTGTATATATTCTGATAACTGTAAATAATGTAATGTGAAATAGTTTAATTACTGCAAAAATAAGTCACTTGTAAATAGTCTGACAACTGTAAATAATGTAATGTGAAATAGTTTATTTACAGCAAAAATAAGTAACTTGTATATGGTCTGATAACTGTAAATAATGTAATGTGAAATAGTTTAATTACTGCAAAAATAAGTCACTTGTAAATAGTCTGACAACTGTAAATAATGTAATGTGAAATAGTTTATTTACTGCAAAAATAAGTAACTTGTATATAGTCTGATAACTGTAAATAATGTAATGTGAAATAGTTCATAACAAAATCAACCAATGGGGATGGACCGGCAGTTTCTTTGTTGAAGAAGTATTCAATTCTAATCACTTTGAATTTGAACTTAACTGAGTCCGGTCATAAAACTTATGATAAGTTAACTGACTGATAAAGAAAGAATGGACTTGGATTATATTTATTTCGTATGTGTTTGCTATTGATTTATGATTTGAATTTGGGATCGACTACATTGTACATTATACTTGTGAATTTTAACCTATGCTATATTTCTTACGCTGTGTGTGTATCAGGCTAATAAAATTGTTCCAGGATTTGTAAGTTGAGAATGCTTGTAAAAGAGAAAGGAGTTTAGAGATGAAATATACCTGAAATTTAATGCTGCCTTAATTTGACTTTTACAGAGCAAGCCTTTTTGTTTAACTTTGTCACGTCATGCTCTGTTGGCTACTGTGCTCTATTAGATTACGTTGGTGTGTGAATCCGACGTTGTCATCAATTTAGCAGTAAAATATGTTGCTGCCAGTGGATTCCTGTGAATTCCGCCCGAGTGCCAATACAGTGGATATTGAAGGCTTGAGTTTGGTCTCGAGAATTCAAGAAGATTATTTTGAATGTTCTCTGTAGTGTGTTGATTAGATGCACATGGAAATGCAATATTATTCCTCCTGTGGTGCTTAATAGCGAATGTGAAATTCAGGACAATTCTCTACGGTGTACTTGGAGAGCAAGTCGAAGATTCTGGAACAATTGTGTAGCATGACTCTAGAAGAGACCCGTGGGGCCACTGCCTAAATAAGAAAATTTGTTGCAAACTGTGTGATTGAGAAACATGTGCCAGCAACAGCCGCCATCTTTGAAAAGGTTATGTGAATTGATTTTAATTATTTCTCTGAAACACTACTCTCATTTCCGTGATGCTATCCCTGAACTTGATTACATATTTATGTTAATGACTGCTTATGTCTATGAACTTGATTACATATTCATGTTAATGACTGCTTATGTCTATGAACTTGATTACATATTCATGTTAATGACTGCTTATGTCTATGAACTTGATTACATATTCATGTTAATGACTGCTTATGTCTATGAACTTGATTACATATTCATGTTAATGACTGCTTATGTCTATGAACTTGATTACATATTCATGTTAATGACTGCTTATGTCTATGAACTTGATTACATATTCATGTTAATGACTGCTTATGTCTATGAACTTGATTACATATTCATGTTAATGACTGCTTATCTCTATGAACTTGATTACATATTCATGTTAATGACTGCTTATGTCTATGAACTTGATTACATATTTATGTTAATGACTGCTTATGTCTATGAACTTGATTACATATTTATGTTAATGGCTGCTAATGTCTATGAACTTGATTACATATTCATGTTAATGAATGCTTATGTCTATGAACTTGATTACATATTCATGTTAATGACTGCTTATGTCTATGAACTTGATTACATATTCATGTTAATGACTGCTTATGTCTATGAACTTGATTACATATTCATGTTAATGACTGCTTATGTCTATGAACTTGATTACATATTCATGTTAATGACTGCTTATGTCTATGTTAGGATAAACCGAATGATTGTCCAGTGTTAATGAACATTGTTGTGAAGTGGTGTAAAGGAAATTGCTCTCTTGATTATATTCAAATGTTGTATATTTGATTGTCGATTTAATAAATTTATAGTTAAATTTATTGAACTTCTTACACATATTGATTACTATATGTTGTATATTTGATTGTCGATTTAATAATTTATTGTTAAATTTATTGAACTTCTTACACATATTGATTACTATATGTTGTATATTTGATTGTCGATTTAATAAATTTATTGTTAAATTTATTGAACTTCTTATACATATTGATTACTATTTGTTGGAGAAGAAAGCGGTTGGATGGGGGCTCGCTAAATATAGATTAAAGGCGGATATATCTTCTCCTTTAGTAAGATGTTTTCCACCCAAGGAAATATTGTGTGACAGTAAATGTCTGTCTTTAAGGTTGTGGAAGCTTCATTCATTAGT
This sequence comes from Sinotaia quadrata, assembly GCA_028829895.1. Taxonomy (NCBI): domain Eukaryota; kingdom Metazoa; phylum Mollusca; class Gastropoda; order Architaenioglossa; family Viviparidae; genus Sinotaia; species Sinotaia quadrata. The sequence continues at coordinate 24,137,898 of CM054178.1, forward strand.
TCCATGATTCGGTCCGTGTGGTGACAAGTTCAGAATACATGTCAGCAGTGAGCAAGATATAAAAATTAGGTCACACAATGCAAAAGAATGATGATCCGAAGGCAAAATGAGACAGTGAACCGGATGTAGCAAATCTGGGTGAAAACAACGCGATTACTATCCTGGACTCTACAGGACAACAGTCGGGTAGGGGAGGAATAAAGTGTCACCCCTACAGATTGACGACACCCCAAAAAACCCAATATGGAATTTATGTCGTCTTTATATAGCAACAACGTCATATACGAAAATATAGTTTGTCCTATCATTGTATAATATTTTGATATGATTATTACACTGCTTATTGTTCACTAGTTTGCTGGCACCAAACCCTGAGCAGATCGTAATCGGATATGGCAATAAATTTCGCAATCTGTAATCTCAACACGTAGAAACGGAGCAGTACACTAAAAAAAAAAAGCCAAAGACTTTTTAGAATGCGCTACACCAGTTTTTAAAATATTAAAATATCATTCTCCATTTATCCAACCACGCAAGCCAACAAGCAACCAACCAAACCAGCCTAAGAAACTCCATCAGCCGATCATCCAAGCATTTAACCCGGAAAAGAAGCTAACAATAGAATAAACTTGCATAATAAACAAACTTGCATAATAAACAAGTAAACAATAGAATAAACTAGCATAATAAACAAGTAAACAATAGAATAAACTTGCATAATAAACAAGTAAACAATAGAATAAACTTGCATAATAAACAAGTAAACAATAGAATAAACTTGCATAATAAACAAGTAAACAATAGAATAAACTTGCATAATAAACAAGTAAACATTAGAATAAACTTGCATAATAAACAAGTAAACAATAGAATAAACTTGCATAATAAAACAAGTAAACAATAAAATAAACTTGTATAATAAAACAAGCAAACAATAAAATAAACTTGTATAATAAAACAAGCAAACAGTAAAATAAACTTGTATAATAAAAAAAACAAACAGTAAAATAAACTTGTATAATAAAACAAGCAAACAATAAAATAAACTTGTATAATAAAACAAGCAAACAATAAAATAAACTTGTATAATAAAACAAGCAAACAATAAAATAAACTTGTATAATAAAACAAGCAAACGGGAAAACAAATGAACTCAAATGGTAAGCACGGTCAATAAGAACAAACAGAAATGCAAAGGAAAGAATAAGGAATAGGATTATAAATAAAAGTAATTAAATCATTAGTAATACAGTAACATCATAGTCCGTTTCTAGTGAGGTATATTTATATGATACCGGGGTATGAATCATGCTTCTTTAAAACCACGGACCTCGAGCGATCTCTGCGATAGTAGTAGACAATCTGATAACAAAGATCTACAGTGGTTAGGGCATTGATGCCTTGCATATAAAATACATCGCGTCAAGAAATAAGGGCGACAACCTAGCGTTCATTATCATGAATACTCTAGAGGTCTGAAAAGAATCCACACTGTGGGTTCTGCGCCTTCCTGAATTGTATTCATTTCAAAAGGAGCGAAATTTTACAGTTTAGAATAAAAAGAGAAAAATTCAATGGCCGAAAAGCAGCTAGTCTTTCGAGTAAGAAATGTTGGTAGTGGTTGGTTGGCTCTAAAACCAATGCCCTTCTTTGTAACATAGTCATAAGTGTGATAAACAGTTCCGCATTTTTTTCTTACAGAGCAATATTCTAACGAATAAGATTTATAAAAATTCAAACCTCTCATGCGCACCCATACAAATCTTATCTGTATTAAGAGTCACTATGCAATTCATGCGAATTTGTCCTTTAACCATAAAGTTATTTTGGGACACTGATAATCGTATTTACCGGAAAGATATCAGAGCTAACGTGGACTTTCGCACGACCACCATGCAACTCGTTTAACAAGTATAAGTGACCTTGATTACAACTAAAGCTGTTTTGAGGTTTATCACTGACGAAACTATCGACTTGGACGTCTTTAATTGTTTTTAATGTATTGAAACCATATATTGTACATCTATAGTACATATATCTAGTGTATATCTATAATACATCTATAGTACATATAGAGCACATATATAGTACATATATAGTACATCTAGTGTACATCTATAATACATCTATAGTACATATATAACAATATATTGTATATCAACAATAATGTACATCTATTAGTACATTTATAGTACATCTACACCTATTGTACATCTATAATACATCTATTGTACATCTATAATACATCTATAGTACATATATAACAATCTATTGTATATCTATAATACTGTACATCTATTAGTACATTTATAGTACATCTATAATACACCTATTGTACATCTATAATACATCTATTGTACATCTATAATACATCGATAGTACATTTATAGTCTGTTAGAACCACAACTACAGGTGTCGAAGACTGTCAAACCACTCGATTAGATGTCAAAGCAACTTGTTTGGATTTCAAGAGAGCTGTTCAGCATCCTCGTATAGATGTCAAAGAATTGTCAAAAGCATTCGATTAGAAATTTGTTAACTAACAAAATTAACCATTTGAGTTATACAGTTTGGATTCAATAAATTACTAAAAAGCAGCCGTTTTGATGTCTAAGAATTATTACCCCCCAAAAAAAATCCATACCCGTTTAAACATTTAACAACTGTCAAAGAATAAAATAATGTAAACTAACAAAATCATCCTTATAAATTTATACTAAGTACAAGGATGCCGTATTAGCCCATGGTAGGGCCCCTTGACTTCGAGCTCCTTTGGGCCCCTCGACATCCCCCCTCACGAATTTCACGTTCACCTTTCGTACAGCTCATTAAAATAATATTACAAATGAAGTAATTAATGAAGAAATAAGGAGTACAACTCATTAAAATAATATTACAAATGAAGTAATTAATGAAGAAATAAGGAGTACAACTCATTAAAATAATATTACAAATGAAGTAATTAATGAAGAAATAAGGAGTACAACTCATTAAAATAATATTACAAATGAAGTAATTAATGAAGAAATAAGGAGTACAACTCATTAAAATAATATTACACATGAAGTAATTAATGAAGAAATAAGGAAAATAGTATCATCTTAGCACGAAGCAAAGCAGTACAAAATACCAATAAAAAGTTTCCTTTGAAAAAGTACACCCGCTCGCTATAAAGAAGGGCTGAATAGGCTCGCGATCGGGTGAAGAAACTGAAAATGTCTTGTTAAATAAACCTTACCCTAACTTAATACGACAGGCCAAGCCTCCTTAACAAGTGTCGTCGTTTTGTCATTTTAGGGGAATTTTTGTATCCGCTGAGTTGAGACTAGACAATATGAATACAAAAGTTTCGCGCGCAATGATGTGGTGGGACCCTGCTTTTGGTGGTGGGCCCCTGCTCTTGGCGGGCCCCTAGGCCAGAGTACAAGGTACTTATTCAAACGTTTATGAATCGACGAAACACTTATTTAGATGCAAATGAGCTTTAATTTGACGTTTATTAACTGACAAAGATGACCGTTTCGATTTCTTAAAATCTGACAAAGTCACATAGTTAAGCGTTTAAAAACTGTAAAAAAAGAAGCCATTTGTACTTTAAAGCTACCAATTTAGACTTCTTTAGACTGACCTAATCACCATTTTGACGCCTATGAACAGTAATACTATCCGTTGAGATGAAGTAGGAACTATTAAATAAGGTAGCCGTTGAGTGTTAACAATTATCATTTGCACAGCTCTGCACTGTAAATGGATACCGTGCAGTGAGATTATGATATTGATAACTCTGGCACCAGTCCTTAAAATCGCCGCAAATTTTGAGATTTGATGACGATACAGTGAGATCTTATTTGCGATTTAAAAAAAAAGCCCAGATCGGACTAACGTGACATTTGACTTTCTTAACTTAGTCCAATAATGCATATTAAAATGTATTATGTAACAAGAGTGTTACAGAGAATCATATAGTATAGAGAGAACTATTAAAACCGTATCATGTAACAATAGTGTTACAGAGAATCATATAGTATAGAAAGAACTATTAAAATGTATCATGTAACAAGAGTGTTACAGAGAATCATAGAAAGACCTATTAAAATGTATCATGTACATATCAAGAGTGCTACAGAGAATCATATAGTATAGAAAGAACTATTAAAATGTATCATGTAACAAGAGTGTTACAGAGAATCATATAGTATAGAGAGAACTATTAAAACTGTATCATGTAACAAGAGTATTACAGAGAATCGTGAAGTATAGAAAGAACTATTAAACTGTAACATTTAACAAGAGTGTTACAGAGAATCATAGAGTATAGAAAGAACTATTAAACTGTATCATGTAACAATAGTGTTACAGAGAATCATATAGTATAGAAAGAACTATTAAACTGTAACATTTAACAAGAGTGTTACAGAGAATCATATAGTATAGAAAGAACTATTAAACTGTATCATGTAACAAGAGTGTTACAGAGAATCATATAGTATAGAAAGAACTATTAAACTGTATCATGTAACAAGAGCATTACAGAGAATCATATAGTATAGAAAGAACTATTAAACTGTATCATGTAACAAGAGCATTACAGAGAATCATATAGTATAGAAAGAACTATTAAACTGTATCATGTAACAAGAGTGTTACAGAGAATCATATAGTATAGAAAGAACTATTCAAATTGTGCCCATGATGACCTACGTCCTTCATTGCATATAGGCGCGGCAGCCATGTGAGATTGGCCTGAGAGGGTTGACTAAGGTGTGTGGGGTGTGTCGGTGGTGGACAATAAAAAATGTTTCCCTTTAAGCAATTAAAGAGCAAACATTGAAAAATACCCAGTTGCATCATTCGTAAGTAAGATATTTTAAATATCGTTATTCCACCCCAACCCATCCCATTCCAGTCCTTCAACCCATCCCCTTTTCACTTCCTTCTTGTGTTCGTTCGTCTTCACTCATAACGAGGATGTCCAGATTTCTAAGCGATTGCTTGCATATTTACGGAGTGTGGGGTCTCATATGTGCAATTATTTTCAAAGTAATTTACAGTTCCGAACTGACGGAAGTGACGTCACAGAGCGACAAGATCTCATTCGCTAGAAAAGAGAGTGAATAGCACCGTGTGTATATGTGTGTGTGGGAAACCGTTGCACATAGATTGTAAATTTAAAAAAAAATAAAGCCAGTTTGATATTTAAAAAGTAGAAACATTTTGCTCAGAATAAAAACATCTATTAATTACAAGTAACCACAAAGTCAACTACTTCATAATTTTGGAAATTCTAAAATTGTACTGTTGTAGCGAGTGGAAGGGCGAAGTAACGGATAATGAACGGATGTATGAACGTACGAAACTTTATTTTTCGACATTTAAAGCACAATTACTCTTTAGATAAATTGCAAATTTGTCGTTGCTATAATATACATTTATTGAACAAGAGCTCTACTCTACTACTTCTACCACAACCACTACTACTACTCCTACTACGTTTAGGAAGGAATCCGAAAACAAGATGTCACAATGTTTCCAAGGAAATAAAATGTAAAGATAGAAGATATCGTTGTGCAGTAAACGCTTAAAATGTAAAGATAGAAGATATTGTTGTGCAGTAAACGCTTAAAATGTAAAGATAGAAGATATTGTTGTGCAGTAAACGCTTAAAATGTAAAGATAGAAGATATTGTTGTGCAGTAAACGCTTAAAATGTACTCAGAATGACGCTAACTAAAAAACGTAAAACACGAATCTCATTTGATGGCATTTAGCAAGTACACACTGAATACAGTGATGTAAAGTACACATTGAATATAATGGTTTCAAGTACACACTGAATATAGTGATGGACAAGTACATACTGAATACAGTGATGTCAGGTACACACTGAATACAGTGATTTAAGTACACATTGAATACAGTGATGTCAGATACACACTGAATACAGTGATGGACAAGTACAACATTGAATACAGTGATGTAAAGTACACATTGAATACAGTGATGTAAAGTACACATTGTTTGAACACAATAACATACAAATACACATTGTTTGAACACAATAACGTACGAGTACACATTGTTTGAACACAATAAGGTACAAATACACATTGTTTGAACACAATAACGTACAGATACACTTTGTTTGAACACAATAACGTACAAATACATATTGTTTGAACACAATAACGTACAAGTACACATGGTTTGAACACAATAACGTACAGATACACACTGTTTGAACACAATAACGTACAAATACATATTGTTTGAACACAATAACGTACAAGTACACAATGTTTGAACACAATAACGTACAAGCGTATTATATACGCAAAAGGAAAATGGCCGAGCGAACCATTGGAATTTATTTTGTAAATTGACAAGATACGCACAACAAGAAACAGGAAGTCGGACATGCTTGACGTTCTATGTTCAGGGAGAAATTCCACATGGGTGAACATTTCAAACTGAGGCTTTGAAAATATGCCAAATAATTTACGGAATACCTATCAACCCTACAAATAAAAGAGATTGAAAGTCCCAAGGAGTTCTGTTGCAGACTCCTTTGTACACGAAGGCTAAAACGCGATGAACTGGGTAAACTTTTGCAAGGGTGGTAAAGAAAATATTTGAATATTGCTTTGTGGCAGCCTTGCTGGAAATAATCTTTTTACCTCGTTTTGAACACAATATAAATGTCTTAGATGAGGGTGCACTTTTGACCATTTGACTAAAAGTATTTTAAATTTGGTAAAAAGTGTTGCGTTTGTTGGTGTTTTTAAATGTTGGACTTAGAATAACCACAGTACATCTTCGTCGATTTGAATTCCCAAATTTCTGTGTTGATCAACCTGTGTAATATTTTATTTAGTATACAGTATGTCCAGACAGGTTGTAGGGGTGATTTTATTCTACTTCCGCAAAGCACTGAAAATATTTTTGATAAAGAAGCACTCACGCCATTACTATTATATAATGCTCTTAGCTTTTTTTTCTGCTTGCAGTATTAAGGGATGCACCGATATTGTCCATGTTGTGATTGATGTTAGAAAGTGATACTATTCATGTTGTGACTAATGTTTATGACGTGACTGGTGATGTATTGATGCTGTTTATGACGTGACTGATGTTGTGATGTTCTAATGCTGTTTATGACGTGACTGATGTTGTGATGTTCTAATGCTGTTTATGACGTGACTGATGTTGTGATGTTCTAATGCTGTTTATGACGTGACTGATGTGATGTTCTAATGCTGTTTATGACGTGACTGATGTTGTGATATTCTAAAACTGTTTATGACGTGACTGGCTTTGTGATATATTGATACTGTTTATGACTTGACTGGCGTTGTGGTGTATTGATGTTGTTTATGACGTGAATGATGTTGTGGTGTATTGATGTTGTTTATGACGTGACTTGTGTTGTGAACAGACTCATTATCATCACAGATATCTCATGTAGCGGATGTAACGCAAATTGGACGAACATTAATGCACAAGCTTCTAAGTTGTCCGCGAACTATACTCTAAGGGACACAACTCTTAGAGGCAGAGCGGTGACAATTTAGTGTTATCACAGACATCTTGAGGACCTTGAGGAAATGATAACGTGCATTTTCTGAAGACCGTTGACAATGAGTTTACAACGAAGCATGGTTGATTGACAACATTAAATGCATTTTCATGCTCAACGAATGACATTCATGTTCGAATCCACATAACGTTTTTACCTTATCCGTTTTTTCACAACTTAATTCTTGCTTGTCCCTAGAGTAGCAAGCGTACTAATATAACAGACGCCAAGATAAAACAAATACGACCGTAAGCGTTTGAGCGATCTTGCCGAAGTTTAGACGATTTACTGGGTCATGAACTAGATGTTTGCAAATGTAAACAGGGATCGTACAGTTTAAAAATTTGAATAAAGGGAAAGTTTGTAAGAACAGAAGAGACACGTTGAATATCTTAAGTAACTTTATTCAGTCGACACGAAAGATGGACGAAATACATCGACGATCTTTGTTAGATGAGATTAAACTTCATAATTATATTGATAGCTGCCTTATTTAAAAGGCAATGACTTATTTTGAACACATGAGATTTTGAAGTGTGATTTGTGAATGGAAACATTGTGCAGGATTATCATCAAATGTGATGTTACTAAATTATTTTATTGTTGAAGCATATACACGTTTCTTGGATTAGTTAGTTATATGGAAGTAAACAAATACTTGCGGGTGGGCGCATTAAGAATGCATCTTCGACAGAGAGGTAGCCTATACTTTGGAGTACTACCGTGAAGTGTAGGAAGGGGTTTGTGTCACAGATGACATTCCTGACTGCTTGTCGATCCGGTTCAACTCGGCTGCTTGTTTATTCGGCCACACTCGGCTGGTTGTCGATCTGGTAATACAGCTACATTTAAGCATAACCTAGTGGGCTTTCCCCGAGATATTTCCTGCCCGCAGGTTTTATAATTAGATATAAAAGTAAACAAATATGTTAATAATTATTATATTTCTCCTGAGGAATGGAGGAAGGAAACTGTTGTGGAGGTAAATGACCTTAAGAGTGTACTATTATTTACCAAGAATCAGTCATCCGACAGAAATCACTTCCACACGACTGATGTTGTCTGAAAATCCACTTCTGTTAATGCTGTCAAGAAGATGGTGGAAAATGTGCATGTCCAGAATCTTGAACCAGGACAATGCTGTGAAGTTACCTGCATCTTGACTGGCACCAGATTTGAAGAGAGTAGTGATTTGAGCACTTACAACAAGACTGATAGCGATGAAAAGCAACGTATTGGTTATAAACAGATCAGAGTTCAGACACATGGAGTCGCAAATTTCAAAAGTTTATTTTAGGTTCCATATCTTCCATAAAAGTTCTTCATTTTCTGATTTGATAAATTCTTGAACTGTACGGCAGTTACAGTGAGGTGAATTTTAAAATGTAACGGGATATTCTTTGAAGCAAGAATCATTTGTAGAAGAAGAATTGGGCATTTGTGCTTTGTCAACAGTACCAGCCAAAGAGTCATTAAATACATCAGCTGTAATTAGCGTGCGTGGGTTACAACCGATGTGGACACTGTATTGGTAACTTTCCAGAACCGCGAAGAAAGTTGTTTATTATGAATTCAGAAGTAATTGTTTATTTATTGGCGAATCATGCATTATACACATAGTGTTTTCTTTCTATAATCATCATAGTTACCTTCTTTGTCCGTTTTTTCTCTCTCGAAATTTCTTTTTCTGTATATTGTGTTGGGTAATCCAGATTAGTTTTATTCTTCTGACTTAGCTGTACATTAGGTATTTAGGACAGCTAGATAATTAATTAGAACAGTTAGATAACCAGCACTTATATTGGCAATTAGTCGAATCGAACTGGTCCACACTTGAATGGCTTCCTCTGGATCTTAAACATTAAAGGTGTCATAGAAAGGTGGTGTTGAAATGTCACAGAGAAATAAGGATTGATTAACATTTTATAGGAATGAAAGGTGACCTATATTTCAAGTAGTTAACGTTGAACCTGGTTTATCACACGTGACTACAAACTTGTTGGAAGAACATATATTTTTCTCACGATGCATATCATTAGAGTAGATCTTATCAATTAATGACAGTTTGCAGTTATGGGATTCAGAATCAGATTTGTCCAGTAGCAGGTTTATATTAAAATCCCCACTAAAATGGAATATCTCGGAGGAAAAGCCACAACTTGTTCAAAATTCACAGAAATATTCTGCTATGCTGCGTGTGTCCGAGTATTACGTCATATAAATACTCTGCTGTGCTGCGTGTGCCCGAGTATTACGTCATATAAATACTCTATTGTGCTGCGTGTGCCCGAGTATTACGTCATATAAATACTCTATTGTGCTGCGTGTGCCCGAGTATTACGTCATATAAACATTCTATTGTGCTGCGTGTGCCCGAGTATTACGTCATATAAATACTCTATTGTGCTGCGTGTGCAGAAACTAAGAAAAGGAAGAGAATGGGATGAGATCATAATTATTATTTTCTAAATAACAAACACATGTAGTGCTTGTAAATAAGCAAATGAACGCAGAAAGTGGGAAAGAAACGAAAAACAGGAAAGAAACACAGAAAAATAAAAAAGAATCAAACATACAACCTCTCTCCCCTCACAGGGGGAAATAAGAAAAAGACAAACAGGGAGAGAGTGAGAGAAAGAAAGAAACAAACAAAGAATAAAACAAACAAAGAAACAAACAAAGAAACAAAGAAAGAAAGAAGCAAAGAAACAATGAAACAAACGAACAAAATCAACTTCGTGGAAATGGAAAAATATTTAAGTTCAGTGCATTTTTCGGAAATAAAAATATAATCAAATCTATTTATAAGTTCAGGACATTTTCTTTATCTCTCTTGAGAGAGGAAAACAAGATGTGAGCACGACACAAACAGGACGTTTGTGCTCACATGATTAACCACTGGTCTACACATCAGCGGTTTCATTAAGTATCTCTCATAATATTTCAAATACAAACGCACAGACCAAACATATGAAATGTGGTGGGGAAGGGAATCAGCGCATATCTGAATCATGTAAATAGGGTAAGTCCAAATGCAAGCTTGATTAAACGGAAGGAATGCGGATAGGAATTACAATCAGGGGATTTGGAGAGTGAAGACTAGGACACGTGACTTTCTGTTCTAGTACCGAAAGTTACGAGGCACTCAAGGGGTCGTTGCTTGCAGACAAACAGGATCGAATGTCACGATGAAATAGGTGTTGATTGCATTGTAAAGGTTGCATATTGATTTGATATATTTGATATCTTTGGTGTAATTGTGATCATGAGTTTCCATTGAGAGGTAATATGCAGCATAATTTCTTTCTTTCTTTCTTTCTTTCTTTCTTTCTTTCTTTCTTTCTTTCTTTCTTTCTTTCTTTCTTTCTTCTTCTCTTCAAAAATATTATCTTCAAATGTATGAATGTTTGAATTAAATGGCAGCATTCCCGCGAAAGTAGTACAGAATACGAGCACTTTGTATCTCGGCTATTCTGAATATGTTTTGTGTACAGGCGCTTGCTCAGGCAGCGGACCCCAGCAGGGAGCAGTCAGAGATACAAAGTAAAACTTTTGTCAAGAGCAGCAAGTGATACAAAGTAAAACTTTTGTCAAGAGCAGCAAGTGATACAAAGTAAAACTTTTGTCAAGAGCAGCAAGTGATACAAAGTAAAACTTTTGTCAAGAGCAGCAAGTGATACAAAGTAAAACTTTTGTCAAGAGCAGCAAGTGATACAAAGTAAAACTTTTGTCAAGAGCAGCAAGTGATACAGACAGACGCACGTGTGCAATTCGAATGTTTACGCAGTAGAGTGTTCAAGACAACATCGTCCACGAATCTTGCTCGCAGACAGTAATACATTCAACAAGAAAATAGCATACGAGTCAGTTAGACGACAAAATCAGTAGTCAGTTCTATTCCTAGAGATGTTTTGTAGTCATCACTTAAACCAGTGCTTTAAGAGTGTAGCAAACAACATACTTGTCAGTGCTATTTCTACAGACGTTTTGATTCATCACATATAACAACTGCTTTAAGAGTGAAGCATACAACATACTTGTCAGTGCTATTCCTATAGACGTTTTGAAGTCATCACTTAAACCACAGCTCTATGAGCGCAACATACGAGCCATCAGGGAACCTTCTCAATGGCCGTCTTACCATATGTTTCAATAAAAGCACATTCATTGGTCTCCTACTACTAAGGAAACGTGTTGTGCATTCCGTGAACCGCCCAAAAGATTAATACCTCAGTTAATTGTTCACTCAGGGGTAAGCACTCTCACTCATTCAATCCAAAAACCTCCTTCTCCTCAACTCATTCTACCTCCAGGCCCAAAATGACCTAAAACATGAATGGCTTACCTGCTTGATGTAGACCTCCTTTGCTTAAGGCATGAATGACTTGCCTGCTTGATGTAGACCTCCTTTGCTTAAGGCATGAATGACTTACCTGCTTGATGTAGACCTCCTTTGCTCAAAACATGAATGGCTTACCTGCTTGATGTAGATTTCCTTTGCTAAACTTTTGCTGAAGTTCTCTTTGATCCTGCTGACAGCCTCCTCGAGGTTGCAGACGCCGTCCATGGATATGTGAAGGTGTTCCATGACGTCGAACGCTTGATTCAGGTCAGTGATCTGTGACAGATCCTTCATGCTGTTCACTCGAGGAACGGCTGGAGGCTTGAGGCTGGACATTTCTGCAGCACAGACATTTGATTACAGTCAACAGTGAGTTAACTAAGGAAGCAATTACGTCACATTTGTCATTATTACGTCCCAAACCGAAAACACTTAAAACAAATTCTGTTGCGCACTAACTATGAATGTTCTCGTCTGAGCCTGTTTAAGAGATTTAGGTTAAGGTAAAGAAAGGACACTTGGTGTTGGAGAGAGTAAAATTAAAACTCTGCCTGTTTAAGAGATATAGGTTAAGGTAAAGAAAGGACACTTGGTGTTGGAGAGAGTAAAATTAAAACTCTGCCTCAGGTATGTGCGTATGAAGTTGTTTTTAAGCGACTACTAGTCTTTGACTGAGTTGTGTGGATTGCAGTTTACTACAAAATGTAAATAAACAGACTGATGGACAGACTGAATTGGTTAGACACCACATGAAAGAACAAAGAAAGAGAATCCTACCTAGAGACAGATAGAGTTAGACCTAGTTAGATTTAGAGACAGAGGCAGACCTCGAGACCGACAGAGTCAGACCTAGTTAGGGCTAGTTAGAATTAGAGCTAGTTAGAGGCAGAAAGATGGACAGATTGAGTTGGTTAGACACCACATGAAAGAACAAAGAAGGAGAATCCTACCTAGAGACAGATAGAATAAGACTTAGAGGCAGATCAGACCTGGTTAGAACTAGTTAGACAAAGGCAGACCTCGAGTCCGACAGAGTCAGACCTAGTTAGAGCTAGTTAGGCAGACAGAGTGAGACCTAGAGACAAAGTCAGACCTAAAAGAGCTAGAAGCAGAAAACAATATTTAAAGATAAAACAAATAAGTCAAATGATGAAATCCACATACAAAATAATAAAATAAAACAAATCAATGTATTTTTTAATGACAATCTTAAATGAAATGGATTTACATATTGTGACGCCAACGCCACCTAGTTAATTTTATGATTATTATTAATTAATTAGTCATCCATAACTAATTACAAGTGATGAGAATCGTGATTTATTTTATGAATAATTTTCCAGAAGACGCCACTCGTCTTCCTCACTTGGTGGATATGCAGGTGTTGTAAACGTTTTCTCTCTTCCACAACATTAAAGACAAACATTTACCATCACAGAATATTCCTTAGATAGAAAACCTCTTATTAGAGGAGAAGAAAAATCAGTCTTTAATCTATATTTAATGGGCCCCCCATCCACACACTTTCTTCTCCAACATAAAGTTATTAATATGTGTAAGAAGGTCAACAAAAAAGTTATTAAATCAGCAATCAAATATACATATAATATATACCATGAAAAAGATTACTTGACATCGATATGTCATTGAAACCGCATTCGAATAATTTTTGTACTACATAATCATATCGAAAATATACAATTCAACAACTCAATACAAATCACAGGATAGTTCTCATGAGAGAACAGAAATGGAGTTATTATAAATAAGCGATAATAGTTTATATATAACCCTATTTATGTGCTGTCTCACTAGTCTTTCATGTGCTTTTGTAACAAGCACATACATATATTGTTTGCCATTATTACGTCAGTTCAACATGTTTCTCTTGCACATTTGTAGGACACATGTGTTCACTGCTATTCTCTCGAGGTTAACTTGGGCATGTCATTCATCGTATTTATCACCCTCAAGCAGAACAACAAAAAGTAGCAATTTCCATAACTTCCTTGTACCAGAAACTGCTATATGTAGTCAGCATACTTGACACCATACATCAACAGTGTGCAGTGTTAACTGTACACGATACACACTGTGTTAGAGACTTGACGTGTTTATCATGATCATAGTGATTTATAACCAGTAAGCCAGGAGGTTCAAATCATCAAGGAAAGAAAGTCTGCTTATTCCCTGTAAAATATAATCAGGGAACAAATGCTAAGTTTCTAGTTTATACATATTCAACTCCATTCTATCTTACATTCAAGTCTCAGTTTAGAGTTTCTTGTAACAGTATTTATTAGCAAGATTCACCAATATAGCAGAATAAATAAAGCATATCAGTTTATGAGCAGTTTCACTAGAAACAATGTCAAGTGTTTAGCATACTATATGAGCATCTTGCTTCAAACATTTATAGAAATAATAGTCTACTCACATAATAAATACATTTCTACGTAAAAAATGCAAGTATAACACATCAATAGCAAAAATGCATGAAATATTTCTAAGTCCATTCTCTCTCAATCAGTCAGTTAACTCACCATTAAGCTAACAGATGTCTTTCAACACCAGACTACTTGCCAAACCAAATTCAAGTGATCAGACAATAACATTCTCTACAGCAGGTAATCTTTTGATCTCAGAACCCATTCGCTGGACTCATTCTCATAAATCTTAACCCTTGGATAATGAAACCTACTCATCCAGTTGGAACTGGTTTGCATTACATCAGCAATTTCTAGCATATTCTCATCTAGATTGCTTACTCCATCTCTGACACTTACAAAAACGTTATCATGAGCGCCCAAGGCCGGGCCACTCCGACAATTTTTATAACAATGATTTTTAGAAATAGGGATAGGCAAATTTACTCCGCCGCACACAGGTATATTTTGAATTGATATAGCAGATTTAAAAAAAACAACAAGTGTTTTTGGACACTTTTTGAAAAATGGCGTGGTCTCTGTGCTCTAATCAGCTCTAAATGCATCATATATCATGTATGTTGAAAGGAAATGCAAGCTTCTAGAAGAAGAGCACAGATGCAAGAGATCAAATGTACTTAGGTGTGGCACCAAAGAGTAAAGCAACGTGATCAGATCATATTCTGCAGCGGACAACTAGCAATACAGGCAATTGAAAATTCTTTATAATTAAATTGCAATTGTTCCAATGCATTTAAACGATAATTATTATATATGTTATAGAAACATGATTCCTATAAAAATGAACTTATGTAGTATATAGTGTTGGCATATAAAATAAATGTATACATTCAGATGGATAATGTATATGGGTAAAAGCAAGCTCAAAGGGTCGACATGAGACAATAAAATTGAGTGGGCGAGTGTTAAGAACTAGTGCTTTGAGTGCTAGTCTACTTGCTTTATCGGTTGAATCTTTGGGCAGGCAAACTGAAGGGCAGTGAAGGGCACTGAAGGGCAGTGAAGCATGGATATATAACAATAACTGCTAACTCATGATAAGGAGATCGGGAAGGTGTGCGCTACGTTAACCGGCAGTCAGCCAACTGTCCGTCGAAGTTAGACAAGTGTGTGTGTGGAGTTCTTACGCTGGACTGGTCAATATCCTTGGTGACTTGCGTATATGGGCAGGGCAGAAATAAGACAATGAAAAGGTGATCCAAAAACTTGCACTCTGCAAGTCAGGGAACCTAAAGAAAGACTTGCACTCTGCAAGTCAGTGGACCTAAAGAAAGACTTGCACTCTGCAAGTCAGTGGACCTAAAGAAAGACTTGCACTCTGCAAGTCAGTGGACCTAAAGATGTGCACTCAGTCAGTGGACCTAAAGACTTACACTCTGCAAGTCAGTGGACCTAAAGATGTGCACTCAGTCAGTGGACCTAAAGATGTGCACTCAGTCAGTGGACCTAAAGAAAGATTCCCTGGTTTGGTTGGTCTCTTGTTCGAGCAAGGTGAACGTCAAAAGAATGGAACTGTCGAATTTGGAAAACTGTTTTCACAACGTTAAAGGGCAGTTAACTATGACAGTTAATTTGATTTTTTGAATTGCATATTTTACGTGGAATTGAATACTGGAAGAATAAGCATTAATTTTATATAAGCTTGTATTTTAATTGTAATTTGTTTCAGAGATCGATAATAAGTAATTAAAAGTCAAATTGAAATCTGAAGAGAAAACAAAACTTAGGGAAATTACTTGTATATTACAGGGGTCTCAGTTTTCCACTTGACTAATTGCTACAGACATTTTGTCGAGGTTCTACGTTGGAATCCAAACAGGTTTCGTCATTCGCTCTGTGTTGGGCTCAACGTGACTAGACTGAATGTTGAGCGTTAATGGAGCAGCTCGACCTATGTCAAGGACGAGGTAAGTTTTTCTGCAGAGACAAAGGATTTCAAACTTGTCTCAAGTTGTAGGGTGGCGCAACATGCAGAAATTAAGAAAAAATTGGCAATCATCAATAGTTGGGAAGAAACCGATTGTTGGGTCACACCGACCTGTGACGATGCGCCCTGTGACACTTTTCAGGCTTCTTTTCTTTTCTTTTATATTTTAATTGTTAAACTAATGTCCGCTTTACTGTTAGTGTATTGTTGGAAATGTCATTAAATGTAATTTTTGTATAGTCATATTGTAACGTTTAATATAACTGGAATACTTAGTATGGTTTATTTATGTCTCAGTACTGACAGAAATTTAGGGACGAATAGCCAAATAATAAATATAAGACCGTTGCCCTAATAATAGTAAAGTCGATTACCTTCATCAGCATCTATATGTGACGTAGAGTGCTAAGAACAAGAACATCTATAGTGACGTAGAGTGCTAAGAACAAGAACATCTATAGTGACGTAGAGTGCTAAGAACAAGAACATCTATAAGTGACGTAGAGTGCTAAGAACAAGAACATCTATATGTGACGTAGAGTGCTAAGAACAAGAACAACTATATGTGACCTACAATGCTAAGAACAAGAACATCTATATGTGACATAGAGTGCTAAGAACAAGAACATCTATATGTGACGTAGACTGCTAAGAACAAGAACATCTATATGTGACATAGAGTGCTAAGAACAAGAACATCTATATGTGACCTACAGTGCTAAGAACAAGAACATCTATATGTGACCTACAATGCTAAGAACAAGAACAACTATATGTGACCTACAATACTAAGAACAAGAACAACTATATGTGACCTACAGTGCTAAGAACAAGAACATCTAAGCTAATCGCAAACGTATAGATCACCCCGGAGACGATGAAGGTTGTGGAGAAGCAAACGACATGATGGTGCTTGAAAAATAATTCTAGCTGCAGTGCTTCGAACCTTTCAGAAATTTCTTCAGAAAACAGTGAACGACCAGAGGAGATAAAAGAGTTAAAATAGTCAAATCCAAAGAACACCAGCGTTAACATAAGTGTTTGTTTTGTTGTTTATTAAATATAGCGTAAACTCTCAGAAGCTTATGAATAAAAGCGATTCGTCTGGATACAAATGTGTTTTGTTGTCTATTTTAAATATAGCGTAAACTGTCAAAAACTTATGAATAGAAGCGATTCATCTAGATATAGCGTAAACTCTCAGCAGCTTATGAATACAAGCGATTAGTCTAGAACTCTAGAGACAGAGTAAACTGTCAAAAGCCTATAAATAGAAGTGATTCGTCTAGATACGCTGCTCTGCGAGTGTTGAAGATTTGTTGCTGGAAGAAGAGAAAGCTGTCAAAATGTGCAACCACATTTCTTAGTGTCTGACTACACTTAATGTGAGTGTCACTGCTGTTCAATGATTTTGATAGAGGTCAAAGATGTCCAAGGAACAATCATGATTTCAGTTTTATCATCACGCACGTGCAGCTCGTTTCGCATTCAAATCAACATGACAAGCGCATCTCGCTACACTCTTGACGGAAGAAGGAAAATTACTAGATTGGACTAAACTTCTACAACTCAGTACCATCAGTCTACACTTCAGTACCATCAGATTGCAGGACACAGAACAACTGTATCACGTCGGTCGAGGTCAATGTGACACAACAATCACGAATTGTTCGGGGACACAGCTCCTCATGCGTTACCATATCAAAGACCCTCTGGGCTGGAATGTGCTGTCTAAACATTGCTACGTAACCAGGAGTGCACACAAATGAACTGTTTACAAGGTTTATAGTAACTGTCCGTTATTTCCCCACCATTGTTTATTGTTCACTACAGTCAGCGTGCTGGGGCGAAACCTCCGTCTTACTTTTTTTAACCCATAATTCAAAAGCAGTTCAATTCGATAAACAGGAAGTACTCAGTCCGACCAACGGGTAGATTTATTCCTGGTACTGATCAACAAACTATTATCAACAGGTGGCTGTGGTATGTGCGTTGTACACGACTATCCGTTAGTGGCTGAATGTATTTTCTGAGTGTGTGCTCCGGAAACAAGGTCTGTAAATAACTATCATGGAGTATTGGCCGGCCTTGGTTTAAAGTGGTGACCGTTTTTCGTATCCGTCTGGAGTAAATAACTAAATTTATTTCATGCACCAATATTCAGTGAGGTTAATTTGCTCGTTGTGGTTAACTGTATTTAATTCATGATTCAAATTAATTAAATAAATTTCCAATTAATATATTCTCGAAATTCTCGGGAAGAAAGGTAACGTAAGGACGATGAAATTAAACAAATAAATAAATAACATTTTACATGGTTTGTACTTTGATTAATGTTCGCTCTATTTTTTTAATTTTTATTTTACTTTATGTTTAGTTTTGCTTTGCTGCCGGATGTCGTCATATAAAGAACACTTTGTATATTTAGGTGATGTTATGCAAACCCTTCAACCCCAAACTAAAACTACAATATATAAAACAATACTATGCAAACCCTTCAACTCACAAACCTAAAAATAAAAAAATATAAAACAATACTATGCAAACCCTTCAACTCACAAACCTAAAAATAAAAAAAAATATAAAACAATACTATGCAAACCCTTCAACCCAACCCTAAAAATAGAAAAGTATAAAGCAATACTATGCAAACCCTTCAACCCAAACCTAAAAATAAAAAATATAAAACAATATTATGAATACACTTCAACTCCAAACGTAAAAGTACAAAACACAAAACAACAACTTTACAACTTAAGACATAATATATAAAATATTTGGCTTGAAAACTAAAACTAAAAATAAATTCTGTGTTAACATCTGAGAAATCATCATTGTAAGTTATTAGTGTTATTATCCTTTTTTCACGACTTCTGTTGACTGTCGGTTATAAACCAAGGTCTTAGACATTCTTATCCAGATTTATTTGATCAATTCCGGGGAGCGCTGCTATTAGCTGTGGGGAAATTTTGTGTTGTCCATGCACTTTATTCAGATATCCTTTGATTTCAGGTGTTATGTTCCCCAAAGAACTTATCACTACAAGTATTAATTAAATTTTTACATTCCAGAGTCTCTGAATGTCTAACCAAAGATCTTGGTATTTCTCTTTCTCTCTCTCTCTCTCTCTCTCTCTCTCTCTCTCTCTCTCTCTCTCTTATTATTATTATTATTCAGTCTCTTTCCACGACTTCTGTTTGACTGTCGGCTGTGATCCAAGGTCTCGGAATCTTACCAAGATTCTGGGAGATCCAAGGTTTTACGGAGGATGTGGGCACTTCCGAGGAGCGCTGCTTTGAGTAGTGGCGTGATTCTGTGGTTTCCAGGGAGTTTATTCAGGTAGCCTTCCAATTCTGATGTTATGTTCCCCAAGGCTCCTATCACTATTGGTATCACTTCTGCTTTTACATTCCACAGTCTCTGGATTTCTAATCTGAGGTCTTGGTATTTTTCTATTTTTTCTCTTTCTTTTGTTTTTATGTTTCTATCACTTGGAACAGCGACATCAATAATTGTTACTGTTCTGTTGGTCTTATTGAGAACTACAATGTCTGGTCGTCTTGCAGGAATCACCCGGTCTGTTCTTATCTCGAAGTCCCACAGTATTTTGACTTCTTCTGTTTCGATGACTGCTTCTGGTTGATGCATCCATGTTCTTTCTGGGGTTTTTATGCCATAGTTCTCACACAGATTTCTATGTATGTGTTTTGCCACTTCATTGTGTCGTTTGGTGTATTCTGTTCCAGCCAGAACCTGACATCCAGATAGTATGTGTTCTGTTGTCTCATCCATGGATTTGCAAAGTCTACATTTGGAATCATTTGAAATTTTCATGATTTTCGTTTTGTGTGCTTTGGTGTTGAGTGCTTGATCTTGTGCAGCTGTTATGAGTGCTTCTGTTTCTGCTTTCAATCCTGCCTCTTTCAACCATTTGTACGTTGATTGCTTTGTTGATATTTCGTCTGCTTGTCGTACATATTGGCCATGTAGAGGTTTCTGTCTCCAGGTATGTGCTAGTTCTTGCTTCGTTGTTTTCTTCCATGTTTCTTTGTCTGTTTCTGGTGGTTGGAATAGTCCACTCCTTTTTACTAATTCTATCAGTGGATCATCTTTATTGTTATTCCAGATGTAGTCCACAAGGCCAATGACTTCTCCTTCAATGACATGTTTAATTTTCTTGAGACCTCGGCCTCCCATTTTTCGAGATACATAGAGTCTGTCTACGTCTGCTTTTGGGTGTAAGGCTTTATGTATTGTGAGTAGTTTTCTTGTTTTCCTGTCCAGTTCATTTATTTCATTTGCTGTCCAATCTATGATACCTCCAGTGTAGCTTACTACAGGTATTGCGTATGCATTAAGGGCTTGTATTTTGTTCGCCCCATTTAGCTTGGATTTCAGGACTTGTCTAACACGTTTTTCATATTCTCTCTTAACTTTGGACTTCACTTCTCTCTGCATATTTTCTTGATGTTGTAGTATCCCAAGATACTTATATACATTTTCTATTGAAACATCATTGATTTTTCCGATGTCGAATTGCAGGCCCTCTGTTGTTTTGACCTTGCCTTTCTGGATGACAATTCGTCCACATTTCTCAAGGCCGAATTTCATGTTGATGTCTTCACTGCAGATCTTGACAGTAGTGATCAGTGATGTGATGTCACTTTCATTTTTACCGTACAGCTTGAGATCATCCATGTACAGTAGATGGCTGATAACCTGTCCTGCTTTCATTTTGTATCCTAACCCTGTTTTCTGGATCACGTGACTGAGAGGGTTCAGGGCAATGCAGAACAGCAGTGGCGATAGTGAATCACCTTGAAAGATTCCACAATTTATTGTTATGTCTGCAATATTTGTGTTGTTGCATGTGAGTGTGGTTTTCCAGTTTTTCATTGACTCCTGAATTAGGTTCTGTATTGATGGCGCTACTTTGTACAATTTTAATGTTTCAATTATCCATGAATGTGGGACTGAGTCATAGGCCTTTTGATATTCAATCCATGCCATTGCAAGATTTGTTCTTCGTTTCTTGCTGTCAGTCACTATTGCCTTATCAATTGCCAATTGGTCCTTCGTTCCTCTGCTGCCTGGTCTAGCACCCTTTTGTTCATAGTTTAGAATTTTGTTTGTTTCAAGATGAGTCATGATTTTGTTAGCTATAATTCCTGATAGTAACTTCCAGGTGGTTGATAGGCATGTGATTGGTCGATAGTTGTTTGGTGTTGCGCCTTTCTGTGTATCTTTCATAATCAGACTTGTTTTTCCCTTAACCATCCATGCTGGTAAGGTTCCTGGTTTGATTAGTATGTCTTGCAGTTGTTCACCAAGTCTGCCATGTAAGGAGGTAAACTTTTTCAGCCAGAATATTTGTATTTGATCTGGTCCTGGGGCTTTCCAGTTTGCCATCTTTTGAACCTTCTTCTTAATGTCTTTCTCACTGATTGTTACGGTGCATTGTTCAGGTGTTTCTTTATGATCAACTTTCAGTTCTTGAATCCATTTGGCGGAAGTGTTATGCGTATTTGTATTGCTCCAAATGTTTTCCCAGAAGGTCTTGGTATCATGAATGGTATCAACAAATACCAAACATTCATGATACCAAGACCTTCTGGGAATTATTATTATTATTATTATTATTATTATTATTATTATTATTATTATTATTATTAAAATTTGTGTTTTCTATTGACAATTGTGACACCAAAGCCACCTAGTTAATGGTTACTATTATTATTAATTAATTATTCTTCCAAAACTAATTACAAGTGATGAGAATCTTAATTTATTTTATTAATAATCTTCCAGCAGACACCACTCATTTCTCTCACTACGCGGATATGCGGGCGCGGTAAACGTTTTCTCTCTTCCACAAAATTAAAGACGAACATTTATCATCAAACAATATTTCCGTAGGTGGAAAACGACTTACTAAAAAAGAAGACAAATCTGTCTTTAATCTATATTTAACGAGCCCCCATCCACCCACTTTCTTCTCCAACATAAGGTTATCAATATGTGTAAGAAGGTCAATACATGTAACAATAAATTTATTAAATCAATCAAATATACATATGACAGATACAATGAGAAAGATTATTTGACCTTGATATTTCCTCGAAAACAACATTTGAATAAATTTTATATCACACAATCTTATATCCCCCCTCAAAATGCAATTCAACAATTCAATACAAATCACAGAATAGTTCTTATTTCTTAGAATAGAAATGGAGTTATTATAGATAAGCGATAATAGTTTCTTTGTAATATTTTTTTAGGTGCTGTCTCAATAGTTTTTTGTGCACAAAGACACAAGACACAAGACACAAGACACAAGACACAAGTATATTGTCCAGCGTTATTATGTCAGTTCCTCATATTTTTCTCGCACATTTGTATGACACTGACTCAAAGCTATTCTCTCGAATCTAACTTAGGAATAAACACTAAGTTTCCCATTTATATATCTTCATCTCCATTCTCTCTTATATTCAAGTATCAACTTACAGTTTCCTGCAACAGTATTTATTAGCTTAATAAACATACAGCATAATAAATACAATGTAATATTTATGAACAACTTCACTAGGAACAATGTCAAGTGTTTAGCATACTATATAGGAGTATGTTAGTTCAAACATTTGTAGAAATAATAGTATATGAGTGACATCTCTTCGTAAAACACAAGTATAAGACATCAATATAAAAATGCGTAAAATATTTTCAAGTCTATTCTCTCTCAATCAGTCACTATTAACTCACTATTAACTCACTATTAAGCTAATGGCCGCCTTTCAAGACCGGACTTCTTGCCACACCAAATACAAGTGATCAGACAACAGAATTATCTACATCTTGTAAACATTTGATCTCGCCCACTGGCTGGTCTCGTTCTCATAAATCTTAACCAATGGATAAATAATAACTACTCATCCAGTTGGAACTGGTTTGCATTGCATTAGCAATTTCTAAAATATTCTCGAGTGTTTACTCCAACTCCGACACTTACAAAAATACCATCATAAAGAGTGCTCAAGGCCGGGTCACTTCGACAATTTAACAATTAAGTTTAGAAATAGAAGTACGCAAATTTACTCCACCACAGTAATATATAAAATATGTTTTTAAGAAACTCAAGAAAACCGTTTGAAGACACTGGTACACATATAGGAATGCGAATGTATGCACACACACACACACACACACACACACACACACACACACACACACACACACACACACACACACACATACACACATACATACACACACAAACAAACAAACAAACACATATAGAGTGAAATCAGTCAACGTATTGGAATACATATGTATCACATGCAAATACACTACTACTACTCCCACCACCACCACCATGACCACCACCACTTTACTCACATTAAACAGACATCACTTCCCTACGCCAACAAACACAGACATACCGACATAATGACACATGCATACACACGTAGAAGCATGCAAACAGTTTTTCACACATGCACATAGCAATGTATATATACAGAGACTCACGCACAGATCAATATATACACATATACATGTATATATACAGAGACTCACGCACAGATCAATATATACACATCATGACACAAATAGTCTTGGCTTTGTTTTCGTAGACAGAAGAACTAATAAGGCAACGAACCGCTTGCTGGTTTCAGTTCTGATCACAGGCCTGATATAAGTCACGAATAATAACGCACTTCCCTTCCCACGCCATTTCTTTCCTTTAGCAATCCATGGGTTCTTTTGTCTTGGTTTTGTTTCTTGAAAGAGTGGGGGTGGGGAGCTACCATGTCGCCACGCTCGTAGCCTCCCAGGAAATGACCCCAGCACAAGTTTAGCGTTTTACTTTAGTCACATCCCCAACTGGTAAGTGGTCACACAACGTCACCATATAAATTTATTGACATTATACATATTCAGCCATGTTGGGAACAGAAAACAACATAACCGGATATGAATCCCATTGACGATAACAGCAAGAGAACATAACTGAAATAGCTGGTGCTCGAGGTCTGAAAATGTAGCAGTCAATCTTAATGTCTTTAGACGAAAATACAGTCTACATACAGAAAAATACACAGTAAACTATATGATAACAGGTTTAATATCTCTGAAATGAAACACGAAACAAAGTCATTTCTGACCCTACCTGTAGACTTTTGCTTTGGCGACGCTCGGGACCCAGACGGGTGGTTTAAAAAGGAAGTGAAATATTTAGACCGTGACTATTGAAGCTAAGCCTGTTTGAAGGTATACATCATTTGGAACAGGCTTTGTGCAGTACAAGAACGTTTATTTAGGTCGTTATATATTAGAGGTTCTCTCAAAATATATGTCGTACTTTTCCTTGTCTGCTTAAAATAGTTTAGTTTGGAGTATCGCATCTTCTGTTCGATATCAAATGGAGAATCAGTAGTGTTATCCATTATATACTAATGTCGTGTTTACATCATGGTTTTATATTTCATTATACTGCAAATGCCTTTGTCTAGTCAATAATTCTGTTCGCTGTACATGAACTTATAATTTTTGTGTCTAGTCAATAATTCCGTTCGCTGTACATAAACTTATAATTTTTGTGTCTAGTCAATATTTCTGTTCGCTGTACAGAACTTATAAGCTTTATGTCCAGTCAATATTTCTATTCACTCTTCTAGTAAGCCTTTTGTCTAGTAAGATGTTTTCTGTTCTATGTACTGTAATCTCCAAGATCATTCAGTATGTCTAGTCGCTGTACGTGTCAACTATATAGACAATGAACATTTCAGCCTATTATTTCAGCCTAGACTCTAGCCATATTTTATCCCCTGTATTTGTAAGCTCTATGTCTACTCAGTATTTGTGTTAAATGTATTATAAATTCTATGTCTAGTCAGTTTTTCTGTTCGCTATTTTTGTAAACCCTATGCCAAGTCAGTATTTCTGTTCGATGTTCTTATAGACCCTATGTCTAGTCAGTACTTCTGTTCGATGAACTTGTACACTCTATGTCTAGTCAGTACTTTTGTTCGATGTACTTACAAACTCTATGTCTAGTCAGTACCCGCCGCTCAGTAGGCTATTGGTACAGTCTGTTCTCCCCACCTTCAATGTAAGACCGCGACAGTCGGTACGGGGAATATTTTCATTTATCTTTCTAGACAGAGGTCTCTGAATTAAAAAAAAAAAGGCTGGTGTGGACATGAATAGTGTCGATATTTACGCATATTCTTAGTAGGATTTTACTGCTGACTTGCAATAATACAAAGAGGTTATCGTACTTCCACTTCCGGTGTCTGTATTAACCATGGTGCGGGTGCATGCCGACATTACTAAATTTCATGCACTATCACCCACTTGGGATGAGATTGCATAGATAGAAGTAAATTAAATCACATTATTAACATCTTAATTGCAAACAATTGAATAAAAATATAAGCACATTTGCCTCAAAACCTTGGGTATACTTAATAAAGACCGGCCAAAAATAGACAACAACCCCCTAAAACAAGAACTACAAAAAATCGAAAACAAATAAAATATCCAGAACAAACCCCATGACACTCTTCTTTGAAATAATTTTGTAGATGTAAAATTGAATCTGCCATAACTACTTTGCTATACATCAACATACTTAGATCAGACAAGATTTCACATGACGTCACGGCTTTTCACATCTGTCTATTTATAAGTGACGCAGGAATAGGAAAACCCCACAGCACATTCCTTGCCGGCGCTAACAAATCGACTCCGATGACAAACCTACAGTCGTTCAAGCACGATTGTCTCGACTAGCCTGTTTATATTTTGCCCGAGACCTGACTCCTGCTAGTGCACTTAGCGTGGAGCATTGTATTATGGCACAAGTTACACCCAATGGACATTTCTTTTTTTTACCTTTCAAAAAGTCAGTTGGGTCTATCGGGTACTTAACCTGACATGATCCATCATAATTTACTTCCTTTCTATCATTTGAAGAGTGCCTGAGATAAACTGGATCAAATAATATAACAAAATATTGTTTTCCACTGTCTTGTTTCAAGTATTCCAAACCTCAGTAAACATATTTACTGAATTTTCAATAAAAGCGGAAAATGGATCCTATGCATTTTTAAACTGTCAAGATACATATGTATTTATATATATAAAAGAAATTATTGTGTACAAATATGTATAAATGTGTGTCAATGCGCATCTGTACGAGAGCGTATGCTTTTGTTTCTTAGTGTCTGCATATAACCGCGTTTATCACATGTGTACACCAAGTGTATTCGTGTGTGTAGATGTATTTGTGCATATATGCGCATGTGAATCTGTGTACTTATGTACGTTTATTTATGTCTGTTTGTGTGTCAGTGAATGTGCAGGCATACTCTTTTGTAAGAGTATTTATCAGTGCAGATGTATGCAAGTGTAGGTGTGTTCTTGAGAGTTTGTCTTTGCAGATGTACAGGAGTGTAGATATGCATTTGCCTATGTAAACTATGTATGTGCAAATGTATGTGAATGTAGATATGTATTTGTCAATATATGTCTCTGCAGATGTATGTGATTGTAAATATGTATCTGTTAATGTATGTATGTGATTGTAAATATGTATTTGTCAATGTATGTAGGTGATTGTAAATATGTATCTGTTAATGTATATCTGTGATTGTAAATATGTATCTGTTAATGTATGTAGGTGCAGATGTATGTGATTGTAAATATGTATCTGTTAATATATGTAGGTGCAGATGTATGTTATTGTAAATATGTATCTGTTAATGTATGTAGGTGCAGATGTATGTGATTGTAAATATGTCTCTGTTAATGTATGTAGGTGCAGATCTATATGAATGTATATATGTATTTGTCAATGTATATATGTGAAGATATATGTGAGTGTAAATATGTATTTGTCAGTGTATGTATGTGAGTGTAAATATGTATTTGTCAATGTATGTATTGATTGTAAATATGTATTTGTCAATGTATGTAGGTGATTGTAAATATGTATTTGTTAATGTATATCTGTGCAGATGTACAACTATTGATTATTATAACAGAGTAACACTTTAAGTTTACGTTGACTGGACATTAAAACTATAGTTATATCACTTCCCTCAGTATTTCATTAACATAAATGTTGTAACGTATTCCTGTACAAGTACTTTGATCATGTAAAGTAATAGTAATGTAATAGAATAGTAGATGACTATAAACCAGTCCCTTTACATTCATTTAGTGAGTCTTGACAATTATAGTAGAGTATTCTTCCTACAGAATACGTTAACTCAGAAATTAAAAATTCACCCTACATTTAACAGATTATATCTCAGTCTATTCTGTAACACATGAACATCTTAAATAAGTGTCTGTACTTCTTTATTGAATACAGCCTTCATGCAATCCAGCTTTTATGCAATACAGTCTTTATGGAATCCAACCTTCACTGAAAAGTCGCTAAATTTTGACAAGAGATAACGCAATACTTTGATTAAACTACATGAGAAAAGAATGCTTGTCTATCTTACCTGGTTCTAGGTTCTTTGATACACCAGATAAAGTTCCCGTATTCTGCATTGCGTGAGACGGTTAGGGATTCCAGGTGTAAAGTGCAGTGTCTCATTACTGCTAAATTCAGGTCAGTTGACTGTTGTACAAACCGGGTAGGCAAGGCCGCTGCAACAAACTTCCTTCGTTTAGGAAACAGGTCGCTAGTATATGCTAAAATCAAATCAAAACAAGAAAACACAAAATATCTAGTTCGTATGAACTTTATTCTTGGGTTTTATTGGAGTTTCCACTTTTCAGACATTAGCATGAAATAATATGTTTATTGATAATTATTTTACAGCACAATTTCAGTTGTGAAAACAAATTAGGTAAAGTAATGGCCAACCATTGTATTATGCAATTAAACATTATTCTAAAACGGATTGAAAGGATTATTATGTTGAGGTCGATTAACAATAGTTCTCATCAGTGGAATAATAAGAAATTATGTTTTGTTTGCCTATTATCAGTGGAATAATAAGAAATTATGTTTTGTTTGCCTATTATCAGTGGAATAATAAGAAATTATGTTTTGTTTGCCTATTATCAGTGAAATAATACAGACAGGTCGAGTAATTCTGGAAATCGACTTATCAATGCGAATTTTATTTTTCAGAAAATTACTTCTAAAAAATAATCCAAAAAAAAGCTTTCATTATAAATGGATTTTTGGAAAAGCATTTTGTGTAATTATACGTATATTTAGTACATTTTTGTACTTAATAAAACAAAGAAATCCCTTAATGAAGTTATAGAAAAACTGTAATTCTCTAAATTTGCTACTTAACTTACCAAAAACTAAAAACGGAAACTGAGCCATTGTGAAATATTATTCGTTTTCACAGGAACCGAATTCTCGTAAAACTAATGTGGAAACAATCTTCTCTTTTTTGGCCTAAACGTGTTCATGTCAAACTGCTATGTAAACACACTACAGAATATCCACAATCTTACTCACTTTATTGACTTAATTCATACACTATATACACCAAGAATAAAAAATAAAAATTCCCCATGCCAAACCCTTCCATCCGTCCACCCCCTTATACGTCCACCTCCCTCACTAGTCAGCTAACCGGATACCCGAGAACTGCGAGGAGCGTTTCGATTCAGGACTAAAATGTTGCCCATCACGCATGCTTTGTCGTCCTTAATTCTCTCCCTTGTTCGGAGAAGACGACTCTTAAAATAGCAGCCAATCAAATTGAACCAGTCTTCACCGTAGTAAATTGATATTAAAGGTGGTTTTATTGCGAGTACGCATACACTAACTGCCAGTACCAGAGCTGAAAGCAGTGCGTGATCTACCCGTTAGCCGTGTTAAAGTCGGGTGCTTGGGTAACATAAAGTAAAAGGAAAGATTGATTGCTCACGACATGTGAATTAGGAATATCTTCCTGTTTGGCGCGTTGCTGTATAAATCCCTGATAAGTAAACAGTACGAATTAAGTGCTGCATTGTCTCAACTATTCCCGAGCTTAGAAAATTTCGCTTGTGCATCATTATTTTTCTTTAATTCTCAAGATGAATCAAGTGATGTTCTGCCATCAAGAATAAGTCCAGAGTTGCTGGAGCAGTTTAATTGACTTATGAACTTGGTGACGCAACAACGAACTATTGTCTAAACGGAGTTCAAACACACTGAGATTCCAATCTTGGAGTAAAAGAATGGAGACGATAAGCAATGAGGAAATTATGACAATGGACGTATGTAAATTACGTCAACTCGCCCGCGAACACAAAATACCTCTGGACAAATGTTGCAACCATAACGAATGGCGAGAGAGAATTTTGCTTCACAGGAAAAAAGTGTTGGGAACAAACTTTGACATAAAAGTGAGTAACGTTGTATCACTAATTACACACTTAACAGATTTGTCCGTGCGCGCGCGTGTGTGTGTATGCAAGCATGCACGATTGTGTGTGCATGTGTTCAAATTGATCAATTTAAGTCCTTATGATTCTGCTTTTAACGGTAATATTTAAAATTTATGTGGAACTTGGTCAAATACTCAGAAAGTGTAATTATATTCAGCCATGAATGCATCTTCCAGACAACGAGGGCGAACAGACGAGTTTTTGCGATAACGACCAACGGATACAGAGAAGATACCACTGTGTTACCACTACAAACCCCAAATCATAGTATTACCTTACTAGACACTGAATAGAGTTACAGACATTACATTGCTAAACAGAACCACTAGACAAAGATGCAATAGTTAAAAATTTGATCCGAGGGAGCAATGCCGTCATGCCAGCATAATTACAGGTTTTTATAGAAAGAAGCGGAAAAGTATAGGGGTTGTTCAAACCTGGTAGAAATGCAATTGTGTGCACACTGCATAGGCCATAGTAGTCCTTAACGACAGATCGGGCAAGATTCTCTGCTGTATGTCCAATGAGTTGGTGAAGTATTTCGATGGACCCATTGATTAATAATTTGGCTAAACCTTGGGTCCAATCGATGAGCGAATGAAAAAATCAGTATTTGAGTAAATGAGTAAATCAAGCACAGCGTCCCAATATAGCACGAGGTACTGGACACGTGACAACGATGACAAAACTCCCACGAATCAGCGGAAGCCATCACATAATTAATTTGAAAGTCAAGGACACCAAAATACTGCTTAAGTTATGCCGATACTATTGATAGATTGAAACCGGATTTGACTGTGTAATGCGGGCCCTTTTACTTTCTAAAAAAATAAATATTGCTGATCTAGCAGAATTAGGAAAGAGACAATGAAATTAAGTGTAATGAGATAGCGAAGCTAATCATGTTTGTGTTAGGCGTAATGTAAATAACTTAGCGCTTGAAAGACTGATGATGTCAGAAAGGTTATCTTTACTCGTGAACTTGTTAGTCAGCGTTTGCAATGATAAAACACGACACATGATGATTTTCCCTAGTCAATTCCACGCCTACTTATATGCTCCTCCTCTTACCATCCTGCAAAAGTCTGACCCATGACTCCGCCCATTTCTTGGAAACTTTCTCAATATACGCCTGACTTGCATGCAGGAGTTGCTGGAAGTAATAGGAACTCGAAAAAGCAAGAATGATAAAAGAAATAAAGAAAAACATACCGAAGAAAACATTACTAATTTACTCGTTTACAATTTAATTAAAGATATTAGCTATTTAAAAGTTTTACTTAAATATCTCCATTATCGAAAAGGCATTAGTAAGACTTTTACCTTATTATTAAATGGGGCAACAACAGATTTCACGTGAGAAATCTGATTGAAACAACACCACTAAATACTACTAGTACTTCTACTACTACTACTACTTAAAATTAATGAAATTCTCAATGTGCAAGTGTTAAGACTAAAATACATAAGCTCTTTATACGAACTATTTAAACACAAAAGAAAAATAAAGATAGTTGAAGCTTCCAAATAAATCCCTGTGCACAATTACAATATATAGCAAATGAATGTATTTACTAAATAGAAACAATTAAACTGAATTTACAAATGTACAGTGACAAAAGAGAGTCCCATCTTGCTGATGAATTAGACGTATTTTAAGAGCCCGCTTGAAAAGAAAACCAATGGTCTCTGTAAATCTAAGTTAGAATGTCAACCAATTCAAAGTAGATGAAACCTGATAATCAATGCACGTTGACCGTATGACTTTCTGAAAGTTGAAAATGCATTGTGTCTGCTTTTGAGCGTACACGTGTTGAGATCAGAG
The DNA here is from genome assembly GCA_028829895.1 of Sinotaia quadrata. Taxonomy (NCBI): domain Eukaryota; kingdom Metazoa; phylum Mollusca; class Gastropoda; order Architaenioglossa; family Viviparidae; genus Sinotaia; species Sinotaia quadrata. The sequence goes on from CM054178.1 coordinate 24,169,428, forward strand.
AAAAGAGTGTGATAAAAGGAAATAATTTATTGTAGTTTATTATGACCATGTGGCTTTTTTTTTTTTATAATACTATTACTATTGATACTAGTAGGAAACATAATAGTGAGAATTAGTTTAATTAAACCTCATTTTACTGGATTAAATTGTTTTGGGCGAGAAGTGAAAATAATAAAGGGCCGTCTATTATTACAGAAATATTTCGTAGACCAGAGGAAAGCGTCTCTGTATGTTTGGTGGATAAACTCCTTTATCAAGTCTTGAGCTTCTATAAGAAATAAAACAAAAAACACGAAAACTATAAATATTTACTCTACAAAAATTGCACTTCGAAAGCAGTATTTTGTATTTAATTTTGTAACGATTGGACTTTCAGCGCGAATTCCAGCTTCACCAGGATGCGTCCTTTGGCAGCATGAACCGCACCCTGGACAATCTACTGGACAAGGTCAAAGAGGCCATAAGCGGGGATGTCCTAGGTGCTCTGCAACACGCTCTTAGGGAAGCTGGAGGCGGAAGTCAGACCAAACCACAGCTCTTAGAGGAAATCCAGACTCGACGTGACGACATAAAAGATGCGCAATGTTACGTCATTGTTGCAGGTACGTCACTCGTTATCTTGCTATTAGAAGGTTTTAGATTTTTACTCAAAATTACTAGTAATAATAATGATGATGATAAAATTATTATTATTATTGCTATTAATACAAAAATATTTTGCGATTTTATTTTTTTTAAAAAGATTATGGCCATACAAAAGAAATCTGTATTTTTTTGCTACTTATAATATGTATTATTGGAGAATATAATATGTATTATGGGAGAAAAAAATAAAAACGAAAAGGGAATTAAGAAAGAAAGATAAAAGAACAATAAAGTAAACCTAGCTAACGTGAAAGTCATTATCACTGGTCAAAACTGTTTGCATCTGAATGAGAATCTATTCCGGCTAAATTTGTATTTCGCAGTCAGTTGTTGAATGGGATCATTTACTAAGTCGGGGAACTCGAACCCATAAACAATAAAGGGAGTGTGCCATATGGCGCTTGACACCTATATTGCTGGCCTGTCATTATGTTTGTCCGAGCCGTATTTGATTGTACTGTGCCACTCCAGGATCATGTTTGGTTATTTTGTGGTTGTGAAGATGCCTTGAAGTGTTATTATAAGGGCCAACTGTCATTTTCCTTCTCTCTCTCTGGACCTAACCCCACATCCCTACAAAACCCTCCCAACTCAGCCTCTTGTGAGTATGTGTGCGCTTGCGCGTACATCACAAATAAAATAATGTTATTCATGACATCACTTGCAGGGGAGACAAACGCCGGGAAGAGTACACTTCTCAACCTCGTTTTGGGTATGAATATTCTGCCCACCTCCATCTTCTCCTGTACAGCGGTCGTGTGCGCGTTACGTTACGCTCCAGACTTTCACTCGGAAGTTGTGTTCAACGACGGACGATTGGTAAAGAAAACTTATGCCAGCGTGGATGACGCACGTAACGGACTTAATGAAATTGTTGCTGAAAAAGATGATGAAAAAAGACTAAAGCAATCCGAAATACGTACCATCAACATCTATCTACCCTCCGTCGTACTACAGGTACGTGAAATCCAGTGTCGGGTAACGTCCTGCTGCAACTGTTTTTATTTGAAACGGTTTTCAGTCAGAGGTGACCAGCAGAATAGTTACGAAGTAGAATTTAAACCGCCACCAACCAACCAACCTACCAACCAACCAACCAACCAACAAACAAACCAACAAACGAACATTACAGTGACGTTTCACCCAACTGCACTCAATCTTTTGATCCCCCCCTACACACACACACACAACACAACCTCCTTCATGATAAATCGCTTTCTAAACGTTTGTGTTGGACGCTCGGTTACAAAATTTTATATAACAATTAAGTCTAGAAGTAGAGATAGGCAAATTGACTCCACCACAGAAATGTTTTATTTAAAAGCACATTATTTAAATATTATTTTTATTTCAAACTGATCTTTTAAAATTAATATATTTTTAATAAAAAATGTTTTCCGACAGAACGGAGTTGCCTTGGTTGACACCCCAGGCATAGGTGAAAATGCCACCATGGACCAGGTCACTATGGAGTTTGTACAACGAAATAGTGCTGCCGCCTATATCTACGTCATCAAGACAGATAACGCCGGAGGAGTACAAGACGACAGAGTACGTAAAACAGAATCTCTACAAGTGTTGCCAACAGTATAATTAATTATAATTAATATTTCTCGTCAGGAAATGAGCAGCACACAGAAATGTAATAAACGTTACAACAACATTTTCAAATTTCTTTTGATGATTTTAGTTTAATCGCATACAATCCGACTCAAAACCCTAACTTTGAGACCGAGCTGTATTTCATGGATTAACAGATTGCAATAAATAAATAAATAAATATTGTACATTGTATTTTTAATTGACTCAATTTCTTTAGATTGACCCCAACAAAAAATGTATGCTAAATATTTAAAATCACAAATAAATATAATTTTTAATGTATTAATGCTATTTATGTCCCACTTTAAGGAGCTTATCAAATATTTCTCATTTCTTTGTCTCAGCTCTTGGAATTTCTTCGAGCTATTCTCAAACACAACGATCAGGGTGAAGGTCGGGAGACTTTTGATCCTTCCTCCGCCATGTTTGTGTGCAACAGATGGGACCAGATCCCCTCTGACCAGAAGGATCGAGTAAAAGAGAACGTTTTTAGCAAACTCAAGGACGTTTGGCCCAAGTTCGAGGAAAGACAAGTTTCCTTCATCTCCACCGTGAACTCTCAAATGCACTGGGATGTCAACCAGGACTACGTTACGCAAGAGTATGAGGCCTTGCTGAGGGGATTTAAAGATACCTTCAACAGGGCTCACCGCAATTCCGTCAACCAACACTACAGGTAGGTCACGATGTGAAACAACAGAGCAACGCTTTTATATTGTACGAAACACAACAGCAACGCTTTTATATTGTACGAAACACAACAGCAACGCTATAATATGATATGGTATGGAGCACCGCAGCAACTTTATTGTTTCGTATACAAGAGCAACTCTGTTGAAGAATATGATGTTACTTACAGCATTAACATTATTGAAAATTGTAATGTGAAACTGAATAACTAATGTAGAGAGTGGTGTGCAATACAGCAGCAACGTTATTGAAGAACGTGATTCGAAATAAACCAGCAAATTTATTTTAGATATATAATGAAGCACATCTAAAGTGCTATTGTTAGATGGGGCATAAAATGGTAACAAGACTTATAAATTTGTCATCTTGTTATTTTGATTCTCTATGTAGGTCAGAAATAAAATGTTATTTAATTTGGAATTATCCTCAAATGAATCTATTTAGAAAAGAAAACATTGTGCATTGTTGTGTAACGATTGTTAGTTTGTGATCGATAATTGAATATTATTTCTTAAATTTTCGTTATTATCTATGTGGGTTTTTGTGCGTGTCCTTTTATAGCATAATTAAAATATCAGGAAAAAGTGCAAGCATTTTATTTCTGCTCAAATCAGTTACTTTAGTTACTTGAGCGATTTTTATTTTAAAAACAAACTAAAATTTTTATTTTAAAACTATTTTGGTATGAATTTAGTGTGAAATCGTAAAGCTACTTCGTTTGCAAATAGTTTATTTCTTCAAACAGGTCAATCTGAAATTTGTCATAATCCGTACTTTCTTATAGCACTGATGAACAATATCAATAAACACTTTCCTCCGCAGATGGCTGAAAAACTTTCTGCAACGGAGTAGCACTTTTCTGCAAACGACAATCAATCAGTGCCGACACTCTGACGACGAGCTGGCAAAAAGATTCAAGATGACCTGCTGTAAATTAGACATCCTGCACACCAAAGCCGCGGAAATAACGGCCCACCTGGGCAGATGTCTGGAAGAAGAAGTGTTGAAACTATGTGACGTCATAGCAGACATTCTTAGCGCGGAGGAAACAGACGAACAGCTCAGAGAATGGGACATGGCAGAACTGCCACAACCACCCAGTTCGGGGGCTAAGGTAAGCAGAGTTGTCGGGCTGACATCCATTTGTTTTGTCATTACCGTCACGTTCTTTAAAGCGCACAGTATTTTATGGTCACGACTTTCTTCTCATGCTATCAGATGGGCATGATACAACATTCCTCTAATGCACTGTGTCAAATACTTGCCATTCCTCTCGTTAACCGTGCCAAGAGGACGTAGAGTGAGTTACATGTTGCACCAACAAGCTTTGTTGTTATCCCAATTATTTTGTTCGCGAGAACATTCTGGGGTTGTCTTCTGATGTACTTGAAAAAGGTTTGATCGTTCTTTTAGCGTATAATGTTTGGACAAAATACCCCATTATATGACACCCAATGTATACAATGTTCTAATCGTCCCTTCTCGCGGATAAAGTCTGGTCACAAAACTTGACACCCAATGTGTACAATGTTTTAATAATCTCATTAGCGTATAGGAAACAAAGTGACATATCATGTCTATCATTAAAATACCAAGATTAAATTCCAATTTCCCATGTACAATATAAAAAAGCACTAAATGATATACCAATTCTTTCTTTCCTTTTCTCATTAAGATGTATCAAGTCATTTGTGCATATTTTCCTACCAATCTGCAACCAGAAGGCTACGTAATCTGTTATTTCTTTTAAAACACTATAACGGAAAAATAAACAATGTGCAAAATCTCTCATACACACTGTGAGAAAAACTAAACAATTTATCATTTAGATGATGCATATTGTCAGAAAAAAACTAAATAATGTGTCATTTCTCTCGTGCATTGGATCAGCAATGCTAAATATTGACCCATTTCTCTCATTGTCTCTGTATGCACCTTACGTTGCAGGCCGCCAACTGGGTGGAAGAAATCGACATGGCCATCACGCGTCGCATTGTACAGATCGTCGAGAGCGAGTTAACCATTCGTGGCATCGTCAGCAAGATGGAGGACGCCTTCAGACTCAGAGTCCAGCAAAGCCTTTTGCTTCTCGACGAAGAAATCGACAGCATCGTCAAGGACATGAACGAACGGAACTCGCTGTCTTCCTCCACGACCAGCCTCGCGTCCACGCTCTCCGATGACGACTCGACAGAAGAGTTACTGTTCTTGTATAAGACACGCGACGGGCGCGTGATGAAACGCCTCAAGCACACCTCAAGGCTGAGCAGAGGGTCTGAGGTTTACTCTTCCAAGACGCTAGATTCCGTGCCCAAAGTGGCTCTCCGTAAATTGCTAGACAAAATGCTGCAACCACTGCAAGAACTTTTAAAAGGGTTCCAAATGAGGCGAAGACAATCTCTATTTCACAATGATCCTTCACTTTATATGACGGATCGGAGCTCAAAGATACGGGAGGCAATTCTCAAGGACAGTTCTTGTCGCCAGCAGCTCGCGTTGAAGCACCGTCAGCGCCTCGATAATTTTATCTCGAACATCGAACAAAGCATCCCGAGGTAAGGGGGATTACGGCTCTCAGGTTATAGGTTGTTGATTAGCAATGACGTTGTAGATTAATAATTTAATTTACATTCTTTATAAGGTCGTCAAAAAAGGCGATGAAATACTTTCGAAGATCTAAATAGAACATAAATCAAGCATTTACGTGTGCACCACACCAAACAACAGACACACGGAGCTAGCATGCTCACTTACAGGCTTGCATTCATACGTACATGAATGTAAAATACACGAACACACACACACACACACACACACACACACACACACACACACACACACACACACACACACGTTTCAAAGTAGCGCAAGTAAGCATATAAATATTCAAGAGAACACAAGCATTATATTTTCTCTACCAACGGTTTTTCAGATTTATAGCGCTGAATAAACAACTGATGGACGATATCCTAAAAAATCGTCAGAAATTCCTCTCTCAGCGTAACGAGATGGTCACGATGATGGAGAAATTGGAACCTGCCAGAGAACTTTTGCGAGGGTTCGGCTCCCTCTACATTCAAGACATGACAGCAGACAACATCGCGTTTTCACTGGACGAAGATCGGCGACGGTCCTCGGTAGTCGTTAGCATGTCGATGACGAACTTTCGTCTCCCTGACTCCGGCTACGGAGCGTCCATTAAGAATGGGAACAACACGAAAACTAACGGCCCCGTCCCGACACGGAGACTGTGTCAAGGGTTGTGGAGTACTTACCGCAAGGGCTCTGTTACGATCGAAGACACATGTGACCCGCTGATGGGGCGTACCTACATCCAGAAGCTGCCAGAAGACGAGCTGATTCGAGAAATTGCAAGACTAAGGTAATTTATTTTTCTTTTTTCTTAAACTTGTGTAGATGTTGTCCAATGAAACAAACAACGGCATTCAAATGGTTTATAAATAAGTACCATGTTTTAAAAATAAACTTAAGCGTTAGATAAATTCAAGGTAGCTTACCACAGCACTGAAATTTTTATTACGTCACATAGTTGTGCTGAGAACCGTCTGTACGTAATTTTTGGTTCATATCCGTTACATCCTCGACCCATTTCGTAAAGTATGTATAATTTAATTAAGTATTTACTGACACATTCACATGAACAGTGCGTCACTTCCTGAACCTTTAGAATATAGTATTTACGTCACTTCCTCATTGGATCTTTAGTATATTAGGTACATCATACATGAATTCCTCACTGAATGTTTAATATACATCATACATCATTTCCTCATTGAATATGTAGCATTCATCATACATCATTTCCTCTTTCCTGAATCTTTAACATACACTTTGCACGTGACTGCCTCCCTGAACAATTACAATGTACTGTGTGTACCGCACGTGCTCATTATTAGCATGTAATGTGAATGCAATCTTTTCATCAAACCATTCTTGCAATTATAAATTATACCATGCCCATGAAGCTTCCCCGCTGGAACACTGACATATTCTGAAAGGACCTCACTTCCTTATGAACAGTCAACATGCTTGTCACTAGTGTACATGTTTTTTTTCTCTCTCGGGATCACTAACAAATTGCACGTCAAGATCCCTGCCTCCTTATCCCAGTGACGTATACTCTATGCGCATCTCTCCAGCATTCAGCCATAAGCAAACGTTTTAATGACGTCACTTTCTTTGTCCTGCGTAGAATCGTCCATTCTCCGAACCTCGCCTCGTTCTTCGGAATGACGCGCATTGAGAACTCGGTGACCTTCCTGTTCCTAGGCGACCTGACCACAGCGAGGCGTTACATTGGACACGGCTTCCACGAGATGCAGGTGACTGTTTGCAACGTGCTGAAGGGTACGCTTAAAGGCTTGCAGCATCTTCACCGCGAGGGCCTGGTGCACCAGGAGCTGACGCTGAGCACAGTTACGGTAGGTTGACCGTTGACCTCGGGCCTAACACTCATATAAGCTTTGTAGGTGGAGTTAATGTGTATGATGTCCGTTGACTTGCTTTCAGAGTAACAGAGCGTTACGGCTACTGAACGTAGCCTTGTAAATGCACTTGATGTGTATTGACGTCACAATAGTATGGTTGTCCATCTACATAATCAGTGTAGAAGTTGTTAGTGCATTTCTTTGCCTCTAATTAAATAATAAGTAACAATACACGCACGCACAGATTGTGCTTAATTTTTATAGCTTACACAATGAACACGAATGTTTAAAGTAGGTGAAAAGTGTAGTTAAATATTTGACTATATCGTACTTACGCACACACACATTTGCATGCACATCAAATTTAAAGACGCCGTGTTTGTGTGCAAGTGTCTTTTGACAAACGTTCTTCCTACTTTAAATAGGTCACACGTGTTGCCATAACATAGTCGATTTTAAATGATGAATGCTATTTTCTTTTTCCTTGTTGTGTGCAGGTCAATCGAGAGGGAGAGGTGAAACTCTGCGGAGGGTGCATACCACGCCGAGCACATTTCCCGCCTGATGCCGGCACGGTGGACGCCAAACCCTTCGTCTGTCTCTCGCCGGAAGTCCTGCGTGGTGACTTCTACACGGCAGACGACGACATCTACAGCTTTGGCCTGATGGCGTGGGAGTTGTGCTTGCCGGAGGAGCCTTATGCTAAACAGAAGACCTGGACGCTAGAAAACTTTCGACAAAACGTCCACCCGTCGTCCATGCTAGGTATCGACAACATGGCCCTGACCCCAACATTGTCTGCCATTCTGCGAGGCTGCCTGTTGCCGGCGAGAGGGCTTCGGCTGAAAATGGAGCAAGTGCAGTTCTTAGTGGAGGAGCTTCGCTCTGATCCGACGGTCAATTCTCTTTCCAATACCAAACGTCGAGTTGGCAAGCGCTTAAGTAAGCACTCAAGGGGGACAAGCGAAGAGTCGAACTAGGCAGCGGCCTAATCAGTGCAATTAGTGAAATTCTACAAAAGTATGACAAATAGTGACAAATAGTGACAAATGAGTCGCATAATGTCGCGTGTGTAGGTACCATACAGCTTCAAGTAAGACACCAAACATTTGTGTAAGCATGACACACGAGGTGGTAAATAAGACAAAGTGCCTTTCTTGCCAAAACATCAAGCACTGGACTTCCTGTTGGGAATCAAGCATATGAAGAAAGAGCACATTTAAGTAACCTTAAGTTTGCTTGTTTCATTAGAACCCCACACGTTTCCCGTTAATAATAGAAGCAATAAAGTCATTCAGACTTGTTTGGAATTGTTTTAACTTCTTCATTGCTTGTATCAATACAGAATTGATATTTTAAACTCTATTGCAATTGGGTTTACGGTGAAAGTGTTAATGAAACTCACCGAAAAACAATATATCTGGACTGGGTTTTGAGAGAAAAGTGATAATTAAGCCCGCAAGAAACAGTCTATCTGGACTTCTTTCAGGGAAAAGTGATAATTAAGCCCACAAGAAAGCTGTATTACACACATCTTTACATACTGTTTGTTACTGATGGCATTAATAGAGCCTCTTCTTTACAGACTCGAGAAAGTTGGTATTTCTTCGAGTAGAAGCGTCTCCAAGAAACCTGTTTTTAAACTTTAAATAAAGACTAAAATGTTGTAGAAATAAAAACTTGTATTGAGGTATGTTCTTACTATACCCAGACGGCTCTAAGTGTTTAATTCAAAAACTTGTATTGTGAGAATACGTATTTTTACAGCAGGATGAAAGGTAGAGAAAGGTACTGGATCCGGAGCCCACATTCGTATATTGTGTACTTGAAATGTTCATACATTATGGCACTGAAATGAAAAACTAGCAATGTTAATATTCTAAACGTAAATGCCATTGCAATTCATTCTTTTCTTATTGCCATTTTGACCTTCAGATTAAAACACCTCTCTACTTTCATATAAAGGAAGCTTCTCCAAAGAGGTCAAAGACTTCTCTAACCACATTTCTCTCTTTGTATACTAACGCAAAATTGCTGAGTGCTTTGAAACATGACTATGATGATTCGGAATGGAACGGGTTGACCTTATTAAAATACAAGGCTTGAGCATGTGGGAAGTTTTCAAATCCGAAAAAAATAAATCTTTTCGACATTTCACTTGCTGAAAAGAATAAAGCACGAAACATCATGATACCACGTTTTAGCGGTCAGGATGAAAACAGTACCTATGATCTTTCAAGCAAGTGACTGTGTCAGATAGAGTATTTAATGATATATGCATGTGTTAGATTGGTAAACACTGTGGTCTAATGAAAAATAGACTAGTTAATGATATATGCATGTCTTCGAGTGGTAGGCACTGTGGTCTAATGAAAATGATAAGTCTTTGTACAGATTATGGCTCAGTTTAAAATCTGTATGGTTATGATTAGTCTTTGCACATACTATGGCTCAGTTTAAAATCTGTATGGTTAAGATTCAGTGTTGTACAGACTATGATTCGATTAAAGATTAGAAGAGTTCGGATTAAGTTTTATACAGACTATTGCTCACTTAAAGAATAGAAGGGTTATGATTTAATGTTGTACACACTTTGGCTCTATTAAAGATTAGAATGTTTATGATTCAGAGTTGCAGAGACTATGATTCAGTGTTGTAGAGACTATGATTCAGTGTTGTAGAGACTATGATTCAGTGTTGTAGAGACTATGATTCAGTGTTGTAGAGACCATGATTCATTTAGAAATCAGTGTAAGTGACACATCTGAGACATGTTGAGTATTTTGCTTAGTAGTCTGAAATACACATACGGTATTTGTGTGTGATTATTTACTTTATTTTTCTTTTCATTAACATACAATTAGCGTTTATTCAAGAGTCTGACAGTATGATTAGTGATCAATCATTATCGTGCAATTAGGATATTGTAGCTTCTGGCAGCCTGAATAATTGGTCAGTCTTGTATTTACGACTTCTTGAGTGAGCATTATTTATTGTTTGAATGGTGTATGTACTCACTATTAGCTACATGTCATGTCTGCTTTCATTGCTAGCAACGTTATGTCATAACGTTACTGCTAGCAACGTTATGACCGAGCTTACTGCTAGCAACGTTATGAAAATGTGTTCACTGCTAGCAACATTATGTCTATGCTCACTCTTAGGAAGACGTGTGTTCTACTGTAACAATCAATATAAACGGACTAAACAAGTGATAAACAGCTTAACGTGTATACACACATTTTCACAATGTCAATAATTTAAAACAACGCATTACCTATTTGGTATAAGAGTAAACAGTAATTAATATTTATCATTAACTTCGATTTCATAATGATGCATATTAGTGCTGTTATGTTTGTGCGGGTGTATGTGAGTGATTTTTGCGAGTGAGCATTTGTGCGTGTACTTACAGAGAAAGACATTCATGACTTTTAATATTTATTTGTGATACTTTTTTTTTAATAAACTGTTTTTTTGTCGAAATAATGTGAAATTTCTTAGCATTATCAAGCTACTGAAATAAAGTGTAGCGTCAATTAAAATTTGAGAGAGTTTGATTTATTATATGTTTGCATTTAATTATGCTTGTCTGTACGCAAACAAAGATCGTTAATTTTTTAAGCTCAACTTAACAAGGCTCCGAATGAAAAGTCTACTGCACCTCCTGTGAAGAAAGAAAAATAAAAGGTGTTTTACCCAGGAACAAACAACACTTTGGGAGGGTATAAAATCTAGTTAATTTTTTGGAATGTAATATAATCTACATCACCTAATCCCATCTAATTAATCTGATATATTTTATCTTACAAATATCTATTCTAATCTATTCTATTCTATTGTTTTGTAATATATTGTAATCTAATCTTATCTAGTCTTACCAATTAAATCTAAATAAAGAATTTAATCTAGTTTAATTTTGTTCTAATCGAATATTCACTCATGCATAATATGTATATGCATGTATGTAGGTATTCTTGATTCAATCTAATCTATTTAGCAAAAATCTCCATTTATGTTATACTCCTTGATTTAATCTAATCTATTTAGCAAATATCTCCATTTATGTTATACTACTTGTTATGTTATACTACTAATCTAATGAGTACATATTTCTACTTATGTTGCACTACTTAATCTGATCTAATTACTAAATATTTCGATATATGTTGTACTACTTAATCTGATCTAATTACTAAATATTTCTATATATGTTGTACTACTTAATCTGATCTAATTACTAAATATTTCTACTTATGTTGTACTACTTAATCTGATCTAATTACTAAATATTTCTACTTATGTTGTACTACTTAATCTGACCTAATTACTAAATATTTCTACTTATGTTGCACTACTTAATCTGACCTAATGAGTACATATTTCCGTATATGTTGTACTAATTAATTGCAAAATTTCTTAATTAGCAGCTCGAATACAATCTATTAGAGACTCAAATGCTGAGTTTGGCATTTTTCCTCTGAATCGCCTTCTTAATGACAATTGTATGTCCAAATCCTGGACATAATGAATGACAGTTGTATGTCTAAATCCTGGACACAATGAATGGATGCATTAAGCAACAATGAAGAAACCTCCCTAACGGAGTTCACATATCTACTGTAGAAGAAAACCAGTTTATACCGCCAAGGAAAGTATATCATGCATGAAATCCACTCGGTTATCTGGCTAATTAGCGTTAAAACTTCATAACAATAATAATTTTTTAAAAAGCAAAATCAAAATCTTTTCCCATTATCTCTTTCTTTTATCTCACTCATCACCCCCGCACCCCTTTACACCCTTACATACTTACTTCTATTAGCGATCCTAAAAACTGTTACGCTACTGTAAAATTCCGACTTCACGTTTTCAAATCGGAATCCCTCCAATTTACGTTGTCCAATCGGAATCACTCCAAGTTACGTTGTCCAATCTGAATCTCTCCAAGTTACGTTGTCTAGTCGGAATCACTCCAAGTTACGTTGTCCAGTCGGAATCACTCCAAATTGCGTTGTCCAATCGGAATCACTCCAAGTTACGTTGTCCAAAACGTTGTCGAATCGGAATCACTCCAAGTTGCGTTGTCCAATCGGAATCACTCCAAGTTACGTTGTCCAAAACGTTGTCGAATCGGAATCACTCCAAATTACGTTGTCCAAAACGTTGTCCAATCGGAATCATTCCAAGTTACGTTGTCCAAAACGTTGTCCAATCGGAATCACTCCAAGTTACGTTGTCCAAAACGTTGTCCAATCGGAATCACTCCAAGTTACGTTGTCCAAAACGTTGTCCAATCGGAATCACTCCAAGTTACGTTGTCCAAAACGTTGTCCAATCGGAATCATTCCAATTTTCGTTGCGCAATCGAGATCACCCCAATTCACGTTGTCCAGTCGGAATTTAAAAAAATGTTGATATGCCATTGTAATTAAGTCATTTGCATAAATATTCCTCATATATGCAGCTACCCTGCACAAACGTTATCGCCTACTGTTTGCTTGTGTCAGTTCGTCTACTTGGCACAAACTAATGCACAAACTTTATCGCCTACTGTTTGCTTAGTGTCAGTTCGTCTACTTGGCACAAACTAATGCACAGACTTTATCGCCTACTGTTTGCATAGTGTCAGTTCGTCTACTTGACACAAACTAATGCACAGACTTTATCGCCTACTGTTTGCTTAGTGTCAGTTCGTCTGACACGACACCTGATTGAGACTAAGTGCTGCTAATGATGAAAGGTCTGATGGAAAGATAATAGTTAAAGGATCTATTTCAACTATATCTGTCATTGATATTATAATATCTTGATAATTAACTAATTAACCTTCAAACTGATTCTCATAACGATAATGTCAATATGCTTTTTAATTGCCACTTATATTAACGAAGATAATTATGAGTTTATCGTATAGTGGATTTAAATAAAACTAAATAATTAATATGTTATCCAAGTATTTGAATTCGGATAAAAATTATTTCTGCATTAATTTTAATGATCTTTTATAAGACAGATCGTATTGCAGCCGTTAATATCTGCAAAACAACTTTGAAAGCAGACCAAAGACAGTATTTAGTTTGAATCGGATTTTTTTTTAATAAAACCGCTACCGTTTTAATTTTTACTTGAAATAATACATATATTATTGAGATAGATTACTCACTTTAGTTAGACGTAACTCGAGCAGCCCAAGTTAAGTTGATAAGCCAGCAGATAGTGGACTGTGAAGCCCAGGCTAAGTTGATAAGCCAGCAGATAGTGGACTGTGAAGCCCAGGCTAAGTTGATAAGCTAGGGGCATTTGTTAAGATTAATTTAGTTTAGTCATTCGAAGTTAATTTAATATGTCAGCGTTACTTGTGGCTATTGCTCATTTAGAATTAGTTGAATGTTAAACAGTTCAATTGACAAGCCGGCATTATTTGTAACGAATAGCTGAAAAATAAAGGTGTACCTGAGTTCCCTGTCGATATTTTTCAGCCCCGAGCAGCCATCTCTATCAATGACGTCATACTCTATTGACTGGCAGCAAATTGCTAGAGAGAATATCAGTATTTATGAGAGATCTACTAGAGTTAAAAATAATATATTTTGCTCGAACTTCATGAGAGAATATCTGTAATTATAAGAGATCTAGAGTTCAAAGTAATATATTTTGCTCGAATTTCATGAGAGAATATCTGTAACTATGAGAGATCTAGAGTTAAAAATAATATATTTTGCTCGAACTTCATGAGAGAATATCTGTAATTATGAGAGATCTAGAGTTAAAAATAATATATTTTGCTCGAACTTCATGAGAGAATATCTGTAATTATGAGAGATTTAGAGTTAAAAATAATATATTTTGCTCGAACTTCATTAGAGAATATCTGTAATTATGAGAGATCTAGAGTTAAAAATAATATATTTTGCTCGAACTTGCCAGAGCGAATATCTGTAATTATGAGAGATCTAGAGTTAAAAATAATATATTTTGCTCGAACTTGCCAGAGAGAATATATGTAATTATGAGAGATCTAGAGTTAAAAATAATATATTTTGCTCGAACTTGCTAGAGAGAATATCTGTAATTATGAGAGATCTAGAGTTAAAAATAATATATTTTGCTCGAACTTGCTAGAGAGAATATCTATAATTATGAGAGATCTACTAGAGTTAAAAATAATATATTTTACTCGAACTGCGCAGTAGCGAAGTACAGTTCGCGAACCTTTCGCACATATTCAGTGTTTCTTCTGGTACTAGGAATGCTGACCTTTCACACATTTTCAGTGTTTCCTCTGGTACTAAGAATGCTGACCTTTCACACATATTAAGTGTTTCTCCTGGTACTAGGAATGCTGACCTTATAGTTCACGCCCACTATCAACCTTCTCATTCATTATGCCAAGTAGAATCTTTTTTTTTCCAAAGCCACTTTTTTAAAGCATATGTACTGACTGAAAATATCCCAGTTTACAAAAGAATATTTTCTTCAAATATTCACCAGTCTCGCTTAGAACTACAAGGAAGAGCGCGGTAAGTAAATATTTTAAAACAGAACATTTGTGTCACATAAAGCCACGCAACCGTGTTTCTTATGTTCACGTAATTGTGTTACCTATGATCAGGTAGCTGTGTTACCTATAATCACACAACTTTGTCGCATATGATCACATAGCTGTGTCGACTATGATCTCGTAACTGTGTTACCTATGGTCGCGTAACTGTGTTACCTATGTTCACTTTGGAAACATCGACACATACATGTCAAAAATTAAATTTTCAATATAAATGTCGAAAAGAGTAAAATGTAAACAGTTCTGATACAGACTTGTGTTTAAAAAATTTAAAATAAATTTGATATGTTATTCACATAACACTCGTAAAATTATGACTATAAAAGTAAATAATTATACAGTCCTATGAATAGTAACAAGTAAATAATTATACAGCCCTCTGATAGTAACAAATAAATAATTATACAGCCCTCTGATAGTAACAAGTAAATAATTATACAGCCCTCTGATAGTAACAAGTAAATAATTATACAGCCCTCTGATAGTAACAAGTAAATAATTATACAGCCCTCTGATAGTAACAAGTAAATAATTATACAACCCTCTGATAGTAACAAGTAAATAATTATACAGCCCTCTGATAGTAACAAGTAAATAATTATACAGCCCTCTGATAGTAACAAGTAAATAATTATACAGCCCTCTGATAGTAACAAGTAAATAATTATACAGCCCTCTGATAGTAACAAGTAAATAATTATACAGCCCTCTGATAATAACAAGTAAATAATTATACAGCCCTCTGATAGTAACAAGTAATACGGGGTAATGAAAAGAATTATGTTTACAATAGTATCCATAGAACTAACTAAAATACAAATGCAGGTGCAATTTTTTTGCATTGAGAAATCTAGTTTTGCTGACAATAGTGTAATTTTTTTCAGGTACTTGTGAGGTAAAATTAATAGAATGTGCACAAAAAATCTCTAGTTTTTGCTGACCTGAGTACTCGTGTACTAAAGTACTTGACTTCTAAAATCAATTTCACACTCGAAGAGTGCATGGTTGTTTTTTCACATAGCGGAGTTCACAGCACTAAAGTGAAATGTGAAAACTGTAATATGAAATGACTTTCATTTCACGAAAACGTTTTCTCGCATTACAGGAGAAGCTGGTAGTCGAGCTGTACTCTCTTTGACCCCCCACGCCTTTGACTCTGAAGTATAACGCATTCATTTAAATCAAAGTTTGAAAGTTAACCAACCACACGCTGTCTCCACACACACACAAAAAGTCTCACTTGGGGATGCACTGCCGTGCCCTTGCAAAAGCAGTTAATACCAATGTAGTGAGTAATCAATATGTATAAACTATTGCCATTTAAGCTTGTGGAATTTAGCACATTCGAAAGGTTTGATGGCTCCCTATATTTCAATAGAGAACAATGAGAGTTATTAAAACATTTCTAAAATAACATTGCACCAGAGGCCCACCGTGCAAAATACCCATCAAAATTGCAAAGAAATAAATTTAACTGTCGGACTGAAATACCAGTCTCCTCCCGTTGCTGTGGGTGACAGGGCATTTCCATGAAAAGATAGCCGGCCACCCATTTAAGCCATTGAAGTCAAAGAAGTGCAAAGTATTCTGTTAAATAAAAGAATCTTACAAGGTGGGTATGTGTGTGGGGAAATGACATGCAACCACGGCCAACACGTGACAAAGCATTCACGATTCAAACGACGACAAAGACACAAGCCACTCGCCATTGAAACATCAAAGCTTATCGCCCTTAGCGAACGTCAGCGTGTGTCCGTATGCGTTGTTGGGACTTCCGGTTTTCTGCAGGTAGGGCACACCCACGAAGGCCAGAAATAGCAGTGCGACGCACATAGATAAATCTCATTCGTAAGGCTGATTATTTTACTACATCGAGTTAAAGCCATAAAGATAATAATGACCTATCAACCACCCTCACCCCTGATTATAGTCAGCAGCAAATGTGGGTGGGAGGGTGGAGAGAAAGTAGTCGCCGAATCCTTCCCTCCTACGCACATACCCCATGTTCATCAAATGTATTTATTTTGTTCATTTGTTTTATTCTCCTACTTGCTGAATATTTCACACTAGTACATCAAGGTTTCCACAATAGTTCTTAGATATCAACATGCAAGTACGCCCAAAGGGATTAATTTTACCCTCAATGTGCAAAATAAATAAACTTAAATAAGTGAAAGATTTAAAATAATTTTAAAATAAATAATTTGAAATTAATATGAACAAAATTATACTTGCCTGTCTCATAACCTTTGCTTCTATGACTGATAACTGGAGATATGATTATCTCTTTAAATCATAGTCCTTGTTTTGTTTAAGTGATAACTTGTGATACCTGTGGTTCTCAGATAGTTGAAGTTGCATATAGTTTTTTCTTTTTAATCTGATAAACGACGATAATTGTATTTGTCTGTGTCGTAGAGTTAATTATATTTGTCTAAACAATTGTCGTTGATAATTATAATTGTTCAATAATTGGTGATGATTATAATTGTCTGTTAAGTGAAATAATTATAGATATCTGACTATAATTAGATATACTACTATTATCTGATAATCGATGATAATCATAAAATTATTACATCATAATTGGTGATATCTGATAAACGATGATAATCATAAACTTATTACATCATAATTGGTGATATCTGATAATCGTGAAAATCATAAACTTATTACATCATAATTGGTGATATCTGATAATCGATGAAAATCATAAACTTATTACATCATAATTGGTGATATCTGATAATCGATGATAATTATAAACTTATTACATAATACTTTCCTTCTATCATTTCTTATATCCGCCTTTCCGATTTATTTATGTAAACACTGAGATTACTGCAATGTTTAACATGTTAATGGTGATTTATATATGTAAGCACTGATATTTCTGCAATGTGTTAATAGAGAGTTATATAATGTAAACACTGAAATGACTTCGATGATTAATGTGCTAAAGGTATTAACGACTATAGTTTTCAGCTGACGTTGGACAATTTCATAACATTGTCACTCTAACTACTCTAACTACATTGAAATAGAGCTGATGTTGGACAATTTCATAACATTGTCACTCTAACTACTCTAACTACATTGAAATAGAGCTGATGTTGGACTATTTCAACCTCATATCTTGTCTCTGTCTACATATTTTATGAAGCCGATTTTGGATTATATGAAAATCAAGTTTAATCTTAAGACATTTTTATTATAAGGACATGCTTGGACATTTCATATATATATATATATACATACACACTCACATACACACACACACACACACACACACACACACACACACACACACACACACACACACACACTCACACACATATATATATATATATATGCTTACGGTCAGCCGCATTAAACTCAAAGACAATATCTAATTACATGCTTTCCTGAATGCTAGGACATATCCAAACACAAGTCTACATTCTCTCCATAATTTAATTTAAGAACACATGTTTAATTCAAACTGATTGGTAAAAATTAGAATGTAAAAACATGCTAAAAATAAGCTGGCCCATGGGCCCCGGCCTATTTCATCCCAATGACGCTGAACGAGTTAAAGAGACCCTAATGGACTAAATCTAACGCAAGACCGATATTTGTAATATGTATTCTAAGTGTGATTTGGGACCAATTTGAAATAAGGCAAATCTTCATGGATTTCCGATCCAGAATTTCTTGAATGATATTAAACCCATACCCTCTAAGCTATCATATTGAACAGAAATAATTTATTGACTGTTTAATCGCCCCACTCAAGTGTCAATCCTTTATATATTCTAGTGTCGTCTGGAAACTAGAAACGAAACAATCTTAAAGTATTGAAGAGAAAACATTCTTATCTGGATCTAAGCATTCACCAAACTAAATAACATGTTGAAGAAGAAACATATATTTAGATCTAAGTATACACAAACTAAATAAAATGTTGAAGAGAAAACACACATATCTAGATATAATTATACACTAAATTAAATGAAAGAAAACAACAATAAAAGTAAAATGTAAAGCCCTAAACAAATTATGCGGAAATTAGCTTAAGAGAATATTACAAAAAAAATATAATTATGCGCGTGAGGGGGGAGGGTGTAGGTGGGGGGGGGGCAGGATGGGGAAAAGGAGGAGATAACAATTAAGCACAAAGTGTACAAAACGTCAGAATAATTTGGTTCCGCTACAGTGATCACTTATTAGCATTGGACTAGCTAACAGCCACACGAGGGTTACCTCCCCTTGGTTTTAATTTTATTGTTACATTGTGCTCTGTCGATTGCTCAACTGCTTACTTCTGGAGTTCCGTTTGTTGTCAACTTGTTACGTAGAAGCCTTTCATTAGGTAAATACTGTTCGCAGTTTATAAAAAAAAAAAAGAATTTAATGCTTTTATATTTGGACAATTTTACTTGATAGAAGGTAAAAGCAACCATCAAAACCGGATTTAGGTGTGGCGTTTCATTGCCTATTAATCGACACATGAATGAACAAGCCTTTCATTTGTCACGCTCGATGGGTTGGTGGCGCTGTAAATTCAAGCGTGGGTAGCACTTCGGACAGAAGGTAGAGGGAAAGTGCGGCAAAAAAAGGCATGACATTAGTTTTCATGACAAAATCAAATTCCTTAGTTGTCTTACAATTGAAGAACATTGATTGATCCATGTCGTCACGTGATGTTCTCCGACACGCCAATTACCTATGAATTCAGACAATCAAACAGAAGTACAAACTAACGTTCACTAGTGAAGAAATGAGTGCAGAAAAATGGATTAAGAAAAGATCATATCTGCAACATGGGCAAATCACTCCACAAAATCCGACCTGGCACAAATCTTGAAAGTCTCCTTGATAGTCAAACGCCGACATGCGAGAGTAGAAACCAGGCTGCATCATTTACACTTATCTATCTATCTATCTATCTATCTATCTATCTATCTATCTATCTATCTATCTATCTATCTATCTATCTATCTATCTATCTATCTATCTATCTATCTATCTATCTATCTATCTATCTATCTATCTATCTATCTACCTACCTACCTATCTATCTATCTATCTATCTATCTATCTATCTATCTATCTATCTATCTATCTATCTATCTATCTATCTATCTATCTATCTATCTACCTACCTATCTATCTATCTATCTATCTATCTATCTATCTATCTATCTATCTATCTATCTATCTACCTATCTATCTATCTATCTATCTATCTATCTATCTATCTATCTATCTATCTATCTATCTATCTATCTATCTATCTATCTATCTACCTACCTATCTATCTATCTATCTATCTATGACAAGTATTTCCACCCCTTCCTTTATTTGTCACTTGTTTCTTTCATATTTACTATACATACATGTATTTTTATTTATGAAATACATTTATGTGGTAATTGTCAATGGAACTGCAATGGATTCTCGAAAATTGTCTTTGTGTCAGGACTGTACTGTCACTATCATTCGAGGCCACTGTCACCGAATCCATGACGTCAGTGATGACTTAGTGCATCGATCTAAACACTAGGGGAAGTGATGGCAACAGTTCAAATGTATTAACCATCAGCATCAGTCAAATAAAAAAAATCAAGCACCAAAATCATAATTCAAATCATCAATGCAAAACATGCAAGAAATAATGTTTAAAAATTAGAAAGTAGAAAAGGTAGAGGTTATTAATGAGTGCCCCGCAAAAGAAAGGGTAAAAATACAAACAGGTAGGGTAGTTGTGTAAATGGAAGAGGGGAAACAGTGAGCATGGTGAGCATCTGGGTGAAGTGAAAGTAGAAAGTGTTGAACCCGTAACTAGTGAACAGCACTAAAACTAGTGAACAGCACTAAAATCAAGTCTCCTGAATTAAATGTCATGAAAGTAATGATAATTCAATCCGATACGTTTCCTTGTGAGGGCAGTGAGGGCAGTAAATCACTTTGACAGATGACTAAAAGATGTGTTTCTGACTGAGCCAGGTGGCACTATGTTTTGTAAAACACACTTCTACTCTTGATGAGCCAGGTGGCACTATGTTTTGTAAAACACACTTCTACTCTTGATGAGCCAGGTGGCACTATGTTTTGTAAAACACACTTCTACTCTTGATGAGCGAAATTCCATAAAGAAGAAACCCGATGGGACTGAGTACACCACGCGTGAGCCATTGCTAACAAATGAACAAAGAGGGGGAGGTAAAATATTTTGATGTGATCGATCAGGCCAATGCATTGGGTAATGTTCCGATCGTCCCTGTTAATAAAGTAAATTATTTACAATGGATTTTGTCAAAATCACATTATGGGAGATGGCTTTAGTAAAACATTTGATTTATGTTCAACAAAGGGCCTTGTCCTGCAGAGACTAGAGTAAGAGGTTATGGGCCACCACCATGCAAGAACAGAAATGTAAAGTTGATTAACTGTCGTGAGAAGTAGTATGACACATATGGAAATGTTGTGGTATATATTTTTGATGTGTAAGCAGAGAGAAGAATTGGCTAAACTTTAAACAAAATAACACAAAACGTAGGGAGTGTATGACAGGTATTTCCACCCCTTTCTTTATTTGTCACTTGTTTCTTTCATATTTATTATCCACAATTGTATTTTTATTTATGAATTATTTCTTTGTAGTAATTGTGGAGCACTTGCTCATATTACCGACATTATTATGACATGTTTTAAGTAGAGGTCACACACTGGACTTTGAGCACACATGCTTTGTGGAAAATAACAGGACCCTCCTAAAATGGATTATTGGACATTGCCTAGAGTGGTATCATTAACTGACACTGCTCATCACTCCTAGTGGAATTCAATAATGTAAATTCCTGTGAAGGAGGCATGAACAATCCCAAATCTTTTTGTGAACAAACAGCATATTGCATGATGCAAATATCTCCTAAGCAGTTAGCCAGTTAGGGACAACCAATGGTCACATACTGGCCAACTATAGTTAACCAATGGCCATCTACTGGTCAGTTATAGTTGACCAATGGGTGCAGAGATTAAAGTGGGAAAACCCTTGTTGTGGGAAATTAGCCTTTTGCAATCACTTACTGAGAAATTCCACACATTTGACAAGACTTCAGTTCATTGTCTAACTCCTTTTGGAACCTTTTCTCTCATTGGTGTCCATTGGCACCTTTACATCTACCTTGGAGCACCTGTAAACTGAACACAGTAGCCCCTTTTTGTGTACTCATGATATGCGTGTGGATATGTGTGTATGTGTATTTGTATGTATATTGTGTGTATATATATGTGTTATGTGTGTGTGTGTGTGTGTGTGTGTGTGTGTGTGTGTGTGTGTGTGTTTGACTGCTGATGTCAATACTAGCATGTAATAAATGAGTGTCTAATGTTTAATCAGATATTGTTGTGAAGTGATGTAAATGTCAACGCTCTTTTAACTATATTTATACGATGTATACTTGATTGTTGATTTAATAAATTTATGAAACTTCTTGCATATATATTCAAACCTTATGTTGGAGTAATAATTCGTGGATGGGGGCTCATTAAAAAAATAAAAGACGGATTTTTATTATTCCTTTAATAAGAAGTTTCCAACTGCAGTAACATTATGTTCAGTAAAACGTTTATCTTATTATTGTGTAAAGAGTAGAGTTCTAGTGAAGTGAAGGACGTGTTGGTCTTGTGGGAGAATTATAATATAACTATAATTTAAGTTTCTCGATTACTTGTAATTAGTTGTGTGTTATTAATTAATAAATAATAATCATAACCAGAAGCAAAGGTTTGCATGTTACACTATTTATTTATTTATCTATCAATCAATCTATCTATCTACATATGCACATGTGCATACATGCAATATGTATTTACATTTTCAAGCATTTTCATTACATTAATTAATCTGTGGATTCTGAATGAGTCATTTGTGGGAATTTTACTTGTGTAAACATGGGGCATCTGTATTCCAAAGTGTAATGTGTACGGGTTGTCTTACCTTTGGATCACTCTCCAGCAGCATAAAATCGTCCATCTGTAACACTGTCCTTCAATATATTCGAAATGTAATATCATGTGATTGTACTTGATACTAAAAATAAACTTATAAATAGTGTCATGCTGAATGAAGACTGTAGGATGACATCAGATTGAAACTGATATATGCAAACGATATATCTGTCTCACACACACAACCAAAATTGCTGGTAAACGGCAAAGATGTGTCCTCACGTTTTCTCACACACACACACACACACACACACACACACACACACACACACACACACACACACACACACACACACACACACACACACACGCACGCACGCACGCACGCACGCACGCACGCACGCACGCACGCACACACAAGAGTGTCCAATCTTCCTTAAAATAAAGTTTGCAAATCAATAGTCATTTATTTGAATATTATGGTTTTTTTTTTTTTTACTGCAAATTTTCATGTGTCAGTTTATGCATCTGTGGTTAATGGATACAACGTAGAAGTGTGAGGGGTAAGGGTAGAAGTTGGGTTGGTGGTATTTGTGGTAAATGTTGGTGTTGAATTGTTTTAATGACATATAAAACTCTGCACAATACTCCTGAAAGTACATATTAAATGGTAACAATAATGTGTACAAGTAAATAGACTAGCCATGTAAGAGGTTATTTTTGCTTAATTATAAACAATCTAACTTTGAACACAACACATATACACATGTATAGATACCTGTTAATGTATTAAACATTTTTAACATAAATTAGCTTCCAGTACCTAATACAATATTTAAATAGGCCATTTGCATTTTCAAAGTTTTATTATAATAATAGCTGATTGTAATTTAAAGTTAAATAATAGACCAATTGTATTTTAAAATAATAGTAAAACTAAAAGGT
Organism: Sinotaia quadrata; assembly: GCA_028829895.1. NCBI lineage: Eukaryota > Metazoa > Mollusca > Gastropoda > Architaenioglossa > Viviparidae > Sinotaia > Sinotaia quadrata. Next base: position 24,193,257 of record CM054178.1, read on the forward strand.
ATTACTGTTTATGTCTGACTGTGTTTGTAGATAGATAGTGCAGCAGGTATTTTTAGACTATTTTGAGAGGGTCTCTTTAATTCCTAGTAAGACACAATTACTAAGAAATAATTCATAAATAAAAATACAGTTATGGAGTGTCCTGCAACTAACGGTCATGTAACAATTTTTATTATCTGTTTATCCTCCACCCACCCACCCCCTACTTCATGATGTTAATAATCTGTATTGATAGGAGTAGCAACATTACAACATTACAAGGACATTATTTAGTGGATATTGAAATGTACTCTTGAAGAACTCGAGAACAATGCCTTAGTTATTTGGCTGTCAAAACTGAACTTTAGTCCTTAGGCAAGGGGAGCAACCTCAATTATCACTGAATTTATGATTTTGTGCATGTTTGTGCACGTCCATATTTTCATTTTCTCACTTTGATCCAATGTTGTATGTTGTGTAGTGTGTCAGAGACCACTCCATCGAATACCCAGTCTTAATTAGAAGTGTGTTATATCTTATACGGGAGATAATGTAATCCTCACCATTAAGAGGCACTTCTTGCAATGAGAAATACAGTCAAAGATAGATAGATAGATAGATAGATAGATAGATAGATAGATAGATAGATAGATAGACAGATAGATATATTGATAGATTGATAGATAGATAAATCGATAGATAGATAGATAGACAGACAGACAGACAGACAGACAGATAGATAGATAGATAGATAGATAGATAGATAGATAGATAGATAGATAGATAGATAGATAGATAGATAGATAGATAGATAGATAGATTAGGAATTGGAAGAGGAGGAATGGAGAGAGAGACCATATCACTTTCATTTGAGGTCTAATATTTGGCATGTCAAATTATTTTCCCTGCTGACGATCATTGCCATGTTTCTGGGGCATTATGACGTCAGAAAAGGTGAGCTGGTCATACACTTCACACAATGGGCTGTTTCAAGGAACTTTGTAGTAGTTTCATTTTCGATTGTAATTTGAGATCAATAATAAAAAAGGTGTCTTCTTAATTTTGATATGGCAATTGATATTGTGTCGAAACTTTGAATAAACGTGACGTCAATGCGAACTGTAGGAACTCGTATTGTAATGAGCTAATACATTTCATTTCATCCCCCCCCCTCCAACCACTCACACACCCACACACCCACACACCCACCCACACATATCCTAAAGACCATTAAAGAACAATTTGTGCGATTCTGTATTGACTGATTCACATGAATACTAATGTCCTACCTCACTGCTTGCCTAGCATTTCTCTGCACACAGTGAGTTAGTTTTATTTTAACAGTGTCTTGGTTCACAACAGATAGCTCAATTCAAATTTTATATCTAATATCGAAACAAATAAATAGATCTTGAAGGAAACATAAAACTCTTTTACAAATGTGCACGGAAACGTAGTTATAAGTCTTTAGTAAAGAAATCTAAATTATCATCTAAATGCAAATGGATTTCTAAATTGTCATCGTATATTTCCTTTGAACTCGAAATAAATCTGGAAATATACTTGGAGTCCAAATTCTATTGTCCATCGAAAATATGTAATTATTTTTGAAGAAAAGGGACCCAAAGCAAAATTTCTGACATCAACATAAAGATTGAATTCTAAAATCGCTTATCTTTGATAAGCAAGAAATTACCCAGTGCGTATATATTTAAACTTATTTAAATTTAAGATATAAATAAATAGAATAGTTACGTTTGCTAGTATATGTACTTTGTTTCACCATGATTTCTAGAACCCTCAGCCGATTGAGATTTTAATTTTAATTTTTTAGTGTTTCGAAAAGTGCTTACAGAAAGTCGCTTTCTGTTAAAGGTATGCAATTCTAGCTCCTTTTATTTTCTGTTAAAGGTATGCAAGTCTAGCTCCTTTTAACTGTTCAAAACCCATAACGAATGGGAGTGTTTTGTGCAAGTCCTTTTCTCAAGTTATTTCAAATACATTTTCACTTGTTAAACACCATTCCAGGACAAAAATAGAAAAATAAACTTCAAGTCAGCAGGACATAAGCAATGACGAGTGATCCTGGTCAAAAGAGTGGCCCACCCTTGCATAAAGCAATTACGAATGATTTTGTTCAATAGAGTGATCCCACCCTTTACTTATTAGCTATTAAAAAGTATTTCCGTTAAATTTAATTTCTTAAAGATGAGGAGGCGTTCTTTGGTTAGTTATTCGTCAAAAATTTAAGGAAGACACTGTAAGCTGAAAATTATAATTGTTTGTTATATTTTTCAAGATTTATTTAAATTAAATTTAACCGACGTTTCCAAAGCTGAATACAAGATCATTGTAAAAAGATACCAGGATGTTGTACTAGTAGGGTTGATGGCAATTTTTAAGGCAAGAATCAGTACATGACTAAGAGTTTATGTTTATTTGTAATAGACAATGTCTACATAGTTCAGACACCCTTGTGCTGGCATAGAGATGGTTAAACATATGTATTGTGGCTTTATATAATCACTTTCTTTCCTTTTCTTTCTTTCTTTCTTTCTTTCTTTCTTTCTTTCTTTCTTTCTTTCTTTCTTTCTTTCTTTCTTTCTTTCTACTTAACGAGCACTTAAGACCTCTATTTTATCAATGAGTAAATTCAAATATAGAGTTTGTTTATTATTTATTTACAAACTTCTTTTTGTTCTTGTTTATTTGGCATTGTCAAAATTTTAGTATATTGTACGCATGCAGTATTAGTACAGTTTCCTCATTGTCAAAGTATTTTTATTTAAGTCATAGGGCTCCGAATTGCAAAGTCGATATTTAAATGACAAGCAACATCAAAGCCACTCTTTCATCTTAGCGCGCATGCGTGCACCCACGCACGCACGCACGCACGCACGCACACCCACACACATACACACACACATACACACACATACACACATACACACACACACACACACACACACACAATATACATACAAATGCACATACACACATATCCACACGCATCTATGATCTTATGCATGCGAGATTCATATGCACACATACAAATAATACGCAAATATTTAAGAAAGATTCATATGTATTTATTTACACATACAATACACACACACACATACACATTGCTCACACAAAAAAGTATAATGCACGTACACTGACACAAAACATTACACACATGCACGTAGGCACACATACACACCCATAAACATATACAAATAAACGCAAGATTTACATTCACCCACTGGCACATCAATCATTCACACAAACACATGCATACACACATTGCTCACATGCAAAAGTATCATACACATGCATTGACACAAACATGCAACACATACATGCAAACTTTTAACTATAAATGAAGATTTTCAATCACTTGTAATTAGTTATATGCTATTAATTAATAAATAATAACCATAGCGAGTCAAGGGTGCCCACAGGTGTCAAAGTAGACATAATAAGACCGTCCTTAATAAAAATAAAACAAACAGTAAACAATCAAATAACAGACCATAACTTTTTTTTTTTAATATTTATTAGATTAGCTGACGTCATCGAGTACTGTCATGGCAAGCGATCATAAAACTGTCCTCTTCAGACACAAAAGAGGACTTACCAATACATTTTGCGAGCGAATGTTTCTACATGCATTACAAATGTACCTTACTGCTCTGCATTTTTTTGTTTATTTCACACGTATTTTCCATCTGTTTTTATTAGTGCATCCGTCTATCTATCCGTCCATCCATTCAACCCACATTCTAGGCCTATCTGTCATTTTGTCTGTGCGTCACTGAGTGTATTTGAATCATTCAATATCTGTTCGCCTATGCTTGCCTGAATCAGCGTGTAAATGCCCATCCCTGTCTCTCTCCGTAACTGTCTGTATGTGCCCATCCATGTCTCGCTCTGTGACTATCTCTCTCTCTCTCTCCTTGTATGTGCTCATCCATATATATATCTCTCTCTCTTTTCTTGTATGCCTGTCTTTATGATAATGCGTTTTTGTCTATTTATTCGATTGCTACATGTTATCCTACTAATCTGTTAGTTTGTCTGTCTTCCTTTCTGTATGCATGTTTGTTTGTCAGTCTGCCAGCTTGCTTGCACTTTCTTCCTTGCTCTTGTTTTCTAGACTTCTTAAAATCACGTGACCATTTCTATCTAATGAAGAACTGTAAACAACCGAGCAAACATATCTCTACATTCCATTCTAAAACACTCAAACTTCTAAGTGACATGCCTTACTTCTTATTGACCAGACCTACTTCTAAGTGACATGTCTTACTTCTTAATGACCGGACCTAATTCTAAGTGACATGTCTTAGTTCTTAATGACCGGACCTACTTCTAAGTATGCTTGATCAATGTCACACTTGACCAGTGCTGTTAGGGTCAGCCTGACACAGTGCTGTTAGGGTCAGCCTGACACAGTCACTCGATCAAAAACCCGCCGTGCTAAAAATAGCAACAAGGGTAGCATTAGGGCACTTAGGTAAAGAAAGGATAATATGCCAAGGCAGTGTTATCACAGCGGGGTGTCTATTCAGTTTCGTAAACTACAATTAATGTCATTTTGGGTTTAGGGAGTTTACAAGTTGCAACTAGCCGCGATAATATAAATAGTACTTTTGTTGCTAATTGTACGTCCCTGTGGGTATGGCTCCTGCCAGAATGGATGAAATGAAAATAACAATTAAAAAATAAAATAAAAAACTTCACCGACCCAAAATAGCTCTTAATACTGGACTCTTTGTACTGTTCGTTAATTCCCAATGTTGTCGGTTGTATTAGTGCCAATGTCTTGAAGAATCGTTTTTAAGAGCGAGTACTACTTGACCCAGAGTAAAGTTCATTATTCTTTCAGCGCTGAACTGAAATTGTTTATTTTTCTTACCTGAGTGTCAAGAAAGGCCTTTGTACTTTCGATACAAGGAAAATTAGAAATGTAATTACAATGTTCTTTAAAATATATTTTATATTCATTTGTAATTAATTTCCACTTTCAGTGTTTGCATACCGAAAGTAACTCTATCGTACATTGGAAGTGAGGCCATATAATTATTTGTCAGTGATTGACACCTCTTACTTCTCAGTGACATGTCTTACTTCTTAATGACCAAACCTACTTCTAAGTGACAATCCTTACTTCTTAATGACCAGACCTACTTCTAAGTGACATGCCTTACTTCTTAATGACCAGACCTACTTCTAAGTGACATGCCTTACTTCTTAATGACCAGACCTATTTCTCAATGACATGTCTTACTTGTTATTGACCAGACCTACTTCTCAGTGAAATGTCTTACTTCTTAATAACCAGACCTACTTCTAAGTGACATGCCTTACTTCTTAATGACCAGACCTATTTCTCAATGACATGTCTTACTTGTTATTGACCAGACCTACTTCTCAGTGAAATGTCTTACTTCTTAATAACCAGACCTACTTCTAAGTAAACTGTATTACTTCTTAATAACCAGACCTACTTCGAAATGATATATTTTATCGCTCGTGACAGAGTGATAAGTCTCGTTTTTCAAAGACGGACAGTTATTACTTATCATTCACTGACATGTCCTAAGCTGTAGAACATGTTCTAGTCATTTTTAGTAAAGTTTCGTGGCCATTTGCCTTTAATGAGAGTCGAATTTCTAAAACAAGAAACTAATTATCATGCAAAATGATATCATTTTTATCCCCAACAAGAAACTATTTCTTTCGCCATGGTAAACAGTTCCCAAACAGAAACTAGCTCCATTTTTTTATGGGAGAAAAAAATTCATAACCCAAAAACCAGTTGTCGTATTACTGGGAGAGAAAAAAATCATAACCCAGAAACCAGTTGTCGTATTGCTGGGAGAGAAAAAGTTATAACCCAGAAACCAAGGACCACTCCGACATATTTATTTTGAATTGCATGTAAATGTTTGATTAATTCTATATGCCTCAAATTTACTTTGAAAATAAAGTGTATTTCCTTTTTAAGAAGCAGACCAACTTAGTGGGTGTGAGTATATGTAACATATTGTAATAATTTATACTCATTGAGCATATGTGACATGTAATAATTTGTACACATTGAGTATATGTGACACGTTGCAATAATTTGTACTCATTGAGTATATGTGACATGTAATAATTTGTACTCATTGATTATATGTGACATGCAATAATTTGTATTCACTGAATATAAATTGTTAAATGTTACAGTCACTATAGTATTGTATCAAAACTGCTCATCCCATCTGGCAAATCTTTTACTTCCTCTCCATTTTTCTTTCTATCATTTTCCTCTCTTACTTTTCTCTCCTTCTCTTGTTTGATTAGTTTATTGTCAATATTTATAATTAATCGCCTTGTCCTCGCCATCATTATTACGGGCCATAATCCTAGTGGCAAACTATTCACTTCAGTTCTCTCCCTTGCTTTCCTTTTCAATGGATTCTTAGGAACAAAGAAAGAGTAAAGCAGTTCGACAAGTGCAGCTTATGAAAACGCCCATGTGCACATTAACGAACCATGTCTCTTTCGAAAGGAAACGTTGCCGTACTCTCACTACACAAGACGTCGTGTGTAGGTTTAAATGACGAACTTGCTTGACAGGAAGATGTTGGACGGGTAAACGACAGAGAGGTGAGCAGCGAAACAGCTTCATAGTACCGCAGACTATCCCACCCGAATTCAATAGGGTGGCACGCCGAAAGGAAGATGGGTACAATTGGCAATCACTTTCACAGGACGGTACACTGGCCCTGTGAAGTCGAGATGTTCATACACCAGTCTGTCATCTGTCCGGTGGTATAAACCAGTTTCAGCAGTAGGTTAGCCCAGATTTGACAGTCAAACATTTAACGGCTAGGAACAGGAGAGGCTAAATACAATCTCATGGTAGTTTAATTTCTCAGAGATAATAAGATGACAGGTGTGATTTAATATCCATATAACTAGCGTGTTTACTCGGGATAATCATAACGTTATGTCAGTGTTACATACTCGGGATAATCATAACGTTATGTCAATGTTACAAACGAGTAACATGTTGCTCCAATCAGTATTCGTGGCTCCACGCAAGATTACCTGGGACGGAGTCTATAGCGAAGGCTTTCACATACTTCAACGTCCAGTGGTCACTTTCTTCCAGTCGAAGAAAAATGTACACAAACAGCAGTGGACCTCTAAATCAGAAGAAAACTAGCTGTTTACTTTCATATTTCATATACATTCGTTAGGGTGTCGGTTATTTTCTAACAGAAATGTATCAGACTGACCCATCGTAGCAAAACAATCTCCAAGCGACTCCAGAGCTGAAAAGATGTCTTCTGCGTCAAGAGCTGTCTATGCTTTCCTAAGCGTACTGACTCGTGTCCAGTATATGTCTATGCTTTCCTAAGCGTACTGACTCAAGTGTCCAATAGATGTCTATGCTTTCCTAAGCGTACTGACTCAAGTGTCCAATAGCTGTCTATGCTTTTCTAAGCGTACTGACTCATGTGTCCAATAGCTGTCTATTCTTTACAAAGCTTACTGGTTCGTGTCAAATAGCTGTCTATTCTTTACAAAGCTTACTTGTTCGTGTCCAATAGCTGTCTATTCTTTACAAAGCTTACTTGTTCGTATCCAATAGCTGTGTATTCTTTACAAAGCTTACTGGTTCGTGTCCAGTAGTTATCTATTCTTTACAAAGCTTACTGGTTCGTGTCCAGTAGTTATCTATTCTTTACAAAGCTTACTGGTTCGTGTCCAGTAGTTATCTATTCTTTACACAGCGAGTTGGCTCAAATCTCCAATTCACAACTTTCCCGATCTTACTTAAAATATATATCAAAGTCGGTGATATTTATAAATCTTCAAGGATTTTTGGTCAGCTTCCGGTTGTGGTGATTTGTTACTGAGAAAGTATTTTCGCTTTGAAGAGTTCGTTAGAAGTTAGTATTTTTTTAAATCTCACTAAAAGTGAGTATCTTGAAAGTAAGATTGGATCATCAAAAATATGTTAAGGACACAATCAGAAGGGTTAGAAATGCCCAGTTGGTCAGCAGATGACTTTCTTGTTCAAGTTTGACCGTTATGCGCGTATACGCCCTTTTAGCTTACGACATTGCCGTTGGACACGTCACCATCATTCGACACAACCACAATATAATTCTGGTAATGGTTATCAACAGCAGGTTTTTTATCAGTGAAATTGAATCAGCATACATATACACTCTGGGGGTTATTTTTCACTTGCAAAGAGGACGACTGGCTTCGATGGCGTTCAATGAAAGCAAAAGGCGCATCTCATTGCCAGTCACAACATTTTATTAGAAATGTTCAAAACAACATTGATATAAAGCTTCTTTTTGTGTATGTATATCCATGCACTGCACAGTGCACTCCGTTGGTTCTATTCACGGACTTTTGCTCAAAGTATATCAAATATGAGTGATTCGTCGTTGGATTATAACGAGAGCAATCTAACCGGAAGTTGACAACAAAAATCTGTTTTTGTAACATTTTTTTGTAGCGCGCATTACAGTTGACCTTTGACTTAAAGAAAGTCGAGGATAGCTGTTGTTTGTCAAAACGCTCTGACTCAAATGTGTAAAAGCTGTCTTATTCTGTACAAAACGCTCTGACTCAAATGTGTAAAAGCTGTCTTATTCTTTACAAAACGCTCTGACTCAAATGCGTAAAAGCTGTCTTATTCTTTACAAAACGCTCTGACTCAAATGTGTAAAAGCTGTCTTATTCTTTACAAAACGCTCTGACTCAAATGTGTAAAAGCTGTCTTATTCTTTACAAAACGCTCTGACTCAAATGTGTAAAAGCTGTCTTATTCTTTACAAAACGCTCTGACTCAAATGTGTAAAAGCTGTCTTATTCTTTACAAAACGCTCTGACTAAAGTGTGTAAAAGCTGTCTTATTCCTTACAAAACGCTCTGACTCAAATGTGTAAAAGCTGTCTTATTCTGTACAAAACGCTCTGACTCAAATGAGTAAAAGCTGTCTTATTCTTTACAAAACGCTCTGACTAAAGTGTGTAAAAGCTGTCTTATTCTTTATAAAACGCTCTGACTCAAATGTGTAAAAGCTGTCTTATTCTTACAAAGTACTAACTCAAGTATTTAATAGCTGTATATTTTCCACAAATGAAATTCGGATTTACATCACTTGCTGACTTTTCAACATTTCTTTTATTGCTTTCGTGATTTTTTTGAACTCTCGTAGAAAGTTATACACTCCTTAGCATCTATCTATCTATCTATCTATCTATCTATCTATCTATCTATCTATCTATCTATCTATCTATCTATCTATCTATCTATCTATCTATCTATCTATCTATCTATCTATCTATCTATCTATCTATCTATCTATCTATCTATCTATCTATCTATCTATCTATCTATCTGTCTGTCTGTCTCTCTCTCTCTCTCTCTCTCTCTCTCTCTCTCTCTCTCTCTCTCTCTCTATCAAACACACATGTAAAAAACTATGAGTTATCATAACTAATACTGTCACGACTGATGTCGAGCTTCAGCCCCAGGTGACCGTTCACTCTGAGCAAACTTGCTTCTTTTTCTTTAAGAAAGTGCGGTCAGCTACGACTCTTAAATAATTGTTTCACTAAGAATTGAAAGTGCTAAGTGCGAACTATTGTTTTTAATGTAATAGATGATATTTTCCGCCGCCATTTTGCCTGCTTTACTGAGCGCGAGATCGTATCACAACCACTCTGTTAAACAAACCCTGAGACCTTGCCTTCTATGTTGTACTGTTAAACAAACCCTGACACCTTGCCTCATATGTTGTGTTTACTGAGCGCGAGATCGTATCACAACTACTCTGTTAAACAAACCCTGACACCTTGCCTTCTATGTTGTACTGTTAAACAAACCCTGACACCTTGCCTCATATGTTGTGTTTACTGAGCGCGAGATCGTATCACAACTACTCTGTTAAACAAACCCTGACACCTTGCCTCATATGTTGTGTTTACATTCTTTACGATAAAACATGTTTTGCACAGTTTATGTATGCGTGTTGTACTGTTAATCAGCAATTTGAGATAAAGAAATGGATAGCTTATTCTTCCGTTGTATGTCATGCTATTTAAAGTCGCACAACTGGTGGACGTTATTTGTAATAATCTTTCGTGTTTGCAATCGTATTTTCTACCACCAGAACTTATTTGCAATAATCTTTCCTGTTTGCAATCGTATTTTTCCACACAGGGACTTTGCTTAAGATTTATTAGTTTATAAATCACGGCGGCACTTTTGTAAATACTATTTTCAATAAATGCAATTAGTGTACGAAATCACAGGGCTGATTTGTGCATAACAACACTGTTCTAAATGTAACTCCGTATACTGGTCTATCTACATTGTGTAGTCATACGTAATTTAGCCCTTAATTGATATAAATCCATGTATTTGTGTAGACAAGTAATTCAGTCTATATTTGATGTACACCCATGTACTTTTGGTAAACACACTTAATTTAGCCTGCATTTATTCTGTATTCGCTGTACTCCTGTATACTCTGTGTAGACACGTGTGGTTTAGTCTTTATTTGCTCTATCTACATCTATGTACTTTGTGTAGACACAATTAATTTAATTTGTTTGGTGTACACCATGTACTTTGTGTAGACACAATTAATTTAGTTTGTGTTTGCTGTACATATACTTTGTTGGACTCACGTATTTTAATTCGCTGTACACATATGTACGTTGTGTAGACATGTAATTTAGCCTGTATTTGATGTACACATATGTACATTGTGTAGACATGTAATTTAGCCTGTATTTGATATACACATATGTACGTTGTGTAGACATGTAATTTAGCCTGTATTTGATGTACACATATGTACATTGTGTAGATATGTAATTTAGCCTGTATTTGATGTACACATATGTACGTTGTGTAGACATGTAATTTAGCCTGTATTTGATGTACACATTTGTACGTTGTGTAGACATGTAATTTAGCCTGTATTTGATGTACACATATGTACGTTGTGTAGACATGCAATTTAGCCTATATTTGATGTACACATATGTACGTTGTATAGACATTTAATTTAGCCTGTACTTGCTCTCTCTCTATATATATATACATTATTTGACTGCATTTCGTTTATCCATAAACCTGTAGTTTTCTTCTTGCAGCTTAATGAAACATAAATTCTTTTCAAGAAGTGTATGAACGCAATATCTTAATTTGACTTGTTTTTACAAGGTGTATATGTTCCGTGCCTCTCAGTGCTACCCACCCTTCACTCAGCTCATAAACGAGAGTTACAGATGGTGATTTCATTGCTTCTCTGATTTTTGTATATTTGTATTGATTTGCTCAAGTGCAATGCTGGACTACTAAATCTCAGATAGAAACAACAAACCACTTAAACGCAGAGCTGTACACGTTTTGCAGAGGTCTTTATAACTGAGTTCAATTTGTACGACTGGAACTGTTTCTCTACTGTATATGTTACAAATACCAGACTTGATCTGTTAGACTGGCCAGCATTGCTCAAAGAGAGACAGCTTTTAGAAGTCTTGAGGTGTTATTGTGGCCAGCACACTATTTCAGGTATTTGTTATCTTTCCAAAGTCAGCATTCTTGATGTCCTATTCAAGTCGTGCAGCTGTCTACAAACCGCCATCAAAGAGGATATATTACATCTATTTTTTTTTTTTAATAGGAGGAGATGTTCTACTATATGGGAGTAGACGAAATTGTCTTGGGAGCATGGAATCATTTAAGTATCACGTTTGTCACTATTGTGTTCAGTCAATGCAAGAAATTGTGAATTATGGACATTATTGAAATAACTCGATAAGAATACGTTTATCGTGCCAGTTGTAATCATTTGTCTACTTGCAGTTAACTCTCTTTGAGCCACAAGGGAACTCAGTCTCTCGCCTTATTACTAATTTAAATCACGTTTTCGTTTACCAGGTTTGCGCTGAACTCTGTACACTGCCTATATTTGTTCATGCGTGACTGAATTGCAGATTTTTGTCTATCTTGTGTACGACCAATCATTTCGTATCTGGACTCGGCTTGTCCTAAAGGAGATACACTGACACACGAGATCAACTTGACATTTTCATATTCACCACCACCACCACCATCACCACGGCCACCACCAAAACTTCACACAAGTATGCATTCGTTTAGTTTATGAAATCCGCACGATAAATCAACGGCATGCTGTAATTCTAAACTGAAAAAACTCAAGTCTTTTGTTCTCGCGTAGATTCAAACATCTCTCCAGAGCCCCACCTCGCGCCCCTGTTCTCTAGCTTACATCAGCCTACCTACCCCACCCCAACAGGACCCGCTAGGGCACTGCATTTTTTGTTGTTTTTTTTTTTGTTAAATCACGTGTTTATTCTTGCGGCACCATTTGAAAGAAGAAATGATAAGTGTGTGTGTGTGTGTGTGTGGGAGTTAGAGGAGGGGAAATCGAGAGCAGGAGATTAAATTTTCTGTAAGAGAGCATTCAACGAGCCAATCGAAGCACGAACCTCCAGTCAGGGGAGAGAAATGCGCGGCATATGGGAGCTGCGGTAAAATAAATGTGCATCACTGCCCTTGAAAAGATTGGATTATGTTGTCGGACGGGCCGGCTTAGTTTCTCAAATATAACACCTGTTAGGGTGAGCCTTCGACATTGGAAACGTGCTCTTTAGATACTGATTTGTAATAAATTTATTTACTCAAAATAACATTGCATTTCTCTCTTTGGATCAATTTACTTACTCACAATAACACTGCATTTCTCTCTTTGTATTAATTTACTTACTCACAATAACATTGCATTTCTCTCTTTGTATCAATTTACTTACTCAAAATAACATTGCATTTCTCTCTTTGCATCAATTTACTTACTCACAATAACATTGCATTTCTCTCTTTGTATCAATTTACTCACAATAACATTGCATTTCTCTCTTTGTATCAATTTACTCACAATAATATTGCATTTCTCTCTTTGAATCATTGTATTTATTCACGATAAAATTGCATCTCCCAAGGGAGACGATTGATTTGATCTGTTTACGAAAACATCAGGCTTAATGAAATGGCTTCCAAAGAAATTGTTTGAGATGATAAAGATTTTAGATAATTATTGTGATTATGAAAAATAGTGTTTTGCGAAATATTTTCAATGAATACGATTTATTATGAAAGAGAACTTTGGTGATATAGTACACGTAAAAATATAAGTGTATCCTCTTCACATCAAAATAATATATATATATATATATATATGCCCCGTGCTCCCATGTTTTAGGCATTCTTTCTTTAAAAAATACAATTTTATTTATAAATGTATTTATTTTGCAATGACAAACAGAATGATGATGCAGCTAAGCAAGACACAAAGCACAACCATTTCTCAATGGTTGTCATGAATGATAAACGTAATGTAAATTACTATCGATATAATTGCATGAATTTATTGGCAAGGTAAATGTACCGGCTACGCCGACCATTGTAAATGAAACTATATTGACAAATAAATAGAATACACCTGTAAATATAAAACATAAACAATTTAAACCCGGAAAATAGGCATGCTTATAGACAGTAATTCTATTAGACATTCCGACATGCAAATAGCAGATAAATATCCAAAACTACACACGCGCGCACACATATAATTCACAAACATACCTATGCACCTCTATATATACGTGTGTGTGAGTGTGTGTGTGTGCGCGCGTGTCTTTAAAGGCAGAAATATAAGTATTCTGACAATTAGAATATAAATAAAACCCACGCGCATAAAGACATATACAAAAGAAAGAAAGAAAGAAAGAAAGAAAGAAAGAAAGAAGAAAGAAAGAAAGGAAGGAAGGAAGGAAGGAAGGAAGGAAGGAAGGAAGGAAGAAAGAAACTAAGAAAGAAAGAAAGAAAGAAAGAAAGAAAGAAAGAAAGAAAGAAAGAAAGAAAGAAAGAAAGAAAGAAAGAAAGAAAGAAAGAAAGGTGACGAATCGGACTGTTTAATTTATGCACTTTTCACACATGACACGAACCACATTTCTTTGCCAATGCTCAGGGGAATCATATTACGGAAGATCGTACATTATACCAACCTTGCAATGACAGAAAGAAAATCATCTCATCTGCCTAAAGGAGTAGTTTTTAAATGGTAAACGAATACCTAGCCAATTACATTCTCTAAACTACGCAGCTCAACCGTAAACAGTAAGTCGCAGCGGTATGTGTCTTGTTAACCCGGATGACCGGATGACTATCGCATGAGCGACCACAGGTCAGTTCCTCAAAATTTTGTGTCATGATCTAGATCTGAGACGAGAGAGAGAGAGAGAAAGAGAGGGGGGGGGCAGAGAAAAAAATAAAATTATGCTGATTGTGATGAAAGATACTTAATGAAGACTTTGCTGTCGTGACAATTTGTTGTCACGTAAATTCTTGCTGGCAGTGATGACGAGAATGACGTTCCCTTGTTTGTTTTTCTTGTCATTTTGTCATTCCCATTAAGAACACAGAATCAGCCAGAGCCCTTCTTAGATCGCACGTTATCGGAAACTGTTGTTTTGCCAGATTTATCTTGGATCAATCGGATTGAGATTGGAGTAGTTATCAGTTATTAGTCAAGCGCGTCGGAAATAATCTTATTGCCGAGAAGAGGGGTGGGATCATGGAGGGGGGTAACTACTGTGTGTTCTTTCGACTCCCCAAAAACAAACAAACAAACGCATTACTGAAAGCGTAAAATCGAAAACAATATAATCGTTACTCGAAATACAATATTTAAGAAGATACACCTATGTAAATTTATGATTACACACTTTGATGTAAATTTAGCTTATGTTCAAACATAGTGATATAAGCTAATGTTGAGGGCAATATAAGTTAATATTCAGAGTGAGATAAGCTAATGTTGAGGGCAATATAATCTAATATTCAGAGTGACGTAAGCTAAGAATCAAACAGAGATTTAAGCTTAAGATCCGAGTGATAATCTTACATAAACTGAAAAGCGATTTAAAATTAAGATCGGTCTCAGCATTGCAAGCTTAATGCATGATGGCTCACTAGCTATGAGATGTAGGTTTTGAATCAAGTACACTGCTGTAAGCTTCAAAAGATCAAGCAGTGTTCAGTGCTTATCATCAACTGCACTGCTGTAAGCGTCAAAAGATCAAGCAGTGTTCAGTGCTTATCATCAAGCACAGTGATGGAAATATATGAGTGAGCAATGATGACCAATCCTACTAAGAACCAAACATTTGGATGTAAGCCGAAAATTACCACTTTGTCTCATGTAAGCCGTACATCACCACTTTGTCTCATGTAAGCTGTACATCGCAACTTCTCATGTAAGCCGTACATCACCACTTTGTCTCATGTAAGCCGTACATCACCACTTTGTCTCATGTAAGCCGTACATCACCACTTTGTCTCATGTAAGCCGTACGTCACCACTTTGTCTCATGTAAGCCGTACGTCACCACTTTGTCTCATGTAAGCCGTACATCACCACTTTGTCTCATGTAAGCCGTACATCACCACTTTGTCTCATGTAAGCCGTACATCACCACTTTGTCTCATGTAAGCCGTACATCACCACTTTGTCTCATGTAAGCCGTACATCACCACTTTGTCTCATGTAAGCCGTACATCACCACTTTGTCTCATGTAAGCCGTACATCACCACTTTGTCTCATGTAAGCCGTACATCACCACTTTGTCTCATGTAAGCCGTACATCACCACTTTGTCTCCATCAGAAACAAGAATAGAATGATTGCAGCTGGCACAGTTCCCATCAACGATGGCAGTGGTGTGTTGAGGTAGGATGGCACTGGTACTGTTCTAACTGATTCGGTACTTTAATAACTGAGTCATATAGCAATAGTATGGTTACAACTAACTCAGCAATTATATGTTAAAACTGATTTGGTACTTTAATAACGGAGTCATATAGTAATGGTATGGTTATGACTGACTCAAATAGCAATGACATGGTTATAACTGTCACTGTACAGTTATAACCTAATCATATAGCAGTGATATGGTTATAACTTACTTGGTATGATTATAACCTACTCAAATGGCAATGGAACAGTTTAAACTGACTTGGAACGGTTATGACTTACTCTGCAATGGTACATTTATAACTCACATGGTATGGTTATTTTGATAAATATATTAACACCTTCAATTATTTGTCATGCCCTTCAATATATTTCACTTACTTCAATATACCTTCACTTCTGAAACGTGTTATGATAATATTGTGGACCACTTTATTCATGTTAATGATATTTATGTAGTGATAGTTTGAAAGTAGACCTCATACAAAAAGAAAATACACATTGAAGATCAATGTAGTATTCCCCAACAGATAAACAGACTATGCCTTCAGATAACATCATAATTAAATGGTACAGGTATAATTTCTCACGAAATTCAAGAGTTGTAGTTCCAATGAAATAGTATGTTGAGCTTCAGGAGCTTGTTAGGGATAATTGGATTATCGGTGATGATAAACGACTTATCAAATGACAGGTAAGGAGCAATTGATCATGGCTGACCAACAGCCTGATGCTTGCCAATTATGACTAGCCAATAGCCAAATGCTGGCCTACCAGAATAAAACAATGGGAGTTAGGGAAATAGGGAGGAAACCCACTTGGAAAAAATATCCTTCACCCACCACGGCCCGAGAATCCTGCATGCAGTAAAGACACAAACTGAACAATTTTCTAGCGCTAATCGAGCATTGTTGTAAAGTGATGTAAATGTCAGTGCTCTTTTGATTATATTCATATGTTGTATATTTGATTTTTCATTTAATAAATTTATTGTCTTTCTTACACATATTGAATACATATGTTGGAGAGATAGTGAGTGGATGGGGGTTCACTAAATATAGATTTATCTTGTCCTTTGGTAACAAATATTTTCCATCTATAGAAATATTGAATGACGGTAAAAGCTTGTCTTTAACATTGTGGAAGAGAGAAAATGTTTACAGCATCCGCATATCCGCCAAGTCGAGCGAGAGACGAGTCCTGTCTTCTGGAGAATTATTAATAACATAAATTAAGATTCTCATCACTTGTAATTAGTTATGGATGATTAAATAATAATAATAATTACAACCAATAGCTAGGGTGGCGTAGGTGTCACATGACCTTTTGTGTCAACATTGGTGACGCCCGTTGACACTTTAGAAACGCTAACTTAAACAAAGCGTTTAATTCCACTGACTTACCATAATTAGTCAAAATAATAATTAATAATGAATGTATATAAAACATTTTTTACAAGGGAATGTGATATAAAACGCTCAATGCTCATAAAAAAGCAAACAAACCAGAAACCAACATTTACTCGTGTCTTCGCGGGTAGGGGTGGGTAGGAAGATCTGACATCTTAAACATACGGTGTCTGACTTAAAAGTAAGAAATAAGTGTATTAGTGTGTGTGGACAACCAAATCTTTGCCAAGAAGTACTAAAATAATAAAATAGAACATTTGTGAGAATTCAAGTCTTAATACTCATTTGCGCTAAAACTGAGTTTGCCTGTGTAGTTTCTTTGTTACGGTGTAGAGGATCTAGTTTCTTGCCATTTATGACATCGTGTCAGGCATTGTTTTGTGTGTGTGCGTTCGTGAGTTGTGTGCATGTGTGTTATGCTGTGCGTATATGTGTGTGTTGTCGTATGTGGTGTGTGTGGTGTGTTTGTGTGTGATGTTTTTGTGTGTGATGTGTTTGTGTATGTTATGTGTGTGTAGTGTGTGTGTGTGCGTGTGTGTGTGTGTGTGTGTGTGTGTGCGCGCGCGTGTGTGTGTGTGTGAGTGAGTGAGAGGGAAAACCATGCATTTCAAGTGACATTTTTATTTCTCTAAGTATAGTTTTGCTCAGTGGCTAAAGTGCGCATAAAACTGCCAGTTCACATAGAGTAACAACACTATAATAAAGTGACAATTCAGTTCACATAGAGTAACAACACTATAATAAAGTGACAATATACCTGACTAATCGTGATCTGAATTTGGACCGTATGCTAGACACTATGAAGATCGGACCTGTGTACTGGATTGGCCACCAACCGAAATAGACGTCTGTAAACTGCCAGATCGAGCAATTCTGTCTGAGCTCATTCTCTAAAGATAGCAGGCTGTTTGTATAGAAGCCTAGATCCATCGGACTACTTTTAGCGCACTAATAATTCTTTCAAAGGTTTGTACGTGTGTAATATTCCCTCCTCTTTATGTGTGCTCAGGTTAAGAATCAGTAAGCTGAAAAGTCTTAGTATATGATTTTGTACTATGTATATTTTTGTCCTATGTATATGATCTTCTAATTACTAATTATTCATATTTTGGTTCGTTTTGGCTCATAGGGTTTTCGAACTACACCTTTCACAGGCTGTACTTGGCTCATAGGACTATCGTACTACACCTTTCACAGGCTCTACTTGGGCGTAACTGGCAGTGACAAGTGTGTGAGCCATATGTTTGTAAGCTGGAGGGCGAGCAGAGGAGTGACAGAGGAGTGACAGAGGATGACACGATACCGACAAGTCAAAGTCGCATTCACTAAACCAGAACGCCACAATGGCCCAATCAACGAGAAAGTCCTCAGCAAAATTCATCTCAGACAAAATATTTCTAGCGGCCAGCACTAAACTCTTGCTCAAATGATATGGGTTCGTTACTCTCTCGGGATAACAAACTTGTAGATAATTCTGAAGTCTCTCCTAGCACAAGATGATTTAGAGTTTATTCCTTGGGACGGGACGATAAATCGGGTCCCGAAGGTAACCGCCTGAAAACGTTTATATACCTATGGGCAGCTGAAAATAGAACAGAGTAGGCCGTTGGTATCTGCTCGTGTAAATTTGCTCCCCTAAACCAACACTATATATCTTTTCCCATGCTGTCTATTGACAAATCCACTGAAGCTTTCATTCTCTCTAGCCAAGATTTGATATGTGTTCGAAGGTACTCAGCAAATTCACTGAAGTATTCAGTTTCCCTCAACAAGACTCTGTATTTTTTCTAGAATATAAATCTTCTATCTGGTGTACAGGTACCAGGCTGAAAGGTTAGCGACATTAGAAGCAGAAGTCCCGTACCCTAGTAAGAAATCAAGCGTTGACTGGCAAAAACAGTGGACAGACGCAAAAACCGGGAAAGAGGAGGCAGCTATGGTGATTAATTTCTTGAAAAACACCTGTCGAAATACACCACCAGCAGCCCGCACACAAAGGAACTTAAAGAACGGAATTTTATCACAACTTTGACTTTGCTAAACTTCCCAAAATAGGACTGTATCGTAAAATGTTATGAAATCTTTGACTTTGTTAAAACTTGCACACTGACCACGTGAATGTATGAAGACTTGAACTCCATTAAAATCCCCACACTGATTGAAAGTTGTGTTTTCACAAAGCATAATCGCGCCATTCATTTGTTATCAAGCTTTATTTCCCGCGATTTCATTCTTTGAATTATTACGTCATAAGTAACAAAATGTAAGTCTTCATTAAGATTCTTTTTTCCTTTTTATTACGTCATAAGTAACAAAATGTAAGTCTTCATTAAAATTCTTTTTTTCCTTTTTATTACGTCATAAGTAACAAAATGTAGGTCTTCATTAAAATTAAAATTCTTTTTTTCCTTTTTATTACGTCATAAGTAACAAAATGTAAGTCTTCATTAAGATTCTTTTTTTCCTTTTTATTACGTCATAAGTAACAAAATACAAGTCTTCAAATAACAAAAATAAGTCTTCATTAAGATTTTATTTTTCATTTTCATTACATCATAAGTAACAATTATTATGATTGTATTTTTTGTTGTTGTTTTGTTGACCAATAGCAAAAGAAATTAAAATGTTTTAAATATAATTCGAAGTTGAGATCATCTGATAAAATCTAATTTATATAATAATAATTAAACAAGGAATATATAGGTACTTTTAACAAAAACATTGTGTTTAATTAGAATGAGAAAAGAAATTAGAAAAAATAATTATTAAATTATTTCTAACAAGATAACTGAGAGTCGGACTGTGTGACTGCTTTGGAGAAGACGTGCAGATAAAAAAAATAGTTTACTATTGATTACTGTGGTAGGAAAGGAGAGCAAAATCGCCACATCATCAAGTTTTCATATTATTAATAGTATCACCAAACAACCCTTCAGTTTCAAACTTTTCAAACGTTAACAAGTGCACTTTGAAATTCTATGAAAAAAAAGCTCCTTTGATAGGTTACAGCCTGGTAGAGCAGGGTGGTCCAACTTATTCAACCCCGAGGGCCACATTAACCATAAATTTAAAGTTTGCGGGCCACTCGAGGAAAGACATTAATCATGCCATTTAATTATTTAATATTTATGAAATATTTTTATTTTTTGTATGAGTGCGGGCTTCATAACAATTTCACAGCTCAACCCCACTACTGAAAGGGAACCATGGGTTTTACTTAGGGTCTATAATCACAGTCAGAGCAACATTATGCAGTGCTTACTTCCCTTGGATGGTTGCCTGTGCTGAATTATTTTTGACGTGGAGTTATTATTAAAAAAGTGAATACATGTACTAAATTTTTTTGCAGGTGCAAGGGAGCTAAGAATGTGAATCGAAAAGTTACGAACGTAGTGTCCCTTGACAGAAAAGGAATGATGAAAAAAGATAAATAATGTTAATTCATAATTCCTCTTTCTTCTTGTTTGTTATTCTTCTTTTCTTACAAGGGAGATGAATTAAAATTCACCCATCGACGGAGAGCGGTAGAGGGTGTGCGCCAAACTGGTGCTACCTTTTCAACCCCTTCCGCCAGCCCCCTCTCCCTCCACCTCAGACGTACCGCGAGGCTGCGGGGTTCCCCCAGAGGCACACCATGACTGAGAATATCGTGAAGATAAAAAAGTCTAATGCGGCTTCCGGGGGAAGACAAGCGAGAGAGAAAGAGAGGGAGAGAGGGGAGAGAGAGGGAGAGAGGGAGGGAGAGAGAGATGAATTAAAATTGAGTGTGAATTCTGTCAGTCGCTATACTTGATCTAAAATCAAAACTATCTAAACACATAAAATTCATATTATAGAGTAATAAAGTGGATAAATAAGTGTTAGTTAAGCTTTTTACTTCTATGAGACAATTATTGAGAAATCAGTTTTAGATAGGTTTACTTTATTAACTCATTTCATTTATATTAATTAAACAGTTGCGAAGTGAGTAAGTATAGTCAAGATTTTAACTCGTATCAAAGGAATGTAAAGTGAGTAAATAAGTTTTAATTAAGTCTGTTTATTAACTCATTCATATCATATCAAATAGGTATAAAGTGAGTAACATGCTACATAAAGGAAAGACACACGCTTGATAGTGTATGTAACTGTGTATGAGTAAATCTAATTTGAGTATAATATATTATTAAAGAAACAAACTGTATATGAGTAAATCTAATTTGAGTATAATATATTATTAAAGAAACAAACTGTATATGAGTAAATCTAATTTGAGTATAATATATTATTAAAGAAACAAACTGTATATGAGTAAATCTAATTTGAGTATAATATATTATTAAAGAAACAAACTGTATATGAGTAAATCTAATTTGAGTATAATATATTATTAAAGAAACAAAGTGTATATGAGTAAATCTAATTTGAGTATAATATATTATTAAAGAAACAAACTGTATATGTGTAAATCTAATTTGAGTATAATATATTATTAAAGAAACAAAGTGTATATGAGTAAATCTAATTTGAGTATAATATATTATTAAAGAAACAAAGTGTATATGAGTAAATCTAATTTGAGTATAATATATTATTAAAGAAACAAAATTGAATACTGACATAATAGGAGGACCCGTTGTATGAGGCCCTTAGTTCGCTTCATGAGCATGTATTGTAACTTTGCACATATATCTCATTCTATTATATATGTTTTTAAACAATACATTTATTCTAAAGCAAGACACGTGTACGCACAAACTCACAAACACGCATACATATACACAGATACAATTACATATTCATCTCCATATAAGCAAAATCGTGCTTTTTAGTTATCTGTGTTTAATTTTAGATGAAGTTTTCTTTTATTCATTTCGTCAAAATCTCTTAATGCTTCATAATATTTTTTTCAGTTTTTTACTTTGAGTCTTATTATTTATTATTATTATTATAATATTTATAGTTTTATCTCCATCCCTAAAGTGCAGCAACACATAATGTAAATACACATTAGACAAAAGAAAAATGAGGGGAAAGAAAAACCTCCTTGACTGACTGACTCGACAAAAAAACAACAAAAGTACACCATTGAACAGTCACAGTAACGCTTATCGCCATCACCAGCATCCCATTATCGCCAACATCAGCATTCTGCCCAAGTTAAAGGTCAAGTGCACAAGACGAAATGCAAGATATGTGAATGTATGGAAGCCAGTTTAAGCCATAAATGTGCCGCCGACTTCTTCAGTCCATGACAGTATCAGGAATTCAAAAATGAAATATCACATTTTTTTTAACATCTTTTCTTTTAGGTGTTATTTCTTTCCTTTTAATACATTAGAGATTTCAACATGCAAACAACCACATTATAAAGAGAGATGGACAGTGTTTGAGGTGAAAAGTTGTTTGTAGATAATGTATTCTTGTGTTGTTTGTAGACACTCTATTCTTGTGTTGTTTGCAGACACTGTATTCTTGTGTTGTTTGTAGACACTGTATTCTTGTATTATTTGTAGACAATGTATTCTTGTGTTGTTTGTAGACACTAATCTTGTGTTGTTTGTAGATACTGTAGTCTTGTGTTCTTTGAGGATAGTGTAGCTTTGTTTTGTTTGTAGACACTGTAATCTTGTATTGTTTGTAGACACTGTATTCTTGTGTTGTTTGTAGACACTATTCTTGTGTTGTTTGTAGACACTATTCTTGTGTTGTTTGTAGACACTATTCTTGTGTTGTTTGTAGACACTGTAATCTTGTATTGTTTGTAGATTCTGTAGTCATGTGTTGTTTGTAGATATTGTAGTCTTAAGTTGTTAGTAGATCCTGTAGTCTTATGCTGTTTGTAGATATTATAGAGATCCTGTAGTGTTGTATTACCGTAACTGTAATCTTGCATTTATATAGATTCTGAAGTTTCGTATTGCTTTTAGGCATTGTAGTTTGTTCTATTGTATCTGTTGTCTTGTATTGTTTTAGTTACTGAAGTCTTGCGTCACTGTAACTGTAGTCTTGCATTGTTGTAGAAACTGTAGACTTGTATTATTTGCATATCCTATAGAAAACGTTTACAGCGCCTGCGCATCAAGTGAGAGAGACTAGTGGTGTCTTCTGGAGAATTATTAATGACATATATTAAGATTATCATCTCTTGTAATTAGTTATGGATTATTAATAAATAATAATAATCATAACCAATAACTTGTGTGGCGTTAGCATCAATGCTTCATACATACAGTCATCAAGAAAAATATACAAACATTCTAATTAATAATTATAACACATGTCAATAGGTATTAAGAAGTCAATATACATTTATATTCTTGCCACTCTCTGAATCGCGCAAAACCCTTCTATCTCACAATCTCACACGGCTTGACCGATCCGTAATTCGGCATGGTACTGTGTGTAAAATCTCGCGGGATCTAACGGGACATATACCTGGGGTCAGACCACCGTTTTGTGTGCATCAAGGCCGGAACTCAAGTATCCATATTTGGTTGTAACATATCCTGTTAGCCTTACCCACACCACTAATACCTCCCCCATTAGACTGCTCCCATGCGTAGCCAACGGTCTTGACCTAATTCCTCTGCTCACGTGCAGCGTAGACGACAATGACCGATTAAACAATAAGCCACTTGAAGGTCAACAATAATTAATACCTTACACAATGTTAATTATCGGCTATTGAAGAAAGAGACAGTTAGAATGAAAAATAAAAATAGAAGTAAGGAACGTAATTTGCCCATGGCACCTTCCATTACAAAAGAAAAAGATTCGAGGAAAATACCTTAATATAACAAAATCCAACAGATGTGACGAGATATTTATTCCAGACATTGCATGCTTGCATTATAAATTAATTTAATTTGTTCAGGTACACAACAAGCACATACGCAACACAGCACGTGCTGAGTATTTGCTTTGATCCCTGACTCTCTTGCTTGACAGAACTAGGTCAACTGAGACAAGTTGTAGATAACCATAAATGAAGTGCTGTTTATAATCTGACGGGTATGCTGCAATGTAGATATAGATCAATAAATTAATTTTGATTGCTCATTTAGTTTCAAATTAATTGATTATTAAGCACACATTTTCAACAGGGGGAGATTACAAGACCAAAACAAGATCTGGTTTAGCAGATGGTTTTTATTTTGTTATATTGAAATCAAGTGAAAAGGTACTCCCCCTCCAATTTTTGTGAATCCCTCGTTACTCGGCTACGTTTAGCACTCACATATGTTGTTTATTGTGTATGCTAAAATAAGTTTGCATAGATAAAATAAAGACGCCATTAATAATTCTATTAATTATATTCACCAGGACCCGGCAACAGGAACAGGAAATACATTTCTTGAAGAACTGCAATCCTGCTTGCTTATGAAATCTTTTGGAAATAAATATTTCTATAATTAATAAAATACGAGTATTACTTTCAGTAAAGTCTGAAAGAAAGAAAGAAAGAAAGAGAGAGAGAGAAAGAGAGAGAGACAGAGAGACAGAGAGACAGAGAGACAGAGAGAGAGAAAGAAAGAGAGAGAGAGACAGAGAGACAGAGAGAGAGAGAGATGTAAAATGCAACAAAATTATAGTCAGGACCGACCCTAGAACAGGGAGAGAAGGGCAACCCACTTGGGTCCCATGCTTTTGTGAACCACCACTGGGAAGAAGGTAGCAGTTAACTCTTCCCTACCGATTACGTCATGCCCGCTTAGAGTGCTCTGCCTTGGGGCCTGCAGACCATAAAGGTGGGCCTATCTATCTATCTATCTATCTATCTATCTATCTATCTATCTATCTATCTATCTATCTATCTATCTAAATGTTTTAAATAGAAATGTTATTGCCTGCCAGTGTATTCCACTGCAAAAGAAGAAACATTTAAAAAAAATATTTAAAAAAATTCTACTGGCAAGTATAAATTTTGTACTCATTACAGCTCTTGTACTAAAGCAGTTTATTTAATTATTCATACATTATTCAATTTATCTAATTATTGAATGTGTTTTCTGAAAGCTGTTGGTGTGGAATAGATGTGCAAAGCAGTCTTTTAAATATTAGCAGTTTTGACTACGCGCACATTTGTAAAGTAATAACATCGTAAAGGACGAAGTAGATGTAATTGTTAGATCAACTTGCTGATAGATTTAGGAAAAGGCAAAATTTTACGACTTTGAATTTGTTTTGTTAACGAGCAAAATTACATTATGTGCTGTCAATTTTTGAATCTGTGTTGTAATACGTAAGTCTGTGTTGTAATACGTAAATCTGCGTTGTAATGCGTAAATCTGTGTTGTAATGCGTAAATCTGTGTTGTAATGCGTAAATCTGTGTTGTAATGCGTAAGTCTGTGTTGTGAACGAGCACATCTGTGTTTTCAATTACCATATCTATGTTGACATTGGGTGATCTATGCAATCAGTTGCATAGTTGCATAATTAGAGAATCATTGCTGTCAAAGAGCACATTTACTTTGGTAATGTATGACTGTCTTGTGTATGCGCGACTCAGTCACATGATGGGTAATTCTCCCACATGTTTTTATTATAAATTTATATAATTTTATCTCTAATTTTAAAATGAGATCCTGTTTGTAATTTGTATGATTTGGACATGTATAAAGTTTATTTCTGAAGTGAAAATCCGGAATGGAAAAGGGTGGAGGGGGAGATAAGCTGAGTGAGTGAGTGCGAATGGAGTATTAGTCACTGAAAGAACTATTGTTATTTTTTTTGAGAACGCTAGCTACCTGGTGGCATCTACGCAGAGCCCAGTCGGCTTAAACATTAGATAAGTAGTCTTGGTTTTGATCTGGTTATGTGCTATGCAACCTTTAGGCCAGGGGTCGGGAACCTTTTTGTCTGAGAGAGCCATGGACACCACATATTTTTTTGAAAAGTAATTCTGTGAGAGCCATACGTTATGTTTAAAACTAAAAATTCAAGTAAATGTGTGCATTTTGCGTAATTTCAACACTAAAAGTACAATAATTAAGTCTCTGAATTCTTTTTAATAACATTGTTATGCTGTTGCTAATCTCAATAATGAGTATTTCTTACCATTAATGTGACTTCTGGTGCTGCATAGCTTTGTAGTCTGGTTGATATGTGGTGAGGTTAAGCTTCATGCAGGCGTTGAGACTTTAGCTCATTTGTAGAATGAAATATTGATATGCAATTAATATGTAGAGTAAAGAAGTCTAAAGAAACAGTTTTTTTTATAATCGAACATTTGTCTGCGAGCCAGAAGCAGCCATCAATAGAGCCACATCTGGCTTGCGAGCCATAGGTTCCCGACCCCTGCTTTAGGCTGATGTAATTGTGAACGTGTTTTGGAATAGGCGACATGTGTGTTGACATAATGTAAGTTGGAAGACGTGAGATAGTCATAACTATTAATTAGATCTAGTTAGATTCTTAAATTTGATCGAATAAAAGAATGAGTCAAGGAAGAGATAGCGTGGTTACAAGTGTAAGTGGAAATTCTATTCTTTACTCTTTGCAAATGACTCTTTGGGTAGGCATTATGGTCCGAGTCCCAAATAATTCATTAAGTCTGGGTTTTTACAATGAACAGAAGACTCTTGGCTAGATTAGGTGATAAGTACCACTGTATTGTGTGAATGGTTAGGGTTTTAGGAATGTTATGCTATTTATTCACGTCTTTTATTTGTTGCCGAGGTATATGCCAAAATAAGTATTTATTAATGTAGTAATTTGCAGTATACTGCCACCGGCATAGTAATTTTTAGTCCCTTCTTACGTCACTGATGGCAATCATGCTTGTAATGGGCGTTGTCATTGTTAGTCTTCATACATGTGACTTCTGGCAGCATGTTTACAGTAGACTTTGTCTTTTTAGTCCTGCTCTCCGGTTTCTGAAACACTCTTGTTTGGTAAAGTCCGTAAGAAAACGTACATTTTAATTCACGTTTGTTCCTTCTCTGGATATCACTTTTGTTACTTCTCTGGATATCACTTTTGTTCCTTCTCTGGATATCACTTTTGTTACTTCTCTGGATATCACTTTTGTTACTTCTCTGGATATCACTTTTGTTACTTCTCTGTATATCACTTTTGTTACTTCTCTGGATATCACTTTTGTTACTTCTCTGGATATCACTTTTGTTACTTCTCTGGATAAAGACTATGATTTTCTACCGAAATAAGACTTAAAAATCCATCTACATTTTTAAAAAGAATGTGCGATACTAATAATGAAAATAAACATCGTATCAACGGCGGTCTCCTTTGGATTGTACTTTTAAAAGTCGCGAATTTCCATAAAACACATGGGAGATTCAGTTTTATCTGAACTTTACATGAACGCCATCTAGACACAAACAAAAAAGTTTGAAAATCCTTGTCTGCAATTTCCTGCCCTGAAGGAAACTTCCTGTATTGTCTAAATTGACGGCTGAGGATGTAATGTAATCTAATGATAATGTTAAAAATTGTTTTTAGAACTCACAATGATTTTCTTTCAATTCTTCATGATTAATGACAACTCTCTACTGACCTCAATGCTATAGAATTTTTTTTTACAGTTCATGAAAAGGTTCCCGTTAATTTAGAGCAGCCATGGGTGCGTGTCAGTTGAATATTCAGCGCTGGCCTCCAAAACACATCCCTCCAACTCACAAACACTTTGTCATTGCATTCCTGCAGCAACGACTGTTACGTAACTTGCTTTAATACCATTCAGTTAGCGTTACGATTATTAGCAATTCGACAACCATTTAGTTACCGTAACTATTGCTACACTACTTCCATAACCCTTTAGTTGCTGTAACGAATCTTATACTACGTCCATAACCCTTTAACAATTTACCGTAACAATTGTTACACTACTTCCATAACCCTTTAGTTGCTGTAACGAATCTTATACTACGTCCATAACCCCTTAACAATTTACCGTAACAATTGTTACACTAATTCCATAACCCTTTAGTTGCTGTAACGAATCTTATACTACGTCCATAACCCTTTAACAATTTACCGTAACAATTGTTACACTACTTCCATACCCTTTGGTTATCGTAAGATATGTTATAAAAATCCTAGTGACTTCAAAGCTATTTGATCTATCCATCCATCCATCCACCCATCCACCCACCCATCCATCCATCCACCCACCCATCCATCCATCCACCCATCCATCCACCCATCCATCTATCTATCTATCTATCTATCTATCTAGTCATTTGTAGAAGTAACAAACTAGTCTGGACTGTGCGTATTTGATTTCACCGTAACCAGTGTTGTACGAAAGTACGGAATTTAACTGATGTATTATTTCACGACACAGAAGAAGTTTAGGTTTAACCATCGTTGTTTCTTTTTTTTTCTTTTTTATTCTTTATTCGTCCATTCTACAGCAAGTGGTGTGAGCCCTTCTTTGCATTGTTAATTAAATTCACTTATTTTTTTGTTCCTTTGTTACATTCACAGTTCTTTCAGTCTACTGTTTGAATCTGTTTAGACGTTACTAGAGTATGACTGGAGGAGAGATTTGTATCTGTCTGCCTTTCTTGTATTTAATGACGTCACTTGTGACCTTGGCACTTGCAAAAGGTGCTTGTTGCAAAAATGGTGACTGGCAAAAGTCTCCGATATAATCTGCCGCACTCACTTCCTCGGTACATTAATAATTAAAACAACACAAGTACAGACACCACCACCACCACCATAGTCATAGCTTGACAGTTTTCTAAAACTTGCAGAAATCAGCAGTCGTTAAAGAATTTGCATCGAATATTGTCATTCATTTGTGAAAGATAGCAGGTCGGTACTTAGTAGTTTGCAGCAGAACACTAAACGAAAGGCCTGCTTGACAGCACACGTATATTTATGAACCCGTTTGTGGAAAAAAAAATGTTATAAGGAAGTGATTTACTGAACGCAACCAGACTAAACTGAACACAAACTCGCAAACGTCATCCCCTCGCTCCTCACTTTATTATTATTTTTTAAAAGCCATTTTCTGTTTTGACATGTTTACGCTTCTGTAAAATTTTGTTGTATGCTTGAAGTTCGTTTACAGAAGTAGATTTCGATTAAATAGCCGTAGTCTTTCCTTGAAAATGTAAAGTATTTGTTTCTACAAGAATTGTTCTGTTGTGCATTCAAGACGTGTTCGGGAAGAATGAGTTTTCTGCCTATAGATATGAAGACACATTCCACAAAGAAGTGTTTTTGATTCTAAAGGAATTATTTACCACTGAAAGGAAGAAAAGCTCGGAATAGCGGAGTAGGTTATATAACCAAACACGCCAGTCGGGCCAGGAGCAGATAAATAAAATGTGATCTGGCAGCAAGAATGGTTTTTATTTGTGACTTGCTGACTTACTCCTTAGGTTGACTGCTTGCTTTCTTCCGTCAGTTTTCTTTCTTGTTTTCTCTCTCTCTCTTTTCCATTTTTGGTTCAATTATCCCCCTCATCTTTGTTTGTGTGTCTGTTTGTATTTCTTTCTTTCATTCTTTCATTCTTTCTTTCTTTCTTTCTTTCTTTCTTTCTTTCTTTCTTTCTTTCTTTCTTTCTTTCTTTCTTTCTTTCTTTCTTTCTTTCTTTCTTTCTTCCTTCATTCATTCCTTTCTTAATAAATAGAAAATCAATACGATGGAATTTTATGCTATCCTTATTTGGGTCTAGTTTACAACACTCTATTTATGTCTGTTCCATAATGACATTTTACTTTAATTTATTGGTACCTATACCTATTTATTGTTGAGCAAATTTTATGAAATCTTATTAAACAGTTAAGCAAGCGTGTTAGGCAATTTGAAATTTTGTTTTTGCCAAAATTTTAGATTATTAATAGTTACTTGTGTGAAGATTTTCCTAGTATAAAGCTCAAAGATCACCCTCATACACGCACACAGTCACATACACGCACTCACATACACACACGTACACACATACGTATGTCAGTTACCTTAATCTCAAAAAATTTTTATTATTGACAATCACAACTCTGTGAAATATATACGGTTTGAGTAACTTTCTATTTAAATATTTCTATTTTCAATTTGAAATGCTAGTCAGACAGGATGAAGTATGTTTTAATGTAAGAAGAATGGATTTATGAATTGCGAGATCCTGAGTATCTGAATAGTGAGAATTTTAAGTGGAAGTGAGAAAAGTTTTCATTTTATGTTGTTGTGGCAACTCTTTGAAATGCTGTTGAGTTATCTGTGTCGTTCATGCAATCTCTTCGTGTATGCAATTAAAATATCCCCCCTCCCCTCCCCGTCTAACTAAAACGAGAAATACAGCAATGAATAGCTTCCATCTTTCACACGTTGATCGGCTTTCAGGATTCGCTTTACAAAGAAGTAATCTCTTCAGGATCTTAGTGATAATCGATATTATCTTATTCATGAAAATGCATTAACAGGAAATATCACTAAGTAATATAATCATAATCATGATAAAGGACAAGCACAAAGAAAATATTTCAAGTTCAAACGAAATGAGTTTTAAGAGTAAAAATTGAAGGATCAGAAATTTTAAAAATCACTTCCCATATTAATGAACGCATAGAAGCGGTTGTTTCTTAGTTAGAAAGTTGCTGATAATTGTGATCGCAAATCGGAAGGGGCAAGAATCTTATCTTATCTTATCTTATCTTATCTTCCGTTCATTTATCCTCCACCCCTCCTTAATCCAGAAGTGAAGTTCAGGGGTTCAGATTTAAGTACTTGTCTGCTTCCGCTTCCGTTGCTGATGATTTGTATTCAAATCTGCGCAGTATTACATCAACTTTCGATTTGAGTGGATGATCTAAAATCGACTGGAAGTTGATTTCTTCTTAATCTGCCCGAAACTGTAGCAATATCAAAGTTAATCTGGAAGAATTGTGTATCTTATAAACTTTATCTTCACTGTGAACTGTAAAAGTACACTTGTTTTGAACCGCAAGACATCATACATTTTTCTTCCCTAATATCTAACATCGACTTACACAATATTTCTAATATTTTAGTTGTACTTTTATATTGAACCATTAATGTGTCAAAGTGATAATTATTTACAGCACACTAGGACTAGAGAAGTGTGAAGCTCATTAGACTGTTTGTGCCATTCTTGACCTTATTCAATGGGCATTCTTTTCCGGATCTCATTCAATGGGCATTCTTTTCCGAATCTCATGCAATGGACATTCTTTCCTGGATCTCATGCAATGGACATTTTTTCCGGATCTCATGCAATGGACATTCTTTTCCTTATCTTACGTAAAGGAAGTCTTTCCTGGATCTTATGCAATGGACATTCTTTTCCGGATCTCATGCAATGGACAGTCTTTCTTGGATCTTATGCAATGGACATTCTTTTCAGAATCTCATGTAATAGACATTCTTTTCCTGATTTCAAGCAATGGACATTCTTTTCTAATTCTCACACAGAAGAACATACTTATAGCTTTTACAGTTTTGGGTTTCACTCAGAAGAATCCAGGTTTCCAGTTTTATCGCTTGGTTTCACAGCGAAGAACACTGAGTTCTGTTTTTTCCGGATTTTATAGATATATACAAGTTTCTACATTTTTCCAGGTTTAGTTCTTTTTCCTTGTTTTCGGGATTCCGGATTTCACACAGATGAAGCAAGGTTTCTGTTTTATTCACTCTTCACAAAGAAACAAACAAATTTCCTGGTTTTCTGATTTCCTGATTTTCAAGGATTTCCGTTTGTTATGGGTTTCTGGATTTCCAGATTTTATGCCGAAGAACCAAGATTTCAAAGATATGTATGTTTCTATTCTATTTTTCACGGATTTGAAACCTAGATGCAAGGAGTGAGAAAGCTATATTAGTTTCAGTCACTATCTTAATTTATTAAATTGTATATTGCTATGTTTCTGAAAATACATTCTTAATAATTCTCTTATGCACAATAGTCTAATTTGTTCTGTGGTTATATTCTTAATTCTTAGTAAGTGGGTGGGGTCTGAGTCAAAATTAATTGAAACGTAATTAGAATAATTAAGTAGGAGAATTTTCACTAGCAGATGGCCTTGGCGAAAGCAAAGATCTTGATGAATATTCATTTAACTAGTTAATATTAGGCCTAATGACAAAAGTGCTTCGAAGGATGCATTAATGTTTTTTTTTTTCTTAGAATGCCGGCATTGATCTAATTTATCTGCAGTTATGTAAATATTTAATAACATAAATATTTTTTCACATATTAAAACACCGTCTTCTTCCATGCTGTCGTGTGTGCATTCATCAATGACCACTAATAAAATAAAGTAAAATTGCCAGACATTTAAATACTGACTGAAACTGAATAATGAAATAATAATAAATTACTGAAAAACAGGATTAACACATTTAAAAACTGAGTTATATATATATCTTAGTTACAAAATATTCCCCTCTTGAATATTTCAGAATTTATTACGATTTGAATAGATGTGTTGATACGCAGTCCTCTCCCCTGCTAAACACTTACGTCACGCATTAGATCCCAATTCAACATAAGAGAGATGGTGAATGTACACAAACACCCGATATCTAGTATTGTTTACGTCACCAAAGGGAGAGAGCAGCATGGGGTCGTTTGGGGCTCTCTGATCTTGTCTGTGTCCGCAATCTCTCACAACACATTCGCTGTTCATGGGGTGTGTTTGAGTTTGTGCGTGAATGGGTATGCGTGTAAGTGAGTCAGTTCACGCACAGAGGTTGCACTCTTGTATGTTTGTGCGCGCGTGTATGCGTGTGTGAGAGAGAGTGCGTGTGCGTGTGGTTGTCTAAATTATTTCGATCTTGTTTTCATGAATTTCTTGCAGGAACAGCTGCAACTGGAAAGAGAAATTATAAAGTGTCTCAGAGATTTGAAATTGGTTTAACGTTCTCATAAATACAGACAACTTTTACAACTCTTAAAGATTTGTTAGGACATAAGGATACTGACGCATCTCTTTCCCCATATAAATGCCTGCCTTTATGTGATTAGAATGACCCCGCACTGTTCTGTATTGTATGACTAAGGTTGCCTACATTACAGTTTGAGTCGGGTAGCTAACCAAACCACATGGAACGAATGGGTTCTGGTATAAATGTTAAACAAGAAACAACTTCAGCATATTGCTTTTCAGCATTTCAGATCTACATTTTGTTAAAGTGCAAGTTACCGGGGAAAAACAATCAGACGGACAGACTATCAATTATGTCAAATACTGACAATCAGACGGACATACTATTAATTATGTCAAATACTGACAATCAGACGGACATACTATCAATTCTGTCAAATACTGACAATCAGACGGACATACTATCAATTATGTCAAATACTGACAATCAGACGGACATACTATCAATTATGTCAAATACTGATGTTGTACGAAACATAAAGTCGTTTGTGTTTGATAGTGAGGAAACACGATGACGAGAAGCAATTGGTTGTCGCATCGTCACGTCTGCCGTTTCTCTTGGCAACATTACTTCCATTGAGTGCCTCTTCCTAAGATATTGAGTGCCTCTTCCTAAGATATTGAGTGCCTCTTCCTAAGATATTGAGTGCCTCTTCCTAAGATATTGAGTGCCTCTTCCTAAGATATTGAGTGCCTCTTCCTAAGATATTGAGTGCCTCTTCCTAAGATATTGAGTGCCTCTTCCTAAGATACTGAGTGCCTCTTCCTAAGATATTGAGTGCCTCTTCCTATTATAAGTGCCTCTTCCTAAGATATTGAGTGCCTCTTCCTAAGATATTGAGTGCCTCTTCCTGAGATAAATATAATGAATGCCTCTTCCTTCTAAGAAAGTGAATGCCTCTTTATTCTATGATGCTGATTGCCTCTTCCTAAGAAGTTGAGTGCCTCCTTTTTCTATAATGTTGATTGCCTCATCCTAAAAGATGTTTACCTGTAGTGCCTCTTCCAAAATGAGTTCCTCCCACGCGTTCAGTTAATCTTCCCCTCGTATTTAGAAAATCTGGGCGCGCTCAAAGAAGCTGCGACTCTTTTCCTCACCGACAATCATTATTTTCTCTTTCTGTCCTAGGATTTATTAGCTTTCGTTCAAAACAAAACAAACATGCGTCTTCACAATTGCATTCAGCTTGACGTATTTGCTCGAGTCTTGAAATATTTTGATCTTTATTTACCCAAGTAATTCTTAGCAAAAATCTTACTTCATTCTTACTAACCTTAGGAGTTAACACAATCTTCACTCAAATCCACGCCTCTTTCTCTTTACAAACACACAGACATACGCATCATACACGTATACATATACAAATATAATGACATACCTACCTATCTACCTATATACGTATCTTCATACAATCTATAGTTATAGTTATAGTTTGCACGCAAAATCTATATAAACAGTGTTATAAAACGTTATAGTTGCAACTCAAGCTCTTAAGACAGCACAGTTTGACAGTAGTCCATTTACAAAGTGTCTACTCTCCTAAATATTAGTCACATGTATGTGTCTGACTAGGGTGAGTCATTCTAGAGTAGCTGTTGTCTCGCTGAGGACTTCTGTCGTTGGAAGCTCAAATTATAAACTAAAATAAAAATGTTGTTGTATGACCAGTTCCACTTTATATAATATGCTCCTCTCCAGTGTTTGTGTATATTGGCCACTGCTACGCACTTTCATTCTGCAGAGATCTATACTGACGTCATTCAATGCAGGATCTCATATTCGTCCATAACATCTTGGATAGAGTGATAAAATAAATTATGTAGTACACGTAACATGCAGAACATCTTGGATAGAGTGATAAAATAAATTTTGCAGTACACGCAACATGCACAGCATCTTACAACATGAGCAAAACAAACCTGCACATTTCTCGAACACAGTCTTAGATTTAATAATGTTTTATTAATCATTATTAATCATTATACCACTGCACTCACGTGAAATTAGTTAACTTGTTTAAGCAAAGAAATACAGATTCAGAGTATACACATAACATAATCTTGTGCTAAGTCTAGACACATTAATATAAAGAACATGCATAAAATTGTTATTACTTAACAGAAATGCAGGAGAGATATTTTCTAAGTATAGAATACTTACACTATGATAATGTGTGGGATAGTATATGTTTTTAACAAAACAATTTACAATAAATTAGAAAGAATAAAAATCGGTTCTCTGGCAACTAACAATGGTTTTGCACATTTTTATAGGGGGTTAATTTCGATGGTTGAAGGCGCCTTATGTCGAAGACTTCACTAATTTCATTAAAAACTCATAGGCTCATGACCTATTGTACGCTTAACTTAAATATATATATACAAGTCCTTGGACAATGGTAAAGAAATGCATATATATAATAGAGTACGGGAGGTGTCTTTTCCTCTCAAGAAGCTGTTTCAGCTGATGAAAAGTGAAAATGTTAGTAGTGATTACGTGATAAATGTTAACATCTCTTAAAGGTTAGCTAAATTACTCAAATAATTAACAGTGGGCATGAAGGCGCCATGCTACAGTAATACATTGCTTCAAATCTATTCTCGTCAATAACAAAATAAAAACCATACAAACAATGAATGAAATAAACATGCCCAGTAATACATTGCTTCAAATATATTCTCGTCAATAACAAAATAAAAACCATACAAACAATGAATGAAATAAACATGCCCAGTAATACATTGCTTCAAATATATTCTCGTCAATAACAAAATAAAAACCAAACAAACAATGAATGAAATAAACATGCCTAGGAAGAAAGATGGCACTATTAAAACGCTTACGACTTAGTTCTATCAGAAGCAGTAAACACATATTTTAAGATACTTACAAGACTTTAGGAACGAAGTACAAATATGTTAAGTACTAATCAGGATTATGAATGAAATACAAACACTTTAGTGTGTTTACAAAGCTTTATGAATGAAACACAAACACTTTAGTATGTTTACAAAGGTTTATGAATGAAATACAAACACTTTAGTATGTTTACTGTGAATGAAATACAAACACTTTAGTATGTTTACTGTGAATGAAATACAAACACTTTCGTATGTTTACTGTGAATGAAATACAAACACTTTCGTATGTTTACTGTGAATGAAATACAAACACTTTAGTATGTTTACTGTAAATGAAATACAAACACTTTCGTATGTTTACTGTGAATGAAATACAAACACTTTAGTATGTTTACTGTGAATGAAATACAAACACTTTAGTATGTTTACTGTGAATGAAATACAAACACTTTAGTATGTTTACTGTGAATGAAATACAAACACTTTAGTAGGTTTACAAAGCTTTATGAATGAAATGCATGCACGTTCTTATGTGTTTGCAAAGCTTTATGAATTAAGTAAAAACAATGTCATATTTTTACAATGTTTTATGAAAGAAGTACAAACTATTTAATATATTTACAAAGTGTTTTGAATAAAGTACAAACACTTTAGTATGTTTACGAAGTTTTATGAATGCAGTACAAACACTTTAATATGTTTACAATGTTTTATGAATGAAGTACAAAATCTTTAATATGTTTACAATGTTTTATGAATGAAGTACAAGTAATATAGTATATTTAAAGTTTAATGAATGAAGTACAAAAGCATTAGTTTTTTTTATAAAGTTTATTGAAAAAAGTAAGGTACGTAGTAAGCAAAACTTAATGAATGCATTATAGAGGTAGTCATTTATATAGATAGGCACTTGATATAGTTATTTCAGTTTGAAATAGGTTATACATGAGTTATTAAACTTATGAAATACTATGTACTTAATACATTACCTATTCTATAAAATAGATTATATACCTAGTCGATAAGCCTATGATAATTCCATACAGATAGCTATTAA
Organism: Sinotaia quadrata; assembly: GCA_028829895.1. NCBI lineage: Eukaryota > Metazoa > Mollusca > Gastropoda > Architaenioglossa > Viviparidae > Sinotaia > Sinotaia quadrata. Next base: position 24,230,273 of record CM054178.1, read on the forward strand.
ATCAACAGGAAGTCTTTTTGTTTAATTTTAAAGCTAAATGTAACACGTCATGTATCGGGTTAATGTCATTGACTGCGCATGCAGGTAATGACTGGGTCTAAGGATTTACGTTATTTGACCATTAGGTCTTTCATTACGGTATGTATGTAAAGAAATATAATGAATATTATTACGTGATTTGGTCATTAAGTCTTTGAATATAGCAATCAAAGAATAACCCGTGTCTCTGGATTGTAGTTAAGTTAGCCACTAGTCTTTCAATACAACATACAGACAAATAAAGTTCCCTCGAATTAAGCCATGTAGTTAGCCGTTACTGTATGGATGCGACTGACAGTTTATTTTCTACGTTGTATAGTTAGCCCATAGGATACTGAATATTTTTATTTACAATTTTATGCGCGCGTGCAGGGCTGTTATCTCAATGCAGATCATGCTATAGAGATCTGTACATGCTAAGAAAAGTCACTCACTCCCATCAATGGGCGATAATCCAGATACTTCGCTTGAGCTGCCTCCATCGCGGGTAACACCAGATGGTATTGATGTAAGTAAAGGGGTTTCGTTAGCTTTTATCTTTTTAAAAGAGTGTTGCGAGGGGGGGGGGGGTAAACAGTAAGAAAACAAATAAAATATATAAAAGTCAACAAACTCTAGTTTCGGGAAGTGCCCCTTTAAGCTTAAATGTCACTGGCACAAGACCCCCTTTCCCACCTCTCCAAGTGCTATCCAGGTTTACGATGTTTACCACCGAAGACCACTTGTGTAAGAATGATGCAGTTAGTCAGCTAACGGTGAGGGATGGTTGGTGCATTTGCACTGGCTGAGAGAAGAGAGAGATGGGAGAGAGAGGGGAGAAGAGAGATGGGAGAGGGGCGAGAGAGAGGAGAGAGGAGAGAGAGAGAGAGAGAGAGAGAGAGAGAGAGAGAGAGAGAGAGAGTAAGCAGCTCTAGACAGCGCTAAAAGAAGGTAGACTGAATTGTGTGATTGTTTTGCAAGAGATGCATTCTACCTTGTTGGCTCGTACAGTTTAAGGTGTTGTTGTTGTTGGAGGAGGAGGAATACATTTGAATGAAGGCTGTGAATAAACAAAACATCGAACAGGTACAAGTATGAAAGTACCAGATACGTAATCATGAACATCAAGAGGCATATTTACACAAACACGTAGGCATTCTTGCACGAATAGCAGCACCAGAGTCCGAGGATAAGCATGTATGAGAACTGAGAGTCATACTACTACTACTACTACTACCACTACTACTACTACTACTACTACTACTACTACTACTACTACTATTACTATTACTACTACGACTACTACTACTACTACTACTATTACGACTACTACTACTACTACTACTACGACTACTGCCATAAAATTTAAGAGGGCAGACATTTTCGTTTGATATTCAAAGACAGTCCTCTTGTGTTTCTAGTACAACGAGGAAAAATATTAAAAATATAATTCAAAATTTGTGGACTGCGATTATTAGACAGAGAAAGATATAGGGGGGAAAGCACTGTTATGCCTGCTAGATAAAGTTTTGATATCCATAGTAAAGACGTAAAACATCGTGCGTTATGAGGCCCAAACTATAGCTCTCTGGTAGAATGGCTATCCGAATGGAGTTAAATCATTACAAATTAAACAGCAATTAGTTAATGAACCACCGTCATATCCCATGACATTAAGACAATAGCATGCTCGTGACGTCACAATACTGTCGGAGAACGAGAGCATTTTGAAAGGAGGCAAAATGGTTGCTGCAACGGAAGGATAATACATTCTCTCTTTGAGCAGTACAACTCGTGCAGACATAACATTGCAAAAATATATATATATATCTGCAGAAGTGGGGTTTCCGTTTTCAATGATGTACACTCTCTCAGACTTCAGTAGGCTACTGGCTGAATTATAAAAGCACACATTTGTACAAATTATTTCCAGACTATATGCTAACGTTAAAATATTATATTTAAAAAATAACAATTTATAGTTGTGAATTAGCAATTTTTCAATCATGCGTGTACATCTGTCAAACAAGTTCATGGTAGAAGACAGCGGAGGGTTAATATTAGCTCAATGATCTCAGGGGAAGTCAAGGTTTATAGAGGCAGGTAAACCGATCAAGGATTCCTGTAAGGAGAAGTCAAGGTTTTATAGAGGGTAAACCGAGTAACGGGTGTAAGTCAAGGTTTTATAGAGGGTAAACCGAGTAACGGATGTAAGTCAAGGTCTTATAGAGGGTAAGCCGAATAACGGATCTCTGAACGACGAAGTCAAGTTTTTTTTTATAGAGGGTAAACTGAGTCAAGGATCATCATGCAGAAAAGTCAAGCAGAAATTAATATTTGTTTCCATACCACTTTACCCTTCCTTCCACACTATCCACCAATCCAGATGACGTGATGCTAATTGAAAAAGCATTTAGCAAACATGCCATAGATGTATACCACACACGACTTGCAGCTATACGAGGTCATAGATGTATACTGTACATGACTTGCAGCAATAGGAAGTCTTAAAGAGGTAGAGAATTAAACAGCACTTTCACTTAGGCCCTGTAACAACATTTCCGCTATTATAAAATGAAATATAAACTAACATAAAATCCCCATATTACTAGTATAAGAGTTCAGTCTCGCTGTCCAAGGGAGGCAACATTGCCTACTGCACAGTCCATTAAGGCTAGCTAGAGCATTCCAATGATACATCTCATTGCTGACAAGGGTAATATTTCTCTGGCTGGGATGCCGGATAACTCAATTCAGTGAATAACCGGGCTCAAGACAAATGTGACGTTTCTTCACCTAGCAACAAAAGGACAACTCTTGAAAGAAGGTACCTTAATCCAATGAAGAGGAAACAAACTCAAAGTCAAGGTTACTTTGACCTGGCTGGATGTTAAAGGCAGACTTTGAAGTTTTACCTCATTTCATTGATAAAACGAATTAAAAGCCAAGGTGACTTTTTTTCCGACTGACATTTAACCTCATTCCAATTCAAGAAAAACAACAGAACCATGGTAAGGGTGATATTTCAGTGATTAGATAACAGGGGACAGCCCAATACATAAAATTTTGAATTTTACTTAAATTATTTAAGTGAGATTTCCAGTACAATGGCTGTCATGCTTTCTGGGCAAGAAGTGGTAGACAACGATGTATAAGTGAGATTTCCAGTACAATGGCTGTCATGCTTTTTGGGCAAGAAGTGGTAGACAACGATGTATAAGAATGACACGCGATAATAACATTGACGCAAAATGGTCAACTTGACTGGGAATGATTGCCTAGATTGACAATAGAAAAAGAGAATTAGGTCATTATGACATGTTGTGACTTTTCAAAATATTTGCAGAGTCAGAATTAACTTTGTATTGCAGATTTACGCCCTTAGATTTACGAAAATAGACAGAATTAACGCCCTGAGATTTACGAGAATAGACAGAATTAATGCCCTTAGATTTACGAGAATAGTCAGAATCAGACTCACGCTCTTGGATTTACGACAATAGACAGAATTAACGACATTGGATTTACGACAATAGACTGATTTACACCGATGGGTTGACGACAAGAGGCGGAATTAATGCCCTTGGGTTTACGACATTAGACAGAATTACCCATATGGGTTTATGACAATATACAGAATTACGCCTTTGGGTTTACGACAAAAATAGGAAATACACTTCAGCCTTTCTGCATTGAAGAATAATATATATTCATAGCAGGGGGTAAAAAGAGGAGAACTTTCAGTCCTGAATGCGGCGTTGTACGGCAGAAAATGCTGGTACAAAGGCAAGAATATAAACATTATTGTCGCATCATAAATGTATTCGTTCGGTTCCTCTCTTCACAAACAGTCGTTAAAGTCTGCATCTGATTCGTTTTGCATCTCATGCAGTTGAGCGTCGCAGATAGTTTTATTTGTTTTTGACGTTAAACCACTCCACGTGTCAAAACATGTATACCATGACGTCATCTCTGGTTGACGACTTTTTGTTACTGTGCTGGTCGTGGCCATCAAATGAAGTCGATGCTGCGATCGACTGAACCACCACCAACTGTATCGACCAAGTGTTTTCAATTGCAGATGTGATAATAAATACACAGACGCGTTCGTTGTTGACAGCGAGCTCACATTTAGAGTATTATAGAAGTGAATGTCTCCTTCTGATTATTGATCTTTATTATTGCCGCATGCTCTTGACGTCACGCTTTGGATATATTTAACTTATGGATTAATATTTATTTTTCTCATACCGATACACGATTACATCCCTTTTGCAAAGACGAGCCATCAGTTCCACCCCCCATTCTCGATGACATTTCATCCAAAAATAGCAACAATTTCAATCTGTAACATTATGATTAGCAAACTACTCGGCAGGGTGCCAGAATGAATAATAACATTTATTACAAGTGTTTATATTTGCTACCAGATTTCAATCACCACAAGGTAAATTCACAGCACATCGTTAAATCATTCTTTTTATAAAAAAAAACCCCACACTATTGTAGTTAGTCATGGTGGCATTTTTATGTCCCAATACACATGCTTATGACGTAGTTTGCATCTGTTTATACGTACTATTTATAATAGATTATTTTAACATATTAATGAATTATCTCCCACTATTTCCTCTGATTAGATTAACTGTCCAGTTCCGCTGCACTTTAGACTTAGATACGTTTTTATAATCTTTCCCTTTCTTAACTTTTCTCTCACCTGTATTCACAGTGGTTGTTACAATGCAGCGTGGAGTTTGCTCCCATATTCTTCCATCAGACTCCATCAACTGAGTACATCGGGCCATGCTGGTGACTTCTTCATGCTTGTGACTCCACGATTCTTGTAGCTGCAGCAACATTTACATTTATCTGGCTTCTCCCACAGATCGTCCCATTAATTTTCGAACGGCATAAAATCTAATCTCAGTGTCCAAATAATCACGCTCTACTTTTCACGTTCGCAAATAAAGGCATCGTGTCTGATGAACAAGCACAATACAACATCGATGATAAACGATCCGATGCAAACATCAAAACAATATTGAGTAGCGTTGTACCAATGGACAATGAGTAAACAGTCTCTTTCTTTCCCGCTGATAGATTTGTCTGCAGTTTGGAAATCAACAAGTACCACCATGACGCCAAGATATTTACAAGATAGTGTTGTCTGCAGTTTGGAAATCAACAAGTACCACCATGACGCCAAGATATTTACAAGATAGAGTTGTCTGCAGTTTGGAAATCAACAAGTACCACGATGACGCCAAGATATTTACAAGATAGAGTTGTCTTCAGTTTGGAAATCAACAAGTACCACCATGACGCCAAGATACTTACAAGATAGAGTTGCCTGCAGTTTGGAAATCAACAAGTACTACCATGACGCCAAGATATTTACAAGATAGAGTTGTCTGCAGTTTGGAAATCAACAAGTACCACGATGACGCCAAGATATTTACAAGATAGAGTTGTCTTCAGTTTGGAAATCAACAAGTACCACCATGACGCCAAGATACTTACAAGATAGAGTTGCCTGCAGTTTGGAAATCAACAAGTACTACCATGACGCCAAGATACTTACAAGAGGGCAGAGGGAAACATAGCTTCATTCTTTAATAACCTCCGTCATTATTTTGAAACCATTTCTAGAACTTGTCTAATTATGAACTTACTCATAATTACATGTATTTTAATTATGAACTTATTCATGTTTAGAACTTGTCTAATTATGAACTTACTCATAATTACATGTATTTTAATTATGAACTTATTCATGTTTAGAACTTGTCTAATTATGAACTTACTCATAATTACATGTATTTTAATTATGAACTTATTCATGTTTAGAACTTGTCTAATTATGAACTTACTCATACTTAGATCTATTTTAATTTAGAACTTGTTTAATTAAAAGCTCACTCACATTTAGAAACTGTTTAACTTAGAATGTTTTCAGTTTTGAACTTGTTTTAAAACTTACTCATATTTAGAATTTGCTTAATTAAGAACGTATTCATGTTTAGGACTTGTTTAATTAAGAATTTATTCATGTTTGGAATTTGTTTAAAAACTTATTTATTTTTGGTAATCTTTAATTAAGAACTTATTTATGTTTAGAATTTGTTTAAGTAAGAACTTATTCGTGTTTAAAACTTGTTTAATGAAGTACTTATTCATGTATAGAAATTGCTGAATTAAGAACTTTATCATAAGTAGAATTTGTTTATTATGAACTTATTTGTGTTTAAAACTCTTTTAATTAAGAATTTATACATGTATAGAACTTGTTGAATTAAGAACGTATTCATATTTAGAATTTGTTTAATTAGAACTTATTCGTTTTTAAAAATTGTTTAATTAAGCTCTTATTCATGCTTAGAACTTGCTTTGCTAAGAACTTACTCATGTTACATTTGTTTTATTAAGAACCTATTCATATTTAGAACTTGTTTAATTAAGAAATCATTCATGTTAGAACTTTTTTAATTAAGAACGTATTCAAGTTTAGAACTTGTTTGATTAAGAAATTCTTCGTGATTAGATTAAGAACTTACTCATGCTTATAATTCGTTGAATTAAAAACTTACTCTGGTAAAGAGCTTGTTTAATTAAGAAATTATTTCTTTCTTTATAGCTGGTTAATAAAGAATATTATTCATTGAGAATTGTTATATATTACACATTATTTCTGCATTTGTTTTTTTTAAAATTACATTTCGCAATATTCCAATGCATGTACACATTATTTACGTTTTCTAGCAAGGACGGATATATTAACTGATGCAAGTTCAGTTTCAAAATTATATATTGAATGGATCTCCATGTTTTGACAGAAATATTTTTTTCCATATACCATTTCTTTAGGAGTTACAGACCTTTCAATATATCCTCGTGAGGCTCGAGACAGAGTGCTCTCTGCATTGCTCTCCCTTGACTGAACATTATGCACGAATGAGTGAACTATTCTACAATGTATTAATTTGTGCTTATACCACGTGACTTTCTACAAGCATCGTACAAAAATTTCCATTTAGATTCTTTTATTTCTTGTTCACTTCCAGGAATGCCGGCTGTTTTATTTTAAAATTAGGCACGTTTGGTTTGGTGTTTCTGATCTTAATAGTCCATACATAATGTTGGCATGCACATGTTAAATTGTTAATTTCTTGCTTTAATAGACTGATTAATCAAAGTGTGAGTTTTTTTAAAACTCTCATTTAAAGCTTTTAATTGATTTCATGCAGATGTACCCAATAACGTCCAGTCAGCAGTTCTCGATAACATAACACTTGAAAGCCAGTTGCCTGCATTTGCCAGGGATGGAATTTTAATGTGTATATACCCCCACCCTTAGTAGATTACTCAGTTTGATTATATGCAGATATATGTACGAAATTTATCATATAACAATGGAATATTGAAGGAAAAGAATATTGATAAAACTCTGCTTTTATGAGAGTGTTTGAAGGCGCCTTGTCAATCACGCTCTTTCTTTCAATCCAAACAAATCAACGGCAGTCTTCTTGAAACACGAGCGATTAATCAATTTGAGTTTCTTGAAGGATTAAACGTTATAACCAAATTACCGTTACATATATCAAGGAAAAAGGCGTAATTGTGCATTGTAATATTCAAATTTCTACCACCACCTCAATCAGCATATCAACCACCATTATCAGTTCCTTTTCACTCTAACTGTACTACGCGTGACACAGAAAATGCAAATAAATGTAAATAATTAATTAAATATTTTAATTAATATATATTTTGTATTAATTTTAACCAAGAAAAAATGTTACATAGAATTGTAAACAATTTAATTCCTAAAACAAATTGAAAGAAGAACCGCCTGTGTTATGGATGGTGATTATATAATTGAAATGTTTGGAATGCCCCAGCCACACACTTTAACCAATAGAGACTAATTGTCTTCGGGCATGATATGCTATTGAATAACTAGGATTAAAAACACTCGCATAGCTGACCTACATCTGAATCATAGGCCTGTGCCGCCTGACCATACCTAATGAATCTATTGTTAGTGAACATGAAAAATTTGACTCCTTTTGTGAACACGAAACTCAGCGACTCGAGTCGACTAAAATTACTAACCTTGCCAGAGGGCCGATGGTATGATGTCACTGTGCATACCTTGTGATTCTAGACCTTTCTTGAAAATGTCGGACCATTAGTATAAACAGTCCATCTGTGCTGTGATGCTGCACTATGTACCATTACTATGTCCCGAATTTCTGATTGGTTTGTTCAGTGAGAAGGCCAAGAAGTGCTTCAAACCAGTTCTCCGTTGTCAGCTAGCAGTTACAAGCTTACAGTTTGCAGTTTGCAGTTGTGAGTACTCAGCTGTGAAGTCTATGAGCTGTGAGTTCTGTATGTTACCAAGTTGGTGATGACAAGTTCTGACTAACAAGTGGTTTGGAACCAATCTATCATAGTCCATGTTGGAAGCCACAGCATAACGTGAAACTTGATGTCTGCACTTCAATGGTTTTCCAGTCTTGAGAAAGGGAGAACAAGCAGAAGACACCACTGACATAACCAGCTGCTTATGTGACTGTACAAAATTTGAGACATTGAAGACTGCATGATTCATACATGTGGTTAAGTCATTCTGTGCATCAATAACGAACTGAGTAGCCACCAATCTGTACCTGTATCCACTCCGCACCTTGCAGCTTCAGTGATGAGTCACACTGATGAACACATAAAATTCAGGTGAATGCATATCCAGCTCTCAAATCAGTGTTGTAACTTTTTTCTCTGATTACTACTTTTCTATTTCTTAATAAATGTTATCGTATATTCTAGCAGAGATTTAGCTCGTTAGAACATGATGCAAAGACTTGTGAAAAGACAGTGAACAATTTAGAATCTTATGAACTTGAATGACAATTTCTTCATAGAAAAATTAAATTGTTAATCATCAAAATCTAATGTCGATATTTACTTGTAGATATCGTATAAATCAGGGGTCGGGAACCTTTTTGTCTGAGAGAGCCATGGACACCACATATTTTGAAAAGTAATTCTGTGAGAGCCATACATTATGTTTAAAACTAAAAATTCAAGTAAATGTGTGCATTTTGCGTAATTTCAACACTAAAAGTACAATAATTATGTCTCTGAATTCTTTTTAATAACATTGTTATGCTGTTGCTAATCAATAATGAGTATTTCTTACCATTAATGCGACTTCTGGTGCTGCATGGCTTTGCTGATGGCTTTGTAGTCTGGTTGATACGTGATGAGGTTAAGCTTCATGCAGGCGTTGAGACTTTAGTAGACTTTAGCTCATTTGTAGAATGAAATACTGATATGCAATTAATATGTAGAGTAAAGAAGTCTAAAGAAACATTTTTTTTTTATATAATCGAACATTTGTCTGCGAGCCAGATGCAGCCATCAATAGAGCCACATCTGGCTCGCGAGCCATAGGTTCCCGACCCCTGGTATAAATGATTTTGTTGATTATTTAATTATGTATAGTTAATAAATTTGTTGATTTTACTTTCCAACTTTAACTAAATTCATGAAAAGGAAGTCTGCAGGTTTAAAGGGGAGGGTGTGTGTGTGTGCAGCCAAACATATTCAATCTTTTAACAAGACAGTCGAGTATACTTTGGGGAAAGTCCCTTCAAAATGGTAAAGGGAAGTGTGGGGGCGTGAGTGGAAATGCTATAATACCCAACCTAATATTAATTTGCAGGATTGTATTTCACTCTGGACGAGTAACACCTACAAGAGGAGAACAATTAGTGTAATTGTTGATTGACTTAGTCTCCTTGACTGCAAAGACAAAAACCTCGTCGACTAGTGGATTAACTATATTAATAAAATATAATTAATTAATAATTCACTTTGGTGAAGGTTTCACCCGGGTTGTACACTACCACTACCGTTAACATCAATGTTGTTCCTGCTGACATTGTCCTCTTTCTCATTGCCCCTCCAAACACGATTACTATTCCTCCATCATATCTTAGCCACCACCGCCACCACCACCACCATCACCACGACCACTACACTACAACCAATACTGATAATCATTATCTTCATCACCATCATTGACATAGTCATCATGCTACCATCAACATCAGTAACATCATCATTACCATCACCACTACCACTACTACGACGACCACCACCACCGCCATCATCGTCGTCGTTATCATCAAACACACGCGCACTTATTTTTACACTGGCATGTTCCAACCTTGAACCCTCAACGTTTACTGTTGCTTTTTTGATCAAATTTCTTTATAATTTTTCATTTGCAAAATACTGTTATTTTCTTTTCCATTTTGGCACAAGATACGAACAAAACTAGAATACAAGTCACAGACAGTGGATAGCGTGGAGTGTCGTGTGATCATAACCTGCAGGGTGGTGAAAACAAACGTTTAAGTCCCAGTGCGTAAATTAGGCTAAGATGGATAGCAGGGTTTATTACGGGTAGGTGGCTTTGGTGAAGGGTTTGACACAACACGCTACACTACGTTTTCCCACTTAGTACTTCAACAACAGTACTGTTACGTGCGTCGTCTGAGATCAGGTTTTATACAACTTTATTCTTTAATGAATCACGAATGACTCACTCCGAGCCTCCTGTCCATTCGATATTCTTTGACAAAGAAAGAGAACAAGAAAGAAAAATAGAAATAGGCAAATAAATAGAGAAAAACAAATCAAACAAAAATAGAAATAGGCAAATAAATAGAGAAAAACAAATCAAACAAAAATAGAAATAGGCAAATAAATAGAGAAAAACAAATCAAACAAAAATAGAAATAGGCAAATAAATAGAGTAAAACAAATCAAACAAAAATAGAAAAATAACAAATTAATAATTATGTTGTGTTTTATAAGCAACCTGCTATGCCCACGACGCGAAACGAGAAATACGTTGAAAACACGTCCGTTAAGTACAGTGATTACTGGAAAATTTGGCAAGCTCTGCATTTGCTGCCTTGCTGTGAATTGTTAAAGCACTCAGTATGTCGTTGCCGTCAGTACCGTTCTATTTTCCTTTTTTTTTCTTTTACTGAGGAGTTCTTCGTGTGCTTCCTGCTTACGAAATACCTTTAAGTGGGTTGCCAGTCGATACTTGCATGGTTGACTGGCTCTTGAAAAGGGAGGGGGGTATTTTCATGTTTAATGCTGTGGGAGAGGGAGGCTATAGATGAATGGATCACTCGTCAGTTCATTGGAAAGATAACTGCAAGAAAATGACAGACGATAATTGAAGCAGTTTGAAGTCGCACTTGGGAATAACCATATTCTCCTTAAAAAAATCGTTGTTATTTTTTAAATGCTAAAAATATCACGAACAAATGGTTTTGAAAAAACAAAAGAGCGACTTTGGTTTTGAAGGTAGTAGTATATTTTGTACACTTTTCAATAACGAAACATGGAGCCGATTTCAGTGCTCTCCGGCTGTCAGTTTGTCCTTGTTTACTCTCGGGAGAGAAGCGGGGGGGGGGGGAGGACGGAGAGAGGGGAGGGGCACGCTGAACGAGTCTTGTCAACAGCAGTTCTGATAATACAGTTCTGCAAGTGACACACTCGAGCTGTTGCTTTGTCGCCAGCAACAAACGCCGAGCGCAGACATAAGATTAATATGACACTTCAGTTGAATAACAACAGCATAACCAAAAGTATTACCAACTTTTATCCTCAGTTCCCTCCCTTCCCTTTTCACTTTCTCTTTCCCGCCAGTTCGCGTGGCGTCGATCGTGGTTAAATGGGACAGATCCATTCATTGCCAAATCCTAAGGGGGACGAGGCTTGCACGAAAATAAACAAACAAATGTCATGGTAACTTAGAATGGTGTTCGAGCTAAAACTTTTACACCTGGTGAACTAGAGGGCGAAATTTCTAGGAACACTTTTGGTACTTGTAGGTGAAGGTCATGGGAGACAACCAAGAACACTTTAAGGTAAGAAGATTTTCAGTTGTCTTGCTTAACAACTAACAATAGACTCTTAGTTTTGGATGCATTACTGTCAGGGTATTATTCTTTCAATATCACGTGACAGCGTATTTTATAATAAAACAAAAAAAAAAAACACCCGTGGAAAATCAGAGAAATATTCTTGCTTTAGTTTTAATTTTATACTTCTTTTTTAAAAGTAAAATAAATAAATAAAACTTGTGTGCTTATATTGTATTTTCATATTTTATTTCATACTTCTTTTTTAAAAGTAAAATAAATAAATAAAACGTGTTTTTTTTACATACATTTTATTTTTCATTTTAGCGCCACTAATCTTTATTGCTTTCTTTTCTTCATATCTTTTCTTGTGCTTTACAATAAAAGTATATTTGTGGCTGAAACATTAAACACGTATGGTGGACGATTAATATCGCCAGGACGGCTTTCATATCAATTTAAATCTTCTCTTGCATTTGTTTTCTTTTTCCGTTCTTCAGATCTTCAGTTTTCTTGAATTATCTCAAATCAACTGTTTGTTTTTTTTTTTACTTTATCAATGCCTTCCTTTTGTTGTTTTTATATTTTTACTTTTCTTATAGTTTCTCCAATCGATTTATTTTCTTTACAGTATCAACTTTCTTAATTTTCTTTCAATGAATGTTGCAAACCAATTGAAATTAAATTATAAAAATTATTGTGGAGCTGACATATTTTTCTTGACATATTCACACCAGAACAGGTCCCGCTGTTTATGTCATGATTTCAGTGTTATAGATAGTCTACTCGTTTCTCTATGCCATGATTTCAGTGTTATAGATAGCTCTACTCGTTTCTCTATGCCATGATTTCAGTGTTATATATAGCTCTACTCGTTTCTCTATGCCATGATTTCAGTGTTATAGATAGCTCTACTCGTTTCTCTATGCCATGATTTTGTGTTATAGATAGCTCTACTCGTTTCTCTATGCCATGATTTCAGTGTTATAGATAGCTCTACTCGTTTCTCTATGCCATGATTTTGTGTTATAGATAGCTCTACTCGTTTCTCTATGCCATGATTTTGTGTTATAGATAGCTCTACTCATTTCTCTATGCCATGATTTCAGTGTTATAGATAGCTCTACTCGTTTCTCTATGCCATGATTTTGTGTTATAGATCGGTCTACTCGTTTCTCGTTAAATGAAAACCATTAAATATTACTTACATAAATGAAAACCATTAAACGTTGCGTATTTAATGGTGCATTTAAGTTACTTATGGATTATGCAAAATTTAGAATTTACGTCTGAATAACTGATCTAACAGCATATTTCATTATTAAATCAAACTTATTAAACTTTAATATTAGAATGGAAAACATTAAAATGCTATATAGCCCAGGTACTTATTATGTCTCTTTATGATCTGATAGTCTCTTTATGATCTGATAATATCAATATCACACACATCTCTACAATTTCCCTATTATCTCAAAGCCATCAGAAGTTAATATATTTAATCAAGTATCTGCACACGACACATAAACCTGAGTTGTAATGATGATAAGAACAAAACAGACATCCGCACGCTTATTATCATACCAAAGCGCCATTGGACGTTAATATATTATATGAAATAATTACATATGTAACACATTTAATAATGCAATCTTTATACAACACTTTATAAACTGTGGTGTAATGATAATAATACAAAAGATCAATATGCAACTTCATATATCAAAGTCATAAATTAACCTATTTAATGATGTTTAATGGTAATGACTATATGTCCGTCTTCAACTTCTTATTATATAAAAGTCATTAAAAGTAGTGAACACATTTATTGATGTATGGTGATGACAACAATTAAACAGACCTATCTGCAACTTCATATTATATTAAAAACATTAAATGTTTAAATATTTAATACCGTCTAATGATGATTACAATAAATATATTGTATATCCGCAATATTTTATTAACTGAAAATCTTCTAAACGTCACATAGTCAGGTGATTGTTAACGTGGAACCACCATTATAAAGTTACGCAGACCTACGTACATGGCATAAATATTTTGAGATAATTTGTTGACCTTGCTAAAACATTTGATTTCATTAATTAATCACGACGTCCTGTATGGGAAACATTTAAGTGAAAGGTCTGCATCGAAATCTGTAAAAAAATATTATCATAGCCTTTAAATAACAAAAATGGAAATTGCGCATTAATTATCTTTGGAGAAATTATCGTGTACTATTAAATTCGTAACGGGAGATATTTATCGTTCCTACTCCCCCTCCCCCCCCCCCCCACACCATATCTGTACTCATCACTCCTGGCTTAATGCTCGGACGACTTGTTTCTAATCACAGAAATTATCTCCCTTTGTGTCAAACTTCCATGTATTTGCTGATGACATACATTTAATTAATCAGTCCTGAAATAATGCAAACAATATCGAATGCTTCAGTCAGTGCATTGCATGACTGACTTAATGGTGTAGAAATAACGAAAGGGCTAGTAATTCAGTTAAAACAGAATGCATGTTTCTTGAATATAGATAGCAGTGTTTGTTTGCACTATTCAAACAACCTCTCTTGACGTCAGCAAAACCTTCATTAGAACAGATTCCATTAATTAAACTTTTTGTTCAATGATATTTTCTGTCTTAGGGATCAACTAACTAAAATTATTTCTCTGTTCATAATACGAAAAAAAAAAATCTAATCTCAAACGATTGTTTACTTTCTTTCCGCGTCTACTACTACTACTACTACTAGTAGTACTACAACCACCACCACTACCACCATCTCTTCTCCTCTTTCGATTGCTACTACTATTACAATAACATCTATTCTTTTGCAACTACAACAGCAACAACTACTACTACTACTATTGTTTCTATTTCTAATGCCAATAATAATACTATATCTTATGCTATTTTAACTGCAATGATAACTATAGTTATTACAATACTTCTCATAGTGATATTAATATCACTACTTCACTACTGATATCCCACCACTTACTGCTGCATTAATTACTATTATCACTACCGCTACTACTATTCCTACAAAAACAAAAAGCAATATTCTTAACCATACTCTCTGAATGAGTAGTGCACAGCCAAAATGTTAATCCTTTCTCTTTGTTTGTCAGCGCCAGTTAAAATTCAGTTTATTATTCTTACTTTAAAGCACACAATATATCAGATAAATATGCAACCCGACACAAATTGTTATTCTCATTTCTCTAAGTGGGTTGTGGGTGAAGTACTTAGTACGGCCTCTATATAAAAATAGTGAAATCTCGACAGGAAGTACTTTGATAGCAACTGTGAGATTTCAGTGGAATACTGTACTGCCTGGTGTGTCTAACACCAGTACATGCAAATGTATTCTTGCAATGTGTCGTCATCAAAAAGTGTGTGTTTCATTCATAGTTTTGTATTAGATAAGACGCACTGGTTCTTTCTTTCTTTCTTTCTTTCTTTCTTTCTTTCTTTCTTTCTTTCTTTCTTTCTTTCTTTCTTTCTTTCTTTCTTTCAAGGAATAATAATATAAATCAACCATTACTGTAAAAAACAAAAACAAAGACGAATGATTAAATATATAATCACATACCTAAAATTAAACTGCTAAAACAACAAAAAAAATCAAAGGAAGCAGCAATAAAGAAACAATCATTCGGACATGAATAAATCTGAAAAAATGCCAAACGTGAGCAGAATGCGCATCAATCTCGTCTATGCACTCTTACATCAACTTTAAGGACGTTACCACACAACCGTTGCTACATTGTGAGCATATAGTTGTAACTATCATACAACCATTGCTACACTGTAAACCAATGGGTGTAACACGGTAACGGCGCAGTACTATAGCAAGCCGAATCGACTTGAGAATAGAAACATTTTCCTGGCAAAGAGGCAAGCTTTGGCAAGTGGACTGTCCATCGTCTTCTACTGGCAAGCTTTGGCAAGTGGATTGTCCATCGTCGTCTACTGGCAAGCTTTGAGTGGTTGTTAGTGGATTCTTTTACTTCTAGTACTGGCTAACTTAGAATGATTGTTAGTGGATTCTTCGTCTTACTTGAAATCTTACAATGATTGTTAGTGTTTTCTTCGTCTTCTAGTACTGGCAAGATTTGAACGATTGTTAGTGGATTCTTCTTCTAAAATTGCCAGGCTTAGAATGATTGCTTTTGACTGTTCTTAATCAGGCAAGCTTTCGGTAATTGTTAGTGGAGTATTCTTACTCTAGTACAGGCAAGCTTTCGGTAATTGTTAGTGGAGTATTCTTAATCTAGTACAGGCAAGCTTTCGGTAATTGATAGTGGAGTATTCTTACTCTAGTACAGGCAAGCTTTCGGTAATTGATAGTGGAGTATTCTTAATCTAGTATTGGCAAGCTTTGATGTAAAGACAATTGTTTTTCAAGAAGCGTCGAATTTTAAGAAAAAACAATATGAACGGATAACATAACGCCCTAAATACCTTTGCATTATTCCTGCAATCTCATAAGTGATTGTTTGTCATTCATCGAAATCACTTCTTGTGGCATAAGTGATTGTTTGTCATTTATCGAAATCATTTCTTGTGGCATAAGTGATTGTTTGTCATTCATCGAAATCATTTCTTGTGGATAAGTGATTGTTTGTCATTTATCGAAATCATTTCTTGTGGCATAAGTGATTGTTTGTCATTCATCTAAATCATTTCTTGTGGCATAAGTGATTGTTTGTCATTTATCGAAATCATTTCTTGTGGCATAAGAACTTGCAGACGACATTAGACTTTTGTCAACGCAAGCTCGGAGTGCAACGGAGATTGTGTCAAAGTTTGCATCCACCATATACAGCTTTAAAAATGCGACTACCTCATCATTCAGTTAAGAATTCAACAGTGAGTCTGTTAGTTTTCAAGTTCCTTTTTGTTAGTTTTCAAGTTCCTTTCTGTTAGTTTTCAAGTTCCCTTTTGT
Organism: Sinotaia quadrata; assembly: GCA_028829895.1. NCBI lineage: Eukaryota > Metazoa > Mollusca > Gastropoda > Architaenioglossa > Viviparidae > Sinotaia > Sinotaia quadrata. The sequence goes on from CM054178.1 coordinate 24,247,205, forward strand.
TAGTTTTCAAGTTCCTTTTTGTTAGTTTTCAAGTTCCTTTTTGTTAGTTTTCAAGTTCCTTTTTGTTAGTTTTCAAGTTCCTTTTTGCTAGTTTTTAAGTTCCTTTCTGTTAGTTTTCAAGTTTCTTTCTGTTAGTTTTCAAGTTCCTTCTTTCCTATATTCTTCTTGCCAATGTTTAAATCTCATCTCCATAGCATTTTCTTGATTTTTGGTTTTTTTAACATTCTTTTCAAAAATATTTTTTGTTGTTGACTCTGTAGAAGATTTTTTCATACAGTACAATTTTCTTTGTTTCATAAATTCAGTCGACAGTACTATAAACGCCTTCGGCCTCTTTTTCACTTTGTGATGTCATATTTTCGAAAATTAATGTTCTTCTGCGCATATTATTTACAATTTATTTCTCTGCATTAGTTTTCAGATCACAAACTGTAATTATTTTAAGGGCAAGAGGTGTTCATTAAAATTTTTAGTCTTGTTTCTATCATAAAATTAT